>CM065593.1:293059999-294555156 GCA_033119425.1 Bufotes viridis | reverse complement strand
GCTGAACAGATGGAATTAAACTTCCATGGTTGCTACCCTCTGTAGTGGAGGAAACCGTCTCCTGCTTCTCCTCCTCCTCATCATCATCATTATCCAATTCGCGCTGAGAAGATGAACTGAGGGTGGTCTGGCTATCACCCTGTGTAATGTCTTCCCCCATTTCCGCCTCTTCCACATGCAAAGCATCGGCTTTAATTGTGAGTAGCGAGCGTTTGAGTAGACACAAAAGTGGGATGATGACGCTGATAATAGTGTTATCACCACTCACCATCTGTGTTGATTCCTCAAAGTTTCTTAAGACCTCACAGAGGTCAGACATCCAAGCCCACTCCTCGCTTGTGAAAAGCGGAAGCTGACTGGAAAGGCGACGACCATGTTGCAGCGGGTATTCCACTACTGCCCTCTGCTGCTCACAAAGCCTGGCCAACATGTGGAAAGTCAAGTTCCAGCGCGTTCTCACGTCGCACAACAGTCAGTGAGCTGTCAATTGTAAGCGCTGCTGCAGCGTTGACAGACCGACGAAAGCTGTTGGTGACTTGCGGAAATGGGCGCACACGCAGCGCACCTTCACCAGTAGCTCAGGCACATTGTGGTAGGTTTTGAGAAACCGCTGAACCACTAAGTTGAAGATGTGGGCTAGGCATGGGATGTGTGTGAGCTCCAAAGCTGCCACCAAGTTATGACCATTATCAAACACAACAATGCTTGGTTGTAGGTTGAGTGGCGAGAGCCACAGCTCAGTCTGGTCTCTTATCCCCTGCCAGAGCTCTGTGGCAGTGTGCTGTTTGTCACCTAAGCAGATCTGCTTAAGCATGGCCTGTTGACGCTTCCCCACTGCAGTGCTACACTGCTTCCAGCTACCGAATGATAGCTGACTGGTGCTGCAAGAGAATAATTCTGAGGTGGAAGTGGAGGAGGAGGCAGAGGAGGAGAAGTGGGGTTGGAGCCGCTAACGTAGGTGGTGGCAGAAACTCTGATGGAATTAGGGCCCTCAATCCTTGGCATCAGTAGCACTTGTGCCATTCCAGGGTATGACTCACTCCCGGCCTTCACAATGTTCACCCAGTGTGCCATCAGGGAAATGTAGTATCCCTGGCCGAAACAATTTGTCCATGTGTCAGTGGTTAAGTGGACCTTCCCAGTAACTGCGTTGGTCAGGGCACGGTACGAGTGATTTTACGGGACACATGCTAGCACACAGGGATGGCGCACAGTGAAAATTAGTGGCGGCTAGTGACTGCATAACAAGGGACAGCCACCGAAAATCAGGCTGCGGAAGGCCACAGTGTCCACAAGCCTAACTGGGAACATTTCCAGGGCCAATAATTTGGAAAGTTGCGCATTTAGTGCTATGGCCTGTGGGTGGGTGGCTGGATATTTGTGCATGCCTTTAAATGCCTGGGGTATGGACATTTGTACACTACGATGGGACACTGAAGTGGATGTGGTAGCTGATGGTGCTTGCGAAGGTCCAGGTGCAGGGCGGGAGGCATCCGTGCCTGCGCCTTTGACAGGGGATTGTCCAGCACGTAACACAGGGGAAGAGGAGGCAGTGGTGTGACCTACAGACACAGATTGTGGACCCAGGCGTTCGGCACACCTATTACTGTGCTTTGATGCCATATGGCGGATCATGCTGGTGGTGGTGAGGTTGCTAGTGTTCACACCCCTGCTCATTTTTGTATGGCACAGGTTGCAAACTACAATTCTTTTGTCGTCTGCACTTTCCTCAGACCAGCAGACTGCGGAACACCTACCCCTTGGCAAGGGAGATTTTCGCAACGGTGTGCTCCCGGGAACAGTTGCGGGCCTGTTTGGTGTGGCTCTCCTTCTCCCTTTCGCCACCCCACTGTCTCCTCCAGTCTGTTGCTTGCCTCCTTCCCAGATTGGGTCAGTGACTTCATCGTCCACCACCTCCTCTTCCACTTCCTCACTCTGGTCATCCTCCTGACTTGTTGACCTAACAACATACTCAGTTATTGACAACTGTGTGTCATCCTCTTCATCAACCTCTTGAGACAGTAATTGCCGTTGACTTATTGGCGTCTAATCATCATCCACCTCATTAAACAGTAATTGCCGTTCCCACACCGTCATCTTCTTGTGACTGTGGATGCTCAAGAGTTTGGGAATCAGGGCACAAGATCTCATGTCCCTCTTCAAGCGTTCTTAGTGAGAGGACCAAATGAAGGAATGGGCATGAAAAGAGCTCCTTGGAATATCTGAGTGTTGGATCACTTGTTTGGCAAGTCTCTCCATAGTGGGAGGAAGGAGGATCAGGGTGAGGATTGTGTTGACCAGACTTTTGGCTACTGAGACTGGACTTGGTGGAAGACAGGGTGGTGTTTAACCAACAGGAAGCATTATCTGCTGCAATCCAACCGACCACCTGGTCGCACTGGTCTGACTTTGTGAGCATTGTCCTGCGACGCCCTGCAAACTGGGACATGAAGCTAGGTATCGTGGATGATTGTTTGTCTTGTGCTCTGGCAGCAGGCACAGTTTTAACACGCCCAGGGCCACAGCCTCTGTGTGCACCATTAGCATCGCAGCCACTTCCCTGTCCCTTACTGCTTGCCTTCTTCATATTAAATGTTATATATGCTTGAAAGTATGTCACACGTATAGCAGCAAAGGATTTGTAATTGTATGTGCAAAAAAATTAAAAAGGTAATTAGGATGTGGAAACGTCACACAGGAGATATACCACAGATAATGTCGCTGATGTCAGCAGCGGCTAATAAAAAACTTACATGGAATGTCACAGGTATCTGGGATGTGAAAATGTCACATAGGAGATATACCACAGATAATGTCAATGCTGTCACCAGCGGCTAATGGAAAATTACAGGTAATGTCACAGGTATTTGGAATGTGGAAACGTTTCACAGGAGAAATACAGCAGATAAGGTTGCTGATGTCACCAGCGGCTAATAAAAAATTACAGGGAATGTCACAGGTATTTAGGATGTGGAAACGTTACACAGGAGAAATACCGCAGATAATGTCGCTGATGTCACCAGCGGCTAATAAAAAACTTACATGGAATGTCACAGGTATTTGGGATGTGGAAATGTCACATAGGAGATATACCGCAGATAATGTCAATGATGTTACCAGTGGCTAATAAAAAATTACAGGGAATTTCACAGGTATTTGGGATATGGAAAAGTAACACAGGAGAAATACCACAGATAATGTCACTGATGTCAGCAGTGGTTAATAAAAATTACAGGGAATGTCACAGGTATTTGGGATGTGGAAACGTTACACAGGAGAAATACCACAGATAATGTCACTGATGTCAGCAGCGGCTAATAAAAATTACAGGGAATGTCACAGGTATTTGAGATGTGGAAACGGTACACAGGAGTAATACGGCAGATAATGTCGCTCATGTCACCAGCGGCTAATAAAAAATTACAGGGAATGTCACGGGTATTTGGGATGTGGAAATTTCACATAGGAGATATACCGCAGATAATGTCAATGCTGTCACCAGCGGCTAATAAAAAATTACAGGGAATGTCACAGGTATTTGGGATGTGGAAACGTTTCACAGGAGAAATACCGCAGATAATGTTGCTGATGTCACCAGCGGCTAATAAAAAATTACATGGAATGTCACAGGTATTTCAGATGTGGAAACGTCACACAGGAGATATACCGCAGATAATGTCAATGCTGTCACCAGTGGCTAATAAAAATTACAGGGAATGTCACAGGTTTTTGGGATGTGGAAACGTCACACAGGGGATATGCCGCAGGTGATGTCAATGTCCGCAGCGGATACCGTCTCACGGAAAAAGTACACTGGATGTCACTGATATTTTTTGGATGTGCACATGTTACACAGGAGATGTAGCTCCACTAATGTCACTGTCCGCAGCGAACACCGTTTACAGAAAAAGTACACTGGATATCACAGATATTTTCGGGATGCGCACGCGTTACACAGGAGATGTAGTGCAGATAATGTCGCTGTCTGCAGCTGTCTATTTATTGCACGCTATTTAGTGCAGGATGCGCTAAAAATAGACATTGCTGCCACACACAATAGTCCTTAAAAGGACTTTTGGGTCTGTAAATTTGGTTTTAGAAATTTAGCGCAGGTTGCGCTAAAAATATATATTGCTGCTGCCACACACAACAATAGTTCTTAAAAGGACTTTTGGGTCTCTGACAAGTTTTTCAAATAAAAAAAAAAACAAATTTCACTCCCTACACTATCTTTCCCTTCTTCAGCACAGCTCTCCCTGACTAACACTGAGCCAAACACGTGTCATCAGGTGCTATATAGCACTCGATGACGCGTTTCGGCCAGCCAATCACTGTAATGCCAGTAACCAACATGGCTACGGTAGTACAGTGAAGGGCAGTACTTACCTGCACGTTTATTGGCTGTGTAGCAGCCAACAAACGTGCGGGGAGTAGACTCAAACTGGTGTTCAGCCGAGCATGCTCGATCAACACTACCCATGATAAATCAGGTCCTTAGGCGCACAGTAATAGATACAAGTAGACCTGGTACCGTTATTAGTTATTCAAACAATCCCAATGAAGATATTTTATGATAAGTATAAAATCATAATATATTGGGGGGGGGGAATCCTGGTCACACAGTTGCATATGTTAGGATGCATGTCTTTTCTGTCAAAAGGATTGTTTTCACACGGCGAGATATAGTTTTTATTGCTGTCCATTTTGACATATATACTTTTAGATCACTATTTAATCTATTTTTGGGGAGGAAAGGTGATCAAATTGAAGAAATGTTGGCTTATTTGGATTTTTTTTAATGGCATCCAATGTTAGCTGTTGACTTCATACACTCCTCTGCAAGTGTATCATATAGAATAATATTGATATCAGTAATTTCATAATAGAATGAATTCCCTATCATTCAGGAAGTAGGTACTGTATGTATAATAAGATTGCTTCCCTAAACTTATAGCCTACAATAACAAGTAATTCATTCTTATCAACTTAAAGGGGCATTCCGGTTATATATAGTCATCCTCTATCCACAGGATAGGAGATAACTATTAGATTGGTGTTGGTCCTACCAATGGGCCCCCCACCAATCACAAGAATGAAAGCCCTATACCCTGTGGAGCCCCCAAAAATGAACGGAGCTGGTTGGGCATGTGCAAGGCTGCTGTATTCATTTCTATGGGAGTGCAGAAGATAGCCCAGTACAGCACTCCCATAGAAAATAATGTAGCAGCGGTGGGCATTTCCAACTAGCCGCTACATTTTGGGGTGTTCCACGGGGTATGGGGCTTCCATTCTCAAGATCATGGGGGTCCCAGCAGTAGGAGACTCAACAATCTAATATTTATCCCCTATCTTATGGATAGGGGATAACTTTATGTAAGCAGAAAACCCCTTTAACATAAAACAACACCTTAAAGTATAACTGTCAATTTTTTGCACTGGGAACTGATAGTGAGTCAACATTGTAAGGGAATGTATAAAAAGCCAGGTTCTTCCTGACAGGAGATAACAGTGCTGGGCTGTGTGTGTGAACTTCTCCACATGCCTGTGCTTGGCAGACACTCCCTTAGCAGTGCTGGAGAATGTAGAGCTCAGGGAGGTCTGCTCAGTGTATAAATGAAAGCCTTATCTGATAAGAGTAGAGCTTGTAGGAGAGGACTACAGGCTTCAGCCAGACCTGGAAATTTAACTGCAAGACCCCCGATACAGTGCTGGTCTTCACTAACTTCACTGCAGGCGTCCTATGGATTAGCCTCAAGGCTGAGGGCAGCTATTTTAACAGAATAGTGAAATTGCAGTTTTATGCAGACTGGTTGCTAAGGGCTGAATCTTATTAAATAAGGGGTAAGTAAGTCTAAAAGTTATTGATTCAGGAATATTATCATATTAGTAACTAACTACATATATGAAAACTGAAATTAGGGTCTAAATGTGACAGTTATCCTTTAATGTGAAATTCACCATTTTGTTAAAGAGGCATCAGCTAAGGATGCAAATCACACTCATCATTTACGTCCCAAAAAAAAGTTGAACAGTAGGAAAACTTTAAGTTGCCTTAAAATCCATGATGTCTCACCTTGAGTCACTAGCTATATCAAATTTAGCATTAACCTGTATGTTATCAATTTGCATCAGATTGTCTGGAACAGATTACAATATAAGAGTATTACTCTATTTTGCCTTAAATTGTAATTAAATGATTAGCTGGAATGACCCTCATTTAATTGCCATTCTGATTTTCTCTTCCACATAGCAGTATGTTTGTGTTCGTATTAAACTGAATATCAACCTTTTTATCTTGCATCAGACGAATCGTTCCCACTTTAATCCCTAGCTAGAAATAAGAAGATTAATGAAAAATGTCATAGTGATGCATGGCATGGTTAGAATACTATGATTGTTTTTAATCAGCTAGACATTATTTGCAACATGGATTCATAACTTTTTGCTTGCTTCTCAAGGACACTGTGACCTTACAAGGCTGTAGTACCAAACTTCTGAGCTGGTGCTGGTTATAGTGATTTACACCTATTGTTCTCTTCTGTATTTTTCAGGGCTCGTGATGTTTCTTTCTCTCTTGCACAAAGTGCTATTATGGATTTTAATTACATTCCCTGAAAACCAGTCTGTTAACAACTACCTTTCATGATTGCATGAATCATTCAGCTGAGATAAGCATCCGATGGAGATAACAGAGGAATACTTGTAGTCACCAAAATTATCTGTATCTTATATTGTTCTACGAATGTTTCATGTAGAAAACTGAACCCTAAAAGCTTCATTTGAAGTTATATTCAAAAGATTTAGAAAGTAAACTAGAGTGCAGCATTAGTCATTGATAAAATAAGGACCTTGATGAAAGCAAAGGCACTTTTTAATATAGCCCTTGATGATCATATGATAATGACAAAAACAAATGAGAATCTGAAGTTAATTCATCTTTGTACAGTAATTGTATGGTACAGCTCAGATTTTACATTTAATTTGGCAGCAAATGCAATGTAGGCCATCCACAATCCTTTGAAATATTCAAAACCAGTCTATCTAGAGCAAGGATTGATACTCAAAATGAATTGCTATGCAATTAGGTTTATTGAGAATCTATTGTCACCAAATAAACAATAACAAGCATTGTTTCAGGCTCACATGCCATTTGCCAAGCTGAAGTGCAGAGGTGAAGTAGTACCAATGTCTTCAGTGTGGTGATACGGGATTCTCAATAAACCTACCTGCATCGTAATTCCTGTTGAGTGCTGTTCCTTGCGCTGAACATACCTGTACTAATGGTGATCCAAGACAGCGGATACCTGTTGGACGTGCACCACCTCTCACGCTAATTAAGGATTAAAAGGATTAAAGGGTTATTAAAAGGTTATTGTGGGCAAGTGACCGCCAAATATTTTTAGCTCCAAGGATTCCCCCTCAGAAACACAAAATAAGACATCACAGAGATGTACTGACTGGTACTGAGATTTTAAAACTGATGACTTCTCCTCAGCATTAGTGTTGATGGAGCACCCAAGTGCTCGGGTGCTCAGGTCGAACACATCGGGATGCTTGGTATAATGCTTGGAAGTCAATGGTAGAACCCGAGTATTAAACCAGGCACCACCTGTTCTAAAGAGGGGAGGGTGCCTGGTTCATAGGAAAAGGTCAGAAATTGATGGAAACACCACTGAAATGGTTCGTGAACAGCATGAGGAGGATGTCTGGATGCATCTTGGACTCCCAGGTCGCTGCTGGGAACGATGTTGTCCGAGTGGTACTCCACTTTTACAGACTGACAATAATACACACAAAACCAAAGGTAAAATCGATTTTAGAGGAAAAATTGTTAGAAAACATTCTTTCCTGTATATTTACTTGTATATAAAGTGCAAATGCTACCTAAAAATTACAAGCAAGAGGCACTCCGATTCAACCTGTATATCACATAAAGGAGGGCCTCATTCACATTGTGGTACAATTGTTCAGGTAGTGGGACTCCTACACTCATAAAGTCTATGCACTAAGTGAAAGGGCTGCCAAAAATAACAAGGAACCAGCACTCCAACACAACCTTTGTTACACATAAAGGAGGGCATCATACACACCCTTGAAAAATTATGATTGATGGCCTGCTGGTGACCCTCAAAAACATTTGGAGCTGAGCTGACCCTCTAAAACATTAGGGTTGAGGGTCTGCTAGTGAGCTTACCCTGTAAAAGATTGTAGGTGAGGGCCTGCAGGTGAGCTGACCCTGTAAAACATTATATGCTAGGGCTTGCAGGTGAGCTGACCCTGTAAAACATTATATGCAAGGGCCTGCAGGTGAGGTGAGGTGAGCTGGCCCTGTAAAAGATTGTAGGTGAGGGCCTACTGGTGAGCTGACCCTCTAAAAGATTGTAGGCGAGGGACTGTAGGTGAGCTGACCCTGTAAAACATTATATTCTGGGGCTTGCAGATGAGCTAACCCTGTAAAACATTAAATGCAAGGGCCTGCAGATGAGCTGACCCTGTAAAACATTAAATGCAAGGACCTGCAGATGAGCTGACCCTATAAAACATTATATGCGAGGGCCTGCAGGTGAGCTGACCCTGTAAAATATTATATGCAAGGGCCTAAGGTGAGCTGACTCTGTAAAAATTATATGCGAGGGCCTTGGCTACTGAGACTGGACTTTAAGACAAGGTGGTGCTTAACCTTCTGCAAGAATTATTTGCTGCAATCCAACAGACCATCTGGTCGCACCGGTCTGACTTCAAGAGTGGTGTCCTGTGCCGCCCTGCAAACTGGGACATGAAGCTAGGTATCGTGGATGATTGTTTTTCTTGTGTTCTGGAGGAAGGCACACTTTTACCAGCGGCTAATAAAAAATTAAAGGGAATGTCACAGGTATTTGGGATGAGGAAACATTATACAGGAGAGGTACCTCCGGTAATGTCACTGTCCGTAGTGTCTACGGAAAAAGTACACTGTTTGTCACAGATAACATTTTTATGCGCACATGTTACACTGGAGATGTGTCACTAGTAATGTCACTGTCAGAAGCGGACACCGTCTATTGAAAAAGTACACTGTATGTCACAGATACATTTTTTCAGTGCACATGTTACACTGCAGATGATGCACTGGTAATGTCACTGTCCGCAGTAGACACTGTGTACAGAAAAAGTACACTGGATGTCACAGATATTTTTTGGATGCGCACACTGTACACTGGAGATGGTGCGCAGCTAATGTCACTGTCCACAGCGTACACCGTCTAAGGAAAAAGTACACTGTTTGTCACAGATAACATTTTTATGCTCACATGTTACACTGGAGATGTGGCACTGGTAATGTCACTGTCAGAAGCGGACACCATCTATTGAAAAAGTACACTGTATGTCACAGATACATTTTTTCAGCGCACAGGTTACACTGCAGATGATGCACTGGTAATGTCACTGTCCGCAGTAGACACTGCGTACAGAAAAAGTACACTGGATGTCACAGATATTTTTTGGATGCGCACACTTTACACTGGAGATGTTGCGCAACTAATGTCACTGTCCGCGGCAGACACCGTCTACGGGAAAAGTACACTGGATGTCACAGATATTTTTTTGATACGCACACTTTACACTGGAGAGGTGGCGTAACTAATGTCGCTGTCTGCAGCGGCCCAACTATCGCATGGTATTTAGTGCAGGATGCGCTAAAAATAGATATTGCTGCAAAACACAATAGTCCATAAAAAAGGACTTTGGGGTCTGTAAATTTTTAGCTATTTAGCGCAGTTTGAGCAAAAAATAGATATTGATGCTGCCACACACAATAGTCCTTAAAGGGACTTTTGGGTCTGTAAAGCTTTAGCAATTTAGCGCAGGTTGCGCTAAAAATATGTATTGGTGCTGCAACACACAATAATCCTTAAAAGGACTTTTGGGTCTCTGAAAATTTTTTGCAATAAAAATATTCCTATATCACTCCCCACTCTGTCTGTCCCTTCCTCAGCACAGCTCTCCCTGACTAAGACTGAGCTGAACACGCGTCATCGTGTGCGATATAGCACCCGATGATGCGTTCAAACCAGCCAATCACTAATCGTCACTAATGATGCAAATATTTTGGCGCAATGCATGCAACTTCACATTTTAACAGGTCTGACTACATATTAGTGATTGGTGCACTAAGTATTGTTGCGAACTTGTGACATCATAGCACTATGTACTGTATGTATGTATGTATGTATGTATGTATGTAGCATACATACATACAGCACTATGTATGTAGCATGTATGTATAGTCAGCTACACTATATCACTATCTAACCTACACTGACTATCTCCCACTAACTATCTATATTATATATATAAGCTAATTAACTACCTATCTAATGTCATGACACACGAAAAGCAGAAGAGCACAGCAATAACACTGATGTCTCTCTCAGATCTGCAAAATACTGCATACAGTGGCTGCTGGGGAGGTTCTTATATGCTAAAGGAGTAGGCAACTTTCCTATTGGTTGTTAGGGATGTTGCTAAGCTCAGACAAAGACATTGAAGCCTTCTCATTGGCCCACAAGCAAGAAGCAGGGAGGGATCATGGGTTCAGATGAAAAAAAAATCTTGAATATTCCGATATGCTGATATTCGCGATTAATATTCGCGATTCTAAAATTTGCTCCCAACACTAATAAACACCAATACACAGACCAGCACACAAAGGTATCTGTGAGGGATAACAAATTTAGGCCTAAATCAGTTTCCCTTTATTTCTGTGTTCACAAACATGTTTCCATGCAAACATTTTTTTTTTATTAAGGACTTTTTATATTTAAACTAGCAGCATATATATGTGATTAGTACACCAATAGACAAGGTAGCACACAAAAGTAGTGCTTGGTGAAGCGAAATTTTTTGGCCCTTTGTGGTAACGAATAAAGTTTTCCTAAAATGGCAGCTGCACATGTTACAAAGTGAACTTAGTGTGGAGGAGACTTCAAGAATGCAAGAAGATCTACCATAATGCCGTGCAGCCAGCCAATCCATAGATAGCCATCCCTTGTGATGTCACAGCCCTATAAAACCCTCATCTCCGTCATTGTCCTGTGAGCTGAGCATAGACAGAGACATGGCAAGCGTTCATGAGCTAGGAACAGTGTTGTTAAAGACGATTAATAGAACAATATTGTAGAGGGAGAATGCAGGGAGAATTATTCTGCATCAGTTTTATTTATTTATTCCTACATCAGTCATAAACTAAGATAAATAAATAAATAAACTGTAATTCAATACCAATAAGATGTTATTCCATTGCCAGTGTGCCAACCAATACCAGCCAGTCTGCACGCCTTAGGGGGGCCAGGTCTTAATGATGACCATCCTCATCTTTTGCTGGCTTTAATTCTTCCAAATTATCCTTCAAAGTGTCCAAGTCCTAGAAAAGTCAGCAAGATGCAGAGAGAGCTTGATGTTCCTCATGACTAGTGTTGAGTGAACAGTTCGAAAATCGTTCGGGTCCCTACCAAATTTTGGGGTGTCCGTGACACGGACCCGAACACGGACATTTTTAACAAAGTTCGGGTTCGGGTCCGGTGTTCGTCGATTTCTTCCCGCTTTCTGAAGGGCTGCATAGCAGCCAATCAGCTAGCGTTTTACTTCTTGCCCTAAGAGCCTATCACAGCCATGCCTACTAATGGCATGGCTGTGATTGGCCAAGTGCAGCATGTGACCCAGCCTCTATTTAAGCTGGACTCACGTAGCGCCGCACGTCACACTGCTCTGACTAGTGTAGGGAGAGGATGCAGCTTCTGTGAGGGCGAGATAGGCAGGGATAAAGAAGTGATTGTATGATCTACCTTTCTTCACCTGTGCATCAGAACAACTCAGCTGAGCTGTTCACTGAAAGTCACTATTTTGTTGAGACTGGCCAGAGCGATTTTTACTGGCACATGTAACTGGGCTGACCGGCGGTGGCCATTTTGGGACTTGTGGTGCTACAGCAAAAGCTGCCACAACGTCCATTAATCTCATGTAATAGTCGATTTTTTCATAGATATACTACATCAGGGGTTTGGCTGTGCTTGTGTCACCCATACTAACTGCAAAGATATTTAATATATCAGTGGTGAAACTGAAAGTAACCCACTTGGATAGCAAATCCCATGAATGTGCTGTTCCAGCTAGGCTAGCCAGTGCCACTACTTTGTCCAATACTGTCAGCCAGAAATATTTATTTTTTTTATGTGCCAGAAATATAAATTAGAAAAAGCTTTCACCGTAATAACAAAATTATTCTGGTGTTAGACCAGAAGAAGCACTCCTGTTGTAATTAATACTGTAAAATGGCTTAGGCAATATTTCTCCCAGTGTGGGAAATTTATCTAGCAAAACTAGCATTTTAAAAATTCCGGTGTTCTGAAATACCAGCAGTCCTCTTGTAATTAATAACGCCAAAAGGCATTATATTGTCCAGTGTTGTAATTTTGGTGAAAAAAAGGCCAATTTAATCAATCTGGTGTTTGTTAGACCAGAAACACTAGGCCTCACGTTTTCACTCCTGTAAAAAGGAATTATATCTCCCCGTGTGGGAATCTATGTACCAAAACTAGCATTTTAAAAATTCTTACACAATATATACTATGACACCGCGCTATTCACGTCCCTAACTCAAATGGTTAATAATATTAACCCTTATGCTAACATATACTATATTCTTGCACTACGAATCTTAGCGTTAATAGGCACCTTCTATTAGCAATTTTCTCAATGCCACTTGTGCTACTTGTGCTATTGTACTACCTGTAGTCCTCCGTTCACATGGGAGCTCTGTCGCTGAGTAGATGCTTTGCACCGGCTGCGAGGCAATACTTTTCAGTGTCTTCACGAGATGCGCTCCGGCCGGAAGCGCGCCTCTTGTTCGTGGTTATCTCGCTCACTTCGGAGCGAAGGTGACGTCACCGCCGCGTTCTACGGGTAGTCGCGGTTACCACTTTTTTCTTCAACGCGTTTCGGGTATAGCGTTACCCTTCGTCAGGAAGATAGACTTGGTATGCCTTGCGCATGTGCTCCTATTTAACTCAGCTGGCGTTGCTTTAACCCCCTCGTTGCTGGTGGCTACATTAAGCGTTAATCGAACGCAAATACTTCAATTTCCATATTCAGCCCTACCGGAGCTAGTGTATCCATATTAAAAATCATTCTGGTCTCAGCCCTCGACATTTCTTTAATGTAATCCCCTCCTCTTTTATTCTTTTTTATTATGTCTAATCCACAAAACGTCGATCCTTTAAAGCTTCCTGCATGTTTCTCTGTGTAATGTCTTGACAGTGGGTGCCCTTCAAATTTTCTTTCTATGTTGTAGATATGATAGCGAAAAAAGTGAAGTCCAGCTCACCCATTCATTTGCTCCAACTAGATTCCCCTGATGCACGGAGGTGTAGGTAAGACCTGGATACGGCTGTAAGGAAAATGAAGGAAACTCCAGCATCTAGTTCACGAGTATCTTCTCTTTATTGACAGTGTTGATGATACAGCGGCAATAAAATGTATCTTCTCACATCCTCAAACAGTCAACGCGTTTCGAAAAAGTTCTTATTCATGACTGATACACTGACCAGGCCACTGAATCTTCTTATAAAGCTTGCTGCCAGACCTCCCCCTTCATCCAAAGGTGATTAGGTACAGGTGTGGCTCAAGCAAAGAAGTAGCCCTGGGCAGTGTGACCGCCCATATTTTATTTCATATAGACAAACAGAGCAAAAAGAGATGAAAACATATTCTAAAGGAAAAACTTGCATTAAAACATAGGTTGACTTTTATCACCAATTAGTTCAAGCCAACATTTTAATATCTTAATCCATCTCCCGTGTATAGTCCTAAAACACTGGATATGATGTAAATAAAAACCGCAGTGTCTGAATAGGAACTAAAACACAATCACCCTGGTGATGACATAAAAATATATATAGCAGTGCTAAAAATCTATAGCATGGCTCTTGCTAGTTCTCAGTATATATACATTAATTCTCTTCTTAAATTCAAGCCCGCAGGATATCTGGTTTTCAATCTTAGAATCCAAAAAGCTTCTCGCTGTGATATAAGTTTTTATGGTTACCTCCTCTTGGTGGAAGTATAACCCGTTCAATTGCATAAGCAGAAAAATGCTGTAGACTTCTATCATGCACATTGATAAAATGTCTGGCAGCATTGGAGACATTCAGATATGTGCTATTTGTGACATAATTCAAATGCTCCAATAATCGAGACTTAAATTTCCGGATTGTGCATCCAACATATAGAAGTCTACATTCTACACATTCAATAATGTAAACCACACCTGTGGTGTTGCAATTAATATAGGTTTTTATTGGAAATTGGTTAATATTCTCTGAATCCCGAAAAGTTTTACGCGGAGTCACAAAACCGCAAGCTCTGCAGGGATGGCTACCGCAACGTGTGAATCCAGTATATCTTAACCATGTTGGTTCAGATTTTGTTGTATGTTCTGGGGTGAAAAGAGAGGGGACAGTGAGGCCGCAAGAGACAAAGGTCGTCTTGAGACCACCCTGTGCCCCTCTCTCAACAGCCCATACATAGTCTGATCCTCAAACAGCAGAGAGATGCACTTGGAAATGACTTGCCGTATCTGGTAAAACTGATTGCTATAGGTCAAGACCACTGTTGGTAACTGTTTGTTGTCTGGATTCTTATGATTATTTCTTTTCCCAAACAACAAATCACTTCTGTTTTTCTTTCGTGCGATATTTTGTGCACGTTGGATCATCCACATAGGATAATGTCTTGCAGTAAGGCGTGTTGTAATGGTCTGTACTTCCTCACAAAATGACTTATCATCGCTGCAATTCCGTCTGGCACGTATGAATTCTCCTACAGGTATGGCCTTAATTGTGTGTATGGGATGATGACTATCCGCTCTAAGTATAGAGTTTCCCGTTACTTGTTTGCGGTATGTTTTAGTTTGTATGTTTTGACCTGCCTTCCCGTTAGGGTTAGGTCCAGAAAGTCAATGCTATCAGTATTGTGTGAACACAAAAAGCCTAAATTATAGGGATTGTCATTAAGATAAGCTTCAAATGAAGGTAAGGCAGGTACATCGCTGGCCCAGATGATGAGCATATCATCGATGTACCTGCCGTACCATTCAATAGCTTCCAAGAAGGGATTGTCTGTACTATATATGAAGCGCTCCTCCCAATAAGACATGGTAATGTTTGCTAGGGATGGGGAGAATTTGGCTCCCATTGAAACTCCTCGAATTTGTAGGAAGTACAGACCATTAAAACAGAAATAATTATGTACCAGCAAAAACTCTGTCACCTTTAATATATAATCAATAAAATCCTGATTGTGGTGACTGTATTTGTGTAAATGGAATTCCAATGCAAGGAGTGCAACATTATGTGGGATTGAAGGATAGAGGCTGACAACATCAGCCACCATCCACGTATAATTTGAGCACCACTTTTTTGAAAAAACTTCGTAATACATCACCAGTGTCCTTTATGTATCCCGGGGTTCGTTTGACCAGAGGCTGTAAAATGGAATCTAGCCACTGACTCAGCCTCTCAGTCAAAGAACCTATACCGGATACTATAGGGCGGAGTGGGGGTGGGCTGACAGATTTGTGAATCTTGGGCAGAGCATGTATTATAGGAGTGATGGGCGTCTCCACATTCAAATAAGAATACTCCTTATGTGAGAAATATCCTAGATCTCTACCCTCACACAGAATCTCAAGATATTCTCTCTTGTATATTTCTATAGGATTCGAGTCCAGCTTAGTGTATGTGGAGGAGTCCATCACAATATCCATCATGCAGCCCTCATAAACACTTTTGTCCAGCACCACCACCGCTCCGCCTTTATCTGCCATCTTAATAACAATATTGTGCATATCCTTCAACTCACTAAGTGCTGTTCTTTGTTTTTTCGATAAGTTATTTTTATTATAATTTTTTTGCACATTAATTAAAGACAATTCTTTCTCTATCACCTCTTGAAAAATATCCATACCGCTCGTGCGGGATTTGATAGGATAAAACTGTGGATTGGTGACACAGAATTTCTGTGTCTGCAAATCCACAGCTTCACTACTCTGATCCGACTGTAATTCTGTAAGGATCATAAGAGAGGTTTGTTCTTTGAAGGATAAGCCGGAAAACACATTGTCAATATGAGAAGCAGGTAAGGGTCCGGTTCTGAGACGTTTCCACTCCCATGAAATGTTTCTTTACCGTAAGATTTCTCATAAATTTGTTAATATCCAGGAGAGTGGAAAACATGTCAAAATCGGTAGAGGGAACAAAATTCAAACCCAATGACAAAACTTCATATTGATGTTTGGTTAACATTACCGCAGATAAATTAATAACATCAAAAGTGTTATTGTGCTCAGATTTGTGTATTATTTCCTTTGGTGGCGAGTTGCCATGGTATGAGCTTTTTTCTTTGTTAGAATGCTTCCTTCCCCCCCGTCTGAATCGTTTTTTGTCATCCCATCGCTGGCGGGGTGATTTTTTTGCTTTTTATAATAGGACGACTGGACATTCGTAGTGATTTCTCTAGATTCAATCCTGGATTGGTTCAGTGTCCGAGTCTCTGGATTGGTATCCGAATATTCTGCATCTGTGGACTCAAAACTGACTGAAGACATTTTCCTGTTATTTTTATTTCTATTACGTTTTCCCTGGTGTTTTTTCAAAATTGGTTTTGGTGTCTGAAAGGGGTTCTCCCTTCTTCCCCATTCATACACCTGATTGTGTTCGTAGTCGTACATATCTCGCTGGAATTTTTTGTGCTTGATTTCCATGATGTTTTGTTCCAGTATCTGTATGGAACTAACATTATTTTCAAACAGTTCCTTGTATTTGGGAAAAGATTCATACTGTGTTAATTGACTTTTACATTGTTCAATCTCTGATTGTAACGTGACTAGTTTTTCAGCTTCATAGTCAACAATTAATGACATAAGTTTTATTGAACAGTCACTGAGCAGTCCATTCCATGAATCCACAAACTTGTCAGAAAAAACAGTGGTCGGGATTTTTTTAATTCTCAGTCCCCGTGGGATCATATGTTTTTCTAAATATTTCATCAAAGTAGTGTGGTCCCACCAAAGTCTCATCTCTTGTGTCATCATTTTGTGCAATTGCATCATATTGCTCTCCATAGAGGAACCGGTTTGTAATGATGAATCACATGTCGAGAAAACTTGATCCGCTTTTGTTTTGCGGTCAGGCATGAGTGCATGAGCCATGGATAAAACAGGATGTGTATCGAAGACAAACCTTGCCGACAATTCGTTAACACTTATTGGAAGAACTGCTTCTCATATTGACAATGTGTTTTCCGGCTTATCCTTCAAAGAACAAACCTCTCTTATGATCCTTACAGAATTACAGTCGGATCAGAGTAGTGAAGCTGTGGATTTGCAGACACAGAAATTCTGTGTCACCAATCCACAGTTTTATCCTATCAAATCCCGCACGAGCGGTAAGGATATTATTCAAGAGGTGATAGAGAAAGAATTGTCTTTAATTAATGTGCAAAAAAATTATAATAAAAATAACTTATCGAAAAACAAAGAACAGCACTTAGTGAGTTGAAGGATATGCACAATATTGTTATTAAGATGGCAGATAAAGGCGGAGCGGTGGTGGTGCTGGACAAAGTGTTTATGAGGGCTGCATGATGGATATTGTGATGGACTCCTCCACATACACTAAGCTGGACTCGAATCCTATAGAAATATACAAGAGAGAATATCTTGAGATTCTGTGTGAGGGTAGAGATCTAGGATATTTCTCACATAAGGAGTATTCTTATTTGAATGTGGAGACGCCCATCACTCCTATAATACATGCTCTGCCCAAGATTCACAAATCTGTCAGCCCACCCCACTCCGCCCTATAGTATCCGGTATAGGTTCTTTGACTGAGAGGCTGAGTCAGTGGCTAGATTCCATTTTACAGCCTCTGGTCAAACGAACCCCGGATACATAAAGGACACTGGTGATGTATTACTAAGTTTTTTTCAAAAAAGTGGTGCTCAAATTATACGTGGATGGTGGCTGATGTTGTCAGCCTCTATCCTTCAATCCCACATAATGTTGCACTCCTTGCATTGGAATTCCATTTACACAAATACAGTCACCACAATCAGGATTTTATTGATTATATATTAAAAGGTGACAGAGTTTTTGCTGGTACATAATTATTTCTGTTTTAATGGTCTGTACTTCCTACAAATTCGAGGAGTTTCAATGGGAGCCAAATTCTCCCCATCCCTAGCAAACATTACCATGTCTTATTGGGAGGAGCGCTTCATATATAGTACAGACAATCCCTTCTTGGAAGCCATTGAATGGTACGGCAGGTACATCGATGATATGCTCATCATCTGGGCCAGCGATGTACCTGCCTTACCTTCATTTGAAGCTTATCTTAATGACAATCCCTATAATTTAGGCTTTTTGTGTTCACACAATACTGATAGCATTGACTTTCTGGACCTAACCCTAACGGGAAGGCAGGTCAAAACATACAAACTAAAACATACCGCAAACAAGTAACGGGAAACTCTATACTTAGAGCGGATAGTCATCATCCCATACACACAATTAAGGCCATACCTGTAGGAGAATTCATACGTGCCAGACGGAATTGCAGCGATGATAAGTCATTTTGTGAGGAAGTACAGACCATTACAACACGCCTTACTGCAAGACATTATCCTATGTGGATGATCCAACGTGCACAAAATATCGCACGAAAGAAAAACAGAAGTGATTTGTTGTTTGGGAAAAGAAATAATCATAAGAATCCAGACAACAAACAGTTACCAACAGTGGTCTTGACCTATAGCAATCAGTTTTACCAGATACGGCAAGTCATTTCCAAGTGCATCTCTCTGCTGTTTGAGGATCAGACTATGTATGGGCTGTTGAGAGGGGCACAGGGTGGTCTCAAGACGACCTTTGTCTCTTGCGGCCTCACTGTCCCCTCTCTTTCACCCCAGAACATACAACAAAATCTGAACCAACATGGTTAAGATATACTGATTCACACGTTGCGGTAGCCATCCCTGCAGAGCTTGCGGTTTTGTGACTCACGTAAAACTTTTCGGGATTCAGAGAATATTAACCAATTTCCAATAAAAACCTATATTAATTGCAACACCACAGGTGTGGTTTACATTATTGAATGTGTAGAATGTAGACTTCTATATGTTGGATGCACAATCCGAAATTTAAGTCTCGATTATTAGAGCATTTGAATTATGTCACAAATAGCACATATCTGAATGTCTCCAATGCTGCCAGACATTTTATCAATGTGCATGATAGAAGTCTACAGCATTTTTCTGCTTATGCAATTGAACGGGTTATACTTCCACCAAGAGGAGGTAACCATAAAAACTTATATCACAGCGAGAAGCTTTTTGGATTCTAAGATTGAAAACCAGATATCCTGCGGGCTTGAATTTAAGAAGAGAATTAATGTATATATACTGAGAACTAGCAAGAGCCATGCTATAGATTTTTAGCACTGCTATATATATTTTTTATGTCATCACCAGGGTGATTCTGTTTTAGTTCCTATTCAGACACTGCGGTTTTTATTTACATCATATCCAGTGTTTTAGGACTATACACGGGAGATGGATTAAGATATTAAAATGTTGGCTTGAACTAATTGGTGATAAAAGTCAACCTATGTTTTAATGCAAGTTTTTCCTTTAGAATATGTTTTCATCTCTTTTTGCTCTGTTTGTCTATATGAAATAAAATATGGGCGGTCACACTGCCCAGGGCTACTTCTTTGCTTGAGCCACACCTGTACCTAATCACCTTCTATGTTGTAGATATGCTCTGTTATTCTTTTTTTCAAGTATCTCTTGGTTCTACCTATATATATTTTTTGACAGGGGCATATAATTGCATATATTACTCCCTGATTATTGCAAGATATGTGCTTGTCGATGTTATGGGTATATGTACCTCCCGTATTCTGTAATGCCATCAATCTTTTATTTTGTGTTTTTACATCCTTGACATTTTTTGCATGGGAAGAATCCTATCACCCCTCTCTATTTTATTTTTATTTTTATTTCTGGTATTATCTCTGCTAGTTTTACTTATGCATATATTCGTAGGGGCTAGTTTATTTCCCAAATTTTAGCTTTCTTAAAAACAAATTTTGGTCCATTTGGGAGTAACTCCCCAATATTTTATCCTCCTTCAAGAATCCCCAATATTTTCCTACAACCTTTTTGAATTTATTTACTTGACTATTATAGGGAATTATTATTGGAGGGATTAGCTGCATATTTTCTTCATGGTCTTTTTTATTATTTTTATCATTTTTAAGGAGTACTTCCTGTCAATCAGCCCTATTTCTTTCTTGCACTTATCTAGTTTTTCTGAGCAATATCCTTTATTTTCAAACTTTTTCTTCATATTCTCTGCCTCAAGTTCATACTGTTGTTTCTTAGTGCAATTTCTCCTTAATCTGAGAAATTGACTTTTCGGCACATTTTCCAACCATCTCGGTAGGTGGCAGCTTTCCATTGCTATGAAGCTATTTGCATCGGTCGGCTTGTTGTATGTTTTGTGTGGATTTTTCCATTTTCAATAAAAATAGTCAGATCCAAAAAATTTATTTCCTCGTACTGTACGATGGTGAGAAATCTAGATAAAATTCATTTTTATTTAATTCTTTAAAAAACTTTTTTTAATTTTCCTCACCATCTTCCCAAATAAAAATTATATCGTCTATAAAACAGTACCATAGGACGAGGTTCGCCCGGAGCCCGCCCTCGGGGAATATGTATTGGTGCTCCCAACGTCCCACATAGAGATTTGCAAACCCCGGTGCGAACCTTGTCCCCATCGCGGTACCCCATTGCTGCAGATAGAATGTATCATTATACATAAAATATGGTATGCAATAGAGAACAAGGTGCGGGCGGCACTACAAAGGCCCGTGTAAAGCACAATACACACTTGCCTGTAGCCAATCCTCAGTCCAGTAACAGTGCGTCACGTAGCTCAGCACAAGTGACACGTCCATGAATACTGAGAGTGAGAGATGAGAATAGCGGCACTCGTCCACGTTATGAAGAAAGATCATCTTTGTTGCGGGCATCAGTATAACAACAACCGGGTAAGGCGGCACCAGCCTCTAGCAAATAGGTGTAGTGGCGACGGCCGTTTCACGCCTCTGTGCGGCCGTGGGCCTGCACAGCCCAGCGGGAGGCCGCGTGCCAATGGGCCTTACTCGCACGTCACACCATCAACAGGTGTGACCATCGCCAAACACGGGCTTAAACAAACTCCATATCACAACAATGGTCAATCATAGATCATAAATACAAGGAATTGCTAAGTACAAGTTCACATACAATGTAGTGCGTTAATATCAGTACGTCAATGAGACCTGGGAGGAAAAAGCAAAGAAACTTACAAATGCCGATAATCAGTTCTTGTCATTTAAGCCCAAGCTCCCCATGGCTCGGGTGCGAATAATCATCTGAGTTCGGACTGCAGCAATAATTTGCGATCTCCTCCTTTTCAGGAGCATTGACAATTTCAATACCTGCGAATCTTAAACAGCGAAGTTGCTGTTATGTTTGCCCTCATGTTCAATAGGCGGGGACATCCCTTCCCGTATTGCTGAGTTAACATATACAAACGTTCAGACATCGGCGTATAGTTTATGCCTATGTAGAAATTGTGACAACCACAAATACCATGGACAATATGCAAGTCTGCAGGCAATGAAATGACGAACTCTATGGGTAACTCCACCCAAACTCAACAGTCTACTCTGGGCGTTTTGAGGGCAGAAGGAACAGTGACCACACTTATAATTCCGGGTCTAATGTTCTGGTAAGCCAAGACTGATTTGTTATGGGGCGTAAAACACTATGTACCAGTCGATCTCTTAATGTGCAACATTTTTTGAAGGCTATCAGAGGTTTTTGTTCAACCACTTTACACAGGGTCCTATCGCCCTTTAAAAGGTCCCAATTATTCCTGATTGCATCAGTCTTGGCTTACCAGGAACATTAGACCCGGGAATTATAAGTGTGGTCACTGTTCCTTCTGCCCTCAAAACGCCCAGAGTAGACTGTTGAATTTGGGTGGAGTTACCCATAGAGTTCGTCATTTCATTACCTGCAGATCTCCCTATGTTGTCTATGTGGTATTTTGTGGTTGTCACAATTTCTACATAGGCAAAACTATACGCCCGATGTTTGAACGTTTTAGGGAGCATGTTAACTCAGTAATTACGGGAAGGGATGTCCCCGCTTATTGAACATGTGAGGGACAAACATAACAGTAACCCTCGCTGTTTAAGATTTGCAGGTATTGAAATTGTCAATGCTCCTGAAAGAGGAGTGAGATCGCACAAATTATTGTTGCAATCTGAATCCAGATGGATTATTCGCACCCGAGCCATGGGAGTTTGGGCTTAAATGATAAGAACGATTTATCAGTGCATTTGTAAGTTTCCTTTGCTTTTTTCCTCCCAGGTCTCGTTGTACCCAGGCTGATATTAATCGCACTATATTGTATGTGAACTTGTACTTAGAATTCCTTGTATTTATGATCTATGATTGACCTTTTCATTGTTGTATATGGAGTTTGTTTTAAGCCCGGTGTTTGGGGCGTGGCTTTCCACACCTGTTGATGGTGTGACGTGCGAAAAGCGCCCATTAAGAATGCGTGCTTCCACGCTTGGGCTCAGGTGGCCTGACGAAGCGCATTGTTGCGTGAAGCGGCCGTCGCCACTACACCTATTTGCTAGAGGTTGGAAAGCCGCCCCTACCCGGTTGTTGTTACTGCTGATGCCCGCAATAAAGATATCTTTCTTCATACGTGGACGAGTGCCGCCTTTTCTCATCTCTCTACTCCTCAGTATTCATGGACTGTCTACTTTTGGGCTGAGCACCGTACGTACCGTTACCTGGACTGGAGGATTGGCTACAGGCAAGTGTGTATTGCGCTTTACACGGGCCTTTGTAGTGCCGCCCGCACCTTGTTCTCTATTGCATACCAAATATGTCTGTATCGGGGGCTGAGCACACTGTCATCGAGGCACCACAAGCTGTAGTACTGCCTGATTCTAATGTCCCTACCGGTCTGACCCAGGGCAGAGAAGGGGCGGATTCCTTCTTCGCAATCTGCAATGAAAAGGACGACATATCATACATGAGCACACGTGCATTGGAAAATAAAATCTTCCATCTAGCCGACAAGGAGGTCAGGTTATTCTGGACTGTGCAGTCGCTGACCTCATATCAAGAGAGTCATAGGGTCCCAAGAGGCCTAAGAATTTATAAAGACTTGTTTCAATATGAAGATGACATTCAATTTGTAACGGCTTGGAAAGAATTGCATTTACAATTTTCACAACAAATACTGGACTTGGTTTTGTCCCGTGACCGTAAGGAATATGAAATGGTCACGGTGGAATTAAATAAAGCACGAGATACCCTAAAAGGGAGGTTGACTGACAATCAATTCGCTATTTTTGAGAAACGTCTCAATAGGAAATTAATTCTCACTCAAACAGAGATCAAGGAACGCAAGAAAGATAAATTTTTGCGGGATAAACATGATTATGAGAATGAGACCGTGTTTGATTGGAATAAAAGGAAACCGAGGGGAAGACGCATTCAAAGGAAAAACCGCACTGATTATTGGACAACGGATTCAGACTCTAGCGCCTCTGAGGGAGGTACGGTTCCACCCATCACTACAGGTCCCCCTTTAGGAGAATCAGAAGGGGTAGAGGCAAAAGAGCCAGAAAAGATCGAAGGACAGAGAAGATCCACTCGACGAAGGAGGAAGGTTTCTTGGAGACAATAATAGAAGAACAGGACGATGAGTATACACATGAGCCGTCACAGGACATTGTGATTAATCTCACTCCCTATGAATTGCTCCCAGGCTGCACCTCAGTCCTCAATAAGGGACTGGGGTTCAGCCTAGTGGATCAATTCAGGGTTGATGATTTCGAGGTTGACCTCTTTAAAAATATACGTAAACTATATCTGAAAAAAATGTTTGCTGATGTACCACTGACCATATGTCCCCCTACCAGGGGAAATTCCTGCATCCGTTTCACTTGCTGCTTTTCATGTTGAGGGGCGTTTTGATCCAACTGAGCAAAAAGCCCTTGCTGTGTTGTTAGGAGACAGTTTTGAATTACCAGAGGAACCGTCATCGGGAGTATGTAGGTTTCAGGGGCGTTGGATCCACATTTCTCCCTCCCATGCCGGCTGGTTCGGCAGTTGACCTGTTTTATAATAGAGTATTAAGGGATGTTCGTGCGCTGGTTTATCCGGTTGCACCTCCCAACACCACTGCTGAAGAGCGTAGTGCTCTCAAATGGTTAACTGCGCAAGATCAAATTGTTATTAAACCAGCCGACAAGGGAGGAAATGTGGTCCTTATGACACGGGAATACTATCTGGGAGAATCTAGGAGACAACTTCAGGACCAATTGACGTATCATAAATTAGAGGGTAATCCTACCCCGCAGATATTGAATCAGCTAGAGGCCCTAATTAAGAAGTATGTGGATCTAGGATTCTTACCACGTAATTTGGTTGATAAACTCCTCCCTCAGTATCCAAGGTCCCCGTATGGTACTTTCTGCCTAAAATCCACAAATCGCTGACCCAGCCCCGGGCCGCCCTATTGTGGCCGGGGTTGGCTCAGCCACTGAGCAACTCTCTAAGTATGTGGACTGGCTTTTGAGACCCCTCCTGTATGGTACCCCTACTTATCTCAAAGACACTGGTGATTTCCTACGAGCCCTCCAATACATCGAGTGGCATCAGGGCTATCACTTAGTTTCTTTGGACGTTGAATCCCTATATACCAGAATCCCACACAATTTGGGGATCAGAGCGATCAGGGAGGTTCTGAGTAGAACTAATAAAGGGAATGTTTTTGCACATTCATTGAGGAGTCTCTTGACTTTGTGCTTTCTAACAATGTGTTCATGTTTGGACCCTATTGGTACCGCCAGGTACTAGGTACGGCTATGGGTACACCTGTCTCGTGTACTTTCGCCAACCTGTACCTGGCGGTATTTGAGGACCGTTACGTCTTTTCGGTTGATAACCCCTTTTGCAACACATTCAGCTATTCCTCCGTTTCGTGGATGATGTATTTATGTTGTGGTCTGGCAGCGAGTTGCAGTGCCGTGGGTTTGTCGACCACCTCAATTTAACTAATGACATGAATATGAAGTTCACCATGAATTTTGGTGGACAGTCCCTTGACTTTCTAGATGTTAAACTATCTGTAGTCAATGGCGACATTGTTACCGAGAGTTTCCGCAAGCCCACGGCCGTCAATTCGTTGCTACACCACAACAGTTTCCATCCTGAGCCTGTAATGAAGGCCGTACCTTACGGCCAGTTCATACGTCTCAGAAGGATTAATAGTACTTATGAAGGTTTCCAGCGACAGGCTCGCTCTCTTGCTGGGCGCCTTGTTGCCAGGGGTTACCCACCGAAGGATGTTAATAGAGCTCTGTTGAGAGCAGCCAAACGTCCTAGATTTGAACTCCTCATTGATAAGCAAAAGGAACATGTCACACCAGAGAGATTCTCGTTTGTATTCAAATTCAGCCCTGCAGCCGAGGTTATAAAAATGCAATCAGGAATAATTGGGACCTTTTAAAGGGCGATAGGACCCTGTGTAAAGTGGTTGAACAAAAACCTCTGATAGCCTTCAAAAAATGTTGCACATTAAGAGATCGACTGGTACATAGTGTTTTACGCCCCATAACAAATCAGTCTTGGCTTACCAGGAACATTAGACCCGGGAATTATAAGTGTGGTCACTGTTCCTTCTGCCCTCAAAACGCCCAGAGTAGACTGTTGAATTTGGGTGGAGTTACCCATAGAGTTCGTCATTTCATTACCTGCAGATCTCCCTATGTTGTCTATGTGGTATTTTGTGGTTGTCACAATTTCTACATAGGCAAAACTATACGCCCGATGTTTGAACGTTTTAGGGAGCATGTTAACTCAGTAATTACGGGGAAGGGATGTCCCCGCCTTATTGAACATGTGAGGGACAAACATAACAGTAACCCTCGCTGTTTAAGATTTGCAGGTATTGAAATTGTCAATGCTCCTGAAAGAGGAGGAGATCGCCACAAATTATTGTTGCAATCTGAATCCAGATGGATTATTCGCACCTGAGCCATGGGGAGTTTGGGCTTAAATGATAAGAACGATTTATCAGTGCATTTGTAAGTTTCCTTTGCTTTTTTCCTCCCAGGTCTCGTTGTACCCAGGCTGATATTAATCGCACTATATTGTATGTGAACTTGTACTTAGAATTCCTTGTATTTATGATCTATGATTGACCTTTTCATTGTTGTATATGGAGTTTGTTTTTAAGCCCGGTGTTTGGGGCGTGGCTTTCCACACCTGTTGATGGTGTGACGTGCGAGTGCGTCCATTAAGAATGCGTGCTTCCACGCTTGGGCTTCAGGTGGCCTGACGAAGCGCATTGTTGCGTGAAACGGCCGTCGCCACTACACCTATTTGCTAGAGGTTGGAAAGCCGCCCCTACCCGGTTGTTGTTATACTGGATGCCCGCAATAAAGATATCTTTCTTCATACGTGGACGAGTGCCGCCTTTTCTCATCTCTCTACTCCTCAGTATTATACATAAAATAGTTTTTTTCCAAAATAAAACGTATACACTCTTCTAAAAAATCTATCTGCTCTTCTGTCATCTCTCCCTTCTGACTTAAAAAGAATTTTGTTGCCTCACACCCTTTTTTGTTTTCAATTATAGTATAAAGGGATTTTACATCTAATGTGCCTAATATATATGAGTCCTTCCAATTGACATCCTTCATTATTTCCAAAATGTGCTTGGTGTCTTTTATATAGGCTGGAAGAGCCTGTGCATATGGTTGAAGGAATTGGTCCACATATTTGGACAGAGCGCTGGTTAAACATTCAATGCCTGATATTATAGGCCTCCCAGGCGGGTTAGAGGGGTCTTTGTGTATTTTAGGGTTATAATAAAACCCTGCTATCTTGGGATATTGAATATTTACATATGCTGCTTCGTTTTTTTGTAAAATGCCCTGCCTTTTCCCTTTTAGAACAAGTTCTTTTAGTTCTCTTTTATATTTCTCAGTTGGATCACTTTTCAGTCGGAGGTATGTTTTTTTGTCATTTAGTATATTCATAGCCTCCTTATGATAATTTTCTCTATCTAAAATCACTATCCCCCCCCCCCTATCTGCTGGTCTTATAATGATGTTATTATTCTCCTGCATAGTTGTAATTGCTTTTCTTTCTTCTACTGACATGTTGTTTAAATATTTTGCTCTTTTTGGGCATTTAAATTTCCTGATTTCCTTTGATACTGTGTTCATAAATGTATTTAGTGCTGCAGAATACTCTTGTACGGGATGGAATTTAGATTTTGGTTTTAAATCTGTATGTTTGTATTGGTCCATATTGTCCCCTATCCCCTCCTGTTTAGTTTCCTTACTTTTTTTCTGTTTTAAAAAATGCCTTTTTAATGCTAATTTGCGCATAAGTTCTCGAAGCCCTATAAATGCTTCGAATTTATTAAAGTGTACTGTGGGGGCAAATTTTAAACCCTTTTGTAGTATTTTTTCCTCATTCGCTGTTAGTACATATTTACTTAGGTTATAGATTTTTTGTATACAGTCTTTATCTTTATTTAGTAATTTTAAATTTATTTTCTGTTTTTTCTTTTGGGCGAGTTTCCCTCCTCTACATCCCCTTTTGTAATGTTTGATTTTCGTGGCTGAAAAAAATCCTTGTTGATTGTTTTCTTTGTAATCATTTTTATACTGCTCCTATTTCTACATTGTGGTTGTTGTTGACCCTCCTTCGGTATGTCTCTTATTTCTTTCCTTTCTTTTCTATTATTCCCCTTTACTCCCGTTGTAGTTTGTTCCCCAATTATTAATATATTTTGCTCTTGACTTTCTTCTATTGAACTGTCTTCATTTTCTATTTCTCTCGGGTTTAGTGCCTCAAATTGGTTTTTTATTGGTACCTGTGGGTGTATTATTGTAATTATGGGGGATATGGGATTATTTCTTTTTGGGGATCTAGATTTTTTATGTTTTAAAGAGTCTATTATAGATGTCATCTCAATTTCATGACTTTCTGTTGTGGGGAGTCGCTCTGGTAGACAGCGGTGCGGGTGCAGTTTAGAGGCAAAACAAGGAGTCCAGATTGTGCAACAAACAGTGTTTTATTCACACTTGCACACCATAAATGAAAAAACAGTCTCTTTGGTGACAGTTCACACACAACGGAAATAACGTGGCAAAACAAAAACAGGCCAACACAGGTTCAGTCACCTGGGAGGTGTAGGTGCAGGTTCGCACCACGCTGTCGGCCCCGCCGCAGGAGAATCCAGCTTCAGGTAGCCAGGAACAAAACACCTCCTTGCTGAGCTCTTTCCTCCAGGACAGAGAACTCCTCAGCCCTGTTAGCAGCTCCAGGATAATCACCACCTCCAGCTGCTGAGCTGGCTGAGCTTTTAAACCCAGCCCAAAACCAGGACTGGGTCGTGGGAGCAGCCACCCACCCTACACTTTAGCTGCTCCCGGTAAGAGCCGGCCCGGATCGGCTTTGCAGCCATGCTATTTAAACTCTGTCAGTAGCACTAGCTGCTGCTGACATCAATAAAAACGGGCTTTACCTCACCGAGGCTATGAACCTCGGTGACACATACCTGCCATCCACGACGGCACCCTGCACCTACCACACACCCCCTTTGTTCAACCCTGAGGGGGTGGACACATGTGAGGCAGTGGACGCGGGAAAGGGCATCTGCATTTCCCTGCAA
Organism: Bufotes viridis; assembly: GCA_033119425.1. NCBI lineage: Eukaryota > Metazoa > Chordata > Amphibia > Anura > Bufonidae > Bufotes > Bufotes viridis. Next base: position 294,526,286 of record CM065593.1, on the reverse strand, counting down.
GCGACCTGCCCTATGTTCCACGGAGAACTTGAAATTTTGAAGGATAGGAACCACCTGGTGACCCGAGCATTCCTCTCCTTGGCCTGACTCATCCATTTGAGGGGGAATGGTCGGTCACCAGACGGAACCTCCTCCCTAACAGGTAGTAGCGGAGAGATTCGAGTGCCCACTTGATAGCCAGGCACTCCCTCTCCACTATACTATATCTGGACTCGGCGGGACTGAGCTTACGGCTCAGGAAGACAACGGGATGTTCTTCCCCGTTGACCTCCTGCGACAGTACCGCACCAAGGCCTACCTCCGAGGCGTCGGTCTGTACGACAAACTCCTTGTTGAAGTCGGGTGTCACCAAAACCGGGGACTCACACAGGGCCGACTTCAACGCGGAGAAAGCCTCCTCCGCCTTCTCACTCCAGCTAACCCTCCCAGACTTTCGCCCCTTCAACAGGTCTGTCAATGGCGCTGCTATTGTGGCATAGTGGGGCACAAACCTCATGTAGTATCCTACAATCCCCAGGAACGACTTTACCTGCCTGGTGGTGACCGGTCGGGGCCAGCTACGAATGGCCTCTACCTTAGTTACCCAGATATTTGGTCTCTTCCAACCCAATCGCACACGTTTTAGGATTGGCGGTTAGTCCAGCTTTCCTCAGGGCATCCACTACCGCCTGCACCTTGGGTAAATGGCTTTCCCAGTCGGTGCTGTGGATGACTACATCATCTAAGTAGGTCGAGGCGTACCGACGATGTGGTCGCAGCACTATGTCCATTAACCTCTGGAAAGTGGCGGGGGCGCCATGCAGGCCAAAGGGTAACACCTTGTAGTGATACAGGCCCTGCGGGGTAACAAACGCGGTTTTTCCTTAGCCGCTCCGTTAAGGGTACCTGCCAGTACCCTTTAGTGAGGTCCAGCACAGAAAAATAACGGGCTTGTCCTAAATTTTCAACAAGCTCGTCTACTCGGGGCATGGGATACGCGCCAAACTTGGATACTTCATTTAACTTACGAAAGTCGTTGCAGAACCGCAACGTCCCATCCGGCTTGGGTATTAGGACTATGGGACTGGCCCACTCACTTTTCGACTCCTCAATGACATCGAGCTTCAACATTAACTGCACTTCCTCCGCGATGGCCCGCGCCGAGCCTCGGGTACCCGGTATGGTTTTAACCGGACCTTGGCCTGAGGCTCAGTGACGATGTCATGTCGGATGAGAGACGTGCGGCCAGGGAGGTCCGAGAACACATCCGTGTTCCGACTGAGGAACTCCCTGACTTCCTGAACTTGTTTGGAAGACAGGCTGTCTGCAATTTTTACCGTGGTTACGGCTTCACAGGCCTCGAACTGTGGGGCTGGACCCTTTTCACCTAGAAGCCCTGGCCGGGGGCTGTGGCCGCCGGCCGCGTCCCTATCTTTCCACGGCTTAAGTAAATTCACGTGGTACACCTGCTCGGCTTGCGCCGCCCTGGCTGGTGTACCTTGTAATTCACTTCCCTACCTTCTCGATCACCTCATAGGGGCCCTGCCACCTAGCTAGAATTTGCTGTCAAGGGTGGGTACCAGAACCAAAACCCGATCTCCCGGATTGAAGTCCCGCACCCGAGCCTGACGGTTGTACACCCTACTCTGGGCTTGTTGCGCTGCCTCCATATGCTCCCGGACCAAGGGCAACACCCTTTCCATCCGTTCCTGCATCTGGGCGACATACTCAATGACACTTTTGTGGGGGACAGGCTGTTGTTCCCATGCTTCCTTGGCGATATCCAACAGGCCCCGAGGGTGTTCTGCTATAAAGCAGTTCGAAGGGCGAGAACCCAGTAGAGGCCTGGGGTACCTCTCGCACTGCGAACATGAGATAGGGCAGAAGCAGGTCCCAGTCCTTCCCATCTCTAGACACCACCCTTTTTAACATATTTTTTAGAGTTTGGTTAAACCTCTCAACAAGACCGTCTGTTTGCGGATGGTAAACGGACGTCCGTAACTGCTTTATACGCAACAATTTACACAGTTCCTTCATTACTTTGGACATAAAAGGGTCCCTTGGTCTGTCAGAACCTCTTTTGGCAGGCCCACACGGGAAAACATCTCCATTAACTCTTTGGCAATGAGCTTAGCTGAGGTATGTCGCAGAGGCACCGCCTCCGGATACCGAGTGGCATAGTCGAGAACTACCAGAATGTGTTGGTGGCCCCTAGCAGACTTTGGTACAGGCCCAATTAAATCCATAGCAATTCGCTCAAACGGTACTTCAATAATTGGCAGAGGTACCAGAGGACTACGGAAATGTGGCTGGGGCTAGTTACCTGACAGGTTGGACAGGACTTACAATAATTTTCTACTTCCTTGAACACACTGGGCCAATAAAACCGCTGCAGTATGCGGTCCTGGGTTTTCTGCCACCCCAGGTGTCCCCCAAGAACATGTTGGTGGGCAAGCTCCATGACAAGCTTGCGATACGCTGTGGGCACCACCAACTGTTCAACAGGTTCACCTCGGATTTGGTTCACCCGATACAACATATCCTGCAGAACAATAAATCGTGGGAACATTAATTCAGCCCCTGGTTTCTGGGGTTTACCATCAATTTCCAGCACATTCTCCCAGGCCCTGGTTAGGGTTTGGTCCCGGTGTTGTGCGGTCCCAAAATTTTCCCCGGAGACATTGAGGTCTGCCAACTCAGGTCCCGGTGGCAAGTCCTCCGTGTCTCCCACCATTACACTCAGTGGGGTTGTCTCCCCACTACCGCTGCAGCAGTGGTCACCCCTACCGCTGGCCCTTCAGACTCGGGCTCCCAGGGTTCTGGCCTTCCAGGGGTATCAGGCCACTCTGCTAGGGTTACCCCTGTCTCAGGGCTATTAGTCACTTTCATCTCAGGCCACAGTGACGGAAAACCAGGGAAGTCTCTCCCAATTATTAGTTCATAGGGCAGCTTTGTGGAGATCGCCACTTCACAAGTCCAGGTGCCGACCGCCGTGGACAGAGACATTACAGCAGTGGGATAGTCCTTTAAGTCTCCGTGTATGCACACCACACCCACTGTCCGGCCCGTATACTGGGTGGGCTGTACCAGGGCAGCACTTACCAGGGTTACCAGGCTCCCTGAGTCCAACAGCGCCACTGCCAGGTTATCCCCGACTTGCACCTGGCACAGATGACGATTGTCTATTGTCCCGGGATGCCGGTCGCACACAGTCTCCGGGCATACATGGAAGCCCGGTACCCATAATTAGTCTCCATGGGTTCCCCCACTGTGGACAGTTGGCCCTTATGTGTCCAGGCTCCCGACACTGCCAACAGACCACTGGGGACGGATCTGCAAGAGGTACATCCCGGGCGGGTTTGGCCGGCCGCCGGACTGGGGTGGAGATTTCCGGGTTTGACTGGCCCCTCCCAAAAGAACCCCCTGCAGGTTTCTGGTGGCCTCATATCGCTCCACCAGGTCGACCATCTCAAGGGCATTGGTGGGGATACCTGGCCGATCCAGTGTTGAAGGGGGTAAGGCAAGGCCCTCCAAAACATGTCAGCCAGCAGCCGGTCCAGCATAGCAGTCGGACTTAGAACCTCAGGCTGCAGCCATTTTTGCAACCTGTGCAGCAACTCATAGTACTGCGGCCTGGCGGGTTCAGCCACTTTGAAGTCCCACTGGTGGACCCGCTGAGCCCGGACCAACACGTTTACCCCCAGTCTGGCCAGGATCTCCCCTTCACCGTGGAATAGTCAGCAGCCTGGTCGTCTGCCAAATCAAAAAACTTGCTGGGGTCCGGATGCCAGGAACGGAGCAACCACCTCGGCCCACTGGTCACGGGGTAACTTTTTCCTCACGGCGACCTTCTCAAAACCGCCAGGTACGCCTCAACGCCGTCTCGCGGGGTCATTTTTGGGATCGCCGCACGGACCGCTTCCGGGCATCATGGACGTGGTGGGACGCCTCCTGCCGCCTGTAACGCCATCACATGTTGTAGCAGTAGTTGGTTGGTCTCCCGCTGCTGCACGTTAGCCTCTATGAGAGCCTTCACAGCAGCCTCCATGTTGCCAGAAACTCCTGCTTGCAGCTTTGCTGGCTTAATATATTCCATGCACTTTAGAAAAACAAAACTCGGCGTTCACGCCAGCCTCACTGCGCATGCCCGCATCCGACACCAAATGTGGGAGTCGCTCTGGTAGACAGCGGTGCGGGTGCAGTTTAGAGGCAAAACAAGGAGTCCAGATTGTGCAACAAACAGTGTTTTATTCACACTTGCACACCATAAATGAAAAACAGTCTCTTTGGTGACAGTTCACACACAACGGAAATAACGTGGCAAAACAAAAACAGGCCAACACAGGTTCAGTCACCTGGGAGGTGTAGGTGCAGGTTCGCACCACGCTGTCGGCCCCGCCGCAGGAGAATCCAGCTTCAGGTAGCCAGGAACAAAACACCTCCTTGCTGAGCTCTTTCCTCCAGGACAGAGAACTCCTCAGCCCTGTTAGCAGCTCCAGGATAATCACCACCTCCAGCTGCTGAGCTGGCTGAGCTTTTAAACCCAGCCCAAAACCAGGACTGGGTCGTGGGGAGCAGCCACCCACCCTACACTTTAGCTGCTCCCGGTAAGAGCCGGCCCGGATCGGCTTTGCAGCCATGCTATTTAAACTCTGTCAGTAGCACTAGCTGCTGCTGACATCAATAAAAACGGGCTCTTACCTCACCGAGGCTATGAACCTCGGTGACACATACCTGCCATCCACGACGGCACCCTGCACCTTACCACACTGTATATGTTGAAAATATCGATTCATTTTCATTTTCATTTTCTTCTTCTTCCCTCTCTTCTATTTCTGTTATGCATTCATCAATTGTTTCATAGTGCAATGTATCTATTTCTTCCTCTGTTTGATCCCCATTAATATCCCTTCCTGCATGATTTTCAAAATTATCAAGGGACACTGGTATTTCATCCCTATCGAACTTACGCATTTTTTTCTCCTTAATTTCCCCTTCTCTTTCTAGCATCCTTCTTCTGATGCTCTCTACTAGTGGCTTAATGCCTGGATGGTCCTTCCACGGTCTCAAATTTAAAAAAGTTTTTTAAAGAATTAAATAAAAATGAATTTTATCTAGATTTCTCACCATCGTACAGTACGAGGGAAATAAATTTTTTGGATCTGACTATTTTTATTGAAAATGGAAAAATCCACACAAAAACGTACAACAAGCCGACCTATGCAAATAGCTTCATAGCAATGGAAAGCTGCCACCTACCGAGATGGTTGGAAAATGTGCCGAAAAGTCAATTTCTCAGATTAAGGAGAAATTGCACTAAGAAACAACAGTATGAACTTGAGGCAGAGAATATGAAGAAAAAGTTTGAAAATAAAGGATATTGCTCAGAAAAACTAGATAAGTGCAAGAAAGAAATAGGGCTGATTGACAGGGAAGTACTCCTTAAAAATGATAAAAAAAATAATAAAAAAAGACCATGAAGAAAATATGCAGCTAATCCCTCCAATAATAATTCCCTATAATAGTCAAGTAAATAAATTCAAAAAGGTTGTAGGAAAATATTGGGGATTCTTGAAGGAGGATAAAATATTGGGGGAGTTACTCCCAAATGGACCAAAATTTGTTTTTAAGAAAGCTAAAATTTTGGGAAATAAACTAGCCCCTACGAATATATGCATAAGTAAAACTAGAAGAGATAATACCAGAAATAAAAATAAAAATAAAATAGAGGGAGTGACAGGATTCTTCCCATGCAAAAAATGTCAAGGATGTAAAAAAACACAAAATAAAAGATTGATGGCATTACAGAATACGGGAGGTACATATACCCATAACATCGACAAGCACATATCTTGCAATAATCAGGGAGTAATATATGCAATTATATGCCCCTGTCAAAAAATATATATAGGTAGAACCAAGAGATACTTGAAAAAAAGAATAACAGAGCATATCTACAACATAGAAAGAAAATTTGAAGGGCACCCACTGTCAAGACATTACACAGAGAAACATGCAGGAAGCTTTAAAGGATCGACGTTTTGTGGATTAGACATAATAAAAAAGAATAAAAGAGGAGGGGATTACATTAAAGAAATGTCGAGGGCTGAGACCAGAATGATTTTTAATATGGATACACTAGCTCCGGTAGGGCTGAATATGGAAATTGAAGTATTTGCGTTCGATTAACGCTTAATGTAGCCACCAGCAACGAGGGGGTTAAAGCAATGCCGGCTGAGTTTAATAGGAGCACATGCGCAAGGCATACCAAGTCTATCTTCCTGACGAAGGGTAACGCTATACCCGAAACGCGTTGAAGAAAAAAGTGGTAACCGCGACTACCCGTAGAACGCGGCGGTGACGTCACCTTTGCTCCGAAGTGAGCGAGATAACCACGAACAAGAGGCGCGCTTCCGGCCGGAGCGCGTCTCGTGAAGACGCTGAAAAGTATTGCCTCGCAGCCGGTGCAAAGCATCTACTCAGCGACAGAGCTCCCATGTGAACGGAGGACTACAGGTACTACAATAGCACAAGTAGCACAAGTGGCATTGAGAAAATTGCTAATAGAAGGTGCCTATTAACGCTAAGATTCGTAGTGCAAGAATATAGTATATGTTAGCATAAGGGTAAATATTATTAACCATTTGAGTTTGGGACGTGAATAGCGCGGTGTCATAGTATATATTGTGTAACCTTTTGGCATTCAGAGGGGAGTTGCAACCCCATTGGGCACTGCAGCTGAGAGAGAATCAAGTGGGGTGCAGCGCTATTGATTTAAGGACTGAAGATTTTAAAAATTCTGGTGTCCAATTTGCAGCAGTTTTCTTGTAATTAATACCGGAAAAAGGAATTATATCTTCCAGTGTGGGAATTTATGTACACAAACTAGCATTATAAAAATTCTGGTGTCCAATTAGCAGCAGTGTTCTTGTAATTAATACCGCCAAAAGGCATTATTGTCCAGTGTTGTAATTTTGGTGAAAAAAAGGTCAAATTTAATCAATCTGGTGTTTGTTAGACCAGAAACACTAGGCCTCACGTTTTTACTCCTGTATAAAGGAATTATATCTCCCCGTGTGGGAATCTATGTAGCAAAACTAGCATATTAAAAATTCTGGTATCCAATTTGCAGCAGTTTTCTTGTAATTAATACCGGAAAAAGGAATTATATCTTCCAGTGTGAGAATTTATGTACACAAACTAGCATTATAAAAATTCTGGTGTCCAATTAGCAGCAGTGTTCTTGTAATTAATACCGCCAAAAGGCATTATTGTCCAGTGTTGTAATTTTGGTGAAAAAAAGGCCAATTTAATCAATCTGGTGTTTGTTAGACCAGAAACACTAGGCCTCACGTTTTCACTCCTGTAAAAAGGAATTATATCTCCCCGTGTGGGAATCTATGTACCAAAACTAGCATGTTAAAAATTATGGTGTCCAATTTGCAGCAGTTTTCTTGCAATTAATACCGGAAAACGGAATTATATCTTCCAGTGTGGGAATTTTGGGGCTAAAAAATAATATATTTTATTGTGGTGCGAGTTGAATCGCAACAATGAGGAAACATTCTATTAAGGGACGAGGACGCGGTCGTGGTGGTGTCCGTGGAGCCTTTGTTGCTGGCAGAGGACATGGCCTCAGGCGCACAAAGTAGTGAACCAACTCCCTCAAGTAGCCGGCAGAATTTACAGCGATATTTGGTGAGGCCCAATGCCGTTATGAGGATGGTAAGGCCTGAGCAGGTACAGGCATTAGTCGATTGGGTGGCCGACAGTGCTTCCAGCACGTTCACCACATTGTCTTCCGCCCAGTCTTCTGCGGAAAGCGCACAGGTGGCACCTGAAAACCAAGCCCATCAGTCTGTCACATCACCCCCATGCATATCAGGGAAACTGGCTGAGCCTCAAGTTATGCAGCAGTCTCTTATTCTGTTTGAAGACTCCGCTCCCACGGTTTTCCAGGGGCGTCCACCTAGCCCTTCCCCAGCGGTGGAAGACATTCCATGCACTGACGCACAACCACTTATGTATCCAGATGATGAGGACATGGGAATACCACCACAGCAGAGTGACCGAGTCTCTGATGATGACGAAACACTGGTGCCCACTGCCGCGTCTTATTGCAGTGTGCAGACTGAACAGGAGGAGGTCAGGGAGGAAGACTGGGTGGAAAACGATGCAGAGGACGATGAGGTCTTAGACCCCACATGGACTGAAGGTCCTGCCGCTGACTTAAATAGTTCAGAGGAAGAGGCAGTGGTGAGACCGAGACAACAGCGAAGCCAAAGAGGGAGAAGGGGGCAAAAGCAGAACAGCCGCCGTCCAGAGAGTTCGCCTGCTATTGGCCAGCGCCAACAGGGACCCAGCACCCCAAAGGCATCTTCAAGGAGTTCCCTGGCATGGCACTTCTTCAAACAATGTGCTGACGACAAGACCAGAGTGGTATGCACGCTGTGCCATCAGACCCTGAGGCGAGGCATTAACGTTCTTAACCTGAGCACCACCTGCATGATCAGGCATCTACATGCAAAGCATGAACTGCAGTGGAGTACACACCTTAAAAACAAGGAACCCGCTCAGGCTCCCCTGCTCCCTCTACCGCTGCTGCCTCGGCTTCCGCCTCGAGAGGAATGTTGCCACCTGCCGAGCAGCAAACAGAGGATGTGCCACCGACACCACCACCGCCACCGTCACCTAGCGTCTCCACTATTTCACACAGCAGCGTTCAGCTCTCCATCTCTCAAACCTTCGAGAGGATGCGCAAATTCCCACCTAGTCACCCTCGAGCCCTTGGCCTGAATGCTGTCATTCCGGCTGGTGGACACAGACAGCTTCAAACAGCTGATGGCCATGGCTGTCCCCCAGTATGTGGTTCCCAGCCGCCACTACTTCTCCAAGACAGCCGTGCCTTCCCTGCACATGCAAGTGTCCGATAAAATCAATTGTTCACTGCGCAACGCCATTTGTGGCAAGGTCCACCTAACCACAGATACGTGGACCAGTAAGCACAGGGACGCTATATCTCCCTAACTGCACACTGGGTAAATGTAGTGGCGGCTGGGCCCCAGGCGGAGAGTTCCTTGGCGCACGTCCTTCCGCCGCCAAGGATAACAGGGCATCATTCTTTGCCTCCTGTAGCCTCCTCCTCCTCCTCTGCTTCCACCAGCTCATCCAGTCAGCCACACACCTTCACCACCAACTTCAGCACAGCCCGGGGTAAACGTCAGCAGGCCATTCTAAAACTCATATGTTTGGGGGACAGGCCCCACACCGCGCAGGAGTTGTGGCGGGGTATTGAACAACAGACCGACCAGTGGTTGCTGCCGGTGGGCCTCAAGCCCGGCCTGGTGGTGTGCGATAATGGGCGAAATCTCGTGGCAGCTCTGGGACTAGCCGGTTTGACGCACATCCCTTGCCTGGCGCATGTGCTGAATTTGGTGGTGCAAAAGTTCATTCACAACTACCCAGACATGTCAGAGCTGCTGCATAAAGTGCGGGCCATCTGTGCGCGCTTCCGGCATTGACATCCTGCCGCTGCTCGCCTGTCAGCGCTACAGCGGAACTTCGGCCTTCCCGCTCACCGCCTAATATGCGACGTGCCCACCAGGTGGAACTCCACCTTGCACATGCTGGAGAGACTGTGCGAGCAGCAGCAGGCCATAGTGGAGTTTCAGCTGCAGCACGCACGGGTCAGTCGCACTGCAGAACAACACCACTTCACCACCAATGATTGGGCCTCCATGCGAGACCTGTGTGCCCTGTTGCGCTGTTTAGAGTACGCCACCAACATGGCCAGTGGCGATGCCACTGTTATCAGCGTGACGATACCAATTCTATGTCTCCTAGAGAAAACGCTTAGGGCGATGATGGAAGAGGAGGTGGGCCAGGGCCAGGAGGAGGAGGAGGAGGATGACGGGTCGTTTTTAGCACTTTCAGGCCAGTCTGTTAGAAGTGGCTCAGAGGGAGGTTTTTGCAACAGCAGAGGGCAGGTACAAATGTGGCCAGCCAGGGACCACTACTGGAGGACGAGGAGGATGAGGAGGAGGTGGAGGAGGATGAGGATGAAGCAGGTTCACAGCGGGGTGGCACCCAGCACAGCGCAGGCACATCCCTGGTGCGTGGCTGGGGGATACAGAGGATGATGACGATACGCCTCCCACAGAGGACAGCTTGTCCTTACCTCTGGGGAGCCTGGCACACATGAGCGATTACATGCTGCAGTGCCTGCGCAATGACAGCAGAGTTGCCCACATTTTAACGTGTGCTGACTACTGGGTGGCCACCCTGCTGGATCCACGGTACAAAGACAATGTGCCCACTTTACTTCCTGCACTGGAGCGTGATAGGAAGATGCGCGAGTACAAGCGCACACTGGTAGACGTGCTCCTGAGAGCATTCCCAACTGTCACAGGGGAACAGGTGGAAGGCCAAGGCCAAGGCAGAGGAGGAGCTAGGGGTCGCCCACGCAGCAGTGTCACGGCCAGCTCCTCTGAGGGCAGGGTTAGCATGGCAGAAATGTGGAAAAGTTTTGTCTCCACGCCACAGCTAACTGCCCCACCATCTGATACGGAACGTGTTAGCAGGAGGCAACATTTCACTAACATGGTTGAACAGTACGTCTGCACACAACTCCACGTACTGACCAGGGTTCGTCCCCATTCAACTTCTGGGTTTCCAAATTGTCCACGTGGCCAGAATTAGCATGTTATGCCTTGGAGGTGCTGGCCTGCCCGGCGGCCAGCGTTTTATCTGAATGTGTATTCAGCACGGCAGGGGGCGTCATTACTGACAAACGCAGCCGCCTGTCCGCAGCCAACGTGGACAAGCTGACGTTTATAAAAATGAACCAGGCATGGATCCCACAAGACCTGACCCTCCCTTGTGCAGAGTAGTCCTTAATAACTGCCTTAAACCATGTTGTCTTGTACTCCTGGCCACTTCTTCATTGAAGAATCTATTTTTGAAATTAAGTAGGATCTTGGTGTGCAACCCAGAGTTGAATGAACCTTCCCTCTGTCTGGGTGCCGGGGCCAAAGTACATGAAAGTGTCCTTCTCCTGTGCTGGTTTATATGAATGTTATACTTGTGCTGTCTGACATGTCTCCTCTGTGTCGGTGCTAAGGCCTAAGTCACTGAAAGCGGCCTTCTCCTGTGCTGGCTGATATAAATGCCTGAATCTCTGCTGTGGGACCTCTCTCCTCTTTCTGGGTGCAGGGGTCAAAGTCTCTAAAAGTGCCCTTCTCCTGTGGTGGTTGATGTGAAACTGATGCTTGTGCTATCTGACCTGTCTCCTCTGTGTCGGTGCTAAGGCCTAAGTCACTGAAAGCGGCCTTCTCCTGTGCGGGCTGATATAAATGCCTGAATCTCTGCTGTGGGACCTCTCTCCTCATTCTGGGTGCAGGGGTCAAAGTCTCTAAAAGTGCCCTTCTCCTGTGGTGGTTGATGTGAAACTGATGCTTGTGCTATCTGACCTGTCTCCTCTGTGTCGGTGCTAAGGCCTAAGTCACTGAAAGCGGCCTTCTCTTGTGCTGGCTGATATAAATGCCTGAATCTCTGCTGTGGGACCTCTCTGCTCTTTCTGGGTGCAGGGGTCAAAGTCTCTAAAAGTGCCCTTCTCCAGTGGTGGTTGATGTGAAACTGATGCTTGTGCTATCTGACCTGTCTCCTCTGTGTCGGTGCTAAGGCCTAAGTCACTGAAAGCGGCCTTCTCCTGTGCTGGCTGATATAAATGCCTGAATCTCTGCTGTGGGACCTCTCTCCTCTTTCTGGGTGCAGGGGTCAAAGTCTCTAAAAGTGCCCTTCTCCAGTGGTGGTTGATGTGAAACTGATGCTTGTGCTATCTGACCTGTCTCCTCTGTGTCGGTGCTAAGGCCTAAGTCACTGAAAGCGGCCTTCTCCTGTGCTGGCTGATATAAATGCCTGAATCTCTGCTGTGGGACTCTCTCCTCTTTCTGGGTGCAGGGTCAAAGTCTCTAAAAGTGCCCTTCTCTGTGGTGGTTGATGTGAAACTGATGCTTGTGCTATCTGACCTATCTCCTCTGTGTCGGGTGCTAAGGCCTAAGCCACTGAAAGCGGCCTTCTCCTGTGCTGGCTGATATAAATGCCTGAATCTCTGCTGTGGGACCTCTCTCCTCTTTCTGGGTGCAGGGGTCAAAGTCTCTAAAAGTGCCCTTCTCCTGTGGTGGTTGATGTGAAACTGATGCTTGTGCTATCTGACCTGTCTCCCTCTGTGTCGGTGCTAAGGCCTAAGTCACTGAAAGCGGCCTTCTCCTGTGCTGGCTGATATAAATGCCTGAATCTCTGCTGTGGGACCTCTCTCCTCTTTCTGGGTGCAGGGTCAAAGTCTCTAAAAGTGCCCTTCTCCTGTGGTGGTTGATGTGAAACTGATGCTTGTGCTATCTGACCTGTCTCCTCTGTGTCGGTGCTAAGGCCTAAGTCACTGAAAGCGGCCTTCTCCTGTGCTGGCTGATATAAATGGCTGAATCTCTGCTGTGGGACATCTCTCCTCTTTCTGGGTGCAGGGGTCAAAGTCTCTAAAAGTGCCCTTCTCCAGTGGTGGTTGATGTGAAACTGATGCTTGTGCTATCTGACCTGTCTCCTCTGTGTCGGTGCTAAGGCCTAAGTCACTGAAAGCGGCCTTCTCCTGTGCTGGCTGATATAAATGCCTGAATCTCTGCTGTGGGACCTCTCTCCTCCGTCTGGGTGCAGGGGTCAAAGTCTCTCAAAGTCGCCTTCTCTTGTGCTGGGTGATGTGAAACTGATGTTTGTGCCATCTGACATGGTTGCCGGGGTCCCATTAAATGATGGCCTACTCCTGTGGTGGGTGATCTAAATGCCTGATTCTCTGCTGTGAAACCTCTCTCCTCCGTCTGGGTGCAGGGGTCAAAGTCTCTCAAAGTGGCCTTCTCCTGTGCTGGGTGATGTGAAACTGATGTTTGTGCCATCTGACATGGTTGCCGGGGTCCCATTAAATGATGGCCTACTCTTGTGGTGGGTGATCTAAATGTCTGGGTGCTGGTCCGAAATAAATGAGAGTGGCCTTCTCCGGTGGTGGTTGATATGACGCATGATTCCTTGATGTGGGACCTCTCTCCTCTGTCTGGGTGCTGGTCCAAAATACATGAGAGTGGCCTTCTCCGGTGGTGGTTGATATGAGGCATGATTCCTTGCTGTGGGACCTGTATCCTCTGTCTGGGTGCTGGTCCAAAATAAATGAGAGTGGCCTTCTCCGGTGGGGGTTGATATGACGCATGATTCCTTGATGTGGGACCTCTCTCCTCTGTCTGAGTGCTGGTCCAAAATACATGAGAGTGGCCTTCTCCGGTGGTGGTTGATATGACGCATGATTCCTTGATGTGGGACCTCTCTCCTCTGTCTGGGTGCTGGTCCCAAATAAATGAGAGTGGCCTTCTCCGGTGGTGGTTGATATGAGGCATGATTCCTTGCTGTGGGACCTCTCTCCTCTGTCTGGGTGCTTGTCCAAAATACATGAGAGTGGCCTTCTCCGGTGGTGGTTGATATGACGCATGATTCCTTGCTGTGGGACCTGTATCCTCTGTCTGGGTGCTGGACCAAAATAAATGAGAGTGGCCTTCTCCGGTGGTGGTTGATATGAGGCATGATTCCTTGCTGTGGGACCTCTCTCCTCTGTCTGGGTGCTGGTCCTAAATAAATGAGAGTGGCCTTCTCCGGTGGTGGTTGATATGACGCATGATTCCTTGCTGTGGGACCTGTATCCTCTGTCTGGGTGCTTGTCCGAAATAAATGAGAGTGGCCTTCTCCAGTGGTGGGTGATATGACGCATGATTCCTTGCTGTGGGACCTCTCTCCAATTGATATTGGTTAATTTTTATTTATTTAATTTAATTTTAATTCATTTCCCTATCTCCATTTGTTTGCAGGGGATTTACCTACATTTTGCTGCCTTTTGCAGCCCTCTAGCCCATTCCGGGAGTCTTTTACAGCCTTTTTAGTGCCCAAAAGTTCGGGTCCCCATTGACTTCTATGGGGTTCGGGATGAAGTTCGGGTTGAGTTCAGATCACGAACCCGGACATTTTCCGGAAGTTCGGCCGAACCTCTCGAACCCGAACATCCAGGTGTTCGCTCATCTCTACTCATGACATATTTCCATTGATATTAAATGATGTGGAAAAGTTAGAAAATGCAGATAGCAAAAGAAGAGCTCTCACCTGTAGGGTAGGAGAGTACTGGGGTTGGAGAAGTGGGTACAGTCCTTGTTTAAAGGTGCATTAAAGGGGCCATGTGGCCATTAACAATGAAGACTGACTATATAGTGCGATCTTCATTATTAAATGAAAGGCAGCTGTGGGCTAATTGACCGCATGGTTCTTTACCACAGCATGGCTGTAACCCAGTCATAGCACAGCCCCTCCATGTGACCGTACCCTACAAATTAATTTGTAACAAATCAATTGTCTTGTGGAACTTCAACGAAGCTGCAGAATTGAATTTTTCAAAACTTTGCTCATCTCTACACAAACGTATCTGTGAGTGATAATAAATTTAGACTAAAATCAGTTTCCCTATTTCACATGTTTTTAATATAAACATGTTTACTGCACCAAGACACAGAGTAGTGCACAACATTATCTGAGAGGCCCAAAAATGTCTTGGCTACGGAAGGGTTCTAGATGAAAGACCCAGAGCCAGAATGTGGGTAGTAGCAGCACCATCTCTCCGTCTAGACGTAGTGGTAGTAGTTGGCCGTAGATGTCCCTGCTGACTTCAGAAAGGTGCAACATTATAGTTGAGGAGAAAGAGGATGAGATCATGAATTGGATGGCTCATCCCTCCTCTCAGTCGTAGCAGGATGACATGGAGGTGAATTCAGAGTCCAACACTGTGCCATAGAGCAAGGGGTCACATGATTCCTCCTCCTCCTTGCAGCCTCAAAGAAGGCTTTCAGTGGAGTCCTGCCAGTCTTCACTGCTCCTCCCTAGAGGGGCACCTTCCTTTTTCCTAAGAAGTAGCAAGAAAACGCCACCATGCCCTACGGCAAATAGTCAAGATAGTCTCTCTGTTGACGACTTATATGAGAGCAGTCAGTGTGTGTACTGCCCTGAGGAGGAGTAGGAGAGGGCTGCAGACCCCCGGCATGGCCATGTTGGTGGTGGTAGTAGTAGTGGCACCTGTAGCCTCGTTATTGGCATTGGGGGCAGCGACAGTGGCAGTTGGCAGTTGGGGAAGAGCAAAGAACCCACATGATATCCCACGGTCTTTTAGAAATGAAAGGGAGGGTGAGGACTCTGATGACGATTGTGTGATAGACAGGACCTAGGAGCTGGATCAGGGTCCTGAGGAGGAGGCAACATCAGAGGAAGAGGATCATGGCAGCATCAATAAAGAGCCAGGGTGACATCTGCTTTAGGATCTGGTGATGCAGCTGTTGCAGTGAGTGGTTTAGGCCCAAAATGTGCCAGAGCTAAGTCCAGCATGGCTACCACTACCCCTGCATAAGTTTTTCTACACACTGCCAGAAGACAAAAGCATTGCCTTGTGCAACCTGTGCAAGAGCAAAATAAAACATGAGCAGCCAAACACAAATGTAGGCACCACAGCTCTATTAAACTAAATGAAGCAGCATTACCCCATCCCATGGGCAAACAGAGGTGGCAACAAGCCTGGCTTACACTCAGACTCCTCCTCATCCACTCTATCGTCAGCTATCGATAGTGGAAAGAGTGGCCAGGAAACTCTAAGCGACCAGTAATCTGACAGTGCTTAAGCTTAATTCCCACCTGGCCAAGTTGCTGGTAGTGCAGTTGCTTCCATACCATTTCGTTGAGTCTGCTTCCTTTAGGGAGCTAATGGCGTGTGATCAGCCTCGCCTACCCAGCATTTTTTCTCCCAAAAAGCCATCCCTGCCTTGTACACTCACATGGCCGACAACGTGGGCCCGCTCCATGAGATTCTTGCTCAGTGGTAAGGTTCACGTCATGAAGGAGACCTGAAGCAGCTGTTGCAGGCAGGGATAGTACATGTCCTTTACAGCCCACTAAATCAATGTTTTTTTCCAGCAGCACCCCCCACCCCCCCCCCCGGCAACAATGCCAGGTCCTCTTGACTCCCCTACCATTGTGTTGGCCTGGCTCCCACACCAGGCACTTATCCACCTCCTCCTCCTCTTCCATGGACATGTTCTCATCCCCAACAGCAGCTAGACACAGGATTGCTCGCACTATCCCTCTTTCCTATCCCATGTGCCAGGTCAGGCGTTGCCACACCATTTTGGAGCTGATTGGCCTGGAGATAGTAGCCACACCAGCAAGCAGTTGCTTAAGTGCATCAAGCAGCAAATATCCCACTGGCTGTCACCACCACCAACTACAACTGGGAAAGGTGGTGTGTCACAAGGGCGGAAATAACACATGCTCCCTGCATGGCACACGTCATCAACCTAGTGGTGCAACGCTTTCTAAATAAGTACACTGGCTTGTGCAAGGTGTTGTTGGCAAAGTCCAGGAGACTGTCCAAGCATCTCAGCCACTATTACTTAGCAAGGAACGCTCTCCTCTACCTGCACCGACAGAACAGCCGCCGCTACACCGCTTAATCTGCGACATGCCAACAAGCTGGAATTCGACATTGCATTTAGCAGTAGCAGCAGCAGCCATTTCAGTCCCCTCAACATGATGGAGCAGTTTTATCCACGTGACGCTTCCACCTGAGGCCAGTCAACAAGCCGAAAGCTTCCGCCTCAATACCCAGGTTCAGGCCTACCTAAACTATGGCCAGTCTGTGTCACATACCCAGTTCCCTGATCCCATGTATTTCTGGGCAGGCACTGGATCATTGGCCAGAACTGGAAGAGCACGCTTTCTATCTTCTTTGTTGCCCTGCCTCCAGTGTGATCTTGGAGAGGGTTTTCAGTGTTGTGGGGGGCATAGTGACACCCAAACGGACCAAGTTGTCGTCTGCCAGTATCCAAAAAATGTATTTTGTCAAAATAAACCAAGCCTGGATTCAGGAGGATTTTCATTACTCCGGCTGATTCCAATGTATAGACCTTGTCCAACTCACCTTGCTGGTAGTGACCCATCTTGCCACTGTTGCAGTCTGTCTGCCTATCATCACTTTCTGTATGGCTGCTGGCCTGCATCATGCTACTAATGCCTCTCAATCATCAGTTTACGTGTATTACGTGTTTACGTGTATTCACTTTCTACATGGTTGAAAATTAAAATTCTGTATGTCATTGCTTACAGATTGAAAAACAGATACAAAATAAAAATGTAAATGTTTGGAATAGGCGTTGGTTACATTTCTTTAAGGCATCAATACAGCCATTTTCTGCATAATGCCACTAATGCTTAAGGGTCAGTTTGTGTGTACTCACTTTCAACATGGTTGAAATTTAAAATTTCTGGGGGAATTCCATTTCATTAAGCAGCATATGTATGTGATTACCACATCAATACTGACATTTTATCACAGTCAAGGAAATGCTAGGGCCTGCATCATGACACTAATGCCTGTGGGTCATTTTCCGTGTACTCCATTTCCACACGGTTGAAATGTATACATTTTTTGGGTGGGGAAGGAAGGGTTAAATTTATTCAAGGTCAAGCATAAATGTACATGAATACTGCATCAACATTTTGTCATAGTCAAAGCAAAGCTGAAGCCTGCAATACATCATTCCACTGCTACCTGAGGGTCAGTTCTGTGTATTCACTTTCCACACGGCTGAAATTTTAACAGTTTTTTTGCCCCCTCTGTTAAATTTTTGGGAAGGCGCACTGCCTCAATTGTTGCATCAATACGTCACAGTTCAGGAAAAGCTGGAACCTGCAAAGCATCATGCCACTAATGCCGGAGGATCAGTTCTGTGTACTCACTTTCCACACGGTTGAAAGTAAAAATTTGGGGGATTAAATTAGTTTAAGGCTCAGCATAAATTTACATGATTACTGTATCAATACAAACATTTTCTCACAGTCCAGGCAGGCTGAATGCAATCAATAGACCTCTCCTTGTTGCCAGTGCCCCATCTTGCCACTCTTGCTGTCTGCCTGCCTACCTACCATCACGTTCTGTACAGCTTCTGCTGTGGCCTGCATCATGCCACTAATGTTACTTGCCAACCATCACATTCCCTCAAGCTATTTTCTTTTTTTATCTCATAACACAGTGTGTGTTTAAAAATCATCTAGACCTGATCAGGAACAATTTTTGGAAGCTTTGTAATATCAAAAAGCATGAGACATGTGCCGGCTCAGTGTCTTTTTTAAAAACACTGTATGTTAATGCCGTCAAATGTGCATTTACCCATACCTATGAATGTTATTGTCACTCAGTCATCATTTACTATTGCTGTCATTGTATCACAGGAGTCCTAGGAGGCTAGAGGGGGTTATATACCAAGTCAATATATCAGGACAATTGGAGCAACTTTGGTTCGTTCTGAACTGATTTGGGTCAGAACCAAACTTTTTCAAAAATTCTGCGAACCCGACCTAAAACAAATCTTGACTGGTTCGCTCATCTCTAGATGACCTATACTGAGCCACTTTAATATTAGCTTCTGCAGCTTATTTATCTGTACCTCAATCTCTCTCACTGCTGCTCATAGATTCTTCTCTCTATTGTCTTCTGTGGACAGTTAGCAGAAAAGTCAGATCAATTGTTAGGTTAAGGGGGAGGAGGAGTGAACTAACAGTGTACAGCGGTACATGTCCCAATGTAAATGTTATTTACCAAAACCTGATCGAAGCGTTAAACATAAAAATAAAATAACAAATCTTTAATAATGAAAATAATGTTTAAACAAAGGGTGTCTAACCCAACCTAATTTACTAACACAGGCTGAGAGAGGCATTGACACAGCGTCTGTGGTAATGCAATATATCGCAATGTGTCCACTGGACCTAGTGGTGTGCTAATGGATCATATGCACCCCCACTAATATCGATTAAGATCCAGAAATAACGCCTCTATTAAAATTCCATGTCTGCTGGCTAACTACAAAAGTCATTGATGTGCCTACAGACGAGCATCACAGAATGGATTGGCATTTGTGCCACTCAGGATGCACTAATGCAGAACAGTATTATGAATACGCTCAACTATGGCTGTTGCCGCATGTCAGCACGCCCCTAGCGTATAGGAACCGCTCAAACATAAGTGTGGCTCGGCTAACATGGCTCAACGCGTTTCTGTGCCTCAGTCACCGAGGCACTTCATCAGGAGCCCATTACAAGAGAGAAGATGTCTGCACAATTGGAGCACTGCTTGATCATATAATGGGACACTCTGGTCTGAATACCAGCGCTAGGATGGTAGAATAGGAAAGCCAGGCTACAACTTAAAATTTTATAGCATTTTGTAACCTATTTACATTTAACCCTTTTAGTGACCCGCAGTGTTTTGTCCATGATGTCTAGAAGAAAAAAATTTAATTTTACATTCAAGAAGGTAATTTTGTTCCTACACCATTCTTCTACCCCATTCTTCTTCGGGGAACATTTCACTGTACTACTGGTTCCAATTTGTTTTAACTGTTAATTGTGAACTTTGAAAAATCATGAATATCATTTGGAGCTTTCAGAAGCTATAGTTGCTGGAATGTAGGCTGTGAGGTTTAAAATTCATGGAATGACAGCTGGTTTCCGATAGGATTGTAGTGATTTTCTAGCTAATATGAGGTGGGGTGGATGTTTTTATTAACATTTAATACATTTTATATTTATGCACTGAATATAGGAATAGAAGTTCATATTACAGTAAATTTATTTTTTGAGGGCACTTCTGCACAAGCTTAATTCAAATATTTCCATTAATGCTCCTATACTTAGCTTATCCTTTCAAGTGCATATACATTGACATCAATTTCATGTCTTTCTGATCAACTAATATCAAACTAAAATGACTTTCTACAAATTCGCTGGCAAGCTAAATTGAGTTATTCAAATACCCTAGGGTCAGGAGAAAAAACAAAATTAGAAATAATTTTCTGTCTATTTCCATACATGTCACTAAACCCTTTTAAATCCAGAATTTAAGTCACTCAGAAGTAGATAAAGAATTCAACTTATTCAGAGCTTTTGCAGCCTTGAATGTTGCAGGTGGTCTATTATTTAAAGATTCAAAATACAAAGATTTGTAAATTACATATTTATGACTTATAGAGATTGGTAATTATATTTGCCTATTTTTTGTAAAGGTGACATGTAAAATGTAAAACAAGATAGTCTGGGCATGCTGGGAGTTTTACTTCTCTCCTTATAATATCTACTGATGCTGTATACTAACAGTATGGTAATGCTGGGGGTTGTTGTTCTCTCTTCTTATACCCTCTCCCTGTAAGGTCATCTTGTGTTTCATAATACCAGCCTGGACATGGGAGATGTAGTCCTCTCCACTTTTACCCTTCCATGTATTGCCTACTAATTTTCACCTGTTTTACACTGTCAGCAGTAGTTCCAGCAAACTGTGTCAGCATAGAACAGTCTGTCGGAGCTCTCTGGATCTGGAATTGCTAAAGGTTATTGGTGTGCCCACCAGAGAGCTCTGGTAGAATATACTTTTCCAGAACAGCTTGCTTGAGGTATTTACCGGCAGTGTGAAACAGGCTTGAGATCAAGAGACTTGTAGTACTCTTATCACTATTATGATGTTTTGTAGCAGCTGAGGTGTATATTAGGCTTTGTTCATATCTGCGCTAGTGATGTTCACTGTTTTGCTCTGTCATAGGAGCGCAACAGCGAAAACACTGTAGTGCCGAATCTGGCATATCCATACACAATCCAGGCCCAATTCATATTCTTGCTATGGGGCCCAATGATTTTTATGTACGCTCCTTACCCTGGCTTACCGCTATTTGCACTGACTAAAATGTGAGATTATTATAATATTTAATTTGGGAACCAACTTCAAATTTCGCCCAGGGCCAGGGGAGTAACTACCATGGCAGCAGACTATGTGAGGGCAAAAGAGGGCCCAGTTGGGATCATCTCCTCTTCTACTGGGGGTAAAAACTTGGTCAGGACTCTACCTTCTTCAGAAACAACTTTTAGCAAACAAGGCAGTGGAGAAAATGGCCCATGGGTCATTGAAAGGGGTTTAGGCGGAAACCCTTCTGCCCTATATTGGGCACCTGGTTTGATCCTTGCTAGGGGGCCCTTACTTCTTTTTGTACGCCACTGCCCGGAGCCACATATTGTATAAAACCAGCCCTGGGCTCTTCTGTTATTTCTGTATCTCCTTCATCCAGGTACATATGGTACATATGGCTATATATATGCCTTTTCACTTAAACAGGTCATGATGTAGTGTTCGGCTCAGCCACCAAATCGATGAGCTACTGTGCAGGTAAACCAAAAAATTGGGGCCACGGCTTAGGAATACAGAGCTTCTTTCAGTGTGATGATTGCAGTGGGGACCTGGAGTTCAGACCCCTTTGATCAGTATTTATGGCCTACAATATTAATGTACGCCAGTGCACAATACAGTTTGCTGCAATGTTCATGTATGTTGAGCCCTAAAAAAGGAAACAGGTGAGGGTACATGCACATGTAAATCTGCAGCAGCAAACTCCACCCTAAATCCTGCTGCTGATTGCAGGGCAAATTATGCCATGAATTTTACTCAAAGCATGTGCATGAAATTTCCTAAAATCGTATCCACTTTGCTCGTATGTAAGGACTGCAGATTTGCCACCACAGGTTTATGTGCGGCAAATCTGCGGCAACTATGCAGATGTGGATGCATCCTAACATTTCCATGAAGCTCTAGGGTGGGATACTAGAATCAGTTCCTCTGGTGGGACCTAGGCACTCCAGTTTGACACTGTTGACATATCCAGTATCTCTACTGTTTTATTTGTGTTTGCCAAGTATGCAATTTCTGCCTTTCTTCCAGCAGATACTAGTCTTGGCCTTCACAGAAAAAAAGTTGTCTGAAAAAGTCTGAAAATATTCAATAAAGCAGATATTGAGTTATCTTAGAAATTCTTTATCTGAGGATAATAAATGACTATTAATGAACTGTCTCATATCATAAGACTGATGGTGCTTTCAACATTATCAAATCAGTAGGTATATTTCAATGTGTAAAATAAGTGTGATGTATTGTATAATTCATAGATCCATTCATCTTTGCGAAATGACCTTGATCCTGTGTCAACCTGATACCTAAATAAGAAACAATAAGCTGCTTTGAAAGTGAGTTAATTGCTTGTTCTTAAATTGTTTTTCAATTGGACAAAGGATGTAGTTTGTCTCTTAGACATGTCCGAATCACTTAAAGGGACTCCACAAGTCGGTTAAATTAGGTTACATAAAGTCCTGGCACTTAATATACTGTCAGACACAATGTTGCCACAATCAGTGGTGTCTACATACTTGAGCATCTGAGAAGGCAAAAAAAAAGATAAACTAAAGCTTTGCCTGTTTGAGAAAGTGTTATAGGTTACTGACATACCATAATATAGAAATAAATAGTTTTTTGCCTTCCTCTGGATCAACTTGCAGGATAACAGGCAGAACTGGATGGACAGATGTCTTTTTTCGGGCTTATATACTATGTTACTATGTTGAAGGGATTTTCCCATCTCAGACAATGGGGACATATCGCTAGGATATGCCCCCAATTGTCTGATATTTGTGGGTCCCACCACTGGGACCCGCACCTACAATGAGAACAGAGCGGGGAAATGAACATAGGGTGCACTGCACATGCGCAGCCGCCCTCCATTCATTTTTATGAGGCCGTCAAAAATAGCCGAGCCAGCGCCTCCTCTAGCCACAGCACTCCCGCTTTGTTTTCGTTGTAGGTGCGGGTCCCAGCGGTGGGACCCGCACCTATCAGACAATGGGGTCATATCCTAGCGATATGCCCCCATTGTCTGAGATGGGACTACCCCTTTAAGAAGCATAGTAGCTGGTGTAGATTATGGGGGATATTTTTTTTACTGTGCTAATTATGGTTGTT
Organism: Bufotes viridis; assembly: GCA_033119425.1. Lineage (NCBI taxonomy): Eukaryota > Metazoa > Chordata > Amphibia > Anura > Bufonidae > Bufotes > Bufotes viridis. The sequence continues at coordinate 294,503,359 of CM065593.1, read as the reverse complement.
ACTGATTTTGTTGTGTCAAAACTGTTGGATTAGCATATACATTCCTTTTATTTGCCAACAATATTAATTTATTAATTAACCACTTCAGCCCCCCTAGCTTAAACACCCTTAAACACCAGACCACTTTTTACAATTCTGCACTACTCTACTTTCACGGTTTATTGCTCGGTCATACAACTTACCACCCAAATGAATTTTACCTCCTTTTCTTCTCACTAATAGAGCTTTCATTTGGTGGTATTTCATTGTTGCTGACATTTTTACTTTTTTTGATATTAATAAAAAATGACTGAAATTTTTGCAAAAAATTTTCATTATTTGCTTTCTGTTGGAAAATTTAAAAAAAAAACTACATTTCTATATAAATTTTTCTCTAAATTTATTGTTCTACATGTCTTTGATAAAAAAAAAATGCAAAAGTGTATATTTATTGGTTTGGGTGAAAGTTATAGCATTTACAAACTATAGTGCAAAAAGTGAATTTCCGCATTTTGAAGCAGCTCTGACTTTCTGAGCACCTGTCATGTTTCTTCAGGTGCTAGAATGCCAGGATAGTATAAATACCCCCCAAATGACACCATTTTAGAAAGAAGACACCCAAAAGTATTCGCGGAGGGGCATTGTGAGTTCATGTATGATTTCATTTTTTTTCACAAGTTAGCGGAAAATGACACTTTCTGAGGAAAAAAAAATAATAAAGTTTCCATTTCTGCTAAGTTCTGGCAAAAAAAAAAAAAATCTCCCACGGACTCACTATGTCACTCAGTGAATACCATGGGGTGTCTACTTTCCAAAATAGGGTCATTTGTGGGGTGTGTTTACTGTTCTGGCATTTTGGGCGGGGCTAAATTGTGAGCAACCCTGTGAAGCCTAAAGGTACTCGTTGGACTTTACGCCCCTTTACGCACCTAGGCTGCAAGAAAGTGGCATACATGTGGTATCGCCGTACTCAGAAGAAGTAGGGCAATGTGTTTTGGGGTGTATTTTTACATATACTCATGCTGAGTGAGAGAAATATCTCTGTAAATTGACAACTTTGTTTAAAAAAATTTAAAAAGTTGTCAGCCTCTGGGCTGAAAAAAAAATTAACGGCACAGATTTCTTCATTCGCATCGATTAATGTGGATGAAAAAATCTCTGCCAAAAAATGTGCACAAAAAAAAAGAGGGGAAAGGACATAGGAGTGCTTGCAAATTAAGGCCTCATTCACACGTCCGCAAAAATTTCCGCATCTATTCCGCAATTCTGCGTAATAGATGCGGACCCATTCAGTGTGAATGAGGCCAGCGGTGATGTGGAGAGCACACTATGTGCTCTCCGCATTAGCATTTGTGGAGCTGCGGCTGCGAACTTCCGGGTTTCGGCCCCGAAGCATCCGGCCGCAGCTCAGCAAAAGATAGAGCATGTCCTATTCTTGTCCGCAATTGCGGACAAGAAAAGGCATTTTCTATATAGTTCTGGCAATGTGCGGATCCGCAAAATGCGGAAAGCACATTGCCGGTGTCCGTGTTTTGCGGATCCGTGGATCCACAAAACACATACGGACATCTGAATGAGCCTTACAGGGGGGTGATTAGTGACAGGGGGGTGACAGTGGGTGATCAGGGGGGTGACATGGGGTGATCAGGGGTTAATCAGTGATGGCAGGCTGTAGTTAAAGTTCCTCGTGAGATGACGCGCCGATGCCTCAACGAGGAACATCGCGGCCGCCCGCAGGACGCATCCCTGCGTTAGGCGGTCGGGAGGTGGTTAAAAAAGACTGCAGTCCCATTCAATATATCTTTATGCATTTAATAAAACAGTACCCCTGATGGTAAGGATTGACTTTCCGGAGGGGGAATACCAGGTTGCTACCTCTTGAGGAGGATAGGCACACAAGACAGTTGGTTAAGGCAGACCAGGAGGTACCTGAGAAAAGTACCAGAGGTACAGGTGTTGTCATCAGGTTGAGTCATTACAAGGAGCAACAGTGGAGGACCGAAGGATGAGGCGAAATCAGACAGGCAAAAGGACAGGGCAGGCGGCACAGGTACAGGTCAGGAAATACGGTTCTGCAACAGGAGAGTAAAGGAAAGCAGGCAGGGATCAAACGGGTAACAGAATTCAGGAACATAAGTACAAGTCAGGAACACACAAACCTAAGCGGATATCAGGAACCTTAGCAGGACAGAAGGATCTTGACACTGAGACATCTGCAAATAGTGGCCAATGGATAGAGCAAGGCGCTTAAAGGGTGAGTATGTCTGATAGATGAAATGTCCACAATTAGTGGAGATTGGTATGCTCACCTATTGAGGTTGCACCACATTGGGTGCAACCACAATGAAGGCCAAATAGAGGTGGTTAACGGTTGGTGCAGCCTGGATATGTCCAATCACCTTGGGTGGGAGCCACCCCACCACTCGGGTAAAACAGAACAGGCATCTGGGAAGGGGGCTGATCCACTTAAATACGTACAGGAGGGCTAGGATTGGTCCGTGAGGACACATGACCTAACCCATAAAGCCCAGGAAGTGACGCGCGCTAGCCCTCAAAGAAATGCTGCAGGAAACAAGCAACAAGAATGCTGTGGCCCGGGCTGAGAGGAAACTGTGGAGCGGATCCAAGAACAACCGTACCAACACAGACAGAGCCCAGGACTGCAGAGGTGAATGGGAAGCACTGGCCGCAGATCCCCGCTGAACACGACGACCTGGACCGTGGCGGTTTTTCAGAGAACAGCAGCACACACAGTACCCCCCTTACGCCCCTTCTTCTTGAGTCCATGACGAGACAGAAACCTTTTAAGCAAGTTCGGAGCATAAATGTTCTCTTCTGGTTCCCAAGGCCTCTCCTCAGGACCAAAGCTCTTCCAGTCCACATGATAGTAGGTCTTCTTGCCACGCTTCTTGATGTCCAGGATGTCTTTGACCTCAAATATCTCGTTAGAATCTTCAGATACCAGAGTTGGAGTTAAGGACTACTGGTTTTAGTAAGGACACATGTAAGGCATTAGGAATACGCAGAGAGAGAGAGGCAGACATAACTTATGTAACTTCGTTGATCCTCCTCAATACTTTAATGAGTCCAAGGGACCTAGGAGCAAACTTGAAACTGGGAACCCTTAAGTGGATGTTTTTAGAGGAGAGCCATACCTTATCTCCAGATGAGAACTGAGGCAGTTTTTTTTCTTCTCTTGTGTGCAATCGTTTTCATGCAGGTCACCGCTTTGTTAATGCAGTCCTTGGTGTCACACCAAATCTTTAAAAAATCCCTACAAGAGGAATCCGCAGCTGGTACCCCAGAAGATGTAGGAACAGGAAAAGAGGTACAAGGCTGTTGTCCATAAACGACAAAGAATGTTAGAGCCAAATTCAGCCTAAAGTAGCAACTGTACCAAGTTGTCGTGTTGGGCTGAAAAAAATAACAGAGATAGTTCTCTAATATTTGACTGACCCGCAGTACTTGCCGTTGGTCTGGGGATAATAACCGGAAGAGAAGTCCAGCTCAATTTCGAGCAGCTTAGAGGTAAACTGGAGTCCACAATCAGAATCAATATGCCAAGGTAGACCATGCAAGCGGAATATGACTGTATTGTACACTGGATTGATTCTACTACAAGCTTCATTGTGCTGTGGTAACATTTTTTTTTTCTTTCTCCAGGGGTTGCACAGGTGAGTAATTAGGGTGTGGCTGTACAATTAGGAGACTATAAAAAGTCAGCTGAGGGTAGCACAGCCCTTTGAAGGAAAAAAAACAGGCTGCTTCTGAGAGCTCTATTTAAAGCAGGCATATAATGCGAGTTTAAGCGGCGCGTGTTTTATTAAGTGTGTGTTTGTATAAGTTTGTGACTTAAGATGACTTGAGATTCAGGGACTTCAGTGGGGGAATGCAATTAGTCAGTTTCTTATTACTACATTATATTGTATTTTTCACTTTTGTGTAATCCCCATTTAGTATGTGTTGCACGATTGTCAACGCTGTCCAGTGCACATATTGTATGATGTATGCAGTCCTGGAACAGCCATTCGAGGGTATATATCTTTGTTCAAAATGTGAGCAAATTACCTGTTTCAATTTGCAAATCAAGTCTCTAAACGGGCAAGTTGCAACACTGAGAGGTGTTGATATTTTTCAAAAGAGTTTGCTTCTCACCGAGCAAGCAATCTTTGGGGTAGATGAGGGGGACGGTTGTAGCGAGGAGGCTCAGAAAAGTGAGGCAGCTAGCGGGGTAACAGTTAGAAAGCGGGGTAGAGGAAAGAGTGCCAGGGAGGCTATCCCTGATCTGACACACCCCAACAAGTTTGCACGGTTGGCAGATTCACGGTTGGCAGACAGGTAGTGGGAGATTCCATTATTAGGGGAGCAGATAGGGCAATCTGTCACAAAGACCGTGATCGACGAACAGTGTGCTGTCTTCCCGGTGATAGAGTTCGACACATCGCGGATCGGGTTGACAGATTACTGGGAGGGGCTGGAGAAGATTCAGTGGTCATGGTCCATATCGGAACCAATGACAAAGTTAGAGGTAGGTGCAGCGTCCATAAAAATGATTTCAGGGATTTAGGTCAAAAGCTTAGGGCAAGGACCTCAAAGGTAGTATTTTCCGAGATACTGCCTGTACCAAGAACCACACAAGAAAGGCAGCAGGAAATTAGGGAGGTTAACAAGTGGTGCAAGAACTGGTGTAGGAAGGAGGGGTTTGGGTTCCTGGAGAACTGGGCTGATTTCTCTGTCAGCTACAGGCTCTATTGTAGGGACGGGCTACACCTCAATGGGGAAGGGGCAGCTGTGTTGGGGAGAAAGATGGCTAGAAGGTTAATGGGGCGAGGTTAATTACATTATAGGAGGGGAAGATAGTGAAGATAGAGACCAGGGGCAAGGTAGTGGGAACGGGGGAGGAATAGAAAGAGGGACTAGAACAGTTCAGAAGCAAAGGTGCAGGGTTAAAAATATACAAAAGCCTCTTAATTGTATGTACACTAATGCCAGAAGCCTGACTAACAAAACTGGGGAACTGGACTTTGTGATGTGTGAGGAGGACTATGACATAGTGGGAATAACTGAGACATGGCTGGATGATAGTTATGACTGGGCAGTTAATGTACAAGGTTACAGTCTGTTTAAAAAGGATCATCAAAACCGGAGAGGGGGAGAGGTCAGCCTTTATATAAAGTCCTGTCTAAAGCCCATAGTCCGAGAAGATATAAGTGAGGGACATGAACATGTGGAGTCACTATGTGTAGAGATACATGGAGCCAAAAAACAGTAATAAATTACTAATAGGAGTTTATTATAAATCACCTAATGTACCAGAGTCCACAGATAATCTATTACTAAACGAGATTGACCAGGCCGCAAATCATAATGAGGTGGTTATTATGGGGGACTTCAACTACCCAGATATAGACTGGGAAACCAAAGACAATTACCTTTCCCAACTGGTTCAGGACCCGACTAGAGGGACGGCCATACTGGACTTAGTATTAACCAATAGACCTGAAATAACAACAGATGTGCAGGTTGGGGAACACCTGGGAAATAGTGACCATAAAGTAATAACCTTCCAATTATCCTTCAAACGAGAGTTTTTAATGGGAGGAACAAATATACCAAACTTCAAAAAAGCTAAATTTGCCAACTAAGCGAGGCCATAGGCCTAACTAACTGGGACAAAGTCCTCAAAAATAAAAATACAGCCACAAAATGGGATATCTTTAAAAGTATCCTAAAATCTCATTGTGAGAGGTACATACGGTATGGGAATAAAAGGTTAAGGAACAAAAAGAAACCAATGTGGATAAATAGAACTGTAAAAAAAGCAATACATGACAAAAAGAAAGCATATAAATCACTAAAACAGGAGGGTAGCGAGGAAGCACTGAAAAACTGTAAGGAAAAAGAGAACATGTAAAAAACAAATAAAAGCGGCCAAACTAGAGACCGAGAGATTAATTGCCAAAGAGAGTAAAACTAAAAAGTATGAATCTGAAGGTGTCAGCCCTTTAGAGAGTAATGAGGGGGAAGTTGCAGAGAGTGATGAGGAGAAAGCAAAGCTGCTAAAAAAAAAATTTCTCCAATGTATTTACTGAGGAAAATAAAAAAACTGTCAGATAAAATGCTGAATGTAAAAATAAATCCCCCACTAAAAGTGTCCTGTCTGACCCAAGAAGAAGTACAACAGCGACTTAAAAAGATTAAAATAGACAAATCGCCTGGACCGGATGGCACACACCCCCGTATCCTAAGGGAATTAAGTAATGTCATAGCCAGACCCTTATTTCTGATATTTAAGGACTCTATACTGATAGGGAATGTTCCACAGGATTGGCACATATCAAATGTGGTGCCAATTTTCAAAAAGGGTCCAAAAACATAGCCCGGAAACTATAGGCCGGTAAGTTTAACATCTGTTGTGGGTAAACTGTTTAAACGTTTTCTGAGAGATGCTATCAGAGGATCTCAATGAAAAAAAAGTAAATAACGCCATATCAGCATGGCCTCATGAGGGTTCGATCATGTCAAACTAATTTAATCAGTTTCTATGAGGAGGTAAGTTCTGTACTTGACAGTGGCGAATCAATGGATGTCGTATATCTGGACTTCTCCAAAGCATTTGACACTGTACCTCATAAAACGTTAGTATATAAAATGAGGATGCTCGGACTGGGAGAAAATGTCTGTAAGTGGATAAGTAACTGGCTGAGAGATAGAAAACAGAGGGTGGTTATAAATGGTACACACTCAGATTTGGTGACTGTCACCAGTGGGTCACCTCAGGGGGCAGTATTGGGCCCTATTCTTTTCAATATATTTATTAATGATCTTGTAGAAGGCTTGCATAGTAAAATATAAATTTTTGCTGATGACACTAAACTGTGTAAAGTAATTAACACTAAAGAGGACAATATACGGCTACAGAGGGATCTGGATAGATTGGAGGCTTGGGCAGATAAGTGGCAGATGAGGTTTAACACTAACAAATGTAAAGTTATGCACATGGGAAGAAATTATGTAAGTCACCTGTACATACTAAATGGCAAAACACTCGGTAACACTGACATGGAAAAGGATCTAGGAATTTTAATAAACAGCAAACTAAGCTGCAAAAACCAGTGACAGGCAGCTGCCGCCAAGGCCAATAAGATAATGGGTTGCATCAAAAGGGGCATAGACGCCCGTGATGAGAACATAGTCCTACCACTTTACAAATCGCTAGTCAGACCACACATGGAGTACTGTGTACAGTTCTGGGCTCCTGTGAACAAGGCAGACATAGCAGAGCTGGAGAGGGCTCAGAGGGGGGAAACTAATGTAATAACTGGAATGGGGCAACTACAGTACCCTGAAAAATTATCAAAATTAGGGTTATTCACTTTAGAAAAAAGACGACTGAGCGGAGATCTAATTACTATGTATAAATATATCAGGGGTCAGTACAGAGATCTCTCCTATTATCTATTTATCCCCAGGACTGTGACGAGGGGACATCCTCTGCGTCTAGAGGAAAGAATGTTTGTACACAAACATAGAAGAAGATTCTTTATGGTAAGAGCAGTGAGACTATGGAACTCTCTGCCTGAGGAGGTGGTGATGGTGAGTACAATAAAGGAATTTAAGAGGGGCCTGGATGTATTTCTGGAGTATAATAATATCACAGGTTATAGCTACTAGAGATTAATCGTTGATCCAGGGAGTTATTCTGATTGCCTGATTGGAGTCGGGAAGGAATTTTTTATTCCCCTTAAGTGGGGAATATTGGCTTCTACCTCACCTCCCTTTTTGCCTTCCTCTGGATCAACTAACAGGATGGCAAGCCGAACTGGATAGACAGATGTCTTTTTTCAGCCTTATGTAATATGTTACTATGTTACGAACAGTTTAGCAAGTTCAGCAGCCGAGGGCAGTCCAGCCAAAGGAACAAAGTGCGCCATCTTGGAGAAGCGGTCCCTGACCACTTAGACAGCTGTACATCCAGCAGAAGAGGGCAGATCTGTAACAAAGTCCATGGCAATGTGTTGCCATAGGTCTTCAGGAACAGGAAGAGGTAACAACAGCCCGGGTGGTTTGGTCCTGGAGACTTTATTCTGAGCACAGATGGTGCAGGCAGACACATAATCACTCACATCCTTAGACAGTGTAGGCCACCAGTAGTGGTGAGACAAAAGCTCTGTGGTCTTGCGGATCCCTGGGTGACCAGCCAGTTTGGAGTTGTGCCCCCAAGCTAGAATACGTTTTCTCTTGGCAGATGACACGAATGTCTTCCCGGGAGGGAAGGGACAGGAGCCACTGTGATCAAGCGAGCAGGATCTACAATATACTGGGGCTCCTCCGGGGATCGACAAAGTCAGATGACCAAGACCGAGCATCCGCCTTGATGTTCTTCTCATCCGGGCGAAAGTGAAGCTCAAAATCAAAATGGGAGAAGAAGAGTGCCCATCTGGCTTAGCGAGGGTTCAGACGCTGGGCCGTCTGCAGATATGTAAGGTTTCGACTCTCACATGAGTCTTCTTCAAGCATACACATACAGATTATGTGAGGGTATAAATAGGGGTGCACATGGGAACACCTCCAAAACAAGGTCAGGGGGTGTGGTCACCCAATCAAACATACATAATGAAATAACATATAATCATGTTGTATATATACCTTCATACCAACATATTATATAAGGGAGGTTTAGCCTTAATTGTCCGCTTACCAATATCTTCAAAAATAACCTCAGGATATGTCATCCGTGTTGTCTGGGATCCGCTTTTTTTGTTTTATTGAAATTATTTTGGACATCTACAACTTAGGTGTTATTTACCGCCCCTCACAATTCATGAGGGTAAGAAGAATCATCAATAATGAAACTGTGAATACCCAAAGAATGGAAGAAATGAAAGCAAAATTCTTCAGGAGAGGTTATCTAACCCCCATTTTGGATACCCACATGAAAGAGGTCAAAAAGATCCCTCAACAGGATTTACTATCTAGACTAAGAAAAAAGAAAATACCAGAATTCCCTTTGTACATACTTACAATACCTACAGTACAAAAATAGGACACATAATTAGAGACAATTGGGACATTATACAAAGAGGCCACCCTAACACAATATCCCTTCAGGAACCACCTATGATGGCCTACAAAAGAGCAAAAAATCTAAAAGACCACTTAGTGAGATCAGACAGTGGTCCGGATAAAGGAATGACACAAACATACCTAGCACCGAGGAAACTGGGATGCTACCCATGCCTCAATTGCAGAAACTGCAACGCGATGTACAAGGGCTCCACTTTTTTACACCCAAGGACCGGAAAAGAATACAAGATCAAACACCTTCTTACCTGCCAATCCTCGTATGTGATCTATACCCTACAGTGTCCATGTGGTCTCCTGTATGTCGGGGAGACCACAATGGAGTGCAGGGAAAGGATGAATGCACACAAATCAAAAATTAGGAATAAAAACATAGAACAAACGGTACCGGGACATTTTGTGGAGGCCAATCATAATATAAGTCAACTGAGATTCTGGATTATTGACCATATTCCGAAACAAAGGAGAGGGGGAGATAGAGAAAAACTGTTGAAACGCTGTGAATTGAGATGGATTCATGAACTTGATACTCTCTCCCCAAAAGGCTTGAACAGAGACTACTCCCTAACCCTTTTTCTCTAAATTATTTTTCTTTTACAGCAATGGAATGGACATGTTTTATGGACTTAATTATGCTGACCTGATCTCTGTGCATTAACATGTTTTTAAATTCTCTTACTTAGGCACTACGGGACTTTTTCTGGACTTATTCACCCTTGCACTTTTCAGTAAACGGGAGGGTAAGACCCCCATTGTAACCGCATATGTATGAACCATAACGATCATTGTGATACTGATATTGTACAATGTATATACACTGAGAATAATAATTTCCTCCCAAGAGACAAGAGATAATAACTAGGACTCCCATTACAGATAATTCGGAGCTCACAGCTCTGTAATAAACTCCTAGTAAATTGAACATCTGCACCAAAAGACTATATATTGAAATGCCTATACATACACACATTGTAATGGGACCCCGCAAAGATTACTATCTCAATATATCACAAAAATGTGCATCCTATTTTGGGCTATTGTCTAAATACATCCCTAAGACGGGGAATAAATTCGAATATGGGGTGGTAACATGAACACCTACTCTAGCTCATAATTCTGGCATAACGAAATAAATAATTGGTCCCAATATAAAGTACAATAATACACATGAAGTACACTGGGCAAACAGCGCAAGACCACGCCCACATATATAACTGGCCAATCCGATGCGTCTCAATAGGAATACTAAACCAGAAGCCAGTTACAAGAAGAGGGCAGTGGAACGAAACGTGTGCTCCAACTATAGATCGGAAGCCAGACACAGGAAGTGTGTGGTGGAATGGAGTTTGCGTTCCACACACACGAGCTAGATGAAGACCGGAAGTAGGTCACAGGAAGTTAGTGGTGGAACGCAGCTTGCGTTCCACACACAGCGCACCCGGAAGCTCCCCGATACTAGAGACAATCATGTGGAACGCTAAGCGTTCCACATCGCCCAGACAACACAGATGACATATCCTGAGGTTATTTTTGAAGATATTGGTAAGCGGACAATTAAGGCTAAACCTCCCTTATATAATATGTTGGTATGAAGGTATATATACAACATGATTATATGTTATTTCACTATGTATGTTTGATTGGGTGACCACACCCCCTGACCTTGCTTGGGAGGTGCTCCCATGTGCACCCCTATTTATACCCTCACATAATCTGTATGTGTATGCTTGAAGAAGACTCATGTGAGAGTCAAAACGTCGCATCCAGATTAAAAATTTCACTGGCATTGGACGTGCTGTCTCCGCTTTTTTTGTTTTATTGAAATTGTTTTGGACATCTACAACTTAGGGGTTATTTACTGCCCCTGGAGACGTGCACCCAACTACAAGACAAAAAGGACTAAGGAGTGCTGCACATCCCATTTTTTGCAGATATGTAAGGTTCTTGTGGTCGGTAAAGATTATCACTGGATGCTGGGCCCCCTCCAATAAATAACGCCACTCCTCCAATGCAAGTTTTATGGCCAGAATCTCTGTCTCCTATACAGTAATTCCTCTTAGCAGGGGAGAGGAATCCCCATGTAAACATCTTGCCTTTGGAACCTTTCTGTGGTAAAACAGCACCGACTCCTATGGAGGAGGCGTCCACTTCTAGAAAGAATTGGCGGTAGTCATCGGGATGATGCAGAACAGGTGCAGAAGCAAAGGACCTCTTTAATTGGACGAAGGTAGCCTCCGCCTTAGAAGTCCAGTCTCTGGCATTCACCCCTTTCTTAGTAAAAGCGGAGATCGGAGATGTAAGAGATGTAAAATTCGTGATGAACTGACTATAGAAATGAGCAAATCCAAGGAAGTGCTGTATAGCATGAAGACCCTGTTGGTGGGGCCAACCCATTACTGCATTTAATTTTTCAGGATCTATCTGTAACCCAGCATTTGAGATGATGTATCCAAGGAACGGTAAGGTAGATTTTTCAAAGATGCATTTCTCGATACTTGTAGTGTCCATCACGAGTGTTGAAAGCATTCTTCCACTCATCGCCCTTTCGAATGCAGATAGGGTTGTATGGTTCTCGCAGGTCGAATTTTGTGCAGACCTTAGCCACCTGGATCCTGTCAAAGAGTTCGGAGATTAGCAGAAGAGGGTATCGATTCTTGACTGTGACCTTATTCAGACCTCGATAGTTGATACATGGCCAAAAGGATCCATCTTTTTTCTGCACAAAGAAGAACCCAGCACCAGCTAGTGAACTAGATTTCTGGATAAACCCCCTCTCAAGATTCTCCTTGATTCTCCTTAATGATTACCATTATTATGCAGGATCCTCATATCGCATGAGCAGAACCCCAAGAACCATCAATCCTAGGCTGCACAAACTGGACCCCAGAAAACATACCACATACTGTAGAGTTCCTTAAAAAAGTATTCAAAGCATACATCCTAGAAGCCAATACATGACATCAACAGTAGTACCATTTGTAACTACAGTAACCCTGGCTATAAATTATAATCTGCTAACATGCTCACTAGAGATAAGTGAAGTTGACAAAGTGGAATTCGATACGAATTTCAGGAAAAATTCGATTTGTACCGAATACGAATTTCCTCACACTTCGTGGTAACGAATCGCATTTTTTCCTAAAATGGCTGCTGCACATGTAAGGACATGGAGCAAAGAACTCTTGGAATGAGGGATCACCCAAAATGCCATGCATGCAGCCAATCAGCAGCCAATCAGCAGCCAGCCAGCTCTGTTATGTCAATTTTCCAGTGTACTCAGTGCAGGGAGAGATGTCACCAGGCGCTAGGGACAGTGGTAGAAAAGACTTTAGTTAATTTATTTCAGTAATGCAACTTAAAAGATTAAACTAATATATGAGATAGACTCATTACATGCAAAGCGAGATATTTCAAGCCTTTATTTGTTATAATTTTGATGATTATGGCTTACAGCTTATGAAACCCCCAAAGTCACAATTTTGAGGTACTCTTTGCTTAGGGGGTATGGATTAATTAGCTGACTAGAGTTTGACACTTTGAGCCTAGAATATTGAACCTTTTCACAAAATTCTAATTTTAAGCTGCATTAATGCAATTCCTTTTAATTTGCATTACTGAAATAAATGACCTTTTGCATTATATTGAAATTTTTTGAGTTTCACATGTAAGTGGGAAAAAAAGGGCTTATTAGCCGTTGTGTGGTGAAGTGAGAAAATTACAGTCCTTTTTGGCTTGTATTAGTGGCACAAAAATATATGTTATTTGCCCTTCAGTGGTACAGTTATATGTTCTAAAGCCCTTTTTGGCATGTATTAGTGGCAAAAAAATATATATTAGGTAAGTATATGGGGGGCACTCAATTATTTGTGAATAATGGACCACCTCAGTAAAAATACAAAGGAATTTTTATTGATCAAAGCACATAATAAAACTAATTAAAACAAAAATCTCTATACCAGACTATATCAATCCAAATAGCGGCGAATAGCGACAATAAATGGGGAATCCAACTGTCTTGGTTTGATTAGACAGAAAACACATGTAGATACATCCATGGATAGTTCAGCGTGAATTAATTCAGTTAGACACTAAACACATATGGATTTGTCCACACACGAATAAACGCTGGTATCCCAACTTAAATTTGGATATGCAGTGAAATTATCTCAATTTGGTTAAACAAAAATCATATGTAGATTTACACAAATCCACAAACAATTCAGCAAGACTGGCAGTGAACATAGCAGCAATAAATGGTTAATATTAAAGCTGTCTTGGTTTGGTTAGGCAGAAATCGCATGTAGATTTGTCCATATACAATTCAGCGTAAATGGCAATAAAAATACCAGCAATAAATAGCAGCAAAAAATGGCAGTGAAATAGCAGCAATAAATGGTTAGTCCAACTGTCTCGATTTAATTAGATAAAAAGCTCATATGGGCTTGTACACAACGATTAAACACTGTAGCTGGTATTCCAACTTGAATTTAGGTATATAGTAACGCTAAAATAACACAGTGAGGATATATCACCCCAAAAAACGTCCAGAGAAGACCTTTTGTACAATCATGTCATATATCAATGATTCAAGACCACCCTTTTCATAATGATATTAATAATGGTCTAAAGTGCAATATGCTTGATAGATAGATATAATAACTCAATGTTGTATTTGATGTCCCCTTAGTAGAGCTGGAGTGGCACAGAAGAAATTAGATTTGCTTCCAATAACAGTCCACGATATATCTTATGCCAATGATAGACTGTGCGGTTATTCCAGGGCTTAAATGTCTCAAGATAGGACGATGCTTCAATACAACATGAGTCTAAAGTGCAGAGTATTATATTCTCTTATTAATACATTTAATTTTGTACAGTACATTACCAGTCCGGAAGCTGTCTTCTTTCTCCTCACTGCCCGGACCTGCCAACGTGTCCTGTGGCGTCTCGCGGTCAATCGCGGCGTCCCATGTTACGCACTTCATACGTTTCAAAGGCTTTTATCGACAAATACATGACATTTATGCAAAGAGTCAGTATTTGCAGTGTTGGAACTTCTTTTTCAGGACCTCTGCAATTCAACTGGGCATACTCTCAATCAACTTCTGGGCCAATTCCTGATTGATAGCAACCCATTCTTTCATAATCACTTCTTGGAGTTTGTCAGAATTATTGGGTTTTTGTTTGTCCACCCGCCTCTTGAGGATTGACCACAAGTTCTCAATGGGATTAAGATCTGGGGGGTTTCCAGGCCATGGACCCAAAATGTCAATGTTTTGGTCCCCGAGCCACTTAGTTATCACTTTTGGTGCTCCATCGTGCTGGAAAATGTATTGTTCTTCACCAAACTGTTGTTGGATTGTTGGAAGACGTTGCTGTTGGAGGGTGTTTTGGTACCATTCTTTATTTATGGCTGTGTTTTGGGCAAAATTGTGAGTGAGCCCACTCCCTTGGATGAGAAGCAACCCCACACATGAATGGTCTCAAAATGCTTTACTGTTGGCATGACACAGAACTGATGATAGCGCTCACCTTTTCTTCTCCGGACAAGCCTTTTTCCAGATGCCCCAAACAATCGGAAAGAGGCTTCATCGGAGAATATGACTTTGCCCCAGTCCTCAGCAGTCCATTCACCATACTTTCTGTAGAAGATCAATCTGTCCCTGATGTTTTTTTTGGAGACAAGTGGCTTCTTTGCTGCCCTTCTTGACACCAGGCCATCTTTCAAAAGTTTTCGCCTCTCTGTGCGTGCAGATGCGCTCACATCTGCCTGCTGCCATTCCTGAGCAAGCTCTGCACTGGTGGCACTCCGATCCCGCAGCTGAATCCTCTTTAGGAGATGATCCTGGCACTTCCTGGACTTTCTTGGACGCCCTGAAGCCTTCTTAACAAGAATTCAACCTCTTTCCTTGAAGTTGTTGATAATCCTATACATTGTTGATTGAGGTGCAATCTTAGTAGCCACAATATCCTTGCCTGTGAAGCCATTTTTATGCAACGCAATGATGGCTGAACACATTTCTTTGCAGGTCACCATGGTTAACAATGGAAGAACAATGATTTCAAGCATCACCCTCCTTTTAACATGTCAAGTCTGCCATTTTAACCCAATCAGCCTGACATAATGATCTCCAGCCTTGTGCTCGTCAACATTCTCACCTGAGTTAACAAGACGATTACTGAAATGATCTCAGAAGGTCCTTTAATGACAGCAATGAAATACAGTGGAAAGTTTTTTTTGGGATTAAGTTAATTTTCATGGCAAAGAAGGACTATGCAATTCATCTGATCTCTCTTCATAACATTCTGGAGTATATGCAAATTGCTATTATAAAAACTTAAGCAGCAACTTATCCAATTTCCAATATTTATGTAATTCTCAAAACTTTTGGCCACGACTGTATTTATTACAATGCAGTTGCCAGAAACAGTACATAGGCCGTAGAAGAAGAACTCTAAAGAAAAGAGTGATGGAGCATATAGCAAAAATACATAAAGGATATGAACTCCATTCCCTCTCTAAACATTTCAAGGATAAACATAACTGTGACCCTTCAAATCTATTTTTTACAGCTATAGAGAAAATCAATAGATCCTGGAGAGGGGGCAACCATGTCATGAAAATGTATAGGCAGGAATCCTGCAGGATCTTTGAATTGGATACCTTGATACCTAGGGGACACAACGCAGAGATGGAGCTGTTTTGATTTTTATGAACTGGGGTGGTTGTCTGGTGGAGATGCGGAATCCAAGTCAGGCTGTTTCCCAGCACTTGGATCCCTCCTCCCCGCCAGACCGCCCCCCCCCCTCCCCTCCCTTTTCTCAAACTACCCTTTTCCAGTGGCTCCACCTTCCCTACTATCCAATACAGCAAATATGGGCCTCCTTTCAAAAATTATTTCAAAAAATATTAAAATTTTTGCTACGTACACAAATAAACACATCAAAAATGCATATGCATTTCTTATTAGTTTATTATGTTTTTATTTGCTTATTATTCTTGTTAGTCTATTTGACTTGTAATATATTATGATGAATTGTCTTGAATGACATTGTTTTTAATGATCTGTTAGAAACACTGTCTAAATGACATCCAAAAAAGATATCCAATATAGGATTTCCTAAAAATCCATACCAGGTTTTGACAATCACAATTTTTTCCCAGTAACCCCAGCTATCAGACACAAGGTATAAATACAGCCATCAGACACTTGCTTACACTATCACTAAAGAAGGGGTGTATACCCCGAAACGCATTTGATGTTGAAGTGTATAGCAAGCGGGAACTAAATGTGACTCCTTGGATTAAACATCTCAATATATTTGTGCTGAAGATACAAGCTATAACTACAAGTCCGGAATAGAGACCTAATCAGCATACTCTGCACTAATCTCCCAACAGCCGAAGTATCTCCGATCACGTGTACGCAATATAGTCACGTGGCGTGCCGCCGGGTAATATGGGACACTGCGATTGACCATGAGACCGCACGGGACACCGTGGCAGGTCCGGGTGGTGAGAATAAAGAAGACAACTACCGGACTGGTAATGTACTGACAATATTAAATGTATTAATAATGTATTAATAAGAGAATATAATACTCTGCACTTTAGACTCATGTTGTATTGAAGCATCGTCCTATCTTGAGACATCTAAGTCCTGGAATAATGGCACAGTCTATCATTGGCATAAGATATATCGTGGACTGTTATTGGAAGCAAATCTAATTTCTTCTGTGCCACTCCAGCTCTACTAAGGGGACATCAAATACAACATTGAGTTATTATATATATATATATATATATATATATATATATATATCAAGCATATTGCACTTTAGACCATTATTAATATCATTATGATAAGGGTGGTCCTGAATCATTGATATATGACATCATTGTACAAAAGGTCTTCTCTGGACATTTTTTGGGGTGATATATCCCTATTGTGTTATTTCAGCTTTACTATATACCTAAATTCAAGTTGGAATACCAGCTACAGTGTTTAATCGTTGTGTACAAGCCCATATGAGCTTTCTATCTAATTGAATCGAGACAGTTGGACTAACCATTTATTGCTGCTATTTCACTACCATTTATTGCTGCTATTTATAGCTGCTATTTTTATTGCCATTTATGCCGAATTGTATATGGACAAATCTACATGCGATTTCTGCCTAACCAAACCAAGACAGCTTTGTTATTAACCATTTATTGCTGCTATTTTCACTGCCATTCATGCTGAATTATCTGTGGATAAATCTACATATGATTTTTGTTTAACCAAATTGAGATAATTTTACTACATATCCAAATTTAAGTTGGGATACCAGCTACAGCGTTTAATCTTGTGTGGACAAATCCATATATGTTTACTGTCTAATTGAATTAATTCACGCTGAACTATCTGTGGATATACATACGTTTTCTGTCTAATCAAACCAAGACAGGTGGATTCATTCTTAAATGCCACTGAGGTGGTCCATTATTCACAAATAAATGAGCGCCCCCCCATATACTTACCTTTTCTGTCTTACCTTTTTTGTCTCATTTGGAATCTGGGTGCTTCCTGAATTATAACCATAAGTGAGCCGCCGATTTTTTAAAAACTTTTCTTAAAAAAATATATATTATTTGCCATTCAGCGGTACAGTTATATGTTCTAAAGCCGTTTTTGGCGTGTATTATTGGCACAAAAATATATATTATTTGCCTTCAGCGCTGCAGTTCTAAAGCCTTTTGTGGCCTGTATTAGTGGAAAAAAATAAGTACCTATTGCCATTCAGCGATGCAGTTATATGTTCTAAAGCCCTTTTTGGCATGTATTGGTGGGGAAAAAAGGGCTTATTAGAAAATTACTGACTTTTTTGGGGTGTCTTAATTTCCTTTTTATTTATTTGGTCAAACAGTATGTCAGACGGAGAAGTGCCGGACCCTGAACAGGGGAGTGGCAGAGGCCTAAATGTTTCTGGAGCAGGCACAGGTGGCTGCAGAGTAAGGGGGCGTGGCAACAGGATACGCAGCAAGAGGCCTGAGCTCCCGGTGTCATTTAGCGGTCGTGTCTTGACCAGCAACCCAGCGGTTCTTGAATGTTGACTCAGTCAGCCTCTTCATCCCAAGTGACATCAGACATCCCTAGCCAAAAGTCTGTGGGTTCGTCAGCAAGCAGATAGACAGATTGGTCAAAACCACCTTCAGGAAGACCACAGACACCAATAACCTGTTACATTGGGAGAGTTACCACCCTACGGACCTTAAAAAAGGGATACCTCGTGGTCAGTATTTGAGGATGAAAAGAAACTGTTCAGATCAAGAGAGATTTCATTGCGAATCAAGGAAGCTTCAAGATTGATTTAGGGCAAGAGGTTTTCCCTAGCAGGTCCTAAGGAATGCTTTCCAGAATGCTGCAGTACGGGAGCAGAGTAACCTTTTGGTTCCTAAGGAACCTGACCTTGGGGGGGGGGGGGGAATCATAAGAATTATCTCCACTTATGATGTTGAAAATCGAAGAATAAGGGAGATAGTCAATAAATACTGGCCTATTGGGTACTTTCTGATGTGGCACATGCTCAACGTGTCGTTTGGTTAGGAATTCAAAAGCTACATATGTTGAGCCACAAATAGAAGCTATACTATAAGGGACTTCATCAACTGTAGGAGTAAAGAGGGAGGTGTAACTCTGTTAGTGCCCCTGTCCTCTAGACTATGTGGGAAGACATTTAGGGAATACCACCACCGAATTCTTGAGCATATTAATGACATGAAGAAAAAGAATAATACTCCCGTGGCCAATCATATATGGGAGTGCCATGACGGGCACCTTACCTCTGTATCGGTTTCAGCACTGGAACTGATTAGACCCTCTCTCAGAAAAGGTGACGGGGACTGTAGAATCCTTAAAAAATAAACTGAATGGATATATAGGTTCCTGTCCTAGTCACCTGGGGGATTAAACACGAGACTCACCTTCTCTTGTTATATTTCAGGGTAGGTCTCTTTTTTCT
The DNA here is from genome assembly GCA_033119425.1 of Bufotes viridis. Classification (NCBI taxonomy): domain Eukaryota; kingdom Metazoa; phylum Chordata; class Amphibia; order Anura; family Bufonidae; genus Bufotes; species Bufotes viridis. The sequence goes on along the minus strand of CM065593.1, from coordinate 294,484,291 downwards.
GTACAACTGGCTTTTCCTCCTGTACTAGATGAAAATAATTATCGGCGCATGAAGCGTTTTTATTTTATTTTATTTAAAACTGGTCCTCTATTTGACCGTTATGGCAGTATCAATTTGAACCAAGACTATAATCATACATTGCATCAGGGAAGTGGTCTGTTATACAAATTGTTGCTATCTATTGTAATGGGCTGCCATTCCTTTTAATATCTTGTGGTGTTGTATTTATTTTGAATTGGAATATCCATTATAAGGGATCCTTTGTTGATCCTGTCTTTGTGTATTTCTTTTGTCTACATTAACCCATCTCGATTAGTGTTAATCCTGGTATGTGGGGACTTTAATGCTACCCCCTCCCCTCCTGACATTGCTCTTGGTGTTCCTCTACCTATGTCCTGTTCTCCTCTCTATCACCTGGTATGCGGTCCCCTATACAGCGCTACTTGTACTGACTTTTATCTGTAGAGGTGGACTGGTGCTTTCCATATCTATCGCAAGTGGAGCACACGGCTTTTTTGATTTTTTCATTCATGCATTCCACGGGCATCCAGCGTTGAACGCAAGGCCATGCTGGATCAGGTATCTTCGTGCATTCCACTGACATCTAGCGTGGAGAGCGCAGCCATCTTTGATCATGTGGCCGTACACTGCATGCAGGGGCGGACTGAGAACCCTCAGGGCCCCCGGGCAAAATAAATCAAGGGCCCCCTTCCAGGCCCCACCCATGCTCTGCCTTCAGCCACGCCCATGCTCCGCCTCCAGCCATGCTCATATCCCGAATCCACCCACGACCTACACAGCGTGGGACCTGAAGAGGGGAATTTCTAACAAAGTCCCTCTCAGTGTCCATTAGAGAGTGTGTTAGAATGAATTGCCTCCAGGCCCTATTAAAAACTACAATGGAGGGGGCTATTTCCAATGGGCTATCGAAGGCGGCCTTACTGGCAGAGGCTATCTTAGTGTCCTATAGAGAGTGTGTTAGAAAGAATCTCCTCCAGGCCCCATTAGAGACTAAAATGGAGTCAGTCTAATAGGCATGGAGGGGGTCTTATAACAGAGGCCATCTCAGTGTCCATTAGAGAGTGTGTTACAAAGATTCCCCCCAGGCCCCATTAGAGAATACAATGGAGGGGACTCTTTATAATGGGCCATTGAGGACGGTCTTTCTGTCAGAGGACATTTCAGTGTCCTTTAGAGAGTGTGTTAGAAAGAGTCCCCTCCAAGTCACATTAGAGACTACAATGGAGTCTAATGGGTCCTGGAGGGGGGTATCTCCAACACTATGGTTCCTACTCACAATATAACAACACAACATAGCTCTCTGATATCTAGCGCAAGTTGGCTCCTCTTACCTTAATTACGGTTGATGGCTGGCAGGCTGTGGACTTGCTGGCTTCTGCTGGCAGGCTGTGGACTTGCTGGCTTCTGCTGGCAGGCTGTGGGCTTGCAGGCTTCCGCTGGCAGGCTGAGGGCTTGCTTGCTACCCGCTGGCAGGCTGTGGGCTTGGTGGCTACCCGCTGGCAGGCTGTGGGCTTGCTGGCTACCTACCGGCAGGCTGTCGGCTTGCTGGCTACCTCCTGGCAGGCTGTGGCTTGCTGATTGGCAGGCTGTGGGCTTGCTGGCTGGATGGCTGTGGGCTAGCTGGCTATGGCTTGCTGGTTGGCAGGCTGTGGGCTTGCTGGTTGTAGGACTGTGGCTGGCTGACTGGCTGTTGGCCTGGGGGTGGCTGGCTGGCTTTGGGCCTGGCTGGCTGTGAGGCTGGCTGGCTCTGGGCCTGGGGCTAGTTGGCTCTTGGCCTAGGGCTGGCTCTGGACCTGGCTGGCTCTAGGCCTGGGGGTAGCTGGCTCTGGGCCTGGCTGGCTTGCTGGCTCTGGGCCTCGGGTTGGCTGGCTCTGGGACTGGCTGACTCTGGGCCTGGGGCTGGATAGCAAATGTGTGGCCGAGCAATGAGCCCAATTTCTTGCCTTTGTAAGGTAGTGTGCGGAGAGAATGCATTGGCACACTGTTTGCTTAAAAAAATCCGGCATCAGCGGCCTGTGGAGTTGTCGCACGTCGACGTCAGTACGCGATGACGGCAAGCCTCCGCGCATAGGACGCCCCTCCTCCCACGAATGTAGCTCCTGCCACCGGGCCCCTCCTACCATGTAGCTTACGTGATGTAAGTAGCTCCGGCCGCCAGGCCCCAATAGCCTGATGTTCAGAGACATCGGGTTAAATGATTTTCTATACTGGGCGGCGGCCGACGGTCCCCCTTTCCAGGCAGGCCCTCAGACCATGTCCAAAGTGCCCGACCGCTTAGTCCACCCCTGACTGCATGACAATAGGATAGGTGGTGTATCAGCGAGTGTTTTCAAAGTAGAACGAGGCGTGGAGGTTAAGGGGTGGAGATAAAGTACTCCAGAGCGAGGTCTGGGAGGCTTGGTGTCTGAAGATTATTGGAGGAGACACACGGGGAGGAGTTTTTCATATTACCATCCAGTGAGAATCTTTATATTTTATCATGGCACTATGAGGGGCAGATATTCACATCAAACCCACCAATCAAGGTTTAGCCCGCCTTAGTATTATTATTTAAAATACAGCGCTTTTCCCTTGCAGAATGGAGCTGCTTGTTTGCCCCTGGAGTCCCCCAGCTGTGTATCTGATATCTGCGAGAGGATTGGACTTTCATCTGGACCAGCTAAGTGTTTTCTTCATTATAGGAACAATAAGCACTGTATCTTGATTAAAAGTTCACATACTGTTGGCTTCATCTTTTTGTACCTTGTTGCAGATTACTGCTGGTCTGGGGCACTCAAGTTTTGTTTATGATTTCTTATTTTTGTATACCGTATCCTAATATCAGATTGATTTCCGTATTTTTTATATGACGTATCTACCACCTTTTATTATTATTATTATTTTCGTATACGATATCCTATTACCATACTGATTTGTGTACATGGCATTCTATTACCACACTGATAGAAATAGTCCCCTGATGAACTTTAGATTATCCTAGGGAGAAGCGCATTGGAACAGTGCACAATGTTTTTAGAAAGGGATAAGGCTGTATAAGGACAGGTTAGCTTAGGTACGTGGATAGAGTACATCTATCACCAAGGTGTATCTCTGGGCTGAGCAGTGTGGATAAGGGCAAGAGTAGGGACAGATTCATTATAAACCTATGTTCTCTCCCAAGAGCATCCTGTCCCTGTCATTTGTTACCTGTCCAATGTATTGACAGCTTTTGCTGCATTTTGGATACTCAGATTCTGCGTTTTTGCTACAATAAGGGATATTGTATGTGGTGTTAGAAAGCGATAGGATTGTGTAAGGACAGGTTAGCCTAGGTACGTGGACAGAGTACATCTACCTTCAAGGTGTATCTCTGGGCTGAGCAGTGTGGATAAGGGCAAAATTAGGGACAGCTATAGTATATCTTTTTGAATTGTCCCAGATGTATCCTACCCCTAACTCTTGCTAACCGTCCATTGTTTTGACAGCTTTTTACACTATAGGTATCAAACTCAGCCTGTGGCTGTTTGAATTATTTTAGATTTTTAGTATATGTAAGATTAAAAGTTATGTTTTCGGAAATTGTCTTCAGTGATGTCTATGCTAAACTATAAATTTTTCCTTGGGATATCTTAGTATTCAGTGAATTTTCGGTTAGACACAACCTTTAGTTGGCATGGCCCGGGAGAAGCCCCTATGCCCTCACCTGTCCTTAACCTACCTCTGTCCTTTTCTGTTCCCTTAGCCAGAGAAGTATTATATGCTGTGGGATCAGCTTCACTATACAGTGAGGACGAGCTACTAGAGGACAGTCAGCAGCTACTGGCCAACCAAGATGTGGGGGAGACAACCGCCGTTTCCTCCACTAGGCGGGCAAGTAGTGATGAGGATAGTGGTGTGGGAGCCGGTGTTGCGATGGGTCAGGCTCCTGACCCAGAGACCGGTGAGGAGAACATCAGTGATGTGCAGACAGTACTCGATGATGATGTAGCCGATCGCAATTGGGAGCCGTTTGACGAAGGGGCTTCATCAACATCAGGACAAGAGGGTGGCAGCTTGCGCGGGCGGCAGTGGTGGAGCCAGTAAGTCAGTAGCGTGGCCAGCAATCAGCAGGGTGGCAGCAATGGGAGTTGGGGAGCCAAACGTGCCCGGGGTAGACCACCCGCTTTGCTGGAACCGTACCTCCCAGGAAAGTAGTGGTGAGGGAATCACGGAGGGAGCAGCCGTAGCAGTCAGTCATTGCGGTGTGTTGGCGGTAAAATTACCTACTCGGCGGTGTGGCAGTTTTTTGTTAAGCAGCCGAAGGAGGTTTACATGGCTATTTGCCGAATCTGGGGGCAGAAGGTGAAGCATGGCCAGGGTGCCAATGTTGGCACCACGGCCCTGCATCAACACCATAAAGTGGCCTGGGAGAACTGTGGCTCCGATGTGGTGGTCCAGCTTGCTGCAGCAACTGCTGCATCACCCAGTGGCACGCACCCAATTTCAGGCAGTCAAGGCTCCAGCACCTCACCCGAAAGGGAGCTGTCTGTTCTTCCCATCTTCTGCTGGTCCTGATGCTCCTGCTCCTCTTCCTGCTAATACTCCTTGTCAGTAATTCCATCAGCAATTGATCACTGAAGCAATTGCCAAGAGACAACAGTATGCATGCACTCATCCAACGACGGAGAAGCTAAATGTGCTCCTGGCCGAGTTGCTGGTGCTGGACTCTGCAACTTTCAGAGAACTGATGGTTTGTGCCAAGCTGAGTTGGAGAGTCCCAAGCCGTCATTTCATTGCCAAAAAGGCAGTACCTGCCCTGCAAACGTATGTAAAACAGAAGGTAGGTCAGTCCTTTAGCCTCTCAGTGTCTGCCAAAGTGCATGGCAGCGCCATCGTGTGGAGCTGTAACTACGGTCAGAGACAATACATGTCCTTTACGGCCCACTGGGTAAATGTGGGTCCTGCCCAGCCAAACCAGCAACTTGGCCAGGTGACGCTGCTTACGCGTCCACGTTTTCACGCCATTGGACCTGCGACAATGTCTGCCTCTGTCTCCTCCACCGTGTCCTCGGCCTCCACTGCAGGGACAATTCACAGTGCCTTTCCAGCATACCATATGTGCAGGGCATGGCGGTGTCATGCTGTTCTGCACCTCGGGGAAGAACTGCTCCATATCCTTCATCAAGAAATCGAATCCTGGCTCTCTCCATGACAACTCAAAATTGGAACCATGGCATTGGTGACCAACAACAGGAAGAACATGGTGTCGGCACTGCGTTAAGGAGGGCTGTGCCATGCGCCTTGCATGGCACACGTGTTCAATCTGGTTGTCAAGCAGTTCCTGAAGTATCTGCAAGACATCCTAAAAATAGCCAGGAAACTTTGCATGCACCTTAGCCACTCTTGCACCGCAAAGCACACCCTCCTTGAGCTGCAGTGGCAGAACAGCATCCCCCAACATGGGCTGGTATTCAATGTTTCCACCTGCTGGAATTCCACCCTCCACATGTTGGACCGACTATACGAACAGAGAAAGGCCATAAACAATTTGATGATCCAAGCGGACAGGTGTACTTCCCTGTGTAACTATAATGTCAGCCAGTGGCAGCTCATATGTGACACCTCCCGTTTTTTCAGGCCTTTTGAGGAGGCCACGTTCTTTGTCAGTCGCCAGGACTACCGGATGAACAACATCATTCCACTGCTTCACTACGGGATGAACAACATCATTCCACTGCTTCATGTCCTGGAAAAGATGCTGGTAAATCTGTCTGGAGATGTGGCGCCTAGAACTCACGGCTACCTGAGCCCTGTGGAGGCTGAACTGGAGGAGTAAGAGGACATTGGGGCACAAGCAATGCGTAGCTAAATGGGTGGTTTTTCTACACAGATGAAAGAAGAGGAGGAGCAGGAGCAGCCAGAGGAGCTACAGGGCAATGAGCAAGACGAGGCAGAGGAGCCAGACACACTGTGGCAGTATGCAGTGGAGATGGAGGCAGGGAGTCCCTCCAAGTCACTGGCACAACTGACCCGATGCATCCTCACTTGCTTGGGTAGTGACAGCCGAATTGTCACTATTCGGCAGAGGGATGACTTCTGGCTCTCCACCTTGTTGGACCCTCACTACCAGTCCAAAATGGGGGCCTTTTTTAGACCCGCTGAGAGGGAGGAAAAATTGAACTACTATAGAGACAACCTATGTAGTCAGTTGGCTAGATCATCCGTGGTGCCACACCAACACTTTAACAAAACAGACTGTTTTCTTCTGGCTACCTGCCTCAGCTGCTATTCTGATGCTGCCACCTGCCTGATGCCACACATCTGATGACAAGTTCTCCTTCTTTCTCCCACCATCTTCAGCTGGTACTGGTATTGCCACCCACCTCCTCACTTTTTCACTGGGTCACTCTGTGGTCTCCTGATGCTGCTGCCACCTCCACAGTATGTCACCTTGCCTTGAATATGAGAGGTGGGGATATATCCAGGAGTTTGGCCCAGCTTGAGTGTCGATGGATTTGGAGGTTGAACACCTTACGTCCGAGTGGCTTAAATTACTCTTTTAATTTCTCGTCCTTTGGTTCCCGAGTCTGCATACCCCTTTGTTTTTAATCATTACTTTTTAATTTTAATTATTTTTTAACATATACTGTATATATATATATATATATATATATATATATACACATGGTATGTATCATGTGGGTTATGTATGTGTGTCCTCAATTGATCATTTTACCTAGATGGGTGCACAGTTGCATGGCATGCATATGTGCTCAACTATTGTGTAAGGGATTTGGTCATTGAAGAGCGGTATTTTGTTTAACATTGTACTTCATATGTGAGTAGGGGTCTCTCCATACGAATAGTGGTTATAAAATGGAGGGAGGGGGAAGAGAGAGGTGGGAGGGATTTAAGTTAGAACTAATGGCAGCTAATTGACATTTGTTTTTATTATAATATATGTTAATCATGTATATTGTATTTTGGTGGTATTATGCACGTTAATCTTCACGTATTGATTCACATTTTTCCATAGGTCACAATGATTTTTATTTATTTATTTATTTAAAAAATATTTATTTTATTTTATTTATTTCATTTTTTTTATTATTTTTAGTTTCACTTTATTATCATTATCTTTGCATTTTGTATCATCATTATAGACTTTTTAGTATTTACACTTGATTATAGTACTGTATGTCACTTTGGTCACATTTATACAATCATGTAATATATAATATCATATATACACATATTTAATCATGGTGTTTTGTAGTTTATTAGCTTTTACATTTTATCATGGTATATAATGTTTATTTATAACATGTATGCATCACAGTATATTGCACATTAATTAAATATGTATATGTTAATTATTATTGACTTCCAGGAAAGATCACTCGTTTTTTTTGTTTTTCTTTTTCTATTTTCTATTCGTTCCTTCTCTTTTTCCTATCCTCTCTTTCCCATGTGTGGCCTTGTTTGTTTACTGATTTCCTTGATAACGGAGTCAGTTGGCGCATGCATACCTATGGAGATGTCCTCGGCTATCACGCAATTATAATCGCTGGAGACCCGCGGTCATATAATCGTGAATTGCGGTCATGTGATTTTTCACGTGAGCGGGCATATGAAGTCTATGCCGGCAGTTAGTATCTTTGGCGCCCAGTAACAGGTATTGAATTAGTTTTAGTGATTATGCGTGATCTGATTGGCAAGTGGGGATATATAAGGTGTGTCCCTCTGTAATGATGCCATCCCCGGATGAAGGTTCACCGAAACGCGCGTCAGGGCTGGCGTCATCAAGGAGGAAACACGGCATCGGTATAATTGATTGATTCTTGTATATGTTTTGGCACTTGCACTTTATATAACTAAGTAATTTATATGTGATATACCCTGTGGTTTCCTCTTGTGGATGTCGCTTTCCTGCACCTGTCACCGGTCTGGTACATATTTATGGGATTGTAATTGCTTGGTTCCATAGGCATCATTTACAATTGTTATGAGTGCGTATTTATGGCACCATATACAGTCGTGGCCAAAACTTTTGAGAATTACATAAATATTGGAAATTGAAAAAATTGCTGCTTAAGTTTTTATAATAGCAATTTGCATATACTCCAGAATGTTATGATGAGTGATCAGATGAATTACATAGTCCTTCTTTGCCATGAAAATTAACTTAATCCCAAAAAAAACTTTCCACTGCATTTCATTGCTGTCATTAAAGGACCTGCTGAGATCATTTCAGTAATCGTCTTGTTAACTCAAGTGAGAATGTTGACAAGCACAAGGCTGGAGATCATTATGTCAGGCTTATTGGGTTAAAATGGCAGACTTGACATGTTAAAAGGAGGGTGATGCTTGAAATCATTGTTCTTCCATTGTTAACCATGGTGACCTGCAAAGAAACGCATGCAGCCATCATTGCGTTGCATAAAAATGGCTTCACAGGCAAGGATATTGTGGCTACTAAGATTGCACCTCAATCAACAATTTATAGGATCATCAAGAACTTCAAGGAAAGAGGTTCAATTCTTGTTAAGAAGGCTTCAGGGCGTCCAAGAAAGTCCAGCAAGTGCCAGGATCGTCTCCTAAAGAGGATTCAGCTGCGGGATCAGAGTGTCACCAGTGCAGAGCTTGCTCAGGAATGGCAGCAGGCAGGTTTGAGTGCATCTGCACGCACAGTGAGGCGAAGACTTTTTGGAAGATGGCCTGGTGTCAAGAAGGGCAGCAAAGAAGCCACTTTTCTCCAAAAAAAACGTCAGGGACAGATTGATCTTCTGCAGAAAGTACAGTGAATGGACTGCAGGGGACTTGGGCAAAGTCATATTCTCCGATGAAGCCTCTTTCTGATTGTTTGGGGCATCAGGAAAAAGGCTTGTCCGGAGAAGAAAAGGTGAGCGCTACCATCAGTCCTGTGTCATGCAAACAGTAAAGCATTTTGAGACAATTCATGTGTGGGGTTGCTTCTCATCCAAGGAAGTGGGCTCACTCACAATTTTGCCCAAAAACACAGCCATGAATAAAGAATGGTACCAAAACACTCTCCAACAGCAACTTCTTTCAACAATCCAACAACAGTTTGGTGAAGAACAATGCATTTTCCAGCACGATGGAGCACCGTGCCATAAGGCAAAAGTGATAACTAAGGCTCGGGAACCAAAACATTGACATTTTGGGTCCATGGCCTGAAAACTCCCCAGATCTTAATCTTATTGAGAACTTGTAGTCAATCCTCAAGAGGCGGGTGGAAAAACAAAAACCCACTAATTCTGACAAACTCCAAGAAGTGATTATGAAAGAATGGGTAGCTATCATCCAGGAATTGGCCCAGTTGATTGAGAGCATGCCCAGCCAAATTGCAGAGGTCCTGAAAAAGAAAGGCCAACACTGCAAATGCTGACTCTTTGGATAAATGCCATGTAATTGTCGATAAAAGCCTTTGAAACGTATGAAGTGCGTGTAATTATATTTCAGTACATCACAGAAACAACTGAAACAAAGATCTAAAAGCAGTTTAGCAGCAAACTTTGTGAAAACTAATATTTGTGTCATTCTCAAAACTTTTGGCCACGACTGTAGGCTACTAGTGGTTATTTTGGGCTCCTACTTCACATGGACCTCCTCCTCCTAGTTCAAGATTATTTTTTTTAATTTTTATGTATTTTATGTTATTTTAAGTCATTTCCCTATCAACATTTGTTTGCAGGGCAATTGTTCAGCGCTTACCCCCTTTTTGTTTCCTTTTGAAGCCCTCTAGCCCTTTCCATTACTTTTTTACAGCCATTTTAGTGCCCCAAGGTTTGGGTCCTCATTTACTTCAATGGAGTTCAGGTTTAGGGTCAAGTTCGGGTCAAGTTCAGGTCTCGAACTCGAACATTGCGACGAAGTTCGGCCGAACCCGGCAAACCCGAAATTTCAGGTTTTCGCTCAACTCTACTTAACAAGCTTAGTGATAAAAATATTTACTAAGTGTGATTAAATAAGGTAAAACAATTAACATACAGAGTAGTAAAAGTAAATAATCATCACCGACCTACACATACAATATGGGGGAGACTCCAAGCTGCCATGTAATAGCACTTGGGTCACACCCCATGGTGATTCAAGAAAGAAAATAGTGTTTCAATCACATCCTACCTAGATGATTTTCTTCAGTGGAGTGTCCATTAACTGTCTGTGTGCAGCCAAGTCTAAACCCTTTCAGTCCCAAAGATGTCCAGTGTGCAACACGCATGTCTCTGAGATAAACATTCAGGAATTTCTCAGCACAATGGGGTTTGGGGGATTTGTGTATATTATCTATCAACCAGTGGCGTACCGCCAATATTGGCAGGGAACGCCACTGCTATGGGGCCCGCGGCACAGGGGGGCCCGGAGCGCATGGTAGGCCCCGCCCCCTACTCTGCACAGACAGTTTAAATAGACGGGCCCTCCCCTGTTTATTTACTTTTTTATGACTCGGGAATGCAGGCTCAGGAGGACCGCAGGGCAGCATCATTATACCTCAGCAGGCATGCTGAGCCAATGAGGAGCCGGCTCTACACACGTGCCTGCTGACGTTGATTGATGCTGCCAGGTCCGCGCGCTCAGAAAGAAGCATGCAGAGGTCAGAGAGAAAAAATGCCATCTGCATGCCATCAGCGGTGCTCCCCCTCCTCCTACGTGCCTCCTGACTGCTCCTCTCCTGCAGCCTCCATGTAGAAAGGTAAGTGACCAATCTATGTTTGTTATGTGTGTGTGTATATACAGTATATCTATTAATGCATGTGTGTATGTATATATGTGTCTCTCTCTCTCTCTATATACAATTAGATCAGTGGTATATGAGTCCCTATCAGACTGGAACAATTTCAATGGAGTCCAAGAGAAATGGGACAACTTAAGAGTGGCACAATTGAAGGCAACAGAAAAGTGCATTAGGCTTGTCAGTAAAAGCAAAAAAAGGAAGAGATCACTGTGGTACTCAGCAGAAGTGGCCAAAATCATTAAAAACAAAAAGATGGCATTCAGTAAGTATAAAAACACCCAAAACGAGGATGACAGGGAAATCTATAAGATAAGTGTCATGGATGATGTTGCAGATTGCTGGAACTTATAAATAAACGACTGACTGGCTTTATCCCAAACTAAGGAGCTCCCCGTTACTGCTACACCCAATCAAAGGCCTCAATGGTAAACTATTGCATGCCCACGTATCTAAGGCTGTGTGACACCTGAAAACCCTATAATAGTCAGGGGACACGACCACTGGCTCCCTGCACTAAATACGGACGGAGTCAGGGTCACATAGAATCAAGCCAGCAAGGAAACACAATAAAGGGAAAAGACTTAGCTGAGAAAACAGCAGCAGCAGCCTCCAGCAGTGAACACTTAATCCAGGAAGTAGTATAAACCGCAAAGTGAGGCAGCATGGGAGGGAATATAAAGGAAGACGATTAGTCTAAATAAGTGACACCTGGCAGAAGGAAAGGAGCTGACAAAGTGAAACCAAAACAAAGAACGTCATACAAAATGTAGGGGAGAACCTCTATCTGACCTTCTCACAGAACTGGTTTGTGACAATTAGGCAGAGAGAGGCCAAGCAAGTTATAAGAGCTTCAAAAGCTCAGGCAGAAGAGAAATTAGCTCAGTCAGTGAAAAAACGTGATAAGACATTCTTCAGATACATAAATGAAAAATGGAAATTAAAACAAGGAATTACCAAATTAAAAACAAAATAAGGAAGGTATATGGAAGAGGATACTGAACTAGCTGACTGCCTCAATGAATACTTCTGTTCAGTTTTTACAAAGGAAAATGAAGGAGAAGGACGTCAGTTAGGGAGGAAGACTAATGAATCTTTTGATGCATGTGTCTTTACAGATGGAGAGGTTCTAAGTCAGCTGTCTAAAATTAATACAAATAAATCACAGGGGCCTGATGGGATGCACCCAAAGCTATTAAAAGAGCTTAGAGATGGTACAAGCAAAACCATTAACAGATTTATTTAACCAATCACTGGTAACACGAGTCGTCCCAGAAGATTGGAAATTAGCAAACGTTGTGCCAATTCACAAGAAAGGTAGTAGAGAGGAATCGGGCAAATATAGGCCAGTAAGCCTGACATCAATAGTGGGGAAATTAATGGAAACCATACTCAAGGAGAGGATTGTGGAACATCTCAAAACCCATGGGTTGATTGATAAAAAACAGCATGGGTTTACTTCAGGGAGATCATGTCAAACTAATCTTATTGACTTTTTTGATTGGGTGACTAAAATAATAGATGGCGGAGGTGCAGTAGACATCGCTTATCTGGACTTTAGTAAGACTTTTGATACTGTCCCACATAGAAGGCTTATCAATAAACTGCAGTCTTTGAGCTTGGGCTTACATATTGTTGAATGGATTAGGCAGTGGCTGAAGGACAGAAAACAGAGGGTTGTAGTCAATGGAGTATATTCAGACCATGGTATTGTTACCAGTTGGGTACCTCGGGATCTGTTCTATCAGCGAAATTGCAGAAGACCTCAATGGTAAGGTATGTCTTTTGCTGATGACACAAAGATTTGTAACAGGTTGATATTCCTGGAGGGATACACCAAATGGAAAAGGATTTAGGAAAATTAGAGGAATGGTCAAAAATCTGGCAACTAAAATTTAATGTCGATGAGTGCAAGATAATGCACCTGGGGCGTAAAAACCCAAGAGCAGAATATAAAATCAGTGATACAGTACTAACCTTAGTATCTGAGGAAAGGGATTTAGGGGTCATTATATCAGACAACCTAAAGGTGGGCAGACAATGTCATAGAGCAGCAGGAAATGCCAGCAGAATGCTTGGGTGTATAGGGAGAGGCATTAACAGTAGAAAGAGGGAGGTGCTCGTGCCGCTCTACAGGTCACTAGTGAGACATCATCTGGAGTATAGTGTGCAGTACTGGAGACCATATCTGCAGAAGGATATTGAAACTTTAGAGAGAGTTTAGAGAAGAGCCTCTAAACTAGTACATGGATTGCAGGACAAAACTTAACAGGAAAGGTTAAAGGACCTTAACATGTATAGCTTGGAAGTAAGAAGAGACAGAGGGGATATGATAGAAACTTTTAAATACATAAAGGGAATCTAGACGGTAAAAGAGGAGAGAATATTTAAAAGAAGAAAAACTGCTACAAGAGGACATAGTTTTAAATTAGAGGGGCAAAGGTTTAAAAGTAATATCAGGAAGTATTACTTTACTGAGAGAGTAGTGGACGCATGGAATAGCCTTCCTGCAGAAGTGGTAACTGCAAATACAGTGAAGGAGTTTAAGCATGCAAGGGATAGGCATAAGGCCATCCTTCATATCAGATAGGGCCAGAGGCTATTTATAGTATTAAGTATATTGGGCAGACTAGATGGGCCAAATGGTTCTTATCTGCCGACACATTCTATGTTTCTATGTTTCTATGTGTGGAATAGATGATAATTAAATAAACCTGTGTGTTTTCTCTAGAGAATTTCTGCAAGAATGTTGGAAGTAGGAAGATGCGGAAAATTCTGCAGACTGAGAAACAGTGGGGGCAAGATAATCTCCTGTTTAATTATATTATTTATTTCTAGATTTAATGTTCTTCTAACGCCTAAATGTTATAAATAGTGATGTCGCGAACATAAAATTTTCAGTTCACGAACAGCGAACGCGAACTTCCGCAAATGTTCGCAAACGGGCGAACCGGGCGAACCGCCATAGACTTCAATTGGCAGGCGAATTTTAAAACCCACAGGGACTCTTTCTGGCCACAATAGTGATGAGAAAGTTGTTTCAAGGGGTCTAACACCTGGACTGTGGCATGCCGGAGGGGGATCTATGGCAAAACTCCCATGGAAAATTACGTAGTGGACGCAGAGTCGGGTTTTAATCCATAAAGGGCATAAATCAACTAACATTACTAAATTGTTTGGAATAATGTGCTTTAAAACATCCAGTGTGTGTATACGATCAGGTATGATGTTGTATCGATCAGGTAGTGTAAGGGTTACGCCCACTTCACTAACATTGACAGACCAAACTCCCTTTTAATGCACCGCAAACAGTTCATTTGCACAACTGCAAACTCCCCATTTGCACAAGGTTGGATACCAAGCTAGCCACGTCCCGGTGATGTCATTGAAGGTTTCTTCCTCCACCCAGCCACGTACAACACCAAGGGTCCCCAAAAGATGAAGTGAATTGATTTTTCGAACGGTGAGATGGTTAAAAACGCTGGCTCCCTCCCCTTTGTTTTTATCCACGGTGACTGCGTCTGCGCCGTGCAATTTACTGTCACACCCGATATGAGTGGTATTTTCTGTAGTACTATTCTCATCAGTTTAATCCTCTAACGTCCCCAATCTGGGGGCCATTTATTGAATAGATTTTTCGAACGGGAGATGGTTAAAAACGCTGGCTCCCTCCACTCTGTTTTAAACCACGGTGACTGCGTCTGCGCCGTGCAATTTACTGTCACACCTGATATGAGTGGTATTTTCTGTAGTACTATTCTCATCAGTTTAATCCTCTAACGTCCCCAATCTGGGGGCCATTTATTGAATAGATTTTTCGAACGGGAGATGGTTAAAAAACGCTGGCTCCCTCCACTCTGTTTTAAACCACGGTGACTGCGCCTGCGCCGTGCAATTTACTGTCACACCCGATATGAGTGGTATTTTCTGTAGTACTATTCTCATCAGTTTAATCCTCTAACGTCCCCAATCTGGGGGCCATTTATTGAATAGATTTTTCGAACGGGAGATGGTTAAAAACGATGGCTCCCTCCACTCTGCTTTAAACCACGGTGACTGCGTCTGCGCCGTGCAATTTACTGTCACACCCGATATGAGTGGTATTTTCTGTAGTACTATTCTCATCAGTTTAATCCCTCTAACGTCCCCAATCTAGGGGCCATTTATTGAATAGATTTTTCGAACGGGAGATGGTTAAAAACGCTGGCTCCCTCCACTCCGTTTTAAACCACGGTGACTGCGTCTGCGCCGTGCAATTTACTGTCACACCCGATATGAGTGGTATTTTCTGTAGTACTATTCTCATCAGTTTAATCCCTCTAACGTCCCCAATCTGGGGCCATTTATTAAATAGATTTTTCGAACGGGGAGATGGTTAAAAACGCTGGCTCCCTCCCACTCTGTTTTAAACCACGGTCACTGCGTCTGCGCCGTGCAATTTACTGTCACACCCGATATGAGTGGTATTTTCTGTAGTACTATTCTCATCAGTTTAATCCCTCTAACGTCCCCGACTCCCCAATCTGGGGGCCATTTATTATATAGATTTTTCGAACGGGGAGATGGTTAAAAAAACGCTGGCTCCCTCCACTCTGTTTTAATCCACGGTCGCCGTGCAATTTACTGTCATACCCGATATGAGTGGTATTTTCTGTAGTACTATTCTCATCAGTTTAATCCCTCTAACGTCCCCAATCTGGGGCCATTTATTAAATAGATTTTTCGAACGGGGAGATGGTTAAAAACGCTGGCTCCCTCCACTCTGTTTTAAACCACGGTGACTGCGTCTGCGCCGTGCAATTTACTGTCACACCCGATATGAGTGGTATTTTCTGTAGTACTATTCTCATCAGTTTAATCCTCTAACGTCCCTGACTCCCCAATCTGGGGGCCATTTATTGAATAGATTTTTCGAACGGGAGATGGTTAAAAACGCTGGCTCCCTCCACTCTGTTTTAAACCACGGTGACTGCGTCTGCGCCGTGCAATTTACTGTCACACCCGATATGAGTGGTATTTTCTGTAGTACTATTCTCATCAGTTTAATCCTCTAACGTCCCCAATCTGGGGGCCATTTATTGAATAGATTTTTCGAACGGGAGATGGTTAAAAAACGATGGCTCCCTCCACTCTGTTTTAAACCACGGTGACTGCGTCTGCGCCGTGCAATTTACTGTCACACCCGATATGAGTGGTATTTTCTGTAGTACTATTCTCATCAGTTTAATCCCTCTAACGTCCCCAATCTGAGGGCCATTTATTGAATAGATTTTTCGAACGGGGAGATGGTTAAAAACGCTGGCTCCCTCCACTCTGTTTTAAACCACGGTGACTGCGTCTGCGCCGTGCAATTTACTGTCACACCCGATATGAGTGGTATTTTCTGTAGTACTATTCTCATCAGTTTAATCCCTCTAACGTCCCCGACTCCCCAATCTGGGGGCCATTTATTAAATAGATTTTTCGAACGGGGAGATGGTTAAAAACGCTGGCTCCCTCCACTCTGTTTTAATCCACGGTCACTGCGTCTGCGCCGTGCAATTTACTGTCACACCCGATATGAGTGGTATTTTCTGTAGTACTATTCTCATCAGTTTAATCCTCTAACGTCCCCAATCTGGGGGCCATTTATTGAATAGATTTTTCGAACGGGGAGATGGTTAAAAACGCTGGCTCCCTCCACTCTGTTTTTAAACCACGGTGACTGCGTCTGCGCCGTGCAATTTACTGTCACACCCGATATGAGTGGTATTTTCTGTAGTATTATTCTCATCAGTTTAATCCCTGTTACGTCCCATATCAGGGATTGCCTTTGTGAAAAAAATTTAGGCCGGGTACCTTCGACTGCCTTCACAGTGACAGACCAAACTCTCATACACTAAACTGAATTGATTTCAGGAACTGGGAGATGGAAAAAGCAGCTTGGTCGGTCCTCTTACTCCCAAATTGGGGCACTGCGCGTGCACAGAGCAATGTGCTGTGACACCCTATATGAGTGGTGTCTTAACTAGTACTATTCCTATCAGTTTAATCCCTGTTACGGACCCTATCCGGTCGAATTGATTAACCATTGTCGAATTAGCGAACCATTACGACATCATGAAATAATTTAGTTCTGAGCTCTGTACTTGCTTTGTATTGGAATTGATGGGGATTTTTTAATTGCCTGCATCATTTCTAATAAACTGTCCCACATAGAAGGCTTATCAATAAACTGCAGTCTTTGAGCTTGGGCTACATATTGTTGAATGGATTAGGCAGTGGCTGAAGGACAGAAAACAGAGGGTTGTAGTCAATGGAGTATATTCAGACCATGGTATTGTTACCAGTTGGGTACCTCGGGATCTGTTCTATCAGCGAAATTGCAGAAGACCTCAATGGTAAGGTATGTCTTTTGCTGATGACACAAAGATTTGTAACAGGTTGATATTCCTGGAGGGATACACCAAATGGAAAAGGATTTAGGAAAATTAGAGGAATGGTCAAAAATCTGGCAACTAAAATTTAATGTCGATGAGTGCAAGATAATGCACCTGGGGCGTAAAAACCCAAGAGCAGAATATAAAATCAGTGATACAGTACTAACCTTAGTATCTGAGGAAAGGGATTTAGGGGTCATTATATCAGACAACCTAAAGGTGGGCAGACAATGTCATAGAGCAGCAGGAAATGCCAGCAGAATGCTTGGGTGTATAGGAGAGGCATTAACAGTAGAAAGAGGGAGGTGCTCGTGCCGCTCTACAGAGTCACTAGTGAGACATCATCTGGAGTATAGTGTGCAGTACTGGAGACCATATCTGCAGAAGGATATTGAAACTTTAGAGAGAGTTTAGAGAAGAGCCTACTAAACTAGTACATGGATTGCAGGACAAAACTTAACAGGAAAGGTTAAAGGACCTTAACATGTATAGCTTGGAAGTAAGAAGAGACAGAGGGGATATGATAGAAACTTTTAAATACATAAAGGGAATCAAGACGGTAAAAGAGGAGAGAATATTTAAAAGAAGAAAAACTGCTACAAGAGGACATAGTTTTAAATTAGAGGGGCAAAGGTTTAAAAGTAATATCAGGAAGTATTACTTTACTGAGAGAGTAGTGGACGCATGGAATAGCCTTCCTGCAGAAGTGGTAACTGCAAATACAGTGAAGGAGTTTAAGCATGCAAGGGATAGGCATAAGGCCATCCTTCATATCAGATAGGGCCAGAGGCTATTTATAGTATTAAGTATATTGGGCAGACTAGATGGGCCAAATGGTTCTTATCTGCCGACACATTCTATGTTTCTATGTTTCTATGTGTGGAATAGATGATAATTAAATAAAGCTGTGTGTTTTCTCTAGAGAATTTCTGCAAGAATGTTGGAAGTAGGAAGATGCGGAAAATTCTGCAGACTGAGAAACAGTGGGGCAAGATAATCTCCTGTTTAATTATATTATTTATTTCTAGATTTAATGTTCTTCTAACGCCTAAATGTTATAAATAGTGATGTCGCGAACATAAAATTTTCAGTTCACGAACAGCGAGCGCGAACTTCCGCAAATGTTCGCAAGCGGGCGAACCAGGCGAACCGCCATAGACTTCAATTGGCAGGCGAATTTTAAAACCCACAGGGACTCTTTCTGGCCACAATAGTGATGAGAAAGTTGTTTCAAGGGTCTAACACCTGGACTGTGGCATGCCGGAGGGGATCTATGGCAAAACTCCCATGGAAAATTACGTAGTGGACGCAGAGTCGGGTTTTAATCCATAAAGGGCATAAATCAACTAACATTACTAAATTGTTTGGAATAATGTGCTTTAAAACATCCATTGTGTGTATACGATCAGGTATGATGTTGTATCGATCAGGTAGTGTAAGGGTTACGCCCACTTCACTAACATTGACAGACCAAACTCCCCTTTTAATGCACCGCAAACAGTTCATTTGCACAACTGCAAACTCCCCATTTGCACAAGGTTGGATACCAAGCTAGCCACGTCCCGGTGATGTCATTGAAGGTTTCTTCCTCCACCCAGCCACGTACAACACCAAGGGTCCCCAAAAGATGAAGTGAATTGATTTTTCGAACGGTGAGATGGTTAAAAACGCTGGCTCCCTCCCCTTTGTTTTTATCCACGGTGACTGCGTCTGCGCCGTGCAATTTACTGTCACACCCGATATGAGTGGTATTTTCTGTAGTACTATTCTCATCAGTTTAATCCTCTAACGTCCCCAATCTGGGGGCCATTTATTGAATAGATTTTTCGAACGGGAGATGGTTAAAAACGCTGGCTCCCTCCACTCTGTTTTAAACCACGGTGACTGCGTCTGCGCCGTGCAATTTACTGTCACACCTGATATGAGTGGTATTTTCTGTAGTACTATTCTCATCAGTTTAATCCCTCTAACGTCCCCAATCTGGGGGCCATTTATTGAATAGATTTTTCGAACGGGAGATGGTTAAAAAACGCTGGCTCCCTCCACTCTGTTTTAAACCACGGTGACTGCGCCTGCGCCGTGCAATTTACTGTCACACCCGATATGAGTGGTATTTTCTGTAGTACTATTCTCATCAGTTTAATCCTCTAACGTCCCCAATCTGGGGGCCATTTATTGAATAGATTTTTCGAACGGGGAGATGGTTAAAAACGATGGCTCCCTCCACTCTGCTTTAAACCACGGTGACTGCGTCTGCGCCGTGCAATTTACTGTCACACCCGATATGAGTGGTATTTTCTGTAGTACTATTCTCATCAGTTTAATCCCTCTAACGTCCCCAATCTGGGGGCCATTTATTGAATAGATTTTTCGAACGGGAGATGGTTAAAAACGCTGGCTCCCTCCACTCCGTTTTAAACCACGGTGACTGCGTCTGCGCCGTGCAATTTACTGTCACACCCGATATGAGTGGTATTTTCTGTAGTACTATTCTCATCAGTTTAATCCCTCTAACGTCCCCAATCTGGGGCCATTTATTAAATAGATTTTTCGAACGGGGAGATGGTTAAAAAACGCTGGCTCCCTCCACTCTGTTTTAAACCACGGTCACTGCGTCTGCGCCGTGCAATTTACTGTCACACCCGATATGAGTGGTATTTTCTGTAGTACTATTCTCATCAGTTTAATCCCTCTAACGTCCCCGACTCCCCAATCTGGGGGCCATTTATTATATAGATTTTTCGAACGGGAGATGGTTAAAAACGCTGGCTCCCTCCACTCTGTTTTAATCCCACGGTCGCCGTGCAATTTACTGTCATACCCGATATGAGTGGTATTTTCTGTAGTACTATTCTCATCAGTTTAATCCTCTAACGTCCCCAATCTGGGGGCCATTTATTAAATAGATTTTTCGAACGGGAGATGGTTAAAAACGCTGGCTCCCTCCACTCTGTTTTAAACCACGGTGACTGCGTCTGCGCCGTGCAATTTACTGTCACACCCGATATGAGTGGTATTTTCTGTAGTACTATTCTCATCAGTTTAATCCTCTAACGTCCCCGACTCCCCAATCTGGGGGCCATTTATTGAATAGATTTTTCGAACGGGAGATGGTTAAAAACGCTGGCTCCCTCCACTCTGTTTTAAACCACGGTGACTGCGTCTGCGCCGTGCAATTTACTGTCACACCCGATATGAGTGGTATTTTCTGTAGTACTATTCTCATCAGTTTAATCCTCTAACGTCCCCAATCTGGGGGCCATTTATTGAATAGATTTTTCGAACGGGGAGATGGTTAAAAAACGATGGCTCCCTCCACTCTGTTTTAAACCACGGTGACTGCGTCTGCGCCGTGCAATTTACTGTCACACCCGATATGAGTGGTATTTTCTGTAGTACTATTCTCATCAGTTTAATCCCTCTAACGTCCCCAATCTGAGGGCCATTTATTGAATAGATTTTTCGAACGGGGAGATGGTTAAAAAAACGCTGGCTCCCTCCACTCTGTTTTAAACCACGGTGACTGCGTCTGCGCCGTGCAATTTACTGTCACACCCGATATGAGTGGTATTTTCTGTAGTACTATTCTCATCAGTTTAATCCCTCTAATGTCCCCAATCTGGGGGCCATTTATTATATAGATTTTTCGAACGGGGAGATGGTTAAAAAAACGCTGGCTCCCTCCACTCTGTTTTAATCCACGGTCGCCGTGCAATTTACTGTCATACCCGATATGAGTGGTATTTTCTGTAGTACTATTCTCATCAGTTTAATCCCTCTAACGTCCCCGACTCCCCAATCTGGGGGCCATTTATTAAATAGATTTTTCGAACGGGAGATGGTTAAAAAAACGCTGGCTCCCTCCACTCTGTTTTAATCCACGGTCACTGCGTCTGCGCCGTGCAATTTACTGTCACACCCGATATGAGTGGTATTTTCTGTAGTACTATTCTCATCAGTTTAATCCCTCTAACGTCCCCAATCTGGGGGCCATTTATTGAATAGATTTTTCGAACGGGGAGATGGTTAAAAACGCTGGCTCCCTCCACTCTGTTTTAAACCACGGTGACTGCGTCTGCGCCGTGCAATTTACTGTCACACCCGATATGAGTGGTATTTTCTGTAGTATTATTCTCATCAGTTTAATCCCTGTTACGTCCCATATCAGGGATTGCCTTTGTGAAAAAAATTTAGGCCGGGTACCTTCGACTGCCTTCACAGTGACAGACCAAACTCTCATACACTAAACTGAATTGATTTCAGGAACTGGGAGATGGAAAAAGCAGCTTGGTCGGTCCTCTTACTCCCAAATTGGGGCACTGCGCGTGCACAGAGCAATGTGCTGTGACACCCTATATGAGTGGTGTCTTAACTAGTACTATTCCTATCAGTTTAATCCCTGTTACGGACCCTATCCGGTCGAATTGATTAACCATTGTCGAATTAGCGAACCATTACGACATCATGAAATAATTTAGTTCTGAGCTCTGTACTTGCTTTGTATTGGAATTGATGGGGATTTTTTAATTGCCTGCATCATTTCTAATAAACTATTAAGAGACTTTATTATGATTTTTATTTTATGTATTAAAAACCCATACAACATATAAAAAAAAGGTAAATTAATGTTTTTCTATGAAATATTATCCAGCCGTCCGATCGCTTTTGGTCTTACCATAATGAAGCAACGGCCTTATCATCTGGGGTGTGGCAACATTGCCAACACACTCATAGAGGTGATGATTGCTTCATTGTGATACGCAAGCCCCTTCACCACAACAAGGTAACGATCACGAAGGGGAATTGACACTTGTATGTGCCTTTTTTTTTTGGGTTTGTTTTTGCAGCCACAGTGCTGCATCATAGGACAGAAAAATTAGGCATGTACACATGCCTGAAAAATAATGGCACTGTTGCAGCCGCTATTGTAGCAGCGGCCGGAAAAATTTATGTTTTCCAGGCAGAAAAGTGAATAAAACATTGCGGCTTGAACCCTAGTTGGTGGTGGAGAATTCACGAAAGTCATCCGGTATGCAGACATTAAATACAGCAGCGTGTAATCAGGCCTTTTGTTAGTCAAACGTATCCCCCACTGTCAGTCCCTTCGGGATCCATGCCTCATTCATCTTTATGAAGGTGAGGTAATCAACACTTTTTTGACCGAGACGACTTCTCTTGCCAGTGACAATGCCTCCTGCTGCACTGAAGGTCCTTTCTGACAGGACACTTGAAGCAGGGCAGGCCAGAAGTTCTATCGCGAACTGGGATAGCTCAGGCCACAGGTCAAGCCTGCACACCCAGTAGTGAAGGGGTTCATTGCTCCTCAGAGTGTCGATATCTGCTGTTAAGGCGAGGTAGTCTGCTACCTGTCGGTCGAGTCGTTCTCTAAGGCTGGATCCCGAAGGGCTGTGGCGATGAGTAGGACTGAAAAAGCTCCGCATGTCCTCCATCAACAACACATCTGTAAATCGTCCAGTCCTTGCCGCCGTGGTAGGAGGAGGATTACACTCACCTCTTCCCCTGTTAGATTCCCGTTGTGCTGTGACATCCCCCTTATAAGCTGTGTAAAGCATATTTTTAGTTTGGTTTTGAACTGCTGCATCCTTTCCGACTTTCGGTAATTTGGTAACATTTCTGCCACTTTCTGCTTATACCGGGGTCTAGTAGCGTGGCCACCCAGTACAGATCGTTCTCCTTTATCCTTTTTATACGTGGGTCCCTCAACAGACATGACAGCATGAAAGACCCCATTTGAACAAGGTTGGATGCAGAGCTACTCATTTCCCGTTCCTCGTCCTCACTGATGTCATTGACGGTCTGTTCTTCCCCCCAGCCACGTACAACACCATTTGTCCCAGATAGGTGACAACAACGAGCACCCTGGGGTGCCTGCTGTGGTTGGTCTTCCTCCTCCTCAAAGCCGCCACATTCCTCCTCTGACTCCTCTTCCTCATACTCCTCTTCCAGCGTTGCTGCAGGTCCGGCAAGCGATGATGACAAGACTGTTTCTGGTGGTGATGGTGACCACAACTCTTCCTCTTCCTCTTTACGCTCATCTACAGCCTGATCCAGAACTCTTCGCAGGGCACGCTCCAGGAAGAAAACAAATGGGATGAGGTCGCTGATGGTGCCTTCGGTGCGACTGACTAGATTTGTCACCTCCTCAAAAGGACGCATGAGCCTACAGGCATTGCGCATGAGTGTCCAGTAACGTGGCAAAAAGATTCCCAGCTCCGCAGAGGCTGTCCTAGCACCCCGGTCATACAAATACTCGTTGACAGCTTTTTCTTGTTGGAGCAGGCGGTCGAACATTAGGAGTGTTGAATTCCAACGTGTCGGGCTGTCGCATATCAAGCGCCTCACTGGCATGTTGTTTCGCCGCTGAATATCGGAAAAGTGCGCCATGGCCGTGTAGGAACGCCTGAAATGGCCACACCCCTTCCTGGCCTGCTTGAGGACGTCCTGTAAGCCTGGGTACTTAGACACAAAACGTTGTACGATGAGATTCAACACATGTGCCATGCACGGCACATGTGACAACTTGCCCAAATTTAATGCCGCCAACAGATTGCTTCCATTGTCACACACCACTTTGCCGATCTCCAGTTGGTGCGGGGTCAGCCACTGATCCACCTGTGCGTTCAGGGTGGACAGGAGTGCTGGTCCTGTGTGGCTCTCTGCTTTCAGGCAAGTCAACCCCAAGATAGCGTGACACTGTCGTATCCGGGATGTGGAATAGCCCCTGGGGAGCTGGGGGAATCAGTTGATGTGCAGCCAGACGCCGCAGCAGAAGAGGACTCAGCCGAGGAGGATATTGAAGAGGATGGAGTAGGAGTAGAGGAGGTGGCAGTAGGTCTGCCTGCAAGTCGTGGTGGTGTCACCAACTCCGCTGCGGAGCCACGCATTCCATGCTTGTCAGCCGTCAGCAGGTTGACCCAATGCGCAGTATACGTGATATACCTGCCCTGACCGTGCTTTGAAGACCAGGTATCAGTGGTCAGATGGACCCTTGCCCCAACACTGTATGCCAGAGATGCCATGACTTCCTTTTCAATGACATGGTAGAGGTTTGGGATTGCCTTTTTTGAAAAAAAATTTCGTCCGGGTACCTTCCACTGTGGTGTCCCAATAGCGACAAATTTTTTGAAGGCCTCAGACTCTACCAGCTGGTATGGTAAAAGCTGGCGGGCTAAGAGTTCCGTCAAGCCAGCTGTCAGTCGCCGGGCAAGTGACATTGGCTTCTTATGCTCAAACATGTCCTTGACAGACACCTGACTGTGGGCAGATGAGCAGGAACTGCTGAAAGTGAGAGATGGAGTGGCGGGTGGTTGAGAGGGGGCAGGGAAGACAGCAGTGGTTGACGTGGCTGAAGATGCTGGACCAGGAGGAGCATGGTGGCTTTGAGTTTGTGTGCTGCTTGTACTCATGTGCTGATCCCATAGGCGTTTGTGATGTGAGATCATGTGCCTTCGCAAAGCAGTTGTACCAAGGTGGGTGTTGGACTTCTCACGACTCAGTTTCTTTTGGCACAGGTTGCAAATGGCATTGCTTTTATCAGAGGCAGACACACAAAAAAAATGCCACACTGCTGAGCTTTGCAATGACGGCATTCTAGTGGTGGCAACAGCATGCGTTGACTGGCGTGCTGTCTGGCTGACCCCAGGTGCCGATACATGCTGTCTGACTGTGCCACTAACTCCTTGCGACGACCTCCCCCTGCTTCCAACTCGTCTCCTCATTCTCTCTGTCTCCCCTTCAGAACTTTCCCCTCTTCTTCTCTTCGAGCAGGCACCCACGTGGCATCCGTGGACACATCGTCATCATCAACCGCTTCACTTGTATCTGACACCTCAGCAAAGGAAGCAGCAGCGGGTACAACATCATCATCATCATCACACTGTACGTCTATGTGTGTAATCCTGCCTGACTGAGACATATCCCCGTAATCTACATCATCTGGCAATAATAGTTGCGCATCACTAATTGCATCCAACTGATGTGTAAATAACTCCTCTGACGGATCAAGTGAAGCGGCTGTGGTGGCTGTGGTGGTAGTGGTGGTGGTGGCGACGGGCGGGTGCGTGGTAACTTGAGAGCAGGTGACCGAAGCTGAGCTGGAGGAGGATGGTGCGTCAAGGTTCTTAGCGGAAGCTGTTGAAGATTGGGTGTCCTGTCTAAGCCAGTCAACTACGTCCTCTGAATTTTTCGGGTTCAGGGTACGTGGCCTCTGAAAACTGGGCATTATTCCAGGGACAGTGGAAATCACAGCACCACGACCACGACGGCCCCTGCGGGGTGGCCTGCCTCTGCCTGTCATTTTTTTTTTAGATAAGTGGTACTACGCGTGCTAAGTACTGTGCCACCCGGTATGAGTGGTTGGCACTGGCAGTGGGCACACTACAGACAGTGGAAGCGGGCCTGACACACACTGGCAGCAGGCAAGCAACTGAATTTAGACTACTGTCTAAAAATTAAATGCCTTATTTATCGACAAGCTACTGTGCCACCCGGTATCAGTGGTTGGCACTGGCAGTGGGCACACTACAGTCAGTGGAAGAAGGCCTGACACACACTGGCAGCAGGCAAGCAACTGAATTTAGACTACTGTCTAAAAATTAAATGCCTTATTTATTGGCAAGCTACTGTGCCACCCGGTATGAGTGGTTGGCAGTGGGCACACTACAGTCAGTGGAAGCGGGCCTGACACACACTGGCAGCAGACAAGCAACTGAATTTAGACTACTGTCTAAAAATTAAATGCCTTATTTATCGGCAAGCTACTGTGCCACCCGGTATCAGTGGTTGGCACTGGCAGTGGGCACACTACAGTCAGTGGAAGCGGGCCTGACACACACTGGCAGCAGGCAAGCAACTGAATTTAGACTACTGTCTAAAAATTAAATGCCTTATTTATCGGCAAGCTACTGTGCCACCCGGTATCAGTGGTTGGCACTGGCAGTGGGCACACTACAGTCAGTGGAAGAGGGCCTGACACACACTGGCAGCAGGCAAGCAACTGAATTTAGACTACTGTCTAAAAATTAAATGCCTTATTTATCGGCAAGCTACTGTGCCACCCGGTATGAGTGGTTGGCACTGGCAGTGGGCACACTACAGTTAGTGGAAGCGGGCCTGACACACACTGGCAGCAGGCAAGCAACTGAATTTAGACTACTGTCTAAAAATTAAATGCCTTATTTATCGGCAAGCTACTGTGCCACCCGGTATCAGTGGTTGGCACTGGCAGTGGGCACACTACAGTCAGTGGAAGAGGGCCTGACACACACTGGCAGCAGGCAAGCAACTGAATTTAGACTACTGTCTAAAAATGAAATGCCTTATTTATCGGCAAGCTACTGTGCCACCCGGTATGAGTGGTTGGCACTGGCAGTGGGCACACTACAGTCAGTGGAAGCGGGCCTGACACACACTGGCAGCAGGCAAGCAACTGAATTTAGACTACTGTCTAAAAATTAAATGCCTTATTTATCGGCAAGCTACTGTGCCACCCGGTATCAGTGGTTGGCACTGGCAGTGGGCACACTACAGTCAGTGGAAGAGGGCCTGACACACACTGGCAGCAGGCAAGCAACTGAATTTAGACTACTGTCTAAAAATTAAATGCCTTATTTATCGGCAAGCTACTGTGCCACCCGGTATCAGTGGTTGGCACTGGCAGTGGGCACACTACAGTCAGTGGAAGCGGGCCTGACACACACTGGCAGCAGGCAAGCAACTGAATTTAGACTACTGTCTAAAAATTAAATGCCTTATTTATCGGCAAGCTACTGTGCCACCCGGTATCAGTGGTTGGCACTGGCAGTGGGCACACTACAGTCAGTGGAAGCGGGCCTGACACACACTGGCAGCAGGCAAGCAACTGAATTTAGACTACTGTCTAAAAATTAAATGCCTTATTTATCGGCAAGCTACTGTGCCACCCGGTATCAGTGGTTGGCACTGGCAGTGGGCACACTACAGTCAGTGGAAGCGGGCCTGACACACACTGGCAGCAGGCAAGCAACTGAATTTAGACTACTGTCTAAAAATGAAATGCCTTATTTATCGGCAAGCTACTGTGCCACCCGGTATGAGTGGTTGGCACTGGCAGTGGGCACACTACAGTCAGTGGAAGCGGGCCTGACACACACTGGCAGCAGGCAAGCAACTGAATTTAGACTACTGTCTAAAAATTAAATGCCTTATTTATCGGCAAGCTACTGTGCCACCCGGTATCAGTGGTTGGCACTGGCAGTGGGCACACTACAGTCAGTGGAAGAGGGCCTGACACACACTGGCAGCAGGCAAGCAACTGAATTTAGACTACTGTCTAAAAATGAAATGCCTTATTTATCGGCAAGCTACTGTGCCACCCGGTATGAGTGGTTGGCACTGGCAGTGGGCACACTACAGTCAGTGGAAGCGGGCCTGACACACACTGGCAGCAGGCAAGCAACTGAATTTAGACTACTGTCTAAAAATTAAATGCCTTATTTATCGGCAAGCTACTGTGCCACCCGGTATCAGTGGTTGGCACTGGCAGTGGGCACACTACAGTCAGTGGAAGCGGGCCTGACACACACTGGCAGCAGGCAAGCAGCTGAATTTAGACTACTGTCTAAAAATTAAATGCCTTATTTATCGGCAAGCTACTGTGCCACCCGGTATGAGTGGTTGGCACTGGCAGTGGGCACACTACAGTCAGTGGAAGCGGGCCTGACACACACTGGCAGCAGGCAAGCAACTGAATTTAGACTACTGTCTAAAAATTAAATGCCTTATTTATTGGCAAGCTACTGTGCCACCCGGTATGAGTGGGTACTGGCAGTGGGCACACTACAGTCAGTGGAAGCGGGCCTGACACACACTGGCAGCAGGCAAGCAACTGAATTTAGACTACTGTCTAAAAATTAAATGCCTTATTTATCGGCAAGCTACTGTGCCACCCGGTATGAGTGGTTGGCACTGGCAGTGGGCACACTACAGTCAGTGGAAGCGGGCCTGACACACACTGGCAGCAGGCAAGCAACTGAATTTAGACTACTGTCTAAAAATTAAATGCCTTATTTATCGGCAAGCTACTGTGCCACCCGGTATCAGTGGTTGGCACTGGCAGTGGGCACACTACAGTCAGTGGAAGCGGGCCTGACACACACTGGCAGCAGGCAAGCAACTGAATTTAGACTACTGTCTAAAAATTAAATGCCTTATTTATCGGCAAGCTGCTGTGCCACCCGGTATCAGTGGTTGGCACTGGCAGTGGGCACACTACAGTCAGTGGAAGCGGGCCTGACACACACTGGCAGCAGGCAAGCAACTGAATTTAGACTACATGTCAAAAATTAAATGCCTTATTTATCGGCAAGCTACTGTGCCACCCGGTATCAGGGTGGCTGGCAGTGGGCACACTACAGTCAGTGGAAGCGGGCCTGACACACACTGGCAGCAGGCAAGCAACTGAATTTAGACTACTGTCTAAAAATTAAATGCCTTATTTATCGGCAAGCTACTGTGCCACCCGGTATCAGTGGTTGGCACTGGCAGTGGGCACACTACAGTCAGTGGAAGTCAGCCTGACACACACTAGCAGCAGGCAAGCAACTGAAATTACACAAAAGTGTAAAAATTAAATGCCTTTTTTTGATGCAAAGTACTGTGCCACACGGGATGACAGGGGTGGGCACTGGCAGTGGGCACACTACAGTCAGTTGAAGTCGGCCTGACACACACTAGCAGCAGGCAAGCAGCTGAAATTACACTAAAGTGTAAAAATTAAATGCCTTTTTATGCAAAGTCCTGTGCCAGCCGGTATGAGTGGTGGGCACTGGCAGTGGGCACACTACAGTCAGTGGAAGTCAGCCTGACACACACTGGCAGGCAACTAACCTTAGATTAAAGTGTAAAAATTAAGTGCCTTTTTTATGCAAAGTCCTGTGCCACACGGGATGACAGGGGTGGGCACTGGCAGTGGGCACACTACAGTCAGTAGAAGTCGACCTGACACACACTAGCAGCAGGCAAGCAGCTGAAATTACACTAAAGTGTAAAAATTAAATGCCTTTTTTATGCAAAGTCCTGTGCCAGCCGGTATGAGTGGTGGGCACTGGCAGTGGGCACACTACAGTCAGTGGAAGTCAGCCTGACACACACTGGCAGGCAACTAACCTTAGATTAAAGTGTAAAAAGTAAGTGCCTTTTTTTGATGCAAAGTCCTGTGCCACATGGGATGACAGGGGTGGGCACTGGCAGTGGGCACACTACAGTCAGTTGAAGTCGGCCTGACACACACACTAGCAGCAGGCAAGCAGCTGAAATTACACTAAAGTGTAAAAATTAAATGCTTTTTTTATGCAAAGTCCTGTGCCACCCGGTATGAGTGGTGGGCACTGGCAGTGTGCACACTACAGTCAGTGGAAGTCAGCCTGACACACACTGGCAGGCAACTAACCTTAGATTAAAGTGTAAAAATTAAATGCCTTTTTTTGATGCAAAGTCCTGTGCCACATGGAATGACAGGGGTGGGCACTGGCAGTGGGCACACTACAGTCTGTGGGCCTGCAGCTCCTCACACACAGGCAGGCCAGGCAACTGCAATATGTATATAAAGGAAAAAAAAAGCAGACTAATGTTGCAGCCCTAAAAGGGCTTTTTGGGGTGCTGTCAGGACGCTGTCCTTACAGCAGAGATCAGATGAGTCTTTCAGGACTGGAGTGGACACTGAATTCACTAGCCTAGCTATCGATTTCCCAATTAAATCAGCAGCAACTACACTCTCCCTCCTCTCACTAAGACTGCAGCTTCAGAATGAATCTAAAATGGATGCTGTGCAGGAGGTGGGAGGGTCTGGGAGGGAGGGTATGCTGCTGATTGGCTGGAATGTGTCTGCTGACTGTGAAGTACAGGGTCAAAGTTTGCTCAATGATGATGTATAGGGGGCGGACCGAACATCACATATGTTCGCCGGCGGATAGTTCGGGCCATCTCTAGTTATAAATGTATGTTACCTGTGGGGTGTTATTGCCACAGATTTATGTACATGTTTGTACTTGTAATTGCATGGTTGTAAGGTCAGTAAGCAGTACCCACGTTAACAATAGTGCCACTCCCCCAAAGAGGAGAAGACTTGCCCCTTGGACTGTGATGGCTAACCTCTGGCACTCCAGCTGTGGTGAAACTACGAGTCCCAAGATGTACGCTTGCTTGTACATGTAAATGTACACTTAGAACTCCATAGAAAAGAATGGAGCATTATGTCATCACTACAAGATTGGGAAGGATAGGCTAGTCCTAAAGTCCTAACTCCCCCCTTTCCCAGGCTAGTGGAAAAGTGCTGCTGGCAAGCATCAATGCTCTGAAGAAGGACCAGAGGGCCCTGTATGAAAGCGTCAATTAACCCTTAGCAGAGGTTTTTTAGTTTTTGCGTTTTTATTTTTATTCACTATCTTCTTTGAGCCATACCTTTTTTATTTTTCTGTTCACATATCCATATCAGGGCTTATTTTTTGTGGGACAAGATGTACTTTCTAATGTCACCATTTAATATGGCATACAATGTAGTGGGAAGCGGGCAAACATTTTCAAATGGGGTGGAATTGAAAAAAACGCAATTCCTCCTCTGGGAAACCACTTACTTCAAGGGCATCACAATTTCTGGACTACTATGGAGGTAAGTGTGGTGGTCTTAAGGTTATGGGTCTGGAACGGTTCCACATCAGTATTAGGGGCACACATATGTCACGGCAGTTACTTAGAGCGGAATCTGAATAGATTTTCAATTTGGGGCGTTTGACCCCACAAGGGCTTAATGAGGAGCTCACGTTCACTGGTTTTTACACTTTTTAGAGGTGGTGATTTGGGTTTGGTTTTTAAGGTTAGGACTAGGGATGAGCGAACTCGAACTGTATAGTTCGGGTTCGTACCGAATTTTGTGGTGTTTGTGACACGGACCCGAACCCGAACATTTACGTAAAAGTTCGGGTTCGGGTTCGTTGTTCGGCGATTTCTATGGAGCATTTTGAAAGCCTTGCAAGCGTCATACTACTTGCCCCAAGAGGCCATCACAGCCATGCCTACTATTGGCATGGATGTGATTGGCCAAGTGCAGCATGTAACCCAGCCTCTATTTAAGCTGCAGTCACGTCGCGCCGCACGTCACTCTGCTCTGATTAGTGTATGGATAGGATGCAGCTGCTGTTAGGGCGAGATTAGGCAGGGATTAACTCATCAAAAACACTTAATGAAGTGATCGATCTACAGCTGTGAATCATTTAACTTCTGCAAGTTAATTGCTCACTGTTTTTAGGCTGCCCAGAGCGTTTTTCTGTCACTTTTTTCTAGGGTGATCGGCGGCCATTTTGTGTCTTGTGGTGCACCAGGAAAAGCTGCCACCAAGTCCAATGATCCATCAATAGTATTTTTTTTTTTTTTGCTATTTCGTACATCAGGGGCTTGGTTGTGCTTATTGTCACCCTTAGAAACCCAGGATAGAATTTTCTAAATTTTGTTGAGAAGTGAAATTTACTTAAAAAAAATAGCAATCCCCTAAATCTGGTGTTCCAGCTGTGGCTAGGCAAGTGTAATACTGTCGTGCAAAGAATATATTTTTTTTTCTAGGGTGAAATTCAATTTCAATAACGTCATACAACGTCATAGCAATACCCTAAATCAGTGGTTTCTCTTGTGGCAGGACAAGTTTTATAGTGTCCCTCAAAGGATAGCTTTTGTTCAGGGGTGAAATTCAATTACCAAAATAGCAATACCGTAAATATGGTGTTCCAGCTGTGACTGGACAAGTTTTATAGTGTCCGTCAAAGGATATATTATTTTCTGGGGTGAAATTCAGATGCAAAAATAGCAATACCGTAAATCTGGTGTTCCAGCTGTGACTGGACAAGTTTCATAGTGTCCGTCAAAGGATATATTATTTTCGGGGTGAAATTCGGTTGCAAAAATAGAAATACCGTAAATCTGGTGTTCTGGCTGTGACTGGACAAGTTTCATAGTGACCGTCAAAGGAAATATTATATTCTGGGGTGAAATTCATTTGCAAAAATAGCAATACCGTGAATCTGGTGTTCCAGCTGTGACTGGACAAGTTTCAGAGTGTCAGTCAAAGGATATATTATTTTCTGGGGTGAAATTCTGTTGCAAAAATAGAAATACCGTAAATCTGGTGTTTCAGCTGTGACTGAACAAGTTTCATAGTGTCCGTCAAAGGATATATTATTTTCTGGGGTGAAATTCAGTTGCAAAAAATAGAAATACCATAAATCTGGTGTTCCAGCTGTGACTGGACAAGTTTCCTAGTGTCCGTAAAAGTATAGCTTTTCTTCTGGGTTGAAATTTAATTACCAAAATAGCAATACCGTAAATCTGTTGGTCCAGCTGTGACTGAACAAGTTTCATAGTATCCGTCAAAGGATATATTATTTTCTGGGGTGAAATTCAGTTGCAAAAAATAGAAATACCATAAATCTGGTGTTCCAGCTGTGACTGGACAAGTTTCCTAGTGTCCGTCAAAGGATATGATATTTTCTGGGGTGAAATTCAGTTGCAAAAATAGAAATACCATAAATCTGGTGTTCCAGCTGTGACTGGACAAGTTTCATAATGTTCGTCAAAGGATATATTATTTTCTGGGGTGAAATTCAGTTGCAAAAAAAGCAATGATGTAAATGTGGTGTTCCAGCTGTGACTGGACAAGTTTCATAGTGTCTGTAAAAGTATAGCTTTTCTTCTGGGTTGAAATTCAATTACCAAAATAGCAATACCGTAAATCTGGTGTTCCAGCTGTGACTGAACAAGTTTCATAGTGTCCGTCAAAGGATATATTATTTTCTGGGGTGAAATTCAGTTGCAAAAATAGAAATACCATAAATCTGGTGTTCCCGCTGTTACTGTACAAGTTTCATAGTGTCCGTCAAAGGATATATTATTTTCTGGGGTGAAATTCAGTTGCAAAAATAGAAATACCGTCAATCTGGTGTTCCAGCTGTGACTGGATAAGTATCATAATGTCCGTCAAAGGATATATTATTTTCTGTGGTGAAATTCAGTTGCAAAAATAGCAATACCATAAATCTGGTGTTCCCGCTGTTACTTTACAAGTTTCATAGTGTCCGTCAAAGGATATATTATTTTCTGGGGTGAAATTCAGTTGCAATAATAGCAATACCGTAAATCTGGTGTTCCAGCTGTGACTGGGCAAGTTTCATAGTGTCTGTAAAAGTATAGCTTTTGTTCTGGATTGAAATTCAATTACAAGAATAGCAATACCGAAAATCAGGTTTTCCAGCTGTGACTGGACAAGATTCATAGTGTCCGTCAAAGGATATATTATTTTCTGGGGTGAAATTCAGTTGCAAAAATAGAAATACAATAAATCTGGTGTTCCAGCTGTGACTGGACAAGTTTCATAGTGTCCGTCAAAGGATATATTATTTTCTTGGGTGAAAATCGATTGCAAAAATAGCAATACCATAAATGTGGTGTTCCAGCTGTGACTGGACAAGTTTCATATAGTAACATAGTAACATAGTATATAAGGCCGAAAAAAGACATTTGTCCATCCAGTTCGACCTGTTTCCTGCAAGTTGATCCAGAGGAAGGCAAAAAACCCCTGTGAGGTAGAGCCAATTTTCCCCACTTAAGGGGAAAAAATTCCTTCCCGACTCCAATCAGGCAGTCAGAATAACTCCCTGGGTCATGACCCATCTTTAGTAGCTATAGCCTGAAATATTATTACGCTCCAGAAATACATCCAGGCCCCTCTTGAATTCCTTTATTGTACTCACCATCACCACCTCCTCAGGCAGAGAGTTCCATAGTCTTACTGCTCTTACCGTGAAGAACCCTTTTCTATGTTTGTGTACAAACCTTCTTTCCTCCAGACGCAGAGGATGTCCCCTCGTCACAGTCACAGTCCTGGGGATAAATAGATGATGGGAGAGATCTTTGTACTGACCCCTGATATATTTATACATAGTTATTAGATCTCCCCTCAGTCGTCTTTTTTCTAGAGTGAATAACCCTAATTTTGATACCCTTTCGAGGTACTGTAGTTGCCCCATTCCAGTTATTACTTTAGTTGCCCTCCTCTGAACCCTCTCTAGCTCTGCTATGTCTGCCTTGTTCACGGGAGCCCAGAACTGTACACAGTACTCCATGTGTGGTCTGACTAGTGATTTATAAAGTGGTAAGACTATATTTTCATCACGGGCATCTATGCCCCTTTTGATGCAACCCATTATCTTATTGGCCTTAGCAGCAGCTGCCTGACACTGGTTTTTACAGCTTAGTTTGTTATTTATTAAAATTCCTAGATCCTTTTCCATGTCAGTGTTACTGAGTGTTTTACCATTTAGTATGTACGGGTGACTTGCATTATTCCTTCCCATGTGCATAACTTTACATTTGTCAGTGTTAAACCTCATCTGCCATTTCTCTGCCCAAGCCCCCAATCTATCCAGATCCCTCTGTAGCAGAAAACTGTCCTCTTTAGTGTTAATTACTTTACACAGTTTAGTGTCATCTGCAAAAATTGATATATTACTGTGCAAGCCTTCTACAAGATCATTAATAAATATATTGAAGAGAATAGGGCCCAATACTGAACCCTGAGGTACCCCACTAGTGACCGTGACCCAATCTGAGTGTGTACCGTTAATAACCACCCTCTGTTTTCTATTACTGAGCCAGTTACTTACCCACATACAGATATTTTCTCCTAGTCCAAGTGTTCTCATTTTATATACTAACCTTTTATGTGGTACAGCGTCAAATGCTTTGGAGAAGTCCAGATATACGACATCCATTGATTCGCCGCTGTCAAGTCTAGAACTTACCTCCTCATAGAAACTGATTAAATTAGTTTGACATGACCGATCCCTCATGAAGCCATGCTGATATGGTGTAATTTGCTTATTTTCATTGAGATACTCCAAGATAGCATCTCTTACAAAACCTTCAAACAGTTTACCCACAACAGATGTTAAACTTACCGGCCTATAATTTCCAGGCTCTGTTTTTGGACCCTTTTTGAATATTGGCACCACATTTGCTATACGCCAGTCTGGTGGAACATTCCCTGTCAGTATGGAGTCCGTGAATATCAAAAATAAGGGTCTGGCTAGGACATCACTTAATTCCCTTAGGATACGGGGTGTATGCCATCCGGTCCTGGCGATTTGTCTATTTTAATCTTTTTAAGTCGCTGCTGTACTTCTTCCTGGGTCAGACAGGGCACTTTTAAAGGGAATTTACTTTTACATTTTGCATTTCATCTGACAGTTTATTTTCCTCAGTGAAAACAGTGGTGAAGAAAATATTTAATAGCTTGGCTTTATCCTCATCGCTTTCTGCAACTCCCCCTCATTGCTATGTAGAGGGCCGACTCCTTCAGGTTTATATTTTTTACCATTTATATAATTGAAAAACATTTTAGGGTTAGTTTTGCTCTCTTTGGCAATTAATCTCTCGGTCTCTAGTTTGGCAGTTTTTATTAGTTTTTACATATTCTATTTTTTTCCTTATAGTTTATCAGTGCTTCCTGGCTCCCTCCTGTTTTAGTGATTTATATGCTTTCTTTTTGTCATTTATTGCTTTTTACGGTTCTATTTATCCACATTGGTTTCTTCTTATTTCTTAGCCTTTTATTTCTATAAGGTATGCATCGATCACAATTTGATGTTACAATGCTTTTAAAAATCTCCCATTTTGTGGTTGTATTTTTATTTTTGAGGACTATGTCCCAGTTAATTGGGCCTATGGCCTCTCTTAGTTGGCTAAATTTTGCTTTTTTGAAGTCCGGTATTCTTGTTCCTCCCTGTAGAAACTCTCGTTTGAAGGATAATTGGAAGGTTATTACTTTATGGTCACTATTTCCCAGGTGTCCCCCGACCTGCACGTCTGTTGTTCTATCAGGTCTATTGGTTAATACTAAGTCCAGTATGGCCGTCCCTCTAGTTGGGTCCTGAACCATTTGGGAAAGGTAATTGTCTTTGGCTATTGCCAAGAACCTGTTTCCTTTATGGGATGTACAGGTTTCAGTTTCCCAGTCTATATCTGGGTAGTTGAAGTCCCCCATAATAACCACCTGATTATGGTTTGCCGCCTTGTTTATCTCGTTTAGTAATAGATTTTCTACGGACTCTGGTATATTAGGTGGTTTATAGTAAACTCCTATTAGTAATTTATTATTGTTTTTGGCTCCATTTATCTCCACCCACAATGACTCCACATTTTCGTGTCCCTCACAGATGTCTTCCCGGAGTGTGGGCTTTAGAGAGGACTTTATGTAAAGGCAGACCCCTCCCCCTCTCCGGTTTTGACGATCC
Source organism: Bufotes viridis (assembly GCA_033119425.1). Lineage (NCBI taxonomy): Eukaryota > Metazoa > Chordata > Amphibia > Anura > Bufonidae > Bufotes > Bufotes viridis. The sequence goes on along the minus strand of CM065593.1, from coordinate 294,447,806 downwards.
TTTCTGAACAGATTGTAACCTTGTACATTAACTGCCCAGTCATAGCTATCATCCAGCCATGTCTCAGTTATTCCCACTATGTCATAATCCTCCTCACACATCACTAATTCCAGTTCCCCAGTTTTATTAGTCAGGCTTCTGGCATTAGTATACATACATTTGAGAGGTTTATGCATATTTTTTGCCCTACACCTTTCCTTCTGAACTTTTCTAGTCCCTCCTTCCATTTCTCCCCCAGTCCCACTACCTTGCCCCCGGTCTCTATCTGCACTATCTTCCCCTCCTATAATGTAATTTCTCTCCCCCAGTCCCTAGTTTAAACACTCCTCCAACCTTCTAGCCATCTTTCTCCCCAACACGGCTGCCCCTTCCCCATTGAGGTGCAGCCCGTCCCTCTGATAGAGCCTGTAGCCGATAGCAAAGTCGGCCCAGTTCTCCATGAACCCAAAACCCTGCTTCCTACACCAGTTCTTGAGCCACTTGTTAACCTCTCTAATCTCCCGCTGCCTCTCTTGTGTGGCCCGTGGTACAGGCAGTATTTTGGAAAATACTACCTTTGAGGTCCTTGCCCTAAGCTTTTGACCTAAATCCCTGAAATCATTCTTAAGGACGCTCCACCTTCCTCTAACTTTGTCATTGGTTCCGATATGGACCATGACCGCTGGATCTTCTCCAGCCCCTCCCAGTAATCTGTCAACCCGATCTGCGATGTGTCGAACTCTAGCGCCAGGAAGACAGCACACTGTTCGGCGATCACGATCTTTGTGACAGATCGCCCTATCTGTTCCCCTAATAATTGAGTCTCCCACTACCAGCACCTGTCTGGCCTGCCCTGCTCTCCTGGTCCCCTGCTTACTGGAGCTGACATTCCCCTGACCGGCAGAGGAAGTGTCTGGCTGCAGCGGTGCTGTCCCTGAGCTGCCATCCCCCTCATCTGCCAAGCGTGCAAACTTGTTGGGGTGTGTCAGATCAGGGCTAGCCTCCCTGGCACTCTTCCCTCTACCCCGCTTTCTTACTGTCACCCAGCTAGCTACCTCACTCTCCTCAGCCTCCTCGCTACCACCCTCCCCACATCTACCCCAAAGACTGCTTGCTCGGTGAGCAGCAAACTCTTTGCAAATTGTCAGTGGCTCTCAGTGTTGCAATATGCCCGTTTAGAGACTCGATGTGCGATTCCAAACGGGTAATTTGCTCACATTTTGAACAAAGATATGCACCCTCAAGCGGCTGTTCCAGGACTGCATACATCATGCAAGATGTGCACTGGACGGCATTGTCAATTGTGCAAGACATACTAATGGGGATTACACCACAAAAACAAAAAAAAAAATACAATATAATCTAGTTACAAGAACTGGCGAATTTCAGTCCCCCACTGAAGTCCCTGAATCTGAAGTCACTTAATCTTAAGTCACACTTACACAACCACACACTTAATCAACCACGCGTCGCGACCAACCTCGCGTTATATATATATCTACTTATATAAGTATGCTGTGAATGAAAATGAAACTCAAATACACCAGCCTGTTTTTTTTCCCTCTGGATTCAAAGGCCAGTTTCATAGTGTCCGAAAAAGTATAGCTTTTTTCTGGGTTGAAATTCAATTACCAAAATTGCAATACCGTAAATCTGGTGTTCCAGCTGTGATTGGACAAGTTTCATAGTGTCCGTCAAAGGATATGTTATTTTCTGGGGTGAAATTCATTTTCAAAAATAGCAATACCGTAAATCTGGTGTTCCAGCTGTGACTGGACAAGTTTCAGAGTGTCAGTCAAAGGATATATTATTTTCTGGGGGGAAATTCTGTTGCAAAAATTGCAATACCGTAAATCTGGTGTTTCATCTGTGACTGGACAAGTTTCATAGTGTCTGTAAAAGTATAGCTTTTCTTCTGGGTTGAAATTCAATTACCAAAATAGCAATACCGTAAATCTGGTTTTCCAGCTGTGACTGAACAAGTTTCATAGTGTCCGTCAAAGGATATATTATTTTCTGGGGTGAAATTCAGTTGCAAAAAATAGAAATACCATAAATCTGGTCTTCCAGCTGTGACTGGAAAAGTTTCCTAGTTTCCGTCAAAGGATATATTATTTTCTGGGGTGAAATTCAAGTGCAAAAATAGCAATACCGAAAAATCTGGTGTTCCAGCTGTGACTGGACAAGTTTCATAGTGTCCGTCAAAGGATATATTATTTTCTGGGGTGAAATTCAGTTGCAAAAATAGCAATACCGAAAAATCTGGTGTTCCCGCTGTGACTGTACAAGTTTCATAGTGTCCGTCAAAGGATATATTATTTTCTGGGGTGAAATTCAGTTGCAATAATAGCAATACCATAAATCTGGTGTTCCACCTGTGACTGGGCAAGTTTCATAGTATCCGTAAAAGTATAGCTTTTGTTCTGGGTTTAAATTCAATTACCAGAATAGCAATACCGACAATCTGGTGTTCCAGCTGTGACTGGACAAGTTTCATAATGTTCGTTAAAAGATATATCATTTTCTGGCGTGAAATTCAGTTGCAAAAATAGAAATTCCGTAAATCTGGTGTTCCGGCTGTGCCTGGGCAAGTTTTATAGTGTCCGTCAAAGGATATATTATTTTCTGGGGTGAAATTCAGTTGCAAAAATAGCAATGCCGTAAATCTGGTGTTCCAGCTGTGACTGGACAAGTTTCATAGTGTCCGTCAAAGGATATATTATTTTCTTGGGTGAAATTCAGTTGCAAAAAAGCAATGATGTAAATGTGGTGTTCCAGCTGTGACTGGACAAGTTTCATAGTATCCGAAAAAGTATAGCTTTTGTTCTGGGTTGAAATTGAATAAGCAAAGTTGCAATACCGTAAATCTGGTGTTCCAGCTGTGACTGGACAAGTTTCATAGTGTCTGTAAAAGTATAGCTTTTCTTCTGGGTTGAAATTCAATTACCAAAATAGCAATACCGTAAATCTGGTGTTCCAGCTGTGACTGAACAAGTTTCATAGTGTCCATCAAAGGATATATTATTTTCTGGGGTGAAATTCAGTTGCAGAAATAGAAATACCATAAATCTGGTGTTCCAGCTGTGACTGGACAAGTTTCATAGTGTCCATCAAAGGAAATATTATTTTATGGGGTGAAATTCAGTTGCAAAAAATAGAAATACCATAAATCTGGTGTTCCAGCTGTGACTGGAAAAGTTTCCTAGTGTCCGTCAAAGGATATATTATTTTCTGGGGTGAAATTCAGTTGCAAAAATAAAAATACCGTCAATCTGGTGTTCCAGCTGTGACTGGACAAGTTTCATAATGTCCGTCAAAGGATATATTATTTTCTGGGGTGAAATTAAGTTGCAAAAATAGCAATACCATAAATCTGGTGTTCCCGCTGTTACTGTACAAGTTTCATAGTGTCCGTCAAAGGATATATTATTTTCTGGGGTGAAATTCAGTTGCAAAAAAAGCAATGATGTAAATGTGGTGTTCCAACTGTGACTGGACAAGTTTCATAGTATCCGAAAAAGTATAGCTTTTGTTCTGGGTTGAAATTGAATAAGCAAAGTTGCAATACCGTAAATCTGGTGTTCCAGCTGTGACTGGACAAGTTTCATAGTGTCTGTAAAAGTATAGCTTTTCTTCTGGGTTGAAATTCAATTACCAAAATAGCAATACCGTAAATCTGGTGTTCCAGCTGTGACTGAACAAGTTTCATAGTGTCCATCAAAGGATATATTATTTTCTGGGGTGAAATTCAGTTGCAGAAATAGAAATACCATAAATCTGGTGTTCCAGCTGTGACTGGACAAGTTTCATAGTGTCCATCAAAGGAAATATTATTTTATGGGGTGAAATTCAGTTGCAAAAAATAGAAATACCATAAATCTGGTGTTCCAGCTGTGACTGGAAAAGTTTCCTAGTGTCCGTCAAAGGATATATTATTTTCTGGGGTGAAATTCAGTTGCAAAAATAAAAATACCGTCAATCTGGTGTTCCAGCTGTGACTGGACAAGTTTCATAATGTCCGTCAAAGGATATATTATTTTTCTGGGGTGAAATTAAGTTGCAAAAATAGCAATACCATAAATCTGGTGTTCCCGCTGTTACTGTACAAGTTTCATAGTGTCCGTCAAAGGATATATTATTTTCTGGGGTGAAATTCAGTTGCAATAATAGCAATACCGTAAATCTGGTGTTCCAGCTGTGACTGGGCAAGTTTCATAGTGTCTGTAAAAGTATAGCTTTTGTTCTGGATTGAAATTCAATTACAAGAATAGCAATACCAAAAATCAGGTTTTCCAGCTGTGACTGTACAAGTTTCATAGTGTCCGTCAAAGGATATATTATTTTCTGGGGTGAAATTCAGTTGCAAAAATAGAAATACAATAAATCTGGTGTTCCAGCTGTGACTGGACAAGTTTCATAGTGTCCGTCAAAGGATATATTATTTTCTGGGGTGAAAATCGGTTGCAAAAATAGCAATACCGTAAATGTGGTGTTCCAGCTGTGACTGGACAAGTTTCATAGTGTCCGAAAAAGTATAGCTTTTGTTCTGGGTTTAAATTCAATTACCAAAATTGCAATACCGTAAATCTGGTGTTCCAGCTGTGATTGGACAAGTTTCATAGTGTCCGTCAAAGGATATGTTATTTTCTGGGGTGAAATTCATTTTCAAAAATAGCAATACCGTAAATCTGGTGTTCCAGCTGTGACTGGACAAGTTTCAGAGTGTCAGTCAAAGGATATATTATTTTCTGGGGTGAAATTCTGTTGCAAAAATTGCAATACCGAAAATCTGATGTTTTATCTGTGACTGGACAAGTTTCATAGTGTCTGTAAAAGTATAGCTTTTCTTCTGGGTTGAAATTCAATTACCAAAATAGCAATACCGTAAATCTGGTTTTCCAGCTGTGACTGAACAAGTTTCATAGTGTCCGTCAAGGGATATATTATTTTCTGGGGTGAAATTCAGTTGCAAAAAATAGAAATACCATAAATCTGGTGTTCCAGCTGTGACTGGAAAAGTTTCCTAGTTTCCGTCAAAGGATATATTATTTTCTGGGGTGAAATTCAAGTGCAAAAATAGAAATACCGTAAATCTGGTGTTCCAGCTGTGACTGGACAAGTTTCATAGTGTCCGGTCAAAGGATATATTATTTTCTAGGGTGAAATTCAGTTGCAAAATAGCAATACCGAAAACCGGCTGTGACTGAACAAGTTTCATAGTGTGTAAGGGATATATTATTTTCTGGGGTGAAATTCAGTTGCAAAAAATAGAAATACCATAAATCTGGTGTTCCAGCTGTGACTGGAAAAGTTTCCTAGTTTCCGTCAAAGGATATATTATTTTCTGGGGTGAAATTCAAGTGCAAAAATAGAAATACCGTAAATCTGGTGTTCCAGCTGTGACTGGACAAGTTTCATAGTGTCCGTCAAAGGATATATTATTTTCTGGGGTGAAATTCAGTTGCAAAAATAGCAATACCGAAAAATCTGGTGTTCCCGCTGTGACTGTACAAGTTTCATAGTGTCCGTCAAAGGATATATTATTTTCTGGGGTGAAATTCAGTTGCAATAATAGCAATACCATAAATCTGGTGTTCCACCTGTGACTGGGCAAGTTTCATAGTGTCCGTAAAAGTATAGCTTTTGTTCTGGGTTTAAATTCAATTACCAGAATAGCAATACCGACAATCTGGTGTTCCAGCTGTGACTGAACAAGTTTCTTAGTGTCCTTCAAAGGATATCTTATTTTCTGGGGTGAAATTCAGTTGCAAAAATAGAAATCCCATAAATATGGTGTTCCAGCTGTGACTGGACAAGTTTCATAATGTTCGTTAAAAGATATATTATTTTCTGGCGTGAAATTCAGTTGCAAAAATAGAAATTCCGTAAATCTGGTGTTCCGGCTGTGACTGGACAAGTTTCATAATATCCGTCAAAGGATATATTATTTTCTGGGGTGAAATTCAGTTGCAAAAATAGCAATGCCGTAAATCTGGTGTTCCAGCTGTGACTGGACAAGTTTCATAGTGTCCGTCAAAGGATATATTATTTTCTGGGGTGAAATTCTGTTGCAAAAATAGCAATACTGTAAATCCGGTGTTCCAGCTGTGACTGAACAAGTTTCATAGTGTCCGTCATAGGATATATTACTTTGTGGGGTGAAATTCAATTGCCAAAGTAGCAATACCCAAAATCTGGTGTTCCAGCTGTTGCAGGCCAAGTGTAAATCTGTCCGTAAAAGGGTATATTACTGTAACGCACCAAATTGATCAGTTAGGATCTCAACTGCGGAGTCCTTTGACATCCACTCCTATCACACTACTTGAGTGTTGATGGAGTCTTTTGCGGCTGCTCAGTGTGTACCCCAGGCGGCTCTCTCAGTCTTAAGCGGAGAGTATGGGGTAACAAAATCATGTACCGCGTACTAAAGATAGAGTGTAAAACTAATAGTGAGGAGAGTTTGTTTTAGGAATCAGAGTACAGATTAAAGTTCATGAATAACAGCTCTAGGCAATGTTCAGAAATCCCAGGCCTGCAGTACTAATAGTCACCAGCGCGTGTCCCTTCCTTTCAGTGAGCAATGTCAGTGAACAAAATGACAGGCTGATACTTGCTGTTAGAAGTCATGCAGGGATCCTGCTGTGGTGGAGCTGGATAAGGTAGGTGAGGGTTTCTCCTGGAGGTTCAGAGTTGCAGGTAGTTAGAAGCTTGCGTCCTCGTGGTGAATGGAGCAGGCAGGGTGCGCACTCCATTAGTGGAACACCCTGTGCAGCACCTGGCTCCTATTTATTGACCAAGTGTGGATGGGCGGAGCCACCTTAGACGGCCCAGCGGCCACTGCTTCCAGCCTGGGAGGCAAACAGCTATCGTTGTCATGGTTACACAGGGCATGGATCCAGGCTGGAGCGCAAACCACCGTATCCTTACAGTACCCCCTTAGGGGACCCTCTCCGGGGTACCCCAGTAGGGGAGGGTCGGTCAGGAAATCTCCTGTGGAACAACCTTTGGAGTCTGGGTGCATGGGCGTCTCGCACATCTTCCCAAGAGTCATCCTGAGACCCGTAACCCTTCCATCTAACGAGGTACTGGATCCTCCCCGTCTTCTTCTGGAGTCGAAGCTGCTCAACCTCAAATTCCTCCTCACCACGGACATCTATCGGGGGAGGGTTGAGAGATCCCGTGAGAGAACGGGCTAGGTCTAAACGGTTTTAGCAACGATACATGGAATGTGGGATGTACCTGTAGTCGAGGAGGAAGGGTAAGTCTCACCGTGTTGGGGTTGATAATTCTTTCTATCAGAAACGGACCCAAAAATTGCCTACCCAGTTTCTTAGCAGGTACCCCCAACCGAAGGTTTCTCGTTGACAGCCATACCGAGTCTCCAACCTGATAAGGAGGATTTTCTCTTCTGTGACGGTCGTAGTAGATCTTCTGCCTTTCCTTTGCCCGTTGGAGGTTGTCTTTCAGCATCATGAGGGTTGTTTGCAAGGTAGTTACATAATCATCTGTGGCAGGAACGTTTGTAGGAAGGCTGATTTCAGGGAGAGACCTAGGGTGGAATCCATAATTAGCAAAGAATGGACTATGTAGAGTGGAGGAATTTACAGAATTGTTGTAGCGGAGTCGGCAAGAGGAGTAGGCTTTCCCAGTCATCTTGAAGGAATGAGCAGTGACATCTGAGAAATTGTTCCAGACATTGGTTCACCCTTTCCGTCTGCCCGTTAGTTTGGGGGTGGTAGGCGGTAGACATTCTATGGTCGATTTGGAGTCTAAGACAAAGTGCTCTCCAAAATTTGGATATAAATTGTGAACCCCTGTCTGATATAACTTGGGTAGGGATTCCATGTAGTTTTATGACATTGGACAGAAAGGCCTCGGCAGTTTCACTGGAGGAAGGTAATTTTTGAGGGCGATGAAGTGTGCCATCTTAGTTAGTAGGTCTACTACAACCATGATGGTGTTGTTTCCTCTGGAGCGGGGAGTTCTACAATGAAGTCCATTGAAACCCATTCCCAGGGTCTGTTGGGGATAGGAAGACTCATAAGAAGGCCATATGGTCGATTTCTATCACTTTTGCATGAGGCACATGTCTCACATGTGGAAACATATTGCTTAATTTCTTTGGTCATTTTGGCCACCAGAAGTTCCTGCGTATCAGGTTTATGGTTTTGGCAATGCCAGGGTGTCCCCGCGAGGGTGTGTCATGGCAGAGTTTGATTACCTGGGTGGTGAGAGGAGTTGGTATGTACAGTAGGTTGTTTTTGTAGAGGAAACCCCGTTGGTCTTTCCGAAGTTCCGGAGGATGTTAGCACAGTCAATTTTCAGAGCATCCTTAAGCTGGGTTTCCAATTCGATGGTGGCGAGGATAATTTTGTTAGGTGGTATAATGCATGTGGGGGCTGTAACTGCGGCGCGGCATTCAGCCAGGCGTGATAAGGCGTCAGCCTTCCCATTTTGAGCCTGGTCGATAAGTAATTTGAAAGTCGAATCTGTCAAAAAAAAACTCCACCGTACCTGACGTGCTGACAGTGTTTTACTGGTTTTCAGGTATTGTAAATTACGGTGATCCGTGTATATTGTGATGGGGTGTGTTGAACCTTCAAGTAGGTGCCTCCAGTTCTCTAGGGAACATTTTATGGCAAGAAGTTCCTTTTCCCCTATGGGGTAGTTGATTTCAGCTGTGTTTAGAGTCTGGGAGTAAAACCCGACAGGATGTAGTGGGGATGAGAAGGAGCTCCGCTGGGACAGAACAGCTCCTATGGCTGCCTGTGATGCATCTACTTCCAGCACAAAGTGATAGTTTGGATTCGGAATGGTCAGAATTGGTGCTGAAGTGAATTTGTCTTTAAGTAACTCAAAAGCTGATTGGGCCTCCATGGACCAAACAAATTTCGTATTGACACTAGTTAATCTGGTTAGGGGTTTGATGGTAGCGGAGAAGTCTTTGATGAATTTCCTGTAGAAGTTCGAGAACCCTATGAAACGCTGGAGGGCTTTCCTAGAGTCCGGAATCGGCCAGTTTTGGATGCAGGTGATCTTTGACTGATCCATCTGAATTCCCTTGGGTGAGATTATATAACCAAGGAACGGAAGGGTAGTAGTCTCGAATATACACTTTTCTGGTTTGACATATAAGTGATGGGCGGCTTAATCGCGCAAGTACCCAACGGACGTGTTTCCTGTGATCTTGTAGGTTATCGGAGTAGACCAATATGTCATCTAGATAGATGACAACACATACATCTAGTAGATCCCTAAATATGTCGTTGATAAAGTTTTGGAATGTGGCAGGGGCATTGCACAAGCCGAAAGGCATTACCATATACTCAAAGAGTCCGTGCCGGGTGCGGAAAGCAGTTTTCCATTCATCCCGGTTCTAATCCTAATCAAGTTGTATGCGCCTCTCAAGTCCAGTTTAGTGTAGATAGTTGATGTTTGAAGTCTTTCAATAAGCTCGGATATTAGCGGCAGGGGTACCGGTTTTGATTGTTATTTTATTTAATGCTCTGTAATCAATGATGGGTCTGAGGCTCAAGTCTTTGTTCCTTACGAAGAACATACCTGCGGCTGCAGGGGAGGTTGAAGGCCGAATGAATCCCTTCCTTAAGTTCTCTTCGAGATACTGTTTGAGGTGGTCAAGTTCTGGTTGTGCCAATGGGTAGATTCTTCCTGTGGGTATTTCACTGCCCGGCAGCAGGTCTATGGGGCAATCGTAGGGTCTATGGGGCGGTAGGGTTTCCGCCATCTTTGCACTAAATACCTCCGAAAACTCTGAGTATTGGGTAGGGACCTGGTTCACCCCTACATGCATGAGAGTTTTAATAGGAAACAGGTCTCCCTGCAATAACGTGAGGTAAACCCAATTCTCCCCTGTTCCCATAGGAGAACTGGTTGATGTAACCGGAGCCATGGCAAGCCTAAAATGATGGGGAACGAAGGGGAGTGTATGACATCAAAGGATAAAAATTCTGTGTGGTTATTTTCGCTTGTCACCAAAAGGGGTTGAGTCTGGCTATGGATAGGTCTAGAGGTTGTACCATCAATAAAACTCACGGATATCGATACATCTTTCCTTGTATGGGAATTTTATTTCTCTCTACTAGATGCTTATCGATAAAATTCCCTGAAGCTCCCGTGTCCACCATTGCATCAACGATAGTTCGGTTTTGGTCCCACTGTAAGGTAAGAGACGTATAAATGTAACCACTTGTGTTGTTATCTTTTCTGCCTAAGTTACAGAACGTCATCATTTTACCTTCATGTTTCTTTCTTATGGCAGGACATCCATCGACCGAATGATCAGCCGGCCGCACAGTATAAGCAGAGGTTGAGGTTCCGTCTCGGGTCTTCTCTCTCTCAGTCAGAGGACCACGAATTGCCCCAATCTCCATCATCTCTGCTACAGGATCCGGGCTGGTCTGTCTCGGGGTGGAGTGTAAACCCTGAGACTCTCTCGACCCTACGTTCCCTTAAGCGTCTGTCAATGGTGGTGACCTTCTGCATCAAGGCGTCGAGTGTATGTGGCAGCTCTCCGCGGGCTAACTCATCCTTCAGGGCCTCAGATAGACCGAGACGGAACTGATTTCTAAGAGTGAGATCATTCCATTCAGTCTCACGGGCCCAACGAGTGTATTCCGCAATAAAGTCCTCAACGGGTCGTCTCCCTTGCTTTAGGGTGCGAATGGCGGTCTCCTGCAGTCAGCTGCTTGTTGTGGTCCTCGTAAAGGAGGGCCATTGTTTCAGAAATTGCGGAAAGGAATTCAAGACCGGGTCTTCCTTTTCTAAATAGGTGTTAGCCCATGCTCTGGCCTCCCCCTGAGGTAAGAGATCATGGTGAGTACTTTGGTTCTATCGGTAGGATAGGTCCGGGCGTAACTGAAACATCAGCTTGCACGCATTCAGGAATTCGCGGAACTGCTTCCGGTCTCCTGAGAAAAGTTCAGGTGGACTGACCTTGGGTTCCGGTCCATCGTGGTGGTGTCCTGTGCGCGACGAGGCGAGATCTCGCAGCGTCTGATTTTCCAATTGGAGATTCTGTACGGTCACGTTAAGGGTTTCCACCCTCTCAGTGAGGCGACCATGTGCCGCGCGAGCTCCGCTGGATCCATGAGGGTTCCACTAATATGTAACGCACCAAATTGATCAGTTAGGATCTCAACTGCGGAGTCCTTTGACATCCACTCCTATCACACTACTTGAGTGTTGATGGAGTCTTTGCGGCTGCTCAGTGTGTACCCCAGGCGGCTCTCTCAGTCTTAAGCGGAGAGTATGGGGTAACAAAATCATGTACCGCGTACTAAAGATAGAGTGTAAAACTAATAGTGAGGAGAGTTTGTTTTAGGAATCAGAGTACAGATTAAAGTTCATGAATAACAGCTCTAGGCAATGTTCAGAAATCCCAGGCCTGCAGTACTAATAGTCACCAGCGCGTGTCCCTTCCTTTCAGTGAGCAATGTCAGTGAACAAAATGACAGGCTGATACTTGCTGTTAGAAGTCATGCAGGGATCCTGCTGTGGTGGAGCTGGATAAGGTAGGTGAGGGTTTCTCCTGGAGGTTCAGAGTTGCAGGTAGTTAGAAGCTTGCGTCCTCGTGGTGAATGGAGCAGGCAGGGTGCGCACTCCATTAGTGGAACACCCTGTGCAGCACCTGGCTCCTATTTATTGACCAAGTGTGGATGGGCGGAGCCACCTTAGACGGCCCAGCGGCCACTGCTTCCAGCCTGGGAGGCAAACAGCTATCGTTGTCATGGTTACACAGGGCATGGATCCAGGCTGGAGCGCAAACCACCGTATCCTTACAATTACATATCTACATTTGCACACACTGCTTTGCTTTCTAAGTGTATTTCTTTCCATTAAAGGGTATATTACACAAAGTGTTAAAATGCAAGTGCTGAAAGCATAATCCTATATATTTTTTCACACGCTACTGTGCATCTCCAAGTGTAAATCTGTCCGTAAAAGGATACCTTTCATCCAGGGCCTAAATACTAGGACTACAATTGATATTCCCCTAAATCTGTGGTTACTGCTGTGCCTGGATTAGTGTAATACGGTACATAAATAGATAGCCAGATAGTGTTAGGTGCCTGTAAAAAAAGGCCTAAATTAGTATTTAATACATTGGGCCAAATAAATTTTTTCTTATTGTGGTGAACGGTAACAATGAGGAAAACATCTAGTAAGGGACACGGACCTGGACACGGTTTTGGTGCTGTTAGTGGAATCTCTGGTGCTGGGAGAGGACGTGGCAATTCTGCCACAGCCACATGTCCTAGTGAACCAAATACCTCAGGTTCCAGTACCTGCCAGAATTTACAGCTATATTTGGTGGGGCCCAATGCCGTTCTAAGGATGGTAAGGCCTGGGCAAGTACTGGCGCTAGTCAATTGGGTGGCTGACAGTGGATCCAGCACGTTCACAACATTATCTCCCACCCAGTCTTCTGCAGAAAGCGCACAGGTGGCGCCTGAAAGCCAAGAATATCAGTCTGTCACATCACCCCCATGCATATCAGGAAAACTGTCTGAGCCTCAAGTTATGCAGCAGTCTTATATGCTGTTTGGAGACTCTGCTGGCAGGGTTTCCCAAGGGAATCCACCTAGCCCTTCCCCAGTGGTGGAAGACATAGAATGCACTGATGCACAACCAGTTATGTTTCCTGATGATGAGGACATGGGAATACCACCTCATCGGAGTCCGCACGTCCTCATGATGACGAAACACAGGTGCCAACTGCTGCGTCTTTTTGCAGTGTGCAGACCGAACAGGAGGTCAGGGAGGAAGACTGTGTGGAAGACGATGCAGGGGATGATGAGGTCCTAGACCCCACATGGAATGAAGGTCGTGCCACTGACTTTCATAGTTCAGAGGAAGAGGCAGTGGTGAGACCAAGCCAGCAGCGTAGCAAAAGAGGGAGCAGAGGGCAAAAGCAGAACAGCCACCGCAAAGAGAGTTCGCCTGCTACTGGCCACCGCCACCAGGGACCGAGCACACCAAAGGCAGCTTCAAGGAGTTCCCTGGCATGGCACTTCTTCAAACAATGTTCTGACGACAAGACCCGAGTGGTTTGCACGCTGTGCCATCAGAGCCTGAAGCGAGGCATTAACGTTCTGAACCTTAGCACAACCTACATGACCAGGCATCTACATGCAAAGCATGAACTGCAGTGGAGTAAACACCTTAAAAGCAAGTAGTGAAGGATGAAACCACGCTGCTTTTTCCTCTTGCTGTACAGTACACAGGTAAAGTGTTTCAGGTGTTCGTGCTTGTCGTCCACTCCCAAAGGATACGATCCTTCTCAGACCGCCTCCTCTGCAGGATCAAATAATCGACAATAGTGAAGCACCCTTTTAGTTGTTACGGTAAAAGGTTTTACTCTACTTACAAACAGAGGTTGTTAAAAGCATATCAAAATGTAAAATCCGATGTTTGCCCAACCCGGGTTTCGCTCTCTGGCTTTCTCAGGGGCTACAACTATGCATGTCCAAGCCAGGGCCCTTTTATAGCCCAAATCCCCACATTAAAAATGCAAAACATGGGAACCGGAATCCAGTCACACAATAGTATCTAAAACACCATACATGAACTTTTCCAAACTGGTCTCCCATATCCCACATGGTAAGGTTAACCTCAAGTCAATCACATCACATCCCACTGTCATCGTATCGCCGTAAGTCATAACTTTATATTCATCATTGCATTCTATTCCTCTGCTCCTTCTTCTAGTAATGCTTTCAATTGTTAAACTACATCATTGTAGCGCCTAGGGATCCTTATTGGTCGGGCGGTGAGACTCCTCCTCCTCTCATTCATCCCTTAGTCACCTGACTATTTCCTCCCACTAATGGTAACAGAAAACTCAACCCCACCTCTTCCCATTCACAAAGCTAGTATCACATGACCCGGACACCCAATTATCATTTACAACTTGTAACACGTTACTGAAAGGTCCTCCACAAAGGAAACATTCAGTGATGAGTTAAAAGTTGTAAATGATAATTGGGTGTTTTTATTTATTATTTGTGACCCTAAAAGCAAGGAACTCACTCAGGCTCCCCTGCTCCCTCTTCTGCTGCTGCCTCGGCCTCTTCCTCCGCCTCGGGAGGAATGTTGGCACCTGCCACCCACCAAACAGAGGATGTGCCACCAACACCACCACCTCCGTCACCAAGCATCTCCATCATGTCACACAGCAGCGTTCAGCTCTCCATCTCACAAACTTGGAGAGAAAGCGTAAATTCCCACCTACCCACCCTCGAGCCCTGGGTCTGAATGCCAACATTTCTAAACTACTGGCCTTTGAAATGCTATCATTCAGGCTGGTGGACACAGACAGCTTCAAACAGCTGATGGCAATGGCTGTCCCACAGTATGTTGTTCCCAGCCGCCATTACTTCTCTAAGAGAGCCGTGCCTTCCCTGCACAACCAAGTCTCCGATAAAATCAAGTGTGCACTGCGCAACGCCATCTGTGGCAAGCTCCACCTAACCACAGATACGTGGACCAGTAAGCACGGCCAGGGACGCTATATCTCCCTAACTGCACACTGGGTAAATGTAGTGGCGGATGGACCCCAGGCGGAGAGTTCTTTGGCGCACGTCCTTCCGCCGCCAAGGATCGCAGGGCATCATTCTTTGCCTCCTGTAGCCTCCTCCTTCTACTCTGCTTCCTCCTCCACTTCTTCCACCTGCTCATCCAGTCAGCCACAGACCTTCACCACCAACTTCAGCACAGCCCGGGGTAAACGTCAGCAGGCCGTTCTGAAACTCATATGTTTGGGGGACAGGCCCCATACCGCGCAGGAGTTGTGGCGGGGTATTGAACAACAGACCGACGAGTGGTTGCTGCCTCGGGCCTCAAGCCTGGCCTGGTGGTGTGCGATAATGGGCGAAATCTCGTCGCAGCTCTGGGACTAGCCGGTTTAACGCACATTCCTTGCCTGGCGCATGTGCTGATTTTGATGGTGCAGAAGTTTATTCACAACTACCCCGACATGTCAGAGCTGCTACATAAAGTGCAGGCCGTCTGTGCACGCTTCCGCGTTCACATCCTGCCGCCTCTCTGCACTACAGCGTAACTTCAGCCTTCCCACTCACCGCCTCATATGAGACCTGCCTACCAGATGGAACTCCACCTTGCACATGCTGGAGAGACTGTGCGAGCAGCAGCAGGCCATAGTGGAGTTTCAGCTGCAGCACGCACGGGTCAGTCGCACTGCGGAACAGCACCACTTCACCACCAATGACTGGGCCTCCATGCGAGACCTGTGTGCCCTGTTGCGCTGTTTCGAGTACTCCACCAACATGGCCAGTAGCGATGACGCCGTTATCAGCGTTACAATACAACTTCTATGTCTCCTTGACAAAATACTTAGGGCGATGATGAAAGAGGAGGTGGCCCAGGAGGAGGAGGAGGAGGAGGAAGAGGGGTCATTTTTAGCACTTTAAGGCCAGTCTCTTAGAAATGGCTCAGAGGGAGGTTTTTTCCAAAAGCAGAGGCCAGGTACAAATGTGGCCAGCCAGGGCCCACTACTGGAAGACGAGGAGGATGAGGAGGAGGTGCAGAAGGATGAAGATGAAGCATGTTCACAGCAGGATGGCACCCAACGCAGCTCAGGCCCATCACTGGTGTGTGGCTGGGGGAAAACGGAGGACAATGACGATACGCCTCCCACAGAGGACAGCTTGTCCTTACCTCTGGGAAGCCTGGCACACATGAGCGACTACATGCTGCAGTGCCTGCGCAATGACAGCAGAGTTGCCCACATTTTAACGTGTGCTGACTACTGGGTTGCCACCCTGCTGGATCCCCGGAACAAAGACAATGTGCTCCCCTTACTTCCTGCACTGGAGCATGATAGGAAGATGCGCGAGTACAAGCGCACGTTGGTAGAGGTGCTACTGAGAGCATTCCCAAATGTCACAGGGGAACAAGTAGAAGACCAAGGCGAAGGCAGAAGAGGAGCGAATGGTCGCCAACGCAGCTGTGTCACGGCCAGCTCCTCTGAGGGCAGGGTTAGCATGGCAGAGATGTGGAAAAATTTTGGCACCACGCCACAGCTAACTGCACCACCACCTGAAACGGAACGTGTTAGCAGGAGGCAGCATTTCACTAACATGGTGGAACAGTACGTGTGCACACCCCTCGACGTACTGACTGATGGTTCGGCCCCATTTAACTTCTGGGTCTCCAAATTGTCCACGTGGCCAGAGCTAGACTATTTAGTTTAATTGCTTGCTGTCTGGGTGAGAGACATTAAACTCTTTTTACTGTCAAATTGCCTCTCCTCTGTCTGGGTGTCAGGGGCCTACATAAATGATAATAACCTGTTCCATTGCAGGTTTACCTGAGGCCTGTGTTGCTGTTACGGGACCGCTCTCCTCTTTGTGGGTGCCATGGCCCTGAATCTGTGAATGAGGCCTGTGGCACTGCAGGCAGACATGAATCCTTTTTGGCTGTGATGAGAACATCAACTCCCATAGCATTCCCACCTGATGCCACCCCAACCTCCTATTCCACCTCCTCCTCCAAGTTGCCAATTGATATTGGTTAATTTTTATTTATTTTATTTTAAGTAATTTCCCTATCCACATTTGTTTGCAGGGGATTTGTCTATATTTTGCTGCCTTTTGCAGCCCTCTAGCCCTTTCCTGGGCTATTTTACAGCCTTTTTAGTGCCCAAAAGTTGACTTCAATGGGGTTCGGGGTGCAGTTCGGGTCGAGTTCGGATCCCGAACCCGAACATTTTTGGGAAGTTCGGCCGAACTTCTCGAACTCGAACATTCAGGTGTTCGCTCAACTCTAGTTAAGACTGATGGTGGTTAGTAGAGAATAGTATGTTATTTGTATGGTCATTTGTTTTTCATATAAAGGTGTAGGCTCTTTTTTTTTTTACACTGTTTTAGGTGTTCACTATAGTTTTGTGTCTTTCAGGTATCTAAGTTCACTTTGCACTTTACTTTTTGTGGATAAGACATTTGGATCCGACTATAGAATCCTGCACCTGGACTGCCACTTGTTGGACTTTCTGCCCTTTGGTTTATCCTTCGTGATGGACGACATTTTATTCTTTGATCTTTAAAGGGACTTTCCCCTGCTCTGGACGTTATTATTACATTTGCTAATATATAGAGAGGAAATATTAGAAAAGCTCTATGACCCTTCATGCCAATTTAACTTTATGTTATGTTCTCTCTCTTGGTCCCTGGTGTAGGCTATATGGTTTCTTTTGGCGACAATACTATAATATCCATTTGATGGAAAGGGTTGTGGCTATTGGTCTATATGTTAATCATAAATACAAGATTAGAAATTTTTATTGTATTGTTGTGATATTGGGATTATTGACATTATGATATCGATATTTAGTAATCAAGGTTATGCATGTCTATATAAAAAAATCAAATATTTAAATTAAATGACAAAATAATAAAAAATAATAAAATTTTATTTTATTTTTTGTTTTTGATTACCATGGTTATGTATAATTAAAGTATAATTTATGGAATTTATAAATAGAAAAATAACAAAAATACTTATATAAAAAATAAAACATGAAATATAATATAAAAATATAAAATATAAAATAAGATTAAATAACATGATGAACGATTGGGATGTGTTGATATTATGATGTCAATATTCAATAATTATGCCAATAGGTTTATATTAGAAAACGTGGTGTTAAACAGGCAGGATACGCTCAAACCCACATGCGGTTGTGCATATATATAGGGAAGCATACCCTGCACTTGTAGTCCATTGCTTATGGCAATCAACAGGAAAAAAATGCATACATTGGAAGATGCCAGCAACGGACTACAAGTACCACAGTAACCATCCTACATAAGGTAACAATTATGTGGATGTGAAGAACAATCAAAGACTAAACAAAAGCAAAGAGAGGTGCACTCTGCGATATTACTAAACCCTCACACTGATGTAAACTTGAGAGGTTAGTTTGACATATCCTACTAGGAGGACATGTCTTAAGCTTGGGCACCGCGCCAAGGTCTCTCAAGTAGCCAGAGGCCCTATCACTCACCTACCTGTGCCGTTTGGGCAATACCAGGGGCCAGTGGGCATATTACGGGATTTAGTGTTATCGCAGAGTGCACCTGTCTTTGCTTTTGTTTAGTCTTTGATTGTTCTTCACATCCACATAATTGTTACCTTATGTAGGATGGTTATTGTGGTACTTGTAGTCCGTTGCTGGCATCTTCCATTGTATGCATTTTTTTGCTGTTGATTGCCATAAGCAACGGACTACAAGTGCAGTGTATGCTCCCCTATATATATGCACAACCGCATGTGGGTTTGAGCATATACTGCCTGTTTAACACCACGATTTCTATTGGTTTGTATAGTCTTATGTATGGAGGTGTATAAACGCCTATTTAAATGTGCCCGTTTTTCATCTACAGGCTACATTCAGGTGCCCCTGTTTAGGCCCTGGGCCATATCAGTCAGTCTCGGGTGGGGCTCACAGGCACTTCCCACCTCCCATTGCAGGCATGGCTACATGCTGGAGGTTACTGGTAAGCTGTCTGAGTCAGGCCTTATGCTCCCGTAATCCGCCCACTGGCCCCTGGTATTTCCCAAACGACACAGGTAGGTGAGTGATAGGGCCTCGGGCTACTTGAGAGACCTTGGCGCGGTGCCCGAGCTTAAGACATGTCCTCCTAGTAGGATATGTCGAACTAACCTCTCAATTTTACATCAGTGTGAGGGTTTAGTATTATCGCAGAGTGCACCTGTCTTTGCTTTTGTTTAGTCTATAGGTTTATATACATAGTATATAAGAACAAAAAAAGACATTTGTCCATCCAGTTTGGCCTGTTTCCTACAAGTTGATCCAGAGGAAGGCAAAAAAAACATGTGAGGCAGAAGCCAATCTTCCCTACTTAAGGGGAAAAAAATTCCTTCCCGACTCCAATCAGGCAATCAGAATAACTCCCTGGATCAACAAGCCCTCTCTAGTAGCTTTAGCCTGTAATATTATTACACTCCAGAAATACATCCAGTCCCCTCTTGAATTCCTTTATTGTACTCACCATCACCACCTCCTCAGGCAGAGAGTTCCATAGTCTCACTGCTCTTACCGTGAAGAATCCTTTTCTATGTTTGTGTACAAACCTCCAGATGCAGAGGATGTCCCCTCGTCAGAGTCACAGTCCTGGGGATAAATAGATGATAGGAGAGATTTCTGTACTGACCCCTTATATATTTATACATAGTTATTAGATCTCCCCTCAGTCATCTTTTTTCTAAAGTTAATAACCCTAATTTTGATAACCTTTCAGGGTACTGTAGTTGCCCCATTCCAGTTATTACTTTAGTTGCCCCCCTCTGAACCCTCTCCAGCTCTGCTATGTCTGCCTTGTTCACAGGAGTCCAGAACTGTACACAGTACTCCATGTGTGGTCTGACTAGTGATTTGTAAAGTGGTAGGACTATGTTCTCATCACTCGCATCTATGCCCCTTTTGATGCAACCCATTATCTTATTGGCCTTGGCAGTAGCTGCCTGACACTGTTTTTTGCAGCTTAATTTGCTGTTTATTAAAATTCCTAGATTCTTTTTCATGTCAGTGTTACTGAGTGTTTTACCATTTAATATGTACGGGTGACTTGCATTATTCCTTCCCATGTGCATAACTTTACATTTGTCAGTGTAAATCCTCATCTGCCATTTCTCTGCCCAAGCCTCCAATCTATACAGATCACTCTGTAGCAAAAACTGTCCTCTTCAGTGTTAATTACTTTACACAGTTTAGTGTCATCTGCAAAAATCGATATTTTACTGTGCACGCCGTCTACAAGATCATTAATAAATATATTGAAGAGAATAGGGCCCAATACTGACCCCTGAGGTACCCCACTAGTGACAGTGACCCAATCTGAGTATCTACCGTTAATACCACCCTCTGTTTTCTGTCACTCAGCCAGTTACTTACCCGCATACAGACATTTTCTCCCAGTCCGAGCATCCTCATTTTATATACTAACCTTTTTTGAGGTACAGTGTCAGATGCTTTGGAGAAGTCCAGATATACGACATCCATTGATTCGCCGCTGTCAAGTCTAGAACTTACCTCCTCATAGAAGCTGATTAAATTCGTTTGCCATGACTGATCCCTCATGAAGCCATGCTGATATGGCATTATTTGCTTATTTTCATTGAGATACTCCAAAATAGCATCTCTTAGAAACCCTTCAAACAGTTTACCAACAACAGATGTTAAACTTAGCGGCCTATAATTTCCAGGCTCTTTTTTTCGACCCTTTTTGAATATTGGCACCACATTTGTTATGCGCCAATCCTGTGGAACATTCCCTGTCAGTATAGAGTCTGTAAATATCAGAAATAAAGGTCTGGCTATGACATCACTTAATTCCATTAGGATACGGGGCGTATGCCATCCGGTCCTGACGATTTGTCTATTTTAATCTTTTTAAGTCGATGTTGTACTTCTTCCTGGGTCAGACAGGGCACTTTTAATGGGGAATTTACTTTTACATTCTGCATTTCATCTGACAGTTTATTTTCCTATATAGTGGAGAAAAAAATATTTAATAGTTTATTTAATAGTTTTGCTTTATCCTCGTCGCTCTCTGCAACACCCCCCTCATTGCTATGTAGAGGCACGACTCCTTCAGATTTATATTTTTTACTATTTATATAATTGAGGAACATTTTAGGGTTAGTTTTACTCTCTTTGGCAATTAATCTCTCGGTCTCTAGTTTGGCAATTTTTATAAGTTTTTTACATATTCTATTTTTTTCCTTATAGTTTATCAGTGCTTTCTAGCTCCCCTCCTGTTTTAGTGATTTATATGCTTTCTTTTTGTCATTTATTGCTATCTTTGCGGTTCTATTTATCCACATTGGTTTCTTATTGTTTCTTAGCCTTTTATTCCTATAATGTACCTCTCACAATTAGATGTTACAATGCTTTTAAAAATATCCCATTTTGTGGTTGTAATTTTATTTTTAAGGACTATGTCCCAGTTAGTTAGGCCTATGGCCTCGCTTAGTTGGCTAAATTTAGCTTTTTTGAAGTTTGATATTTTTGTTCCTCCCATTAAAAACTCTCGTTTGAAGGATAATTGGAAGGTTATTACTTTATGGTCACTATTTCCTAGGTGTCCCCCAAACTGCACATCTGTTGTTCTATCAGGTCTATTGGTTAATACTAAGTCCAGTATGGCTGTCCCTCTAGTGGGGTCCTGAACCAGTTGGGAAAGGTAATTGTCTTTGGCTATTGCCAAGAACCTGTTTCCTTTTTGGGATGTACAGCTTTCCGTTTCCCAGTCTATCTCTGGGTAGTTGAAGTCCCCCATAATAACGACTTCATTATGATTTGCCGCCTCGTCTATCTTGTTTAGGGCTCTTTCACACTGGCGTTTTTGTTTTCCGGCATAGAGTTCCGTCGTCGGGGCTCTATGCCAAAAAATCCTGATCAGTTTTATCCCCATGCATTCTGAATGGAGAGAAATCCGTTCAGGATGCATCAGGATGTCTTCAGTTCATGACCGGAACGTTTTTTGGCCGGAGAAAATACCGCAGTATGCTGCGCTTTTTGCTCCGGCCAAAAATCCTGAACACTTGCCGCAAGGCCGGATCCGGAATTAATGCCCATTGAAAGGCATTAATCCGGATCCGGCCTTAAGCTAAACGTCGTTTCGGCGCATCTCCGGATCCGACGTTTAGCTTTTTCTCAATGGTTACCATGGCAGCCAGGACGCTAAAGTCCCGACTGCCATGGTAAAGTGTAGTGGGGAGCGGAGGGGAAGCATACTTACCGTCCGTGCGGCTCCCGGGACGCTCCAGAGTGACGTCAGGGCGCCCCATGCGCATGGATCATGTGATCGCATGGATCACGTGATCCATGCGCATGGGCCACTCTGACGTCATTCTGGAGCGCCCCGGGAGCCTCACGGACTGTAAGTATACTGCTCCCCCGCTCCCCACTACTACTATGGCAACCAGGACTTCAATAGCGTCCTGGCTGCCATAGTAACTCTGAAAGCATACTGAAGACTGATCCGTCTTCAAATGCTTTCAGGTCACTTGCGTTGTTACGGATCCGGCGGACACTTCCGGCAAATGGAGTACACGACGGATCCAGACAACGCAAGTGTGAAAGAGGCCTAAGTAATAGATTTTCTGTGGACTCTGGTATATTAGGTGGTTTATAATACTCTCCTATTAGCAATTTATTATTGTTTTTTGCTCCATGTATTTCTACCCACAATGACTCCACATGGTCATGCCCCTCACAGATGTATATATATATTTTTTATTGTATTTTCTTTGGTTTAAATTATGTTCATACACAATTGTTCACATATTTTTGTATTGTGTATATGTGGTATTCACAGGTATTATCTATTTATTTTGGTACACAGTTATATGCAGTAGAGATGTCCTGAACTATTCGCCGGTGAACGGTTCCCGGCGAACATAGTCTGTTCACGTCCGCCGCGGCGGACGGACATATGCGATATTCGCGTTTGCCCCTATACTTTATCATTGAGCAAACTTTGACCCTGTACCTCACAGTCAGCAGACACATTCCAGCCAATCAGCATACCCTCCCTCCCAGACCCTCCCACCTACTATCAAAAAGCAAGGACATCATCCATCTTAGATTCATTCTGAAGCTGCAGTGTTAGTAGTTGTAATCGCAATGCGATTAATATAACCTATATTAATCGCATTGCGAATTCTCTTTAAACTGTTTTTATTAAGTTTTCAAAATGTTTGAAGAATAGACATATAAACAAGAGCAATGTCGCACTGCCATCAATAATATCCATTTGTACAAGTGCAAAATTATTTGTCAATTGCCTTTTCCATGAGCATACGGATAGTAACAGAAGTCTAACGAAACGGACATTTTCAGACAATCATCCCCGTAAGATATTACGGGAGATATCCCCGAGAAACCAGAACATTCTAACCAGATACAGTCTCTAGTGGGCTCCCAGGGTCAAGGCAGTGATACCTCGTGAAGGTAATGTAGAGAACAACACAAACAGATAAGGGAAAAGAAAAAGAACCAAAACAAGAACCTAGATGCTCGGGAGTATATGGACGCTGTGGACCCCCTCCCCCAGCTCATGACAGTAGAACCGGTGATTCGCCAAATACCGTCTGTTGCAGGAACCATGTCGTCCCTGAAAAGCATTCGTGTATGGCCTTGCGGACATGCAACGGAAGAACATTGATAAAACTTTCCCACACCTGAAAGAAGTGTTCCACTTTTTGTCTTTTTGATGTGAGGCCTCCACCCAGTCCATACGCATGATATGGGAGAGTTTCTCCAAGAACAATCTGAAGGGGGATTGTGGGCTGTAACCAGACTTGTAGGATCGCCTTAGTTCCTGCTACTGCCACAAAATGTAGCAACTTCCTACACCCTGGGGTACAGTTATATTTATCCTTATCTAAATAACCGAACAGCGCCCAAAGCGGGTCGCGCGGGTAAAAGTGGTTAAGTGTGTGTTAGTGAAGGTGATGATTTTGTCCCAGAACTGTTGTATCATTGGGCAGTCCCATAGACAGTGGTAAAGTCCTGCATCCGAAGCCCCACATTTAAAGCAGTTGTCGGAATCGTATATGCCCATTCTAAACCCCCGTCTCGGAGTCAGATAGGACCTATGGCAGATTTGTAGGATCATCTCTGTGTATCTTGCTACGGGTAAGTGTTTGTATGAGAACTCCAATGCCCGGAGTATCGTTGAAGGGGTAGCCTGTGGCACCTCCGCCTGCCATCTAGTCATAGGGGCTGTAGATGCGGAGTAGTCAATTGGTACATGGAGGAACTGGTAGTTTGATGAAATCTGTTTCTTTCCTCGTTGAGGTTCGAGAACCATCGTCTAAAATATGGGCTCCATTCGGAGTCCGCCATGGCGGAAATGACTTTAGTGATATAGCTTTTCGCTTGTAAGTATGGGAAAAAGGGGAAAACTATATGTGGGTATTCCTTCTGCAGGTCCTGGAGCGGTTTAACCGTTCGTGTTTGCGCGCTGATGAGTTTGTCAATGCTAGTGATACCGTGCGATTGCCAGCATTTAAATGTGGGGTGGGAAGATCCGTTCTGAAAGGAGGGATTCCTTACTAACGTCAGATGCACCGAAAATGACGCATGCAATTTGCACAGACCTCTTGCCCTGTACCACGCCCTCCATGTCGTCATGAGGAGGGGGTTCGTTTTAACCGCTTGTGGAAGATCCCCGAACGAGAGATGCAATAGGTTCGATAACGCAATATGTGGAACAAAGGCTTGATCTAGCGTAACCAGAGTATATTTTGACGTAGAATGCAGCCAGTCTCGCACCACTCGCATTAGAGCTGCAATGTTGTACAGTCTGATATCAGGAAGTTTAGGCCCCCATTTAGTTTTGGTTGTCGCAGTGTGTGCCAAGCTATTCTAGGGCGTCTCCCATTCCAAACAAATGTCCTATACAGGTAGTTTATCCTTTTCTCGTCTTTAGGCCGAAGGCAGATAGGCAACATCTGGAGTATATACAATAGTTTGGGAAACTCTGACATCTTAAGTAGGTTTGTCCTCCTACATAGGAAAGTGTGAAATGCTTCCAGCTCGCCAGGTTCGACTCCAGAGAGGAGAGATATGGTCCTATGTTACAGTTATATAATTGGGATGGATTTTTAGGGATAGAGACCCCTAGGTATGTTATTGACTCATTTTTCCATGAAAATGGGAAGGCCCTTGTCCACATCGGTCTCCTGGGTCCGCTCACTAGCAGTGCTTCTGTTTTGTCCAAGTTAATGGTATATCCTGATAATACACCAATATCCCGGATCTCAGCCAACAAAGCGTTCAGTGAATTTTCAGGATCGGAGATCATCAGCAGGACATCGTCCGCAAATGCCGCCGCTCTCAATTCTGTGTTACCCATCGTCACCCCACGAAAGCTATGCGTGGAGTGAATATGGTACAGGAGCGGGTCCAGGGACAGATTAAACAAGATGGGGAGAGGGGGCATCCCTGCCTTGTGCCCCTAAAGAGGTCGAGGACTCCCGAGTTTTTCCGTTGATAGTTATCACAGTGGTGACATCAGTATAGGTGTTAGTCACAAATTGTCTAAAACCGTTTCCAAAGCCTCGAATTTCCAGGAGGGTTTGTAGGAAGGACCAAGACACCGTAGTCGAAAGCCTTCTCGGCGTCTAAGCCGAGAAGGAGTATTTGTGGTCGTGTGGGGTCCCGTGCCGCGACCGTTGCTGCCACTACTCTGCGGACATTATGAACCGCGTGCCTCCCTTGGGTGAAACCCATCTGGGTGGGGTGGATTAAGGTCGGGATAAAGGTTTGCATCCTATTTGCGATAATCTTAGCTAAGAACTTGTAGTCTTGGTTCATTAAGGTGATCGGCCTGTAGGATTGTGGTAGGTCGGGATTCTTGTTAGGTTTGGGAAGCACTATCACCCTCGATTCTGTAAACCTATCTACCCCCGCCCCCTCTTTGTATATTTGCGAGTACAGCGTGGCCAAGGTTGGAATAATCTCTGGAGCTAATATCTTATAATACTCCGCCGTTAGGCCGTCCGGCCCGGGTGTTTTGCGATTGTGGGATTCAGAAATGACTCGTTTCACCTCCTCAGTAATGTCAGCGTCTAAGAACGCTTTTTGTTCCTCGGACAGGGAGGACATGGATAGGGAGTTCAAGAAGGACTGATTTCTCCCCTGGTCTGTGGGGGAGGCCCTATAAAGGTCCTCATAATATTTAAAAAAGCCCTCTAATATGTCATCAGTAGTGGAGTATAGGCGGCCGGTCTCAGGGCACTTGATTCGTGCTATTGGTTTAGCGCTTTTGAAAGGTTTAGTGAGGGAGGCCAGCAGGGTTCCTGCTCTGTTGCCCCAGCGGAAATATTTGTTCTGCGTGCACCGGGTAAACCAGTGTGCCTGACCCTGGACAAATGTATCTAGCAGTGATTTAGCATCTATGAACGCCTGCTTCGTTTGAGGAGTGGGGGACTCTGAGTGGGTTTTCTGAGCTGATAGAAGGTCGCAATGTAACTGATTAAAACGGTCCCTCGCCTTTTTTTTCTTGTGAGCTACGTAGGCTATTATATGTCCGCGCATGACCGCCTTGGAGGTTGCCCATAGCAGCGGGGTTTCATCAAGATGCACGTCATTGTCATCCAAGAAATTAGACCAGTGGACCTTAAGATATGTCCCAAAGTCCTCTGACTCAGAGAGGTAAGTGGGGAACCTCCATAGGCGGGATTTTATTTGTGGTTGCAATGCCTGAATCATGGCCGTAACAGGTGCATGGTCCGAAATTAATATCGGATGTATAGTGGTATCTAGCAGGTTATCCAGCAGGGTAGTGGAGGTCAGAATCAAATCTAGTCGTGAGAATGAGTCGTGGGTTTTGGAGTAACAGCTATATTCCCGAGTGTTATCATGGGTCGTTCTCCATATGTCACATAAATGTAACCTGTCCATCATTTGTAGTATCGCGCGGGAAGCCGGTGAGGTTTGTGATCTGTGGTGCGATCTGTCTAAGCTCGGATCTAATGTGGCATTAAAATCTCCTGCTATCATGTGTTTGCGTGTCGCTCGGTCGGTGAGTAACTCTGATATTTTGGTAAAAAAAACTGGGCTTGGGGAATTGGGGGCATATATGTTTAGTAGGGAGTATGGTACTCCTTCTATCAATACGTCCAAAAGGAGGTAACGTCCCGCTGGATCTATTGAGGAGTTCTGTATTTCATATGTTAGCCCACGTCTGAACAGAATCGCCACCCCTCTGGATTTAGAGGTGTGTGAGGCCGTCAGACATTCAGAGAGCCAAGGGGCCTTGAGTATGGACTGGGAGGATTTCTTCCAGTGTGTTTCTTGGAGAAATATAATGTCTGGTTTAAATCGCTTAAGATGTGTCACAACTTTTCTTCTCTTAGTTGGGGTATTTAACCCTGCCACATTCCATGTGAGCAGTTTTAAATATGGTGAGGTAGTGTAACTGGGTGAGGTGGATTCAGGTGTGGTACTCATCTGGCCAGGGGGTAAGCGGTAGTCATCGGAAGGGTCAGTCACATTAGGATCCTCTCCCACCCGTCCCAGCGAGCGAGTAGGAATGGCGGTATGCGGTAGAGGAGGGGGTCCCAGGTCCCGAGCATCGCAGTTATTAATCTGAAATAAAAACACAACTTGTAGTAAACAAAAATAAACATTAGTGGATGTTGAGTGGCATCCCTTGGTAGGCATTCAAGTACAATTCAAAAAGCAGAAAAAGAGAACAATTGAGGTTAGGAGGTTCTCCCCAATGTGCGACGAACGTTCATCCCGCATCAGGTTGGCCGAAGAATCCTCTGGCTTCCGCTGGGTCGTCAAACAGGTGTGTGCGGCCCTCGTGTTGAACTCGCAGCTTCGCTGGGTACAGGAGCTGGAAACGGATGTTGCGGTCATGGAGGTAGCTGCATATTCCCACGAACATCTTTCTTTTCTGTGTCACCATAGCTGAAAAGTCCTGGAAAAGGAGTATTTTCTGGCCGTCTATCACTAGTTGTCGTTGGTTACGGTAAGCTCTGAGAATCTTTTCTTTAGTGGCCCAGTGGACGTATTTAGCAATTGCGGGTCTAGGGCGACCCCCTTGGTCTCTAGGTGGTCCTATTCTGTGTGCCCTCTCCACTATCATAGGGTCAGTCGGCAGGTTAAGCTGTAAGGCCTGCGGAATTTTTAGCGCCAGATAAGCTGTTAGCGCCTCCCCACTCACCGATTCCGGAATTCCCACAAATCGGAGATTGTTTCTCCGGTCCCTGTTCTCCAGATCTTCTAACTTCTCTTTAAGCAGTGTCTCAGTGGCTTCACACTGTCTTATCGAGGCCAGTGCCGCCTCAATGTTGGTTTCTCCTGTCACCACTCTGGTTTCTAGGTCTGTGATCCTTTGCGTGTTAGCGGTGATCTGAGCCATAGCAGAGTTAATGGAGGCATGTAGGACGTCAAATCTTTTGTCAAAGAGTGGCAACAGTAGGCGTGTCACTTCTTGCGCCACTGCCGCGGCCTGTGCGTTGTCCTGGGGTGGACGAGGAGACGGGCTGTGTGGAGGCGAAAGATTTGGCGGCGTGATATCATCTGTAATCATTTCTTGCGAGGAGAGCGGCGACTCAGGGGCTTGTTCATCCGCTTGGGGCGATGAAGGTGTTTGTTTATTCCTCAGCGTAGGTTTGTTGGGGACTTTAGGTGGTTGAGATTTGGAAGCCATTTGACTTGGCTGCGTCTTGCGTTGCTGTCTCTGTGGCTGGGGACCCATAAGGAATTTGTCCATTCCTGTGCCCTGTGCAGAGAGGGTGAGGGTGGTCGGACAAGGGGGTCTTAAAAGAACCAGATCCCTACATTGGGAGGGTAGACCTCGCTTTTACTGGAGTCTTTTATGGCATTTGATACAGAGGTCTATGGCTGCTGGAGAAGTGACCAACTGGCAAGATGGTGCTCAGTGTTTTGCGTGGTTGTACGGCTTCACCACTGGAAAGTATTGGGATCCCACGTGGTCAGGGGTCTTGCAAGCGGGGTCAACAGAGGGTAGTTGCCCGGTCCAGATGGGAGCAGCGGGCTGTGATATGCCCCTAGTCCGTAGGGCGTCAAGGTCCCAGGATCTGGTAGCAAGCTGTGTAGACACCCAGCAAGATATTTAAACCAGTAGGAAGAAAGAACTAAGTATGGCCATAAAGAGTTAAAGCAGCTTCAATATTAGTGGTAGATGGTGTTATACCGTGATACACCACTAGGTGTCACAGTTTGCTCATGAAGTCTCTATGTGGAGTGTGGAAGTGCCATCTTGAAAGTACTCACAAGTCCCTCGTGCTGCAGGTATTGTAGCTTCTTCTCTCCAGGAGGGGGTTCTGAGGGGGATCGCTGGCCTCTCTGGCTAATGCAGTATGTCCCAGCTGCTGGTGTTGTACAGAGGGAGTGGGAGGGTGCAGATCTCGGTGGTGAGGAGTTTCTGGTCCTGGCGCTCCTACCCCTTCCCGGGAGGCCACCCACTTGGTGCTTCAATGCAGGTACCGGCTCTGTTGCTGGCCCCAACGATCGGGGTTGAAGGGGCCCTGCTGCAGTGAGCGGGTGCAGGCCGCGTAGTTGAGCGGCCTATACAAGTGCTATGCAGCTCACTGCTGCAGACTCCAGGGCAATAAGAACTGTGGCCCTCTGATCAGCGTGTCCTAGAGGGTTTGTCCTTTCTTTGTAGCTCTGCCTGTCGTCCTGTTGGACGCAGATGGCGGCAGATTCTTTGGCTGCTGAGGAGGACGCTGTTAAAACGCGGCCATACTTGATGTCCCGCCCCCGGAAGTCCCTCGCATTGCGAATTCAACTTAGATCTGAGTTCCTAATGGTTGTATTGCTAGAATTGACGAATATAACAAATATAGCGCTATATTCTCAATCTTCGTTATATTCTAGCAATACAACCATTAGGAACCCAGCTCTAAGTTAAATTCGCAATGCAATTAATGCAGGTTATATTAATCGCATTGCGAATTCAACTTAGAGCTGGGTTCCTAATGGTTGTAGTGCTAGGATTATATAACGAAGATTGAGAATATAGCGCTGTATTCTCAATCTTCGTTATATTCTAGCAATACAACCATTAGGAACCCAGCTCTAAGTTAAATTCGCAATGCGATTAATGCAGGTTATCTTAATCGCATTGCGTAATAAACTTAGAGCTGGGTTCCTAATGGTTGTAGTGCTAGAATTATATAACGAAGATTGAGAATATAGCGCTGTATTCTCAATCTTCATTATATTCTAGCAATACAACCATTAGGAACCCAGCTCTAAGTTGAATTCGCAAATAAGATGTCACGAACTATTCGCCGGCGAACATAGCTTGTGCGCGTTCGCCGCGGTGGGCGAACATTTGCGATGTTCGGTCCGTCCCCTAATATTGAGTAAACTTTTACCCTGTACCTCACAGTCAGCAGACACATTCCAGCCAATCAGCAGCATACCCTCCCTCCCAGACCCTCCCATCTCCTGGACAGCATCCATTTTAGATTCATTCGGAAGCTGCAGTCTTAGTGAGAGGAGGGACAGTGTAGCTGCTGCTGATTTAATAGGAAAATCGATAGCTAGGCTAGTGTATTCAGTGTCCACTCCAGTCCTGAAAGACTCATCTGATCTCTGCTGTAAGGACAGCGTCCTGACAGCACCCCAAAAAGCCCTTTTTAGGGCTAGTACATCAGTCTGCTTTTTTTTTTTTTCCTGTGTAATCTAATTGCAGTTGCCTGCCAGCGTGTGTGTCAGGCTCACAGCGTATACTGTGCCCACTTGCCCAGTGCGACCACTGATATCTGGTGTCACAGTAGCTTTCATTTGAAAAAAAAAAAAAAAACTTTTTGGACTGTAATATAATAGCAGTCAGTTACCTGCACGCGTGTGTGTTTAAGGCCCTGCAAGTGCACAGTGTAACCAGTTCAACTCATATCTGGTGTTACAGTAGATTACATTTAAAAGAAAACAACAATTTTGACTATAATATAATAGCAGTCAGTTGCCTGCAAGCGTGTGTGTTTCAGGCTCTGCAAGTGCATGGAGTCACCAGAACAACTCATATCTGGTGTCACAGTAGATTACATTTAAAAAAACAACAACAATTTTGACTGTAATAGATTGAATAGCAGTTAGTTGTCTGCAAGTGTGTGTGTCAGGCCTACAGCGTCTACTCTGCCAACTTCCACCAGTGCATAGTGCCACTCATATCTGGTGTCACAGTAGCTTGCACGCATAGTACAACTAAACTAATCAAAAAAAATGACAGGCAGAGGCAGGTCACCCCGCAGGGGCCGTCGTAGTCGAGGTGCTGTGATTCCCAGTGTTCAGAAGCCACGTACGCTGAACTCGAAAAGTTCTGAGGACATAGTTGAATGGCTAACACAGGACACCCAATCTTCTACAGCTTCCGCTCTGAACCTTGACGCACCATCCTCCTCCAGCTCAGCTTCGGGCACCTCTCAAGTTACCACTCGTCCGCCTGCCGCCACCACCAACACTAGCACTACAGCTGCTTCACTTGATCTGTCAGAGGAGTTATTTACACATCAGTTGGTAGAAATGAGTGATGCGCAACCATTATTGCCAGAGGATGTAGATAACAGGAATATGTCCAGTCAGGTAGCATTACACACATGGACGTACGGTGTGATGATGATGATGTTTTACCCGCTGCTGCTTCATTTGCTGAGTTGTCAAATACAAGTGAATCGGTTGATGATGACGATGTGTCCGTGGATGTCACGTGGGTGCCTGCTCGAAGAGAAGAAGAGCAGGGGGAAAGTTCAGATGGGGAGACAGAGAGGAGGAGGAGACGAGTTGGAAGCAGGGGGAGGTCGTCACAAGGAGCTAGTGGCACAGTCAGAAAGCATGTATCGGCACCTGGGGTCAGCCAGACAGCACGCCAATCAATGCATGTGTTGCCACCACCAGAATGCCGTCATTGCAAAGCTCAGCACTGTGGCATTTATTTTGTGCGTCTGCCTCTGATAACAGCGATGCCATTTGCAACCTGTGCCAAAAGAAACTGAGTCGTGGGAAGTCCAACACCCACCTAGGTACAACTGCTTTGGGAAGGCACATGATCTCACATCACAAACGCCTATGGGATCCACACATGAGTACAAGCAGCACACAAACTCAAAGCCACCATGCTCCTCCTGGTCCAGCATCTTCAGCCACGTCAACCACTGCTGTCCTCCCTGCCCCTCTACCTCTCACCTTCAGCAGTTCCTGCTCATCTGCCCACAGTCAGCTGTCTGTCAAGGACATGTTTGAGCGTAAGAAGCCAATGTCACAGAGTCACCCCCTTGCCCGGCGTCTGACAGATGGCTTTTCGGAACTTTTAGCTCGCCAGCTTTTACCATACAAGCTGGTGGAGTCTGAGGCCTTCAAAAAATTTGTAGCTTTTGGGA
The DNA here is from genome assembly GCA_033119425.1 of Bufotes viridis. Taxonomy (NCBI): domain Eukaryota; kingdom Metazoa; phylum Chordata; class Amphibia; order Anura; family Bufonidae; genus Bufotes; species Bufotes viridis. The sequence continues at coordinate 294,415,889 of CM065593.1, read as the reverse complement.
CACCGCAGTGGAAGGTACCCGGCTGAAATTTCTTTTCACAAAAGGCAATCCCCAACCTGTAATCTATTGTGCAAAAGGAAGTCATGGCATGTCTGGCACACAGTTTTGGGGCAATGGTCCATCTGACCACTGATACCTGGTCTGCAAAGCACGGTCAGGGCAGGTATATCAGGTACACTGCGCATTGGGTAAACCTGCTGACAGCTGCCAAGCATGGAATGCGTGGCTCTGCAGCGGAGTTGGTGACACCACCACGACTTGCAGGCAGACCTACTGCCACCTCCTCTACTCCTACTCCTTCCTCTTCGCTAACCTCCTCGGCTGAGTCCTGTTCTGCTGCTGCATCTTGCTCCACATCATCAACTGCACCCCCCAGCTCCCCAGGGGCTATTCCACATCCCGGATACAACAGTGTCACGCCATCTTGGGGTTGACTTGCCTGAAAGCAGAGAGTCACACCGGACCAGCACTCCTGTCCGCCCTGAACGCACAGGTGGATCAGTGGCTGACCCCGCAGCAACTGGAGATCGGCAAAGTGGTGTGTGACAACGGAAGTAATTTGTTGGAGGCATTGAATTTGGGAAAGTTGACACATGTGCCGTGCATGGCAGATGTGTTGAAACTGATTGTACAACGCTTTGTGCATAAGTACCCAGGCTTACAGGACGTCCTCAAGCAGGCCAGGAAGGTGTGTGGCTATTTCAGGCGTTCCTACATGGCCATGGCACACTTTTCAGATATCCAGCGCCGAAACAACATGCAAGTGAGGCGCTTGATTTGTGACAGCCCGACACGTTGGAATTCAACACTCCTAATGTTCGACCGCCTGCTCCAACAAGAAAAAGCCGTCAACGAGTATTTGTATGACCGGGGTGCTAGGACAGCCTCTGCGGAGCTAGGAATTTTTTGCCACGTTACTGGACGCTCATGCTCAATGCCTGTAGGCTCATGCGTCCTTTTGAGGAGGTGATAAACCTAGTCAGTCGCACTGAAGGCACCATCAGTGACATCATCCCATTTGTTTTCTTCCTGGAGCATGCCCTGCGAAGAGTGCTGGATCAGGCCGTAGATGAGCGTGAAGAGGAAGAGTTGTGGTCACCATCACCACCAGAAACAGCCGTATCAGCATCGCTTGCTGGACCTGTGGCAACGCTGGAAGAGGAGTCTGAGGAGTCAGAGGAGGAATGTGGCTTTGAGGAGGAGGAGGAAGACCAACCACAGCAGGCATCCCGGGATGCTCTTTGTTGTCACCAATCTGGGACCCGTGGTGTTGTACATGGCTGGGGGGAAGAACATACCTTCAGTGAGATCAGTGAGGACGAGGAACGGGACATGATTAGCTTGGCATCCAACCTTGTGCAAATGTGGTCTTTCATGCTGTCATGCCTGTTGAGGAACCCTCGTATAAAAAGGCTGAAGGAGAACGACCTGTACTGGGTGGCCACGCTATTAGACCCCTGGTATAAGCAGAAAGTGCCTGAAATGTTACCGAATTCCTGGAAGTCGGAAAGGATGCAGCAGTTCCAAAATAAATTAAAAAGTATGCTTTACACAGCGTATAAGGGTGATGTCACAGCACAACGGAAATCTAACAGGGGAAGAGGTGAAAGTCATCCTCCTCCTACCACGACCACACCGGCAAGGACAGGACGCCTTACAGACGTGTTGTTGATGGAGGACATGCAGAGCTTTTTAGGTCCTATGCATCGCCACAGCCCTTCGGGGTCCACCCTCAGAGAACGACTCGACCGACAGATAGCAGACTACCTCGCCTTAACTGCAGATATCGACACTCTGAGGAGCGATGAACCCCTTGACTACTGGGTGTGCAGGCTTGACCTGTGGCCTGAGCTATCCCAATTTGCGATAGAACTTCTGGCCTGCCCCGCTTCAAGTGTCCTGTCAGAAAGGACCTTCAGTGCAGCAGGAGGTATTGTCACTCAGAAGAGAAGTCGCCTAGGTCAAAAAAGTCTAGATTACCTCACCTTTATTAAGATAAATGAGGGATGGAACCCGAAGGGACTGACAGTGGGCGATAAATTTGACTAAAAAAGGCCTGATGAGATGAGCTGCCTTGGGCTAAAAATGGCCCACACGCTGCGGTATTTTATCTCTGAATGCCCGGATGACTTGCATGACTTATCCGCCACCAACTAGGGTTCAAGCCGCAATGTTTTAGTGCACTTTCTGCCTGGAAAACATCAATTTTTCTGGCCGCTGCTACAGCAGTGGCTGCAACAGTACCTAATTTTTCTGGCATGTGTACATGCCAAATTTTTCTGTTGCACTGTGGCTGCAAAAACAAAACAAAAAAAAGGCACATACATGTGTCAATTCCCCTTCATGATCGTTACCTTGTTGTGGTGAAGGGGCTTGCGTATCACAATGAAGTGACCACCTCTATGAGTGTGTTGGCAATGGCAATGTTGGCACACCCCAGATGATAAGGTCGTTGCTTCATTGTGAACAGACCAAAAGTGATCAGCTGGATAATTTTGCATAGAAAAACATTAATTTTCTTTGTGATCATCTAAGGTGATCATTAAAGCTACTAGGCCAACAATGGGCCCACACTGCAGAATCATTGTGTTCTGGGTCACTTAACTGTCACTGAACTACCTCAGCACGACCATAGGCTTTGAAAAAACCCTATTGCCTGCAATTTCCCAAACGTGCGTACGAGCACAGTCATCACTACACCAAGATTGACGCATAGAGGAATAAAATAAATGTCATGAATGTGTCAACTATTGACAACTCTTTGCGGTTGTCTAAAATCTATTCCATACACGTCCCCTGATAGGGGACGTAACAGGGATTAAACTGATAGGAAGAGTACTACTTAACACACCACTCATATCTGGTGGCACAGTACATTGCAAGGCGTACGCGCAGTGCCCCAAATTGGAAGTAGCAGGACCAACCAAGCATCTTTTTCCATCTCCCGGTTTCTAAAATCTATTCCATACACCGCCCCCTGATAGGGAACGTAACAGGGATTAAACTGATAGGAATAGTACTACTTAACATATCACTCATATTGGGATTGCACAATACATTACACGGAGCACGCGCAGTGCCCCAAATTGGAAGTAGGTGGACCGACCAAGCATCTTTTTCCATCTCCCGGTTCCAAAAATCTATTCCATACACGTCCCCTGATAGGGGAGGTAACAGGGATTAAACTGATAGGAATAGTACTACTTAACATACCACTCATATTTGGATTGCACAGTACAATACACGGTGCACGCGCAGTGCCCCAAATTGGAAGTAAGAGGACCGACCAAGCATCTTTTTCCATCTCCCGCTTTGACCCTGTACCTCACAGTCAGCAGACACATTCCAGCCAATCAGCATATCCTCCCTCCCAGACCCTCTCACCTCCTATCAAAAAGCAAGGACAGCATCCATCTTAGATTCATTCTGAAGCTGCAGTGTTATTAGTTGTAATCGTAATGGGATTAACATAACCTGTATTAATCGCATTGCGAATTTAACTTAGAGCTGGGTTCCTAATGGTTGTATTGCTAGAATTATATAATGAAGATTGAGAATATAGCACTATATTCGTTATATTCGTCTATTCTAGCAATACAACCATTAGGAACTCAGATCTAAGTTGTAATCGCAATGCGATTAATACAGGTTATATTAATTGCATTGCGATTACAACTTAGATCTGAGTTCCTAATGGTTGTATTGCTAGAATATAACAAAGATTAAGAATATAGCGCTATATTCTCAATCTTTGTTATATTCTAGCAATACAACCATTAGGAACCCAGCTCTAAGTTGAATTCGCAATACGATAAATGCAGGTTATATTAATCACATTGCGAATTCAACTTTCCACACTCTGCGTCAACTACGTAATTTTCCATGGGAGTTTTGCAATTGTTCCCCCTCCGCCATGCCACAGTCCAGGTGTTAGTCCCCTTGAAACAACTTTGCCATCACTATTGTGGCCAGAAAGAGTCTAAAAATTTAAAAATTTAAGAGTTTAAAAATTCGCCTGTCTATTAAAATCTATGGCGGTTCGCCCTGTTCGCCCGTTCGCGAACATTTGCATAAATTCGCTTTCGCCGTTCGCAAACGGAAAATTTTATGTTTGCGACATATCTAATATGCAGTATATGCTAATTATGTATGTATCTTTTGGAATTTTCAGTATGGGTTTTTTCTTATGATGTTGTGATTGGTTGATGTCATTATATTAATATTTAATAATCATGTTTATAGGTTCACTTTTTCTGTTTAAATCATGTTTATACACACTTTTAGGTATTTCTTGTATTGTATATATTTGGTATTCCTGTAAATCTCCCTCTCTATGGTCGCCTCTTGAAACCTAGGGCGCATGCGCTGGTTGGTTTGCCATGCGCGCGGTGCTCTTTCCGGTCCTTGGAACGCACGGCGCGCTGGCTTCTGGTCCGGCGCCATCTTACGCAAGCGTAGATGTTGGTTCTGTCCGCGATGCTTCAGTGCGCTTTCCAGCTCTGTGCTTAGCCTGCACCAGGGACCAATGTTGACACCCTCGGGCACTTACTCGCCCCCTCCAATATGCAATTACTACAGGTGATCTCTCTTACTTTGTTAAATTTGTGTATAAATATGGGCTTAATGATACAATTCACTAGGCACCCCTGAGGAAGCCAGCAGAGCCTGGTGATAAGCGTGGGCTTTTTTCATCCGCTTTTACTTGCTCCATTGCTGGGAGCTGCTATGATAAGTATTATGCCTACTATCTTTCTGTTGACAGAATTACATGCACTTTAAGTAATATACCGGTGTATTACTCTTTGCTGTGGCACTTACTATCATATTATGGTTGGTGTTTGACAGGAAGGCGTGTGGGACTTACTTAGTCTACACAGCCATGATGTTTCATTGTATACAGTGATTTTAACCCTTGTTGTGTTTAGTGTTTCAATAAACTTGATTATATTTTTATGAGATGTGCGGCCATTTTCTCTGTATTCTTTTCTTGAGTTTATATACCCTCCTCCGTTTTACGCTCTTTGTTTCTACGGCATTTCTTTTGTGGCAAAACTTACCTGTGCCTTTCATTCTCTGGGTCAGTATGATTACAATGATACCACACATCTATAGATTTTTATGTCCAAATTGTATAACAATAATTTAAAATTTTGAAAACCTTTTTTTTTACATACCATATTCTGATGCCCATAACTTTTTTTTTTATAGTTATAGCTACTGAGTTGTCTGAGGGCTCATTTTTTGCAGGACAATCTGTAAATTTTAATGATACCATTTTGGAGGGTGTGCGACTTTTTTATCACATTTTATTACATTGTTTGGGGTAAGAGAAGCGATGAAAAAATGGTAAATCGGCCATTTTGACCCTTTCTTCCATTACGCCATTTGGAAACATATTTTTATATTTTAATAGTACGGGCCTTTTCAGATGTAGTGATGCCCATGATGCTTATATTTTTTGTTATTTATGTATTTTTTTTTTATTCTACAGAAGGGGAGATGATTTTTATATATATTTTCAACAGTTTTCTTTTTTTTACTTTTAATTGTTTTGTAGCTCATGTATTTTTAATTTTTATTCTGTACCCTTACGTTTATAATATATCCATATTGGTACAGCATTGTTGGGGATGAGTGTGATATAGGCCCTTGTGTATGGTGAACAATCTAAGAATTTCTGGTTTTGTTCATCCTGCTTCACAAAAAAAGAATAAATAGTGATCACAAAGTTGTATGTACCCCAAAATGATACCAAAGAAATAAAAAAAAAAAAACTCAAACGGCTCCTTTAATAAAAGTTATGGATCTCAGGCATGTATCGGATCAGGCATATATCGACACTCTCTCTCGGAGTTCTATCAATTATTGATAGCACCGAGTTCGGATTACCGACCTCCATACGTGGACAGATGGACACAGGACTTAGGGGTCGACGTCCCACCTGACCAATGGCCTAAACTATTTCACATGATTCATCATGTATCAGTGGCTAGTAAATTCCAGGAGGCGGGATACAAATTATTGTCCAGGTGGTATTATGTCCCGACCCGTCTGCACAAGATATTTCCAGAGGCCTCCTCTCTATGCTGGCGGTGTGGAACGGCGCCTGGGTCATTAATGCATGTCTTCTGGGACTGCCACGCGCTACGTGGTTTTTGGGACGGGGTTCACGGGACCCTTTCAAAGGTGTTCACTTTTTCCGTGCCACAGACACCAGGATTTTTTCTCTCGCTCCTCTCTGACCTTCCCATGAGCGTTCTACGTAAAACCTGCTTGCGCTTTCTCGTGGTCGCGGCTAGGTCATGTATCCCTGCAAAATCGAAATCCTCTTCCCCGCCATCCCTCAGATGCTGGGTACAAAAAGTGGAGGAGATCCGTAGAATGGAGGACCTTACGGCTACGCTGAAGGGTTCACACAAAAAGTTTCTAACGGTTTGGACCCCATGGTTTAATTTTCAGGCCACACCGAATTATCTAGCTTTGCTGGCTTGAAGGGTTTCTCCTCGGGACAGCACTATCCCTTCCCTCCCCCCTTTTTTTTTTCTCTCTCTCTCTCCTCTTCCTTTGTTTGTCTTTCCTTTTGTGTCCTGTCGATTGTACGGTTTTGAGCTATTTCCTTCTGTTATGCATGCGTGACCTCATGAGTAGGTTCCACTGGTCACGCTCTACCAGTTTGATATTTTATTATCTACCTATTGTGCATGACATGTCACTGTCTTATCGGGTTCACTCGTAGCGGCTGCTTTGTCTTGCAGGCCTTGTCTTATCTATATTCGCTGAAACAATGTATTGAACTGTCCATTCCAGTTGTACTGTGTCTGTCTTTTGAAATTTAAATAAAGAATTAAAAAAAAAAAAAAAAGCTATGGATCTCATAATATAGCAGAACAAAAACATAATCGCACTGACCCATCGAATAATGTTACATGTTAATTAACCTGCTCTGGACCGCCGCACGCAGGATCGCGTGATCTCGGCGGCCCAGTTACTCCTCGTTAAAGGCAGCTTGCAGCTTGGAAGTTATACTGCAGCCTGCCAGCGATGATCAATCGCTGGCAGGCTGTAGAAGTTAAATAAATGAAATCAAACAGGTATATCCGACGCTGTTTTGTTAACAGCATCTGATATACCTGCTACCTGGTCCTCTGGTAGTCCCATTTGCTGGGATCGACCACCAGAGGACCAGGTAGCTATGTAAAGTAGCACCAAGCACCACACTACACCCCCCCTGTCACTTATTAACCCCTTATTAACCCCTGATCACCCCATATAGACTCCCTGATCACCCCCCTGTCATTGATCACCCCCTGTATGGCACTATTCAGACGTCCATATGTGTTTTGCGGATTCGTAAAACACGGACACCGGCAATGTGCTTTCCGCATTTTGCAGATCCGCACATTGCCAGAACTATATAGAAAATGCCTTTCCTTGTCCGCAATTGCGGACAAGAATAGGACATGTTCTATATTTTTGCGGAACGGAAGTGCAGACCCGGAAGTGCGAATCCGCAATTCCGGATCCGAGCGGGACAAAGTCTGTCCCCATAGAAATGAATGGGTCCGCAATTCCGTTCCGCAAACAGAAATGCGGACGTGTGAATGGGGCATAAGGGTCCCTTATCACCGCCAGTTAGTTAGCTACTTGTTAGGTAGTTAGCGCCCAGCCCACCGCACCGCAGTCACTGATTTTGGCAGAGATTTTTTCATCCACATTGATCGATGCGAATGAAGAAATCTGTGCCGTTCATTTTTTTTTTTTTCAGCCCAGAGGCTGAACGGAAATAAAAAATCTCATTACCCGTATGCTCAATATACATGTAATGATTGCGGAGACCCTCAAATGCCAGGGCAGTACAAACACCTCACATGTGACCCCATTTTGGAAAGAAGACACCCCAAGGTATTCCGTGAGGGGTATGGTGAGTTCATGTAACATTTTATTTTTTGTCACAAGTTAGTGGAATATGAGACTTAAAAAAAAAAAAAAATTACAAATTTCCGCTAACTTGTGCCCAAAAAAAAAATATTTCTGTGAACTCGCCAAGCCCCTCACGGAATACCTTGGGGTGTCTTCTTTCCAAAATGGGGTCATATGTGGGGTATTTATACTGCCCTGGCATTTTAGGGGCCCTAAAGCGTGAGAATCCAAATGCGTAAAAATGCCCTGTGAAATCCTAAAGGTACTCATTGGAATTAGGGCCCCTTTGCTCATCTTGGCTGCAAAAAAGTGGCACACATGTGGTATCGCCGTACTCAGGAGAAGTAGGGCAATGTGTTTTGAGGTGTATTTTTATATATACCCATACTTTTTGTGAGAAATATCTCTGTAAACGACAACTTTGTACATTTTTTTATACAAAGTTGTCTATTTACAGAGATATTTCTCTCACCAAACATGGGTATATGTAAAAATACACCCCAAAACACATTGCCCTACTTCTCCTGAGTACGGGGATACCACATGTGTGACACTTTTTGTAGCCTAGGTGCGTAAAGGGGCGTAAAGTCCAATGAGTACCTTTACACTGGGTTCAGACCTGAGCGTTTAGAAGCCTATCGTTTTTGGTGCGTTCAAGACTGGCGTGTAGGCGCGTTTTTTCAAGCGTTTTGGTAAATAGTGTAGGCGCGTTTGACGCGCGTTTATGTGATTGACTGCATAGTTGGCCAATGATCAATGATATAGTTTGGCCAATCTGAGTGCTTTAGAGGTGTGACATTCCATGGTGGCTGATTCAGCATGTTGCAAACTTTGTAAAACGCGCATCCATAGGCGCGTTTTACGCTGCACAAACGCCCGAACAACACGCCTATGGCGTTTCCCATTGAAGTATATTGGAACCAAACGCTGGATAAACGCCCGAATTAACGCGAACATACTTGCCTATGCGTCGGACGTTTATAGGCGCCTACGAACGCGCATTAAAACGCGCAAGTGTGAACCACCTCCATTGGAATGCATGTTTCCTGTACTGTTGTGCGTTTTTTTGCGCGTTCGAAAGCGGCGTTTTACGCGAAAGTGTGAACTGAGTGTTAGGCTTTACAGGGCTGATCACAATTTAGCCCCGCCCAAAATGCCAGAACAGTACAAACACCCCACAAATGACCCCATTTTGGTAAGAAGACACCACAAGGTATTCTCTGAGGGGCATATTCAGTCCATGAAAAATTGAACTTTTTGTCACAAGTTAGCAGAAAGGGAGACTTTGTGAGAAAAAACTATAAAAAATCAATTTCCGCTAACTTGTGCATAAAAAAATTATCTGCTATGAACTCGCCATGCCCCTCACAGAATACCTTGGGGTGTCTTCTTTCCAAAATGGGGTCACATGTGGGGTATTTATACTGCCCAGGCATTTTAGGGGTCCTAAAGCGTGAGAAGAAGTCTGGAATCCAAATGCGTAAAAATGCCCTCCTAAAAGGTACTCATTGGAATAAGGGCCCCTTTGCGCATCTTAGCTGCAAAAAAGTGTCACTCATGTGGTATTGCCGTGCTCAGGAGAAGTAGGGCAATGTGTTTTGGTGTGTATTTTTTACCCATACCCATGCTGGGTGAGAGAAATATCTCTGTTTATTGACAACTTTGTATAAAAAATGTAAAAAAAAGTTGTCATTTACAGAGATATTTCTCACAAAAAGTATGGGTATATATAAAAATACACCTCAAAACACATTTCCCTACTTCTCCTGAGTACGGCGATACCACATGTGTGACAATTTTTTGCAGCCAAGATGCGCAAAGGGGCCCTTATTCCAATGAGTACCTTTAGGATTTCACAGGGCATTTTTACGCATTTGGATTCTCATGCTTTAGGGCCCCTAAAATGCCAGGGCAGTATAAATACCCCACATGTGACCCCATTTTGGAAAGAAGACACCCCAAAGTATTCCGTGAGGGGCATGGCGAGTTCACAGAATTTCTTTTTTTTTTTGGCACAAGTTAGCGGAATTTTTTTTTTTATTTTTATTTACAAAGTCTCATATTCCACTAACTTGTGACAAAAAATAAAATTTTACATGAACTCACCATACCCCTCACGGAATACCTTGGGGTGTCTTCTTTCTAAAATGGAGTCACTTGTGGGGTATTTATACTGCCCTGGCATTTTAGGGGTCTCTAAAGCGGGAGAAGAAGTCTGGAATCCAAATGCGTAAAAATGCCCTGTGAAATCCTAACGGTACTCATTGGAATTTGCGCATCCATGCTGCAACAAAGTGTCACTCATGTGGTATCGCCGTACTCAGGAGAAGTAGGACAATGTGCTTGGGGTGTATTTTGCATATACCTATGCTAGGTGAGAGAAAGTATCTCTTGTAGGTGACAGCTTTGTATAAAATGTTTTTATACAGCGTTGTCATTTACAGGAGTGCAAGATATTTCTCACACCCAGCATGGGTATATGTAAAAGTACACCCCCAAAACGCATTGCCCTACCTCTCCCGGAGTGACGCGATACCACATGAGTGAAGGCCACTTTGCAGCCAAGATGCGCTAGAAAGGCCTGGTACTCAACCGCAGAGCTCACATGAGCACCCTTTACGATCACAGGTGAAGCTTCTCAATGCTGTCTTTGAGCGCGCCGGCCCTAAAATGCCAGGGCAGTATAAATGCCCCACAAGTGACCCCATTGTGGAAAGAAGACACCTAGAACTGTTCGTGAGAGACATGGCAGAGTTCACCAGAAAAAAGAAATTTGGCACGGGATTCGGCGGAAATTGATTTTATATTATAAAAAGTTTTCCACAGAGTCTCATATTCCACTAGCTTGTGACAAGACATAAATTTTCCATGAACTCGCCATGCCCCTCACAGAATACCTTGGGGTGTCTTCTTTCCAAAATGGGGTCACATGTGGGCATTTATACTGCCCAGGCATTTTAGGGGTCCTAAAGCGTGAGAAGAAGTCTGGAATCCAAATGCGTAAAAATGCCCTCCTAAAAGGTACTCATTGGAATAAGGGCCCCTTGCGCATCTTAGCTGCAAAAAGTGTCACTCATGTGGTATTGCCGTGCTCAGGAGAAGTAGGGCAATGTGTTTTGGTGTGTATTTTTACCCATACCCATGCTGGGTGAGAGAAATATCTCTGTTTATTGACAACTTTGTATAAAAATGTAAAAAGTTGTCATTTACAGAGATATTTCTCACAAAAAAGTATGGGTATATATAAAAATACACCTCAAAACACATTTCCCTACTTCTCCTGAGTACGGCGATACCACATGTGTGATTATTTTTGCAGCCAAGATGCAAAGGGGCCTTATTCAATGAGTACCTTTAGATTTCACAGGGCATTTTTACGCATTTGAATTCTCATGCTTTAGGGCCCCTAAAATGCCAGGGCAGTATAAATACCCCACATGTGACCCCATTTTGGAAAGAAGACACCCAAAGTATTCCGTGAGGGCATGGCGAGTTCACAGAATTTCTTTTTTTTGGCACAAGTTAGCGGAATTTTTTTTTTATTTTTATTTACAAAGTCTCATATTCCACTAACTTGTGACAAAAATAAAATTTTACATGAACTCACCATACCCCTCACGGAATACCTTGGGGTGTCTTCTTTCTAAAATGGAGTCACTTGTGGGGTATTTATACTGCCCTGGCATTTTAGGGGTCTCTAAAGCGGGAGAAGAAGTCTGGAATCCAAATGCGTAAAAATGCCCTGTGAAATCCTAAAGGTACTCATTGGAATTTGCGCATCCATGCTGCAACAAAGTGTCACTCATGTGGTATCGCCGTACTCAGGAGAAGTAGGGCAATGTGTTTTGGGGTGTATTTTTATATATACCCATACTTTGTGTGAGAAATATCTCTGTAAGGCTACATGCACACGACCGCTGCCTGCCTCCGCGTCCGCTCCTCCTTGAAATTTTGCGTCAGTCAAAAAAAACGGATGACGGACCGTTTTTTTTGACGCATCCGATTTTTATGGCAGATCCATTGTAAAAATGCCTATCCTTGTCCGCAAACGTGAAAAAAATAGGACATGCACTATTTTTTTGACGGAATGAAAACACGGATCACGGATGCGGAACAAAAACGGTTGACCATCCGCATTTTTTGACGGACCCATTGAAATGAATGGGGAAGCATCCTAATCATGAACGGACGCGGAAACAAACAACGGTCGTGTGCATGGGGCCTAAATGACAACTTTTTAAAAAATTTTATACAAAGTTGTCAATTTACAGAGTTATTTCTCTCACCCATCATGGGTATATGTAAAAATGCACCCCAAAACACACTGCCCTACTTCTCTTGAGTACGGCGATACCACATGAGTGACACATTTTTGCAGCCTAGGTGCGTAAAGGGGCCCAAATTCCAACGAGTACCTTTAGGTTTTACAGGGCTGCTCACAATTCTTTCTAAAATGGTGTCATTTGGGGGGCATTTATACTAGCCTGGCATTTTAGCACCTGAAGACACATGACAGGTACTCAGAATGTCAGAGCTGCTTCAAAATGCGGAAATTCACTTTTTTGCACCATAGTTTGTAAACGCTATAAATTTTACCCAAACCAATAAATATACACTTATTGGATTTTTTTTTTTATCAAAGACATGTAGAACAATAAATTTAGAGAAAAATGTATATAGAAATGTAGTTTTTAAAAAAAAATTTACAACAGAAAGTGAAAAATGTCATTTTTTTGCAAAAATTTCGTTCATTTTTGAATAATATAAAAAAAAGTAAAAATGTCAGCAGCAATGAAATACCACCAAATGAAAGCTCTATTAGTGAGAAGAAAAGGAAGTAAAATTAATTTGGGTGGTAAGTTGTATGACAGAGCAATAAACGGTGAAAGTGGCCTGGTCATTAACGGTGTTTAAGCTAGGGGGCTGGTGTGGTTAAACAACAGCAGAGTCATAATTTTGTTCCATTGTCTCCAATAAAACTGAATTAATTAGTTACTGTATATGTAAGCCAAAATAGTGCCATTGAAAAATATAACCTGGCATGCATGCTGCACCTGCGCTCCCTGGATTTTGTGTGGCTGTCATGGCACATAACAGGTAGGAACTAGTGTTAGGGACCACTCATAGAGGTGACCTTGTAGTGGTGAGTGTCTTATTACACTTTGGCCAAAATGTACATCAATGCCTCATTCAACATCCAGCATGGAGGAAGGGCAGAGTGCTGGTTGCAGAGTGCCATTGCATTGCGTTTGAAAAATATAACCTGTCCTGCAAAAAAAACAAGCCTCCACACAGTTACACTTCTGGAACTTGAATTCTGCTTTGACTTTGACCTTGCCTCTGACTACCTATTATATTTCTGATGTTACCTCCTGGTATTGACCCTGCCTATAATTTGACTCTGTGATTACTGTACATCCTGTTTTGGCTCTTTTAACTTCTGGTTTTGTCTTTGTCTGATGGTATTGGTACCTCTTTTTCTTTAGGTCCCTGCACTTAGTGAAGTTAGGGGCCGTCGACCAGTTGGCACCCATTATTTAGGACAGCTTGCTCAAGTAGGTAAGTATATTGGTGTGGGTGTAAGTACAGGGATGCACTATTCCCTATATTACATGACGTAATGCTGGTTCTTTAAGGCTCGAAAATATCTGGTTGTTAAAGAGTTAAAAAAGCCTATGCAAGATGTTGGCTGCAACTTGATGGGAATTAAAGGCATAGTTCTGCCATTGCAAGACAATCAAGGAGAAGGTGAAAGTCAAATGAACTTGTTGTAGTAAGCGCTATTGTGAAGCACTGGACCTCTGTAGAGAGGGGATAACTTAAAAACTTGGCACAACCCCTTTAAAGGGTTCTTGTAAAAACAACCCTTATCTATATGCTCTCTATGAGCTGCTCTGGAGTGCTCTATCCATTTGTATATTACATGGGTAGTCTGGAGAGGAAATTTCTTGCTGGCCATGGTTAAACTCAGCAGTTTGTCAGGATGTCAAAATTGGGACTCACGGTAATCAGCAGGTCACCCTGAGACCCCTTTCACATGGGCGAGAATTCTGAGTGGGTGCAATGCGAGACGTGAATGCATTGCACCTGCACTGAATCCGGACCCATTCACTTCAATGGGGCTGTGCAGATGCGCGGTGATTTTCACGCATCACTTGTGCATTGCATGTAAATCGCAGCAAGTTCTATATTCAGCGTTTTTCATGCAAAGCAGGCCCCATAGAAATGAATGGGGCTGTGTGGAAATCGCAAGCCTCCACAAGCAAGTGCAGATGTGGTGCGATTTTCAATGATGGTTGCAAGATGGTTGTATTCACTGTATTCACTGTAATAAAAAAAATTAACTCACCTCATCCATTGATCGCGCATCCGGGCATCGTCTTCTTTATTCTTCTTTGAGGACCTGCAAAATGACGTTTGATGACATAATCATGCCACACCACTAGATGAGCGCAGTGACATCAGCGCAGGTCCTGCTGAATGAAGATAGAAGGTCCTTCTATCTTCATTAAGCAGGACCTGCGATGACATCATTGCACTCACCACAATTACATCATCAAAGGTCCTTTTGCAGGTCCTCAAAGAAGAAGGAAGTAGATGATGCCCGGCTGCGCGATCAAGTGGATGAGGTGAGTTCATTTTTTTTATTTTTCAACCCCTCAATCCACATTTTAGTAAGCATTCTCTATTAAGAATGCCATTATTTTCCCTTATAACCATGTTATAATGGAAAATAATAAAATCTACAGAATACCGAACCCAGACCCGGGTCTGGGTACCAAACATTCAGATTTTTCACATGCGCGTGCAAAACACATTAAAACACATTTCCCGCAACGCACCCGCATCTTATCCGGCCCTCACAGGCGATGCCTGTGTGAAAGAGACCTCACAGCTGAATTTTTAAAAGAGACTTCTCTAGAGGGACAACCTCTAAAATAAGCCATTGTGCAGTGGCTAAGAGCTTACTATGGGCTGTGATGTTTCCAATTGCAAAATGTAATGTGTGGAATTTGCAGGCACTATATATATTAAATATTGGTTTGCTTAAGTGTTAGAACTTTTTTATTGATTTACAAAAAACTGCTTTCAGTTCCTCTAGTTTATGGACACCATAGTACTGTTAGTGAAAGATGCATAACATCATGTCAAAAGCACTGAGCCACAACACCCTTTAGAAAGAGCATTTAACATAAAATAATAATGCAAGAGAGAGATTGTGTAATATATGCTACTAAAGCCACTCATTGTGACAAGCAATTTGTCAGAAACTTAGCAGTGACAGAAGATGAGTTTTAAGGATAGATGTGTTGGCATCTGTTGTCATTCTAATGTCTAGATAGATACAGAGAGCAACAGAGATAGATACGTGCTATCATAGAATGATGAAGACTACAAACAACAACAGATTTTAATGATGTATTCATGATGCCATAATCTGTCTTTTAAAGGCTTGTGACAATTTATTTGCATAAAAATTGTGGAAATTGAAAAAGAAATCTACTAGTCTACCAATGAATTTAGGCTCACGGGGTTCACGTGAGGAATGAAAATAAACCATTAACAAAAAAGAAAAGAAAAAAATGTGTACCCTTACCCAAAGGAAGGAATTACATTATATTACAGGTTCCTCAAGATCATAGAAGTCCCTAAACATTGATGCAATTAACAATGCTAAAAGTATGTTACTTAGATAAGATCTACTTAGACTAAGGTCTAAGAGCTGTTATCTTTTATTATTTATTTATACTTCAGAGATTTTTTATCCTATGTTTTATTTGAGTCAACCTATCATTTATTAACTTTTTATTTGTTCAGAACCCCTCTCACTCTGGTATTCCTGACCAATCCAGGTACTACAAAGATGGTCATTTAATTGAATAACCAGCATGTTATTCTATATGTTATGCTACATACCATGCTACAGTTCTGAAGAAAGATCTACAATGAAAAGTTGATTGCAGGCCATGAAAAAAGGCTGCTGTGACGAAATCTTTAATGGTACTATCTGGTAAAATTAAAGCACTGTCTAGTCACTGATAGAATCAATTTCCAGTGTGGAGATGAATTTTCAGCTTTACTGAGATATAAGGTTACTGCTGCTGATACCTGTCATCTATTGAGATGGGCATAATAATATAGATATAGAGTGAGACAGCGGCAGACAGACATACAGAGACCCTGCTCCCTGTTCTAATAAGTTTTTTGCCTCAGACAAGAGCTGGATTCACAGCTGTACTGCTCAGTAGTGCCGCAAAAAGTCCTCCATGCTGCTCCTGCTTTTGAGGGTATACTACAGAGAGGTAAAAAAGAGGGAACCAGCATTTCCTCTTCTACCTGTGTACAATATATAAGATACATCATATCAGCTAGTCTCCTACTCCTTTTTCCTCCTTCCCTCTCTACAAAGTTCTATGATCAGCAACTGTAAGCTGATGTCTCAGTGTATAGACTCCTGTGTATGGATTTTTATGAGTAATTTCATAGTGAAGAGATCAGTGCAGGAGGCAGGGTCAAGGAGGGATGAGGCCTAATAAGTGGAATTAAAGGTTTATTTTTCTTTATTTTTTTTTTTAAAATAAGATGTATTACAAATTTGATGTGATAAATGACAAGGGCTAAATTGTGATGGCTAGACAACTGGATCAGATGCTGACATGTAGTGGTTAGTACCTACCAAAAGTGGACCAAGGAGAGAAAAGAAAGGATCAGTGGTACTTTGATGCATATTAAGGTGTCAGAACAAACAGTGCAATGCAGTTTGCCGTGAATGAGACTGCTACAGAAAAATCTAAATCAAAACAATATTTGGTGATCAGGGTGGCCTTCAAAACAGTATCTTTATATTATCTTTATCTTTTCTCTTCACTGTGTTTAATTGTTTCCCCATCGCAGATTCCTCCTGACCTGAACTTGTCTTCAATGTATGCTATACTTTACTTGTTTATTCTTAGTGTTGAGCGAACAGTTCGAGCATAGTTCGGGTTTGTACCGAATTTTGGGGTGTTTGGGACCCGGACCCGAACATTTTCAAAAAAGTTCGGGTTCGGGTACATTGTTCGGCAATTTCTTCCCACTTTCTGAAGGACTGCACAGCAGCTAATCAGCTAGCGTTTTACTTCTTGCCCTAAGAAGCCATCACAGCCATGCCTACTAATGCCATGGCTGTGATTGGCCAAGTGCAGCATGTGACCCAGCCTCTATTTAAGCTGAAGTCACGTAGCGCCGCACGTCACACTGCCCTGATTAGTGTAGGGAGAGGACGCAGCTTCTGTGAGGGCGAGATAAGGCAGGGAAAAGTCAGCAAAAACACCTAATGAAGTGATCGATCTATAGCTGTGAATCATTCAACTTCTGCTAGTTAATTGCTAACTGGTTTTTAGGCTGCATAGAGCGTTTTTCTGTCACTTTTTTCTGGGGTGATCGGCGGCCATTTTGTGACTTGTGGTGCACCAGCATAAGCTGCCCTCAAGTCCATCAATCGATCAATACTAGGTTTTTTCTTTTTGCTATATCCTACATCAGGGGCTTGGCTGTGCTTATTGTCACCCCTAGAAACTCAGGATAGAAATTTCTATATTTTATTAAGGGGTTAAATACAATTGCCAAAATAGTAATCCCCTAAATCTGGAGTCCGAGCTGTGGCTAGCCAAGTGTAATACTGTCTGCTGTCTGGCAAAAGATAGATAATTTTCTGTGTTGAAATTCAATTGCCAAAATAGCAATCCCCTAAATCAGTGGTTTTAGCTGTGATTGGCCAAGTTTAATAGTGTTCGGCAAAGGATATATTTTGTTCTGGGGTGAAATTCAATTGCCAAAATAGCAATACCATAAATTAGTGGTTTCAGCTGTGGCTGGCCAAGTTTAATAGTGTCCGGCAAAGGATATATTTTGTTCTGGGGTAAAATTCAATTGCCAAAATAGCAATACCATAAATCAGTGGTTTCAGGGAGCGTAATGCCCAACGGCTCCTGGTATCGCCCATAGGGCACAGGTAGGTTGAGTGGTAGGGCCTCGGGCTACTTGAGGGACCTTGCCGTGGTGCCCGAGCTTAAGACATGTCCTCCTAGTAGGATATGTCGAACTAACCCCTCAATTTTATCAGTGTGAGGGTTTAGTATTGCCGCAGAGTGCACCTGCCTTTGCTATGGTTATGTTTTTGATCGTTCTCCACATCCACATTATCGTTATCGTATGTAGGATGGTTATTGTGGTACTTGTAGTCCGTTGCTGGCATCTTACATTGTATGCATTTTTTGCTGTTGATTGCCCCTAGAAACAGACTACAAGTGCAGGATGTGCTCCCCTATATACATGCACAACTGCATATGGGTTGAGCATATCCTGCTTGTTAAACACCACACCACGTTTTCTAATGGTTTGTGAAATTTAATTGCCAAAATAGCAAAACCATAAATCAGTGTTTTCACCTGTGGCTGGCCAAGTTTAATAGTGTCCGGCAAAGGATATATTTTGTTCTGGGGTGAAATTCAATTGCCAAAATAGCAATACCCTGAATCTGGTGTTCCAGCTGTTGCAGGCCTAGTTTAAATCTGGATACGGCAGTAAGGAAAATGAAGGAAACTCCAGCATCTAGTTCACGAGTATATTCTCTTTATTGACAGTGTTGGTGATACAGCGGCAATAAAATATATCTTCTCACATTTTATTGCCGCTGTTTCACCAACACTGTCAATAAAGAGAAGATACTCGTGAACTAGATGCTGGAGTTTCCTTCGTTTTCCTTACTACCGTATCCAGGTCTTACCTATACCTCCGTGCATCAGGGGAATCCAGTTGGAGCAAATGAATGGGTGAGCTGGACTCCACTTTTTTCGCTAGTTTAAATCTGTCCGTAACAAAGTATATTTTGTTCTGGGGTGAAATTTAAATGCCAAAATAGCAATACCCTGAATCTGGTATTCCAGTTGTTACAGGCCTAGTTTAAATCTGTGTGTAACAGGGTATATTTTTTTCTGGGGTGAAATTCAATTGCCAAAATAGCAATACCATGAATCTGGTGTTCCAGCTATTGCAGGCCTAGTTTAAATCTGTCCGTAACAGGGTATATTTTTTTCTGGGGTGAAATTCAATTGCCAAAATAGTAATACGCTGAATCTGGTGTTCCAGCTGTGACTGGACAAGTTTTATAGTGTCCGGCAAAGGATATATTTTGTTCTGGGGTGAAATTTAATTGCCAAAATAGCAATACCATAAATTAGTGGATTTTAGCTGTGGCTGGCCAAGTTTAATAGTGTCTTGCAGAGGATATATTTTTTTCTGGGGTGAAATTCAATTGCCAAAATAGTAATACCATAAATCAGTGGTTTCAGCTGTGGCTGGCCAAGTTTAATAGTGTCTGGCAAAGAATATATTTTGTTCTGGGGTGAAATTCAAGTGCCAAAATAGAAATACCCTGAATCTGGTATTCCAGCTGTTGCAGGCCTAGTTTAAATCTGTCCGTAACAGGGTATATTTTTTTCTGGGGTGAAATTCAATTGCCGAAATAGCAATACCCTGAATCTGGTGTTCCAGCTGTGACTGGACAAGTTTAATAGTATCCGTCAAAGGATAGATTTTGTTCTGGGGTGAAATTTAATTACCAAAATAGCAATACCATAAATCAGTGGTTTCAGCTGTGGCTGGACAAGTTTAATAGTGTCCTGCAAAGGAGCAATACCCTGAATATGATGTTCCAGCTGTTGCAGGCAAAGTGTTATTCAGTCCGTAAAAGGGTATATTACACTCAAGGTGTATGTACAAGTGCTGAGAGGGTCATCCTCAATAACTTCACACGCTAACGTGCATCGCCCATTGTATTTCTGTCCGTTAAAGGGTATATTACACAAAGTGTTAAAATACAATTGCTGAAGGCATTATCCTACTTATTTTTTCACGCGCTACTGTCAATCTCCAAGTGTAAATCTGTCCATAAAAGGATACCTTTCATCCAGGGCCTAAATACTAGCCCTACAATTGATATTCCCCTAAATCAGTGGTTACTGCTGTGCCTGGATTAGTGTAATACGGTACATAAATAAATAGGAAGATTGTGTTAGGTGCCTGTAAAGAACGGCCTGAATTTGAAAACAATACATTGGGCCAAATATTTTTCTTCTTATTGTGGTGCTTGGTGAACGGTAACAATGAGAAAAACCATCTAGTAAGGGACGCAGACGTGGTCATGGTGGTGTTAGTGGATGCTCTGGTGCTGGGAGAGGACGTGGCCATTCTGCCACAGCCACACGTCCTAGTGAACCAACTACCTCAGGTTCCAGTACCCGCCAGAATTTACAGCGATATTTGGTGGGGCCCAATGCCGTTCTAAGGATGGTAATGCCTGAGCAGGTACAGACGCTAGTCAATTGGGTGGCCGACAGTGGATCCAGTACGTTCACAACATTATCTCCCACCCAGTCTTCTGCAGAAAGCGCACAGGTGGCGCCTGAAAACCAAGCCCATCAGTCTGTCACATCACCCCCATGCATATCAGGGAAACTGTCTGAGCCTCAAGTTATGCAGCAGTCTCTTATGCTGTTTGAAGACTCTGCTGACAGGGTTTCCCAAGGGAATCCACCTAGCCCTTCCCCAGTGGTGGAAGACATAGAATGCACTGATGCACAACCACTGATGTTTCCTGATTAGAGATGAGCGAACACCTGGATGTTCGGGTTCGAGAGGTTCGGCCGAACTTCCGGAAAGTGTCCGGGTTCGTGATCCGAACTCAACCCGAACTTCCTCCCGAACCCGAACCCCATAGAAGTCAATGGGGACCCGAACTTTTGGGCACTAAAAAGGCTGTAAAAGACACCCAGAGGGATAATATACCGCAATAAACGCATTGCGAATACAACTTTGAGCTAACGATCACCATGGGAACGCCTCCTCCAGTAGAATGTACTGTCGGATCTGAGAATTAAGTTGAAATCGCATTGCGATAATTTGCTTAATCGCATTGCGATTTCAACTTAGCATTGCTAAATAATTCCATCCATATCGTTAACTTACTGAGTCAGTAAGTTAACGAATATGGATGGAATTATTTAGCAATGCTAAGTTGAAACGGCAATGCGATTAAGCAGATATATAATAATCGCATTGCGATTTCAACTTAATTCTCACATCCGACAGTACATTCTACTGGAGGAGGCGTTCCCATGGTGATCGGTAGCTCAAAGTTGTAATCGCAATGCGATTAAGCAAATACATAAGAATCGCATTGCGATTCCAACTTTTAGTACTCAACTTTTAAAATCGTACACCACTTTAAGTTCCAAAGTTGCAATCGCGTTCGAATAGAACTTAAAGCTGTCTCTTAGTCAGTTTTAGTATTGGTGTGCTGTAATAGAAGTTACATTCGTACGCGAATATAACTTAGAGCAATACAGTCAACTTTACACTGTTAGTTTTATTATCGCGATAATACAACTATTCAAGAATCGTGTACGATGCGTCTGTACGTGTGTGCGTTACCTCGGACACTATTCTATTTTGCCAGCCACAGCTGAAACCACTGATTTATGGTATTGCTATTTTGGCAATTGAATTTAACCCCAGAAAATAATCTATCCTTTGCCAGACAGCAGACAGTATTATACTTGTCTAACCAAAGCTGGAACACCAGATTTAGGGGATTGGTATTTGGGCAATTGTATTTAACCCTTAATAAAATATAGAAATTTCTTTCCTGAGTTTCTAGGGGTGACAATTAGCACAGCCAAGCCCCTGATGTAGGATATAGCAAAAAAAAACTAGTATTGATGGATTGATGGACTTGGTGGCAGCTTCTTCTGGCGCACCACAAGTCACAAAATGGCCGCCGATCAACCCAGAAAATAAGTGACAGAAAAACGCTCTGTGCAGCCTAAAAACCAGCGAGCAAGTAACTAGCAGAAGTTCAATGATTCTCAGCTGTAAATTGATCCATTCATTAGGTGCTGTTGCTGACTTTAACCTGCCTAATCTCGCCCTGACAGAAGCTGTGTCCTCTCCCTACACTAATCAGAGCAGTGTGACGTGCGGCGCTACGTGACTCCAGCTTAAATAGAGGCTGGGTCACATGCTGCACTTGGCCAATCACAGCCATGCCATTAGTAGGCATGGCTGTGATGGGCTCTTAGGGCAAAAAGTAAAACCCTAGCTAATTGGCTGCTGTGCAGCCCTTCAGAAAGCGGGAAGTAATCGATGAACACCGAACCCGAACCCGAACTTTTTTGAAAATGTCCGGGTTCGGGTCCGGGTCCCGGACACCCCAAAATTCGGTACGAGCCCGAACTATTCTCGAACTGTTCGCTCAACACTATTCCTGATGATGAGGACATCGGAATACCATCTCATCGGAGTCCGCACGTCTCTGATGATGACAAAACACAGGTGCCAACTGCTGAGTCTTATTGCAGTGTGCAGACCGAACAGGAGGTAAGGGAGGAAGACTGTGTGGAAGACGATGCAGGGGATGATGAGGTCCTAGACCCCACATGGAATGAAGGTCGTGTCACTGACTTTCATAGTTCAGAGGAAGAGGCAGTGGTGAGACCGAGCCAACAGCGTAGCAAAAGAGGGAGCAGGGGGCAAAAGCAGAACAGCCGCCGCCAAGAGAGTTCGCCTGCTACTGGCCACCGCCACCAGGGACTGAGCACCCCAAAGGCAGCTTCAAGGAGTTCCCTGGCATGGCACTTTTTCAAACAATGTTCTGACGACAAGACCCGAGTGGTTTGCATGCTGTGCCATCAGAGCCTGAAGCGAGGCATTAATGTTCTAAACCTTAGCACAACCGGCATGACCAGACATCTACATGCAAAGCATGAACTGCAGTGGAGTAAACACCTTAAAAACTAGGTACTCGCTCAGGCTCCCCTTGCTCCCTCTTCTTCTGCTGCATCGGCCTCTTCCTCCGCCTCAGGAGGAATGTTGGCACCTGCCACCCACCAAACAGAGGATGTGCCACCAACACCACCACCTCCATTACCAAGAATCCCCACCATGTCACACGGCAGCGTTCAGCTCTCCATCTCACAAACCTTGGAAAGAAAGCGTAAATTCCCACCTAGCCACCCTCGAGCCCTGGGCCTGAATGCCAGCATTTCTAAACTACTGGCCTTTGAAATGCTGTCATTCAGGCTGGTGGACACAGACAGCTTTAAACAGCTAATGGCGATGGATGTCCCACAGTATGTTGTTCCCAGCCGCCACTACTTCTCCAAGACAGCCGTGCCTTCCCTGCACAACCAAATATCCGATAAAATCAAGTGTGCACTGCGCCATCTGTGGCAAGGTCCACCTAACCACAGATACGTGGACTAGTAAGCTCGGCCAGGGACGCTATATCTCCCTAACTGCACACTGGGTAAATGTAGTGGCGGCTGGGCTCCAGGCGGAGAGTTCTTTGGCGCACGTCCTTCCGCCTCCAAGGATCACAGGGCATCATTCTTCGCCTCCTGTAGCCTCCTCCTCCTACTCGGCTTCCTCCTCCTCTGCTTCCACCAGCTCATCCATTCAGCCACACCTTCACCACCAACTTCAGCACAGCCCGGGGTAAACGTCAGCAGGCCATTCTGAAACTCATATGTTTGGGGGACAGGCCCCACACCGCGCAGGAGTTGTGGCGGGGTACTGAACAACAGACTGACGAGTGCTTTTTGCCGGTGGGCCTCAAGCCTGGTGGTGTGCGATAATGGGCGAAACCTCGTCGCAGCTCTGGGACTAGCCGGTTTGACGCACATCCCTTGCCTGGCGCATGTGCTGAATTTGGTGGTGTAGAAGTTCATTCCCAACTACCCCGACATGTCAGAGCTGCTGCATAAAGTGCGGGCCGTCTGTGCGCGATTCCGGCATTCACATCCTACCGCTGCTCGCCTGTCTGCGCTACAGCGTAACTTCGGCCTTCCAGCTCACCGCCTCATATGCGACTTGCCCACCAGGTGGAACTCCACGTTGCATATGCTGGCCAGAATGAGCGAGCAGCAGCAGGCGATAGTGGAGTTTCAGCTGCAGCACGCACGGGTGAGTCGCTCGGCAGAACAGCACCACTTCACCACCAATGACTGGGCCTCTATGCAAGACCTGTGTGCCCTGTTGCGCTGTTTCGAGTACTCCACCAACATGGCCAGTGGCGATGACGCCGTTATCAGCGTTACAATACCACTTCTATGTCTCCTTGAGAAAACACTTAGGGCGATGATGGAAGAGGAGGTGGCCCAGGAGGAGGAGGAGGATGAGGGGTCATTTTTATCACTTTCAGGCCAGTCTGTTAGAAGTGCCTCATAGGGAGGTTTTTGCAACAGCAGAGGTACAAATTTTGCCAGCCAGGGCCCACTACTGGAGGACGAGGAGGATGAGGAGGAGGTGGAGGAGGATGAGGATGAAGCAGGTTTACAGCGAGGTGGCACCCAACACAGCTCAGGCCCATCACTGGTGCGTGGCTGGGGGGATATGGAGGACGATGACGATACGCCTCCCACAGAGGACAGCTTGTCCTTACCTCTGGGCAGCCTGGCATACATAAGCGACTACATGCTGCAGTGGCTGCGCAACGCAGCAGAGTTGCCCACATTTTAACATGTGCAGACTACTGGGTTGCCACCCTGCTTGATCCCCGGTACAAAGACAATGTGCCCACCTTACTTCCTGCACTGGAGCATGATAGAAAGATGCGTGAGTATAAGTGCACGCTGGTAGATTCGCTCCTGAGATCATTCCCAAAAGTCACAGGGGAACAGGTGGAAGCAAAAGGCGAAGGCATAGGAGGAGCAAGAGGTCGCCAATGCAGCTGTGTCACGGCCAGCTCCTCTGATAGCAGGGTTAGCATGGCAGAAATGTAGAAAAGTTTTGTCTCCACGCCACAGCTAACTGCACCACCACTTGATACGGAACGTTAGTAGTTACATTGCACTGCGCACGCGCATTTACCTAAATTTACCAAAATTTCAAATGAACCGGACCGAGCATGGGTCTTTTTCCATCTCTCGGTTCCAAAAATCTATTCACTACACCGTCCCTGGTCCTGATAAGGGACAAAACAGGGATTAAACTGATAAGAATAGTACTTAGTTAACACTAGTTGCATTGGTGCCAAATTCCATTGCAAGTGCCCAAAATTAGAAGGAAGCGGACAGAGCAAGCTTTTTTCTCTATCTCCCCATGTATGGATTCAATTCAATACACGTCCCCTGATAGGGAGACACGAGCAGTGCCACAAATTGGAAGTAAGTGGACCGACCAATGATCTTTTTCCATCTCCCGGTTCCTAAAATCTATTCGATACACGTCCCCTAATAGGGGACGTAACAGGGATTAAGCTGATAGGAATAGTACTACTTAACACACCACTCATATAGAGTGGCACAGTACATTGCACCGCGCACGCGCAGTGCCCCGAGTTGGAAGGAAAAGGGCCGACCCACCATCTTTGTCAACCTCACGATTCCTAAAATTTATTCCATACACCGGCCCCTGATAGGGGACAAAACAGAGATTAAACTGGTAAGAACAGATTTTTTTAATTTAAAAAAAAAGAGGACAGCTTCTGCAGAGCTGGGTATTTTTTGGCCGCGTTACTGAACGCTCATGCACAATGGCTAGTCTCATGCGTCCTTTTGCGGAGGTGACAAACCTGGTCAGTCAAACCCAAGGCAACATTATTGACCTCATACCATATGCATTTTTTCGGAGCGTGCCCTGCCAAGAGTGCTGGATCAGGCCGTAGATGAGCTTGAAGAGGAAGAGTTGTGGTCACCATCACCACCAGAAGCAGCCTTGTCGTCGTCGATCGCTGGACCGGCGGCAACGCAGAGAGAGGAGTCTGAGGAGGAAGGTGGCTTTGAGAAGGTGGAAGACCAACCACAGCAGGCATCCCAAGGGGCTTGTTGTCACCTTTCGGGGACCCGTGGCTGGGTGGAGGAAGAGACCTTCAATGACGTCAGTGAGGACAAGGAACGGGACATGGCTAGCTTGGTATCCAACCTTGTGCAAATGGACTGTTTGCGGTTGTTTGCAGTGTGTTAAACAGGGAGTTTGGTATGTCAGAGTTTGTTCTTATACTGTTAAGCGGGTGTAACCCTTACACTGCCTGATCGATACAACATCATACCTGATCGCAGCTACCAGCAAGCAAATACTTTTATTTTTCCCCCTATTTTCACAGATTATTATTTTTTGCTTCAATTTAATTAAGTAGCATATATTCATGATTACTGCAGCAATACCAAGGTCTGGCATGTAAATTACCTGTGTGTATTAACCCCATAAGGACCCGCGCAGTACATGTACAGCACAACCGGACGTGACTTAAGGACCAGCGCCGTACATGTACAGTGCAAGGTCCACGGGGCTCTGGAGAATGATCGCCGATGAATCAGGGCACCATAGCTCTTTGTTCTGCACCGCCCCATGCAGCTCTAAGCGCTGCGATTGGCCAGTTAATGAAGACGGGCACATCGCAGCGCCGGAAGCTGTATACATATATATAAATTTCAGTGAGTGTCAGTTTAGAATTTTTTACAAACGAACCATCTGCGTACGTGCATTTTGTAACCACTGAGCACCGATCAGTAGTGTTCATTACTGATCGCGTCTGCTTAGTTTGCACAAGTTTTTTTTTTATGCAGAAAACTTTTTTTGTGCAGAAAAAACTTTTTTGTACACAAACTACTTTTTTGTGCAGAAAATACTCTTTTCACAATTTCAAACTTTCTCCCATTTTTTCTTCTAAATTTAATTTCATATTTATTACAAGCCCCTCCACGTGTGAAAACAGAACATACACACCCCTCACACTAAATAAAGGTTTACACATTTCACATGTCACATCCCAATAAAATAAAATGTCCAATTCATAACAACGTGTATAATCAGCTGAAGAGGCATATGCCATCCTTGACTCCGATACTGAGTCTGCCAGTGACTCAGTGAGGGAGAAGAGGATGCCACTTTCCTCTACTCCTCTACCCCCTCATCACATCATCATCATTCTGTGAGGGACCCTCTAGAAGGCATCCCCAGGGTAGCAGTGGAGGCAGCCCCCAAGCCCCCCCCCCCCCCCCAGAGTGAATCCTTATGGACCTGACAATTATCAGCCCCAAATTCCTGAGTTTGTGGGCAACTCAGGAATTCAGAAAGATTGTGCGGGCTTCACAGAAACAGATTTTTTCAAAATCTTATTTTCTGAAGATTTTGTAAATGTAATGGTGGCCCAAACCAATTTATACGCCCAACAATTCATTGCTCAGAACCCTATATAACCATACGCTAGACCTGTAGGTGGGACCACAGTAAGTTCAGCAGAGATGAGGAAGATTTGGGGACTCGTGCTGCATATGGGCATTGTAAAAAAAAAACTAATATTAGGCAATATTGGAGTTCGGACATTTCCTACCAGACTCCCATTTACAGTAACATCATAACCCAGAAGCGATTTGAGTCAATTAAGAAAATTCCTACACTATAACGACAAACCAAGGTACCCCAAAACGACCCAACATTTGGCCGTCTATTCAAAGTTAGACCTGCCAATAGTGTTGAGTGCGAATATTCGAAAAGCAAATTTTAATCGCAAATTTCGGAACTTCTAGAATTCGTGAATATTTCAAATATATTGATATATATTCGTAAATACAAATATTCGCCTGCTTCTTGCTTGTGGGCCAATGTGAGAAGTTTGCAATATCTAGTGAATTAGAATATTCTTCATTATTTAATTTATTTCTTCTTATACAAAAAATCGGCAATGTAATATGTGCTTTAATCGAGTAAGGGCGGGTTATATGCAACTTTCCTATTGGGTTGGCTTGCTAGAATTCACGAGTATGTAGACTATAGTGTGATATATTCGTAAAAACAAATATTCGCTTTTTTTTTCCATCTAAACCCATTAGAGTAATAAATGTAATGGGGTCAGATAAAAAAAAAAAAAAAAAAAGACGAATATTCATTACATATTTGCAAATTTTAGCAAGCCAACCCAATAGGAAAGTTGCCGAAACCCACCCTTACTCGATTAACACGCATTTTACATTGCCGATTTTTCGCATAAGAAGAAATAGATTAAAAAATGAAGAATATTCTAATTCAGTCAGGATAAACTCAGGAAACTTTTAGCAGCTTGAAAAATGTTGCTAAAGTAACCCACACCTGTATTTTGCGTTACGAATTCGCATTATGTGCTTTTTACATTGCCGATTTTTCACAATCAAGAGAATAATTTCGAATACGAATGTATGACGAATATTCTAATGAATATTCGGGAAATATCGCAAATTCGAATATCACCCCTGCCACTCATTATTACCTGTCAAACCACTTTAAGACCAAGTTTGCTGGAGGATTAGATTCCGCCAGTACCTGCCTAGCAAAAGGGCAAGGTATGGCATAAAGATATACAAACTTTGTGAGAGTAGCTCCGGGTACACCCACAAGTTCCGCATTTATGAAGAGAAAGATTCATGGATAGAACCCCCAGAATGCCCCCCCCCCATGCTAGGAGTTAGTGGGAAGACTGTGTGGGACTTACTGCACCCACTGCTGGTTAAGGGTTACCACCTCTATGTGGATAACTATCACACTAACACCAACTCCCCTGCCCCTGTAAGTGGTACCGCTACCACAGTCCCCAAACCAATTTGCATCCTGGAATACAACAGGCAGATGGGAGGGGTGGATCTGTCAGATCAACTTCTGAAGCCCTACAGTGTCACACAAAAAACAAAAATGTGGTTCAAAAAGCTGGCACTACACATTGTACAGATGGCAATGTGCAATGCATACGTGCTATTTCAATCTGCAGGCCACACCGGAACTTTCCTTCAGTTCCAAGAGGTGGTTATCAAGACCCTAATTTTTCAAACCCAGACCGGGGAGGGTCCCAGTACTTCTGGAAGTCATGGTGCCCATGTCATTCCAGGGCAACATTTTCAAGTTCAAGTTCAAATTAGGGTTATTTACTTTAAAAAAAAGACGACTGAGGGGAGATCTAATAACTATGTATAAGTATATCAGGGGTCAGTACAGAGATCTGTCCCATCATCTATTTATCCCCAGGACTGTCACTGTGACGAGGGGACATCCTCTGCGTCTGGAGGAAAGAAGGTTTGTACACAAACATAGAAGAGGATTCTTTATGGTAAGAGCAGTGAGACTATGGAACTCATTGCCTGAGGAGGTGGTAATGGTGAGTACAATAAAGGAATTCAAGAGGGGCCTGGATGTATTTCTGGTGTATAATAATATTACAGGTTATAGCTACTAGAGATGGGTCGTTGATCCAGGGAGTTCTTCTGATTGCCTGATTGGAGCCGGGAAGGAATTTTTTACTCCCCTTATGTGGGGAAAAATTGGCTTCTATCTCACAGGTTTTTTTTTTTCTTCCTCTGGATCAACTAGCGGGATGACAGGCCGAACTTGATGGACAAATGTCTTTTTTTGGCCTTATGTACTATGTTATGTACTATGTTATGTAAGTCCCCCAGACAGCAAGGAAGGGAAGGACACAAAAAAGAAGCAGGGTATGTTCCAAAAGGGGGATAAGGAAAGACAACATTAACCACTGCCCTGAAAAACCTGGCCTGTGCATGCATGAGTATTTTAAAATCTAACAGTCATCCATGGAGTATTAATTTAATTTCATCCTTTATACTCCCTGTAATATTTCCACTTTATATCTCTGATTTAGTCCACCTCACTTGCATATCCACTTTCCAACAACCACTACATATTATTTTCTGTGAGACAACTGTTAGGTCAAAAGTGCCCTTTTCACTGCATAAAATGTTCATACTGGGGTGCTTTTAATTTCTGGGGACCTTATGCGACATGGCACCTAAAATCCATGTCTGCCAATTCAGGCTTGCCAGCAAAGCCCATATTTTTCTGTTTGCCTGCTGTGCACCCATATAGCAGGCTACAAGCACATATGGGGTGTTTCCTGAATGGGGAGAAAATGTAGAACGCATACTGGTGTGCATTTTCTCCTTTAACCCCTTGTGAAAGAAAAAAATTGGGGTCTGCTAGTGATTAGTTTTTTTCACAAATGTGCGCTTTGAAATCATTTAACTGGTGTTTCTGCCTTCTGTGAGACACCTTTTTGCTGAAAAGTACCCTTTCTACCACTTAAAATGTTCGTACTGGGGTGCTCTTTCCAAAATGGCATCACTTCTTGGGGTTTTCAGTTTCTGGGAACCACAGGAATCTTTTAAAAGTGACATGGCACCTAAAATCAATGTCTGCCATTTCTGGTCAGCAAAATCCAAATTTCGCTGTTTGAATCTAGAGCTCTGCTGTGCGCCTATACATCATTTTTTGAGCACACATGGGGTGTTGCCATATTCGGGGGAAATGGGTAACAAAATATGGGGAACATTTCATCCTGTTACCCCTTGTGAAAGTTAAGAATGTGGGTGTAAAGCAACTTTTTCTGGAAAAAAATGTTAATTTTTCCTTTTCACAGCCAAGTGTTTCCTAATTCTGTGAAACACCTGATGGGTAAAAGTGCTCACTACACACCTTGAAATATTCCTTGAGGGATGTAGTTTCCAAAATGGGGTCACTTTTTGGGGGTTTCCACTGTAGGGCCACCTTAGGGTGTCTTCATATGCGACATAGCTCCCAATTACCATTCCAGCTAAATCCGCTCTCCAAAGCCATATGGTGCTCCTTCCACTCTGAAGCCTGCTGTGCGCTCATGCATCAGTTTTTGAGCACAGATTGGGTGTTGCTGTATTCAAGGGGAAATGGGGAACAAAATGTGGTGCATTTTGTCTTGTTACCCTTTGGAAAAGTGAAAAATGTGGGTGTAAAGCAACTTTTTTGTAAAAAAAAAAAATGCAATTTTTCATTTTTACTGCCAAGTGTTTCCTAATTCTGTGAAATGCCTGATGGGTCAAAATGCTCACTACATACCTTGAAATATTCCTTGAGGGATGTTGTTTCTGGAATGCGGTCTCCTTTTGGGGGTTTCCACTGTAGGGCCACCTCAGGGTTTCTTCATATGCGACATAGCTCCTAATTAACATTTCCAGCTAAATCCGCTCTCCAAAAGCCATATGGTGCTCCTTCCACTTTGAAGCCTGCTGTGCACCCATGTATCAGTTTTTAAGCCCACCTGGGGTGTTTCTGTAAACTCTAGATTCAGGGTAATAGATTTTGAGTTTTGTTTGGCTGTTAACCCTTGATATGTTGCAGAAAAAAATAGATTAAAATTTAAAATCCGCTAAAAAAAGTGACATTTTGAAATTTCATTCCCATGGGACACCTTAAGGGTTAACAAAGTTTGTAAAGTCAGTTTTGAATAGCTTGAGGGATATAGTATCTAAAATGGGTTGATTTATGGGTGGTTTCTAATATGTAAGCCCCAGAAACTGACTTCATATCTGAACTGGTCCTGAAAAAATTGGGTTTTGAAAATTTTCTTAAACATTTCAAGATTTGATTCTAAACTTCTAAGCCTTCTAACGTCCCAAAAAAATAAAATGTCATTTTAAAAATGATCCAAACATGAAGTAGACATATGGGGAATGTAAAGTAATAACTATTTTGGAGGTATTACTATCTATTATAATGGTAGAGAATAGAAATTTGGAAAATTGCTAATTTTTCCAAATTCTTGGTAAATTTTGGATTAATTTATAAGTAAAGGTGAAATATATCGATTCAAATTTACTACTGTCATGAAGTACAATGTACAGAGGAAAAGGACCGGCACTCACCAAATTCAATATCTTCACTTTATTCACCACACATGGCAAGACAAAAAGACGCAGGCGTTTCGGCTCAAACGCAGTGAGCCTTCCTCAATTATCAAATCTACACAGGTTATTCACATTTAAATAGACCGCCACAGCGGATATGACGTCAGATCACCATGGTAACATACAAACACATAAAGACGCTATTATACACATAATACCAGGAACTGGAGATTACTTCGTTTCAGGTTTTCTGAAATGCAAAAGTAAAGGATGAACATACATCCCTTATCCTCCAATACTAGAATGGTTAAAAACACATTATTCAGAAAGTCAAATACACGGGAAATTTTTATAGAAAACTATGCAAATCATAGTCCCTATTTAAACCTTTCAGATGGATAGTTTGCAGCTTATGTATCCAAAAGGATTCTCGTTTTTTAAGGGCTTTCACCCTGTCCCCTCCTCGTCTGGGCATTGCTATCTGTTCAATAATTTGAAATCGCAACTGCGAAACATTATGGCGACACTGATCAAAGTGAAACGGAATGGGCAATAATAAATTGCGGTTGCGAATGGTGGACTTATGTTTACAGAAGCGGTCCTTCATCCGCATTGAAGTCTCGCCTATGTAAACCAGTCCACATGGACATTTTAGCAGATAAATAACAAAGTTACTGTTGCAGGTATAGAAACCCCTTATGGGAATTCGCTCACCCGTATGCGGATGGGTGAGGAATTCTCCCTTTATCACACTTGAGCAGTGAATACACTGCAGACAGGGGAAAGTGCCCTTCTTAGGGGTAGAAAGAGTCATTTGTCTCAATGTCGATTTGCAGCTACCTATATCTGCCTTGACCGCAATATCACGAATATTGCGAGGACGTTTGTAACACACCATAGGGCGCTGTTGGAAAACCTCAATGGAGGGATACGCTCTAGTTAGAATATTCCAGTGCTTATTAATAACACCGGTACATTTCATCATCCACGGATGATATTTAGTAATGAATGGAATCCGTGGCTTTTTGTCTTTGTCAGATGACACAGATATTTGAAGTTTATCACGCTCCGTCTGGAGCAGTAATGGGGGATAACCCCTTTCAGAAAATCTTTGCGTCATGCCATCCAATCGTCTTTCTTTAGTCTCATTTTTAGAGACTATTGTATTCACCCGGCGAAATTGTGAGTATGGAAGCGATCTTTTTACTGCCGGTGGATGGTTGCTGGCATAATGCAAAAGACTATTCTTATCTGTTTCTTTTACATACAAATCGGTCTGTATCTGCCCCTCATCATCCTTCAGTATCCAAGTATCCAGGAACTTTTCATTGATACTATTCTGGGGTGTTTAAGACTTTTTGATTACTTTTTATATACATTTTTGTAGCAAATGAAGTGACCAAAAACGTCAAATCCGACATTTGGACTCTTTTTTTTCTTTCTGTTTTGCTGTTTGCCGTATAGGGAATATATTTTTATACTATGGGTGTTTTCTACTACATACAGGTTACATACACATCTCAGTACACAGTACACAGCTCTTCTACATGCAGGTTACATCACTGCTCTATATACACAGTACATAGCTTTGCTACATACAGGTTAGACACACATCTATGCTACACAGTACACAGCTCTGCTACATGCAGGTTACACACACATCTCTGCTACACAGTAAACAGCTCTGCCTCATGCAGGATACACACATATCTCTAATAAACAGTACACAGCTCTGCTACATGCAGGATACACACATATCTCTATTACACAGTATATAGCTCTGCTACATGCAGGATACACACATATCTCTATTACACAGTACACAGCTCTGCTACATGCAGGTCACACACACATCTCTGCTACACAGTACACAGATCTGCTACATGCAGGTCACACACATCTCTGCTTCACAGTAAACAGCTCTGCTACATGCAGGTTACACACACATCTCTGCTACACATTACACAGATCTGCTACATGCAGGTTACACACACATCTTTGCTACACAGTATACATCTCTGCTACATACAGGTTACACACATATCTCTATTACACAGTACATAGCTCTGCTACATGCAGGATACATACATATTTCTATTACACAGTACACAGCTCTGCTATATTCTGGATACACATATCTCTGATACAGAGTACACAGCTCTGCTACATGCAGGATACACACATATCTCTATTACACAGTATACAGCTCTGATACATGCAGGATACACACATATCTCTCTTACACAGTACACAGCTCTACTGCATGCAGGATACACACATAGCTCTACTACACAGTACACACATCTCTAATACACAGCTCTAATTGATGACTACAGTTCTGTACACAGCCGCTGTGAAATCTGACCCCTCCCACACACATGACATCATCACAGGTCCTTTGCCTTTCCAGCAGCTAGCAGCTTCTTCAGGCATAGAGTTTGTGTATTGCATACTTTTGAGTTAGGGAGGAGGGAGTTTTGTCTGACATCTGATGGAGTTTTGGATGAAGGAGGAGGGCATTTTGGCTGAGGTCTGAGGGAGGAGGCAGTTTTGGATGAGGGAGGTTTGTCTGAGGGAGGAGGCAGTTTTGGCTGAGGTCTGATGGAATTTTTGGCTGAGGTCTGAGGGAGTTTTGTCTGACATCTGATGGAGTTTTGGATGAGGGAGGAGGGCGTTTTGGCTGATGTCTGAGGGAGGAGGCAGTTTTGGATGAGGGAGAAGGGAGTTTTGCCTGAGGGAAGAGGACTGATGGAGTTTGGGCTGACGAAGGAGGGAGTTTTGCCTGACGGAGGATGGAGTTATGGATGATGTTTGACGATGTCCTAATATGGACACTGTAAAGGTGAAATTGAGAGTTAGGCCTCATGCACACGACCGTTTTTTTATGCTGTCCGCAAAAAGGGGTTCCGTTGTTCAGTGATCCGTGTCCGTTTTTGCCTTCCGTTGTGTTTCCGTGTGTCTTCCGTTTTTTTTAGCGGACATGACCCAAAAGATTTTACCAAAAGACAGGCTGACAATGTTTCCCAAGTGCCTGCCAATGGATCCGCAAAAAAAACGGACACGGAACGCGGATGACACACGGATGGCCATCCGTATTTTTCACGGACCCATTGACTTGAATGGGTCCGTGAACCGTTTTTTACGGACAAGAATAGGACAGGTTATATTTTTTTGACGGACTGGAATCACGGACCACGGACGCGGAGGACAAACGGTGCATTTGCCGAGGTTTCCACGGACCCATTGAAAACCAATGGGTCCGCAGAAAATCACGAAAAACGGAGCAACGGACACGGAATCAAACAACGGTCGTGTGCATGTAGCCAAAAGCCGCAATCGTTTTCATATATTCAGCTTCCATGCGGTTTCAATTTACATTTTTATTGGGGTGCATTCAGTTTAGTCATTCAGTTTCCACAAAGACAGAATTTAAAAAAAAATTGGGGATTGTTAAATTTAATTAAACCAGCATATATATGTAATTACTACAAGACTCAGGGTAAGGCCTAATTCACACGTCCATATTTTTTTTCCGCATTATTTCCGCAAAAATGCGGAAATAATGCAGAAGATATGTGGACCCATTCATTTCAATGGGTCCGCAAAAGATGCGGAGAGCATTCCGTATGCTCTCCGCATCTGAAAATCCTTTCATTTCCTCAATGTGGAACCGTAAAAAAAAGTAGAGCATGTCCTACCTTTGTCCGAAATTGCGGACCGTAGCCCCATTGAAGTGAATGGATCCGCATAAATCCGGATGACATGCGGAAAGGTTACAAAAGTCATCTGCATGTCATCCGTATTTGCGGATCCGTAATTACGGATCCACAGGAAATGAAAAGTTACCCTGGAAACATCTTTTTTTTTTCTTGTTCTTCTAGATTTTTGCGGAAATACGGAAACACGAAAGGTATACGGAGACACAAAAAAACAAAAACGGAAGAATTTTGCGGAAACATGGATCCACTAAAAAACGGACCGTGATTCTGGAAAGAAAAATTACTGACGTGTGAATAAGGCCCAAGATAGCAATCTACCTGTGTGTATGAAGGTGAATTTACGCCTCAGGCCGTAATCACCCGTTTCATCCTTGAATTCTATTTCCACACAGTTAAAATTTTACACAGTTAATTTTTTTGTGAGGGAGGATTACATTTCTTTAACTCCTTTCCAACCTATGACGTGTATACTTATCATGGAGCACTGCTAATTGGCGCTCCATGACAAGTATACACATCATGGCATTAAACTGTCACCATGTCTGCAGACATGGTGACAGCGCTGAGGCCCCGGCTGTTACAGACAGCCAGCGATCTCAGCTAACCAGGCTGGGACCAATGAGGGTGGTCCTGGGCCAGCGATCACTCTGATTGACTAGTCTGTACAGACTAGCCAATCAGTCGATCCTAATTCCGACTGAAAGTTTCTGATCCCCACAGTCAGTCCGTAAGAACCTGCTCTATAAAAATATCACAAGACCTAACCCCTCAGGTGAACACCATAAAAAAAAAAACTGTGCCAAAAAAGTGTAATACCAAGTGATCAAAATGTCATATGCACCCTAAAATAGTACCAATCAAACCGTCGTCTCAAACAAAAAAATTAGCCCCTACATAAGAGTCGCCCAAAAAAAAATAAAAAATAAGGCTTTCAGAATAAGGAGAAATAGAAAAAGCATTTTTTTTTCAAAAATGCTTTATTATGTAAAACTGAAACAAACAACCAGTATTTGGAATTGTCACATCCGTAACAACCTGCTCTATAAAAATACCACATGATCTAACCTGTCAGATGAACATTGTAAATAACAAAAAATAAAAACAGTGCCAAAACAGCAATTTTTGTTACCTTGCCTCACAAAAAGTGTAATATAGAGCAACCAAAAACCATATGTACCCTAAAATAGTACCAACAAAACTGCCACCTTATCCCATAGTTTCCAAAATAGGGTTATTTTTTGGAGTTTCTAATCTAGGGGTGCATCGGGGGTCTTGAAATGTGACATGGCAACTTAAAATTATCCCAGTGAAATCTGCCCTCCAAAAACCATATGGCATTAATTTCTTTCTGCGCGCTGCCATGTGCCCGTACAGCAGTTTACAACCACATATGGAGTGTTTCTGTAAACTACAGAGTTAGGTAATAAATATTGAGTTTTGCTTGGCTGTTAACCCTTGCTTTGTTAGCGGAAAAAATGTATTAAATGGAAAATCTGCCAAAAAAGTGAAATTCTGAAATTTCATCTCCATTTTCTATTAATTCTTGTGAAACACTTAAAGGGTTAACAAAGTTTGTGAAATCAGTTTTGAATACCTTGAGGGGTGTAGTTTCTAAAATGGGGTCACTTTTGGGTGGTTTCCATTATGTAAGCCCCACAAAGTGACTTCAGACCTGAACTGGTCCTTAAAAAGTGGGTTTTGGAAATTTTCAGAAACATTTCAAGATTTGCTTCTAAAATTCTAAGCCTTCTAACGTCCCCAAAAAATAAAATGGAATTCACAAAATGACCCAAACATGAAGTAGACATATGGGGAATGTAAAGTAATAACTATTTTTGGAGCCATCACTATCTATTATAAAAGTAGAGAAATTGAAATTTGGAAATTTGCTAATTTTTCTAAATCTTTTGTACATTTTGTATTTTTTTTATAAATAAAAATGAAATTTTTGGATTCAATTTTACCACTGTCATGAAGTACAATATGTGACAAGAAAACATTCTCAGAATGGCCTGGATAAGTAAAAGCGTTTTAAAGTTATTACCACATAAAAATGGCCTGGTCCTTAAGGTGAAAAATGGCTGGGTCCTGAAGGGGTTAAGCAGCATAAATGTATAATATACATTTATCGACATTTTCTCACTGCTCAGGCTGATCCTGTTGAATTGACCTCGCCTTGCTGATGGTGCCCCATCTTGCCACTGTTTTGTCTGTCTTTCTGCCTACCATCACATTCTGTACTGCTGCTGCTGCTGCAGCCTGCATTGTGCCACTAATGCCTCTCAATCTTCAGTTTACGTGTATTCAGTTTCCCCATGGTTGAAATGTAAACATTTTTGGTGGGGTTAAATTTCATGAGGCAGCAAATTTACAAGATTACTGCATTAATACCAACATTTTGTCACAGCTATGGCTGATTCCGATGAATATGCATCGCCTTGCTGGTGTTGCCCCATCTTGCCACTGTTGCTATCTGTCTGTCTAACTACCATCACATTCTGTATGGCTGATGCTGCGGGCTGCATATCGCCTAGCCATTTTCCAACCATCACGTTCTGTACCACTGCTGCGACCTGCGGACCATCATCTTCCGTAAGGCTGTTGCTGCCTCCATCATGCTTCTGCCTGCCAACATGTATCATATAGCTGCTGCTGCAGCTGCCACTGCCTCAGCTGCTGCTGCATCTCGCTGTTAACCCCCTACTGCCACCACCATCTACCGACACTATCACTACTACTACTACTAATACTACTATTACCACTACTACCCATACAAGAAAGCCTTGTATGTTCCCTGCTATACTGGTCATGTTGCTGCCACTATTGCCGCCACATGCCACTATATCTGTACTGTACCCGTTCCACATCCACACTGCACTGCTGCTGCTCTCAATTAAAAGAGATATTTTTTAGGCAAAATGAGCTATTTTTTTCTTCTGACAATCAACACTTTTTGCTTGTCATATGGGCAGGCTTTCTGACCCTGTCATGGCATAATTTTGGAACGGATGGCTCGCTCATTTCTAATATGGACACAAATGTTGATGGTGGCTCTCTCGAACAAGCGGACTGGGAAATTAAATTATCCCTGGAAAAAAAAAAAAAAGTGGCCCCATGTTGTAGGGGGACAACACAAGTAGGTGGAGTCAGTATTACCATAGCACAAAATACCTTACCTTTAAAAATGTTGTGGCAGTGGAGCTGCCAGAGGGCCATATGAGGGCAATGGAAATCAGTGGAGCCTGGGTGAGAACAGTATGGAAAGGCTGTAAAAATTGTTTTTTCCCACTGTCTGCAGCAGCTTGGCTGGTAATTTAGATAATTAACAGCCAGCTGAGGAGCACAGGTAAAGATGGGCTGGGCTCCTTAACCACATCAGCCCCCCTAGCTTAAACACCCTTAATGACCAGGCCACTTTTTACAATTCTGCACTACACTACTTTCACCGTTTATTGCTCCGTCATGCAACTTACCACCCAAATGAATTTTACCTCCTTTTCTTCTCACTAATAGAGCTTTCATTTGGTGGTATTTCATTGTTGCTGACATTTTTACTTTTTTTGCCATTAATACAAATTTAACGACATTTTTGCAAAAAAATGACATTTTTCACTTTCTGTTGTAAAATTTAAAAAAAAAACTACATTTCTATATAAATTTTTCTCTAAATTTATTGTTCTACATGTCTTTGATAAAAAAAAGTCCAATAAGTGTATATTTATTGGTTTGGGTAAAAGTTATAGCGTTTACAAACTATGGTGCAAAAAAGTGAATTTCGGCATTTTGAAGCAGCTCTGACTTTCTGAGCGCCTGTCATGTTTCTTCAGGTGCTAGAATGTCAGGATAGTATAAATACCCCCCAAATCACACCATTTTAGAAAGAAGACACCCCAAAGTATTCGCGGAGGGGCATGGTGAGTTCATGTATCATTTCATTTTTTTTCACAAGTTAGTGTCTTCTTTCCACAAGTTAGTGTCTTCTTAGTTTTTCCCAAAAAAAAAAAAAAGTTTTAATTTCTGATAACTTTTGGCAAAAATAAAATCTCAGACGGACTCACTATGCCCCTCAGTGAATACCTTGGGGTGTCTACTTTCCGAAATGGGGTCATTTGTGGGGTATGTTTACTGTTCTGGCATTTTGGGCGGGGCTAAATTGTGAGCCGCCATGTAAAACCTAAAGGTACTCGTTGGAATTTGGGCCCCTTTGCGCACCCAGGTGTCTTCTTTCCAAAATGGGGTCACATGTGGGGTATTTATACTGCCCTGGCATTTTAGGGGCCCTAAAGCGTGAGAAGAAAAATGCGTAAAAATGCCCTCCTAAAAGGTACTCGTTGGAATTTGGGCCCCTTTGCGCATCTTGGCTGCAAAAAAGTGTCACACATGTGGCATCGCCGTACTCAGGAGAAGTAGGGCGATGTGTTTTGGGGTGTATTTTTACATATACCCATGCTGGGTGAGAGAAATATCTCTGTAAATTGACAACTTTGAATAAAAAAATTTAAAAAGTTGTCGTTTACAGCGATATTTCTCACACCCAGCATGGGTATATGTAAAAATACACCCAAAACACATTGCCCTACTTCTACTGAGTATGGCGATACCACATGTGTGACACTTTTTGCAGACAAGATGCGCAAAGGGCCCTAAAACCAATGAGTACCTTTAGGATTTCACAGGCCATTTTTACGCATTTGGATTCTCACACTTTAGGACCCCTAAAGGCCAGGGCAGTATAAATACTCACAAGTGACCCCATTGTGGAAAGAAGACACCCCAAGGTATTCTGTGAGGGGTATGGCGAGTTCACAGAAAAAAAAAAATTTGGCACAAGATAGCGGAAATTGATTTTTTTATTTTTTTTATTTTTTTTACAGTCTCATATTCCACTA
Source organism: Bufotes viridis (assembly GCA_033119425.1). Taxonomy (NCBI): domain Eukaryota; kingdom Metazoa; phylum Chordata; class Amphibia; order Anura; family Bufonidae; genus Bufotes; species Bufotes viridis. Next base: position 294,375,683 of record CM065593.1, on the reverse strand, counting down.
ACTTGTGACAAAAAATAAAATTTTGGATGAACTCGCCGTACCCCTCACGGAATACCTTGGGGTGTCTTCTTTCTAAAATGGGGTCACATGTGAGGTGTTTGTACTGCCCTGGCATTTGAGGATCTCCGCAATCATTACACGTATGGCCAGCATTAGGAGTTTCTGCGATTCTCCTTATATTGAGCATACGGGTAATGAGATTTTTTTTTCTGTTCAGCCTCTGCGCTGAAAAAAAAAAAAAAATGAACGGCACAGATTTTTTCATTCGCATCGGTCAATGTGGATGAAAAAATCTCTGCCAAAATCAGTGACTGCGGTGCGGTGGGCTGGGCGCTAGCTACCTAACAAGTAGCTAACTAACTGGCGGTGATAAGGGACCCTTATGCCCCATTCACACGTCCGAAATTCTGTTTGCGGAACGGAATTGCGGACCCATTCATTTTTATGGGGACAGACTTTGTCCCGCTCGGATCCGGAATTACGGATCCGCGCTCCAGTCTGCACTTCCGTTCACGCAAAAATATAGAACATGTCCTATTCTTGTCTGCAATTGCGGACAAGAAAAAGCATTTTCTATATAGTTCTGGCAATGTGCGGATCTGCAAAATGCGGAAAGCACATTGCAAAACACATATGGACGTCTGAATGGAGCCTTACAAGGGGTGTGATCAATGACAGGGGGGTGATCAGGGGGTCTAGATGGGGTGATCAAGGGGTTAATAGGTGAGGGTGGGGTGGGGTTAGTGTAGTGTTTGGTGCAACTTTACTGTGTTACCTGGTCCTCTGGTGGTCGATCCCAGCAAATGGGACCACCAGAGGACGAGGTAGCAGCTATATCAGACGCTGTTCACAAAACAGCGTCTGATATAGCTGTTTGATGCGATTTTATTCACATCTACAGCCTGCCAGCGATGGATCATCGCTGGCAGGCTGTAGCCGAACTGCCGTGCCGCGCTTCTCTGTGAACGCGCACGCGCGCGCGTTCACAGGAAATCTCGGCTCTCACGAGATGACGTGCCGACGCATCATCTCAGAGCTACAGGACCGCCCGCAGGACGCATCCCTGCGTTAGGCGGTCCTGTAGTAGTTAATCAGGGCTCCCAGTCTAGGGAAGGAGCAGGCTGCGTCAAGGCCTGTGGCAGTCGGGACCCTCTAACCCTGTGTGGGGTAAGCACTGTTGTGTTTTGGGGAGCTGGGTGGTAGACCCAGATCCCGATAGAGAGGGAAAATACTGTGTAGTCAGTGGCCAAATGGCCGAGGACTTATGTTTATGGTTTATGTTTGGTCTGCTGTAAAAGTGACAATAAAGCTGGTACTGGCCAGTTTGCACCCAAATCTGCAGTGTTGGAGTGGCTTCTTGAGGTATGCCAACCATCTAAGAGGAGAAGGCGGCGATCTTGGAGAGCTAAGTGACCCCGAGTTGTCACACCATATACCATAGTGTATCACAGTATAGTGCCCCAAAAGCTGTCCATCTGTTCTAGCCATCAATAGCTGTCATTTTCTGTCCTCCTCCTCCAGTTGTCTTTGATTAGATATGCTATGGAGCAGGGGACTTAGGAGGTGAGATGTGGGCAAAAATAGTTGAATTCAGGAGGGCATGTGGGTCACTGGCCAGGTACATGAGTACCTGATTTGCAAAGCATTAATTACTGCTGAGAGTTCATTATGTACCCAGTTTAATATGGTACAGGTACACTAGAGGTCCCCCACCTATCAAAAGAATGAGGGTTACAAGTCAAACCAAAGTGACTAGCAGTAGCTGAGAAGAAAGAGAGGAAAAGAAGACACCAGGACCAACATCTGTGTAACTCTCTGTTCACTGTAACAATGGAAGTTATTGAGCAGCAAGTCGCCACAACTGTGTAGTTGGAACCAACCTTTAATTCTCTGTCTATGGAAAGTAACACTAAATCATAGACATCAGCAAAAATGTTGAGCCAATGCTTTTTCAGTGATCTCATTGAATTCCGCATATTAATGCAATTAATTTCTGCAAAGAAAATCAAAGACTTACTATGCATCATTTCTAAATTAAATCCAGTGATGTAAATAAGCTAACAGTGTTAGAAATCTGACAGTATTTAAAGTGACACAAAGCATCTCGGAGGAAATGAGTCACAAAATACTGAACTCATTTTATTTTCTGCACAAAAGACATGTACAATTCTATTGTTTATGCTGCAGGGAGGTTGAAATTAATTACTGAAGATGTAGAGCATGCTTGGTGAGCTTGGAAAACAAATTTCTACATATTCACTGCTTGATGTTGGAATAGCAAGAACTATTACATAAGAATGCAAACCGTGTATCCAGTCATAGTAAATGTCAGAAGCAATGTATATTGGAAAAAGTACTAATGTTACAAAATTTTCTTTTATGTCATGTAATTAAAGTTTAAACACTGGGGACTGGCTGCTGGGAAGCAATTGATTCTCAGAATAAGGCCTCATGCACACGACTGTATGTATTTTGCGGTCTGCAAAAAACGGATCCGCTAAAAATATGGATGACGTCCGTATGCATTCCGTATTTTGTGGAACAGAACAGCTGGCTCCTAATAGAACAGTACTATCCTTGTCCGTAATACGGACAATAATAGGACATGTTCTATTTTTTATGTGGAACAGAAATACGGACATACGGAAAGGGAATGCACACGGAGTAACTGCCGTTTTTTTGCGGACCCATTGAAATGAATGGTTCCGTATACGGTCTGAAAAAAAATGGAACAGACACTGAAAGAAAATACATTTTTGTGCATGAGCCCTAACACAGTGCCAACCATCAAAAGGAAGTGGCCACACATGTATCATATATCAGAAATCTTCTAAGTACTTTGGACTGCCTGGTTATCACAGCTCCCATCTATTTCAGTCAATTAGACCTTTGTGTTGTGAAAGTAATTTTTTAAAATTGCTTGTGCAAACATCGTTGCAGATATGTTGGATATATACATAATGTTCTCATGCGGTTTACATTTTCCCTGTCTGTGTACTGACAAAATTATTTCCATGAATGCAATTTAGAAATGTACAATTTGAGTCATACTTTTGAATGATTTTTTAACAAGCTGCTAATGTTTTTCTACTAATTCTATGCAATTTCGTCCTTCAGAAACCATGTTATATAATTATTACACCGAAACTTAAAGATACATATGTAACTGAAAAAAATAGTAGCTTCCTGTAAAAAAAGCATTTGACAGTTGCAATAGCAAATTTGTGTTACATATGCTAATACTTGCATCAAGATGATTTAGTAACATAGTAACATAGTTTATAAGGCTGAAAAAAAGACATCTGTCCATCCAGTTCAGCCTGTTATCCTGCAAGTTGATCCAGAGGAAGGCAAAAAAAAAAACCTGTGAGGTAGAAGCCGATTTTCCTCACTTTCGGGGGAAAAAAATGATTTCCTGACTCAAATCAGGCAATGAGAATGACTGCCTGGATCAATGACCCATCTCTAGTACCTATAGCATTGGTGCACAACCTGCGGCCGGGGGCCACATGCGACCCTCGATACCATTCTGTGCGGCCCCCAAACATCTGGTAAATGACATGTAGGTCTATGTCTTATGGCTTCTTACATGTATCTTTCATGTAGTCTTTTAGATTGGAGTCCTAGAACTGTAACTAGACATTTATAGTATATACTGTATGTTCAATATGCCAAAAATACAGTATTTCAGTTATTAATACCCCTTTAAGTTTTATTTTCGGCCCTTGGAATTGGTTCAGGCTGACAATGTGGCCCCCGACCATAAAAGATTGTGCACCCCTGACCTATAGCCTGTAATATTATTACACTCCAGAAATACATCCAGTCCCCTATTGAACTCTTTTAGTGAACTCACCATCACCATCTCCTCAGGCAGACAGTTCCATAGTCTCACTGCTCTTACCATAAAGAATCCTTTTCTATGTTTGTGTACAAACCATCTTTTCTCCCCTAGTCACAGTCCTGGGGATAAATAGATGATGGGAGAGATCTCTGTACTGACCCCTGATATATTTATACTAGTGATGAGTGGCAGTATTCGAATTCGCGATATTTCATGAATATTTGGTAGAATATTCATCATTTATTCGCAAATTTGCCAATTCGATATTATTTTCTAGATTGCAAAAATCGGCAATGTAATATTCGCGTCATGCACGCAATACAGACGTGGGTCACTATAGTAACATTTTTTAAACTGCTTGAAGTTTAATGAGACTGGAGAAAATGGTTGACACGTCAGAGCATTACAATAGTAGCTTTATATGCAGATAGAGTGCTTCAATATATTCGCGATTGTGCAAATAGGTAATAATGATGCGAATATTTTGGTGCAATACGTGCAACTTCACATTTATTCAGGTCTGACTACATATTTGTGATTGGTGCACTAAGTATTGTTGTGAACTTGTGACATCACAGCACTATGTATGTAGTATGTATGTATGGACAGCAGAACCTAACTACACTATAATACTATCTAACCTACAGTGACTTTCTCCTACTAACTATCTGTATTATATATATATAAACTAACTAACTAACCATCTAATGTAATTTGACTAATGGAAACGAGAGAGCACAGCAATAACACTGCTGTCTCTCTCAGAACTGTAATAAAATGTAGAAAATGGCTGCTGGGGAGGTTCTTATATAGTAAAGGGGTAGGCAACTTTCCTATTGGTTGCTAGGGATGTTGCTAAGCACAGACAAAGACATTGCAGCCTTCTCATTGGGCCACAAGCAAAAAGAAAGTTACTGATGAAAAAAAAATGTAAATTATTTGAAAATACGAATATATATCACTATATTCTAAATATTTGCGAATTCTCGAGGTTGCAATATTCGCGATTAAAATTCACAATTTGAATATTCGCGCCCAAAACTCATTTATACATAGTTGGTCTTTTTTCCAAAGTAAATAACCCTAATTTTGATAATCTTTCTGGGTATGTAGTCCACCCATTCCAGTTATTACATAGCACCAACGTATTCCGTAGCACTTTACAATTCAAAGATAATCAGACATTACTGAGTAAGAAAGCAATCAACAACAATGCAGAGATATATAAAGATACGATGAGTGAGGGCAGGGATATAGCTATTGATCCAAAGGCCCTTTTTAAACATTAAAATACATCAATATTATAAATGGCACATAGCAGGTGGTGAACCCTGCTACAGATTTTGCATGGGAACTAAAGAGTAGGGTTCCTACAGAATTTTAGGGTTTTTGGTACCCGGACCCAAACCCGAACATTTTCATAAAAGTTCGGATTCGAGTTCAGTGTTCGGAGATTTAATGGCACTTGTTAAAAGGCTGCAGGGCAGCCAATCAACAAGCGTTTAACTAGTGTGCCCTTAGAAGCCATCACAGCCATGCCTACTAATGGCATGGCTGTGCTTGGCCAAGAGCAGCATGTGACCCAGCCTCTATATAAGCTGCAGTCACGTACCGCCGCATGTCACTCTGCTCTTACTAGTGTTAGGGATAGGATGCTGCTGCTGTGAGGGAGAGATTAGGAAACAATTTTGGTCTGGTGTTCTTGGTGTTAAATCTGCAAACTACAGCAATAATTTTTGTGGGTGCTCTGCTACATTTTTTTACCCATGAGCTCAGTGACACAGAAAAATAAGTTTTATCGTCTTTTAGTTAGGTGGGTATCAGCTGCCCTTTTGTGCAAGTGTAGTGCACTTGCACCTGCATATGTGCCAGGGATAATAATTTAATCAAGTTCTTTTAGTTCAGTGGGCAACATATACCCATTTTTTAAGTGCATCTGCACTGCATATGTGCCATGGGAAGGGAAAATAATATAGTTAATCCGTCTGTGACTTCCATGCCCCTGGGGAGGGGGGACGATGATGACGACGACATATTCCAAATTTTTTCTGTGAACTACCCCTGCGCTAAATATCTGACAGGGAAAATCTACTCATTAAATCCATCTGTTAGATTCTAGGGGGACAAATTCCCTTTTTTTGGCAGTCAAAATAATTAAATTACATTAGTCTGTCACATATTTGTGTGACCTAAAGCGATATTTTCTCTTTCTGACACAGGTACTGCATATCTGACAGTCAAATAAAACCAGCAAATACTGCTGTTACATTGTCGGTTGACAAATTTCCATTTTTTGTGCTAGAAAGTATATTTTTTGGCCTGCGCTGCATTTCTGACAGTCCAATAAACCCGTTAAATACTGCATTTACATTTTTGGTAGAAAAAAGCACACTTTTTGTGCTAGATAGTAAATTTCTGGCCTGCGCTGCATTTCTGACAGTGAAAGAAATACACTTAATTCCATCTGTTTAATTATGTGTGAAAAAAACCACTTTTTGGGCAATAAACGGAATACCCTGGGGTGTCTTCTTTCTAAAATGGGGTCACCTGTGGGGTATTTATACTGCCCTGGCATTTTAGGGGCCCCTAAAGCGTGAGAAGAATTCTGGAATCCAAATGCGTAAAAATGCCAGTTGAAATCCTAAAGGTACTCATTGGAATTAGGGCCCCTTTGCGCATCTTGGCTGCAAAAAAGTGTCACACATGTGGTATTGCCGTACTCAGGAGAAGTAGGGCAATGTGTTTTGGGGTGTATTTTTACATATACCCATGCTGGGTGTGAGAAATATCTCTGTAAATGACAACTTTTAAAAATTTTTAATACAAAGTTGTCAGTTTACAGCGATATTTCTCAAACAAAGTATGGGTATATATAAAAATACACCCCAAAAAACATTGCCCTACTTCTCCTGAGTACGGCGATATCACATGTGTGCCACTTTTTTGCAGCCAAGATGGGTCCAAGGGGCCCAAATTCCAATGAGTACCGTTAGGATTTCAAAGGGCATTTTTACGCATTTGAATTCTCACGCTTTAGGGCCCCTAAAATGCCAGGGCAGTATAAATACCCCACATGTGACCCCATTTTGGAAAGAAGACACCCCAAGGTATTCTGTGCGGAGCATGGCGAGTTCACAGAAAAAAAAAATTTCTGGCACAAGTTAGCGGAAATTGATATATATTTTTTTTACAAAGTCTCATATTCCACTAACTTGTGACAAAAAATAAAATTTTACATAAACTCACCATACCCCTCACAGAATACCTTTGGGGTGTTTTCTTTCTAAAATGGGGTCACTGGGGTGAAAATGGGGTGTTTGTACTGCCCCGGCATTTGAGGGTCTCCGCAATCATTACATGTATGGCCAGCATTAGGAGTTTCTACGATTCTCCTTATATTGAGCATACGGGTAATGAGATTTTTTTTTTCCGTTCAGCCTCTGGGCTGAAAGAAAAAATGAACAGCACAGATTTCTTCATTCGCATCTGATTCTGCCAAAATCAGTGACTGCGGTGCGGTGTGCTGGGCGCTAACTACCTAACAAGTAGCTAACTAACTGGCTGCAATTCTGTTTGCAGAACGGAATTGCGGACCCATTCATTTCTATGGGGACAGACTTTGTCCCGCTCGGATCCGGAATTGCGGATCCGCACTTCCGGGTTTGCACTTCCGTTCCGCAAAAATATAGAACATGTCTTATTCTTGTCCGCAATTGCGGACAAGAAAAGGCATTTTCTATATAGTTCTGGCAATGTGCGGATCTGCAAAATGCGGAAAGCACATTGCCGGTGTCCGTGTTTTGTGGATCCGCGGATCCGTGGATCTGCAAACACATATGGACGTCTGAATGGAGCCTTACAGGGGGGTGATCAGGGAGTCTATATGGGTGATCAGGGGTTAATAAGGGGTTAATAAGTGAAAGGGGGGGTGTAGTGTGGTGCTTGGTGCTACTTTACAGAGCTACCTGGTCCTCTGGTGTTCGATCCCAGCAAATGGGACCACCAGAGGAACAGGTAGCAGGTATATCAGATGCTGTTAACAAAACAGCGTCTGATATACCTGTTTGATTTAATTTATTTTACATCTATTGATCATCGCTGGCAGGCTGCAGTGTAACTGCAGAGCTGCGCGCCGCTGTGAACGTGCGCGCGTGCGTTCACAGCAAATCTCGCGTCTCGCGATGACGCAAGGATGCCTCCGGCCAGAGCAACAGGACTGCCCGCCGGACGCATCCGTGTGTTAGGCGGTCCTGTAGAGGTTAAGTGGTGCACACCTGACTAGTTTGTCTGCCCTAGAGGCTGGTTTTAATCAGAGTAAGGCCTCATGCACACGAACGTATTTTCTTTCCGTGTCCGTTCTGTTCCGCAAAAAAAACAGAAGGTACTCCGTGTGCATTCGGTTTCCGTGTGTCCGTTTTTCCGTTCCACAAAAAAATAGAGCATGTCCTATTTTTTCTAGTTTGCGTTCAAGGATAGGCATTATTACAATGCATCCGCAAAAATAACGGAGCCGCAAAAAAAAACGTATGCCATACGGAACTTCATCCTTTTGTTTGCGGATCCGCAATCCCCTTGTGTGCAAGCTTAACTTCCACCTGGTCAAGTTGCTGGAGGTGCAGTTGCTGCTATACCATTTAGTGGTTTCAATTCCCTTTAGAGATCAGTTGTAGGTTCTAACCACCTATTGCCACAACTGCTACCCCTCATATATCTTGTCCATCAGGTTTTATACTCTACTGCAGCACCTGTGGCAATTACTGCCATTACTACTGCCCCAATATAGCTATAAATCTCCGGCCTTGTCTGTCAGGTTCCATACTGTACTGCTTGTGCTGCTACTATTACTCCCACACAGTTGTGCATCTCCTGCCTTGTCCTTGATGTTCTACATCCACACTGTACTGCTGCCACTCCCAAATTACAGGAAAAATTTTGGATGCTTGTTCAGAAAATCTTGGCACATATAAGCTAATCAATGGGTGTTGTGAAATTATGCAGTGTGTAACATGTCTTTAGATGCAACTTTATGATAGAGTATGAGCCACTGTGATAAATTTGGCTCATCTTTAGACTAGCTTAAAATTAAGCAGTTGTGTAGGTTGTCATAATACTATGCATAATATACCTTCATTATACTATGCATAATATACCTTCTTTTCAGGGGTATAACTATACTGTAATTCAAAGGACCCTATAGTAAAATAAATTGGGGCTTTGACTAGCTAGTGTAAGGAAATGAAAACAGCAACATAAGTAGCAATAATTAAAGCATCATGTATTAGAAAACCCACATTATAGCAAAAAGCCAACATATTGTTATTCCTACTAAAAGATACAAAGTTCTTGCACTAGATTGGCACCCCCCTCATTACAATTTCAGATAAATGAGACATTAGTTCTGCTGCTTTCTTGATGGTGCACAGCATGAGTCTAATTCATATGCCAGAAGGAAGTTTTCTCTTTTAATAGTAACATTATTATGGACTGTTACCAGTAACTATTTCATCTTAAAATATGGCATTCAAGTTCATTATGCATTTGTATATATATTGTGCTTCTAGTATAACATTACAATTCACTTTTACCAATGGCAAGATATATAGTAAGATAGATGGATGGATGGATGGATAGATAGAAAAGATATGATAAATATAATAGATTGGGAAGATACAGTTGATATAAAAACTCTACACGCCCTGCTAAAATGCCAGGCTTTTGTCATGTAACACAATTGAATAATAAACTAAAATCCTTAGGATGGAAAAATAAAGAACTAAATTAATGTGGTTGCAAAAATATGCACACCTTAAACTAATACTTTGTTGAAGTAGCCTTTAAAGGGGTTTTCCAAGATCGGTAGGTCATTGGTATCTGATCGGTGAGGGGCCAACACCCAGGATCCCCGCCGATCTGCCGTTTAAGAAGGCTGTGGCACTTCTGTGAGTGCCACGGCCCTCTCTCTGCTTTTTCTAGGCCAGTGAGGTAATGTTCATCGTTCACATTGTCTAGAAGCAGTTCATCCCCATAAATCTAGCAGAACAATGACTGTGGAGATCTCTGGATCCATATGAGGTACAGGGCTGGTTCTAGCTTTGTTAGAAAGAGATTATCATGTACTTTATGATGTCTGATTTTCATTTTTTACATTAGTCATGGAATAACCCCTTTAAGCACTGCATACTATCCGGTACAGCTAATGTGGACATAAAGCAGAGGGGAGGTACAGTTAAGAAATGTATCTTCATAAATGTTGGACAGGACATCTTCATTATATGATTTATCTGGCACCAGTGAGCAGGGGATTGTGGTTACACGTATGGTAGCACTGGCCAGAATCTTGGAACAACACATGGAAAGACATACAAAAAAGACATTATACTTTAACATTAAAACTGAAATGAACTTTCAGGAGCAAATTATACATTTATAAAGCATGTTTGTTAAATCAGGAACATGGAATTTTGAGGGTGTCATATTCTAAAGCGTAACATGTGATGTTAGTGAATTCCCAATTTTCTCAGAGATTTACCTATATAGAGTGCAGTGATTGCCCATCATATTCAAGGCCTGGTGTCTTAAGGGGCCAAAAGGCATCCCTCTGTCAAGAAAATAGCAGCGTTGTAAATGGCACATGGCAGGTGGTGGACCTTTTATAGATTTTGCACTGGGGTCTTGGAGCTTCCTAGATATTATGCATTGCAAGTTCGGTGATTCTTCTGTTGTTTTATATGGCAATGACTCAACCTGTTTTCCTTTCAAAGAGCATTAAATTTTCATTTAGTATCACTATTGAACGGTCATAAGAAGGGCAAGGCTCTCTGGGAATATCACTTGTTCACTGCCCTTTCACAACAAGTATGCATTTGATAGTAAGTGCATTCAACGTCAAAAATAGCATTTACAGCTAAGAAAATCTTCAGTAAGCACTGCAAAAATGACCTTCCAAAGCTCCTTTGTCTGAACGAATTTTATCCTAAGCAGGCAGTCAGTGACTTTCTGTTCAATGAGCCTTGGTAGTTCCCCAAATGCAGCTGCAAATTACGAGAGATCCCTGAGCTTTTAAGTAAAGGAGAGTTAATTTCATTTATATTTTGATCTCATGCGAGTGACGGTGGATTAATAGAAATTTTATGGTGAAATGCAAATTAAAGTTCAATATGGTTAATGAGATGAGGCCTTTTTTGTCAGATAAATTTTTCAGAAGTGCTCTGTGGTACACCTGGAGGGCATCTGCTTGATTTCAGTCTTGTGCAAAATGGAAAGAAAGCGATTAAGAGGAGAAAAGGAACTAAAGCAGTTCCTGTGCTGTCTCCAAGGCTTAACAGAGGCGATTTGCATGACTAATAGACTTTCGCTGTTATGATTTATTTCATAAAAATTGGTTATGATGGAAACTAATTTATGGTCCTTAGTAGAGACAGAAGAAAAATAGCAGAAACCTATGTGTGTGATTAACAGCGTTTGTGGATGAAATAATAAAGGAATTACCTATCTCCAACCTATCTGTTGAATGCACTCTTTTTTAAGAACCTACTTAAAAAATTGAAAAACAATGTTGTCTTAACCCTCCATTGATATTTCTTTTTCATATCTTTAGGATTGCTCAGTCAGGAGTGGTGCTATAGTGAAGGTCAGAGTAACCTCTGATGTCTACTCTTTATCTTTTGTACAGTGAAATCTATATTAATGGCAGTGTGCATCAAAGAAAACACAGGTTCCCCTATAGTAGCATCTGTCTATTGTTAGAAGACACTTAGTTATGTTTGTGTGGTACATTTCTACTCAATTGCATTCCACAACTGCTAGATGCATGATAATAAAGGAGTCCTAGGACTCCACACTTCTATATCATCAAGCTTGGGAGTCTGGGTATGCAACAGCATGTGTGGACTTACAGAAAGTGAACGCTAGTAGAGTTGAGCGAACACCTGGATTTTCGGGTTCGAGAAGTTCGGCCGAACTTCCCGAAAATGTTCGGGTTCGGATCTGAACTCGACCCGAACTTTATCCCGAACTCCATTGAAGTCAATGGGGACTCTAACTTTTGGGCACTAAAAAGGCTGTAAAATAGTCCAGGAAAGGGCTAGAGGGCTGCAAAAGGCAGCAAAATGAAGGTAAATGCCCTGCAAACAAATGTGGATAGGGAAAGGAATTAAAATAAAATAAAAAATATATAAATTAACCAATACTCAATTGAGAGAGGTCCCATAGCAGAGAATCATGCGTCATATCACCCACCACTGGAGAAGGCCACTTTCAGTCATTTAGGCCCCAGCACCCAGACAGAGGAGAGAGGTCCCACAGCAGAGAATCATGCGTCATATCACCCACCACTGGAGAAGGCCACTTTCAGTTATTTAGGCCCCAGCACCCAGTCAGAGGAGAGAGGTCCCACAGCAAGGAATAAGGCGTCATATCACCCACCACTGGAGAAGGCCACTTTCAGTTATTTAGGCCCAAGCACCCAGACAGAGGAGAGAGGTCCCACAGCAAGGAATAAGGCGTCATATCACCCACCATTGTAACAGGCCACTTTCAGTTATTTAGGCCTCGGCGCCCAGATTGAGGAGAGGTTTATTTAACTTTGGTTTGCACCGCAAGATCATGGTAAAGTTAAAAAAATGAGGATTCAATAAAGAAGTGCCCCGGAGTACAAGAATACATGGTTGAGAGGGAGGCAGTTATAAATGTCTATTCTGCACAAGGGAGGGACAGGTCCTGTGGGATCCATGCCTGGTTCATTTTTATGAACGTCAGCTTGTCCACGTTGGCTGTGGACAGGCGACTGCGTTTGTCAGTAATGGCGCCCCCTGCCATGCTGAATACATGTTCAGACAAAACGCAGGCCGCCGGGCAGGCCAGCACCTCCAAGGCATAAAATGCTAACCCTGGCCACGTGGACAATTTAGAGACCCAGAAGTTGAATGGGGCCGAACCATCAATCAGTACGTCGAGGGGTGTGCAGACATACTGTTCAACCATGTTAGTGGAATGCTGCCTCCTGCTAACACGTTCCGTATCAGGTGGTGGTGCAGTTAGCTGTGGCGTGGAGACAAAACTTTTCCACATTTCTGCCATGCTAACCCTGCCCTCAGAGGAGCTGGCCGTGACACAGCTGCATTGGCGACCTCTTGCTCCTCCTCTGCCTTCACCTTGGGCTTCCACCTGTTCCCCTGTGATATTTGGGAATGCTCTCAGGAGCGCGTCTACCAGCGTGCGCTTGTACTCGCGCATCTTCCTATCACGCTCCAGTGCAGGAAGTAAGGTGGGCACATTGTCTTTGAACCGGGGATCCAGCAGGGTGGCAACCCAGTAGTCCGCACACGTTAAAATGCTGTTGTTGCGCAGGCACTGCAGGATGAACTCGCTCATGTGTGCCAGGCTCCCCAGAGGTAAGGACAAGCTTTTCTCTGTGGGAGGCGTATCGTCATCATCCTCCGTATTGCCCCAGCCACACACCGGTAATGGGCCTGAGTTGTGTTGGGTGCCAGCCCGCTGTGAACCTGCTTCATCCTCATCGTCCTCCAACTCCTCCTCATCCTCTTTGTCCTCCAGTAGTGGGCCCTGGCTGGCCACATTTGTACCTTGCCTCTGCTGTTGCAAAACACCTCCCTCTGAGCCACTTCTAACAGACTGGCCTGAAAGTGCTAAAAATGACACCTCATCCTCCTCCTGGGCCACCTCCTCTTCCATCATCGCCCTAAGCGTTTTCTCAAGGAGACATAGAAGTGGTATTGTAACGCTGATAAAGGTGTCATCGCCACTGGCCATGTTGGTGGAGTACTCGAAACAGTGCAACAGGGCACACAGGTCTCGCATGGAGGCCCAATCATTGGTGGTGAAGTGGTGCTGTTCCGCAGTGAGACTGACGTGTGCGTGCTGCAGCTGAAACTCCAATATAGCCTGCTGCTGCTCGCACAGTCTCTCCAGCATGTGCAAGGTGGAGTTCCACCTGGTGGGCACGTCGCATATGAGGGGGTGAGCGGGAAGGCCGAAGTTCCGCAGTAGCGCAGACAGGCGAGCAGCGGCAGGATGTGAACGCCGGAAGCGCGCACAGACGGCCCGCACTTTATGCAGCAGCTCTGACATGTCGGGGTAGTTGTGAATAAACTTCTGCACGACCAAATTCAGCACATGCGCCAGGCAAGGGATGTGCGTCAAACCGGCTAGTCCCAGAGATTTCGCCCATTATCGCGCACCACCAGGCCGGGCTTGAGGCCCAGCGGCAGAAACCACTCGTCAGTCTGTTGTTCAATACCCCGCCACAACTGCTGCGCGGTGTGGGGTCTGTCCCCCAAACATATGAGTTTCAGAATGGCCTGCTGATGTTTACCCCGGGTTGTGCTGAAGTTGGTGGTGAAGATGTGTGGCTGACTTGATGAGCTGGTGGAAGCAGAGGAGGAGGAAGCCGAGTAGGAGGAGGAGGCTACAGGAGGCAAAGAATGATGCCCTGCGATCCTTGGCGGCGGAAGGATGTGCGCCAAGGAACTCTCCGCCTGGGGCCCAGCCGCCACTAGTGTGCAGTTAGGGAGATATAGCGTCCCTGGCCGTGCTTACTGGTCCACGTATCTGTGGTTAGGTGGACCTTGCCACAGATGGCGTTGCGCAGTGCACACTTGATTTTATCGGATACTTGGTTGTGCAGAGAGGGCATGGCTGTCTTGGAGAAGTAGTGGCGGCTGGGAACAACATACTGTGGGACAGCCATGGACATCAGCTGTTTGAAGCTGTCTGTGTCCACCAGCCTGAATGACAGCATTTCAGAGGCCAGTAGTTTAGAAATGCTGGCATTCAGGCCCAGGGCTCGAGGGTGGCTAGATGGGAATTAACGCTTTCTCTCCAAGGTTTGTGAGATGGAGAGCTGAACGCTGCCGTGTGACATGGTGGAGATGCTTGGTGACGCAGGTGGTGGTGTCGGTGGCACATCCTCTGTTTGGTGGGCGGCAGGTGCCAACATTTCTCCCGAGGCGGAGGAAGAGGCCAAGGCAGCAGCAGAAGAGGGAGCAGGGAGAGCCTCAGTGAGTTCCTTGCTTTTAAGGTGTTTACTCCACTGCAGTTCATGCTTGGAATGTAGATGCCTGGTCATGCAGGTTGTGCTAAGGTTCAGAACGCTAATGACTCGCTTCAGGCTCTGATGGCACAGCGTGTAAACCACTCGGGTCTTGTCGTCAGCACATTGTTTAAAGAAGTGCCATGCCAGGGAACTCCTTGAAGCTTCCTTTGGTGTGCTCGGTCCCTGGTGGCGGTGGCCAGTAGCAGGCGAACTCTCTTGGCGGCGGCTGTTCTGCTTTTGCCCCCTGCTCCCTCTTTTGCTACGCTGTTGGCTTGGTCTCACCACTGCCTCTTCCTCTGAACTATGAAAGTCAGTGGCACGACCTTCATTCCATGTGGGGTCTAGGACCTCATCGTCCCCTGCATCGTCTTCCACACAGTCTTCCTCCCTGACCTCCTGTTCGGTCTGCACACTGCAGAAAGACGCAGCAGTTGGCACCTGTGTTTCGTCATCATCATCAGAGACGTGCGGACTCCGATAAGGTGGTATTACTATGTCTTCATCATCAGGAAAGATCAGTGGTTGTGCATCAGTGCATTCTATGTCTTCCACCACTGAAGAAGGGCTAGGTGGATTCCCTTGAGAAAACCTGCCAGCAGAGTCTTTAAACAGCATAAGAGACTGCTGCATAACTTGAGGCTCAAACAGTTTCCCTGATATGCATGGGGGTGATGTGACAGACTGATGGGCTTGGTTTTCAGGTGCCACCTGTGCGCTTTCTGTGGAAGACTGGGTGGGTGATAATGTTGTGAACGTGCTGGATCCACTGTCGGCCACCCAATTGACTAGCGTCTGTACCTGCTCAGGCCTTACCATCCTTAGAACGGCATTGGGCCCCACCAAATATCGCTGTAAATTCTGGCGGGTACTGGAACCTGAGGTAGTTGGTTCACTAGGACGTGTGGCTGTGGCAGAATGGCCACGTCCTCTCCCAGCACAAGAGGGTCCACTAACACCACCACGACTGCGTCCCTTACTAGATGTTGTCCTCATTGTTACCGTTCACTAAGCACCACAATAAGAATTTTTTTTTATTTATGTACCGTATTACACTAATCCAGGCACAGCATTAACCACTGATTTAGGGGAATATCAATTGTAGGCCTAGTATTTAGGCCCTGGATGAAAGGTATCCATTTATGGACAGATTTACACTTGGAGATTCACAGTAGCGTTTAAAAAAATATGTAGGATTTTGCCTTCAGCAATTGTATTTTAAAACTTTGTGTAATATACCTTTTAACGGACAGAAATAAAATGGGAGATGCACGTTAGCGTGTGACGTTATTGAGGATGACCCTCTCAGCACTTGTATATACACCTTGAGTGTAATATACCCTTTTACGGACAGATTAACACTTGGCCTGCAACAGCTGGAACACCAGATTCAGGGTATTGCTATATTGGCAAGTGAATTTCACCCCAAAACAAAATATATGTTTTGGCGGACACTATTTTACTTTGCCAGCCACTGCTGGGACACCAGAATCAGGGTATTGGTATTTTGGCAATTGAATTTCACCCCAGAACAAAATATATGTTTTGGCGGACACTATTATACTTTGCCAGCCAGTGCTGGGACACCAGAATCAGGGTATTGGTATTTTGGCAATTGAATTTCACCCCAGAACAATATATACCCTGTTACGGACAGATTTAAACTAGGCCTGCAACTGCTGGAACACCAGATTCAGGGTATTGCTATTTTGGCAATTGAATTTAACCCCAGAACAAAATATATGTTTTGGCGGACACTATTATACTTTGCCAGCCACAGCTGAAACCACTGATTTATGGTATTGCTATTTTGGCAATTGAATTTCACCCCAGAACAAAAAATATGTTTTGTCAGACACTATTATACTTTGCCAGCCACAGCTGAAACCACTGATTTATGGTATTGCTATTTTGGCAATTGAATTTCACCCCAGAACAAAATATAACCTTTTACGGACAGTTTAACACTTGGCCTGCAACAGCTGGAACACCAGATTCAGGGTATTGCTATTTTGGCAATTGAATTTCACCCTACAACAAAATATATGTTTTGGCGGACACTATTATACTTTGCCAGCCAGAACTGGGACACCAGATTCAGGGTATTGCTATTTTGGCAATTGCATTTCACCCCAGAACAAAATATATGTTTTGGCGGACACTATTATACTTTGCCAGCCAGTGCTGGGACACAAGATTCAGGGAATTGCTATTTTGGCAATTGAATTTTACCCCAGAACAATATATACCCTGTAACGGTATGTTTTGGCAGACACTATTATACTTTGCCAGCCACAGCTGAAACCACTGATTTATGGTATTGCTATTTTGGCAATTTGAATTTCACCCCAGAACAAAATATAACCTTTTACGGACAGTTTAACACTTGGCCTGCAACAGCTGGAACACCAGATTCAGGGTATTGCTATTTTGGCAATTGAATTTCACCCCAGAACAAAATATACCCTTTTACGGACAGATTAACACTTGGCCTGCAACAGCTGGGACACCAGATTCAGGGTATTGCTATTTTGGCAATTTAATTTGACTCCAGAACAAAATATACCCTTTTACGGACAGATTTAAACTAGGCCTGCAACTGCTGGAACACCAGATTCAGGGTATTGCTATTTTGGCAATTAAATTTCACCACAGAACAAAACATATGTTTTGGCGGACACTATTATACTTTGCTACTTTGCCAGCCACTGCAGGGACACCAGATTCAGGGTATTGCTATTTTGGCAATTGAATTTCACCCCAGAACAAAATATTTGTTTTGGCGGACACTATTATACTTTGCCCACCACTGCTGGGACACCAGATTCTGGGTATTGCTATTTTGGCAATTGAATTTCACCCCAGAACAAAATATATGATTTGGCGGACACTATTATACTTTGCCCACCACTGCTGGGACACCAGATTCAGGGTATTGCTATTTTGGCAATTGAATTTCACCCCAGAACAAAATATATGTTTTGGCGGAAACTATTATACTTTGACAGCCACTGCTGGGACACCAGATTTAGGGGATTGCTATTTTGGCAATTGAATTTCATCACAGAAAATAATCTATCCTTTGCCAGACAGCAGACAGTATTATACTTGGCTAGCCAAAGCTGGAACACCAGATTTAGGGGATTGGTATTTTGGCAATTGTATTTAACCCCTTAATAAAATATAGAAATTGCTATCCTGAGTTTCTAGGGGTGACAATAAGCACAGCCTAGCCCCTGATGTAAGATATTGCAAAAAAAAATCCTAGGATTGATGGACTTGGTGGCAGCTTGTTCTGGTGCACCACAAGTCACAAAATGGCTGCCGATCACACGAGAAAAAAGTGACAGAAAAACGCTCTGTGCAGCCTAAAAACCAGTGAGCAAGTAACTAGCAGAAGTTTAATCATTCACAGCTGTAGATCGATCAGTTCATTAGGTGCTGTTGCTGACTTTTCCCTTAATCTCGCCCTTACAGAAGCTGCGTCCTCTCCCTACACTAATCAGAGCAGTGTGACGTGCGGCGCTACGTGACTCCAGCTTAAATTGAGGCTGGGTCATATGCTAAACTTTGCCAATCACAGCCATGCCATTAGTAGGCATGGCTTTGATGGCTGCTTAGTGCAAGAAGTAAAACGCTAGCTAATTGGTTGCTGTGCAGCCCTTCAGAAAGCGGGAAGAAATCACTGAATAACAGACCCGAACCCGAACTTTTTTGAAAATGTTTGGTCCGGGTCCGGGTCCCGAACACCCCAAAATTCGGTACGAACCCGAACTATGCTCGAACTGTTCGCTCAACACTAAAAGCTAGTAAGTAGAAACATAAAAATTCCATATTTGGAATCTGTGTCATTTAGCCAGTCCAAGACCAGGCCATTTACTCCCTTCCCAGATGCATTTTCAATTTTTTTAGTACTGTACATGCATCTTTGAAAGCCATAACATGAGGCCTTATTTCTATGTAATTTTTATTTTAACCCAGGAAAAAGAGAAAATAGTCTGAGTTTACATTTTTAACAGCACACATTTCAACGAACATATAGTACTTGTTTTGATACAGGAGAATATATAGTTTAGGATCACTGGTGGGGGAGGAGGGGGTTTATAGCGTGTAACATAGTAACATAGTATATAAGATCGAAAAAAGACATTTGTCCATCCAGTTCGGCCTGTTTCCTATAAGTTGATCCAGATTAAGGCAAAAAACCCCTGTGAGGCAGAAACCAATTTTCTCCACTTAAGGGGAAAACATTCTTTCCTGACACCAATCAGGCAATCAGAATAACTCCCTGGAACAATGACCCCTCTCTAGTAGCTATAACCTGTAATATTATTACACTTCAGAAATACATCCAGTCTCGTCTTGAATTCCTTTATTGTACTCACCATCACCACCACCTCAGGCAGAGAGTTCCATAGTCTCACTGCTCTTACCGTAAATAATCTTTTTCTATGTTTGTGTACAAACCTTCTTTCCTCCAGACGCAGAGGGTGTCCCCTCGTCACAGTCCTGGGGATAAATTGATGATGGGAGAGATCTCTGTACTGACCCCTGATGTATTTATACATAGTTATTAGATCTTCCCTCAGTCGCCTTTTTTTTAAAGTGAATAACCCTAATTTTGATTTCTGGGTACTGTAGTTGCCCCATTCCAGTTATTACTTTAGTTGAACCCTCTCCAGCTCAGCTATGTTTGCCTTGTTCACAGGAGCCCAGAACTGTACACAGTACTCCATGTGTAGTCTGACTAGTGATTTGTAAAGTGGTAGGACTATGTTCTCATCACGGGCATCTATGCCCCTTTTGATGCAACCCATTATCGTATTGGCCTTGGCAGTAGCTGCCTGACACTGGTTTTTACAGCTTAGTTCGCTGTTTATTAAAATTCCTAGATCCTTTTCCATGTCAGTGTTACCGAGTGTTTTACCATTTAGTATGTACGGGTGACTTGCATTATTCCTTCCCATGTGCATAACTTTACATTTGTCAGTGTTAAACCTCCTCTGCCATTTCTCTGCCCAAGCCTCCAATCTATGCAGATCCCTCTGTAGAAGAAAACTTTTCTCTTCAGTGTTAATTACTTTACACAGTTTAGTGTCATCTGCAAAAACTTATATTTTACTATGCAAGCCTTCTACAAGATCATTAATAAATATATTGAAGAGAATAGGGCTCAGTACTGACCCCTGAGGTACTCCACAGTAACCCAATCTGAGTGTGTATCGTTAATAGCCACCCTCTGTTTTCTATTACTCAGCCAGTTACTTAACCACATGCTGACATTTTCTCCCAGTCCGAGCATTCTCATTTTATATACTAACCTTTTATGAGGTACAGTGTCAAATGCTTTAGAGAGGTCCAGATATACGACAAACATTGATTCGTCGCTGTCAAGTCTAGAACTTACCTTCTCATAGAAACTGATTAAATTCATTTGGCATGACTGATCCCTCATGAAGCCATGCTGATATGGCTTTATTTGCATATTTTCATTGAGATACTCCAAGATAGCATCTCTTAGAAACCCTTAAAACAGTTTACCAACAACAGATGTTAAACTGTTCCTACTCTGCACTGATGAGGGGCAACACCCTGAAACAGCTGTCTGTGGATGGATAACTGGCTTAGGATTTCCCCATCACATCCTTAAAGCTTGTAAAAAAGCGGGATCTTGACATAGGGGCCACTTAATATGGTGGATTTGGTGATCTCTGTAATGGAGACACCCCTTTGCTCGGTTTTCCTTCCTTTGAGGGAAATCAGGCTTTCATTGTGTTGTAGACCCATAACTGGGGCTCCACATTTATTTTGCATATTACTGTTTCCCAGGGAGCTTTGCACTTCGGATTGCTGTGTTGAGACTCTTAAATGAGGCTCCGCAGTGTTTTTTGTAGCTGGTCTCCCTGAGATCAGCTATTGGTGTGTTTGAGATGTTAAACTTACCGGCCAATAATTTCCAGGCTCTGTTTTTGGATATTGGCACCACATTTGCTATGCGCCAATCCTGTGGAACATTCTCTGTCAGTATAGAGTCCGTAAATATCAGAAATAAAGGTCTGGCTATGACATTACTTAATTCCCTTAGGATACGGGGGTGTATGCCACCCGGTCCTGGCAATTTGTCTATTTTAATCTTTATAAGTCGCTGTTGTACTTCTTCCTGGGTCAAACAGGCCACTTTTAATGGGGAATTTACTTTTACATTCTGCATTTCATCTGACAGTTTATTTTCCTAAGTGAATATAGTGGGGAAATTTTTTTTAATAGTTTTGCTTTATCCTCGTTGCTCTCTGCAACACGCCCCTCATTGCTGTGTAGAGGGCCGACTACTTCAGATTTATATTTTTTACCATTTATATAATTGAACAACATTTTAGGGTTAGTTTTACTCTCTTTGGCAATTAATCTCTCGGTCTTTAGTTTGGCAATTTTTATTCGTTTTTTACATATTCTATTATTTTCCTTATAGTTTATCAGTGCTTCCTTACTCCCCTCCTGTTTTAGTGATTTATATGCTTTCTTTTTGTCATTTATTGCTTTCTTTATGGTTCTATTTATCCACATTCGTTTCTTATTGCTTCTGAGCCTTTTATTCCTATAAGGTATGTACCTTTAACAATTAGATGTTACAATGCTTTTAAAAATCTCCCATTTTGTGGTTGTATTTTTATTTTTGAGGACTTTGTCCCAGTCAGTTAGGTCTATGGCCTCGCTTAGTTGGCTAAATTTTGCTTTTTGGAAGTTTGGTAGTTTTGTTCTTCTCTTTAGAAGCTCTCGTTTGAAGGATAATTGGAAGGTCATTACTTTATAGTCACTATTTCCTAGGTGTCCTCCAATCTGCACATCTGTTGTTCTGTCAGGTCTATTGGTTAATACTAAGTCCAGTATGGCCGTCCCTCTAGTCGGGTGCTGAACCAGTTGGGAAAGATAACTGTCTTTGGCTATTGCCAAGAACCTGTTTCCTGTATGGGATGTACAGTTTTCAGTTTCCCAGTCTATATCTGGGTAGTTGAAGTCCCCCATAAAAACGACTTCATTATGATTTGCCGCCTCGTCTATCTCGTTTAGTAATAGATTTTTTGTGGACTCTGGTATATTAGGGGGTTTATAATAAACTCCTATTAGTAATTTATTATTGTTTTTGCCTCTATGTATTTCTACCCACAGTGACTCCACATGTTTATGTCCCTCACAGATGTCTTCTCGAATTGTGGGCTTTAGACAGTACTTCCCATAAAGGCAGACGCCTCCCCCTCTCCGGTTTTGAGATCCTTTCTAAACAGATTGTAACCTTTTATATTAACTGCCCAGTCATAGCTAACTTCCAGCCATGTCTCAGTTATTCCCACTATACCATAGTCCTCCTCACATATCACTAATTACAGTTCACCAGTCTTGTTATTCAGGCTTCTGGCCTGATAGGGTTTTTTATTTTTTTATAATTTTTTTTTTCATTTTGGCTTTATTTTCTCTTTTTTTTTTATCTACTCTTTATTATGCTTAGTTCCCCCCATAAAGTCATACAAGACCCCTGGGGGCAATTTAACAATACATTTTTGAGCTGTATTCTCTACCCACTTCCTCTCTTGCCAAATCTCCTTCCCCTGTTCTGAATAAGGATCTGGTGCTCTCTGCTTGAGTTAGATGTTACTAGTGATGAGCAGAAGGTGCCATATTTCACGAATATTCGATTGTCTATTCATCATATATTCATCGAAATCGAATATTCGTCATTATTCTATATATTGCGAATGTTACGCAAATTTATATTCACATTGCGAATTAAACTTAGAGCTGAGTTCCTAATGGTTGTATTGCTAGAATTGACGAAGATAACGAATATCACGAATATAGCACTATATTCTCAATCTTCATTATATTCTAGCAACAACCATTAGGAACTGAGCTCTATGTTGAATTCGCAATGCGAACATATACAGTTGTGTTCAAAATTATTCAACCCCTAATGCTGTAAAGGGTTTTAGGGAATTTAGTGTACATTTGTAATTGTGTTCAGAATGAAATCTTACAAGGACTTTTTAAAGAACCAACTGCAACTAAAATAACATCAATTGTTTTTGTAATACAGTATTAAATGTTTTTTTTTGTGATTTCTTCATTGACACAATTATTCAACCCCTTAAAGACTACCACTCTTAAGAACAGAGGTTCATTCAAGTGTTTTCGATCAGGTATTGAAAACACCTGTGGATGTCAAGGAGCAGCAATCAAGCATAATAAGCCCCAATTAGGCAGATCTAAAAAGACTATGATTCTCATCTCCTTCTAGACATTTACTGGTGTGTTTACAAACATGGTGAAGTCAAGAGAATGGTCCAGGAAGACAAGAGAAGAGGTGATTTCTCTTCACAGGAAGGGCAATGGCTATAAGAAGATTGCAAAGATGTTATACATACCAAGAGACACCATAGGAAGCATCATTCGCAAATTCAAGGCAAAGGGCACTGTTGAAACTCTACCAGGTCGTGGCAGAAAGAAGATGCTGACTTCGACTGCTGTGCGCTACCTGAAGCGCAAAGTGGAGAAAAGTCCCCGTGTGACTGCTGAGGAACTGAAAAAAGATTTGTCAGATGCGGGTACTGAAGTTTCAGCTCAGACAATAAGGCACACACTGCGTAATGAAGGCCTCCATGCCAGAACTCCTAGATGCACCCCTTGCTGTCTCTAAAGAATAAGAAGAGTTGACTGCAGTATGCCAAAAGTCATGTGGACAAACCACAAAAGTTTTGGGATAGTGTTTTGTGGACTGATGAAACAAAATTAGAACTGTTTGGGCCCATGGATCAACGCTATGTTTGGAGGAGGAAGAACAAGGCCTATGAAGAAAAGAACACCTTGCCTACATGGCGGGGGATCAATCATGCTTTGGGGCTGTTTTGCTTCTACAGGTACAGGGAAGCTTCAGCGTGTGCAAGGTACCATGAATTCTCTTCAGTACCAGGAGATATTGGATGAAAATGTGATGCAGTCCGTCACAAACCTGAGGCTTGGGAGGCGTTGGACCTTTCAACAGGACAATGATCCCAAGCATACCTCCAAGTCCACTAGAGCATGGTTGCAGATTAAAGGCTGGAACATTTTGAAGTGGCCATCGCAGTCACCAGACTTAAATCCGATTGAGAACGTCTGGTGGGATTGGTGGGATTTAAAGAAAGCAGTTGCAGCGCGCAAGCCTAAGAATATGACTGAACTGGAGGCTTTTGCCCATGAAGAATGGGCGAAGATACCCGTAGATCGCTGCAAGACACTTAGAAGAAGCTGTTATAACTGGAAAAGGATGTTGTACTAAGTACTAAGATTGAATGTCACTTGGGGATTGAATAAAACTGCTAATGATATGAGCACAGAAAAGACATTTGTGGTTTTTTCATTATAAATGTTATGTTATATTTGTCTGACTTACAAGTGCCTCTTTGATTTAATTGTAAACAAGATGACTGAAATGATCAAAATCAATGTCAAACAGGCCAAAACACTCAATTTCAGTGGGGGTTGAATAATTTTGAACACAACTGTACTTGCATTGCGAATTAAACTTAGAGCTGGGTTCCTAATGGTTGTATTGCTAGAATATAATGAATATCACGAATTCACGAATATAGCACTATATTCTCAATCTTCGTTATATTCTAGCAACAACCATTAGGAACTCAGCTCTAAGTTGAATTTGCAATGTGAACATATACTTGCATTGCAAATTCAACTTAAAGCTGGGTTCCTAATGGTTGCCTTGCTAGAATATAACGAAGATTGAGAATATAGTGCCACAGTATATTCGTGAATTTGTGATATTCGTTATATTCTAGCAATACAACCATTAGGAACCCAGCTCTTAGCTGAATTCGTAATGCAAGTAATTCAGGTTATATTAATCGCATTGCGATTACAACTTAGTCAAATTTCTGAGATCGTGATTCTCACATCCGACAGTACATTTTAGCATGGGGGCGTTCCCATGCACACGGCAAGTCAGCAGAAGCAGCAATGGGCATTGAGTGTAGCGGGCAGGGAGTCAGTAATCCTCCGGACAGGTAAGAACAGCTTTTGGGAAGTGGGAAGACAACCAGAGAGCAACAAGGATTAACAACTTTAAAAAAAAAAGCAATATTTGAAATAGCGAATATATAGCGCTATATTCGCAATATTCGCAAATTTGCGAAGTGCCGATATTAGTTAAAAAAAATCACTCTTCAAACATTCCCTCTCAACACTAGATGTTACATTAATGTTTCTGTGTGTTACAGCTGCTGTTTTACTGATTACTGTGGGTAAGTGGAATGTAAGAATTTAAAATTAGATAGTGGCACGTATCATTTTTTTCTAATGTGTTTTTGTTTTCTGATAAAAATCCCTTCATGAAACTTAAATAAATAAAAAAGCTCATAATGAGAGTGATTTTAGGCAACAAAGTGTATTAGGAAAATATGTTTATTTAGTTCTAATCTACAAGGAAAAGGTAAACCTTGTCAATTATTTTTACCAATTTGATCGTCAAAATTTTTATTACCACTAGTTGATAGTCTTTACTATAACAGATCTTTTTTTAAGAAACTTTTAGCATGATATATTTTTTTTAAAATATGATATTCCTGGACATTAATGTTATAAGCCAAACTGTACTTATTTTCCCAGCGTCAATGTTCTTTCAGGAGTAAAATGCTGATGTGTTTGAAACTTAAGTGCTAAGTATCAAAAATTGCATCTGACATCTCAGTGAAAAGATGACAGGGAATGATTACAAGCTAATATGCATTAGCAAAAATTTCAGACATCACATCTGGCAAATGTTCTAATGATCACACTTTTAAGCTGTAGCCTAATTAGTTCTGAATTTAAGGTACACTATATGCTGAAAAATAATAGCTAAAGTGTTTCTCTAGGAGTAACACATTTTTACTATATCGTGGTGATGACTTGCAATGTAACATTGTGTTTTATTTGTTAAACAAATAATAGGAGAATTTCCTTACCGCCTTACCATTGACTGACATCTGCATATTTCCACAGCAGCTGTCAGTTGGAACACTGATGAAATAGGTAGATAAGATCCTAAGCCTGATAGAAGCACTGCCTATACACTGCTTCTGAAGAGCAGAGAAGCTCATGTGTCTGTAAGTTTGATATTCATCCCCCTCCCCCCCACCCCCTTTATCAGATTTCTGACGTCCCTAGAGAAAACATAGTGGGAAGTAAAGGAAGTGAGGTCGCTGCATACAGTACTGGTACCGTAGATTCAATAGAATGGAGACAACTACTGCTTCTGAGCAAAATGCCTCTAGCTATGCAGCTGAAACACGGTATAATATGGCAGAAAGAAAGAAGTAAAAAAAAAGTTCCTTCACAGTTATAAATGTATATCTGCTTGTCATAGATAACGCCACACTTTAGCTATGACTCTGCTAGATATATGTAAGAAAGTTACACTGCCATCATCCGCACATATATAATATAAACTATGATAAAAGAGTTAAAGAATGCAAGTGATTCTTTGTCTTAAATTTTATGGGAAATTGTAATTTTATGCAGTTATCTTAATCTTAACCCTACCAACACCAAATTGTGAAGTGTCTTTTTTAAAGGAAGTCTTTAACCTCCCTGGAGAGCTATTAGGAGCTGTACTACATGAATAGTTCTGTCAAGTAAGGATTGCTTATTTTTATGCTAATACTCCCTCTGTTCCTCTTCTTTGCTCCCACAAAGTACAACTGTATTACACAGAGAAGAATCAGGAGCACTAAGTACATGATGGAGGAGACCTCCTAAGTGGGTCATTATGAGTCCTCTGAATGTATTATAGCGGCGCTTCATGTGTGCACATCAGAGGTACAGTAGAGAGTATAAACATAAAAATTTGTGATTTTGATTCAGATGGAGCAGTACTATTTATGTAGAGTTAAGGTGAATGGAGAATAGTGTAACGAGCAAATTTTGAATTTCATATTTAAAAAAAAAAATGCCTGTATCCACCTGAAAAAAGCTGTAAAATGATGGCTATAGATAAGCAATGTTAAATTCGATTTGGCTGCTTTACCATTTTTTTACAAAAAAATCCGCTTTGTGATGAATTACTTCGTCACCAAGTGCATTTCTTTGTAAGTAGTGGGTGCAATGACAGGAAGCAGTGATTGCACCACTCCCCATCATTGTACCCTTCAGATGCTGCATTCATAGCTGATCGCAGCATCCGATAGGAATAATACAGTGTAAAGTAAAAATTATAATACTTACCTGATCCAAAATCTCACATAGCCTAAGATGACCTCAACAGGATTTCGGCCAAGATCTTCAAGCAAGACGCGGCGGCTTTGCCATTGCGAGCAAATGGATCAGGCAGGTATTTTTTATATTTACATCATTTTAGGTTATATCCATTTACTACCGAGAAGTAAGATGAAATTAAGCTTCACAGCAAATCAAATTTATCCTGAAATTTGGATGGAAGTGAGACCACTAGTGGCTATTACTATCGATGAGTGAATTGAAGTCCACAAAGTGGATTTTAATTCACTCATCACAAGTCATGGCCACTAGTGGTCTCACTTCCATCTAATTTGCAGTTCACTGCCTGTTGTCAGACAAGATCTGTTCCTAGCAAGACCTAGAGACAAAGAAGATGGCTAAGAGGAAGTAGGGGGGGGGGGTGTCAGAGCTAGCTGAGCTCTTGAGCCTGAGAGTAGTGCTGCCTATACACTGTTTCTTTAGAGCAGAGAAGCACCTGCGTTTCTGTGAGTCTGATCTCTCTCTTCTTATCAGCTTTCTAAGCTCCCTAGGAGAAAGTAAACATAGTGGAAAGTGAGGTCACTGCATACAGTACTGGCAGATTCAACAGAAGGGAGACATCCACTGTTTCTGAGTGAAATGCATAATTATGCAGCGGAAACAGGGAACAATATGACTGAAAGAGCAAAGCCCAAAAAAAAAACACACCAGTTCCTTCAGTTATGAATGTACAAAGAAGCACAGCCATTATGCAAACTTTTTTTGAAAATTAAGGTATGTTTTTAGAAAAGTGATTAGAAAGATGAATAGAGCTCAGCATGGTAAATAAAAAAAATCTAGTTAATGAAATAAGGTATATGAAAATATACAGTATCTCACAAAAGTGAGTACACTCCTTACATTTTTGTTATTCTATCTTTTCATGGGACAACACTGAAGATAGGACACTTTGATACAATGTAAAGTAGTATAACAATGTAAGTTTGGTGTGCCCTCAAAATAACTCAACACACAGCCATTAAACATTGTCTAAACCACTAGCAACAAAAGTGAGTACATCCCTAAGTAAAAATGGCCAAATTGTGCCCAATTATTTTCCCTCCCCGATGTAATGTGACTCATTAGTTTTACAAGGTCTCAGGTGTGAATGGGGAGCACGCGTGTTAAATATGATGGTATTAGCCTCACACTCTCTCATACTTTTCAATGGAAGTTCAACATAGCACCTCCTGGCAGAGAACTCTCTAAGGATCTGAAATTGGTCTGCATGGCTGTCATCCTAGAAGGAAGTCTCTAATAAAGATAATGCATAAGAAAGCCCGCAAACAGTTTGCTGAAGACAAGCAGATATAAGGGCATGGATTACTGGAACCATGTTCTGTGGTCTGATGGGACCAAGATTAACCTATTTGGTTCAGATGGTGCCAAGCTTGTGTTGTAGTTAGAAGTACAAAGACAAGTGTGTCTTTCCTACAGTCAGGCATGGTGGTGGGAGTGTCATGGTTTGGTGCTGCATGAATGCTGCCTGCTGTGGTGTGCTATAGTTTATCGAGAGAACCATGAATGGCAACATGTACTGTGTAACACTGAAGCAGAGCATGGTCCCCTCCCTTTGGGAACTGGGACGCAGGACAGTATTCCAACATGCTAACAATCCCAAACACACCTCCATGACGACCACTGCCTTGCTAAAGAAACTGAGGGTAAAAGTGCTGGACTTGCAAACCATGTCTCCAGACCTAAAACCTATTGATCATGTGTGGGCCATCCTCAATCGGAAGGTGGAGGAGCACAAGGTCTCTAACTTCCATCAGCTCTGTGGTGTCACATAGAATAAAATATTTGCAAAAATGTGAGGGGTGTACTCACTTTTGTGAGATACTGTATGTCATTGCCAAAAAAATGCCCCAGATGAATTCCCTACATTGTTAGGCTACTTTCACACTTGCGGCAAACTTTTCCTGCATTGAGTTCAATCGTCAGGGCTTAATACCGGAAAAGAACTGATCAGTTTTATCCCAATGCATTCTGAATGGATAGAAATCCATTCAGGATGCATCAAGATGTCATCAGTGCAGTCACTGTCAGTCGTTGTGGACAGAGAAAATACAGCAGCATGGTGCAGTTTTATCTCCGTCCAAAATTCTGGAACACATGCTGGAATGCCGGATCCGGCATTAATTTCCATAGGAATGTACGTCTATCCACATGACAAACAGAGAGATGGACCCATTCTTGCAATGCATTTGTGAGACGGATCCGCATAATGCTGTTAGACAGATCTGACAGAGCCGATTGTCATGCGGTTAGACAAATCCGGCGGGCAGTTCCAGCGACGGAACTGCCTGCCGGAATCCTCTGCCGCAAGTGTGAAAGTACCCTTAGCTATACTGGTTATATGATATCTAGGCTCACTGTGTACTTACACTGCTTTTTGGGATGTTTGTATGGGAAACTGTGGCTACAAGAATATTATCTTAATGGGTTATTCCATTTCATAGCTGAATTCAGATTAACCCTCTTTATCTGTGGTAGGGGAGGGTGGAGATATATTAACAGCTGAGCAGACTACTCCGTTTCTGTAATTCCCATAGAGGTGATTGTGAGTTATTGGAGTGAAATAGCACAGTGTAGCCCACTCGGCTGTTTCCACTATTCCAGCCACCTCCAGCCTCAATTTACAAGGGTTATTACAATCTCAGGCATGAAAGACTGAGATAAAACAAGCGTTTCACTGCTTTGCCTTAAGAAGCCATCACAGCCATGCCTACAGTCCCCCTACATTACCTATTTAAAATTTTAGCGATGACATACTACATTTCTGTAGTTGGGAGAATAAACCCGTATTGTAGTACAAAGTAGCACTTTTGCATAGAACGCTGAATAACCTGTTTTAAAATTTAGCGGTGACATACTGCATTTCTGTAGTTGGGGAAATAAACCCATATTGTGGTGCCACAGGGCACTTTTGCATAGAACGCTGAAAAACCTGTTTTAAAATTTAGCGGTGACATACTGCATTTCTGTAGTTGGGGGAATAAACCCATTCTAGTTGGGGGAATAAACCCGCATTGTGGTGCCACAGAGCACTTTTGCATACAATGCTGAAAAACCTGTTTTAAAATTTAGCGGTGACATACTGCATTTCTGTAGTTGGGGGAATAAACCCTTATCATGGTGCCACAGGGCACTTTTGCATAGAACGCTGAAAAACCTGTTTTAAAATTTAGCGGTGACATACTGCATTTCTGTAGTTGGGGGAATAAACCCGTATTGTGGTGACTAGGAGCACTTTTGCATAACACGCTGAAAACCCTGTTTTAAAATTTTGCGGTTATATACTGCATTTCTGTAGTTGGGGGAATAAACCCATTCTAGTTGGGGGAATAAACCCGCATTGTGGTGCCACAGAGCACTTTTGCATACAATGCTGAAAAACCTGTTTTAAAATTTAGCGGTGACATACTGCATTTCTGTAGTTGGGGGAATAAACCCTTATCATGGTGCCACAGAGCACTTTTGCATACAACGCTGAAAAACCTGTTTCGAAATTTAGCGGTGACATACTGCATTTCTGTAGTTGGGGAATAAACCCGTACTGTGGTGCCACAAAGCACTTTTGTTGCAAATTCAAACTGAACCCCTCAGGAGAGTGCAGCGATTAAGCCATAGCTTAAAATTTTTAATTGGTCCATTGACCTATAATCGTCATGTCACTCGTTTTAAAATACCTCTGGGAGGTTAGGAGGTATTTACAATATAACGTCTGGCTCACTGGCCCCTGACTTATGTTTCATTCCTGGGGGAAAAAATCACTTCCAGTGATGTCTACTTTAAGACCCTTTCAGTATTTGTGCTAGCTGAGGTCCAAGGTGTTTGACTGTTTGTCACTTTAGTACAAATCATTCAGTGCATGGAATCAATGTAACTGTCCACCATTCATTCCACTTTTTTTTCCTCACTAGATACAGATTCCCCATTGCTGGGTCCCTCACTAAGTTCTCCCTGATCTAAAGAACATTCAAACACACATTAGATCCTGCATCCCAGGGGCCAGTGAGCCAGATGTTATATTGTAAATACCTCCTAACCTCCCTGAGGTATTTTAAAACGTTTTATCTTTTTATTCTGTCTCTTTGACAAGAGATATTTTAATCATTTTTCAATAAAGGAGTGACATGACGATTATAGGTCAATGGACCAATAAAAAATTTGAAGACAGAGCACTGTTGCACACAACGCTGAAAAACCAGTTTTAAAATTTGTGACATACTGCATTTCTGTAGGTGGGGGAATAAAACCGCATTGTGGTGCCACAGAGCAGTTTTGCATACAACACTGAAAAACCTATTTAAAAATTTTGCGCTGACATACTCTACTGTATTCATGTAGTTGGGGAACTTGGAGGAATAAACCAGTACTGTAGTGCCACAGAGCACTTTTGCATACACGTTGAAAAACCTGTTTTAAAATTTTGCGGTGACATACTGCTTTTCTGTAGTTTGTTGCAGTAAAAACTGGTTTTGTGCTACATAGCAGATCTAACTGCATTTCTGTAGTTGGGAAACTTGGGGGAATAAACCCGTATTGTGGTGCCACAGAGCACTTTTGCATACAATGCTGAAAAACCTATTTTAAAATTTTGCAGTGACATACTGCATTTCTGTAGTTGGGGAACTTGGGGGAATAAACCCATACTGTGGTGCCACAGAGCACTTTTGCATACAACGCTGAAAAACTTGCTTTATAATTTAGCGGTGACATACTGCTTTTCTGTAGTTTGTTGCAATAAAAACTGGTTTTCTGCTACATAGCAGATCTAACGCCAACCCTGTATGTCATTTTTAGTGACCTGTGGAACTCCGCATTTACATAGTTGGTTGCAAAAACAACGGTTTTGTGGTAGATAGCACATTTGTGGTGTACGCTGCATTTCTGACAGTCAAATTAAACCTTTAACCTCTGCTGTTACATTGTTGGTTTGAAAAATCTAATTTTTGGTGATAGTGAAGTAATTGTGTTGAATTGCTCCGTTACACTGTTGTGTGACCTAAATAAATGTATTTTGGTTATGACACGGGCACTGCCTTACTGTTAGTGAACCTAATTACTGACTATTGGCAGTTAAATTGACACCTGAGATAAACCATCTGTTAGTTTGGTGGGTGAACGCAAATAATGAGGAGAACATCAAATAAGGGATTTGGCCGTGGTGGTGTTGGTGGAGCTCCAGTTGCTGGGAGAGGACATGGCCGTTCTGCGCAAGCTACAGGTCCAAGTGAAAGACCTTCCTCAGGTGTCAGAACCTTCTGCGTTATTTGATAGACCCGAATGCCGCTCTACGGATGGTGGGGCCAGAACAAGTACAGGCAATAGTAGATTGGGTGGCTGACAGTGGCTCCAGTTCCTTCAGTATCTCACACCCAGTCCTCTGCAGAAAGCTCTGAGTTGGCACCTGCAGCCCATGCTCATCAGTCTTTAACCTCCGCCCCTTGCAAAGCAGCCAAGCAGTCTGAGCTGCAATTCATGCAGCAGACTCCTATGCTTTTTGATGTCTCTGCTGGCAGGGTTTCCCCGGGCCATCCACATAGCCCTGCCCCATAAGTGGAAGACATTAAATGCACTGATGCCCAACCACTTATATGACGAAACACAGTTGCCAACTGCTGCGGCTTTCTGCAGTGTGCAGACCGACGAGGAGAGAAGGGGTCAAGAATGGGGGGAAGATGATGTGGAGGATGATGAGGTCCTAGACCCCAACTGGACTCAAGTTTATGCTAGTGATGTGTGCAGTTCTGAGGAAGAGGTGGTGGTTGCACAGAAGCAACAGCACAGCAAAAGAAGGAGCAGGGTGCAAAAGCGGAACGGCCTTCCCCGAGACAGTACGCCTGCTACTGCCCACCGCACCCAGGGCCGAGCACACCAAAGCCAGCTTCAAGGAGTTCATTGGTGTGGCAGTTCTTCAGACAATGTCCTAGCGACAAGACACGAGTGGTTTGCATAAACGTTCTAAACCTGAGCACAACCTGCATGACCAGGCATTTAAGTGCAAAGCACTAACTGCAGTGGAGTAAACATCTTAAAAACCAAGAAAGGTCTAAGGCTCCTCCTGCTTCCTCTTCTGCTGCTGTCTCTGCCTCTTCCTCCAACCCTGGAGTCACAGTGGCACCTGCCACCCAGCAAACAGAGGATGGGCCACCAACACCACTACCATGTCACACGCAAGCGTTCAGCTGTCTATCTCCCAAACACTGGAGAGAAAGAGGAAATACCCACCTACCCACGCTTGATCCCTGGCCCTGAATGCCAGCATTTCAAAATTACTGGCTTTTGAAATGCTGTCATTCCGTCTGGTGGAGACGGAGAGTTTTAAAAACCTTATGGCATTGGCTGTCCCACAGCCTCCACATTCCCAGCCTCCACTACTTTTCCAGGCAAGCCATCCCTTCCCTGCACAAACAAGTGGAGGATAAAATCAAGTGTGCACTGTACAACGCCATCTGTGGCAAGGTCCACCTATCCACAGATCCATGGACCAGTAAGCATGGGCAGGGATGCTATATCTCCCTAACTGCACACTGGGTAAATGTAGTGGCTGCTGGGCCCAAGGCGGATCCACCACCGAGGATCGCAGGGCATTATTTTTTGCCTCCTGTTGCCTCCTCCTCCTACTCCGCTTCCTCCTCCTCCTCTTCTACCATCTCCTCATCCAGTCAGCGAAAGACCTTCACCACTAACTGGATGAGCACAGCCAGGGGTAAACGTCAGCAGGCAGTTTTAAAACTCATGTGTTTGGGGGACAAACCCCACAACGCACAGGAGCTGTGGAGGGACATAGAAGAACAGACGGATGAGTAGTTCCTGCTAGTGAGCCTCAAGCCCGCCTGGTGGTGTGCGATAATGGGGGAAATCTCGTAGCAGCTTTGGGACGCACATCCCTTGCCTGGCTCATGTGCTGAATTTGGTGATGCAGAAATTCATTAAAAACTACCCAGACATGTTAGAGCTGCTGCAGAAAGTGCGGTCTATCTGTGCGCACTTTCGCCGTTCTCACCCTGCTGCTGCTCGCCTGTCTGCTCTGCAGCGTAACTTCGGCCTTCCTGCTCACCGCCTCATTTGCGTCGTGCCCACCAGGTGGAACTCCTCCTTGCATTTTCTGGAGAGACTGTGCGAGCAGCAGCAGGCGATAGTGGAGTTTCAGCTGCAGCACGCATGGGTCAGTCGCTCTGCGGAACAGCCCCACTTCACCACCAATGAGTGGGCCTCCATGCGAGACCTATGTGCCTTGTTGTGGTGTTTCGAGTACTCAACCTACATGGCCAGTGGTGATGACCCCATTCTTAGCGTTACAATACCACTTCTATGTCTCCTTGAAAAAACACTTAGGGCGATGATGGAAGAGGATGTGGCGCAGGAGGAAGAGGAGGAGGAAGAGGGGGCATTTCACAGGGTTTCAGGCCAGTCATTAAGAAGTGGCTCATAGGGTGGGTTCCTGCACCATCAGAGGCCAGGTACAAATGTGGCCAGCCATGGCACAGTTCTGGAGGATGAGGAGGAGGATGAGGTAGAGGAGAAGGAGGAGGAACCAGGTTTACAGCAAAGTGGCATCCAACGCAGCTTAAAGCCATCACTGGAGCATGGCTGGGGGGATACGGAGGACACAGACAATACACCACCTACAGAAGATAGCTTGTCCTTACCTCTGGGTAGCCTGGCACACATAAGCAACTACATTCTGCAGTGCCTGCGCAATGACCCCAGAGTTGCCCACATTTTAACTTGTGCTGACTACTGGATTGCCACTCTGCTGGATGCCCATTACAAAGACAACGTGCCGTCCTTAATTCCCTCACTGGTGTTATACACGCCTCAACATACATTCTTGTAGTCAAGTGCACTTATTCTTTGATTTATTTTTTTATTTTTTTATTTGTCCCATATTTTATAACTGTATTTATGAGATGAAAACTTTGCAGCCTCTGGGCTTAAATGTGGATTTCGACTTACAGGCAGCACTGAAACAGTCCGCTGCCTCCCGAAGAATTGGATGCCCTCCTGGTGCGCATATTTCTGTAGATACATGTGAATGGAGCATAAAGACAAGAAGGGAAATGTCGGAATGGATGAGGGAGCGATAGGTTTAAAAGTGCAAAATTTTTTACTAAGATATTGTGAATGACCCAAGTGACTATGTGTATTGCGAAATGTGAATATATTGTGAATGTTTTAATAAGAAAAAAATTCGTACTGTGGGGAAAAAATTTTATTTTTATTCTAGAATGTTATAGATATCAGGTGTGTGTTCTTCGGAGATATGCGTGAATTGAGCGTGAAGATAGGAAGGAAAATAGACAAATGTGAGAAGGAGTGACAGCAACAAAAAGTTAAACTAACCCTTCTTCCACCAACTCATTGCGAGTACTTTAGGTCCGATTATAGAACGTTGTTCATACTAGGTGTTGTTGTGGTTATATGAGACATACATTTGCCTGCTAGAAACAGAATTAATGAGGTCTTTATACAACAGATGTGTAAGGGGCAGGTTGCAAATTAAAAGGATGGGGGAGGGAAGTAACGAAGTGCGCCCCTAACAAAGCTCAAGGAGCGAAACCCGGGCTGGCCTAACGAAAGACGCTGGGATCTTGTTTTATGTGCTTTTAAAAGACATTGTTTGTGAGTACATGTCTAAATAAATTTTTATATATTGCATATATGGACCCTCACTATGGTAGGAGCAATTGTTCCCTACAGGCCAGCATTTTAAAGAAAAAATCTTCCCAAGAGAGACGAGACAGCTGTGATTGTGTTGGTGTTATCCGTACACATTTGATCCCTGAAAGAAAAGGGGCCAATTGATATACGGATCTTCACAATTTTTATTTCCCTAATTAGTTACAGGATACCTTGAGTAGCGGATATCTGCAGACCTCAAACTCCTTAGGAAAAGGATAATAAGGAGAAACTGCTTTGTGATTCTCTGCCACCACGCACGGTCTCGATATGAACTTTTCCCCCATAATTTGTGCCAGTATAAAATATTCCTATATAGTACCCCCAGTAGATGCCCCTCTGCCCATCCCCATAGTGTCCTCCATAATATGCAAGTTTAAAATGTCCTTATAGAGTGCTCCAAGTAGATGCCCACATAGGACGGCAATACAGTTGAATATAGAGAGATGAGCGCTTACTTACAATGGAATGGAATGGACAGGAAAAGTCTAAGACATATTGGTACACCATGGACTTTTTCCAGGGTGCGGGTGCCCACAGAGAGGGCTCTGAGTGCCGCCTTTGGCACCGTGCCATAGGTTTCCCACCATTGGTATAGGGTCTCCATTTAGCTGAGCAGAGTGGCCCCAGGCAGGATCAGTCATGTATGCTTCTGCCAGTATCAAGATCTGATGAGCACTTCAGACAGTGATGTCACGTTTATTGGTCACATGGCCTAGGTGCAGCTCAGTCCCATTCAGGTGAATAGGCCTGAGCTGTAATAACAAGCACAACCGCTTTACAATGTACAGTACTGTGCATGGTAAGCTGTGAAGAGGTTTTAGTGGTCAA
Organism: Bufotes viridis; assembly: GCA_033119425.1. Classification (NCBI taxonomy): domain Eukaryota; kingdom Metazoa; phylum Chordata; class Amphibia; order Anura; family Bufonidae; genus Bufotes; species Bufotes viridis. The sequence continues at coordinate 294,338,988 of CM065593.1, read as the reverse complement.
TGGAATGCTATGCCCTCTTTAAAGAGCCGATCAGTGGTGGTGCCATTTGTCAGAACCGCACTGCTCAGATATTGATGACGTAACTTGGGAATAGGTGATCAATATTTTCCTCCTAAAAAGCACCTTTAAATGTCTATACCTAATTCTGTTGTGTCAAAATGTTACAACTTTACAATGTAGTGTTACAGTTGCTTGACAAAGTCACTGAGTCAGAGAATCTGTCTCCTCCATCAAGCCCTATTAAAGTAGTTCTCCAGGAAAGATTTCAAATGGCTACAAGCAACCTGTTCTAGAAGGTAAGCATGACTCACTATACTGCTCTACAATAGATTGTAGTGATGTGTTCCTGCCTATAATATGTCATCATGACTGAGCAGCCTGACAGGAAAACTGACCAATATGTAGTGTATGCAAGTGCCAGAGCATAGTGTGTAGTGAGGCCTCACCCTCTACCCAGCTCTGTAAGTGAAGGCAACCAGATCGCCTCACATTCTAGGAAAGGTTGCTGCCAGCCATTTGAAATCATTCCCACAGAGCCCCTTTAAGAACAATAATACATGTATGGAACACTTGCTGACTCCAGATCAGAAATTTGCATGTCCATACTAACCCCTGTTCCCAGCCCACACACCGGCCACAGAATGCATAGAAGAGCCTTCTCCTGAAGTCCTCTCCATTATGCACGTATGCACAGAAGTTCTCTAAATACATGCCATGGCTGGTTTGTGGGTGTACAGCAGAGGAACAGGAATTCATATTGACATACAGATTACTGATCCGGAGTCAGAAGCAGGTGTTCTGTATTACTGTACTTATTATGGCTTTCTGGAGGTGACAGATTCCCTTTAACATTCCAATATATTCTCTAAAGAATGTCAATTATGGTTGTGTACAGGACAGCAGTATAGCTAGGGCGTTCATGGGGCATGTGCTCTAAATGTTGAATGTTAGGAAAGGGAGGGAACTGACAAGCCACTTTAAATTAGTCAAGGAATCTACATATGTTAGCACAGCCAGCAGTCTGGACTATGTTTAAGAGCAGCTTTGAGTCCTAACAGCAGGGGAAAGTGGGGCAGTGGGAAAACAGAAAATGGCGACCTGGATTCCTTATCTGCAGATAATAGTCCAGACTTGTGACAGATTCCCTTTTTAATATGGCACCCAGGTTGGCATTTATAGAAAGGGCACTTTGATACATATGTGGTTGGCAATGCCCAAACTTGTTGTCTTTGTAACTCACTTTTCTTACAGTTGATTACAAGGAAGACATCTAATGATTAGAGTTGAGTAAACACCTGGATGTTCCGGTTTGAGAAGTTCGGCCGAACTTCCCGAAAATGTTCGGGTTCGGGATCCGAACTCGACCCGAACTTCACCCTGAACCCGAACCCCATTGAAGTCAATGAGGACCCGAACTTTTGGGGACTAAAAAGGCTGTAAAATAGCCCAGGAAAGGGGGATAGGGCTGCAAAAGGCAGCAAAATGTAGGTAAATCCCCTGCAAACAAATGTGGACAGGGAAATGACTTAAAATAAAATAAATAAACATTAACCAATATCAATTGGCAACTTGGAGGAGGAGGTGGAATAGGAGGTTGGGGTAGCATCAGGTGGGAATGCTATGGGAGTTGATGTTCTCATCACAGCCAAAAAGGATTCATGTCTGCCTGCAGTGCCACAGGCCTCATTCACAGACTCAGGACCATGGCACCCACAAAGAGGAGAGCAGTCCCGTAACAGCAACACAGGCCTCAGGTAAACCTGCAATGGAACAGGTTATTATCATTTATGAAGGCCCCTGACACCCAGACAGAGGAGAGGCAATTTGACAGTAAAAAGAGTTTAATGTCTCTCACCCAGACAGCAAGCAATTAAACGAAATATAAGCCACTGACACCCAGACAATGGGGCGGTCATTAGACAGTAAAAAGAGTTTAATATCTCCCACCAAGACAACAAATGATTAAACAACATATAGGCCCCTGACAACCAGACAATGGGGCGGTCATTAGACAGTAAAACGTGTTAAATGTCTGCCACCAAGACAGCAAGCAAGTACGTGAAATTAAGGCCCCTGACACCCAGACAATTGGGCGGTCATGACAGTAAAAAGAGTTTAATATCTTCCACCAAGACAACAAATGATTAAACGACAGATAGGCCCCTGACACCCAGACAATGGGGCGGTCGTTAGACAGTAAAAAGTGTTAAATGTCTGCCACCAAGACAGCAAGCAAGTACGTGAAATTAAGGCCCCTGACACCCAGACAATGGGGCGGTCATGACAGTAAAAAGAGTTTAATATCTTCCACCAAGACAACAAATGATTAAACGACATATAGTCCCCTGACACCCAGACAATGGGGCGGTCATTAGACAGTAATAAGTGTTAAATGTCTGCCACCAAGATAGCAAGCAAGTAAGAGAAAGTTAGGCCCCTGACACCCAGACAGAGAAGATAGGACCAATAGCAGCAAAAGAGGCATCATGTCACCCACCAACAGAGAAGGCCACTTTTAGTTATTTAGGCCCCAGCACCCAGACAAAGAAGAGAGGTCCCAAAGCAGAGAATCAGGCTTCATGTCACCCACCAATGGAGAAGGCCACTTTCAGATATTTAGGCCCCTGGCACCCAGACGGAGGAGAGGTTCATTCAACTTTGGGTTGCCCCGCAAAATAATGGTAAACTTAAAAAAAGAGGATTCAATAAAGAAGTGCCCTGGAGTACAAGAATATATAGTAAAGGTGAGGTAGTTATAAATGTCTATTCTGCACAAGGGATGGACTGGTCCTGTGGGATCCATGCCTGGTTCATTTTTATGAACGTCAGTATGTCTACGTTGGCTGTGGACAGGCGGCTGCGTTTGTCATTAATGACGCCACCTGCCGTGCTGAATACACGTTCAGACAAAATGCTGGCCGCCGGGTAGGCCAGCACCTCCAAGGCATAAAAGGCTAGCTCTGGCCATGTGGACAATTTGAAAGCCCAGAAGTTGAAGGGGCCGAACCATCAGTCAGTACGTAGAGGGACACGTACTGTTCCACCATGTTAGTGAAATGCTGCCTGCTAACATGTTCCATATGTGGTGGTGTAGTTAGCTGTGGCGTGGTGACAAAACTTTTCCACATCTCTGCCTTGCTAACCCTGCCCTCAGAGGAGCTGGTCGTGACACAGCTGCATTGGCGACCTCTCGCTCCTCCTCTGCTTTAGCCTCAGGCTTCCACTTGTTCCCCTGTGACATTTGGGAAGGCTTGTACTCGCGCATCTTCCTATCATGCTCCAGTGCAGGAAGTAAGGTGGGCAAATTGTCTTTGTACCGGGGATCCAGCAGGGTGGCAACCCAGTAGTCCGCACACATTAAAATGTGGGCAACTCTGCTGTCGTTGCGCAGGCACTGCAGCATGTAGTCGCTCATGTGTGCCAGGCTGCCCAGAGGTAAGGACAAGCTGTCCTCTGTGGGAGGCATATCATCATCGTCCTCCGTTTCCCCCCAGCCAGGCACCAGTGATGGGCCCTTACTAGATGTTTTCCTCATTGTTACCGTTCACCACAATAAGAAATAAGTTATTTGGCCCAATGTATTGAATTCAAATTCAGGCCTTTTTTTACAGGCATCTAACACTATCTGACTATCTATTTATGTACCGTATTACACTAATCCAGGCACATAAGTAACCACAGATTTAGGGGAATATCAATTGTAGGCCTAGTATTTAGGCCCTGGATGAAAGGTAACCTTTTACGGACAGATTTACACTTGGAGACGCACAGTAGCGCGTAAAAAAATATATAGGATTATGCTTTCAGCACTTGTATTTTTACACTTTGTGTAATATACCCTTTAACGGAAAGAAATACACTTAGAGATACAAAACAGTGTGTGCAAATGTAGAGGATTATGCTGTATTTTAACACTTACTGTAATATACACTTTAACGGAATGAAATACACTTGGAGTTGCACGCTGAGTGTAATATACCCTTTTACGGACAGATTTACACTTGGCCTGCAACAGCTGGAACACCAGATTTATGGTATTGCTATTTTGGCAATTGAATTTCACCCCAGAACAAAATATATCCTTTGTCAGACACTATTAAACTTGGCCAGCCACTGCTGGGACACCAGATTTACGGTATTGATATTTTGGCAACTGAATTTAACCCCAGAAAAAAATATATCCTTTGCAGGACACTGCTGAAACCACTGATTTACGGTATTGCTATTTTGGCAATTGAATTTCACTCCAGAAAAATATCTATCCTTTGCCGGACACTATTAAACTTGGCCAGCCACTGCTGGGACACCAGATTTACGGTATTGCTATTTTGGCAATTGAATGTCACCCCAGAAAAAAATATATTCTTTGCCGGACACTATTAAACTTGGCCAGTCACAGCTGAAACCACTGATTTAGGGGATTGCTATTTTGGCTATTGAATTTCACCCCAGAACAAAATATATCCTTTGCCGGACACTATTAAATTTGGCCGGCCACTGCTGAAACCACTGATTTAGGGGATTGCTATTTTGGCTATTGAATTTCACCCCAGAACAAAATATATCCTTTGCCGGACACTATTAAATTTGGTCGGCCACTGCTGGGACACCAGATTTACGGTATTGCTATTTTTGCTATTGAATTTCACCCCAGAACAAAATATATCCTTTGACTAAACACTATTAAACTTGGCCAGCCACAGCTGAAACCACTGATTTATGGTATTGCTATTTTGGCAATTGAATTTCACCCAGAACAAAATATATCCTTTGCGGTACACTATTAAACTTGGCCAGCCACTGCTAGGGCACCAGATTTAGGGGATTGCTATTTTGGCTATTGAATTTCACCCCAGAACAAAACATATCCTTTGCCGGACACTATTAAACTTGGCCAGCCACTGCTGGGACACCAGATTTAGGGGATTGCTATTTTGGCTATTGAATTTCCCCCAGAACAAAATATATCCTTTGCCGGACACTATTAAACTTGGCCAGCCACAGCTGAAACCACTGATTTACGGTATTGCTATTTTGGCAATTGAATGTCACCCCAGAAAAAATATATTCTTTGCCGGACACTATTAAACTTGGCCAGTCACAGCTGAAACCACTGATTTATGGTATTGCTATTTTGGCAATTGAATTTCACCCCAGAACAAAATATATCCTTTGCGGTACACTATTAAACTTGGCCAGCCACTGCTTGGACACCAGATTGAGGGGATTGCTATTTTGGCTATTGAATTTCACCCCAGAACAAAACATATCCTTTGCCGGACACTATTAAACTTGGCCAGCCACTGCTGGGACACCAGGTTTAGGGGATTGCTATTTTGGCAATTTAATTTATCCCCTCAATAAAATATAGAAATTTCTATCCTGAGTTTCTAGGGGTGACAATAATCACAGCCAAGCCCCTGATGTAGAATATAGCAAAAAAAAAATATATAGTATTGATGGATTGATGGACTTTTTGGCAGCTTGTGCTGGTGCACCACAATACACAAAATGGCCGCCGATCACCCCAGAAAAAAGTGACAAAAAAAACAAAACAGTGAGCAATTAACTAGCAAAAGTTGAATGATTCACACTGTAGATTGATCACTTCATTAGGTGTTTTTGCTGAGTTTTCCCTGCCTAATCTCGCCCTCACATCAGCTGCATCCTATCCCTACACTAATCAGAGCAAAGTGACGTGCGGCGCTACGTGACTCCAGCTTAAATAGAGGCTGGGTCACATGCTGCACTTGGCCAATCAGAGCCATGCCATTAGTAGGCATGGCTGTGATGGCTTCTTAGGGCAAGAAGTAAAACGCCAGCTGATTGGCTGCTGTGCCATATACAGTTCGGGTTCGCTCATCCCTACTAATGATCCCACGTGCTGGAATTCACATTATTAATGTAAGAGGTTGAAGTGATTCCATGTATTTAGACACAAAGCGTTAAATATGTATTAGTGACCTGTATTTGGCTTGCTAGACTTGCTAAAGCTGTAACAACAGTGAAGATCTCATTAGTAGTGTTAAGCGAACCCGATCTGTAAAAGTTCAGGTTCGAGTTCGGTTTTCGTCCGTTTAATAAAGCTTGTTGAAAGGCTGCAGGGCAGCCAATTAACAAGCGTTTAAGATGTGTGCCCTTAGAAGCCATCACAGCCATGCCTATTAATTGCATGGCTTTGATTGGCCAGTGCAGCATGTGACCCAGCCTCTATATTCACTTTGCACTGCACATCAGGTCAGCTCTTACTAGTGTAGGGATAAGATGCTGCTGCTGTGAGGGAGAGATTAGGAAAGAATCTGATATCAGAGCTTGGTGTTAAGTCTGCGATCTACAGCGATTTTTTTTTTTTTTTTTGTGTGGGTGCAATGCAACATTTTTGTACCCTGCCCTGAGCCCAGTGACACAGAAAAATAAGTTTTAATCAGTCTGTTAAATAGGTGGGCGTCGGTGGCCATTTTGTGCAAGTGCAGTGCACTTGCACCTGCATATGTGCCAGGGACAATAATTTAATCCTGTTCTTGTAGTTTAGTGGGCGATATATGCCAATGTTTTAAGTGCACCTGCACTGCATATGTGCCAGGGGAAGGAAAAACAATGTGTAATCCGCCTGAAAGTTCAGGGCCCCAGGGGGTGAAATATTCACATTTTTTTCTGTAAAGTACCCCTGTGCTGCATATCTGACAGTGAAATCATTTCAGCAAATCCATCTGTTAAATTCTGGGGGCACAAATTAACCTTTTTCTATTCTGGGGGGACATTTCCATGGTTATCAGCCTGTCATTCACAAGTTGCTTGGAGAGTGTGTTTCTGCTTCACTGCATACCTAACAAATAGAAAATAATTCTATTAAATTTGTCTTTCACATATTTGTGTGAACTAAAGCAATTTTTTCTCTTTATGACACCGGCACTGCATATCTGACAGGGAAATCAATTCAGTAAATCCATCTGTTAGATTCTGGGGGGACAAATTCACTTTTTTTGGCAGTCAAGTACCTCTGCGGCCTGCGCTGTGTATCTGACAGGGAAATCAATTCAGTAAATGAATCTGTTAGATTCTGGGGGGACATTTCCATGATTATCAGGCCAGTTATTTACAAGTAGCTTGGAGGGTGTGTTCCTGCTGCATTGCATACCTGACTGGGAAATATATTCTGTACATTCAGCAGTGTTTAGATTGCTGGGTGATCTGTACCCCTTTTTTCTTTCAAACTACCCCTGCACTGCATACCTGATTGGGAAATCTATTCTGTAAATTTGGCGGCGTTTAGATTGTGGCTGGGTGATCTGTACCCCTTTTTTCTTTCAAAGTACCCCTGCACTGCATACCTGACTGGGGAATATATTCTGTAAATTCAGTGGCGTTTAGATTGCGGGATGATCTGTACCCTTTTTTTCTTTCAAACTACCGCTGCACTGCATACCTGACTGGGAAATATATTCTATGAATTCAGCAGGATTTAGATTGCTGGCTGGGTGATCTATACCCCTTTTTTCTTTCAAACTACCCCTGCACTGCATACCTGACTTGGAAATATATTCTGTAAATTCGGCTGCGTTTAGATTGCTGGGTGATCTGTACGCCTTTTTTCTTTGTTTTATTTTCTATATTTCCCAAAGTTTTGGGGTCTACCCAAATAAAAATAAAAAACTGTGTTGTTGGCGACTACCTCCTCCACCTCTGCTTCCACCTACAACGCCATGTCCACCGCCTCCTCAATCTCCTACTCCATATGGACATCCTCCTAGTTTAAGATTATTATTTTTAATTTTTATTTGTTTTATGTTATTTTAAGTCATTTCCCTATCCACATTTGTTTGCAGGGCAATTGTCCAGGTCGGGTCCCCATTGACTTCAATGGGGTTCGGGGTCAAGTTAGGGTCCCGAACTCTAACTTTGCGTGAAGTTCGGCCGAACCCGGCGAATCCGAACTTCCAGGTGTTCACTCAACTCTACTCATTAGTCCTATGGACAATGAACCAGCATATGGCAGATCTGCTTGAGGAATGCTTATTATTTGGATTATGTCACTTCTGATTTTTATTTTATTTTTATTTACCTTCTCTCTTCTCTTTTATTCACTTTCTTTTTTTCTTTAATTTTTTAATTAAATTATTGAGTCTAACATCTGTGTGGGCTTATTCACCCAAATGTGGTCAAAATCATCCATGTCGTGGCCGCAACACACAAATGATTATTAATATGTTAATGAGGTCACTTATGTAGGTCATGTAGGTCACTTACCTGCAACCATCAGAGACTCCTCAGTGTTCCTGGGTTTGAGCTCTATGAGACAAGAATCAAAATAGGACATACTTAGAGTTGCTTAGCATGGAATGAATTTTGCCACTATGGGTCTGTGTGCTGCCCTTGTGCAGTCCGCTTTGAACATGAAGGGCACCATCAGGGCAGCACTGGCAGTAGTGTAGTTAAGGGCCTGACATTGGGAGCCACATTAGTATTTACTTCAGTGCAGCGAGTGAGTTGGGGAAGGGGCCCTCTTCCAACACACAGACATTTACTAAATAAACTTTTGCAGGTCTCTGTTAGGAATTGAAACCCCAAGCTTCTAAATAGAAGACAGCAAGTTTAGCACTACACTATAGAACCATGCTGTTGTAATGAAAGGATTTTCTATGTCTGAAAAGCTGCTAAAATAGTATTGCTGTTTTCTTCACTGATCTATTAAATAAATAATATTACTGTTTAGTAGCTTTTTAGGCACAGCAAACCATATCTATATAATAATGTGGTTCTAATGATTACCTTGATGTCTACAATGCAGACGGTCTGGGGTTTAATTCCTAATAGAGACTTGTGGAAAAATTCTTTAATAAAAGTTAGGGGAGTGTTTACAAAACAGATTTTGAAAACACACTGAAAAAAGCTGTGCAGAATCCGCGCTGATTTTCTATGTGTTTCTGGCACATTTTGTTTCCAGCTTTCAATTCTTCCACTTCCCATTCATTTCAACAGTAAAATCAATGTGGATTCAGCTCCAAGATAAAGCATGTTGCTTCTTTTTTTCAAGCTTTTTTTTCAGCATGAAAAAAAAAGGAAGGTCAGCCCCCCATTGAAATGAATCAAGGAGGCTCTTCCAAGGTATTTTTGGCATAGATTCTGCATGGAAAGCAGATGAAAAACAGCGCCGAAAAACTTGAAAGTGTGAATTGGCCCTAAGGCAGAAAATTTGATTTTTACTTTCCAACTCTTATTCTATGATAAAAAATAAGCTGTAAAGTAACAAGTAACATAGTAACAGTTTGTGAGGCTGAAAAAAAAAACATCTGTCCATCCAGTTCAGCCTGTTATTCTGCAAGATGATCCAGTGGTAGGCAAAAAACCCTTGTGCGGTAGAAGCCAATTTTCCTCATTTTAGGGGGGAAAATTCCTTCCTGACTCCAATCAGAAGAATTCCCTGGATAAGAAACCTCTCCAAAAATCTAGTAACTATAACCTGTAATACTATTACACTCCAGAAATACATCCAGATCCCTCTTGAACTCTTTTAGCAAATTCATCATCACTACCTCCTAAGGCAGAGAGTTCCATAGATTCACTACTCTTACAGTAAAGAATCCTCTTCTATATTTGTGTAGAAACTAGGCTTGAGCGAATCGAGCTTCGGATCATAGATCCAAAGTCGATTAGTTCAAAAACTTTGTTTAAAATGCTTTTTCCGTACAACATAAAAATGTATTGGCTCCATGGAGGAAAGCTTTTTCTCGCCTTTTGCCTTTTTCTCCAAGTTGTGCAAGAATAACTTCGGTGAATTACTACTTTATTCCTGTCTGCTTATTTAAAAACATTTTAAAATAGGAATCCAAAATTGGGTTTGGTATTGGCTGGTACCTCGGTATCAAAGCTTACTTCGGACAGGCAGACACCAGGACAAATCTTCACTTCCAGTCAGACCCAAGAAATGACACCCAGCCCCGGGTCTTGCTACCTTTCTACTTTTTCTATATCCATCTTCCCATCCTCTGATGTCACTGTGGAGGCTCTGAGTGTAGCTAATTAAATTCATGTTCATTCATTGAAATGTGAGGACAGCCATGGGAGAGAGGGGTCTCAAATGGTTTGCCTGTATGGTACTCTGAAATTTCTGATGGCACTCCTGTACACATAGACAGAACAGGGAGGAAAATAAGTTTGTGCAAAAAAGTCCTACTTTGGAAGACATAAAATAACAAATTAATTTAAAAGACCCATGCTGACTACTTTTCCACAATTATTTTTTTTAAAAAGTGTGATGGATAAATGTATTTAAATAACTGGAATGGGGCAACTACAGTACCCTGAAAGGTTATCAAAATTGGGGTTATTCACTTTAGAAAATAGACGACTGAGGGGAGATCTAATAACTATGTATAAATATATCAGGGGTCAGTACAGAGATCTCTCCCATCATCTATTTATCCCCAGGACTGTGACTGTGACGAGGGGACATCCTCTGCGTCTGGAGGAAAGAGCAGTGAGACTATGGAACTCTCTGCCTGAGGAGGTGGTGATGGTGAGTACAATAAAGAAATTCAAGAGGGGACTGGATGTAGTTCTGGAGTGTAATAATATTACAGGTTATAGCTACTAGAGAGGGGTTGTTGATCCAGGGAGTTATTCTGATTGCCTGATTAGAGTCGGGAAGGAATTTTTTCCCCTTAAGTGGGGAAAATTGGCATCTGCCTCACTGTTTTTTTTTGCCTTCCTCTGGATCAACTTGTAGGAAACAGGCCGAACTGGATGGACAAATGTCTTTTTTCGGTCTTATATACTATGTTACTATGTAATAACAAGTTTACTCCCCAGTTCATTTTTAACGCCCTCAGCAAGACTCTCAGACTCATGTTTGTTTCTACATTAAATTATGTCTTAAGTCAAGTACATATCACTTTTCCAAATCAACCTCTTAATCCATATTTAATTCAAACTACAGTACATTTAAAGAACCACAAATAATACATTTGTACATAAAAATGCAAATAATAATGTTACACTTTCTTAAATTAACTTCTACAGAGAGGCATTTTACAACCAATTTACAATTATTATTATTATTAGGTAGCTGGCAAATTTATTACTTTTTCTTTCAGGAAGTTTAGGGAAAAAGAAAATATGACAAACTTTGAAATTTTATTCATACGCAAATCCAATTTAAAAGAGGAGGCAAGTGAACAAATTGCTCTTATCTTATATTCTTCCAATAATTGAATATTGTATGGTTCTTTATTTCTTCACTAAGAAAACAGTACTACATGGCACTGAAATATTGCTGTGCAGAGAACAAGTATATTGTCTAGTACTCTTGTTAAATTTAGGTTGCTGTGCGCAAAATGCATAAACTTTCTCATGGCCAACCACATTAAATCATTTTGATGCAACCATAATGTAAGATATTTAAAGTAAATTAATGTCCATTTTACGGAATTCAACCTGACATTTCTATATTTTAATTCCAAAAGACCTCATATAATTAGATTTTAATACATGGAATATTTTAGGAAAACATCTTTCCGTTAAAACTGAACAATGCATAATATTTATTTATGACAAGTTGATGTGGATATGGAATATATTCATATTTTTTTCAGATAGCTAACCTGAAATGTCAAGAAATGGAAATGTACTTTAGAAAAGAATAATACGTTAATTATTCATATTTCTGCTCACATCACCCATTTCTAGTAGTCGTAGCCTATACAGATTATTTGCATATAATCGTGAAATTCTGTCGTTTGGTACTTATTTACTAAGGATGAGCTCGGTGAAGTTCGGGTTTGCCGGGTTCGACCATGTTATAACGGAAAATAATAAAATCAACCGAACACTGAACCAGAACTTCAGTAAAAAAGTCCAGGTTTGGGTCTGGGTACCCGAACTCACAAAGTTCAGTACAAACCCAAACTTTGCAGTACAGGTTCGCTCAAACCTATTATTTACATGTTTTTTTAAATAAATATGGGTTAAAAATACACATTTTCCTTAAATAAATTTTAACTTTAAACTTAAGTACAACATTACTGAATGAAACATTTTCACATAAATCAAAGAAAATTTGTTTTAAAGAACAAAAAACGGACTTCTGGAGGCAGGAGTCATATCTCATTGTGGCGGTCCGGGCCCTTTCAGAAGGATATATTAGTAACCACTCACTCTCCCTCTGGCTTGAGCTGCACACAATTACTTGGCATCTACACTCGACTGAGAATGGTGGCAATGTAGATGACCTCTGTGCTATCATCATGGAATTCTTTCCACTTGGTACAATATAGCACAATCTGCATAATCTCCAACAAGTGGTCCCAGGTTGCAGTATTTCACTTCATAACCACTGCAACACTTAGCCCCTGTGGTATCTCTGCTTTGTGACTCTCTTGGCCCCAGACAGTGGTGCCTTGCTTTACAACCACAGTGCATACTGTCTCTCACACAATATTGTTTATAGCCTGCAGGCTGGTTTCTGTCGCCAACCTGTCTCTTTTTTTAGACCCCAACTGCTTTGAGATGCATGGACTTGGTGGCTTCTCTTTACCCCTAAGTACAGACTCCAAATTGCTGTGGTATTTGATTTCTATTGTACCCTTATTTCCAGTAGCAACTACCTCTGCTAGTATCATGCAGGAATAAATGCTGGCTATGTCTCCAGCAGCAACCACCAGCTCACTCTTGCATGTCTTGTGTCACACACACATGGACTACCTGAGCATATGGCCCAAATCTCAACAATGAGCTTCCAATACAAGCTCAAAGACCAGCCAGAGATTGCCAATCGTGATCTAACTTCAATACAGGACCTTTGCTAATTAGGTCAGCTGATCAGCAGGTATTCCACCATCCAATATATGATCAAGTTGTGATAATACAACAGCAAACCTAAGTGCTGTTCTACACACACTTGTTTTCAGAGCTTCCTTTCTTATTTCACCATGCTCTATACAGTTATAGAGTTTTCCCCTTGTGTTTAGTGTGATCTCTGCATAACCTAGGTGTATGATTTCCCTAGAGTGTCAGTGTGCTGCCATAGGCTGCCCATGACATCATCACTATACATTCCTGCCATAGTCTCAATACCTGCAAGATATATTACCCACAGTGGTATATATTTACCATTCCCTCAATCACGTCTCACAGCAGTTTAAAGGCACAGTACATAGTAAATCACATATGACAACATTGCATATGACATTAGTGCAAGTTTTGGGATATATAGCATGCATAAACATAAGATTATAACAATGCTGGCATGTTCTATCAACAGTCACATTACAGTTCATCTAGGTAGTAGGTAGCATTGCCAATGCAACAAGGTCAAACAGTAACCTATAGAAACAATTATTGTAAAGGATACAGTCTTCTTTGTAAGGGGTCATGCACACGAAGGTTTTCTCTTTCCGTGTCTGTGCCGTTCTTTTTGGACCATATGCTGAACCATTCATTTCAATGGGTCTGCAAAAAAAACGGAAGTTACTCTGTTTGCACTCCGTTTCTTTAAGTCTGTATTTCCGTTCCACAAAAAAAATAGAACATGTCCTACTATTGTCCACATTACGGACAAGGATGATACTGTTCTATCAGGGGCCAGCTGTTCCTTTCCGCAAAATACAGAATGCACACGGACATCATCCGTATTTTTTGCAGATCTGTTTTTGCGGACCGCAAAATACATATGGCCGTTGCATGAGACCTAAGAGATAGAATGCTGATTTTATTGCGACAGGAGGCTCCCATTGTGCATAACTTTCTTTACTACTCCCTTAGCAGCAAGAAATATACAAACAAAAGAAATAAAGCTTTTTTGAAAACAGCTGTTGAATATGCAAATGAGATGGATCTGAGTAGCCAATCCCAAAGCGTCCTAGTACATATAAACCGATGATAATATAGAAACTGCCTCTTTCTTGCTGCTCCCTCATGAGAACAAGATATGTATATTTTGAAGTTTGACAGAACTTTTATGCCAGAGATATATTTATATGTTTATTGTTTCTTTGCTTCCCTCTGTTTGGTCTGCGTCATTTCCTCTTTCTGTATTTGTCTCAAGGACAAAATTTTATATGCACATATATAGCGTTTTATTGCAATTTTGTCATTAAATTAAATTGTTGTATTTTCCTTCCTTTTTACCTTGTATGTTCGCCTGTTCATGTCCTTGTCCTGTACTTTTGTTTTGTCCGGTCCATTCCTTGGCTTATGGCTCCTGTGAGCTGTAGTTGTTTCCTTCATAGCGCTGCCTTCAGCTGAAATCTCGGTTATCGCGAGATCTCGCTCCCTCACTGTTCTGTGAGGTGATTTGCGCGCCCCTCCAAATTACCTCAGAGCTCTGCAGAGTCGCCTCAGGGACGTATCAGGACACTTCTTCTGACACATACATACCTTGTTTAACTCATTTTATTCAGAATTTAGGTTGGTTTTTTGCTCATGTGGCATATATATGATGGCTGTAGTATGGATAATTTATAATTGGATTTTCTATACTGCAGTTATGTATGTGTGTGTACATGTGTAGAAAATATTTTAACCCTTTGTCTCTTCTTATTCCCTTATTCAATTATAGCAAAATGAACCCTTCTGACACACATCTCTACCCCCCAACTAGTCATCCCATATAGAGATGAGCGAACACCTGGATGTTCGGGTTCGAGAGGTTCGGCCGAACTTCCGGAAAATGTCCGGGTTCGTGATCCGAACTCAACCCGAACTTCATCCCGAACCCGAACCCCATAGAAGTCAATGGGGACCCGAACTTTGGGCACTAAAAGGCTGTAAAGACACCCAGAGGGATAATATACCGCAATAAACGCATTGCGATTACAACTTTGAGCTAACGATCACCATGGAACGCCTCCTCCAGTAGAATGTACTGTCGGATCTGAGAATTAAGTTGAAATCGCAATGCGATTCTTATATATTTGCTTAATCGCATTGCGATTTCAACTTAGCATTGCTAAATAATTCCATCCATATCGTTAACTTACTGAGTCAGTAAGTTAACGAATATGAATGGAATTATTTAGCAATGCTAAGCTGAAACGGCAATGCGATTAAGCAGATATATAATAATCACATTGCATTTCAACTTAATTCTTACATCCGACAGTACATTCTACTGGAGGAGGCGTTCCCATGGTGATCGGTAGCTCAAAGTTGTAATCGCAATGCGATTAAGCAAATACATAAGAATCGCATTGCGATTCCAACTTTTAGTACTCAACTTTTAAAATCGTACACCACTTTAAGTTCCAAAGTTGCAATCGCGTTCGAATAGAACTTAAAGCTGTCTCTTAGTCAGTTTTAGTATTGGTGTGCTGTAATAGAAGTTACATTCGTATGCGAATATAACTTAGAGCAATACAGTCAACTTTACACTGTTAGTTTTATTATCGCGATAATACAACTATTCAAGAATCGTGTACGTGCGTCTGTACGTGTGTGCGTCACTCGGACACTATTCTATTTTGCCAGCCACAGCTGAAACCACTGATTTATGGTATTGCTATTTTGGCAATTGAATTTAACCCCAGAAAATAATCTATCCTTTGCCAGACAGCAGACAGTATTATACTTGTCTAGCCAAAGCTGGAACACCAGATTTAGGGGATTGGTATTTGGGCAATTGTATTTAACCCCTTAATAAAATATAGACATTTCTTTCCTGAGTTTCTAGGGGTGACAATTAGCACAGCCAAGCCCCTGATGTAGGATATAGCAAAAAAAAAAAAACTAGTATTGATGGATTGATGGACTTGGTGGCAGCTTCTTCTGGCACACCACAAGTCACAAAATGGCCGCCGATCAACCCAGAAAATAAGTGACAGAAAAACACTCTGTGCAGCCTAAAAACCAGCGAGCAAGTAACTAGCAGAAGTTCAATGATTCTCAGCTGTAAATTGATCCGTTCATTAGGTGCTGTTGCTGACTTTAACCTGCCTAATCTCGCCCTGATAGAAGCTGCGTCCCTCTCCCTACACTAATCAGAGCAGTGTGACGTGCGGCGCTACGTGACTCCAGCTTAAATAGAGGCTGGGTCACATGCTGCACTTGGCAAATCACAGCCATGCCATTAGTAGGCATGGCTGTGATGTGCTCTTAGGGCAGGAAGTAAAACGCTAGCTGATTGGCTGCTGTGCAGCCCTTCAGAAAGCGGGAAGTAATCGACGAACACCGAACCCGAACCCGAACTTTTTTGAAAATGTCCGGGTTCGGGTCCGGGTCCCGGACACCCCAAAATTCGGTACGAACCCGAACTATTCTCGAACTGTTCGCTCAACACTAATCCCATACCCTCTAATTTTGAGATTTTAAATACAGATTCCATCCAACAATTAGTGGATCAATCTGTATCTAAGTCTGTCTCCGTAGCCATCCAGTCAGCAATGGTGTCTATTCAAGATTCCATTTCTAAATCTTTTTCTTCAATAATGAACCAAAAGAATCCTCAAATCCATCCTTCCACTCCATCCGATATTTTTCTATCGGCAGAGGATTCTATCACTAAATTAGCCAAAGGTTTCAAAAAATCTGGTAAATCTGCTAAGAAAAGGAGGTTTTCTGACGACCCAAATATTCCCATTTCCCGTGACCATGGGAAGGGTCAAGACAATACCGAACATCCGTTTTCTCTAGACGGTAAAAATAATCGTGGCAAAAATCCCCACGAAAAACCCTCTGCCCGTGAGGAGAATATCAAATTTCGGGCCTCGACAGCCAGTAAGAGGGCTAAGAATATCTCTTACGAAAAAGAAAATTCTGAGTCAGATGATGATGATTTATCCTTTTATTCTGGAGATGATTCCTCAGAAAATCCAGACGATTGTTTTCAATCGGATCTACCCACTGTTTCCCAAATTTTGGATAGCCAAGGGGTTCCTTTCTTTAATCCAGATCAAATTAAACATCCAAGATCTGGAGAATGGATTCCCCAACCACAAATTTCAAAATTTCTATCTCTATGGGTCAATAAACCTCTAGATAGAGTTTCTAGAAATAAACTAAAAGCTGAATGTCCTAGACCCACCTTACCCCAAAAAATTTCTCAAACCCCAGAGCTAGATCCTACCATCATTAAATATTTAAACAAAACGGGGAAAAACCCCAAAAGAGGTCTAGACAGGTCATTCAGGACTTGTCAAGATAAACTTTTAGATTTATTAGGACCTCTAACTAAGATCTTAGATCTATCAGAGGAAGCCGTTATCACAGGGCAACCTGTAGATACTTCAATCCTCCGCGGATGGGCGCAAAAGAGCCATATGCTTCTTTGGAAATATCAATTTTGCCCTTAGTGCTGAGAGGAGACGTAAAGTTTTGATGAAGTTGGATCCTCAACTTTCTCATTTAGCCAACTCTAACTCAGATCCCTCGGCCGAGGAACTCTTGTTTGGAGATACCCTTATTAAAGAGATTGGCAAATTTGTTGGTGTCTTCACCTCTCTTGATAAAGCCCAATCTTCTCTCAAAAAGGTGGGCCAACCAAAAATTTTTGGCAGGGCTGGGAAAGGCAGGGGTCGCTTTCCCAGCCGATCCTCTCAATTTAGACAGTTCCAACAGACCCCATTCCAATCTTATAGATCCAATTTCTTCCCTCAAACCACCACACCTACACCTTTCTTCCCAACTAGAGGTCGCCCATGGAGAGCTCGAGGCCATCGAGGTTTTCCTAGGTCAAGGCCATCAACAGGTAAGTTTTTCTATCCCGGGTTATACCCAAATACCTCTAGGGGAAAGACTGAAATATTTTTCCCAAAATTGGACCTCGTTAACGTCAGATTCATGGGTCCTCAATACCATTTCAGGATATCAAATAGATTTCATAGCTCCACCAACACAAAAAATTCTTCCTTATCCAATTCACTTCACCATTCCAGATATGCACCTCATAAATTTAGAAGTCAAGGATCTCCTACACAAAGAAGCCATCATTCAAGTACCCCTTTCATCTCCAGGTTTCGTCAGCAATATTTTTCTAGTAAAAAGAAAGACGGAGGTCACAGACCTATTATAAATTTAAAAATCCTCAACAATTTTATTTCTTACCATCATTTCAAAATGGAGGGATTCATCTCCTCAGAGATTTACTATGCCCTCAAGATTGGCTAGTAAAGATAGATTTAAAAGATGCATATCTTACCGTACCCATACATCATTACCACCAGTCTTTCTTACAATTCATTTGGAACAACCAGAAATGGCAATTCACTTGTCTCCCTTTCGGTTTAACATCAGCCCCTTGGTGTTTCACCAAATTAATGAAACCTGTAGTCTCATCTCTAAGGGCTCGTGGGGTTCGTCTAATAATCTATTTAGGCGACATATTGATTATGGCTCAAACCCTTCAATTAATTCATCTTCATTCTCAATGGACCATTACTCTTCTAACCAGTTTAGGTTTTCTGATCAATTACAAGAAATCCATCCTTATTCCCTCCAAAGAATTAGAATTTTTAGGCTTCAACATCAATACAAATTCATGCATCCTCAGTCTACCTCCCAAGAAACTTTCATTGATTCAGAAAGAGATCCAATCAGTTCTGAAGAAGCAAATAGTTTCTATCCGTACCATTGCACGAATTGTGGGTCTCTTATCAGCATCTATTCAGGCCATCATCCCAGCACCATTACATTACAGAGCCCTACAACGGCTCAAAATTCAACATCTTCGAGAGGGCCTACAATACTCCGACAAGATTTCCCTTTCTATGGAGGCCAAAGAAGAACTTCTTTGGTGGCTCCAACATATTCAAACTTGGAACGGGAAAATAATCTTCAACTCACTACCAGACTTAATTCTCAAATCAGACGCCAGTCTATCAGGTTGGGGCGCTCGTTGTGGTCCTCTTTCCACGGGAGGGAAATGGTCAGAGACGGAATCTCGTCTCCACATCAATTGTTTAGAGTTACTAGCAGCTTCCTTCGCCCTAAAAAGTTTTGCCAAAGACAGATCACACTGTTGTATCCTTATACGTATGGACAACATTTCAGCAGTACAATATATAAACCGATTAGGAGGCACTACTTCCAAAGTTTTGACCGACATAGCCAAAGAACTTTGGCATTTCTGTCTAGACAGAGACATAATCCTGAAAGCAGAATATTTACCAGGTCTGATAAATACAGTAGCAGACTGGAATTCCCGTTATCTATCAGATTCCAGCGACTGGCAATTGAACACCAAAATTTTCCATCAGATCAACGATCTATGGGGTCCCCTCTATATAGACCTTTTTGTCTCTCGACTGAATACTCAATTACCAAATTTCTTCAGTTGGCGTCCGGACCCAGACGCTCTAGCCATAGATGCTCTCCGTCAAATATGGCCACAGAGACGCCTTTACGCGTTTCCACCTTTTGCTCTAATTCCCAGAGTCCTCCTGCAGACACTTTCCCAGAAATCAACAATAGTGATCATCACACCATGGTGGCCATCTCAAACATGGTTTCCCACCCTTCTCAGTTTAACTATAGACACCCCGAGACTTCTACCACCCTCTCCAGATCTCCTCAAGAATCCCTTGGGACATCCTCATCCCTTGATCCAATCAGAACTTCTATCCCTAGTAGCCTGGTTGATTTCAGGCAATCAATAATTAATCACGAACTTTCACAATCAACTCTTGATATCCTCTCAGACGCATGGGCTCCAGGTACCAGAAAGGCTTATAGATCAGCCTGGAAAATTTGGGTTCATTGGTGCTCTCAATGGGATTTGGATCCCGTTCATGCACCTTTATCCCACATCTTGAATTTTTTGTCAGATTCCTTTAATAAAGGTAAAGCTTACAGAACCATTAATCTATACCATTCTGCCATTTCTGCAGAACTTGCTTTAATCGATTCTGTCCCTATAGGTAAACATCCTATTATATGCAAACTCATGAAGGGCATACGCTTTAGGAAACCTCCATTATCTAGATATCATTCTACCTGGGATGTTTCCATTCTTTTAAATCTTTTTTCTACCTGGGAAGATAATGAACAACTATCATTAAAATTTCTCTCACTTAAATTGACGACTCTTTTATGTCTCATTTCCATTAAAAGGATTTCAGATGTCAGAGCTTTAGACATTACTCATAGATCTTTCACCCCCAACGGAGTAACTTTTCACGTTTATAGACGTACCAAAACTAATTTACATACAGTTTTTTACCCAAGTTTTCCTTCACATGATAAACTTTGCGTTGTTCGATGTCTCAAAGAATATGAAAATAGAACCCATACTATTCGTAATCCTTTATCTTCTCAACTCCTTATTTCCTTTTGTAAACCTCATTTACCAGTATCTTCCTCCACTCTAGCCAGGTGGGTTAAACTTACCATGCAAATTGCTGGAATTGACACTTCATCCTTCGGTCCTCATTCTATCAGAGGAGCGGTTTCTACAAAAATCTTCCAAAAAGGAGGTTCCTTATCTGATATCCTTAAAGCTGCGGATTGGTCTTCAGAATCCACTTTCAGAACCTTTTACTTCAAACCAGATATACATATTTCTACATCCATTTTTTAAGTTATGTTTGCATAAAAAGTTGTCTTTTAGCTTTTAACTTGCACAATGGGAGCCTCCTGTCGCAATAAAATTGAAGATTTTCCTAACTTCGTGACGGAAAATATAGATTTTATTGAAGACAGGAGGCGAGCATTGTCCCTCCCTATTAACCCACCCTAATAATATCTTTAATTTTTTCTTTTCATAGTTTAAAAGAACATCATCAATTTTCCTTCTTTTATCATCTATCAAACTTCTCCATACTCAAGTTTATTTGCTCTACATCTTCTCTTCATTTGACTTCTAGCAAGATCCAGTTTTTCTTCAAGAATATTTCATATATGGTCGCCATCAAGAAAGAGGCAGTTTCTATATTATCATCGGTTTATATGTACTAGGACGCTTTGGGATTGGGTCAATAAACCTCTAGATAGAGTTTCTAGAAATAAACTAAAAGCTGAATGTCCTAGACCCACCTTACCCCAAAAAATTTCTCAAACCCCAGAGCTAGATCCTACCATCATTAAATATTTAAACAAAACGGGGAAAAACCCCAAAAGAGGTCTAGACAGGTCATTCAGGACTTGTCAAGATAAACTTTTAGATTTATTAGGACCTCTAACTAAGATCTTAGATCTATCAGAGGAAGCCGTTATCACAGGGCAACCTGTAGATACTTCAATCCTCCGCAGATGGGCGCAAAAGAGCCATATGCTTCTTTGGAAATATCAATTTTGCCCTTAGTGCTGAGAGGAGACGTAAAGTTTTGATGAAGTTGGATCCTCAACTTTCTCATTTAGCCAACTCTAACTCAGATCCCTCGGCCGAGGGACTCTTGTTTGGAGATACCCTTATTAAAGAGATTGGCAAATTTGTTGGTGTCTTCACCTCTCTTGATAAAGCCCAATCTTCTCTCAAAAAGGTGGGCCAACCAAAAATTTTTGGCAGGGCTGGGAAAGGCAGGGGTCGCTTTCCCAGCCGATCCTCTCAATTTAGACAGTTCCAACAGACCCCATTCCAATCTTATAGATCCAATTTCTTCCCTCAAACCACCACACCTACACCTTTCTTCCCAACTAGAGGTCGCCCATGGAGAGCTCGAGGCCATCGGGGTTTTCCTAGGTCAAGGCCATCAACAGGTAAGTTTTTCTATCCCGGGTTATACCCAAATATCTCTAGGGGGAAGACTGAAATATTTTTCCCAAAATTGGACCTCGTTAACGTCAGATTTATGGGTCCTCAATACCATTTCAGGATATCAAATAGATTTCATATCTCCACCAACACAAAAAATTCTTCCTTATCCAATTCACTTCACCATTCCAGATATGCACCTCATAAATTTAGAAGTCAAGGATCTCCTACACAAAGAAGCCATCATTCAAGTACCCCTTTCATCTCCAGGTTTCGTCAGCAATATTTTTCTAGTAAAAAAGAAAGACGGAGGTCACAGACCTATTATAAATTTAAAAATCCTCAACAATTTTATTTCTTACCATCATTTCAAAATGGAGGGATTCATCTCCTCAGAGATTTACTATGCCCTCAAGATTGGCTAGTAAAGATAGATTTAAAAGATGCATATCTTACCGTACCCATACATCATTACCACCAGTCTTTCTTACAATTCATTTGGAACAACCAGAAATGGCAATTCACTTGTCTCCCTTTCGGTTTAACATCAGCCCCTTGGTGTTTCACCAAATTAATGAAACCTGTAGTCTCATCTCTAAGGGCTCGTGGGGTTCGTCTAATAATCTATTTAGACGACATATTGATTATGGCTCAAACCCTTCAATTAATTCATCTTCATTCTCAATGGACCATTACTCTTCTAACCAGTTTAGGTTTTCTGATCAATTACAAGAAATCCATCCTTATTCCCTCCAAAGAATTAGAATTTTTAGGCTTCAACATCAATACAAATTCATGCATCCTCAGTCTACCTCCCAAGAAACTTTCATTGATTCAGAAAGAGATCCAATCAGTTCTGAAGAAGCAAATAGTTTCTATCCGTACCATTGCACGAATTGTGGGTCTCTTATCAGCATCTATTCAGGCCATCATCCCAGCACCATTACATTACAGAGCCCTACAACGGCTCAAAATTCAACATCTTCGAGAGGGCCTACAATACTCCGACAAGATTTCCCTTTCTATGGAGGCCAAAGAAGAACTTCTTTGGTGGCTCCAACATATTCAAACTTGGAACGGGAAAATAATCTTCAACTCACTACCAGACTTAATTCTCAAATCAGACGCCAGTCTATCAGGTTGGGGCGCTCGTTGTGGTCCTCTTTCCACGGGAGGGAAATGGTCAGAGACGGAATCTCGTCTCCACATCAATTGTTTAGAGTTACTAGCAGCTTCCTTCGCCCTAAAAAGTTTTGCCAAAGACAGATCACACTGTTGTATCCTTATACGTATGGACAACATTTCAGCAGTACAATATATAAACCGATTAGGAGGCACTACTTCCAAAGTTTTGACCGACATAGCCAAAGAACTTTGGCATTTCTGTCTAGACAGAGACATAATCCTGAAAGCAGAATATTTACCAGGTCTGATAAATACAGTAGTAGACTGGAATTCCCGTTATCTATCAGATTCCAGCGACTGGCAATTGAACACCAAAATTTTCCATCAGATCAACGATCTATGGGGTCCCCTCTATATAGACCTTTTGCCTCTCGACTGAATACTCAATTACCAAATTTCTTCAGTTGGCGTCCAGACCCAGACGCTCTAGCCATAGATGCTCTCCGTCAAATATGGCCACAGAGACGCCTTTACGCGTTTCCACCTTTTGCTCTAATTCCCAGAGTCCTCCTGCAGACACTTTCCCAGAAATCAACAATAGTGATCATCACACCATGGTGGCCATCTCAAACATGGTTTCCCACCCTTCTCAGTTTAACCATAGACACCCCGAGACTTCTACCACCCTCTCCAGATCTCCTCAAGAATCCCTTGAGACATCCTCATCCCTTGATCCAATCAGAACTTCTTCCCTAGTAGCCTGGTTGATTTCAGGCAATCAACAATTAATCACGAACTTTCACAATCAACTCTTGATATCCTCTCAGACGCATGGGCTCCAGGTACCAGAAAGGCTTATAGATCAGCCTGGAAAATTTGGGTTCATTGGTGCTCTCAATGGGATTTGGATCCCGTTCATGCACCTTTATCCCACATCTTGAATTTTTGTCAGATTCCTTTAATAAAGGTAAAGCTTACAGAACCATTAATCTATACCGTTCTGCCATTTCTGCAGAACATGCTTTAATCGATTCTGTCCCTATAGGTAAACATCCTATTATATGCAAACTCATGAAGGGCATACGCTTTAGGAAACCTCCATTATCTAGATATCATTCTACCTGGGATGTTTCCATTCTTTTAAATCTTTTTCTACCTGGGAAGATAATGAACAACTATCATTAAAATTTCTCTCACTTAAATTGACGACTCTTTTATGTCTCATTTCCATTAAAAGGATTTCAGATGTCAGAGCTTTAGACATTACTCATAGATCTTTCACCCCTAACGGAGTAACTTTTCACGTTTATAGACGTACCAAAACTAATTTACATACAGTTTTTACCCAAGTTTTCCTTCACATGATAAACTTTGCGTTGTTCGATGTCTCAAAGAATATGAAAATAGAACCCATACTATTCGTAATCCTTTATCTTCTCAACTCCTTATTTCCTTTTGTAAACCTCATTTACCAGTATCTTCCTCCACTCTAGCCAGGTGGGTTAAACTTACCATGCAAATTGCTGGAATTGACACTTCATCCTTCGGTCCTCATTCTATCAGAGGAGCGGTTTCTACAAAAATCTTCCAAAAGGAGGTTCCTTATCTGATATCCTTAAAGCTGCGGATTGGTCTTCAGAATCCACTTTCAGAACCTTTTACTTCAAACCAGATATACATATTTCTACATCCATTTTTTAAGTTATGTTTGCATAAAAAGTTGTCTTTTAGCTTTTAACTTGCACAATGGGAGCCTCCTGTCGCAATAAAATTGAAGATTTTCCTAACTTCATGACGGAAAATATAGATTTTATTGAAGACAGGAGGCGAGCATTGTCCCTCCCTATTAACCCACCCTAATAATATCTTTAATTTTTTCTTTTCATAGTTTAAAAGAACATCATCAATTTTCCTTCTTTTATCATCTATCAAACTTCTCCATACTCAAGTTTATTTGCTCTACATCTTCTCTTCATTTGACTTCTAGCAAGATCCAGTTTTTCTTCAAGAATATTTCATATATGGTCGCCATCAAGAATGAGGCAGTTTCTATATTATCATCGGTTTATATGTACTAGGACGCTTTGGGATTGGCTACTCAGATCCATCTCATTTGCATATTCAACAGCTGTTTTCAAAAAAGCTTTATTTCTTTTGTTTGTATATTTCTTGCTGCTAAGGGAGTAGTAAAGAAAGTTATGCACAATGCTCGCCTCCTGTCTTCAATAAAATCTATATTTTCCGTCATGAAGTTAGGAAAATCTTCAATTTTCCCACCCTCTTACACGATGCCTCATCTTATGCCTTAATTTACTGCAATAAGAGATGGATAGCATCCAGGTTTATAGATTAATGTACATAGACTACACTACAAGGGTTTAATCTCATATCACTAAACTTTTTTATTTATTTAATTTAATCCCACAAAAAAGACAACATAACATAAACATGCACAATAAATAATTAATGAATTCACATTACCACCCCAGCCCTGACATGAACAGGAGTAAACCCTTGAAGGGGTTGTGGCATTAAACATAGTCTACATTTTTCAAACCAGCACCTGCATCAGAATACAGTTATAATTGCATGTAAATAAAAATTTAGTATAGCCACTGAGCTATTCATTAAAAATATATACATATAGCACCATCTGCTGTTTTTTATTTTCTTCATTTTATGTCCATCTCACTGAGGTGGTTGCACACGCTCAGTTTAAATCTTAAACTGCCCAGCTGTGGCAGTTAAAGAGAAAGAGCTTCAGATAAAAGGATATGCCCCCTGAGCCCGATATGAATCTAGCAGAACAATTAGAAAAATTAATCTTTGGTTCCATATGAGGGCTGGTTCTAGCTTTTTATTTACTATATAATGTCTGATTTTCATTTTTTACTTCCATCATTGCATAACCCTTTAAAATTTTAATCTAGGAGAACTCCTTTAGTTTCATTGACAATGAAAAAAATATAAGAAAAGTTTAACTACCGCAAGTATATTTGTTTTGTTGTTTTTCTCTTAAACGTGTTGTAAGATAAATAAATATAAGCATTACAGTTCATCATTATGACCTCGCTTAAAGCAAACCAAGTTATCAGTAGCCCATGGGTATAAACCTCACTGTTTTTGATGTGGTCAGCAATGGCATTATAACAAATTTCATGCCACATAACTTTGGAACCCTCTAGGGGTTGGTGGACAATTTCTTTCTCAGAAAGAATATAAGATTGACCCTTAGGCATTGAAGCACACAAATAAATGTAAATCTTATGTCATCTGTCTATATAGGCAATGTTCCTAAACAGAATGTGTAGTTTGTTCTATTAAAATAAACTCCAAAGTTGCATTAAATCACTGCTTTAACATAACTATGTACAATTGTATGACTGTGTATAAATAACTATGTATATCATGATGAGGTGAAAGAGCGGTGAAAGCATTGCAAATTCTTGACTTTTCTTTTTTTGTTGCTAAAACATAACTGAATACCTATTTGCAAAAAGTATATATAGTATATGTGTCACGGACGTTCCCGTGACAGGTGGCAGGAGATCAGTGAGACTGGCAACACGTGGTTTGATCTGACAGGTTCCTTGTGGATCAATTCGTGTCTGTGTTGTTTTTGGCAATGGCTACACCCCTTGCCTCAGGTGTTGCGCATGTGATCATTTAACCTTCCCTAATTATTGTGGCTTCTCCCACCATGCTATGCGGTTTATAGCTTGTCTTTTTATGGATTGCTGGTGTTTGGATCTCAGCGGAGTTCCTGTGCTTTCATAGCCATTTGAAGGTAAGTGTTTTCCGCTTTTCTTTATTGTTTGGGTTTTCGTTTGTTGCTCTTTTCACTGTCATTTGTGTTTAGGCCTGAGGGAGACTCCTGTTCGTCCTACTGTTTGGAGGAACAGGTTGTCTCTTGTCCTGACATTAGTACCAGGGTCCTACAGGGTGAGTTAGGACTTTAGGTTCATGTGTATGAACCCACCTACCTCTGGGGTCAGTTCATACTTGCAGTCAGTCAGGACTCTGATTAGGGTTTTTCTAGGAGGTGACCTGCTCCTTTCCCTAGTTTCCAGGCCTTTTCCCCTCACCCCTTTCCCTCCTACATTCAGTGTGGGTTTCCCTCCCACACGAAAGGGTGACAATATGTCAGAGCTGACCTTCTGAAACAGGTTGCTACATTTTTCATAATAATTCTATACTATATATACATGCTTATAGGGGACCTGTCACATAATACAGTATGTGTATTCATGTGCATTTCTACTCCGTAATCTACAGTGATCTCTCTCTGTATGCACAGTCATACATAGAAGGCTTTCTGTCACTTAGTCAGTCCACCCATTGGACTTCTAGGCTCCTTCCACTCTATAACATGCTGCTTGCAGTTTAGACACCATGTTCAATAAGACAAGTTCCTTTTAACCTCCCTGGCAGTCTGATTATGTCAGTAATTTTGTACCCAAAGAGGTATGTTGTTTTGCATTGAGATTTGTTGTTTTATATTGTAGGCCTGTAATTCTTAGGAATTACTCACTTAAATCTGTCTAAACAAAAGTCTAGTAGACATTCCAGGTATGATGAAGTTTAAAACACAAAATCATCAATTAGAATAAATAAAATCATTTTTAAAATAATATAATTTTATTCAATAATGTAATCAAATAAAAAACACTGCAATTTTTCAAACAAGAGTGCAACATCACTAGTCCCTGTAATAATAGACACTGCATATTGGTTCAATAAACCTCCAGTGTGTGAAAATTTTTTAAACATGGGACTGCACAAAGTCTCTTTCCATTGTCATCTCGCTTTGAGCAACAAATCAAGCATAACCTTGTAGGTACAGACTTTTTTTCGGTTGGCGGGATGTAGTCCATAAAGTGACGACCAGTCAGGTGTTCGGGGTTGACAACATCAACAGCTCGACGTCCAGGTCTATTCACAGTCATTGATGGTGTTTGGTGGTTCACAAAGATCCATTCAGTCTTTATAATGAACCAGAGGCTTGCCACTCTTTTCTCTGTGCAGAATGTAGGCATTCCACAAGTATTGCTCAAGAAGATGCCTGAAGATCTTGTAGTACTTCTTTTGCTGTTTCCGCATTGTTGGGTAGAATGTGATTGCTTGGTAGGCTCTGTCAACACCTCCCATGGTTTTATTGTAGTCAATCACTACTTGTGGCTTCATGACATCTTTCCCACCTTTCGTGTGTACCCTAACAGTCGAGGTATATGAACATTACTCATTAGGCACACATGTTTTTTGTCATGCCAACGCAGTGCCATCATCTTGCCTTTCTGACAGGCTACCATTTTTCCAGTTTTCAGCTTCTTCATGCCAAACATTGATGGCATGTCACAGTGGTTAGCTCTAACAATTCTATAGGCATCAATTTTGTTTTTTAGAAGAAACTCATAAAGTTCAGGAGATGTATAAAAGTTGTCGGTTGTTACACAACATCTCTGATTTAGCAATGATTCAATGAGTGTGAGGACGGAAGATGTTGACATTCCATAGTCGCTGTACTTTGGATTGCATTTTGTGCCCTTTCCAGTGTATATAACTGAATTCTAAATGTAGCCAGTTATCGATTCTCAGAGCATATAGGATTTTATGCCAAATCGTGCTCTCTTTGATGCAATGTACTGTATCCAGTTAAGCCTTCCCTTGTAGGCAATTAGACTTTCATCTATGCTGAAGTCTCTTTCTGGCACATAGGTGTGTTGGAAATTCTTTACAATCATTTGATATATTCCCCAAATTTTCTTTAGTTTTGGTGCAAGATGAGTAGTTGCATCAAATTCTTCATTGCTTATGAAGTGAAAAAATTTCATAATCAGGGAAAATCTGTACTCTGACATGACGGTGCCAAAAAAATTGAGTTGCAAGTAGTTTATTAGTGGTCCAATACCATTTCTGCAGTGGTTTTCCCACCACTCCCTGAAGTATTATTAGGCCCAGAAATGTAATCTTTGGTCACTGGTTCCCACTATTTGCTTCTTGAAAACAATTTTTTCAATTACCTCATCGGTCAGAAATAATTGTAGGCATGCCAAAGGGTTGTTGTGCGCAACATCTACTTTGATACCAGGTGTTCCAGTAAACGGGAATCTTGGGGGTGATGCCTGACCCGTACCACAGTCAATAGGGCACCAAATTCGCACATCGCTGAGCTCAGGTGCATATTCCTCAATGTCACTTGTCTGATCAGTGTCGGATGAGGAATTTCCCCATGAATCGTTATTGCTCAATTCAGCGAGCACTTCTAAGTCACTGTCGCTGTCATTTATCTGGTCTAAAACCGCTTTTGTACTCAATTGACTCTTTTTTGATGCCATGGACAAAAAATTTCCAGGCAGAAATTACAGTAAAAGGGCAGGCAGGGCACTGGAGAATGATCCCAAGGGACAAATCTGAGGTGATTTGGTTTGATACAGTGTAATCCTCACAGATTACACTGTATCAATGTTTGTGTGTGTATGTCACTTTATTGATTTGAATTTCCTTCCCAGTTCTGCCTCATACGCCGCCCGCAGGGAACATGTAATGGACTTTCTGGTTCAGACGTCAGTGTGAATGGTTCGCACACGTTCCACAATTATATGGAATGGGTGCGGACCCATTCAGTTTCAATGGGGCAGGAATGGATGCGGACAGCACACAGTGTGCTGTCCGCATCTGTATTTCCGGAGTACGGCCATGAACTTCCGATCCGCAGCTCCGCAAGATAATAGAGCATTTCCTATTCTTGTCCGCAGCTGGACTTCTCTATGTAAATGTAAGTGCCAGTCATGTGCGGCGTCGGTGTTTTGCGGTCCGAGTGTGGCTTGGGATTACTGCTTCTGGCAGTGAAAGTTAACCCCGAACTACACTCGGGATTGTCGCCAGGGGGGTTAAAGGGGTTGTCTCACTTCAGAAAATAGCATTTATTATGTAGAAAAAGTTAATATAAGCCACTTACTAATGTATTGTGATTGTCCATATTGCTTCCTTTGCTTGCTAGATTCATTTTTCCATCACATTATACACTGCTTGTTTCCATGGTTACGACCTCCCTGCAATCCATCAGTGGTGGCCGTGCTTGCACATTATAAGAAAAAGCACTTGCTGAAGTGAGATAATTTCTTTATGTTTGCACATTCAGGTAACATGATATGGCCCCCACAGGGCCCTGATCTTAGCATTATCAAGTCTATATGGTATTACATGAAGAGACAGAGAATTTTGAGAATGCCTACATCCATAGACAGTCTGTGGTTATTTCTACAAGATGTTTGGAACAACCTCCCTGCCAAGAAGAATTGATGCTGTTTATGTATAGAGTACCATGAAAAAGTTTATGCAGGTGTGGAAAAAATGCTGCAAAGTAAAAATGAATAGGTATACTTACACACAATTTTTGAGGGAACTTGAAAGGGAGGTTGTTCCAAAAATCTTGGAACATAGAAGTAACCGTAGATCTTCTGTGAATGTAGGCTTACTCAAATTCCTCTGCCTCTTAATGTAATCCAAGATAGACTTGATGATGTTTCGATCAGTGCTCTGAGGGAGTCATATCATCACTTCCAGGGCTCCTTTGTTTTCTTTATACTGATGATAGTTCTTAATGACATTGGCTGTATATTTGGGGTCATTGTCCTGCTGTAGAATAAATTTGATGTCAATTACATGCCTCCCTGATGGTATTGCATTATAGGTAATTATCTGCCTAAAACATTTGCACAGTACTGTAAGTATATATTATATTTTCCTCACTGATGTAACACTGACATATTCCGCAGTGCTTCACGGGCATCGTCATCACTTGCCGTCCCCAATCTTAATTCCTTATCGGTATGACTTTGGGGTGTTGGAGAAAACTCATGCAAACATAGGGAGAACATACAAACTTCAGGCATATGTTGTCCTTAGTTGGATTCAAACCTAGGACCCCAGCACTGCAAGGCACCAGTGCTAACCACTGAGACACCATGCTGAGATATACAGCTATACATATACAGTGGGATGCGAAAGTTTGGGCAACCTTGTTAATCGTTATGGTTTTCCTGTATAAATCGTTGGTTGTTACGATAAAAAATGTCAGTTAAATATATCATAAAGGAGACACACACAGTGATATTTGAGAAGTGAAATTAAGTTTATTGGATTTACAGAAAGTGTGCTATAATTGTTTAAACAAAATTAGGCAGGTGCATAAATTTGGGCACCACAAAAAAGAAATGAAATCAATATTTAGTAGATCCTCCTTTTGCAGAAATAACAGCCTCTAAATGCTTCCTGTAGGTTCCAATGAGAGTCTGGATTCTGGTTGAAGGTATTTTGGACCATTCCTCTTTACAAAACATCTTTAGTTCATTCAGGTTTGATGGCTTCCGAGCATGGACAGCTCTCTTTAAGTCACACCACAGATTTTCAATTATATTAAGGTCTGGGGACTGAGATGGCCATTCCAGAACGTTGTACTTGTTCCTCTGCATAAATGCCCTAGTGGATTTTGAGCGATGTTTAGGGTCGTTGTCTTGTTGAAAGATCCAGCCCCGGCTTCAGCTTTGTCACTGATTCCTGGACATTGGTCTCCAGAATCTGCTGATACTGAGTGGAATCCATGCGTCCCTCAACTTTGACAAGATTCCCAGTCCCTGCACTGGCCACACAGCCCCACAGCATGATGGAACCACCACCATATTTTCTTGGAATGCTGTGTTCTTTTTCCTCTATGCATAACGCCCCTTGTTATGCTGAAATAATTAAATTTTAGTTTTATCAGTCCACAGCACCTTATTCCAAAATGAAGCTAGCTTGTCCAAATGTGCTTTAGCCCACCTCAAGCGGCACTTTTTGTGCTGTGGGCGGAGAAAAGGCTTCCTCTGCATCACTCTCGCATACAGCATCTCCTTGTGTAAAGTGCGCCGAATGGTTGAACGATGCACAGTGACTCCATCTGCAGCAAGATGATGTTGTAGGTCTTTGGTGCTCGTCTGTGGGTTGACTCTGACTGTTCTCACCATTCGTCACTTCTGTCTATCCGAGATTTTTCTTGGTCTGCCACTTCGAGCCTTAACTTGAACTGAGCCTGTGGTCTTCCATTTCCTCAATATGTTCCTAACTGTGGAAACAGACAGCTGAAATCTCTGAGACAGCTTTCTGTATCCTTCCCCTAAACCATGATGGTGAACAATCTTTGTCTTCAGGTCATTTGAGAGTTGTTTTGAGAGTTGTTTTGTTTTCCCCCATGTTGCTACTCTTCAGAGAAAATTAAAAGAGGAGGGAAACTTACAATTTACCCCCTTAAATACTGTTTCTCATTATTGGATTCACTTGTGTATGTAGGTCAGGGATCACTGAGCTTACCAAACCAATTTGAGTTCCAATAACTAGTTTTAGGTTTTGGAATCAATAAAATGACAACAGTGCCCAGATTTATGCACTTGCCTAATTTTGTGTAAACAATTATAGCACACTTTCTGTAAATCCAATAAACTTAATTTCACTTCTCAAATATCACTGTGTGTGTCTCCTATATCATATATTTAACTGACATTTTTTATCATAACAACCAACGATTAATACAGGAAAATCATGAGGATTAACAAGGTTGCCCAAACTTTCGCATCCCACTGTATATAGATATATAGATAATTTTTCCATCACATTATACACTATATATGTCTATTTAGATATATATGTCTATAGATACGCATATACACACATGCATTATACTGTACGTGGTTGAAATGTCACTTGCTTGCAAACAGAACAAATTATCTAGCAAATAAATCTAAGCTGTACTTTTTCTTTCTTGTTCTAAAACTATTTTGAGTTATCAGAATTCTTATCCAGCAATATTATTTGATCTCTATGTTTCTTACCAATTACATCCCCCTCCACATGAAACCAATTCCATTTAGAAGGATTTACTTCTTTATTTAAGTCCCCATACCTAGAGAGAGTCTTTTCCTTATCTTCCTTATTGTACGTTTCTTTTTTATTACCTTACTTTCAGAGTAGATGAATCAGTCATACTATGACTTTATTGCTTGAAAAAAAGACAGTCCAATTTGTTTCAGCAATTGCTCTTCATTGATATAACTTTCTGAACCTGTAAAATTATACCAATAGACAGTTCTATTTTGAAAGATGCCAGTGAAAATCTGCCAGTGGGAATAACCATCCGTATTTTGCACATTTTTCAATCTGATTAAAGAAATGGATCCATTTCTTAATCTTGTCTTTCCTTTTAGTGATTGTGAATCACTATTAACAACACCAAGAAATAAGCAATGTATAGCTTTGTTCAGATGCTAGAGGAGAAAACTTTTCATATTGTGTACACTCTAGAAAGTGTATAATACCTGAATTGAATTAGAAAGAGCTTTCTCTCCATGCAGCATCCCTATTTCTTCTAGGAGATTGTGTATTAAGCAGTATACACCATGTTCTTCATTCTCATTAACACTTTATGAGGACCTAGTAAGTAAATGTACCCTAAGAGATACTAGAAAATATCCTACAGTACAATGCCAAAGAGGTTTCCAGTAATTTTGATAGGATCTCTTCAGGCCTAAATATATATTTACCTTGTACCACAGTAACACCATACCTCTTGGCACCCTATCGTAGTGACTCTTGGTTGCTATGGTCATGTAATATGCTGTCAGTAAAGATTAAGGCAAGGAAGGTTCTTATTTTTTATTTTTAGGCTGTGTAAGTCAGCACTTGGTAAAGTACTGGAGGGTGTGTATGTTAAACCTGGGTGTAGGGGTGGACTTTACCACCATGCAACCAAGAAAATCCATGGGGCCTTAGAGAACAGGGGGGCCCTGCTGCCACAAGTGATTGGCTGGAAAAACAAAAAAAGACTAAACCAGAGGAGGACATAGTGCCAGTGCAGTCAGTTCAGCTGCACAAGGGCCCGATGGCAGAGGGGGACCCTTCCCAGCTGTAATGCAGTAGCAGAAGTGCCCAGACTACACCACTAATCTGAGAGTGTGGCTTAGCGGGCTGATCGTGTGCAACTTAGTAGTTTAGTAGGGAAAGAGCTCACAATTACAATGGTGGCCCCCAGGCATAACTTTGCTTGGGGCCTTAGAAAAACCAAATCCCCTTCTTGGGTAAGATAAGAAACTGCAAGAAAGATAGGTATTTTTTCTGAACTTGGCATGTTGAAAAAGTTAAAGGTGTATCTGTAAGTGGACCTACCATACCCATTTTCTACAGTGGATATTTTCCCTCTGAAAAGCCTGCAATTAGTGCTGACTGAGATCATAAAGGCAAGAAAGAGACATTAGGCCTACTTCCCACATTTTTTTTAAACCCTTATGCATTTTTATGGTGTTTTAACAGCATTTATCTATACTAACACTTTAAACATGCCTGAAAAACACCATTCCTAGAAAATTCTACATAAAAAAACTAAAAGATGTGAAAATGTTCCAACACAATGCAAAAGCACCCCCTAAAGAACATTTTGTATTCAGCACATTTCCTAATAGACATTCCACAAAAACAATCTCACAAAAACCCCAAAGTGGCAAAACCTGCAAAAGAAAAAACTAAGCGTGCTCTGACTGCACTCCCAGTGGAGCATGCGCAAGACTTCAGGTCCATGCATTTGAACAGTAAGGATGCTGGGCCCGGCCAATGAATGCAGGGAGTGGTAATAGGTGAAGAGGAGGATGTGAACAGGCACTCTAGGCCAGTCCCTCTTCAACAGAGGTTTTGTTGCACTTAGCATGATCAACACAACCAGGAGGTATTCCTGGTTCATTGGAGTTGATCATGCTGACAGTCGTACTTTAAGTTAACATTTGCTACATCTGTACATATTCTTTAGCATGCGTTGCGCCTATGAAATTAGTTCAGAAGCATTTCCCAATGTAGTACTGTATGTATGTCAGATAGCATAATCCAATATGAAAACAGCCTAAAACGAATATCCTATTCCACTTTGGGATTTATGTTTTTGAACCCACACAGTATAAAATATATGTTATGTCTTTAACTCCCTTTTTCCAATGTGTTACTTAAGAGTTAATCTCAGAAATTGGGAAAGCAAGTCACACAACGTGCAGTGTTTAAAATCAATTAAAGTGTACTGAGGCAGAACAGAAAATGATTACAAAATGTCACAGAAACAAAAGTTTGAAATACGACCGGGGGTGCTCAAAATGTAACTAGTAAAACATATTAAAAGGTCTCCATTTCAGACTTAATCCTCTGGTTTTACATTAAAGTGCAGACCCGCAGTCTCCCACTTGATTGTATTTTTCTATTTGCCAGTTAAACTACAGTAACAACATTTGGATTTTTTAGTATGCCATTGATAACAAGCCACGTTTGTTTTTAGAAATGTCTCATTTTTGTTTGTCGCATTGTTAAGGCCTGAAACGGATGAACATATTCTTCCTATTTATAAATTAGTAGAACAAACTATAGCTTGTGTTAGATTACGTTAAAGGGGTTTCTGGTTTCATCAACTTCCTTAAAAATAATCATTTAGCTGTAATTTTGTAATTGTTTTCTTTTACCTTTATTGTTCCTATCTTCTGTTCTGGACTGTGGTCACATGACCATGTCCATGCAGTTTTTTCTAATTTCCTGTGATGTTGTGTCCATGGGGTGTCAAAGCAGCAACTGGATCAGTGATAGTGAAGTGTCTATAAAACTAGCTGGTTGGGAGGAGCTATAAAGTAGCTGGGCATTAATAGGGGTGGTGCTGGAGCTGTCAAAGAGAAAGAAGAAATGCATCATGGGATTGGTTGGATAAAGCAACAGGAAGAGATACATTGCAAAAACAAACCACAGTGATTTGCTTATATGATAATAATGGGTAGTCCAAACCAAAACCCACTGAAGAAAGGGAAAGAGATCCCCGAAACGCATTTGGCGTAATATTCCAAGTCACCCTGAAAAATCAGACTTTTTGTCTGTTAAAACAGTGCACTGTTGGGATATCCTGGAGTGCTCCACAGAACAAATTTGGACTAATGTTTCTATGCTAGCCCAAAAATCACAGGTTTACTTTTCCGATTGCCTGACCTTTACTTTGTAAATACCGACCACGTGACCTGCAAACTACGGGCGGGGAACGCTGACACAAAGTTAGCCGGGGCGCCAGCTTGCGGTCGATTCACACACACGAAAGTGTCTAAAGGCAATAGAGAGAAGCCTGTATATACCTCAGCAGCTGAATACGTGTTAGAAGACTCAGGAGGTAAGCCCACGCATGTGGAACAAATAAACTAACACCAAAGGACTGTATCTACCTGAGGTCCGATGAATAGTCTTGTGAATATGAAGAGTTTGACCAGTATATGTGACTGAAGTAATACAGGACTGTGGAGCTTGTTTATTTTATACAGAAACTGGAAGTGGATTTCAATATCGGCCACCCAATCCATGAGGAATCGGCTGAATCCACAGCTTGTGGATTTGTTTTATATGCCATTATTTTTATTTCTTTTTTGAGGTGGATAGTTTTATTATTAGGCTGTCTTATTAAATATTTATGGAATCATACAACTATCCATGTGTATGACACATGTGTGAGTGCCAATCTATTAGTAGCAATACTGAACTATATCTGAATACAGTGTATATTACAAATTATATCATCCTGCGCCTAATTTACTGTCAGAAATTTGTAGTATTTTGCTTCCAATACTGAACTGTATCTGAATACAGTGGGTATATTACAAATTCCATAATCTTGGGCATTGTATCCAGTAACGAACTCCATCTCAATACAGTGTGTATATTAAATATTACATTCTTTTGGGCCTAGTGTAGTGGCCAAAATCTGTATTTTTTTGTATTCAATACCGAATTACATCTCAATACAGTGCAGTGGCGGATCCAGAGCCTGATCTCGGGATGGGCAATTCCAGATAGTTTTGTGGCGGGCCAGGGGGTAATATAACTGAGGAGGGTTATCATGGGACTCTATATACACATAGGACACCCGCAGCCTTCTCCCCTCTATATACACATAGGACACCCGCAGCTATTCTCCCATAGATATGCCGTATGCTTTCTGCATGCGGATTTTCACACAGATTCATTGGAGTTTTCTATAAAATATGCAGCTAGAAATTATTTTGCTATATATGACCATCCACATGTCCTGGTCATTTCAGTTTGTTTTTATGTTAGGCCTCATTCACACCAGCCTGTTCAGCACGTATTCACACCTGGCAGATCAGTTGAACTTGCAGGAAATTCTACAGCTGTTCATTTGGATAAAATAATATTTCTGTGGAAATCTGGCAACTGTGAACAGAAGGTTTATTACAACTTGCGGTTTGGCAGCTATTTAGCAAAAATAGGGTTAAAAAAACTGACTGACCAGGACATGTGGATGGTCATATATAGTAAAATAATTTTTGCTGTAGGTTTTATAGCAAATCTGCAATGAATCTGTGTCAAAATCTGTATGTTGTGTGGATTTAAACACAGATTCATTGCAGATTTGCTATAAAATCTAAAGCAAAAATTATGTTACTGTATATGTTATCTGACCATCCACATGTCCTGGTCAGTCAGTTTCTTTAACCCTATTTTTGCTAAATAGCTCCCAAACTGCAAGTTGTAATAAACCTTCTGTTCACAGTTGCCAGATTTCCACAGAAATATTATTTTATCCAAATGAATACAGTAGCTGTAGAATTTCCTGTTCAGGTTCTGATCTGCCATGAAAGCTGATGATGGGGAGTGCTGTGCTGCCTACACTCACTAGAGCCAGAGACTAATACACACAACTAGCCTATGCATGAGGTGCTGAGGAGGAGGAGGAGGTCTCCTACCTAGAAAGGCTGGCTGGTGGAGTCACAGACGGGCTCACTGGCTGGAGGAGGAGAGAGGAGAGGCTGCCTTGCCTGCTCCTGCACGAACAACAAACAGTACGAGCTCCTCAGAGGTCTGGGAGGGGCGGAGGGCTGGTACATCATGTGATGTTATCCCTAACCAATCAGCAGGCCTGTATCAGTCTCACTGTCTCTGACAAGCCTGCTGATTGGTTAGGGATACTTAGTGCACAAAACATCATGCCGACTTCCAAAAGGAGGACTTCTGGCCGTCCGTCCTGGCCTTGCGTGGCCTAAAACCGGACGGATGGCCACCCTACACTGCAGTCTGTCAGCTTTTATTCTCGGGGCGGGGGCAATTGCCCGTTGCCCCCTGGATCCGCCAATGATACAGTGTGTATATTAAAAATTACATTCTCTTGCGCCTAGAGTAGTGGCCAAAATCTGTATTTTTTTGTATCCAGTACCGAACTGCATCTCAATACAGTGTGTATATTAAAGGATAACTGTCATATATATATTTTGCGAAAGTGTAGGGCAAGTGATAGGTAACATTTTTGCAATAGACTTTATTTGGCCAAAACATTTATTTTTGGTAGAAAACTGGGGCTGAAATGGCCCTTAGCAGCACTCCTTCAAGTGAGTGTTGCTATGGCCATCCGTCTCCTATTAGAAAAGGGGACACGGGCTGTGCAAACGCTGTGCTTCTGCCTCCCATGCTTCCCTAGGAGGCAGAAGGCTGGGCACTGGAGTCTTAGGTGTTAAAATTACATTTATATTCTCCCTTTCTATGCAATATAATGCTCCATTACATTCACTGTCCTGCGATCCCTGTGATAATAATTCATGAAGCAGCCGCCGGAAGTATAAGCACTGTGAGCAGTGAGTCGGCGGCTGCTTCATGAATTATTAGGTGGCTGCCTTGCCATAGCAATGCTAATTTTAGAGATCGCTGCTAAGGGCCATTTCAGCCCCAGTTTTCTACCAAAAATAAACGTTTTGGCTAAATAAAGTCTATTGCAAAAATGTTACCTATCCCTTGCACTACATGTTAGCAACAAAAATAATAATAATTATGACAGTTATCCTTTAAAAATTACATTCTTCTGGGCCTAGTGTAGTGGCCAAAATCAGTTTTGTTTTTTGTATCCAATACCGAACTGCATCTCAATACAGTGTGTATATAAAAAATTTACATTCTCTTGGGCCTAGTGTAGTGGTCAAAATGTGTTGGTTTTTCTATCAAATACTGAACTGCATCTCAATACAGCGTGTATATTAAAAATTACATTCTCATGGGCCTAGAGTAGTGGCCAAAATCTGTATTTTTTTGTATCCAGTACCGAGCTGCATCTCAATACAGTGGGTATCTTAAAAATTACATTTTCTTGGGCCTAGTGTAGTGGCCAAAATCAGTTTTTTTTGTATCCAGTACCGAACTGCATCTTAATACAGTGTGTATATTAAAAATTACATTCTCTTGGGCCTAGTGTAGTGGCCAAAATCAGTATTTTTTTGTATCCAGTACTGAACTGCATCTCAATACAGTGTGTATCTTAAAAATTATATTATCCTATGCCTAATTTGCTGTCAGAAATTTGTTGTATTTTGCTTCCAATACAGAACTGCATCTGAATACAGTGTGTATATTACAAATTCCATAATATTGGGCCTAGTATAGTGTCCCAAATCATTTTATGTTTGTATCCAATACCGAACTGCATCTCAATACAGTATGTATATAAAAAATGACATTCTCTTGGGCCTAGTGTAGTGGCCAAAATCTTTTTTTTTTTTGTATCCAATACTGTCCTGCATCAAAAAACTGTGTCTTTAGCGAACAGTAAAACAATCTGCGCCACATCTACAGACAAAACCATTAATATGAGGAAGGAGAGCACAAAGGGATGGGTAAGTGGTCGTGATGCTGATGGTGCATGCGGAGGCAGTGGCGCTGGGCGCAATTAAACTGTGTCTGCTGCCAGTGCACCCGAAAAAAATAATATATAAAAATGTACCCAGCTTCATGTCCAAATTAGATGGGTGGCGCAGGACTACACTGTCAAAGTCGGACCAGTACAAACAGTTGGTCGGTTGGATTGCAAAAGATAATGCTTCCAGTCGGTTAAGCACCACCCTCTCTTCCTCCAGGTCCAGTCTCTGTAGCCAAGAGTCTAGTCAACCAAATCCTCACTCTGATCATCCTTCCTCCCATCATGTAGAGGCTTGCCAAATGAGTGATCCCACACTCGGATATTTCCAACTCTTTCCAGCGCCACTATTACATTTGGCCATCTCGCCCAGCACGCTTGAATAGGGACCTGAGATATTGTACCCTAATTCCCAACCTTTTGAGCCTTCACAGTTGCAAGAAGATGACGGTGCTGATCAGCAGTACTCACGAGGAGTATGATGATGAAAAACAGTTGCCAAACACTCAGGTTGCGGTTAAGTCAAGTCAGGAGGATGAGCAGAGTGAGGAAGTGGAAGAGGAGGTTGTGGATGATGAGGTCACTGACCCAACATGGGAAGGTGAAAAGCAGAGCGAGGACAGCAGTACTGAGGGGGAGGGATCTGCAGCATCGCAACAGTCTGGAAGAGCCAGTGGTCTTGCAAGAGGGAGACATCGGCCAACACCAAACAGGTCCGCAACCGTTACACCGAGCACTCCCATGCGTAAATCTACCTTGCCAAGGGGTAGGTGTTCAGAAGTATGGCATTTTTTTAGGAAAGCGCAGACGACAAATGAGTGGTAGTTTGCAACCTGTACCGTTCCAAAATGAGTCGGGGGGTAAACACTAGCAACCTCACCACCACCAGCATGATTCGCCACATGGCTTCCAAGCCCCTAATAAGTGGTCCGAACGCCATAATCCACAAACTGGTTCTGCGGGTCACACCACTGCCTCCTCTTCCCATGTGTTACCACTGCTGGCCAATCCCTTGTCGAAGGCGGCGGCCATGATGACCCTCGCCCTGCACCTGGACCTTCTGATGAACCGTCAGCAACAACATCCACTTCCCTGTCCCAGCGCAGCATCCAAATGTCCATAACACAGGCATTTGAACGCAAGCGCAAATACTCACTCACCCACAGGCCATAGCAGTAAATGCGCAACTTTCAAAATTACTGGCCCTTGAAATGTTGCCATTTAGGCTTGTAGAAGACACTGAGGCCTTCCGCAGCCTGATGTTGGCGGCCGTCCCTCAGTACGTAGTCCCTATCTGCCACTATTTTGCACGGTGTGCCGTGCCCGCCTTTCACCAGAACATCACCCGTGCCCTGACCAAATCACTTACTGGGAAGGGTATGGAGAGTCATCCTGAAGTTGACATTGACGTCTTGCCTGTTGGTACTCTGACACACATGCCTGATTTCATGTTAGGCTGCCTTTCCCGCGACCCTCGCGTTATACGCATTTTAGTTAACACAGATTACTGGGTGTTCACCCTTCTCGACCCTGGCTGCAAAGAGAACTTCTCATCTCTCATTCCTGTGGTGGAGAGGAGGAGTAAAACAGTGCAATACCAAAAGGTACTTGTTGACAGATTGCTCCAAAATTTTCCATCTGACAATGCGGCCGCCAGAGTCCGTACTTCCTTGGGCAACCGAGTGAAAACACAGCAGTTCCAACATAGGCAGGACAACACTTTTCAAGTCATGGGACACTTTTATGACACCCTGCCAGCAACCTTACTCTGAAGCATGGCCTAGTGCTACAAGAAAGGAAAAGTTTTGGAAGATGGTGAAGGAATACATTGCAGACTCTGTCAGCGTCCTAAATGATCCCTCAGTGCTTTACAACTACTGGGTGTCCAAGGTGGACACGTGGCACGAACTTGCCCTCTATGCCTTGGAGGTGCTGGCCTGCCCTGCCACCAGCGTATTGTCAGAGCATATATTTAGTGCTGCTGGTGGCATTATAACAGATAAGCGTATCCGCTTGTCCACTGACAATGCTGACAGGTTGACTCAGATAAGAATGAACAAGGCCTGGTTAGCCCCTGACTTCTCCACTCCACCAGAGGAAAGCTGAGCTAATGAGGAACAAAAATGCAATTTAAATATATGCTTTATATATTTATGCACTCAATCCACAAGATTCAGATGCACCCTTTTCACCGCAAAAAAAAGGGTATGTATTTTAATCTTGTTTTCTCATCTGTCTGCTCCTCTGCCTCCTCTTCCATACAGTATATATGCCCTCACTACAATGTTTTGTAGGGTCCGCTCACCTTCAGGCCCTCACCTCCAATGTTTTATGCGGTCTGCTAACCTGTAGGCCGTTACTGCAATGTTTTATGGGGTTTGATCATCTTTAGGCCCTCACCTCCAATGTTTTATACGGTCTGCTCACCTTTAGGCCATCACTGCAATGTTTTATGGGGTTTGCTCACATCAGGCCCTCACCTCCAATGTTTTATACGGTCTGCTCACCTTCAGCCCTCACCTCTAATGTTTTATACGGTCTGCTCACCTTTAGGCCATTACTGCAATGTCTTATGGGGCTCGCTCACCTTCAGGCCCTCACCTTCAATGTTTTATACTGTCTGATCACCTGTAGGCCATTACTGCAATTTTTATGGGCTTCGATCACCTTCAGGCACTCGCCTCCAATGTTTTATACGGTCTGACCACCTGTAGGCCATTACTGCAATGTTTTATGGGGTTTTATTACCTTTCAGGCCCTTACCTCCAATTTTTTATACTGTCTGCTCACCTTCTGGGCCTCACATCTAATGTTTTATATGGTCTGCTCACCTTTAGGCCATCACTGCAATGTTTTATGGGGTCGCTCACCTTCAGGCCCTCACCTCCAATGTTTATATGGTCTGCTCACCTTCAGGCCCTCACCTCTAATGTTCTATATGGTCTGCTGACCTTTAGGCCATCACTGCAATTTTTTATGGGGATCGCTCACCTTAAGGCCCTCACCTCCAATGTTTTATACGGTCTGCTCACCTTCAACTGTATCGGAGTGCTTCTTCCTTGTAATTTTTGGCAGCATTTGCACTGTATATACAATTGAATATACAGGAAAAAATGTTTGCGAACAATTTTATCTTTCTATATATATTTTTTCTTTGAGGGGCGGACAACTGGGACAACATGGGTCCCAGCAGTGACATTGCAGTCCAAGATGCACCCAGACATGGTTCCCATGCTGTTTTAGATCCATTTCAGTTGTGTTTCTGTTATTTTCTGACCTTTTCCAATGGACAAGGCACACTCCCCTCATCCGAGCAGGGGTTGCCTGGGTGTCTCTCATTGACTTCCATTATACTCGGGTGCTCGGCCAAGCGCACGAATATCGCTATGTGTTCGGACCGAGTACCCGAACACTTTGGTGCTCGCTCATCACTACTTACCTCTAAACTACTGAGGTCATAAACACTTATTTAAGCTACATTCTTATAATTAAGATAATAATTGAGCTTTAATGAGTGTTTAGAAGGTCTGCTCCCCAGTTGACAGAAAATCCACAGGCTGCTACTACAACATCTCAGCTCTGTACAGAAAAAAGGATAACATATTTTTAATAAAGCCCAATTGAAAAAATTATTTTTAGCTCAAAATAAGTACAATGCAATAATAAAAGAAATTGTCCCCAAAAGTATACATAGCCTAAAATCTAGGGCAGGAGTGGTCAAAGTTTTCCAGTGTGGAAACTCATTTTTGGGGAGTCTGTGTTAGTTTATCTACTAGGAAACCAACGACAGAATCCAGGTTAAGCGGAGAACGAAAATTTTGTCCAATGCCGCTTTTAAATTTTTCAAATGTCCAAATACCTCATAATAGTGATATTATGATTCTGGATCCCAATAATCCTGCCTTTAGATATGTACACTACTAGTTTGCAGTGTATATACAGTATGTAGTATGCAGTGTTATAAACAGAAGAGGAGTCAGCAGCAAATGATGGGTTTGTTAAATAGCATGCAAATATAGGTCTGCACTATAGGTAGCATGGGAGGAGGAAAAGATAAGCCATCTCCGATATGAAAAAAAATATGATTATTAAACCATAAAACTGCATGGCTTGAGATTGTTAAAGACTTGCTTTTAATATTGACCAGTGCTCATTTTAATAATTTATCTTCACATTTAAAAGGACCTTTACATATAATTCTTCAGCTACTGACTGGAGGGTCGCTTTAAAGCAATTCTACAATTCATGTGAGCTTATAAACTTAGTGGTCGCGAACCTATGGCACAGGTGCCAGAGGCGGCACTCAGCTCTGTCTGTTGGCACCCACGCCCTGGGTGCCAACAGGGTACCAATATGCCGTAGACTTTTGCTGCCATTCATCAGAGCAGGGCGCACTACGAACAGCATAGGCAGTACATTGAATGTAGGCAGGATATTATA
This sequence comes from Bufotes viridis, assembly GCA_033119425.1. Taxonomy (NCBI): domain Eukaryota; kingdom Metazoa; phylum Chordata; class Amphibia; order Anura; family Bufonidae; genus Bufotes; species Bufotes viridis. The sequence goes on along the minus strand of CM065593.1, from coordinate 294,295,078 downwards.
GGTAAATGATAGAGTAAATTCAAGATATACTATACTGGACTGTAGTATTCAGGTTAAATTACTGTGTTGGCACTTTGTGATAATTATGTGGGTTTTGAGGTTACAGTTTGGGCACTCAGTCTGTAAAAGGTTCACCATCACTGTTATAAATGTTCACAGATTCAGACAGAATATTGTGGTTCAGGCTTTAAAGCAACATAAAAAACTTTTGACATGTCATAAAGACATACCACTGCAATGAGGGGAGCGAAGCGCACGTAAAACAATATGCGAGCACTTCTCCCCCCTCATTCTAGTGATCGTGGGGATCTTGGCACTCAGCCCCCTACCAAACAAAATTTCTCATGTATCTCTATGAGATATCAAAAGTTTACTTATTGTGTGATCTGAAAATAGTTCAGTTATATAGAAAAGCCAATTCCAAAAAAGTTCATAAATTAGCATATTTAGTAAGAACAAAAAAAAAGAACCAGTGAATATTTTCTTTCAGTACTCTGCCACTTATTTCACCCGTAAATTGAAACCCAATCTTTTATCATTATGTTGTTTTTAGGTTTAAAATTTTAAGCTAATAACTTAATATACAGTATCCTTATAGCAGCGTGATAAGTCTCTCTAGAATATTCGTCATATATTCACGAATATTTGTATTCATGATTATTCTCTTGATTGCGAAAAATTGGCTATGTAAAAATCGCATAATGCGAATTCGTGACGCGAAATACAGGCATGGGTCACTTTGGCTACATTTTTTAAGCTGCTAGAAGTTTCCTGAGTTCATCCGATTCCTGACTGAATTAGAATATTCTTCATTATTTAATTTATTTTAGCTTATGCAAAAAATCGGCAATGTAATATGCGCGTTAATCGAGTAAGGGCGGGTTATAGACAACTTTCTTATTGTAACTTTTGTTTGGTAGGGGGCTGAGTGCCAAGACCCCCACAACCACTAGAATGAGGGGAGAGAGGTGCTCGCATATCGTTTTACGTGCGCTTCGCTCCCCTCATTGTAGAGAATTGTGGGGTCTTAGTGCTTAGACCCCAACATTCTCTAACTTTTGATACGGTATGTCTACATATTTGCGAATTCTAGCAAGCCAACCCAATAGGAAAGTTGCCTATAACCCGCCCTTACTCAATTAATGCGTATATTACATTGCCGATTTTTTTGCATATGATGAAATAAATTAAATAATGAAGAATTTTTTAATTCACTACAGACTACGATATTGCAGCCTTCTCACATTGGCCCACATGCAAGAAGCAGGCAAGTAATAATGGGTTCAGATGAAAAATAAAAAGACGAATATTCGTTTTTACGAATATTTATCACTATATTCTAAATATTCTCGCATCTCGAAGCTTCAATATTCGCGATTAAAATCCGCTATTCGAATATTCGCGCTCAACACTAGTGCAGATTTGAACTGTATTTTAACAAAATATCAGTGAAGAAGAAATTAACCACCTCCCGACCACCTAACGCAGGGATGCGTCCTGTGGGCGGCCGGGATGTTCCTCCTTGACACGTCGGCGTGTCATCTCGCGAGAGGCGAGATTCCCTGTGAGCTGCGTGCACACACGCTCACAGTATCACGTCAGGAGGAACTTTAAATACAGCCTGCCAGCGCTGATCGTGCGCTGGCAGGCTGTAGTAGTTAAAAAAATCGGCATATCAGACGCTGTTTTGTTAACAGCGTCTGATATGCCTGATGCCTGCTCCTCTGGTGGTCCATTTTGCTTGGGACCACCAGAGGGAACATATGTAAGTGCACCAATCACCACACAGACACCCCCGCTCCCCCACCCCCCCACACTGATTAACCCCTGATCATCCCCTGTTACCCCCCTGTCACCCCCCATCACTAATCACCCCTTGTAAGAATCATTCAGACGTCCGTATGTGTTTTGCGGATCCACGGATCTGCGGATCCGCAAAGCAGGGACACCGGCAATGTGCTTTCCGCATTTGGCGGATCCGCACATTGCCAGAACTATATAGAAAATGCCTTTTCTTGTCTGCAATTGCGGAAAAGAATAAGACATGCTCTATCTTTTGCGGAGCTGCGGCCAGATTTTTCGGGGCCGAAACCCATAAGTTCGCGGCCGCAGCTCCGCAAATGCTGATGCGGAGAGCACAGTGCTCTCCGCATCACCGCTGGCCCCATTCATACTGAATGGGTCCGCATCTATTGCGCAGAATTGCATAATTGCATAATAGATGCGGACATTTTTGCGGACATGTGAATGGGCCCTTACTTTGCAAGCACTCCTATGTCCTTTCCCCTCTTCTTTTTTTTTTTTTTTTTGCATATTTTTTGGCAGAGAATTTTTCATCTACATTGATTGATGCGAATGAAGAAATCTGTGCCATTCATTTTTTCTTTCAGCCCAGAGGCTGAACGGAAAAAAAAAAAAAATCTCATTACCCTTATGCTTAATATAAGGAGAATAGCAGAAACTCCTAATGTAATGATTGCAGAGACCCTCAAATGCCAGGGCAGTACAAACACCTCACATGTGACCCCATTTTAGAAAGTAGACACCCCAAGGTATTCCGTGAGGGGCATGGCGAGTTCATAGAAGATTTTTTTTTTTCACAAGTTAGCGGAAATTGTTTAGTTTTTTTTTCTTACAAAGTCTTATATTCCACTAACGTGTAACAAAAAAAAAATCTTCTATGAACTCGCCATGCCCCTCACGGAATACCAATGAGTACCTTTAGGTTTTACAGGGTTGCTCACAATTTAGCCCCCCCACAAAATGCCATAACAGTAAACACACCCCACAAATGACCCCATTTCGGAAAGTAGACACCCCAAGGTATTTGCTGAGGGGCATATTCAGTCCATGAAAAATTGAACTTTTTGTCACAAGTTAGCTGAAAGGGAGACTTTGTGAGAAAAAAAAAAGTCAATTTCCGCTAACTTGTGCCAAAAAAAAAATCTTCTATGAACTCGCCATGCCTCTCACGGAATACCTTAGGGTGTCTTCTTTCCAAAATGGGGTCACATGTGGGGTATTTATACTGCCCTGGCATTTTAAGGCCCTAAAGCGTGAGAAGAAGTCTGGAATCCAAATGCGTAAAAATACCCTCCTAAAAGGTACTCATTGGAATTTGGGCCCCTTTGCGCACCTAGGCTGCAAATAAGTGTCACACATGTGGTATCTCCGTAATCAGGAGAAGTAGGGAATTGTGTTTTAGGGTGTATTTTTACATATACCCATGCTGGGTGAGAGAAATATCTCTGTAAATTGACAACTTTGTATAACATTTTTTAAAAAGTTGTCATTTACAGAGATATTTCTCACCACATGAGTGACACTTTTTTGCAGCCAAGATGCGCAAAGGGGCCCTAATTCCAATGAGTACCTTTAGGATTTCACAGGGCATTTTTACGCATTTGGATTCCAAACGACTTCTCACGCTTTAGAGACCCCTAAAATGCCAGGGCAGTATACATACCCCACAAGTGACCCCATTTTAGAAAGAAGACACCCCAGGGTATTCCGTGAGGGGCATGGCGAGTTCATAGAAGATTTTTTTTTTTTGGCACAAGTTAGCGGAAATTTATTTATTTATTTATTTTTTCTTACAAAGTCTCATATTCCACTAACTTGTGACAAAAAATAAAATGTTACATGAACTCACAATACCCCTCACAGAATACCTTAAGGTGTCTACTTTCTAAAAAGGGGTCACTTGTGGGGTATTTATACTATGCTGGCATTTTAGGGGTCTCTAAAGCGTGAGAAGAAGTCTGGAATCCAAATGCGTAAAAATGCCCTGTGAAATCCTAAAGGTACTCATTGGAATTTGGGCCCCTTTGCGCACTCAGGCTGTAAAAAAGTGACACTCATGTGGTATCGCCATACTCAGGAGAAGTAGGGCAATGTGTTTTGGGGTGTATGTTTACATATACCCATGCTGGGTGTGAGAAATATCTCTGTAAATGACAATTTTTCTTATATTTTTTATACAAAGTTGTCAGTTTACAGAGATATTTCTCTCACCCAGCATGGGTATATGTAAAAATACACCCCAAAACACATTGTACACTTCTTCTGAGTATGGCGATACCACATGTGTGCCACTTCTTTGCAGCCTAGGTGCGTAAAGGGGCATAAAGTCCAACGAGTACCTTTAGGCTTTACAGGGCTGCTCACAATTTAGCCCCGCCCAAAATGCCAGAACAGTAAATACACCCCACAAATGACCCCATTTCAGAAAGTAGACACCCCAAGGTATTCACTGAGGAGCATAGTGAGTCCATCTGAGATTTTTTGTTTTTTGCCAGAAGTTAGCAGAAATGGAAACTTTATTATTTATTTTTTCCTCAGAATGTGTCATTTTCCGCTAACTTGTGAAAAAAAATGAAGTCATACATGAACTCACCATGCCCCTCTGCGAATACTTTGGGTTGTCTTCTTTCTAAAATGGTGTAATTTGGGGGGTATTTATACTATCCTGACATTCTAGCACCTGAAGAAACATGACAGGTGCTCAGAAAGTCAGAGCTGCTTCAAAATGCGGAAATTCACATTTTTGCACCATTGTTTTTAAACACTATAACTTTTACCCAAACCAATAAATATACACGTATTGGATTTTTTTTTTATCAAAGACATGTAGAACAATAAACTTAGAGATAAATTTATATAGAAATGTAGCTTTTTTTAAAAAAAATATTTACAACAGAAAGTGAAAAATGTCATTTTTTTGCAAATATTTTGTTTAATTAATATCAAAAAAAGTAAAAATGTCAGCAGCAATAAAATATCACCAAATGAAAGCTCTATTAGTGAGAAGAAAAGGAGGTAAAATTCATTTGGGTGGTAAGTTGTATGACCGAGCAATAAACCGTGAAAGTAATGTAGTGCAGAATTGTAAAAAGTGGTCTGGTCATTAAGGGTGTTTAAGCTAGGGAGGCTGAGGTGGTTAAGTGAAAATGTTGCCTACAAGTATTGTGCCAAGTTACTTAAAGGGGTATTCCACTTGTTTTAAGCTATCATGTGCAACCGGCCGCTCCATTCCTTTCAGGATTGCTGCAGTGGGTGGAGGGCCCCCGTTCTCATGATCAGTTGGGGTCCCACTGGTAGGACCCCCACCGATTTAATAGTTATCCCCTATCCTGTGGATAGGGGATAACTTGAAGCAACCAGATTACCCCTTTAACTGCAACAGTTTTACAAGAGTTGCCTTTGCAGCTGTGAAGTGACAAAAGTTAGTTAGGACCCATGACCATAGCATTGCTTTGTGCATGAACCCATATAGTCATACACACTTTAAAATGTCAATAATCAATAAAAACTACAGATTGCCCCACAAAAAATTAGCCCTCACAAAGTTATACCTAGAAAAAAGTTATGGGGGTCAGAATGACTATGCTAATGAAAAAATATTTATTTTCCTAATTTTTATGTTTTTAATTTTTTAAAACATTAAAACACCAACATTCAATTCTACCCTATTTGGATTTTCCCCCCCTTCCCAGTACATTGTATGCAATACTTAACGGTTCCATTAGAAACTATAAGGCTAATTTGACACAAGTGGCACTGACCTCCGGCAGGCTGTTCTTTCTGTCGGGTGAACAGCCTGTCGGATCCGTCCTGCCGCTAGTGAACTTGTGCCCCCCGGACTTCCGCCCCGGCCCCATTAACTATAATGGGGCGGTGCGGGGTTCCGGTGGCAGCACGGCAGCGCATGCCGAGAGGCCGCAGGAATAAAACTGCGACAGGGAGTGAAAACGGAAACAAAACAACTGAAAATTGCCCAGTAATGAAGTGGTTAACTACAAATAATTTAAATAACACATCATTTGTGAGTAAATGAGTTTGGCTTTCCAATATTGGTCACTTTTATCAATACACAAGCTTCATTAGTTTTATACAGAAAGTTTTATGCAGAGAGCCAGAGACAACAGATCTTATGCACAGCATTGTAGAATATCGGGATGCTACATAATTAAGTAATAATTAATTTTTTTTCAATAACTTCTATTCTATAACTCTCAAGTTCCATTTCATTTTAATGTGGGAACCCTTTAAGAAGCTACAATTTAGAGACTAAGTGCTCTAGTCCCCTGCATTGTTCCCATTTCCTTCAACAGGTCTGACTCTATAAGCTGTTTGTCTGTGTCACTGTCATGTTGCAAAGCAGTTAAGGCAGCTACATCAGTCATGTGCAGCAGTGATGACAGAAGCTGCAAATAAAGGGAAACTGCATTAACTGCCAAGGCCTCCAAGACAAGGGAAAGCATTTAACAAATGTGGCTTATTAACCTATTTTCTCACGGTCATTCATTTTCTTCCAAACACGCTCTACAAGAGGAAGTTATGTGCATTTTATGCTTAATATGTTTGCAATTATGGGCATATTATAATAATTAAAACGGTGTACCCATGTGAATTAACAATTACAGTCATAGATTCTGTACTGGACTGGTTTGTCACGTCACATCAATCTATACTGGTATATTTAAAACCTCAAGTAAAGTTTTGTCAGGTTGACTATATTAAAGGTACAACGTCTCCTGTACCTTCCAAATCTTAAAAATTACAACACCAGGGACTTTACTTGCGCTCTAAAATATTTATGGTTCTGAAAGTCAAGGACTGGGTTTGGTATATTGGCATTTTAGAAGGGCAAAATTGTTTGAAATTTAAACACATATCTATCTGGCCTATGCTCATTTCTTATGGAGTCACAGCAGCCACAACCTAGAGGCACCTGGTACTTGAATGTGATTAAGCATATTCATTGTGTTAATTAGGGCTCATGCACATGGCTGTGTTTGGCGGTCCGCGAAGTGCAGATAAGCAAAACCCGCATATGGACCGAGTGCATACCTTTTTTTTTTACTCCTTCAGAAATGTCCAGTTTTTGTCCACAAAACGGGCAAGAATAGGACATGTTCTATTTTTTGTGGGGCCACAGAATGGATGCAGACAGGTGCAGGCCCTGTTGAGATGAATGGGTCTGCATCCAATCCACAAAACATACAGATCAGACGTGAACCAAAACTACACCCGTGTGCATGAGCTTTTAGCAGTAGTCCTTTTAACTGGAGTGCTCGGTCCTCCAACAATCATAAAGATAAATGTTTATGTCCATGAAACTCCCTTAAGATGACTGTTAGTTGAATACTAATTCATACAACTACCCTGTTCAGCTCATCCATAAATATGTAAGCTTGCAATGCCTGAGCAGACATGCGCCGGTACATGGCTGCCAGACACATCTAATGAAAACCATCTACCTAGGATCTCTACAAGGATCACACAGGTTGCAATCCAACTGGTCAATTCATTTTTTCACCCAGGAGATCAAGCACAGTAACCTGAAAACCTACCTCTTCAGGAAAGCCTACCACTTGCTATCAGAATGCCACCACCACACAACCAAATGAGCAGCTTTTACCTTCACCTACTGTGTTATTCGCCCTTCCCTTATAGATTGTAAGCTCTCACTGGCAGGGTCCTCTTCCCCTCTGTTCCAGTCTGTTATTAGTTTAATTTTTATTGGATTTGTATTTTTATTATGTATGTGTAGACCATCTTGATGTTTAATGCCATAGAATTAATGGCGCTTTCAAATAAATTAAATAAATAAATAAATAATAATCTGTACTAATAAAAGCCCTGTGTGCGTGGTGTCCGTGCGTGTGTTCCCATTAGTCAAGTGCGCATGCACGGCGCACAGACCAATCGGCACACACTCCACACACTGCAGGGACCGTGAATCTGGCAGAACACCTGCCAATAAACACATGGCACCGCATTGTTTTGTAATGGCAGCGGGGCCCGTTGCAGTCACTGTATTCTATTGCACTGTAGTAATATTATGTATAACTGTAGGCATTGTTCCTTCACTTACTAAAGTATCTTGAATGAAGCAGGCGGCGCGGGCACGTGACATGGTGAGTTACGTTGCCAGTGCCCGCCCGCCTCCTGCCTCCTGCCTGATAGTTTAGTAAGTGAAGGAACAATGCCTACAGTTATACATAATATTACTACAATAGAATACAGTGACTGCACCGGGCCCCGCTATCATTACAAAATTACAGTGGATGCCGGCCCCTACCCCCTGTGTTGGAAGTCATTCACACTAAACAGCGACACTGTTATGGGGGGAATCTGTGGATGACACATAGCATACGATGCTATGTGTCATCCATAAATCCCCCGCCCTAGCAGTGTCATGCCAATCCGCAGATGCCCACATAAGTGTCATCCACAAAACCCCCATAACAGTGCCAGCCACAGACCCCCATAACAGTGTGCGAGCCACAGACCCCATAGCAGTGTGCCATCCACAGACCCCCATAACAGTGTCAGCCACAGATCCCCCATAACAGTGTCAGCCACAGATCCCCCATAACAGTGTCATCCACAGATCCCCCATAACAGTGTCATCCACAGATCCCCCATAACAGTGTCATCCACAGATCCCCCATAACAGTGTCATCGACAGATCCCCCATTACAGTGTCAGCCACAGATCCCCCATAACAGTGTCATCCACAGATCCCCCATAACAGTGTGCCATCCACGGATCCCCCATTACAGTGTCAGCCACAGACCCCCATAACAGTGTCAGCCACAGACCCCATAACAGTGTCATCCACAGATCCCCCATAACAGTACCATCCACAGATCCTCCATCACAGTGTTAGGTCTCATGCACACGACCGTATTTTCCTTCTGCTTCCGTTCCGTTTTTTTGCGGACCGTATGCAGAATCATTCACTTCAATGGGGCTGTAGAATATACGGAAGTTATTCCGTGTGCATTCCGTTTCCGTTTGTCCGCATGGCCGTTCCGCAAAAAAGTAGTGCATGTCCTATTATTGTCCCCAAATCACGGTCCAAGTCAATGGGTCCGCAAAAAATATGGAATGCACACGGAACACATCCGTATGTCATCCGTATTTCATCCGTATTTTGCGCATCCATACTGTAGAAATGCTATGCCCAGCACATATTGCTCATGTGTTTGGTGATTAATAAATTACTGTTTCAGCATACGATCTGCAAAAAACGGATCAAATACGGAAACAATACGGATATGTTTTGTGTAATAACGGAACGAAAGAGGACTTAAATTAGAGGGAAAAAAAACTCAGATACTGAACAACGGATCTGTGAAAAACGGACTGCAAAACGCACACGGTCGTGTGCATGAGCACTTAGCCACAGATCCACATAACAGTGTTAGCCACAGATCCCCCATAACAGTGCCATCCACAGATCCCCATAACAGTGTCATCCAAAGATCCCCCATAACAGAGTCATCCACAGATCCCCCATAACAGTGTCATCCATAGATCCCCCATAACAGTGTCAGCCACAGATCCCCCATAACAGTGTGTCATCCACAGATCCCCCATAACAGTGTGTCAGCCACAGATCCCCCATAATAGTGCCATCCACAGATCCCCTCCATAACAGTGCCATCCACAGATACCCCATAACAGTGCCATCCACAGATCCCCATAACAGTGTGTCAGCCACAGATCCCCTTTAACAGTGTCATCCACATCCCCCATAACAGTGTGTCAGCCACAGATCCCCCATAACAGTGCCACCCACAGATCCCCCATAAAAGTGCCATCCACAGACTACCATTACAGTGTCAGCCACAGACCCCCATGACAGTGCCATCCACAGACCCCCATAACAGTGTCAGCCACAGAGATGGAGCGGGATACAGGAGGAAATACATTGTATACATTTTGCACTCCAACCCCAATCCTTATACACATATTACACTCCAACCCCCATCATTACACTACAGCCTTCATTGGAGTGTTATATGTGTATAATGATGGGGTTTGGAGTGTAATATGTTTGTAATGATGGGGGTATAATGATGCTGATAGGTTCCTGCACTGTGCATGCCCAGTATAACACACACGGACACGGCATGTGGAGCGCTGTGTGCTGATAGGTCCCCGTGCCACGCATATCCAGTATAACATATGGCACACACACACACGGACGCAGGATTTTATGTGATGGGGCTGGAGTGTAATCTTACATAATAAAATCCCTGTGTGAGTGCCCTGTGTCCGTGTGTGTGTGCCATATGTTATACTGGGTATGCGTGGCATGGGGACCCATGATACATGTGTAATGCTCCCTACTTGTCAAAGCTTCCCTCACTCAGGGCTGCATGTGTGTGTGTGGCGATAATCGAGCTGTGCAACACACGGGGCTCCACACAAAGCCCGCACCGCTCACACCAGCGCGCCGCCCCACACGCGACCACGCAGCCCACACAAGCATGCATGGCACACTGACCAATCATCACACAACAGTCCGCATGCTACCCGCGTCGGCCAATCACTGCCGAAGCTTGCAGGTTGGGGTTCTTTTTTTCATACTTGATGGGAACTTTTATTAGGGTATTGTTATATCCAATGCATTGCTGTTTTGACATTTTTTCATTATACAGTATGCTAAACAGCAGGGGTACTCAAACACTTTTTGTAAAGGTCAACATATCTGGGTCTGTTGTAGGGTGAAGGTCCAAGCAGCAAAAAAAAAAATGTAAGGAGGGTCAATACCAGTGGTGTATAGCACTGCAACGATTTTCCCTACGCAGTAAGAATGTCCTTTTAGTGCCAACCTAAATATAATGATGCCCCTTAGTGCCCCTTGGACAGTATGACATCCCTTTAGTGTCCCCTCAGAATACGATGCCTCTCTCACAGAAAAATATACCACTAAATGCCCCCTCAAAGCAACGTGATCCTGAGGTAACCCCACACAGCATGATGCTCCTTTAGTGACCCTGACACAAAGTAATGCCTCCTTAGGGCCTCCCCACACAGTATAATGCCTTTAAAAGGCCCCTCATAGTAGGTTGATCCCTTAAGTGCTCCCCACACAGAATGAGGCCACCTTAAGTCGTCCCCACAGTAAGGTCCTCTTAAGTGTTCCCCACACATTATGATGCCCCAATAAATGACCCACACACAACTGTCCCCACACAGTGATGCCCCCTTAAGTGACCCCCACACAAAGTTATGCCCTCCATAGAGTTATGCCCCTTTAAATGGCCCCCACAAATAGTGATTCCCCTTCATAGAGTAATGCCCCATTAAGTGGACGAGTAAAAAAGAAATACCGATCACGTCCGGGATAAGATTACACGCTGCTGCAGGTTCCAATTCGTGTTGTGGGAAAGATACCTTTAACAGTCCGTATATAAATTCTAGGAACCGCGCTGCACAAAGCGGAAACAGGCTCAAACCAAACAGGCTCCAATGTCCGTGGATCAGTATAAGCAGCCAACCGGATCAGAAGTGAATTGACTTGCCGGATATACTGCAATAGAAAGCAAAATAGTGCACCACCTTTTGTAAAATCAAATATGCGTCTTTAATCACACTTACAAAATCGCAGTGTATACAGTCATAAAAACCGTCTCAGCGGTATTTGCCCGACCCGGGTTGCTGCCTGAGCTTCATCAGGGCAGGAACACGTCACTACCGGGGTTGCCCCACTCTTTTATCTACCTCCTTCAATTAGTACATGCATTCGTTATACATACAGCCGATAAAATTCACTTAATTCATATTTAAATAAATAGCACCACCATTATTTCATAATATGTTCAAATCACAATATCCTATATGTTCTTTTGTAGTACCGCCATAACTTCAAAAAAAGGATCTTTCATTCAGTATTCATTATCACCTTATTACTCTATCCTTAGGACCTTCCATTCATAAAGTCACCTGCTTTTATCCACCTATCACTACAAGGCGTTTCTTCAACAAGCCACGTCACATCTCACCAATAGATCATCTAGAAGTTAGTGGTGTGTGCTCCACTTACACCATCTACTACGCCATGAAACAAATGGGAACGAGAGATAGGAGACCATAATCAAACCAATCTAGAAGTACTACTGAACAAATCAAACCGATTAAACCAGCAGGTTTTAAGTCGAATTCGATATTCAGGCGCAAGGTTGAAAGTGCCTAGCCTGTATATCCATTTGACTTCCCTGCGGTTTATTTGAGCATTTTATCCCGCCTCAATCGGTTCCACTCTCAACTCCCATAAATTTCAGACCACTCGGATCTTTTCCATGGTGGGCTTTAAAATGTCGAACACTGTAGTCAAAGTCCCTTCTTATATTTCGAATGTGTTCTAGTATTCTGACTTTATTTCTCAGGGTTCTACCACATATTGGATCCACATGGGCATTCTAACACATACACCATCCCTTCTTTTTCGCATGAACACTCGAAAAAGAAGGGATGATGTATGTGTTAGAATGCCCATGTGGGATCCAATATGTGGGTAGAACCCTGAGAAAATTAAAAGTCAGAATACAAGAACACATTCAAAATATAAAGAAGGGACTTTTGACACACAGTGTTTCGGCACATTTTAAAGCCCACCATGGAAAAGATCCGAGTGGTCTGAAATTTATGGGAGTTGAGAGTGTGGAACCACATTGGAGTTGCGGGGATAAAGTCGCTCAAATAAACCGCAGGGAAGTCAAATGGATATACAGGCTAGGCACTTTTCAACCTTGCGGCCTGAATATCGAATTCGACTTAAAACCCTGCTTGGTTTAATCGGTTTGATTTGTTCAGTAGTTACTTCTAGATTGGTTTAATTATGGTCTCCTATCCTCTCGTTCCCATTTGTTTCATGGCGGTAGTAGATGGTGTAAGTGGGAGCACACACCCACTAACTTCTAGATAATCTATTGGTGAGGAGATGTGACGTGGCTTGTTGAAGAAACGCCCTTGTAGTGATAGGTGGATAAAAGCAGGTGACTTTTTTATGAATGGAAGGTCCTTAAGGGATAGAGTAATAAGGTGATAATGAATACTGAATGAAAGGTCCTTGTTTTAAAGTTATGGCGGTACTACAAAAGAACATATAGGATATTGTGATTTGAACATATTATGAAATAATGGTGGTGCTATTTATTTAAATATGAATTAAGTGAATTTTATCGGCTGTATGTATAACGAATGCATGTACTAATTGAAGGAGGTATATAAAAGAGTGGGGCAACCCCGGTAGTGACGTGTTCCTGCCCCTGATGAAGCTCAGGCCAGCGAAACCTGGGTCGGGCAAATACCATTAAGTGGACCACCACACACAGTGATGTCCCCATAGAGGTATGCCTCCTTGGGTGGCCCCAAACATGTAGTGTTTTCCCCTTTCATAGTTATGTCTCATTTGGTGGCCCCACATACACACAGTGATACCTCCTCATAATTATGCACCCTTAGGTGGCCCCCCCACAAACAGTGATGGTCCCCACATACAGTGATAGCCCCTCATAGTCACCCCCTTAGGTGGCTCCCACATAATGATGCCCCCTTCTAGTTATGCCCCATTTAGTGGCCTTCCTCACAGAGTTATGGATCCATAGATGGCTACCCACACAGTTATACCCTCCTAATTTTTCATTTTCACAAGGGGTAACAGAAAAAAAAGCACCCCATAATTTGTTACCCGTTTTCTCCTGAATACGGCAACACCCCATATGTCGTGGTGAAACTGCTGGAGGGCACATGGCAGGATTCAGAATGGAAAGAGCACCATATGGCTTTTGCAGCACAGATTTTGATGGATTTGTTTATGGGCGCCATTGGTTTTTATTTTTTAAGTGATTGTCTTAGGTGGGGGCTCATTTTTTGCAGGATGAGGTGACCTTTTCATTGGTAACATTTTAGGGTACATAAGACTTTTTCATCGCTTGGTATTATGCTTTTTGTAAAGCAAGGTGAAAAAAAGGCTGTTTTTGGCGTAGTTATCTTTTTTTTTTTTTACAGTATTCACCTGAGGGGGCATATAATGTGATTTTTTTTAGAGCAGGTTGCTACGGATGCGGCGATGCCTAATATGTCTATTATTTTTATTTTTGTTAAGTTTTACACAATAAATGCATTTTTGAACAGAATAAAATCTTGTTTTTGTGTTGCCATCTTCTGACTGCCCTATTTTTTTTTTCTCCCAGGGCTGGAGAGCTGGCCAATCGCAGCACTCAGCTCATATCCTGAATATGAGCTGAGCGCTGCGATTGGCCAGCGCTCCAGTCCTGGGAGAAGGAGACGCCCAGGGCAGAAGAAGATGTCTCCGCCCCAGGCAAAATTGGAGAAGCAGAAGTGCCGGCACCGGGGGCTACAGCAGGCAAACGGAGCGGCACCCAGGGATACAAGTAAGTGCAGGGACATCCCTGGGTGCCGCTCTCCATGTACATACCTTTGCCTAATAAACTGTGGACCAGTGAAAGGTCCTCTTTAACTTAGGACAGCAAGGGAATGGTGACTTATGGAGCTGCTGGCTCCCTGGTTCACCATTGTATTCAAAGGTATCTGCATCCTGAGCACAGATACAGTTAAAAAGTGAGACATGCAGGGGTCAAGACGGCATGCAACTGTGGTCTGCCAGTTGAGTACTACAGCTATACAGTATGGGGAGCATTCATCATTTGCAGTTGTTTTATGTCAGTTATAGGTCTGTCTTTGCTTTGTGTGTATGCCCCAAATTTATGAAATGGTGCACAATAATAATATAGTTGGTGTGCTTGCAATGTGATTTACACCTATATGAGTTAAAGGACACTAGTGATGAGCAGCAGGGGCAATATTCGAATTTGTGATATTTCGCTAATATTTGGGGGAATATTTGTCATATATTCGCAAATTCGAGAATTTGCAATTATTTTCTTGATTGCGAAAATCGGCAATGTAATATTCGCGTATTGCGCGGGCAATACAAGCATGGGTCACTTTTGATGCATTTTTCAAGCTGCTAGAAGTTTCCTGAGACTGGAGAAAACGGTTGGCACGGCAGAACATTACAATAGCTTTACATGCAGATAGAGTGCTCCAATATATTGCGCAAATTGGCAATTGATGCACATATTTTTGCGCAATACGGGCAACTTCACATTTTAGCAGGTCTGACTACATATTACTGATTGGTGCAAGTATTGTTGTAAACTTGTGACATCACAGCACTGTGTCTGCAGCATGTATGTATGAACAGCAGAACCTATCAGCTACACTATATCACTACCTAACCTACACTGACTATTTCACACTAACTATCTGTATAATATATATAAGCTAACTAATTAACTATCTAATGTAATGACCCAGCAAAGCACAGAGCACAGCAATGACACTGCTGTCTCTCTCATAACTGTAAAAAAAAAACTGCAGAAAATGGCTGCTGGGGAGGTTCTTATATAGTAAGTCCTATATAGCAGTCCTATTGGTTGCTAGGGATTTTGCTAAGCTCAGACAAAGACATTGCAGCCTTCTCATTGGCCCACAAGCAGGGAGGAATTATGTGTTCAGAAGGAAAAAAATGAATGCGAATATATAGCACTATATAAATATTCACAAATTCTCGAAGTGCCAATATTCGTGATAAATATTCACGATTTGAATATTCGAGCCCAACACTAAAGGACACCAGGGGGGTTGCCTGGCATCGAGATGCGACTTTTGTCCGACTTTTGCTGTAATCTCCATTAAACATTGACCACTTTCTAAAGTGGTTAGTCTCACCAAATTTTGACCAAACGTTGCAGAAAACGCAGCAGTCAACATGACGTGTATCATTTACCAGCCACAAAACTTACGTATCTGATTTGATAAATCTTCCCCAGTGTTCTTTCCCTTATGATAAAGTAGAAGTTAAACTAGAACAGTAAAAGTTTATTATACACCTAGCATTTACAGTTTTACAAATACATAGGAGTCTATAGTATAAGATAGCTTGTTTTATAAATTTTTATCTATCTATATTTTTATCTATCTATCTAATCTATCTACCTATTTATTAATCCATATACATGATTAGTTCCCACATAGGCATCAGAGCTTCAGGATTAGAATGATGTAAAGTCCAAAGTCAATACTGAATGGGTAAAGAATGATTTTGGAAACAATGCTGAATCTGGACTTTCCCTCTCTTCCATTACAATGTTAATCATCCGCAGGGCAAACTGAATTGTAGATCAAGAAAACACTTGTTCTGGCACACATGCATTCAAGATGCAATAAAGGCAGTGGATTATGAACACCTCAGTAATAGCTATTGTTAGCCCCAGGCTCTTATGAGACAACCTTCTGCTAGTGATTTTTGCAGATCAAACAAACATTTCAGCTTTAGCATTCTGCAAGGCAATTTACAGTTTACCAGAGGGAAGTAGGCAAATACCATTTTATAGAATGAAGATAGACTGATATTTTTCATGAAATGGATAAATTGTGTTCTTTTAAAAAGTACCACGCATGATAGGGATAGATAACAAGATGCCAAAGCTTAAAGTGACTTACTTTGTGTTTTAAAGGGCATGTTTCCAAGTAGATTAGCAGAGATTGGCTTTGAAAAATCCATAACATGAACTGATTTAAAATGCATGTAAAACGAACTAAAGCAAGCAGTTTGTCACACCGATTTGTCATTTAGGCTGTATGAACCAACAGCATTCTTTGTAATAGTGCATAGTATATTAAAAGCAGAAAGACATACAGAATATATGGATTCTGTAAAAAATACTAAAGGTAGGAATAGACTTGATTTATGCTGTAACATGGTAACATTTGGTGTGGAGATGTTCTAATAATCTATGAGATGTATATTCTATGGGGAATCCGATTAAAGTGAATTTTTCCACTGAACAGCTGGGATCTATTAAAATTAGCTTCACGTCTTAAATCACTTGAATGGCCTTGTTGTGGCCTTTAAATCTGAATCACATGGCATTTTCATATTTCAAGTTACAAATTTACCTGTACCAAAACCTAATATTTCACCTGATATTGTGGATATAGTTGTATTTGCTGCAGTAGAATGATTCAGCAGCGGAATATTGATATTCTGGAAACAAAACCATGATCTATACTCCAACATGGAAAGGCACCTGGTTTTGTCTTGGAAAATATGGTCTAGGGACAATATTTTATTCCTGGGATTTCTCAGTTGTTGCTAGCGCAACATATCTTCCTTCAGAAAAAGAGTAAAACAAAGTAATACTTGCTCTTCTTCATAAGATTAGTCAGAAGGATAGATAGTACTTTTTGAACTTTTTTTTCTAGGAGAAACAATTCCATAGCCCCCCCCCCCCCTTCCCCATCCACCATAAATCTAATCAAACGTTATTTAATGAATAAGAAACAAATATATTTAATATGCTATATATTCTATTATGAGGGTTGGAAGCTGTTTTTTCATTCAGGTCTCAAAACCCCCTGCTTCCCTTCGCAAAGCACACATGTTTAATAGTGCAATTCTTGGATCTGCAGAAACACATCTGCTGCAGGCTCCACCAAGTGGTAGCTGTGGACTGGTAGAATTTTATTATTTAACTCTATGGCTTTGTGCAGGCAAGCAAAGATATGGAGTTCTCTGTCTTAAAAATGGAACTTCCATTGTTATAAAAGATGCTGGACATTCACATTATTCTGTTTCTTTTTGAATGATGCTTAGATTTCCATTAAGATGCTAATATATTGATATGACATAGACAAGTTGATATGTTGTAATCAATTAAGAATGTCAGCTAAAATGACTTATTACAGTATTATGTGTTCCACAAGATTACTCTCATATGTGTACTGTACGAGGCCCCAGAAAGTATCTATATTTTTCAGGGAATGCTGGATGAGATACAAAGAAACCAGGAAAGCTGAGTATCTCTAGCAAGAAGTAGTTTGCTAATGGTTTCTGATAAGTCCTGCTTTTGGGGTCTGGAGTATTATAGAATGATGATTACTTTGGTAGTGGGGCCTATTATCACTTTCCTGGGCAGTACAAGTATATGTTGTAACACAGTCCAGCTCATTACTGAGCTATTTAAGTATAAGATATGCACTAGAGAAAGAAAGCCATCTGAAGAGACAGAACTTGTCAGGAGACACTGTTTGATTTCTAGCCTTAAAGTGGATATTTACTCCTGTTGTAGGGCAAAACACGTTAATGTTTTTTTTAGTGGTTGGTAGTAAGTCACTTGTATAGTCAGGGAAATATAAATGTTCAGTTAGCTTTGATTGGTGTTTTAGGTGCTGAATGTAAAGGCTAGTTAAAAAAAAAAATTAAGAACAGGCAAAGCACTGTTTGAAATGTACCTCTGTGTCACTGCCTTTGGCTGTATTTAATTCCATTTTACCTACCTTGACAGAGCTAGTTCCGACAGTGCCTGTACTCATCTTAAAAATATGGAGAAGGTCAACTAGGAGTAATTACTTAAATAAGTCGAAAAAAAACTCGGGTTCAGTGTATATTAATCTAATGTTTATATCTTGTGCCTGCCCTAAGGGGTGGAGTGAAGTAGACAGGATAGGAGTGGTGGCTGCAGTAATGAAGGTGGTTATAGTCCTCACGGTGGTTAATAGATACTCCAGCGCTCTCCTGGGCTATATGGAAAGAACTCAACTTCCCCTTGAGCACACCCTGGTCTATTAGGGCCTCCTACCTGCTGGTGGCTGTGATACACCCTTCTTAACAAGGAATGAGCAGTGTGATACAAGGTAGGAGAACAGAAGGTAGATGATAATTGGGTATATATACCACTGATCAGAAAGACTTAATTATAGCAAAATAAATTCTCTGCTTTACTGAATAGATGATAGTGTTCACAGTACAAAAACATGCAGTAGGCACAGTCATGAAGCATTTAATAGAGTAGTCTCTTCCTATAAGGCTGTACATATGAGGTGGCTATGATGGTAGTCCTCTCTGAGTCGCTCCTTATAGATACTAGCAATCTTCTCAAATGTCCAAAGGCATGCAATTTCTAAATATTTCTCTGCAATGCCCAGTCGTGGGGTGCAATCTTAGATCAACTGGCCAGTATGTCTGAGTAGTGTGGGCACCACAAGCAATAAACCCAGAACATGGGCAGTAAAGTCTGACTCAGTCTAAAAACAGCCCTCATGGTCCTCAACCATC
Organism: Bufotes viridis; assembly: GCA_033119425.1. Taxonomy (NCBI): domain Eukaryota; kingdom Metazoa; phylum Chordata; class Amphibia; order Anura; family Bufonidae; genus Bufotes; species Bufotes viridis. The sequence goes on along the minus strand of CM065593.1, from coordinate 294,276,132 downwards.
TGCAGTATTTCAGTGCATCTTTCTCTCAGAGGTAGTTTCCAGCAAAGTTGCTTTTCTGGCAACTTTCACCCACAGTAATGGTGAAAATTCTGTCTTGGTCTGCTTGGCAGCAGCACACACCAAGCAGGTCTTCACTCTAGATTGCCTAGTAGCAGATGCCACTAACAAGGGTAAAATGAAACCAGTCCATTACCTGGCAACTATAACTAAGAAACTGCCATCTAACTGTTTCCACCCATACATAGCCTTTTTGGTTACAACTCTGACAGTAAACATAGAAATAACCCTTTAGCAGTGAACCACTGCGTGACTGCATGTGTATGTAACATAAATTTCATTAATATGGTCATCAGAATGTTGTAAATGTGTCATAACCATACCTTTATATCATGTGGGTATTTATTCCATGTCCAGGAAAAGCACTTTTAATCCTATGAAAAACAGCTCCCAAGTGCTCAGCTGAGCAGACTTTCCTTTTCAAAGTGCCCAAGTCTGCAGACCTTCCCTGCTGTTTACTCCTTCCCTAAAGGGGTTATCCCATGATAATGTAAAAAAATAAAATCAGTATATCCATATCGTTAACTTACTGAGTCAGTAAGTTAACGAATATCGATGGAATTATTTAGCAATGCTAAGTTGAAACGGCAATGCGATTAAGCAGATATATAATAATCGCATTGCGATTTCAACTTAATTCTCACATCCGACAGTACATTCTACTGGAGGAGGCATTCCCATGGTGATCGGTAGCTCAAAGTTGTAATCGCAATGCGATTAAGCAAATACATAAGAATCGCATTGCGATTCCAACTTTTTAGTACTCAACTTTTAAAATCGCACACCACTTTAAGTTCCAAAGTTGCAATCGCTGCTCAAATAGAACTTAAAGCTGTCTCTTAGTCAGTTTTAGTATTGGTGTGTTGTAATAGAAGTTACATTCGTACGCGAATATAACTTAGAGCAATACAGTCAACTTTACACTGTTAGTTTTATTATCGCGATAATACAACTATTCAAGAATCGTGTACGTGCGCTCTGTACGTGTGTGCGTTACTCGGACACTATTCTATTTTGCCAGCCACAGCTGAAACCACTGATTTATGGTATTGCTATTTTGGCAATTGAATTTAACCCCAGAAAATAATCTATCCTTTGCCAGACAGCAGACAGTATTATACTTGTCTAACCAAAGCTGGAACACCAGATTTAGGGGATTGGTATTTGGGCAATTGTATTTAACCCCTTAATAAAATATAGAAATTTCTTTCCTGAGTTTCTAGGGGTGACAATTAGCACAGCCAAGCCCCTGATGTAGGATATAGCAAAAAAAAAAACTAGTATTGATGGATTGATGGACTTGGTGGCAGCTTCTTCTGGCGCACCACAAGTCACAAAATGGCCGCCGATCAACCCAGAAAATAAGTGACAGAAAAACGCTCTGTGCAGCCTAAAAACCAGCGAGCAAGTAACTAGCAGAAGTTCAATGATTCTCAGCTGTAAATTGATCCGTTCATTAGGTGCTGTTGCTGACTTTAACCTGCCTAATCTCGCCCTGACAGAAGCTGCGTCCTCTCCCTACACTAATCAGAGCAGTGTGACGCAGCGGCGCTACGTGACTCCAGCTTAAATAGAGGCTGGGTCACATGCTGCACTTGGCCAATCACAGCCATGCCATTAGTAGGCATGGCTGTGATGGGCTCTTAGGGCAAGAAGTAAAACGCTAGCTGATTGGCCGCTGTGCAGCCCTTCAGAAAGCGGGAAGTAATCGACGAACACCGAACCCGACGAACTTTTTTGAAAATGTCCGGGTTCGGGTCCGGGTCCCGGACACCCCAAAATTCGGTACGAACCCGAACTATTCTCGAACTGTTCGCTCAACACTAATCAATATCCTTAATTACATATTAAGACTGTAAGGATATGAAATTACAATAAAAGTTGAGTAGTCCAGTTGCACAAAGACAAAATTTGTCTATGATGAACAGTAATAATGTAAACATACACCAAATAGAACAGTACATCAGAAAAAACAATTGGTCTTACTGAAACTTAGGAAGCGGTTAGACTAGGAGTATCAGGTAAAGGTACAAAAGTAAGCCATGCCTGCCAGGATTTGTAAAATTTTTCAGGGTTGTGGTCTTTAAAGGCCATTATCCTTTCAAAGGTACAGTTTTGTCGAACCTGGGTTACAACCTCCTCTACTGTTGGAATCCATGTGGATTTCCAGTATCTGGTGATAAGAAGTTTAGCAACTAAAAATAGATGCGCTGTAGGAGTTCTGCATTGCCTAGGGATATCTTGCATATCTATAAACAGTAGAGCAATGAGAGGTCAAGAGACTAGAGGCTTTTTGCAAATCCTGGAAACTAAGGCAAATACAGTGCTCCAAAAGCCAGACAATTTAGGACAGGACCAGAGAATATGTAACAGTATACCCTTGGCACCACATTCACGCCACACAGATGAGAGCAGGAGGGGAAAATTCTGTGCAGCCTATGCGGTGTGAAATACCATCTCATACTAGTCTTTACAGCGGCTTCATAGAGGGAGACGCTAAAAAAGGTATGTGAGATGAATTTCAATGCCGGAATCCATTTTAAACTCGGGATAGGAACATCTAACTCTTTATCCTACGAGTTAAAAGGAGTTGATTTTTAAAATTTCTGTTTATCACCGAGACACATATACAAAGGCCTGAGAGTAGAAGTATGATTTGCATGTGTGGGGGCAACCCAACTTTCAAGAGTATGTCTATTAGCAATAATTTACACGGCTTGTACCCCTGGAGTAGGTGGCGGACTTGCAAATACTTGTAGAAATCCTCCACTGGAAGTGAAAATTTTTGCCTAAGCTCTTGAAAAGACAGGAGTTGTCCTTTATTATATAGTTGGGAGATCCACGTAATGCCTGCCGATTTTCAATTAGAGAGGTTGACATCTGGGATTTTCCCTTCTATCAATTGTAAGGGAGAGGCAGTTGAAATATGCATGATTTCATGAGCGCATTTGTTGTGAAAAGACCGCCAATGGTATATAGCACCATCTAGCAGGAATGGTAAATGTTTATATGTTACATTAGAGGGGTGCAGGCTATCAATTAATAAGGCTCGGAGGTGTTTTGAGGGGGCCAGGGAGGTCTCAATGTGGATCCACAGAATAGAGGTATCTCCCTTCCACCAATTAAGGAGTAGATTGACTTGTGTAGCCAAAAAATAATCCGCTATGTTGGGGAGTCCCAGGTCCCCGCTTCTTTTAGATCTGCACAGTAACGCGGAAGATATCAGCGCTTTGCGACCTGCCCATATAAAAGTATTAAGGAGGGATTGCGCTTGGGTAAGAAAGCGTGGAAAGACTTTAACTGGGACACTACGAAAGGTAAATAGCAGCTTGGGTAATGTTACCATTTGGAAGGTAGCTATGCGGCCTACCCATGATATTTCATATTTCCCATAAACGGATATATCCTGTTTGATAACGTCTAAGAGAGGGAGATAGTTGTGTTGGAATAAAAGGTGAGAAGACGAGACAAGATTAATACCTAGATATTTTATGTGGGTAGGTTGCCAGTCAAAAGGGAATTTGGATTTTAATTCTGCTAATTGCTGAGGAGGAACCTGGAATGGCAGAAGTTGGGATTTGCTTTCATTAACTTTATAGTAAGATAGGCGTCCAAATTTATCTAGAAGAGATAAACAAGCCTCTAGCTAGGAAGAAGGGGAGGAGAGGGTGAGTAGGATATCATCAGCATACAGTACCATTAGTAATCTTGAAAGTGGACGACAATGCGCCGTTTACGAATACTCTGGCTGAGGGGGTCGAATACAAAGCTTTTATAGCAGTAATGAGATGAGTACCTAGCCCCAGTTTGTCAAGAACCGAAAAGGCGAAAGACCAATTTAAGCGGTTCAACGCCTTTTCGGCATCAAGCGTTACTAAACAGGCAGGCAATTTTTGGCGATTAATATGATCTATAAGGTTGAGCGCTCTCCTCGTGTTATCAGTTAGTTGTCTCTCTTTTACGAACCCCACCTGGTCAACCCCTATCAGTGATGGGAGAACTTTAGCAAGTCTGGACGCTATGACCTTAGCGTAAATTTTAACATCAACATTTAAGAGGGATATGGGCCTAAAGTTTTAGGGAGTATCTTGAGTATTGTTACTATGGTGGCCATTAACATCTCCTGCGGAAAGGAGCTGTCAGTTGAGACTTGCTGAAAGACAGGAAACAAGTATCGAGTAAATACTGAGCAATACTTGAGCAAATGTTTTATAATAAATATTGGACAAACCATCTGGGCCCGGGGATTTTTGTAGTGGCAAGGATGATATAGTATGTGAGATCTCATCTCGCGATAGAGGGGTAGAAAGTAGTTGCTGTTGTTGACAGGTCAAAGAGGGAAGATTAAGAGAAGACATAGAAGGTATTTATTTCGGTGTGAGAGGCTTGAAAGGTACCCTGGGAATCTCGCAAATTGTAGAGAGAGGAGTAGTATTCCATAAATTGGTTGGCTATATCCTTTGGATTATATATTTTGCTCGTTTTGTCCGAGTGAAGTAGAAAGGGATTCCTAGATTTAGCAAGTCTCGCTTTGAGATGATTGGCCAGAAGTTTCCCTGCCTTATTATTCTGAGAATAGTAACGGGCTTAAATGACCTCAATTGCTTCTCATACTGATGTAAAAGAGATTCTTTAAGTTGTGCTCACAGAGAGGTAATTAGCGTTTTCCTATCGGCAGTAAAAGTGTATTTATTTAGGGCTTCTATGGTGGTAATCTGTGAGACTAAGAAATCAATTTGTTTTTCACGCTCTTTCTTGGCATGATGCCCTAATGTAATAAGGATTCCCCGTATGAAGGCTTTGTGTGCATTCCATAGACTAAATGGACTGACCACCGAACCTGTATTGAGAGCAAAATATTCAGACAACTCTTTCTGGATTTTGGGTTTGTATTTAGGGTGTGATAACAAGAAGTCATTACAGCGCCACAGGGTTTCCCTAAGATTGTAAGTTTCTTCTATGGATAAAGAAATTGGTGCGTGGTCTGACCATTTAATGGTCTCAATGGTCGATTTAGATGTTAGTTGTAATAGAGATCTGCTCAGGAGAAATAAATCAATACGGGAATACGTATTATGGACATTTGAGAATGATGGATCCTCCATATATCATAGAGTTCCTCCCTATGCAACAATAGGCCCAGAGTGTTTCCATGGGATCTAAAGGTGGCTGTAGAATCCGCCTTTTCATCTGGGATCAAGTTAAAGTCTCCACAGAACAAAGTGTGGCCATGTTTCATTCTGGACACTTTGGATACTAGTCTGTGGAGGAATCGCGGCTGGTGTTTGTTGGGGGCGTAGTCCGCCAAAATGGTATAGGTAACGATATTTAATTTGCACACCTGAATGATGTATCTACCATTCGGGTCTATAGACAAAGCAATAGATTCATAAGATGTGGAGGATTTAAATGCAAGCACTACTCCCCTCTGCTTTTCATGGAAGTGGGATTGTATAATAGTCGGAAAAAGGCGATGTTTCAGCCTGTGAACGTCATGTAACACCAGATGTGACTCCTGAGCACAAAAAACATCTGCTTGCAATAATAGCGCTTTGCTCCACATATAAGCACGCTTTTGGGGACTATAAAGGCCTTTAACATTTAAAGACACAAATTTAAGCACCATATTGTGGCCTAGACATGCTGCTGAGTACATAAAAGGGGGATCTGCAACTAGAGCACCTGGCCTAGTCCAAGGAGAGATCCACTGAACTAGTACAGATGCTGTACCCTTATCTGATTCAGAAGACCAATACATAAACAAAAACAAAACCTGAAAACAGACATCAAATAGAACTTGTAGAAAAAACGGTTTTCCTGCAAAGGAAGGTCGGGTTAGAGAGATCATCCTAATGCTGAATGAGTAGAAGGTAGAGGGGTCAAAGTTTGTGTTGAAGCCGTAAGCAGACTAGGGGCTCCAAGTCACGTCTGAAATAGAAGGAGTCAATGTTTGGTCCCTCGGCGGGCAGAGATCGTACGCCATTCTGGTTCTAATTGCTGCGGAGCATATTTCTGGCCTCTGAGCAGATCTTCTATCTCGATGTTCCATGAACGGAGCAGTCGGCGGCCCTCTTCCACTGATTAGATGACATGCTGTTTTCCATTGTGAGCGCATATTATCTTCACCCGGAATCCCCACTTGTAGCCACTTTTTGATCCCGCAGCGCTAAAGTAATAGGGGCGAATTCACAACGTTGACGCAGGGTAGCAGCAGAAAGGTCAGCGTACAATTGCACCGAGTTGTAAGGCACCGGTAACTCTGGTTTATGCCTTGCAGCGGCCAGGACAGCTTCTTTTATATGGAATAAGTGCAATCTCGTCCAATTCTGAACCTGTAGGGAGGAGCAGTTTCATGAGAGCCTTTAAATAGGGTACCAGGGCAAATTGGCTTATGTCTTCGGGAATACCCCTGAACTTGATATTATTTCACCTGGATCGATCCTCCAGGTCAATAAGTTTGGCTTTAATGGCATCTATATCGGTAGCCATGTCTTCATTAGAGTCAATAACTTGGTTATGGGAAGCAGTAAATTCTCCCATTTTATTTTCAATATGGGAGACACATGTCTCCACCGCCACAATAGAGGAGCGGAGTGGGGTAAGTAATGAAGAAAAGTCCTTATGAAGGGCTGAGCTAAATGCCACCAGAAGATCTTTTATAAGGTTGCCCGAGGCTGGTTGATCTGATGTGGGAAAGTCTCTGACCAAGTCGGCCAGGTGTCTGGCTGGAGAGACGTTGTTTCTGCTTCACAGGACTGCCCTCGGTAGAAGAAGGAAGTGAGGTGCTGCACGTCTGGGGGGCAGGAGGCGGCAGGAGTCAGGATGATCACGGCCCTCAGTGGTAGGAGAGGATTCTGGAAGCCGGTGAAGCTCTGCCGATGTGGCGCTGGATGCAAGAAACGATCGAGAAGGAGTCGGCACATTCTGGCAAGATGGCGCCTGCTCTCCAGGACGCACACTGCCTGCTTCTTTATCAAACAAAAAATCCAATTTGCTGCGCTGGGACGGAGGCCACTTTTCTCTTGGCATTGTCGCTAGTGTTTGGCGACAGCTTAATGCAATAATCAGCCGGGGTAAGCCGAGAGATATAGCTGATAACGATGCTATGTGCTGGAGCAGATGAATCAGGCGGCTATCACGTTCGACAGCCAAGCCACTCCCCCATAACACTCTCTTTCTAACAAAGCTATAAACAGCCCTGCACTTCACATGGATCCAGAGATCTCCCCATTTAATGCTCTGCTAAATTTATATCAAGCTGACAGCTCAAGGGGAGAGTCTTTTCTGCAGAAGCTCTGGGGGCATTTCATTTCTGGAGTTCTCTCCCTAAAACAACTCAGGAGGCAGTGGAAGGATGAATATGAGCTTGTGCAGCCATCTCAGTGAGCCTGGACAAAAAAATAAGAAAAAAAAAATGCAGGTGGAGCTATACAATTACATTTTATTGAATAACTTACTGGCTATGCAAAATTTTTAATTACATGCAACTACAAACGAATTCAGATCCAGGTTCTGATTTGAAGACTGTAGAATATGTTTTGTGAGACGACCCCTTTGAACTCCCAAGGCTTCCTCTCCTGATGTTATGACATCATTAAATTGCAGCGCATCGGCGGCCGCTTTGCGGCCATCACACCACCGAGGCTCACATCTGAGCACTTTAGCACGCAGACTCTCAAACTAGAGTAGTGCAGCATAGGCAGGCTTATGTTTCTACCGGTGCCCATCTAAGTTAATGGCTCCTGATGAAATGCACTGACCTGGTGCACAGAAACGCGTCAAGCCTTGTATCTGTCCACACTCACTTACAGCTTGGACTGACGTTTGGCTGTTCACAAGCCATATTAGCAGCCCATTACACTGTCTTTGAATAGGGCATTAACCTCCAACGCCTTTGCAAGTTTGCGTTGACGTTTGGCTGTGTATATGCCATATCAGCATTTTCTTCATACTGGCTTTGTGTGTGGCACCTACTTTCCACGTTGCATAAAAATGGCTTCACAGGCAAGGATATTGTGGCTACTAAGATTGCACCTCAATCAACAATTTATAGGATCATCAAGAACTTCAAGGAAAGAGGTTCAATTCTTGTTAAGAAGGCTTCATGGCGTCCAAGAAAGTCCAGCAAGCGCCAGGATCGTCTCCTAAAGAGGATTCAGCTGAGGGATCGGAGTGCCACCAGTGCAGAGCTTGCTCAGGAATGGCAGCAGGCAAGTTTGAGCGCATCTGCACGCACAGGGAGGCGAAGACTTTTGGAAGATGGCCTGGTGTCAAGAAGGGCAGCAAAGAAGCCACTTCTCTCAAAAAAAAAAACATCAGGGACAGATTGATCTTCTGCAGAAAGTATGGTGAATGGACTGCTGAGGACTGGGGCAAAGTCATATTCTCCGATGAAGCCTCTTTCCGATTGTTTTGGGCATCTGGAAAAAGGCTTGTCCGGAGAAGAAAAGGTGAGCACTACCATCAGTCCTGTGTCATGCCAACAGTAAAGCATCCTGAGACCATTCATGTGTGGAGTTGCTTCTCATCCAAAAGGAGTTGGCTCCCTCACAATTTTGACCAAAAACACAGCCATGAATAAAGAATGGTACCAAAACACCCTCCAACAGCAACTTCTTCCAACAATCCAACAACAGTTTGGTGACGAACAATGCATTTTCCAGCACTGTTAAGGGGGTGAGGCGCTGTGGAGGTTACTGTTAAAGGAGTGAGGGGCTGTGGAGGTCACTGTTAAGGGGCGAGGCCCTGTGGAGGTCACAGGGTGTTGTGGAGGTCACTGTTAAGGAGGCTGGGGCACTGTAGAGGTCACTGTTAAGGGGAGGAGGCACTGTGGAGGTCATAGTTATGGACCACTGTGGATGTCACTGTTAGAGGAGCATTGTGGATGTTATGTCTATGGGGGAACTGTAGATGTTACAGTTATGGGGGCACTGTGGATGTCAATTATGGCAACACTGTGGACGTTAGAGTTATAGGGGCACTGTGAATGTCACTTATGGGGGCACTGTGGATGCCACTGTTACGGGAAGCATTGTACATTGTGGTTGTCACTGTTATGGGGGCTCTGTGCATGTCATCTTTAAACTACACACACTAAAAACAAACCAAATACACCTTTGCAAAGCCAGGTCATTTTGCTACTAGAGTATATTATTATTTATTTCAAAGTGACATTAATTCCGTGGCGCTTTACATCCAGCCGGGGATTACACAAATATAAAAATACAATAAACAGGAAACTATTAACAGACTGGTACAGATGGGTAGAGGACCGTGCTCGCAACAGCTTATAATCTATAAGGGAAGGGGAGAACACAGTAGGTGAGGGTATAGGCTGCTCATTTGGCTGTGTGGTAGCTGCATGCTCATTGCAGGTGGTAGGCTTTCCTGAAGAGGTGGGTTTTCAGGTTACTTTTGAAAGTCTGAATGTTGGGGGGGAGTCTAATGTGTTGGGGTAGTAAACTCTTGAGTAGAGGAGAGGCATATGAGAAATCTTGTAGTTGATTGTGCGGAGAACAGATGAGAGGAGAACAGAGGAGAAGGTCCTGTGAGGATTGGAGATTATGTGTGGAGATGTATTGAGAAAGCATGGTCAGAGATGTACAGAGGGGACTGGTTGTGGATGGCCTTATATGTAGTTGTTATTATTTTAAACTGAATTTGCTGGGAAATGGGGAGCCAGTGAACGGATTGGCAGAGGGGGGAGGCAGAGGAGAAACAAGGGGAGAGGTGGTTTAACTGGGCAGCGGAGTTGAGAATAGATGGGAGGGGAGCAAGAGTGCTGAATGGGAAATACATATCTTGTATATAAATACAGTATATACAGAGAGAGAGGCTTATTATACACACATTTCATTATATATACTGTAATTTATATGGAGAGAGAGATTAAAAATGACAGGGATGTTTTTATTTGTTGTTCGCTCTTTTCATTGAACGCAAATATTTGACCTTTCTACCTTTAATGAAAAACAGAATGAATGTTTCCAAGCTTTTACTTGTAATTCTTGGCATTTATTCCATTCATTTTGCTTATAGTGCCTGAACGTTTTCCAAGCTACACATACTATGTTTACTATAAATTAGATCAAGGCCCAATACTAAGGATGATGTCAAACTATCAACATAGATGCTGTGACATTTCTTTGATCAAGACTTTAATATTTAATGGTCCAAGTCCTTTTCATAAACTTTATTCCTTAAAATTACTACTAGTCATTATCCTTCCTTAATGCTATGACTCTAATAGATCATTCTGGAGCATGCAGTAATGGTTAAGTCATAAAATCTCTTAAAAGGTTATATTTCATACCATTACGTGCATAAGGTAACCTTCGTCAACCCTTTACAACACAACATCTTTCTTCTTCCATTTCTTTATTTTAAAGTCTAACAGAGACACTTTGTATTACATTTTATATTGGTTTTAGAGTCTAGTAATAACTCTTACTAGTATTAATTCTACTAATAATAACAAAAACAACTGTAATAAAATATTTGGTTCTTCTTACAACATGTGCATTAGAATTCCATTACCTTTTTATCATGTGCATAGTAGCAATATTTCTTTATCATGTTTTCTTTAAACCAGTAATTCTTAACCTCAATAGATTTCATGCAATTTGTGAACTTTGATGAAAAAAAAATACAATATAGTATCCTTGTTCAAGACGTCATTTTTTGGAGGTAAAACGAAACAAACGTTGTTGTGTGTCTTCTCCACCTAGGGCCCTCCACCACCCTACTTAGGCCAATTATCATTTAAGCATGGTATGATTATATTATTGGAGAACTGCATGCATGGGCATAACTATAGGGGGTTGCAGAGCTTGTCACAATTCAGGGCCTGAATCCTGAAGGAGCCCAATAGCTCCCTCTCTCCCCAATGTCATTCCTGTAAATTGTATATCATCATTTGGAGCAGAGATAGACTGGCAACTTAACCTAGCTCTGGAAAAAAAATAAAAGTGGCCCATCCAAATTGATAGAAGGTGGAAGAAACACAATTAGGTGGGCTCAGCCAAACCACATTCAATACAGACCACAGACAGTATGAACAGCGGGGCAGGAAGCCATGGGTTCCTCTGCCTGCCACTGTATTCAAATGTATCACCATCCTGATAATGGTTATACAGTTGAATTCATGAGAGCATTTGTGGTACCCGGCTGGGTACATCCTACCTAACGTTTCCATTGTTAATTAATGCTGATAGCATCAGATTTCTATATACCTGGCAGCCTAATGAGGGTTCAAGTGGCCCCCTGGGCATCGACCCATCAGGAAATTTCCCTGTAGAGTCCATGGCCAGTGTTCTGTCCTCCTTATGTGTGAAGGTACATAGCTTGACAGACAGCTAAACTTTTCCCAGCAATGGATTGACAACAGAGCAACATCCAACTTGTCTTTTTTGCAAGGATATATAAGTGCGGTAAAACTAGGGAACAGAAAAATAGTGCACTTACTAATAGGGTCTTACATATAGCAATACATATAATACATTTCTGTGCATAGCAATGCACATACTGTACAAACACAGATTCAAAAGATGCAGATAGACATCCATGATGGTATACAGATATAAACAGGAGCATGCTATGCTATCTGCATAACAAGCATGGTGCCCTAGCTGCTCACTGTAAGCTGCTATAAAAGAGAGGGGAAATTGAGATGCAGAGATTCAGGAGCATAAAATTATGTGTGCCTATAACCCCATGCTACTCGTGTGCTTTAACCCCTCCAGGACCCTGGACGAGAATGCTCGTCCTAACTGAGCGGCACTTAGCGCATTAGGACGAGCATTCTCGTCCTACAGTTAAACTGTCACCAATCAGAGCGGTCTCCGGCCAGGGATCGCTCTGATTGGCTAGTCTAATGCCGGGTCAAAGGTTCTGATTCCCGCAGAAATATTCCCAACCATATCCCCCCCCCCCCGAGAGCCCTCAATGTGTCCCCAGCGCCCCACCCCCCCACCCCCGCGTGCGGGAGGTGTGCAGTGCAGGAGGTGCCCGCCTCCTGTGTAGTATTCATTAGTGGCCATTGCTGACACTCTGCTAAAAATGGCTGGCATCTGTGCTTGGACAGATGCCAGCCGTTTAACCCCTTCCATGCTGTGGGGAGGGAAGAGGTTAACGGGGAGGGAGCTCCCTCTCCCATCGGGGGGCTACTGTGCCTTTGCAGCCCCCAGACAGGGTGGGATCACAGAGGGAGCTCCCCTCCCTCCTCATCACCCTCTGCTCAGCTCTGGCCTTCAGAGGCTTCCTGCTTGCCATTGTAATAGTAACTCTGATCAGACTTCTGCTAAAGGCAGAAGTCTGACCAGACAGTGTAAAGTACAAAATACAGTACAGTACACTATATAGTGTACTGTACTGTATTATATAGACACCAGATCCACTGGATCTTCAAGAACTAAGTGGGTCTGGGTAAAAAAAAAGTGAAAAAAAAGTGAAAAAGTAAAAATAAAAAAAACAAATATCACTGAATAAAAATAAAAAGTAAATAACAAACACTATACTTATTAAGTATCGCTGCTTCTGTAAAAACCTGCTCTATAAAAATATCACATGACCGAACCCCTCAGGCGAACGCCATAAAAAAAAAAGCAATTTTTTGGCACCTTACATCACTAAAAGTGTAATACATAGCGATTAAAAAGGCGCATGCCTCCCAAAATAGTATCAATCAAACCGCCATCTTATCTCGCAAAAAAGGAACCCCTACCTAAAACAATTACCCAAAAAATACAAAAACTATGGCTCTTAGACTAAAACATGATTTTTTGTTTCAAAAATGCTTTTTAGTGTTAAATGTAAAAAAAACCTAAAAAGTTGACATATTAGGTATCTCCACGTCCGTAAGAATCAGTTTTATAAAAATATAACATGACCTAACCCCTCAGGTGAACGCCGTAAACATAAAAAATAAAAACGTTGTCAAAAAGCAATTTTTTTGTCACCTTACATCACGAAAAGTGTAATAGCAAGCGATCAAAAAGTCATATGCACCCCAAAATAGTACCATTAAAACCGCCATCTCATCCCACAAAAAATGAGCCCCTACATAGGACAATCTCCTAACAAAAAAAAAAACTATGGCTTTCAGAATGTGGAGACACCCAAAAATTTCTTTTTTCAAAAATGCTTTATTATGTAAAACTGAAACAAAACCCCCCAAAAAGTAGTCATATTTTGTATTGTCTCGTGCATAACAATAAATAGCACACAATCTAACCTTTCAGTTCAACGATGTAAATAACAAAAAATAAAAACGGTCCCAAAACAGCTATTTTTTTTTTCAAATTTTCCAATTTAATCACATTTTTCCAGTATCAAAGTAAGGGTTAACAGCAAACCAAAACTCAATATTTATTGCCCTGATACTGTAGTTTGCAGAAACACCCCATATGTGGTCGTAAACTGCTGTATGGCCAAACGGCAGGGCATAGAAGGAAGGGAACTGGTTTTTGACACCATGTCCCATTTGAAGCCCCCCTGATGCACCCCTACAGAAGAAACTCCAAAAAAGTGACCCTATTTTGGAAACTACAGGATAAGGTGGCAGTTTTGTTTGTATTATTTTAGAGCAAATATGATTTTTGGTTGCTCTATATTACACTCTTTTTGAGGCAAGGTAACAAAACCTCTTGTGGAACACCTAAAGGGTTAACAAAGTTTGTAAAACCGGTTTTGAATATCTTGAGGGGTGTAGTTTCTTAGATGGAGTCACTTTTTTGGAGTTTCTACTCTAGGGGTGCATCAGGGGGGCTTCAAATGAGACATGGTGTCAAAAAACCAGTCCAGCAAAATCCGCCTTCAAAAACCATATGGTGTTCCCTTCATTCTGAGCCCTGCCGTTTGGTCATACAGCAGTTTATGACCACATATGTGGTGTTTCTGCAAACTACAGAATCAGGGCAATAAATATTGAGTTTTGTTTGGCTGTTAACCCTTGTTACTGGAAAAAATGATTAAAATGGAAAATGTTTCCAAAAATCGAAATTCTGAAATTTTATCTCCATTTGCCAATAACTCTTGTGGAAAACTTAAAGAGTTAATGACGTTTGTAAAATCAGTTTTGAATACCTTGAGGGGTGTAGTTTCTAGAATGGGGTCATTTTTGGGTGGTTTCTATTATGTAAGCATCACAAAATGACTTCAGACCTGAACTGGTCCCTAAAAAGTGGGTTTTTGAAAATTTCTGAAAAATTTCAAGATTTGCTTCTAAACTTCTAAGCCTTGTAATGTCCCCATAAAATGAAATGGCATTCCCAAAATGATCGATACATGAAGTAGACATATGGGGAATGTAAATAAATAACTTTTTTTGGCTGCATTATTATGTATTATAGAAGTAGAGAAATTGAAACTTGGAAAATTGCTAATATTTCTAAATTTTTGGTAAATTTGGTATTTTTTTATAAATAAAAATGAAATTTTTCGACTCCATTTTACCACTGTCGTGAAGTACAATATGTGACAAAAAAACAGTCTCAGAAGGGCCCGGATAAGTAAACGCGTTTTAAAGTTATCACCACATAAAGTGACACTGGTCAGATTTGTAAAAAATGTCCGGGTCCTTAAGGTGAAATAAGGCTGGGTCCCTAAGGGGTTAAAGTCATTTTTGAAAAATGACTAATGATATGATTGTGATATATTTGCAATTGTCACTCACCTGTAGCCTGGTTTATCTAAACTCATAGTTCTTCTTTTTTTTTTTTTTTTTTGCCAAATCAGTGTAGGATAGCATTTTTCTCAATAGGTTTAAATTTTCTTTTAGCTGCCCATGTTCTTTCTGACTCAGTGGTTTAATAGATTTTATATAAACTTCTTATTTCAAGTACTGTAAAGCATGTTCAAGCCAGAAATCTTAGCAGGCCAATGAAAGCCTTTAATAAAGCTTTTTGGAACGCAACACATTATACTCCAGTGAGTGCTGGGTCTTGAGAGGTCTTTGCTTCCTAATGCTTCTCGAGAAAATTCCTGCCCCATGAAGTGATTGGCTGAGCATGTATTGTCTGTATGTTTTATTGGACCTCAAATAAAAAAAATGATCGGCGAAACAACCACTTTAAGAAATATCATATTTGACAGTAAAATGTTCTTTCACATAATTATGTATTTCTTCTAGTATGTGGGTATTATATGTGAATTTTCTGTGGGATGAGCTTTTCTTTTCTGATATCAGTGGTTTATGCCTTGCTACTTTTACAGGAATTCCATTTAATCCCAGTTCTTATTCCTGTATTGTGACGTTTTTGTGTGCAGTAACCCTTTGCTGTGACATTACTGTGTCTACTATCCTAATACTGTGACATCATTGTTTTATATCTGTTCAAATGCAGTTTCATTGCCATGTTCAGAAGCAGCTAAGTGGTTCCATCGACTTATTTGCTATAAATTGAATGTACAGTTGGGGAGCCTTGTTACTGATTTTACACCAGAACACAGAAACTTTTAGTTAAACTTCTGGGTAAAACAGGGGATTTAAAAAGGTAACTATCAATTCCATTTCATCATACACATATACAGAGTGTTTTTTGTGCAGATAACTGGAAATGCCCTTTAACTGTTGTTATATATGTAAAGATAAATTGAAAGGGAGAAACTCAATTTTACTTTTGTGATTAGTTGTATATTTGAGGCTTTACAGGACCTTTTTTTTCCCCAACCTGGCATTAACAAAGTGAGTCACTGACCAAGAAAAATTACCATTCAAACTCAAATTTTTCACTCTCCCTATATGTCAAGCCTCACAATCCATGGCTGATTGCATTCCTGAAATATGCTGTGTATTTAAATCATTCAGGTAATGGTAAAGGCTAAATACATGCATCATACTTTTCTGAGGTTCAAAGCATATTGCACCAATTCAAAAACATCATTATTAAGTCTCTGCATATAGTTTATTAGTCTTGTTTGCTGAATTAAAGCTTTATGCTCTAAACCTAGGTACACCTTTTTTATATATCCAATGCATCAAAAATGATAAAATAAGCAATTCTGCAAATAGTGTTTATTTAGAATGTCCTATGATTTTGTGATTATAGCTCATGTGTCAACCTAGGTTCTGCAATGACAATAAACAACCTCTGTGTGGTTTGATCCTACATTCATATTTCCTTTCCATCTGCCTCCTACTACTTGAGGCAGAATAGAAAAGATTGAGGCTGGGAACACACCTAGGCGTTTCTGAATCGCGCGTATGACACGCGTTTTATGCACGTTTTTTGATGCGCGTCATACGCGCGATTGAGTGACACTCCCCTATGGCATCATTGTCCATAGGCGCGTTAAAACGCCCCAAAGAAGCTCATGTACTTGTTTGGGCATTGGCCGTTTTACAGCGCGTTCAAACGCGCTGTAAAACGCCCAAATGTGAACCATGCCCATAGGGAAGCATGGCTTTTCACATGTTGTGCGTTTTACAGCGCGTTTGAATGCGCTGTAAAATGCTTAGGTGTGTACCTAGGGTGAGACTGCAGAGTCTGACTACCCAGAATTTTCTTGTTGTCTGTTGCCATGGATACACATAGCTCTGCAAAGGAGAAGTAGATGAAAATACTAAGAAAATCTGAAAGACTATTTGCAATGTTCATTTTCCTTTCAAGATGCTTTGGGACTATAAAGCAACTGGTTGCAAATATAGATAAAACATTTATATTTTCCAACACATTTCAACATTTGCATTGAAAATATAACTGAATGATTATTTGAGTGAAACCTATTAAAACTAGTAATTCATGTAAGTACCTCCCCACCAAGCAGCAAGTGCTTCCACTGAAGCCAATACTAGTATAACTATGTAAGCATTGAGCTGCCATAGTGGTGGGTTTAGTCAGCCAGAATATTTACATTGTAATTTGTGTTAAAAATAGAGCCCCGAACTGAATGGTGCAAGTGGAGATCTGCTGTCCCCAAATTGAAACTCTGGGGGCCTGGCACTGCAGTCTTTCTTCTTTTTCCAACATGAAAACAAAGAATTTTCATGCAGCTGCCACTAAGGGGAGTTCTGTGCAAAGAGATTTTATAGTATCCATTGCAGTCAATAGTACTTATATAACGTATATAGTGTACAAATTCCTATGCACTGAGCTCACCCTAGACGTTACTTCAGCATTACAGTTTTATAATACAGACATCTTAATGGAAAAGTTTATCAATGTACATAATATATGTCTGCTCTAAATGCATGGAGAAATATGGTGATCATAATGAGCACCATGTTTATGAAATGCCTGGTTTGCTTTTTTTTTTACATAAAACTGGTGAGGCTGAGGGCAACTTTATTTATATGACAATTTCTTTTTTTACTATTTCTTCCAATTAATAAAAAAATACTCTTTAGAAATCTGGAGCATCACACTTTGCACTCCGTGTTGCTTGGGAGTGTTTGAAGCCTGAAAACTGGGAAATTGCATGGGGCAAGTGCGGCCCATAGTAAGGTTTGCTATGGGGAATTATCAGTGTCGGGAGCATGCTGTCATAATCAGTGCCGGCAGCATACGGTTGTAGTGCCCAACAGCAGGGAATACTTTGACATTTGTGGACATTTGCCTATATGCACTATCAAAGTTAAAACTTCTTACTTTATTTCTCTTGAAAGGGTTAAATTATACTGTTTAATACTGTTTACATGCATTGTATATGTTGTCATATATATCCTGTTCATTATCACTGTATTTACATGGTCCTGTGGAAAGGGTTAATGAATACTGAGAGACTGTTAGGGCTTTGATTGAGAAGCTGGTAATTTTTCACAGCTGCCATAGGGTTTAAAGAATACCATGTTTGGAGGGAAAAACCCCAGACTTGTTTACCACCGTGTTTTGGAGGGAAAAACCCAGACTTGTTTACCACCCTGTTTTGGACAGAAAAACCCAGACTTGTTTACCGCCAAAAGCAGACAGCCTGACCTTTTAAATGTCTGGTTTTAGCTCTGTTGTTACGTCTGGAAACTTGTTTTTGTCTGGAAAACCTGCTGTGTCATTGCCATTGAGTATCGTTGAAGCTCTAATCTAAGTCTATACCAGATGGGAGCTGAAACAATGTATCTGTTTCTGCTGAGTTTATCCACTGCACCCCTCACAATAGAAGGTTCTAGTCTAGCAAAAACAGTGAGAAGACAGGGACCAGTGTTTGGAGAGGAGACTCATGCCAACTTGCATGAGTGACCAGAAGAAGACGCTGAGATGGGGATGCTGAGCTGCAGACCATGGGTCACTACCCCTGTGACCAAGGAGCCACCCGGACTACGGAGGTACAGTCCGTGGGCCATTGACCAGGATGCCAGCCTTCTGAGAGAGAGAGCGAGAGAGAGAGAGAAAGCTAGCTCAGGCATTTCCTCAGCATGAAACCCTTCTTCTGACAGGGAGGACACTGGAAAAGACAGCCCAATGCCTATCCTGTTTTGAACCTGAATTCCTCCAATAAGGAAGTACCCTGGTTTACAGCAGACCCTGACTCTCTGGACTTATTTCCCATTTGAGTGCACCACACCTTACCATCCCTTCTGGAGAGCAGCAACACATGGTGACACCTCGAGGGTGTCTGGGGGACCCAGTGTAGCGTTGGGGGCCACCCCTAACCTGGCCACTGCACTGTCAGTTAGTGAAAGTATATATTGCAAAAGCCTTAAACAAGTGGCATTGGGAAAATCTAAAGTTATGTAATAATAGCCCATAGACCACTGATGACAGAGGGATATAGAAACAAGTAGGGACCAGTATATGTTGTTAGTTTAGAATTTCACTTTCACAGTCTGGGCTTTTAACTCAAACCAATAAAGTTTTGAGCTTTTATTTATACTCACATCCATTTGTCAGTGAATAAAATAAATTTGCTATGGGGCTCCAGGAGATCTGTATATGCCCCTGGCCCTAAGCCAGTGCTTATTGCACAAATAGTCAATCGACCCCTGCTAAGAAGACTTTTACAAAATGTTGTATTTTGAATAATAAGAATTTAAAGTACTATTTGGCTGGATCAAGTGAAGATCATGTCTCTCTGGATTATTTACTTTATTTTATTTATTTCTCTAAATTTCTAAATGAATACCAATATTTTTATTGATAATTATACATAACTCGGTTAAAATCCAATTTGCTGTTAGTGTTATCTTTAAAAACTGCAAGATACCAATATAATATTTGTCAAAATATATTGCAGTAGAATTTTAGATGAAACATAATTGTGTTCACTATAATGCTATAACAAATACTCTTATTCTAACAGTTTTTGCTTATTTGAAGAATTATTCTTTTTTCATTTTACAAAACTGCACTTCAGTCAACAGGCGCTATTGCATGTATTTCAGTGAAAAGATACGTGAACTTGAATATTTTTTGCTTCTTTAGTCTCTAACACTTTAATTCTTGTTTTCTTTACTCAAACCATGTTTGACAGCTTGAAATTACTTGAGAGGCATGTCATTGCTTTTGTTTCATGACAATTCTTTGATATGTTTTTCTTTGAAACTTCAATGAAACTGGACAATTACATTACTGGATATGCTGAATTACTCATATTGTACTAGTACCATTTTGCAATATTTTACATTGTCACATAACAATGCTTTGCATATCTAGAATGAGCAGCTAGCAGAAAAATATAGTTTAAGGCAGTTTTCAACCAAATAAATTACACTGATTGATGTTAAAGTGTTAAAATTCCCATGCAGCTGGTTCTTTTTTATTTTTACAAAATTAAATGTAAGACACACATTATCATTCTACTTAAAAATAAACTTCCATAGGAATCCAGAGAAATCAAGGAGAGAGAATAAAAAAAAACATGGCCTATCAAGTTTAACCTCAACCATGAGTTCAATCAATCAAAGAACACTTTTTGTTTCCTTTTTCTCACGTATGTCTCTCTTTGAATATTATGTTATTTATCATGGATTTCTATGTTGAATAAGGATATTTGTCTGAAATTCATAATTTAAATTCAATATTAGAGTTGAGCGAACACATGGATGTTCGGGTTCGAGAATTTCGGCTGAACTCACGAAAATGTTCGGGTTCGGGATCAGGAAAGGGCTAGAGGGCTGCAAAAGGCTGCAAAATGTAGGTAAATCCCCTGCAAACAAATGTGGATAGGGAAATGACTTAAAATAAAATAAAATAAATAAAAAATAACCTATATCAATTGGCAACTTGGAGGAGGGGGTGGAATAGGAGGTTGGGGTGGCGTCAGGTGGGAATGCTATAGTAGTTGAAGTTCTCATCACAGCCCAAAAGGATTCATGTCTGCCTGCAGTGCCACAGGCTTCATTCACAGACTCAGGGCCATGGCAGCCATACATGGGAGTTGAAGTTGTCATCACAGCCAAGAAGGAATCATGTCTGCCTGCAGGGCCACAGGGCTTATATCAAACATTCAGGCCCATGGGACCCACAAAGAGGAGAGTTAAAATCACGCCAAGACAGTATTGATTTCACCCAGCAATGCCACAGGCCACATTCACAGATTCAGACCCATGGCATCCACACAGAGGAGAGTTACAATCATGCCAAATAAGTATTGATTTCACCCAGCAGTGCCACAGGCCTCATTTACTAATTCAGGAGGACCATGGCACCCGCAAAGAGGAGAGCGGTCCCGTAACAGCAACACAGGCCTTAGGTCAACCTGCAATGGAACAGGACATTATAATTTATGTAGGACCCTGACACCCACACAATGGGGCAGTCATTTGACAGTAAAAAGAGTTTAATGTCTCCCACCAATGCAGCAAGCGATGAAACAAAATATAGGCCCCTGACAACCAGACAATGTAGAGGTCATTTGACAGTATAAAGAGGAAAATGTCACCCAACAAAGCAACAAATGATTAAACGACATATAGGCCCCTGACACCCACACAATGGGGCAGTCATTTGACAGTAAAAAGAGTTAAATGTCTCCCACCAAGACAGCAAGCAAGTAAATGATATATACGCCCCTGACACCCACACAATGGGGCGGTAATTTGACAGTAAAAAGAGTTAAATGTCTCCCACCAAGACAACAAATGATTAAACGACATATAGGCCCCTTACACCACACAATGGGGCAGTCATTTGACAGTAAAAAGAGTTAAATGTCTCCCAACAACACAGCAAGTAACTAAACGAAATATAGGCCCCTGACACCCACGGCAATGGGGCGGTCATTTGACATTAAAAAGAGGTTAATATCTCCCACCAAGACAACAAGTGATTAAACGACATATAGAACCCTGACAACCACAAAATGGGCCAGTCATGGTACAATTAAAAAAAAGAGGATTCAATAAAGAAGTGCCCTGGAGTACAAGAATGTATGGTTGAGGGCGAGGCAGTTATAAATGTCTATTCTGCACAAGGGATGGACAGGTCCTGTGGGATCCATGCCTGGTTCATTTTTATAAACGTCAGCTTGTCCACGTTAGCTGTGGACAGGCGGTTGCGCTTGATTGTAATGAAGCGCCCTGCCGTGCTAAATACACGTTCAGATAGTACACTGCTCGCAGGGCAGGCCAGCACCTCCAAGGCATAAAAGGCTAGCTCTGGCCACGTGGACAATTTGGAGACCCAGAAGTTGAATGGGGCCGAACCATCAGTCAGTACTTGGAGGCGTGTGCACATGTACTGTTCCACCATGTTGTTGAAATGCTGCCTCCTGCTAACACGTTCCTTATCAGCTAGTGGTGCAGTTAGCTGTGGCGCTGTGACAAAACTTTTTCACATCTCAGCCATGCTAACCCTGCCCTCAGAGGAGTTGGCCGTGACACAGCTGCGTTGGCGACGTCTTGCTCCTCCTCTGCCTTCGCCTTGTGCTTCCCCTTGTCCCCGCCGTGTCAGTTGGGAATGCTATCAGGAGCGGTCTACCAGCGAGCAGTTGTACTCGCGCATTTTCTTATCATGCTCCAGTTCGGGAATTAAGGTGGGCACATTGTCTTTGTACCGGGGATCCAGCAGGGTGGCCACCCAGTAGTCAGCACACGTTAAAATGTGGGCAACTCTGCTGTTGTTGCGCAGGCACTGCAGCATGTAGTCTCTCATGTGTGCCAGGCTGCCCAGAAGTAAGGACAAGCTGTCCTCTGTAGGAGGCGTATCGTTATCGTCCTCCGTTTCCCCTCAGCCACGCACCATTGATGGGCCCGAGCTGCGTTGGGTGCCACCCTGCTGTGAACATGCTTCATCCTCCAGTAGTGGGCCCTGGCTGGCCAAATTTGTACCTGGCCTCTGCTATTGCAAAAGACCTCTCTCTGAGACACTTTTAAAAGACTGGCCTGAAAGTGTTAGAAATGACCCCTCTTCCTCCTCCTCCTCTTGCTGGGCCACATCCTCTTCCATCATCGCCCTGTTTTCTCAAGGAAACATAGAAGTGGTATTGTAACGCTGATAACGGCGTCATCGCCACTGGCCATGTTGGTGGAGTACTCGAAACAGCGCAACAGGGCACACAGGTCTCACATGGAGGCCCAGTCATTGGTGGTGAAGTGGTGCTGTTCCGCAGTGTGACTCACCAGTGCGTGCTGCAGCTGAAACTCCACTACGGCCTGCTGCTGCTCGCACAGTCTCTCCAGCATGTGCAAGGTGGAGTTCCACCTGGTGGGCACGTCGCATATGAGGCAGTGAGCGGGAAGGCCGAAGTTATGCTGTAGCGCAGACAGGCGAGCAGCGGCAGGATGAGAATACCGGAAGTGCGCACAGATGGCCCGCACTTTATACAGAAGCTCTGACATGTCGGGGTAGTTGTGAATGAATTTCTGCACCACCAAATTCAGCACATGCGCCAGGCAAGGGATGTGCGTCAAACCGGCTAGTCCCAGAGCTGCAACGAGATTTCGCCCATTATCGCACACCACATTGAGGCTTGAGGCTCACCGGCAGCAACCACTCATTGGTCTGTTGTTCTATACCCCGCCACAACTCCTGCGCGGTGTGGGCCTGTCCCCCAAACACATGAGTTTCAGAACGGCCTGCTGACGTTTAATCCAGGCTGTGCTGAAGTTGGTGGTGAAGGTCTGTGGCTGACCGTATGAACAGGTGGAAGAAGAAGAGGAGGAGGAAGCCCAGTAGGAGGAGGAGGCAACAGGAGGCAAAGAATGATGCCCTGCAGTCCTTGGCGGCAGAAGGACGTGTGCCAAACAGCTCTCTGCCTGCGGCCCAGCCGCCACTACATTTACCCAGTGTGCAGTGAGGGAGATATAGCGTCCCTGGCCGTGCTTACTGGTCCACGTATCTTTGGTTAGGTGGACCTTGCCACAGATGGCGTTGGGCAGTGCACACTTGATTTTATCCGATACTTGGTTGTGCAGGTAAGGCACGGCTCTCTTGGAGAAGTAGTGGCGGCTGGGAACGACGTACTGTGGGACAGCCACCGCCATCAGCTGTTTGAAGCTGTCTGTGTCCACCAGCCTTAATGACAGCATTTCAAAGGCCAGTATTTTAGAAATGCTGGCATTCAGGGCCAGGGATCGAGGGTGGCTAGGTGGGAATTTACGCTTTCTCTCCAAGGTTTGTGAGATGGAGAGCTGAACGCTGCCGTGTGACATGGTGGAGATGCTTGGTGACGGAGGTGGTGGTGTTGGTGGCACATCCTCTTTTTGCTGGGTGGCAGGTGCCAACGTTCCTCCAGAGGCTGAGGAAGAGGCCGAGGTAGCAGCAGAAGATGGAGCAGGAGGGTCCTGAGCCCTTTCTTGGTTTTGAAGGTGCTCACTGCAGCCCGTGTCTCGCATGTAGATGCCTGGTCATGCAGGTTGTGCTAAGGTTCAGAACGTTAATGCCTCGCTTCAGGCTCTGATGGCACAGCAGGCAAACCACTCGGATCTTGTCGTCAGCACATTGTGTGAAGAAGTGCCATGCCAGGGAACTCTTTGAAGCTGCCTTTGGTGTGCTCGGTCCCTGGTGGCGGTGGCCAGTAGCAGTGAACTCTCTTGGCGATGGCTGTTCTGCTTTTGCACCCTGCTCCCTCTTTTGCTACGCTGTTGGCTCTGTCTCACCACTGCCTCTTCCTCTGAACTATGAAAGTCAGTGGCATGACCTTCATTCCATGTGGGGTCTAGGATATCACCGTGCCCTACATCGTCTTCCAAGTTCCACACAGTCTTCCTCCTTGACCTCCTGTTCGGTCTGCACACTGCAGAAAGATGCTGCAGTTGGCACCTGTGTTTCGTCATCATCAGAGACGTGCTGACTCTGCTGAGGTGGTATTCCCATGTCCTCATCAGGAAACATAAGTGGTTGTGCGTCATTGAATTCTATGTCTTCCACTGCTGGGGAAGAGCTAGGTGGATGCCCTTGGGAAACCCTGCCAGGAGATTCTTCAAACAGCATAAGAGACTGCTGCATAACTTGAGGCTCAGACAGTTTCCCTGATATGCATGGGGGTGATGTGACAGACTGATGGGCTTGGTTTTCAGGCGCCACCTGTGCGCTTTCTGCAGAAGACCTGCTGGATCCACTGTTGGCCACCCAATCGACTAGCGCCTGTACTTGCTCAGGCCTTACCATCCTTAGAACGGCATTAAGACCGACCAAATATCGCTGTAGATTCTGGCAGCTACTGGGACCTGAGGTAGTTGGTTCACTAGGACATGTAGCTGTGGCAGAACGGCCATGTCCTCTCCCAGCACCAGAAGGTCCACTAACACCACCATGACCATGTCCGCGTCCCTTATTAGATGTTTTCCTCATTGTTACTGTTCACCACAATAAGGAAAAACTTATTTGGCCCAATGTATAGAGTTCAAATTAAGGCCTTTATTTACAGGCACCTAACACTATCTAGCTATCTATTTATGTACCATATTACACTAATACAGGCACAGCAGAAACCAAAGATTTAGGAGAATATCAATTTTAGGCCTAGTATTTAGGCCCTGGCTGAAAGGTATCCTTTTACGGACAGAATTACAGTTGGAGATTCACAATAGCGTGTGCAAATATAGAGGATTACGCTTTCAGGCCTTGTATTTAGACACTTAGTGTAATATACCCTTTTACGGACAGAAATACACTTGGAGATGCACAATAGCGTGTGCAAATATAGAGGATTACACTTTCAGCACTTGTATTTAGACCTTGAGTGTAATATAAACTTTTACAGACAGAAATACACTTGGAGATGCACAGTAGCGTGTGCAAATATAGAGGATTTATTTTTCAGGCCTTGTATTTAGACACTGACACGCTGAATGTAATATACCCTATTGCGGACAGAATTACACTTGGAGAGGAACAGTGGAAAGCACAGATGTTTAGGATTTCTATTTCAGTGATTTTATTTAACCACAGAAAAAAAATCTATCTTTTGACGTACAGTATTAAACTTAGCCAGCCACAGCTTGAACACCAGATTTAGGGGATTGGTATTTTGGCAATTAAATTTCACTCCAGAATTAAAATCTATCCTTTTAAGCACAGTATTACACTTCGCCAGCAACAGCTAAAACCACTGATTTAGGGGGATTTGTATTTTGGCAATTGAATTTCACCCCAGAAAAAAATCTATCCTTTGACAGACAGTATTACACTTGGCCAGCAACAGCTGGAACCCCAGATTTAGGGGATTTGTATTTTGGCAATTGAATTTCACCCCAGAAATAAAGTCTATCCTTTTACACACAGTATTACACTTGACCAGCCACAGCTAGAACACCAGATTTAGGGGATTGGTATTTTGCCAATTGAATTTCACCCCAGAAAAAAATCTATCCTTTCACGGACAGTATTACACTTGGCCAGCCACAGCTGGAACACCAGATTTAGGGGATTGGTATTTTGCCAATTGAATTTCACCCCAGAAATAAAATCTATCCTTTTACACACAGTATTTCACTTGGCCAGCAACAGCTAAAACCACTGATTTAGGGGATTAGTATTTTGGCAATTGAATTTCACCCCAGAAAAAAATCTATCCTTTGACGGACAGTATTAATCTTAGCCAGCCACAGCTTGAACACCTGATTTAGGGGATTGGTATTTTGGCAATTGAATTTCACCCCAGAAAAAATCTATTAGTTGACTTACAGTATTAAACTTAGCCAGCCACAGTTGGAACACCAGATTTAGGGGATTGGTATTTTGGCAATTGAATTTCACCCCAGAAAAAAATCGATCCTTTGACGGACAGTATTAGGCCTTATTCACACGTCCGTATTGTGTTTTGCGGAAACACGGAAACACGGAACCGCAAAACACGGAAACACGGATCCGCAAAACACGGATGGCTGCAATGTGCATTCCGCATTTTGCGGACCGCACATTGGTGGCACTATAGAAAGAATGCTCTATTAGGACATGTTCTATTTTTTTGCGGAAACGGAAACACGGATGCGGAAACACGGATGTGGAAACACGGATGCGGACATCACATAGTGTGCTGACCACATCCATTCCTGCCCCTATGAAATGAATGGGTCTGCAACCCTACCGCAAAATTGCGGAAGGGATGCGGATCCATTTTGCGGACGTGTGAATTAGGCCTTAAACTTAGCCAGCCACAGCTGAAACACCAGATTTAAGGGATTGGTATTTTGGCAATTGAATTTCACCCCAGAAATAAAATCTATCCTTTTACACACAGTATTACACTTGACCAGCAACAGCTAAAACCACTGGTTTAGGGGATTGGTATTTTGGCAATTGAATTTCACCCCAAAAATTAAAATTAACCTTTGACAGACAGTATTACACTTGGCCAGCAACAGCTGGAACCACAGATTTAGGGGATTGGTATTTTGGCAATTGAATTTCACCCCAGAAAAAAATCTATCCTTTTACACACAGTATTACACTTGACCAGAAACAGCTAAAAGCACTGATTTAGAGGATTGGTATTTTGGCAATTGAATTTCACCCCAGAAAAAAAATCTATCCTTTCACGGACAGTATTACACTTGGCCAGCCACAGCTGGAACACCTGATTTAGGGGATTGGTATTTTGCCAATTGAATTTCACCCCAGAAATAAAATCTATTCTTTGACGGACAGTATTAATCTTAGCCAGCAACAGCTAAAACCACTGACTTAGGGGATTGGTATTTTGGCAATTGAATTTCACCCCAGAAAAAAATCTATCCTTTGACGGACAGTATTAATCTTAGCCAGCCACAGCTTGAACACCAGATTTAGGGGATTGGTATTTTGGCAATTAAATTTCACTCCAGAATTAAAATCTATCCTTTTACGCACAGTATTACACTTCGCCAGCAACAGCTAAAACCACTGATTTAGGGGATTGGTATTTTGGCAATTGAATTTCACCTCAGAAAAAATCTATCCTTTGACGTACAATTTTAAACTTAGCTAGCCACAGCTGGAACACCAGATTTAGGGGATTGGTATTTTGGCAATTGAATTTCACCCCTCAATAAAATATAGCAATTTCTATACTGTGTTTCAAGGTGTGACAATAAGCACAACCCCTGATGTACGATATTGCAAAAAAAAGCCTACTATTGAACCCAAAATGTATGTTGAACTTGGTGGCAGCTCAAAACATGTGCTGGTGCACCAAAAGATCACAAAATTGCGGCCGATCACCCCAGAAAAAAGTGACAGAAAAACGCTCTGGGCAGCTGAAAAACCAGTGAGAAATAAACTAACAGAAGTTGAATGATTCACAACTGTAGATCGATTACTTCATTAAGCGGTTTTGCTGAGTCTTCCCTGCCTAATCTCGCCCTCATAGCAGCTGCATCCTATCCGTACACTAGTCAGAGCAGAGTGACGGATGACGCTACGTGACTCCAGCTTAAATAGAGGCTGGGTCACATGCTGCACTTGGCCAATCACAGCCATGCCATTAGTAGGCATAGCTGTGATGGCTTCTTAGGGCAAGAAGTAAAACGCTAGTTGATTGGCTGCTGTGCAGCCCTTCAGAAAGCGGGAAGAAATCGCCGAACAACGGACCCAAACCCGAACTCTTTTAAAAATGTCCGGATCCGTGGCCCGAACACCCCAAAATTCGGTACGAACCCGAACTATACAGTCGAATTTGCTTAACTCTATTCAATATCAATATTTTAGCATCAAAAAGTGACATAATAACTTGGGTGCACTACCTTCATCTGAAATAAAAAAAAATTCAGTCTCCCCAAGCCACGCGGCTTCTGTGTCATAAGACCTGTGAATCTTTGTAAATGTCTACATTAGATCTTAAAGTTTTTAAAGAGAACCTGTTGTCATCTCTCCTAAAATATATACACTACTCACAAAAAGTAAGAGATATTTGGCTTTTAGGTGAACTTTATGGAAAACATAAAACGTTCACGTTACAGTGATATTATATAATGAAAGTAGAGCATTTAAGTAGAAGCATGCAGTAGTGATTTCCTCATCTCAAAGAATGTATTGAAACAAAAGCCAACAACAGTAGTGGGTATACCCCACAAAAAATGTCAATGTTTCAAAAAGTTGTAATGTGGCCTTGAGTCATCAATTACAGCTTGACAGTGACATCTCATGCTGTTCACAAGTTGACTTATTGTCTGCTGAGGCATGGCATCCCACTCTTCTTGAAGGTCGGCCCTCAGGTCATTGAGGTTCTGGGGTACAGAGTTACGAGTTTTTACATGGTCACTCAGCTGTTCCCATAGGTTTTCAATGGGAATCAGGTCTGGAGAAAGTGTAGGCCACTCCATTTGAGGTACCTTAGTCTACAGCAGCCGTTCCCCTGCGACTTTGATGAGCTTGAGCATTGTCATCCATGAAGAAGAAATTAGACCTGTGTTGTTCCTGCAGAGGCACAATGACTTGATTAATGATGTTATTCAAGTAGTATGGGCTTTTAACTGTACCATTCACAAAGTGTAGGGCAGTTCTGTATTGACTAGACACACCTGTCCACACCACCACCTAGGGCAAACAGTGGCTGATGCATAGTGCTCTCTGTGACGTTTTCAACATCGTTGGTGGCCATAATTTCTGCTCAGAATGAATTGACTTTCATCAGTGAACGGCACTGAGGCACACTGGTCCCTCGTCCAGCGTAGATGCTCCCTGGCCCATGCAAGACAGTGACGCCTGTGGTCACGTTAAGTACCCTTACAGGTCATCCAGCATGCAGACCACACTGATGTAAACGGTTTTGAATGGTCTGATGTGACACTTTGGTGCCTCTTACCAGATCGGCTAGGGCCCAACACCTGGGACCCTAGCCAATTAGCTGTTTAACGAGGAGGCAGTGCTTTACATCAGTGCCGCTTCCTACTCTTCACACTGCACATTGTCTCCAGTGGAGCAGTGGCGTAGTGTAATTACAAGCACTGGTTCTAATTCACTTTAATGGAATGGGTACTGCACAAGACAACGTGCAGTGTAATGAAGAGGAAGCGGTGCTCGCATGGAGCACCACCTTCTCTTCACTTTCACCTTCTATCCTAAGGATAAATCATCAATATTAACGGCTGGACAACCCTTTAACAATCAAAAACCTGGTAACAGACTTAATAATATATGTGCAGAAAAAGAACTGGATCGCACATCCATATGCTATGCTTTGATCTCATCCCTGCTACTTGATCAAAAGGCATAAGCACACTTAACATGCCAAGGTTGCCTCTATGAGTGGGTCCTACTCTAAATTTGGTGCGGCACTGCGTGGCAACCACTGACACTGCCGCGCCGACCCAGCAGTCAGTGACAATGGCCAACATGCAGCACCTCACCATGTGATCAAAATGTACACTAATGCCTCAGTTAGCACGTAGCATAGGAGGCAGTACCCATGCGCCAAGTAGCGCTGTCTTTTGCTAAGTAGCAGGGATGAGATCAAAGCATATTATGTGGATATGCGATCCAGTTCTTTTTCTTTTTTTTGTATATGTATAGAGAATCTGCCCGTTCTTTATTATGGTATCAGCACTCCTCCAATTCAGCCCGGGTGATTTTAATTAGCAAGATTTTGCATGAGGGTTTAAATGAACCTACTATGCTCTCAGTTGGAGTTCCTGAGAGCTTGGGATAAGGTGAGCTTTGACAACTGTTCACATGGTGCGGTGCTGGGCGTTTGCCGGTGTCGCTGTTCTGGTGGGTTGGGGGGGCCCAGTGCTAGGTTTAGCATTGTCAAGCAGCAGGGGTGCAGTTTGGCTGCTTGGTCCCACCGCCTGCTGCGTCGGCGCTGCAGTGTCGGTGGTCGCCGCGCAGTGCCGCGCAAAATTTAGAGTAGAACCCACTCATAGAGGCAACCTTGGCAACCTTTTGATCAAAATGTACACTAATGCCTCAGTTAGCATGTAGCATAGGAGGCGGTACATAAGCGCCAAGTAGAGCTGTCTTTTGCTAAGTAGCAGGGATGAGATCAAAGCATAGCATGTTAATATGCGATCCAGTTCTTTTTCTTTTTTTTTGTATATGTATAGACTTAATAATATAATTTACAAAGCACACATGGTTTCAAAAGCCAAACACATGTACAATAATGCAAATATTTAAGATGATCAAAATTAATGGACTTGAAGTAGCAATCTTGGAAATCATGGTGAGGTGATGTGAACACAAGAAATAAAGCCACCCAATAATAAGAAAGAACATAGAAGACTTAAAAAATAAAAATAAAGTTATAGCAAAGACAATTAAAATAACGCATTTAAGTCATAAAAAGGACTTGAAATTCATGGCTTTATTTAACCCCATTGATGTTACCATGTCTAATGATGCAATCCAATGTGGTCAAATATGCCTAGCTATGAACTACATTATTACATAGATGTGTTGCTCCAGACTCTGAGAGGCTGTGGAACAATCCCTATAATAGGTTAGAAAAATCATAACTTATGACATCAAACACATTTTTAAATAAAGTAAACTTTATTTAGTAAATTATATAAAAAGAATAAATAACTCTTTGTCTTTGTTATCCCGATCAACATAATAATGTTTACTTTAAACATAATAATTTAGTGTGTAATAGTCTGTATATATTCTTTATAATTTTTTTACAAGTCCTAACCATGATATAGTGCCCCCAAACCAGCATTGTCACCAGCATACTTGCATTATTAATAGATAAACGAGGGCACACAATGAATTAAGGATGGTGCTGTTTATAGAAACACTTGTAAATTTAGCTATTACTAGAAGACTCTTTCTCAATCATCCTGCCCAGTAAGCACAGTAGGAGTACTAGCTATTTAGACACGTCTACTTCTTATGCTATTGAATTTGCACTTCAAGCCCAAAAATGTAGATCCTCTTAATTAGGTTTACAGGGGAGGTTGATAAATGGTTGTGTAACATAATAAACAAAAATGCCATGTTTGTTCTTTGAAGTTTGTCAATCTAAAAAACATGTAATGCAGAATATGAAAATGTCATAATGTGATTTACACTGAAAATGTTCCTTCTTTAAAGGTCCAAAATAAATCACCAAAAGCTTTCAAAGCTGACATTTAATCCATGAATTCAAATCATTTCTAGGATTTATGATCTATTATGCAGACAGATTCAATTTTCCTTGCCCTTGTAAGGTTTTAAATGTATGGCACAAGCAAGTCCATTTAATGTATATGCTTACAGATTCTTGAATACAAAAACTAAAACATTTATTGGGAGCCTTTTTTTCTCTATTGGGAGTAATGAGGCTTTCCCTTATTTGATTGCCTGCAACTAAGAGAACAGAGATCAAGGAAATGCTTTTAAAAGGCCAAGAAAGTCATGGCTCTTATTACACTATAGAAAGATTTCAACAATTAAGTTAAAAAAATGTGAAGCACAGAATGGAAGAATATGCCTCATGTTTTCTATTGTTACTTGGCTATTTATTAGCCTTATTAAACTGCTTTTCCTTATACTGGGGCCCAAAAGTCTGCATTTAGAGAAAGTTTTCTAGTCCAAAAATGAGATGTGGTTTAACTTGAAAGGGATATGCCTTGGTGGAAAGGGGCATGATCTAAGGTGCACCATTTTGTGCCAAAATTGCACTACAATCCTGGCATACAATTATTTCTCAAGGTAAGCCAACCAACAGTAATAAGAAACAGCTAATCAGCTCGCCTCAGCGAGCACAGACTTCCGGCAACATGTGTAAATGAAATCCAGCATAGTAGTCCAGATTAAAATTCCATAATAATAATCTTTATTTATGGAGTGCCAACATTATCTGCAGTGCTTTACAATCAGGGAGTTCATGTACAAGCATAGTCAAAAATAGCAACAAACAAGTCAGCAATTGAAAACAAGAGGAATCAGGGCACTGGTCGCAGGAGCTTAGAATCTATGAAGAGATATGGGTCACACAGAAGGTAACAAATGCTATATTCGTACAATGGAATGAATCCTGTACTCAATGGGTAACCAACCAGTGCAATGACTGGCACAAGGCGAAGGCATTGGGGAAGCAGTTAGATATATGGCAGCTGCATTCAAGATATATTGGGGAGAGGAGAGCCTGGTGAAGGGAGACCAATTCATAATTAGTTACAGTAAGGCCTCTTGCACACGA
Source organism: Bufotes viridis (assembly GCA_033119425.1). Lineage (NCBI taxonomy): Eukaryota > Metazoa > Chordata > Amphibia > Anura > Bufonidae > Bufotes > Bufotes viridis. The sequence continues at coordinate 294,243,663 of CM065593.1, read as the reverse complement.
CCATATGGCTTTTTCAGTATTTTGTTGTCCGCAAAAAACTGATCATCAAAAAATATGGATGACGTCCGTGTGCATTTCGTTTTTGGTGTAACAGAACAGCTGGCCCCTAATAAAAACAATACTATCCTTGTCAGTTATGCGGACAATAAAGGACATGTTCCATATTTGAACGGAACAGAAAAATGGAAATACGGAAACGGAAGGCATACGGAGTACCTTCCGTTTTTCTTGCGGATCCATTGAAATGAATGGTTCCGTAAACGGTCCGTTTTAGGAACGCAAAAAACGGCAACAAAAAAAAAAAACACGTTTGTGTGCTAGAGGCCCAATTGAGACAGGAATGGATCAAGGCAACAAGGCCATGATTTATCATACCTTCACTCCAGAATTCTGGCGTCAAAAAGTCCCAAAATAGGGCATTTGCGACTTTTCACACTCATTTGCGCATAATTTTGCGACTTTTTTACATGTGTATACCACTTACTCCAGTTTTGTAAAAATGGGCGTGGTTAGCCATGTTAATGAGTTTTACTCCAGATTTATAATTGGGACTTTTTTAAAAAGTGGCAAAAAAGTCGCTAAAAAGTCCCAATTTCACTCCAGTGAGCACCATGCTTATCTTATGCGACTTTTTAATAGAACATGCAACTTTTTTGTAAATATGTGCGACTTTTGTAAAGCCGTTTACTGAAGGATGAACTGCTGCCATCAAACCTCATTTATCACAGTATTAAACGACTATTAATAAATATGACTGAGCCAAAAGTGACTTTGGACTTATGTGAAATTGGAGTAAGATGGAAGTGTAATGATAAATCTGGCCCCAAGTGTTTATTGTTTCAACAGTAATAAATGGGTTATTGCAGTGGCGTAGCGTGGGTTGCCAGCACCCGGGGCAAGCCAAGTATTGCGCCCCCCCCCCAACCTGTGGCCACACCCCTTTTTACAGATAATGTAGTAGATGTCACCTGCAGTCCTATGTAACCCCACTGATAACACAGTAATAACTCTCTGAGTACAGATAATGGAGTAGATGGGTGTGAGGCCCCAGAATTCAAAACACTCACAGTGTGACCTGAAGTCTGGGGCCAGGATGCGGCAGGGTGGGCCAAATACTACATCCCCCCAACACATATTTGGATGGACATACATTGCTATGAAATATACAGTGTATTACAGCACATACCTGTTACATCCAATGACCTCTCCTGGGATGTAGACTTTCCTCAGCGTCTTCATTCGGGATAAGGACCGTCATGACACCTTCTTTCTGCCGCATCTCATCTCTGCAGAGTTTCACAGAAAATGTTTAGATTTCTCCCCTCCCCATAATGCCCTCTGTATAATTATAATATATAATGGCCCCTCTGTGTTATTGTTATTATTATTATAATGGCCCCTCTGTAGTATTATAGTAATAATTATGCCCCCTTCAGCCCCTCTAGCATACAGTACCATGTAAAATACATCACTCCCGCCTTCAGCCCCTCCAACATACAGTCCCATGTAAATGATAACACCGTCCCTCTCTTCACTGCCTGCCTTCAGCCCCTCCAGCATACAGTCCCAAATAAGATACATCACTCTCCTGTCTTCAGCTCTTCCAGGCTCCAGCACAGTCCCATGTATAATATATCACCCCCCTCAGCTCCTCCAAGCTCCAGCCCCATGTATAATATATCACCCCCCTCAGCTCCTCCAGGCTCCAGCCCCATGTATAATATATCACCCCCTCCCCTTCAGCTCCTCAGGCTCCAGCACAGTCCCATGTATAATATATCACCCCCCCCCCTCAGCTCCTCCAGTCTCCAGCCCCATGTATATTATATCACCCCACCCCCCTCAGCTCCAGCCCCATGTATAATATATCACCCCCCCTCAGCTCCTCCAAGCTCCAGCCCCATGTATAATATATCACCTCCCCCTTCAGCTCCTCAGGCTCCAGCACAGTCCCATGTATAATATATCACCCCCCCTCAGCTCCTCCAGGCTCCAGCCCCATGTATAATATATCACCCCCCTCAGCTCCTCCAAGCTCCAGCCCCATGTATAATATATCACCCCCCTCAGCTCCTCCAAGCTCCAGCCCCATGTATAATATATCACCCCCCTCAGCTCCTCCAAGCTCCAGCCCCATGTATAATATATCACCCCACCCCCTCAGCTCCTCCAAGCTCCAGATCCCATGTATAATATATCACCCCCTTCAGCTCCTCCAAGCTCCAGCCCCATGTATAATATATCACCCCCCCCTTCAGCTCCTCAGGCTCCAGCACAGTCCCATGTATAATATATCCCCCCTCAGCTCCTCCAGGCTCCAGCCCCATGTATAATATATCACCCCCCCCCTCAGCTCCTCCAGGCTCCAGCCCCATGTATAATATATCACCCCAGCCCTCCAGGCTCCAGCCCCATGTATAATATATCATATACCCCCCCAGCTCCTCCAGGCTCCAGCCCCATGTATAATATATCACCCCCCCAGCTCCTCCAGGCTCCAGCCCCATGTATAATATAGCACCCCCCCACCCCTTCAGCTCCTCAGGCTCCAGCACAGCCCCATATATAATATATCATCCCCCCTGTGAGTCACTGTCACTCACTGTTGTGTTGCTCTCTCTTACACAGGCTGCTCTCCCTCCTGAAGCAGCAGCCATCTTCTTCTTGAGTTCCTCTGCCTGGAAGGTGGGAGGAGCCTATGCCTGTGAGTACTGCCATGTGGCTGGTGTTCCCGGCCCTGGTGATTCAGCAGGGGGCGCGCTGTTTCTGGCTCCTTACTCATACAATTATGAATTATTGCCAGCAGCTGGCCAGCGCCCCCCTGCAGTGTGCGCCCGGGGCAACGGCCCCCCTGGCCCCCCCCACGCTACGCCCCTGGGTTATTGAGGTGCAGGACACATGAGCAGGGAAGCTGTTGAATATAGAGGTTAAAGATAAAATCAATGTCAAACATAACAAACAGACAGCGGGCATGCTGCATAGGCATGATGGTAGTGCCACACACTGAGATGGAGATATCAGGTTTAGGTAGGTTAGTAGATGAAGAAAACATTAGTTCAGTTTTTTAAAGATTGAATTTCAGATAGAGAGAAGACATGAAGTTAGAGACAGCAGACAGACAGTCACTGGTGTTCTTTACTAGATCAAGGGTGATATCACAGGATGAAGTGCATAGTTGGGTGTCATTATCAAATAGATGGTACTGAAAACCATATCTGCTAATGGCCTGTCTAATAGGCGCTCTGTAGAGAGAAAAGAGGAGATGACCTAGGACTGAACTCTGAAGAACCTCAACAGCAAAGGGAGAGGGGATGTAGAGCCAGCAAATGATACACTGAAGAAGCAGCCAAAGAGATAGGAAGATAACTAAGAGAGAACGTTGTTGTTAAGGCTGATCGATTGGAGCATCGTGAGGTGGAGAATAGATGATAGTCTACAGTATTGAATGCTGAAAAGAGATGAAGAAGAAGTAGAGAGTAGTCACCATTGCATTTATCTATCAGGAGGTTGTGTGTCACTTTGTTGAGGGCAGTTTCTATAGTATGTAGTGTGGGAAAACCAGATTGTAATAGATCAAGGAGAGAGTGGAGAGATAGCTAAAGAGATGAGAGTAGACTAGATGCTCTAGATGTTTGGAGATGAAGGGAAGATATTCAAATTCCTTTAAAACATAGCAGCATGAGAATAGGGGTACAACAAGATCATGTACAGACAGGGAAACCACTGATCAGCATGTACATCCAGGGGAAACCCCTGATCTGCCTGTACAGACAGGGAAAACATATGTCTCCAGGGGATTTCCATCTGTACAAACTCTTGTTGTACTCCTATTCTAATAATGCATTGTGTTTTTAAAGGAATTTGAATAAAAAATAAGGAATTTTAATCTGGAGGACAGTGCTGATCTCAATGACACTTGTAAGCTAAAAAATAGCTGGTAAAGAATTAGACAAAAGTGTCTATCTCTGCATCACATTTATCCAGCCTGAGTAGCTGTGATAAATCCACTGCAGGTTTAGACGTCTAAAGCAGGCATGCTCAACCTGCGGCCCTCCAGCTGTTGTAAAACTACAACTCCCACAATGCCCTGCTGTAGGCTGTTCGAGAATGCTGGGAGTTTTGCAACAGCTGGAGGGCCGCAGGTTGAGCATGCCTGGTCTAAAGGGATCATTACATTGTCCAATGGTTGGGCAGATTATCGCTAATAAAAGTTCATATGAATGCTCATTAGCAATAATTAGAGATGAGCGAATTTCTCAAAAATTCGATTCGGACAGTTTGCCAAGGTTTAAAAAAAATTTGGTTTGATACGAATTTATTTGACGCGAATCGCGTTAAAAAACAGCTATTTCCTGGCTGCAGAGAGCTTTTATAGTGGTGTAGAAAACTGTGCCTTGCAGTAACACACATAGGGAGTCTGTGGTAGTGAAACAATACTGTGAGTCAATATGACATGCAGATGACAGGCATTGCTCTTAGAATGACTGCGCACTTCACTTATTTGAGCAGTTATGGGGCCAAAACTGACCAAATAACTCAAGTGTGAATTTTACACCGTCAGCAGCTGATTCCACATAGATGTTTACAGAACCTGTTCTATTAAATGCTTATACAAGTAGAGAGCCCCCCCGAGAATGTGTGCGGCGGTGGCGGGGTACAGGGAGATGAACGCTTCCATTGTGAAGCGTTCATCTCCATAGTCATCTGTATCGCCGTCCTCAGGACAGCGATACAGATGGCTGTGCTGTTGGGCAGGGAGGGAGAGGCGTCTCCCTTCCCCGCTCCTCTGATAGGCTGCCGGCACTAGGCCCGCAGCCTATCAGATGTTCGTGCAGGCGGCACGATGATGTCATCGCGCCGCCTGTGAGCCGTACAGAGCGGGACACAGGCCGGAAGAGGCCTGCATCGCATCGCTGTGAAGGATGGAGGTAAGTATAAGTGTCTTGTTTTTTTTTTTTTGTTTTTTTTTAAAGACCGGACCCACAGGCACATAAGGGGCATATGGGGGGTTGGCAGTTTGGCACATGGGGGATTGTTTGGCACATGATACTGGCACATGGGGGAATTGTTTGGCACATGATACAGGCACAGCACATGGGGGGATAGTTTGGCACATGATACTGGCACATGGGGGATTGTTTGGCACATGATACAGGCACATGGGGGGAATAGTTTGGCACATGATACTGGCACATGGGGGGGATTGTTTGGCACATGATAAAGGCACATGGGGGAGATTGTTTGGCACATGGGGGGGGATTGTTTGGCGCATGGGGGGCGATTGTTTGGCACATGATACTGGCACATGGGGGGGATTGTTTGGCACATAATACAGGCACATGATACTACTGGCACATGGGGGGGGTTGTTTGGCACATGATAAAGGCACATGATACTGGCACATGGGGGGTTGGCACATGATACAGGCACATGGGGGTAGTGGGGTTGGCACTTAATACTGGCGAATGAGGGGGCAGCAGTTTGGCGCTTGATGGCAAATGAGGTGGGGTTGGCACTTGATACTGGCAAATGAGGGGGGGTTTGGCACTTGATACTGGCACCTGGGGCATACACTTGATACTGGCACATGGGGGTTGGCACTTGAACTTGATACTAGCACATGGGGGTTTGGCACTTCATACTGGCACTTGGGGGTTTGGCACTTGGTACTGGCACATGGGGGTTTGGCAGTTGTTACTGGCACATGATGGGGGAGAGGCACTTCATACTGGCACATGGGGGTTTGGCACTTGGTACTGGCACATGGGGGGTTGGCAGTTGTCACTGGCACATGATGATGGGGAGAGGCACTTATTATTGGGGGCACTATTGGGGACCACAGCGGCACAGTATTGGAGGTAGTGGGATGTTTTGTCCAGAAAAATGGGAGGATGATAGAAAAGTAGTAAACTAAGATTTATTTTTGTTAAACTGCAGAGACGGAAAATGACAGAAAAATGGTGGCCTGGTCTGAAAGGAGAAGACGAGGAAAGAGAACATCTACATCAAAGGAGACGTCACTGGATGTAAGAGGTATGGGCGCAATATATGGGTAGGGCTGTGTGTGGGTGTGGCTTGAGGGTGGGCGGGGACACAGGGGCCCCATAAGTTCCAATTGCCCGGGGAAGTGCCCCTCCCGAGACCAGGCTCTGGATCCGCCACTGGGACAGAGTGGAGAGGGTTTCAGCAGTAAGTTTGTGTTGACGTAACTGATTATTTTGCCCATCCTCTGATCCGTCACCACAATAACCACCAAAAAAATGGATCCTGTCTGTGGAGCATCCGCATTCACTCGACCAGCATTTGGTCAGTAATCCATCAGTATTGCTAAAGCCCAAAAAAATAGGAGTGGATCCAAAACAGAGATGACACATTAATGGAATATTTGCATGTCTTCTGTGTTTTGTACCCACTCCTGCTTTTGGCTACCAAATCATAAGCCAATTCTGATACAAAATAGGGACAATGTCATGCAGGCCTTACAGCTATTACATAGTCAGGTGAGCGGCAGGGGCAATATTCGAAATTGCAATATTTTCCGAATATTTTTTAGAATATTCATCATATATTCACGAATATTCATATTTGAGATTATTCTATTGATTGCGAAAAATCAGCAATGTAATATTTGCGTAATGCGAATATTCTTAACCCCGAATATATAGCACTATGGAATATAGTGCTATATATTCTTTTTTTAGAATATTCGTAATTTTTTCCAATTTAATGTGAACAGTCATTGGCCCAAAAGCAACTTAACCCCTTAAGGACGAAGGGCGTACATGTACGCCCTTCGTCCGCACTTTAAAGATGGCGCCCGCTCCCGCACGGAGCGGGCGCCCGAGCTGCGGGTAAACGCTGATTCATCAAGCTGACACCGCAGCCATGTCCGCGACCGGCAGCGATGCCGATCGCGGACATTTAACCCTCAGATGCCGTGGTCAATCCTGACCACGGCATCTGATCAGCACAAACCGAAAGTTTCACTTTAGGTTTTGCTCGGCCCCTGATGGCCACAAGGGGAGCCGGAGCATGCATGTAGTACCCTAGGTTTCTGTGAATGAAACCTAGGTTACTACATAGTATTCCTATGGAGCCTATGACTGTAATAGGCTCCATAGGAAATATTGCGATTTTCTCATATATTCCAATGCTATTGCATTGGAATATATGAGAATAGCAATCTGATGATTGCATCTTATAGTTCCCTATGGAACTATAAGAAAGTGGTATAAAAAAAAAAAAAAAGCTTAAAAAATAAAAATTAAATAAAAAATATAAAAATTCAAATCACCCCTTTCCCCAAAATGAAAATAAAATAAATAAAAAATAAAAAATTACACATAATGGGTGTCTAATGTGCGAAAACGCCTATACTATAATAATATTAAGAAATATTCACCATACGGTAAACATAAAAACGAAAGAAAGCGTCAAATGGCTAATTCGCCATTTTTGGACGCTTCATTTCCTAAAAAAATGAATAAAAAGTGATCAAAACATCATACGCACCCCATAATGGTATCAATTAAAAGTTCAGATTGCCCCGCAAAAAATGAGCCCCTACACTGCTCCGTACGCATAATTACAAAAAAGTTATAGGGGTCAAAACATGGCGACAAAAAAATAAAATAAAAAATTCCCACTTTTAATTTTTTTCACTATCAAAACGCAAGAAAACTATACATATTAGGTATTGCCGGATTCGTACTGACCTGAAGAATAAAATTAACCAGTCAGTTTTATCGCAAATCGAACGTTGTAATTTAAAAACCCGTAAAACTGTGGTGAAATTGCTTTTTTTGCAATTTCACCCCATTTGGAATTTTTTCCCGCTTCCCACTACATCACATGCAAAAATAAATGGTAGCGTTAAAAAGTAAAACTTGTCCCGCAAAAAATAAGCCGTCATATGGCTATGTGAGCGGAAATATAAAAATGTTATGGCTTTTGGAAGGCAGGGAGCGCAAAACAAAAACGCAAAAATCCCAAAACCCCCGGTCCTTAAGGGGTTAAGCTGGGAGGAATCATGACTTCAGATAAAAAAAAAATAACGAATACTCTAAAAAACTAATATATAGCACTATATTCTATAGTGCTATATATTCGGGAGTTAGAATATTCGCATTAGGTGAATATTACATTGCCGATTTTTCGCATAAGAGAAAAAAAAATTAAATAATGAAGAATATTCTAATTCACTACTGACAAATATTTATTTTTACGAATATATATCACTATATTCGAAATATTCGTGAATTTTTGAAGTGCCGATATTCACGATAAAAATTAAAAATTCGAATATTCTCAACACTAATGATGATGTCAGTCAGGCCAAAAGGCAAAATAGTGGCCCAGTCATGAAGTGCGGAGGGTGGGAAGAGCATGAGAAGTCGACAGAGTGGGCCTATAACATAGTGGTAAGATGGAAGCAGCATGAGAAGACTATAGAGAGGTCCAATGACAGAGTCTGGAGGTGGCAGCAGCATCAGGAGGAGGCCACAGAGTGGCACAATGCCAGTGTGTAGGTGGCAGCAGCATCAGGAGGCCACAGAGTGGCACAATGACAGAGTGTGGAAGTGGCAGCATCAGCGGCATCAGGAGGAAGCCACAGGGAGGCACAATGAAAGAGTGTGGAGGTGGAAGTGGCATCATCAGGTGGCCACAGAGAGGCACAATGACAGAGTGTGGAGGTGGTAGCAGCAGCATCAGGAGGAGGCCACAGGGTGGCACATATGACAGTGTGGAGGTGGCAGCAGCAGCATCAGGAGGCCACAGAGTGGCAAGCTGACATAGTGTGGAGATGGCAGCAGCGTCAGGAGACCACAGAGTTACAGGGTGACATAGTGTGGAGGTGGCAGCTGCATTAGAAGACCACAGAGTGACCCGGTGACAGAGTTGGGAGGTGGGTGGCAATACCAGTACCAGCTGAAGATGTTGGGTGAAAGAAGGAGCACTTGGCATCAGATGTGTGGAATCAGGTGGATGGCAGCATCAGAATAGTAGCTGAGCCAGGTATCCAGAAGAAACCAGTCTCTTTTGTCAAGTGTTAGTGTGGCACCATGGATGATCTAGTCTGATGAATCATGCATTGATGCGTGGAAATCCTGGCTGATTCATGCCTGATTCCTCCTGACAAAGGTCAGTCTCTCCACAATTTGACAGGCAAGTTCTTCTCGGGAAACTATGGCCCCCGCCGCACTAAACACCTACTCTGATGCCACACTACTGGCCGGGTAGGACAGCTTTTCGAGGGCAAACTCTGCCAGTTGCGGCCACAAATCTAGTTTGGCTGCCCAGTAGTCCAGACGATCTTCAATGTGGGGTGGCAGGGTGCTGTCCAAATATGCAACCACCTGCTGGTTCAGGTCCTGCTCCAGGTCTAACTGCTGCTGCTGCTGGTAAGTAGTTTCTTCACTAGGCTGGTGAAGAAAGCTGTTCATCAGAGACTCTAGACTCAAGTTGCTGCTGATGGAGCTGGAACTGCTTCTATCCCCCCACCCTGCCACAACAGCAGTGGCAGAAGAACGTGAGTGCAGGGGGGCCCCCAGTCAGACCTGCGAGAGGATGGACGATGGCGCAGAAAGGCAGCGGCCAACTGACTACATAGGATGTCTTGATACTAGTATCTTCCTCAATGCCCTGTAGCTCCTCTGGCTGCTCCTGCTCCTTCTCTCCTGTCACCTGTGTAGAAAAACCACCCATTTCGCTACACATTGCTTGTGCTCCAATGTCCTACTCCTTCTCCTCCAGTTCAGCCCCCACAGGGCTCATGTGGCCTTGAGATCTAGGCACCACATCTCCAGTCCCCTGACCAGCCAGATTTACCAGCATCTGTTCCAGGACATGAAGCAGTGGAATGACGTTGTTCAATCCCGTAGTCTTGGCGACTGACAAATAATGTGGCCTCCTCAAAGGGCCTGAGCAAACAGCAGGTGTTACGCATGAGCTGCCACTGGCTGACATCGAAGTTACACAGGGGAGTACCCCTGTCCGCTTGGATCATCAAGAAATAGTTTATGGCCTTTCTCTGTTCGTATAGTCGGTCCATAATATGGAGGGTGGAATTCCAATGGGTGGAAACGTCGCATATCAGCCTATGTTGGGGGATGCCATTCTGCATCTGCAGCTCAGGGAGGGTGTGCTTTGCGCTGTATGAGTGGCTGAAGTGCATACAAAGTTTCCTGGCCATTTTTAGGACGTCTTGCAGATGGGTCGAAGACTTCGGGAACCACTTGAAAACCAGATTAAACACGTGTGCCATGTAGGGCGCGTGTCTCAGCCCTCCTTGATGCAACATCGACACCATGTTCTTCCCATTTTCGGTCACCATGGTTCCGATTTTGAATTGTCTCAGAGAAAGCCAGGATTCGATATCTTGATGAAGAACAAGGAGCAATTCCTCCCCTGTGTGTGACTCCGTTTGCCGAGGCAAACGAGGTGCAGAACAGCGTGACACCATCGTGCCCTGCACATGTGGTATGCTGGAGGGGCACTGTGAATTGTCCCTGCAGTGGAGGCTGAGGACACGGTGGAGGATGAGGAGGCAGAGGCAGACATTGTCACAGGACCAACAGCGTGAGAACATGGAGGCAGAAGCGGCGTCACCTGGCCAAGTTGCTGGTGTGGCTGGGCAGGAACCACATTTAACCAGTGGGCCGTAAAGGACATTTATTGTCCTTGACCATAGTTATAGTTTCCGACCAATTTTTCCAAAAAGGGCTGTATCACAAACAAATTTCACCACTGAATGGCTAATCGACGCAATTACTCAGTCCCTACAGAAGAAAGTCTACATTCACTGACCAATTTTCCCAAAAAACGCTGTATCACAAACAAATTTCACCACTGAATGCCAATGTAAATTCAACGCAGAACGGCTAATAACACATACTTATTTTTGCTATTAATACAGCGCAACAATGTCTGTATGACAATGTAAGTTCACTGCAGAACGGCTAATAACACATACTTATTTTTCCCATTAATACACCCCAACAATGTTTGCATTACAATGTCGGTTCACTGCAGACCGGCTAATAAGACGTATTCTTTTTCCTATTAAATTACCACAAAAAATAAATATAACAATCACAATTCACTGCAGAACAGCTAATAGGACGTATATTTCTATACTATTAATACACCATGGCAAATACATTTTTTTGCCACTAATAGATGCCAAAAAGGGCTTTAGAACATATAACTGCACCGCTTAACGTCAAATAATATATATTTTTCTGCCACTAATACACGCCAAAAGGGCTTTAGAGTATATGACTGCACCGCTGAACGGCAAATATATATTTTTGTGCCACTAATACACGCAAAAAGGGGCTTTAAAACATATAACTGCACCGCTGAACGGCAAATATATATATTTATATATTTTATATATTTTTTGTCACTAATACATGCCAAAAAGGGCTGTAATCCCGCTGAACAGCAAATAATATATATATATTTTTTGCCATTAATGCACACACCAGATCACCCGGTCCCACCGGAATGCATCAGCCAGTCTCGAGCCACAGATCCGCAGCTCCCCAAACAGCAGCAAATGATGAATGATGGCAGCATATCTAGTGAATCCTTTTATTGGAAATGGCCTCTGAGAACACGTGCACAAATAGCAAAACAGCTACATTTCGGCTATATACTAACCTTTATCAAGCCTGGTACAATGTGAATACCACAATTCTTTTATAGTGTATACCCCTCCCCCAACTTAGAGTGGGCAGCCAATCAATTCAAGGCTCCCACCCACCAAGCAGAGGATAACCAATCACATAGGTAACTTCATACATAAGAACTCAATCACATCTGTAATCAATTAAAATCATGATGAATTTGCTAACCTCTGCCATGTGGCGCTGAAATCCATCCAGCGCTTCTCAATCATTTCAGTGCGCATGTTTGTTCAAATGTGCACCCGATCAGCTACATCTGTGTCTGAGATGGGGAGCGCATCAAACGCATCATTGGCCACATAATCATCAGGTCCCCTGACCACAAGCTCCACCCCGTTCATTGGCCACATGATCATCAGGTCATCTGCTTAATTTCAATATGAGCTAGGAGGATTAGCCGCACATAGCGGTCCATTATAACTCCTCTCATGTCTGTATTGTAGCGCAGTGCTCATTCCCATATCAACATGAAAAAAACGCATCTTAGTGGAATGAAATGCAAAAACACTTTGCACATGCAGATCCATGGCGCATGGTCAGCTGCCCCATTCAACATGAATGCACTACAAAAACAAACCAAAGTGAAAGGTTAAAAACAACACATATATAGTTGTGTTCAAAATTATTCAACCCCCACTGAAATTGAGTGTTTTGGCCAGTTTGACATTGATTTTGATCATTTGAGTCATCTTGTTTGCAATTAAATCAAAGAGGCACTTGTAAGTCAGACAAATATAACATAACATTTCTAATGAAATAACCACAAATGTCTTTTCTGTGCTCACATCATTATCAGTTTTATTCAACCCCCAAGTGGCATCAGGGGCGTAACTAACGGCTCATGGGCCCTGGTGCAAGAGGTCAGCTTGGGCCCCCCTTCCCTCAGTGCTTTGTGTGTCTTCTTATGCGGCACAAGGGTCTTTGGGCCCCCTCAGGCTCCTGGGCCCGGTAGCGGCTGCTACCTCTGCACCTCCTATAGCTACGCCCCTGAGTGGCATTCAATCTTAGTACTTAGTACAACATCCTTTTCCAGTTATAACAGCGATCTACGGGTATCTTTGCCCATTCTTCATGGGCAAAAGCCTTCAGTTCAGTCACATTCTTAGGCTTGCGCGCTGCAACTGCTTTCTTTAAGTCCCACCAGAGGTTCTCAATCGGATTTAAGTCTGGTGACTGCAATGGCCACTTCAAAATGTTCCAGCCTTTAATCTGCAACCATGCTCTAGCGGACTTGGAGGTATGCTTGGGATCATTGTCCTGTTGAAAGGTCCAACGTCTCCCAAGCCTCAGGTTTGTGACGGACTGCATCACATTTTCATCCAATATCTCCTGGTACTGAAGAGAATTCATGTGGTACCTTGCACACGCTGAAGCTTCCCTGTACCTGTAGAAGCAAAACAGCCCCAAAGCATGATTGACCCCCCGCCATGCTTCACAGTAGGCAAGGTGTTCTTTTCTTCATAGGCCTTGTTCTTCCACCTCCAAACATAGCGTTGATCCATGGGCCCAAACAGTTCTAATTTTGTTTCATCAGTCCACAGAACCCTATCCCAAAACTTTTGTGGTTTGTCCAAATGACTTTTGGCATACTCCAGTCGACTCTTCTTATTCTTTGGAGACAGCAAGGGGGTGCGCCTGGGAGTTCTGGCATGGAGGCCTTCATTACGCCTTATTGTCTGAGCTGAAACTTCAGTACCCGCATCTGACAAATCTTTTTTCAGTTCCTCAGCAGTCACACGGGGACTTTTCTCCACTTTGCGCTTCAGGTAGCACACAGCAGTCGAAGTCAGCATCTTCTTTCTGCCACGACCAGGTAGCGTTTCAACACGGCCCTTTGTCTTGAATTTGCGAATGATGCTTCCTATGGTGTCTCTTGGTATGTTTAACATCTTTGCAATCTTCTTATAGCCATTGCCCTTCCTGTGAAGAGAAATCACCTATTCTCTTGTCTTCCTGGACCATTCTCTTGACTTCACCATGTTTGTAAACACACCAGTAAATGTCTAGAAGGAGCTGAGTATCACAGTAATTTTAAATCTGCCTAATTGGTGCTTATTATGCTTGATTGCTGCTCCTTGACATCCAGAAGTGTTTTCAATACCTGATCGAAAACACTTAAATGAACCTCTGTTCTTAAGAGTGGTAGTCTTTAAGGGGTTGAATAATTGTGTCAATTAAGAAATCACAAAAAAAACATTTAATACCGTATTACAAAAACAATTGATGTCATTTTAGTTGCATTTGGTTCTTTAAAAAGTCCTTGTAAGATTTCTTATTGTCTTAGCAAATTATTTCAGTTAGTTTTTGGTACAGATCCGTCTTGATTACACCATCTTCAATGTACACCCTTATATCCAGGAACTGCAATTCAACCTGTGATACTGTTACCGTGAACTGCAGACCTGGGACAGTGTTATTAAGATGCTGATGGAAGGCAACCAACTCATCCCTAGTCCCACACCAAATGACAAAAAATGTAATCAATGTAGCGCCACCAGCACAGGGCACTCCCATAGAGCGCAGATTGATAGACATATTGGTCCTCCACCTCCACCATGAAGATGTTAGCATACGTAGGGGCCACGTTAGACCCCATAGCCACACCACGTTGCTGCTGGTAGAAGGTGTCCCCAAAGAGGAAATAATTTCTCCTCAGGACCACCTTCAGGAGTTGGGGACAAAACTGCGACCACCAGGAGAGAGCCCCGTGCCGGCCAGAGCCACATCAATGACACGAAGACCATAGGTATGATCAATCAAGGTGTAAAGTGAGACCACATCAAAACTGACGAGTAAGGAATGGGCAGGTAATTGTATCTCACGTAACCTGAGCAAAAAATGACCTAGAAGAGAGCGCTTGTCGCATGGACACGTAACACCGTGTCCAAAAAGATAGCAACTGTGCTGAAGATCGAACCCCTGCCAGACACAATTGGTCTGCCAGGGGGATCAACCAGACTCTTGTGTATCTTGGGGAGTACGTACTGCAGAGGAGTGACGGGATGTTGTACCTTAAGGTATTCTCTTAAATTCTTATCAATGATGTCTCGCTCAAAGGCTCCAACAATTATACCATTAAGTGTTTGCATTTGGGGTTCCTTTTCAAAGCCAGACATACATCACCGTCACTCAACTGCCTACACACCTCCCCAACATACTTAGACATGTCCATCACGACCACCGCTCCGCCCTTGTTGGCCGGCTTAATTGTGAGTGTCCTATTCTGCTCAAGCTGTCTCAAAGCCTCCCTTTCCAAACCTACAAAGTTTCTAGTGGTCCTCTCACCACCTCGTTCTCTCAGTTGTCTAATCTGTCTCATTACAATTTCATTATAGGACTCTATAACATGATTGTTATGTGGCGGTATAAAATCACTCCTTTTCTTTAATTCCATCTCTTTTAATGTCAATTCTGCTCCTCCCATCCTAATCTGTGTAAAAACCCCTACGGTATTAACCTGTGTTCGAAAAAAGCCTTTGAGTCTCAATAGCCTAAAAAAACAGTGTAAGTCCAATTCTATATCAAACCAATTCGTCTCCCGTCCTGGACAGAAAGTAAAACCTCGTTCCAACACCTTTAACTGGTCCATAGTTAAATCAGTGGACGAAATGTTCACCACTAATTGACTCATTTCATCTGATTTTGTCTTGTTACTCTCCTCTGTGTCCCTTTGTTGTGTTTCGGATAGGGTGGCGGTGGATTTGATTTGGAACCTGCGAATCCGCCTTCTGCCGCTCCGGCATTTCCTTCTATGCTGAATATGGCTGGTTCTAAAATAGTGGTTTTGCCTGATTCGTCAGTGGAATCTGAGTCGCTATTGGTAATGCCGAACTGGCCCTGTTCGAATCTCCTCCCCTTCCTCCTACTTGGTCTGCTCTGTGTTTGCTGATTTTGCCAGGTGTAAACATGGCCTGATTCATAGTCCTTTAGATCTCTATGCCACTTGTCCCTTTTAGTTTTCTCTACTTCGGCTTTATGACGTTGTATATACATTTTCATCTTATCATTATGTACCGCAAAATCCTCTGCCCCAAGTAGGCTCTGACTCTGCGTGTCAAGTAATGCCAGAGATATTTTTAGTGGTATCCACCTCTTTACATAAAAATTCAATATTTAGTAGCGTGAGTTCAAAGGAATATTTGTTCTTAATTCAAACTTGTTGCAGAACTCTTAATTGTTAGGGAAGAGATTCGATCTAAAATGGGACCTCAGTCCGCGTGGTATCCTTGGTGCGCTATAGTACTCTCTGAGATGTAACTCCATTGTGACAAGTCTTTTAGACTCATGCTCAAATATCTGTTTGAGCAAATCAATGGATGATGTGCTCAAAAATGAGACATCACCACTGTCACCATTGATAAGTCTGTGTATTTGTTCCTCAGTATATAAACACGTGTTCAAATTAGCAGTCTCTTTGACCTTACCAGATCCTGAGGGTCCCTCCATCATGGAAGTTACAAACCCCGGTGCTTGCTCCTTGGATCAAACTGTAGAACTGATGTATGTAGAGCCGCACACACCAGATCACTCGGTCCTACTGGAATGCATCAGCCAGTCTGAAGCCTCAGATCCTCAACAGCTCCCCAAACAGCAGCGAATGACGGCAGTATATTCTTTTATTGGAACTCGCCTCAAAGAACACATGCACTTTGGTTTGTTTTTGTAGTGAATTCATGTTGAATGGGGCAGCTGACCATGTGCCGCGGATCTCCATGTGCAAAATGTTTTTGCATTTTATTCCACTAGGATGCGTTTTTTTCATGTTGATAGGGGAATGAGCACTGTGCTACAATACAGACATGAGAGGAGTTATAATGGACCGCTATGTGCGGCTAATCCTCCTAGCTCATATTGAAATATTGGGTCCTGTTGTAAGCACAATGCGTTTCCACATGTTAACATTAAGCAGGTGACCTGATGATCATGTGGCCAATGAACAGGGTGGAGCTTGTGGTCAGGGGACCTGCTGATTATGTGGCCAATGATGCGTTTAATGCGCTCCCCATCTCAGACACAGATGTAGCTGATCGGGTGCACATTTGAACTAACATGCGCACTGAAATGATTGAGACGTGCTGGATGGATTTCGGCGCCACATGGCAGAGGTTAGAAAATTTACCATGATATTTTTAATGAGGCACATAGGTATTTTAATTGATTACAGATGTGATTGAGTTCTTATGTATGAAGTTACCTATGTGATTGGTTATCCTCTTCTTGGTGGGTGGGAGCCTTGGATTGATTGGCTGCCCACTCTAAGTTGGGGGAGGGGTATACACTATAAAAGCATTGTGGTATTCACATTGTACCAGGCTTGATAAAGGTTAGTGTATAGCCGAAACGTAGCTGTTTTGCTATTTGTGCACGTGTTCTCTGAGGCGAGTTCCAATAAAAGGATTCCCTGGATATGCTGCAGTCATTAAATCATTTGTAACTACCAGTATGAACAAACCTCAGAGGTAGGTGAGTTCATACACAGAAATGCCTAATATCCTAACTCACCCCACAGTACCCTGGTACTAATATCAGTACTGAGACAACCTGTTCATCCAAAAGGAAGGGCAAACAGGAGTCTCCTTTAGGCCTTAATACAAAAGACAGGGAAATGCAACACACAGAACTCAAACAAATCAGCTATCCACAACTGAAACTGAAGCTATAAACCGCACAGCATAGTGGGAGAAGCAACACCTCAGGCAAGGGGTGTGGCCATTTCCAGAAACAACATAGATGTCATTTGAGCCATAAGAAAACCTGTCAGATCAAACCCCGTGTTGCCAGTCTCACCGATCTCCTGCCACCTGTCGTGAGAACGTCTGTGACAATAGGCCCTTATTTTTTTCCACTTATACATGCCACAAAAGGCTTTAGAACATATAACTACAACTCTAAATGGCAAATAATATATATTTTTTTGCCACTAATACACGCCAAAAAGGGCATTAGAACATACAACTACACCACTTAACAGCAAATATTTTTTTTTTTTTGCAGCAAATACACGCCAAGAAGGGCAGTAATTTTCTCACTTCACCACAAAATGGCTAATAAGCCCTTTTTTCCCCACTAATACAAGCCAAAAAAGAAATGTGGACACTGCTCCGTGTGTGAACATGTGCATAAACAGAAATACTTAGAGATGGTAAGTGTGGGTCATGTTGTTAAACAATTGATACATTGTAAAACCCAGTATGTGGTATACCTGATTTTTTGCCCATGCGGGAGATATATACATTGGAAAGATACACAGGTGTCTGTATGTACGTTTCAGGGAGCACAAAAAGTCAATAACAACTATGTTTGGAACAACTAGGCTAATTGAACATATACATGCTGAACATGGGGGAAACAGTGGAGTTTTAAAATGTGCGGGGATTGAAAAGGTACAAACCCCCATGAGAGGGGGGGATAGAAAACGCATCCTTCCCCGGCGAGAAGCCGCATGGATAATAAAAAACGCAAGCCATGGGACATCTAGGGTTAAATGACAAAAATGATTTGGCTGTCTTCATTTGATTTGGTTTTAAGTATGTATGTCTTTATATTTCACGTATATGTACATCAGCGACGCCCATGGGGGGGAGGTATTTATAGCTCCATCCCCTCTGCATCACTGGAGGCTTGACAAAGCGCAAGTTAGTGCGAAACAACTGCAATTCGAGATTGATGGTGAGTGCCACTGTGCTTTTTTGGTATAGGGTAGCCCAAAATGTGCCTTAATGTTTTGTGTCACGGTGCCCCTACATGGATACGACTGAACCCCAGGCGTTGGCTAGGAAGCAGCAAATAGTATAGTATAGTAGAATATAGGGAGTATAGTTCAGGAGTTTGAAGAAATAATTGAGTCCAGAACTTGTGATGAAGTTGAATAGCAGCTTTATTTTGGTAAACGTTCAGCTTGGCTTTTCTTGGCCTGGGCACGTCCAACAGAGATGCACATGTGCCCTGCACTTGCTTCCTTCCCCTTGCAAGAGGTAAGCTAGACTGCTTTCTAACTGGGACCCACCCTTCTTGCATGAAGGGGGACTTGCCCACTCCTCCACAGAGGGGGGGTTAGAATTGATTAGAAAGCTCCATTCTCTCTAACTATTGCTCTGCCATGTTTGCAGAGCTACAAAACTTCATGCTGATATTTCTCTTGGTCAGAATCAAACCTCGGACACCAGTGCTCTATGGTACCAGTGCGAACCATTAAGCCACCATTCTTAACCCCTTCCCGACTGCCCACTGTGTATATACAGTTGTGTTCAAAATAATAGCAGTCAGACATCACTGTTTTTGGTAGAAATTATATTTCTACATGGCAAATAATTTACTAGCAGGTGTAGAAGAGTAATAGAAATCCAACAGACCTAACAGTCATGACATGCATGCTGCTGATTCTGAGTAATTGAATCACTATTTTTAGGGGCATGTTCAAAATAATAGCAGTGTGGAGTTCAATAGTGAGGTCATTCATTCTTTGAATAACAGGTGGCAATTATTGTCCTGATTTAAGGAAGGAAGGCAGCAAATGCTGCTCATGCTGGTTACAGTGCATTTCTCTCTTAAACTCTGAGGAAAAAGGGTCGTTCCAGACATTGTTCAGAAGAACAGCGTACCTTTATTAAAAAGTTGATTGGAGAGGGTAAAACATATAAAGAAGTGCAGAAAATGATAGGCTGCTCAGCTAAAATGATCGCAAATGCTTTAAAATGGCAACCAAAACCTGAAAGACGTGGAAGAAAGCGAAAAACTACCATTCGAATGGATAGAAGAAAAGACAAAATGGCAAGGACTCAGCTAACAATCAGCTCCAGGAAGATCAAAAAAAGGTCTAAAGTTACCTGTGAGTACTGTTACAATTAGAAGACGCCTATGTGAAGCTAAGCTATCTGCAAGAAGGCCCCGCAAAGTCCCACTGTTAAAAAAAAGACATGTGCTAACGAGGTTACAATTTGCCAAAGAGCACATTGACTGGCCTAAAGAGAAATGGCGCAATATCTTGTGGACTGATGAAAGTAAAATTGTTCTTTTTGGGTCTAGTGGCCGGAGACAGTTTGTCAGACGACCCCAAACACTGAATTCAAGTCACAGTACACTGTGAAGACAGTGAAGCATAGTGGTGAAAGCATCATGATATGGGGATGTTTCTCCTACTACAGTGTTGGGCCTATTTATCGCATTCCAGGGATCATGGATCCGTTTGAATACAGCAGAATACTTGAAGAGGTCATGCTGCCTTATGCTGAAGAGGAAATGCCCTTGAAATGGGTGTTCCAACAAGACAACGACCCCAAACACACCAGTAAATGTTCAACGTCTTGGTTCCAGACCAACAAGATTGACGTTATGGAGTGGCCAGCCCAATCCCCGTATCTTAATCCAATAGAAAACCTGTGGGGTGACATCAGAAATGCAGTTCACTTTTCTTCAATTTTTTTAACAACAACACAAGTCTGATATATTTTTCTTCATGTTTTGATTTGGAATAGAAATGTGTAGTGTTCCCAGTGCATTTGTGTGTATGGAAATAAAAGCTATTAGAAGGATTTTGAGCTTTATTCACTGTTTTAAACACACTGCTATTATTTTGAACACAACTGTACGTCCAATCTGCACATGCCCTGTGCAGATGACACGTATATACACGTGCAGGCAGCGCTTTAATCACAGCGCTGATAATTGCTGGAATTAAAGCTCCTGCAATCTAGCAGGAGCAGGTAGGGGCCCGGCTGACAGACACAACAGGGACCCTGAGGAGAAGACAGGAGCGATTTATTACTGCTTCTGCCTTCTCCTGTGTCGGGAGGACAGTGCTGCATGAGCGCAGGGGGAATAGAAGGAAGCGACAGAGCCAGTGGTGTCTGGGGCAGGGGCAGGAGCAGAGCTGCAGGGTCTAAGGAGACCCTAATCAGCTCTGCCTTTCATGCCCCCACAGGGGGCTGTTTTCCCCTGTAACTGGGGCTCCTGTGGGTGCCCCAGTTACAGTGGAAACAGTGAAAAAAAAAAAGTTAAAAAAAAAAGTCCAGAGGTCTTTTAATGACTTCCTGGGGGACATATTATGTGCCAAAAAGAATTTAAAATATAAGTAAAAAAAATAATAATAAAAAATTCTAATTAAAAAAATGCAAAAAAATTATAATTTAAAATGCAGTCGCTAACAGAAACCGTCACCATAGTCGCCCTGTTCTCTCAAACCTATACATGTTATATATGTAAACGATCGTCACAAAATAGGGAACTCATTGGAATAATACATTTGTGTTAGTTTTGATATTAAAGAAATAAAAAGATATATTTTAAAAAATTACTTTTTAATAATAATTAGTGGTTTTCCTCCAAATTAAACCTAAAAAAAAAGAAAAAAAAAAGTGTCAAGTAAAATAAAAAAATCACTAAAATTATTTTGGTAATCAAACAAATAAAAAAAGCTACGGTCACTAAACCACCATGTGCACTAAATCACAAAAAGTTTCCTGGACACTTTTTTGGGCCTGGTCATGAAAGGGTTAATATTTTATAAAGCATGCTTTCAAACTGTGCTGCTTCAGAAAATAAGATATATTTTGTATATGGCTTACAACTTTTATTCCCCTGTTATCAAATTATCAAATTAGCTGTTATGATAATTCCCATTGTGGCTATTATTTACCATGACACTATCACTCAGTAACTCTATTATTATCACTCTATTATTCTTTTATTTTCAATTCCATAAACCAGCTTACCTGCTATCATGTCCATTTTACTTTATGTGACAGTTTGATCATGAGCTCACTTTTACAATACATAATTATGGCAGTGGATGTGGTTATTATGCATCATCTATGCCCTATTGCATCTATTACGTATTATACAGGTCTTATTGCTTCTTCTACAGATCATCCATGACCTATTGTAATAGAGTAATATAGCAGATGCCTTGCAATTGTAAAATATAGGGGGAAAATCAGCTTCTAGCTCTGCAAAGCAATAAATTACTGGGCATCTACACTTTTATTAACGCAAGTGGCATTTTCTAATAAACTTCCTATGAACTGAGTCTGCGTGGTAACTGCATAATGTGTATGCACTTTTAGAGTTCTTACAGTTGTGACTCAGTTCTAAGCCTCTTCCAAATATTCACATCTATCATTCTTCCTGTTAGAAAATACAGGTGGTAGGATGGATGTTAAGAGGTTTAGAGGACAGAGAACAGATATTTGGCGTTAGAATGATTTGTTTGGAGGAGCTAAGAAAGATGAAAGAAGTGTAACGTATAAATCAACTCCTCCAGTCATTCACTTTCTTAAGCCACTGTAGTTTGGTTGTACTTAATACGTTTAAGGAGAAATAGACACAAATCTATCATAATGCTGTATATGTATTCATATTTTTACATGGATATTCTAATAGCATTATATATTTCTACAATAACGTGCGCTTACATGATAGAGATGTTATGAAGATTATGATAATTTATGGTGCCTCATTTCTATCTGATATTTTATATTAATGCCACATCCATAACTATCAATGAAATTATGAGTAATTATCTTTATCTCAGTTTCTACAAAAGTTGCAAACATTACCTCAATTTACTAACTGTTGTAGGTGGCTACGATAATACTAGCATTCAGATCCTCTTTCTTTTACTTCATCTACCGTATGTTCATTTAATGACTTTTGTATCCGGGGCTGCGATGAGATTAGTACAGATGAAAATGCTATATAGGGGGCCAGTCAAAAAAAAGAGTTTACCCTCACCTCCGAGTTTTTCTTACCATGAGACCTTCAAAATTCTATTTTTACTTAATAGGCAATAATGTATAAAATGAAGTCAACTGAAGTCGTGCAACAAAAACTGCAAAATACTTAGGGGGTCATTAGTTACGCTGCAATCGGCAACTTTTCCCCTCTCACGCCAGGTCTAAAAAAAGTTGTTGTGGCATGGGCGGGTCCCATTCATCATTTCTACGCTTGTTTTAGGCATAGAAAGTGGTCTACATGTATGCCAGCAAGGAAGCTGTCGTACATTTATACTGGCACTGGATGCGCCGAAGTTATGTAGAGGCCTGAACCTCTTCATAACTTCGAAGATCGACCGCCAGATATAGGAATTATTTATACCTGCGTCTAAAATGCCGGTCTTAATAAATTACCCTATTAGTCTTCAGCTATCTGGTTAACTAGCATTGGCCACACAGAATATAATCACTACTGTGGGTGACTTGGTTGATAAAATTACTCAAGGGCGTTTGAGATGGAAGATGAGACATAGAAAGGAACCCAATGGGGCATTACTAGTGTTGGGCGAGCATGCTTGGCCAAACACCTTTTTCACTCGAGCATCGCAATGCTCGGCACATCACAGTGTTCGGCCGAACACCGCTTGTGCTTGAGCTCGATACACGAGTCTCCTCCCCGCACGTTTGCTGGCTGCTACGCAGCCAATAAACTTGAGGGGAGGTACTGCCACTCACTGTAATGCCGTAGCCATGTTAGTTACTGGCTTTACAGTGATTGGCTAGCTATAACGCGTCATCGGGTGCAATATAGCACCTGATGATGTGGTTTGGCTCAGACTTGGTTAGGGCGAGCTGTAGTAGAAGGGACGGATAGTTTTTTTTTAGGGAGTTTTGAGTGTTGAAAGGTGTTTGAGACCCAACAGTCCTTTTAAGGACTATTGTTTTATCTGGCTGAGAAATATATTAGCACAATGTGTGCTAAACATGCTTGCAATTGTTTGGCTGCTGGTGACAGCAGCAACACTACCTACGCTACATCTCTTATCAGGGGCGTAGCTAGAAGTGACTGGGCCCCACAGCAAATTTTTGTATACCCCCCACACACACACACACACACAACGCGATTCGCAACTCCTTCCTCCTGTGTAAACCGCACTCCATTGGCTAGTCACGATTTAGACCAGACCAGTCTGCAACGCCATCCTTTACCTATATAAAATATATATATATATATATATATATATATATATATACATATATTTATATATAGTAAAATAGGCAGACGTAGATCGCAGAACAGCAAGCAGGGCGGCGCAGACAAAGGCTGGGGAGGCTCAGACAAGTTTTCTTCAGATGATGGACAGGCTAGCGCCGCACTGGCAAGGGGCCCAGCTAGCTGGCCTGAAAAACTTTATTAGATAAAGTGGACAGTGTCACGCTGCCAGGCGCTGGTCCCCTTGTCAGCCTGGGCCCTGAAGCAGCCGCTTCCCCTTCTTCCCCGGTTGTTACTCCACTGTTTCCTGTATAACGTTGCCACATCCAAAATAGACATTCCCTGTAATTTTTTTGGGCTGCTGGTGACAGCATCTCCTGTATAACATTTGCGTATCCCAAGTAGAGATGTCGCGAACATAAAATTTTCCGTTGGCGAACGCAAATTTATGCAAATATTCGCAAACGTGCGAACAGGGCGAACTGCCATAGACTTCAATAGACAGGCGAATTTTAAAACCCACAGGGACTCTTTCTAGCAATACAACCATTAGGAACTCAGATCTAAGTTGAATTCGCAATGCGATTAATACTGGTTATAGTAATCGCATTGCGATTACAACTTAGATCTGAGTTCCTAATGGTTGTATTGCTAGAATTGACGAATATAACGAATATAGCGCTATATTCTAAATCTTCGTTATATTCTAGCAATACAACCATTAGGAACCCAGCTCTAAGTTAAATTCGCAATGCGATTAATACAGGTTATATTAATCGCATTGCGATTACAACTACTAACACTGCAGCTTCAGAATGAATCTAAGATGGATGCCATCCTTGCTTTTTGATAGGGGGTGGGAGGGTCTGGGAGGGAGGGTTTGCTGATTGGCTGGAATGTGTCTGCTGACTGTGAGGTACAGGGTCAAAGTTTGCGCAATGATAAAGTATAGGGGCGAAAGCAAACATCGCATACGTTCGTCCGCCGCGGCGGACACGAACAGGCTATGTTCCACGGGAACCGTTCACCGGCGAATAGTTCGGAACATCTCTAATCCCAAGTAGCTGTGATATTCACTGTAATTTTTTATTAACCGCTGGTGACAGCGACATTACCTGCGCTACATCTCCTGTATAACATTTTCGTATCCCAAATATCTGTGACATTCACTGTAATTTATTTGAGCATACACTTACAAAACCTGTGCTACTGTATGTGTGACATACTTGCAAGAATACTGTATATACCATTTAATATGATGAAGGCGAGCAGTAAGGGACAGGGAAGTGGCCTTGATGAACACAGAGGCCATGACCCTGGGCGTGGTGAAATTGTGCCTGCTGCCAGAGCAGAATAAACACACTTATCCATGATACCTAGCTTCATGTCCCAGTTTGCAGGGCGGCGCAGGACACCACTCTCGAAGTCAGACCAGTGCGACCAGGTGGTCAGTTGGATTGCAGCAGATAATGCTTCCAATCCATTAAGCACCACCGTGTCTTCCACAAAATCCAGTCTCTGTAGCCAAAAGTCTGGTCAACAGAATGCTCAACCCTGATCCTCCTTCCTCCCACCATGGAGAGTCTTGGCAAACAAGTGATCCCACACTCGGATATTCCAAGGAGCTCTTTTCATCTCCATTCCTTAATTTGGCCCTCTCACCACACCCACTTGAAGAGGGACATGATGAGATATTGTGCACTGATTCCCAACCTCTTGGGCATCCACATTCAGAAAAAGATGACGGCAATTAGTTTTTCACGAGGTGGATGATGATCATGAGACACAGTTGCCAATAAGTCAACTGCAATTAGTGTCTCAAGAGGTTCATGATGAAGATGAGACACAGTTGTCAATAAGTGAGGTTCTTGTTAGGTCAACAAGTCAGGAGGGTGACCAGAGTGAGGAAGTGGAACAGGACGTTGTGGACGATGAAATCACTGACCCAACCTGGGAAGGTGGCAAGCCGAACGAGGACAGCAGTACAGAGGGGAAGGGATCCGCAGCACTAAAACAGTCTGGAAGAGGTAGTGGGGTGGCAAAAGGGAGAAGGCGGGCTACATCAAACAGGCCCACAACTGGTCCCTGGAGCACCCCCTGCGGCAATCTCCCTTGCCAAGGGGTAGGTGTTCCGCAGTCTGGCGCTTTTTTGAGGAAAGTGCGGACAATAAAAGAATTGTCATTTGCAACCTGTGCCGTACCAAAATGAGCAGGGGCGTGAACACTAGCAACCTCACCAGCATGATCCGCCACATGGCATCAAAGCACCCTAATAGGTGGGCCGAACGCCTGGGTCCACAATCAGTGTCTGCGGGTTACACCACTGCCTCCTTTTCCCCTGTGTTACGTCCTGGCCAATCCCCTGTCCAAGACGCAGGCCCAGATGCCTTACGACCTGCACCTGGACCTTTGCCAGCACCATCATCTAGCAAATTCACTTCTGTGTCCCAGCGCAGCGTACAGATGTCCATACCCCAGGCCTTCGAACAAAAGCACAAATACCCAGCCACCCACCCACAGGCCATAGCACTAAATGCGCACCTTTCCAAATGGCTCGCCCTGGAAATGTTGCCATTTAGGCCTGTGGAAACTGAGGCTTTCGTAGCCTGATGGCGGTGGCCGTCCCTCATTACTCAGTCCCCAGCCGCCACTATTTTTCCTGGTGTGCCTTCCCTGTCTTACACCAGCATGTGTACCGTACAATCACCCGTGCCCTGACCAACGCAGTTATTGGGAAGGTCCACTTAATGACTGACACATGGACAAGTGCTTTTGGCCAGGGACGCTACAATTCCCTGACGGCACACAGGGTGAATGTTGTGGAGGCCGGGAGCGAATCGTACCCAGGGATGGCACAGGTGCTATGGTGCAAAGGATTTCCGGGCCCTACTTCCATCAGGAATTCTGCCACCACCTACATTAGTGGCTGCAACCCCCCTTCTCCTCCTCCACCTCCTCCTCAACTTCCACCTCTGATTAATCATCTTGCAGCTCCAGTCAGCCATCGGTCAGTAGCTGGAAGCAGTGTAGCACTGCAAGGGGGAAGCGGCAACAGGCCGTGCTAAAACGAATTTGCTTAGGTTACAAACAGCACACAGCCGCAGATCTGTGGCAGGGGATAAGGGACCAGACTGAGCTGTGAGTGAGCACCAAAGTGTTCGGGTACTTGGTTCGAACACATAGCAATATTCGTGCGCTCGGCTGAGCACCCAAGTATAATGGAAGTCAATGGGAGACAACCAGGCACCTCCTGCTCTGAAGAGGAAAGGGTGCCTGGTCCATTGGAAAAGGTCTGAAAGTGACAGAAACACCCCTGAAATCGATCAGGAACAGAATAGGGACGACGTATGGATGCATCTTGGACTCCCAGGTCGCTGCTGGGAACCATGTTGTCCGAGTTGTACGCCACTTTTACAGACTGACAAAAATACGCACAACCCCCCACCCCCAAAAAAAAAATTACTATTTCACAGGAAAAATTGTTAGGAAACATTGTTTCCTGTATGTTCAATTGTATATAAAGTGCAAGTGCTGCCAAAAATTACAAGCAAGAGGCACTCCGAAACAGCCTATATATCACATAAAGGAGGGCCTCATTCACATTGTGGCACAATTGTTCAGGTAGTGGGACTCCTACATTCATAAAGCCTATGCACTAAGTGAAATGGCCATCTGTTATAAAAAACAAGATACAGAGACAACACTCTGTCTCTGTATCTTATTTTTGTCCCTTGGGTTTTGTTTGCCTCGAACCTTAGCAGAGTAGGGAACGTCTACCAATTGCGGGCCTGCTACTTAGAGCTTGTACTGCAATTAGGCAGGGAGAGCTCACTGTCCATGTCTGTCCCTACCTACTGACATTACAAAAAAAGCTTACTGCATATCCCATACATGAAAACATTAAAAAGTATCTAATAAGTACATAAAATCATCAGGGGTAAGGTCCTGATAAACTGTTCCTGCTTAGTGATGCAGCTGATAAACAGTTCCTGCTTTGTGATGCAGCTGCAGCACTTTTATCTACATGTAAGTGATAATATCCCCAATTTAGTACATTCCTCATATGATATTCTCCACAGCAGCCTACAGTTTTAAAGCGTAACTGAGTTTGCATAATGGCTGTGCTTCTTTGAACAATCATAACTATTAAGGAATAGTTTTGTTTTTTTGGCTTCCCTTATATGTTTTCAGCCTAATGATTCTGCTCTTCAGCTGCACAGCTATATGCATTTCTCTGTCAGAAGCAGGGGGCTCCTGACAGCACTGTACTGCTTTGATGTCCTTTTCCTTACTTCCTACTATATTTGCTTTCAGCTCTAGAGCTCACAGAACGGATAAAGAGGGGGAAATCACATTTACAAAAAGGCAGGAGGCTCCTATGATCTTCAGAAGCAGTGTAGAAGCCTATATTTTATCAGCCTCAGGATCTCAGTTAGCTCTGTCCTGCTCCCACTTTCTCTCTGACATCTTCTGTGTCTCTGTTACTAGGGACAGATCTTGTCTGACAACAGGCAGTGGACTTCAAATTAGGTGGAAGTGAGACCCCTAGTGGCCATGAATTTTCTATTTACACCATTCTCTATTAAATTAAATTGTGTTAAAGTACAGTGACTCTTTAAAGTCAAACAGAACCAGGTACATGTAATTGTGTATTGTAATGTGTAAAATACAGACATTTTTAAGAATCTACTGTATAGGTAGTTGACCTGAAAAGTGACAAAACACACGGGTACAATATGGTAGTTTTATCCCAAACCATAGCACAAGTTAATTCATATATTCTACACAATTCATATGGGTTCAATTAAGGGTCATAGGCTATTTTTACAAAGTGGAGTTTAATATTTGGAATGTGTATGGGCTAAGGTCACTAAGCGATCCATGTCTTGCAGATTTACCATCTTGCCATCATTTGTATACCCAGCACACTATAAACGTGTGCTACTACAATTAAAGTTTTTATATAATGCAAACAGCATTTCATAGATTATATATTTATAATTATTTTGCTCTACATTTCGAACATCTACATTCCTCTAAGTTTGTCTTCTTCATAATGTGCAAAATTACAGTTTTGTGGTTTACTTGATTATTTCATTATGTTAATGTGATTTATTCTATCCTGACTTCTATTATGTATTTAGTTCTTTTGTTGTGATGCCTGGTATTTTAGCAGAGCCAAACTATGATTATAGCCTCTCAATTGAATCCAGGCTAAATCTGTAGGATTTAGGAGAGAAGTTTACATTCTGGTTTGGAACTAACCACCACATTGGTTTATAGAAAAACACTCTAACCACAAAATAATTCGTATTCCCCAGCGTGCTTAAGGTAATTGGAAACAAATCTGATACATTTATTGCCATATCGCATTAGCTCACACAACAGTTCAAACCAAAGAAATAAAACAGAATTTTAGAAGGGAAAACATTTTCAAAGTTGATCTTAAAGTCATGCAATGAATATCAGAGACTGTTTATTTAGAACTGCAACAAATATCCATATGAGCAACAGTTAAGTCTGTGTACCGTATTGTTCAGGTTTCGAAAGGAGGTTCCTCTTTATATGTTATTAAAATCACAGATGTATAAAGACGGGGTAGAATTAGGGGGATGCGATAGCGGCAGTCACTCCCCTAAACCACTCTGCCACACTGAGTGCAGACTGGCTTACTGAGGACTGAGGGATTCCCACAGTGGGCCCTCACAGCACAAGGGTAGAGTAGACTTTCCTTTCGAGAGGCATTAAACACTGAGTATAGTGTCCTGTGAAATCACTGTCCTCTGAAGCAGTTCTTAATTCTATCTGCCATCCTCTAGTGAGGACTCCACTTCCCCCCTGCCATGCTGTGTTCACATGATACCTGGTCCCATGAGCTGCAGTGAATCAGTCCAGAACCTACTCTTGATACAGAGCTCATGTTGTTTTATCTGTGGTGTTACATAGGAGAGCAGGTAATATCTTCTACAATATCTGTATTAAAAAAATTATTAGTATTTGCTATATGTGATGTCACATGGGACAGTGGGTAACACCTACTCCACTATCTGTACTCAGAAAGTTACCGGTACATTTTACCTGTCGGGTTATTTACATGAGCCAAAGATCGGGCAATTATTGGGAAGGGGTGCACATAGGAACATTTCTTCACGATAATTGCCTGTGTAAGGGAGCCTCCTATCACTGCTGACATCAACTAAATCCTAGTTTCTGGGCATCAGGTCAAAATTAGAGAAGAGCAAAAATTTTCTAAAATTCTATTCGGCTGTTTTGCTGAATTCTACCAAAGAATTTGCTTCTCTACGAATTACTTCATACCCCCATCATTGTACCCTTCAGATGCCGTGTTCAGACATGATCGCGGCATCTGAGAGTAAAAACTGTGTAAAATTAACAGAATTTTTTAAAAATCTTACAGCCTCCATTTGCTCGAGACGGGCAAGTCAACATCTTGCTTGAAGATCTGGCATGAAATTTCGTGCGGCCCGAGATGACATTGTCACGCCGACCGGCATAGTGAAGTCATACGTCACCACGCACAGGATTTCCGTCGAGATCTCTAATCTTGATGGCGGAGGCCAGCCCATCACGAGCAAATGAAGTTTAAATTGATTCACTACCATGAAGCACGAGGTAAATCGGCTTCGCAGCGAATCAAATTTATCCTGAAATTCGGATCGAATTCCACTTGTTGGATTTGATTCGCTAATCTCTAGTCAAAATGTCTGAACAGCAG
Source organism: Bufotes viridis (assembly GCA_033119425.1). NCBI lineage: Eukaryota > Metazoa > Chordata > Amphibia > Anura > Bufonidae > Bufotes > Bufotes viridis. Next base: position 294,213,315 of record CM065593.1, on the reverse strand, counting down.
TCTGCTGCCCAGAAACAATGAATGCATATGGGGATGAGCGATTACTCTAGGGATCGTTTGTCTCCATACAGCAGGGGTGATTGCTGCATTTAACCTCTTAAGGACACAGGACGTACCCGTACGTCCTGTGTCCTGTCTCTAAAGATGGCGCCCGCTCCTGCTCCGGCATCATTTAACCCCTCAGATGCCGTGGTCAATCCTGACCACGGCATCTGAGTGCGCACAAACCGAAAGTTTTACTTTCGGTTTGCGCTCCGGCTCCCCCGTGTGGTGATCGGAGGAGCCGGAGCGTGCCTATAGTAGCCTGGGTTTCTATGAACGAAACCCAGGCTGCTCTGTAGTATTTCCTATGGAGCCTTGCCTGTAATAGGCTTCATAGGAAATATGTGATTTTTTTCATATATTCCAATGCTATTGCATTGGAATGTATGAAAATCGCAATCAGATGATTGTAAGTTATAGTTCCCTATGGGAACTATATAAAAGTGTAAAAAAAAAAAGTTAAAATAATAAATAAATAAAAAAAACATAAAAGTTCAAATCCCCCTTTTTGCTAAAATAAAAATTAAAAAAAAATAATAATTAAAAAATACACATCATGGGTGTCGCAATGTGCGAAAATGCCCATACTATAAAAATATAAAAAAATATTCCCTAATACGTCAAACAGCAAAACGGAAAAAAGCATCCAAATGGCGGATTCGCCATTTTTGGTCGCTTCATTTTCCACAAAAAATTACATAAAAGGTGATAAAAAAAGTCATACACACCCCAACATGGTATTAATAAAAAGATAAGATTATGACGCAAAAATTGAGCCCCCATAAAGCTCTGTACATATAGTTACAAAAAAGTTATAGGGGTCAAAACATGGTGACAAAAAAGTAAAACTGATTTTTTTTCCCACTTTTGAATTTTTTTTTCACTATCAAAACGCAAGAAAATCTATACATATAGGGTATCGCCGGATTCGTACTGACCTGTAGAGTAAAAGTAACTGGTCGGATTTATCGCACATCGAACTTCGGAATTTAAAAACCCGCAAAACTGTGGTGGAATTGCTTTTTTTTTGCAATTTCACCCCATTTGGAATTTTTTTCCCGCCTCCCACTACATCATATGCAATATCAAATGGTGGCGTTGGAAAGTACAACTTGTCCCGCAAAAAAAAAAGTCCTCATATGGCTATGTGAACCGAAAAATGAAAAAGTTATGGCTCTGGGAAGGCAGAGAGCGCAAAACGAAAACTCAAAAAATTTAAAACATTGGGTCCTTAAAGGGTTAAATAATACTCTCATCTCCATTAATGAGCAGGAATGAGCAGTTCATTCCCAATAATTGCCTTCTGTGTTGGCCTGTGCAAGGGGGCCCTTACATAGGGTCGCATTTAACACATCGTCATTCCCTCTGTTTCCTCAACATTGCCCAGTGTCCCTATCACAGTGAAGGAGCTATGGTGCTCCTGTGAATTTGGCAGTACACACATATGTTCTTGTACAAATGGAATATTATTAATGTAGTAAAGATCTCTGTGTTTTATGAGACTTTTATATTATCCACATATGTTACTGTACATATACTGTATTATACTCTTAGTGATGTCCTTAGTGTGTATTCTAAAACCTGTGTATTGTATGAGGAATACAAGTATTTAGTAAAACAGGCTTGTCAGGAGAGCTGACAGCTGACATGTCCTCTAAATATTATGTGGTTTACCTCTGAGGGCATCTGATCAGTGCTGTATTCCCTAGTGTTGTCTGTATGACTCAAGCGAATAAAAGCTCATGTACAGCATGATGTTAGCATATATGGTATATAACATGGACTCAAGTAAAGGTTTTGCATGAAAGCAAAGCAGCTTCAAGGCATATGGCTTTCATTGTAAAATGCTCAACTGAAGGTCCTCTTATAGCTCCATCTTAATATATTAAAAGACTATGGGAGAATTTATGATTGCAGGTATATATGAGGTTAGTTTTTAGGCTGGCGTTGCTATGGTATGTGCACTTGTGCCAAATTCATAAAAATGGTGTGCAGTAATAATAAATTTGCAGCAATTGCAATGCGGTTGCTTCTATTTCAATATAAGCACACCGGGCGATTCCTAGCATGGAATTGCCACTTTTTGGGAACTTTTTAAAAAGCCACACTTCATAAATGTGTCACAAAAGTGTTCTCCTCAGAAATTCTGAGCAAATGTTTCACTCCATATCTGTAGGTGGTGCTGGTAGGCCCAGTGCTCAAAAAATTTTAAACTGTTTGCACAAATGACACAAAAAAGTAGTAATGTCCCTACTTGTGACTTATTGAAGCCAGAATTCTGGAATAAACGGCTGTATAAATTCACCCTTTATCTTTAGCTTATTGGCTTTTTTTTAAGATCGATTTGATTCTTCCAGGATTAATTTATAGTTATGGGCCATAAAAAAACACAAGTGCTCTCACTAGGTAGAAATCAACAATTAATGACCCCACAATGATCCAAAGGGAAGTATTTCATAATGGCAATACTACCTTGATAGAGCCGCTATTCCCAATGTCACAGGCTGCAGTGCAGCTGTACTCAAGTTCCAGGTTCAGTTCTTTTTTAATAGGTCTCCTGTTGGTTAGTGAACTTTCCAGGTAGTGCTCTGCAGACTGGTCCCTTCAAGGAGCCCCTGGTGGTTTTTCAGCTACCGAGTGTGATGACAAAGTCCTGGCTGCTTTGAGTAATGCTACTGCAGCTGCAGGTAGTATAAATGTACAAACTTTCAACTTGTTTTGGAGGCAAAGTGTCCTCCTTCGCCTTACTTACTGCAAGTGCTTATGTTTTCCAAAGCCTATATTTATCTATTCAATTTGTATCTAAGGGTACTTTCACACTTGCGTTGCTGGATTCCGGCAGGCAGTTCCGTCGCCGGAACTGCCTGCCGGATCCGGCAATCTTTATGCAAATGGATACCATTTGTAGACGGATCCAGATGCGGATCCATCTCACAAATGCATTGCAATACCGGATGTGTCTCTTCGATTGTCATCTGGAAAACGGATCCGGTATTTATCTTTTTCACATTTTAAAGGTCTGCGCATGCAGCAGAGATTTCAGTAGCAGAGATTTCAGTACCAGTATACTTATTTACAGACTATAGTCATCATAGACCAATCAACTGGATAAAAAAAGAAAAAAAAACAACATTCTAATTTTGGAGAAAAAAAAATCATTCCTTTGCACCTGCAGAGGATAGTTAGAGGAGCATTTCTGCTGTGTGCCTGGTGCCAGGGGGAGTCCAACAAGCCTTTCTGTATTGGTCAGGGCATTTAGATACAAGTATATGAACCAATCCCTTGACGGGACTAAGGGGAATAAAACTTAACCTTTAGGCCTCTTGCACACGGGCGTCATGTTTGACGCCCGGATAAGATGCGGGTGCGTTGCGGGAATCGCCGCGATTTTTCCGCGCGTGTGCTAACGTTTGTAGTGCGTTGAGCACGCGCGTGAAAAAATCCGCATGCTTGGTACCCAGACCCGAAGTCAGACTTCATCACTGAAGTCTGGTTTCGGGATGAGTATTCTGTATGTGTAATTATTTTCCTTTATAACATAGTTATAAGGGAAAATAATCGCATTCTAATTACAGAATGCAATGTTCCCCGGGCTTGAAAGGGTTAAAAATAATAAAGAGTTAACACCTTCTCCCATTGTGCGCGCAGAGCCCCAGAACGTCGTCTCTCTTGATAGTTTGGCTGCTTGAGGACCTGTGGTGACGTCACAGGGTCACATGGTCCAATCATAGAAGCATTTGAGTGGACCATGTGACCCATGTGATCCTGTGACATCACGGCAGGTCCTTCATCGAACAACAGATGTTCGATGAAGGACCTGCCGTGATGTCATGAGATCACATGGGTCACATGGTCCACTCAAATGCTTCTATGATTGGACCATGTGACCTGTGACGTCACCACAGGTCTCAAGCAGCAAACTATCAAGAGGACGACGTTCTGGGCTCTGCGCGATGGGAGAAGGTAGTTAACTCTTTATTATTACAACCCTTTCAAGCCCGGGAACATTGCATTCTGTAATTAGAATGCGTTATTTTCCCTTATAACTATGTTATAAAGGAAAATAATAACGATCGGGTCCCCATCCCGATCGTATCCCTAGCAACCATGCGGGAAAATCGCAACGCATCCGCACATGATTGCGGATGCTTGCGATTTTCCCGCATCCCCATTCACTTCTATGGGGCCTGCGTTGCGTGAAAATCGCAGAATATAGAACATGCTGCGATTTTCACGCAACGCAAAAGTGATGCGTGAAAATCACCGCTCGTGTGCACAGCCCCATAGAACTGAATGGGTCAGGATTCAGTGCGGGTGCAATGCGTCCTCCTCACGCATTGCACCCGCGCGGAAAACTCGCCCGTGTGAAAGGGGCCTTAATGGTTATATTATAAAAATGCACTCACAAAGAAGTGAAGCGAACCTATAGACAGTGCACATACACAAAAATCTGATAGTGACCAGGTAATACACCACCTACTAAACTATGGCTAAGAAAATAGCAATTATCAGAAATGAAAAGATCAAAATGGAACAAGCTCACCCATAGACGATAAAAGGTCGGCTGGATCAAGACGTGCAGATCTTGAAAATGCAGTGTCACCCAGGTCTTTGTGGTGTAGCTGGACCCAAAGGCAACGGTGATCTCGCTGGTGGTGATGACCGGTCACTTGGTGCCAAACAATCGTGACTCTGTGCAGATAAACGGCCGGGAACACGCAAAATGCTCAACCCAATGGGGCTAACAATAGAGGCTCCTAGTGTTAGTAGCCAGAACAAATAGAGCTACATAATTGCCGGAAACAGGGCTAACAAGCAAAGCACGAGGATGTACCACAGCCAGTGGGCAGTAACATCGCGGCGCACATCCTCCTGGTGGCATGAAAGTTTATCATGCTGTGGTACATCCTCGTGCCTTGCTTGTTAGCCCTGTTTCCGGCATTTATGTAGCTCTATTTATTCTGGCTACTAACAATAGTAGCCTCTATAGTTAGACCCATTGGGTTGAGCATTTTGCTGCATTGCACGGTTGTCTGATGTCCTAACCCCCCCCCCCCCCCCCGTCCCAGCTATTGACTGACATAAGCTGGGGGTATATATTAATTCATTTTTGTAAAGCTAAAACTACATTTGAATTTGTTGTTTACTCAGCCCTGCTGATTACTATTTTTGATCTCCCCTGAAGATTTCATGAGAAAGAAACGTGGCACGTCGGGAGCGTGGCACCTTTAGTAGGGTTTGATTAGGGACTCCGCCCGGGTATAGGGACAGGTATCCGGACGGGGTCGCCCCTTTCGGGGCGGGTGCTCTGCGTGGATAGGTAGGGCCTGGAAGTTCCCCTCCCCTGGATAGGGTCTACAGGGTTAGCGTGTTCCCGGCCGTTTATCTGCACAGAGTCACGATTGTTTGGCACCAAGTGACCGGTCATCAACACCAGCGAGATCACCATTGCCTTTGGGTCCAGCTACACCACAAAGACCTGGGTGACACTGCATTTTCAAGATCTGCACGTCTTGATCCAGCCGACCCTTTATCGTCTATGGGTGAGCTTGTTCCATTTTGATCTTTTCATTTCTGATAATTGCTATTTTCTTAGCCATAGTTTAGTAGGTGGTGTATTACCTGGTCACTATCGGATTTTTGTGTATGTGCACTGTCTATAGGTTCGCTTCACTTCTTTGTGAGTGCATTTTTATAATATAACCATTAAAGGTTAAGTTTTATCCCCCTTAGTCCCGTCAAGGGATTGGTTCATATATTTTTCATTGTTGGGAGGATTGTTCGAGGTGTCCCCACAGTAAACCTCATTTTCTAGTTCTTTGTCATTTAGATACAAGACTAGAGCAGCGACCTGAATTTTTGCCCCAGGCAAAGAAAAGTCTAGCCATGCCGTTCATTAGTGATCAACTCCAAAACTACTAAAACCACTAAATCATAGATATATCTAATCAATAAACCGGTCCTATAGTTAAATAGGAGAACAGTACAGAATCATATATTTTGTGCAGGTTTATATTCTTAATAAAACTAGTGTTGGTTAAGACTTTTTTCACCACACAAAAGGACTTATCATACAAGAAATAGAGCAAAATCCTGTACAAAGATAGGAGGTGAAAACTGGATAGCTCTATCCATCATATTTTGTGTACAACTAAAATTATTCCCTTAAGTGCTGTTAAGTGGTCCCAGAATAAGTAGATGAATTTTGAATATAAAAAAAAATCACTTTAGAAAGTTGACTTTTCTTAACAGATTGAGAATATATTCCCCAAAGTATTGAATATATAAAAAAAGATATGCCGCTGTTTGACACCATAGCAATGGAAAACAGAGTCCTTTTTGCCCCTAGAATTTAAATGTTTTTACTATCTTAATTTTATGGGAAAATGAACAGTAGACTGTTTTTCTGTCAGAGCATATTCTGCAGATTGACATATTTACATGCTGAGAATTTCTCAATTTATAAGATTAGATCTGTTGTTAAAAATAACAGAACAAAAAATGCCATAAAAATTTGATTATTATTCTCAGTCCCTTAAAGCAAAAACGAAAAAGTCTTCTGACTGCAAACATATGTTTGTAACCACTTATATTTTAGTGTCAGATATAATTTACATGTCCATCTCTACCATTACATGTGGCAAGGAACAGTTGAGCAAAAATAATGTAATCAAATTTTAGTTGTGTATATACGTTATGTATATATTAGGATGATCTCTTGTTTCTAGTAGTAACAAAAATAATATACGCTTGTAGTATCAGATGCAAAAACGCATAAATTTGCAATATTATTTAAAGGTCTCTCTATTTAAAAAAAAATCAGGGCCTAATTATAAAAAAGGACAAAAAGGGCAATTGTCCAGGAGTAGTGTTCATTTCAGGGCATCCTCAGATGTCATAGTCAAATATCAGAATAATGTCTGCTTGAGGCAAAATACTCTCCATGACACCTGTCTACAATATTGACACCTGACTCTGACAATTGACTCTGACTCCTGACTCTTCTCACTTGTCAAAGTCCCAGTGAGTTTTAGATACACCGAGGGTGATTTATCAAAACTGTAGTAAAGGAAAGTCGATCAGAAAATAAACCTTTTGGCACACTGCTTATTTGCTAGGAGTCGGATTCATGTCAGGTGTATGGAATATGGAATATTGGAATATGGTATCTGGTCCTGTGTGAGATGTACTTACACCATGGTGTAAGTACATCTCACACAGGACCAGATACCATATTCCAATATTCTGCGTATACCCTAGTATCTCATTATACACACAGTCACACACACCCATCATACACCTGACACGTTCCAGACACAGATATTCACCATATGCCCCATAATTCCCTTACACACACGGTCACACACATCCACCATACACCTGACATGTTTTGATATAGACACACACTGACAGTGATATACTACTTGGTTTTATTCCACTTAGTTATTTCCCCACCTAACAAACTATGACCGCTGCACCCATAATCCATATTGCCATTGGGATAGACACATTTATTACTTATATCTATAGTTTAGGAGGTTTGCGCATTGCGCATGCGCTTCCTCCTTAGAAGCGAGGCTTGACACGCATAATGTGGACCGCACTACTTCCGCCCTCACCCGCAGCAGTGACGCACATCCGGTGACATCACCTCCGCTTCCTCAACCTTATAGCGGCGCCTGCACCGCTCTACCATGCGCTCGTCATACAAGCGTGTGGACTCACGCTCTTTCTATTTGCAGCGCAGCCTTCCTGCACCTCATACCTACCAGTGGCAATTGGTAAGTTCATCCGGATGCAATACTGCACCTTAGTGAGATTTAGTTCATCCCCAGTCTGACCAATATACCTTTCTGTTCAGTGTACCCACTTACATCAGGCCATTGGAGCTTCACATATGTACCATGTTTCCTAGATTTACCTTCCTAGTTTCCCTACAGTGACTTGACTCATACCACACACCATATCCACCATACTTTACACTACCATGGAATTGATAGTACTTAATTTACTGAGATCCACCATATATCATACTGTTTGGTTCCTTAACTGCTCTGATTTAGCCTGATCCGCTCTCCTACCTGTCACCAGCTCTTCAGCTAGTTTGTATTGATTCTGATGACCTCATACGTGTATAGAGTTCTATCTATTGCTACCTTTGTATATATATGGATGTACATTTATACATGTTATTTATCTTGAATATGTACTATTTGTTGGTTATTCAAACTGCCTACAATTATTGATTATTGTTTATTCGTTTGTCACACAGTTTGATAAAGGCCATCTAGGCCGAAACGTCACATTGTCACGTGCCGCATTTTCAGTAAAAGCACCTGTAAAGGAAAGTCGACCCACTGTGGCAGCTAACTGGTTTGACTTTTGGCTAAACCTTAAGGCCTCTTTCACACGGGCGTCATGTTTGACGCCCGGATAAGAGGCGGGTGCGTTGCGGGAATATGTGCGTTTTTCCCGCGCGGGTGCAAACATTTGCAACACGTTTTGCACGCGCGTGAGAAAAAACGCCATGTTTGGTACCCAACCCGAAGCCGGACTTCATCACTGAAGTCCGGTTTCGGGTATACTGGAGAATTGATTATTTCCCCTTATAACATGGTTATAAGGGGAAATAATAGCATTCTTAATAAAGAATGCATTGTTAAATGAAGAGGAAGGGGTTAAAAATAATAAAAGTTAACTTACCTTTGCCACTTGATCGCGTAGTCGCTATCTGTCCTCTCTTTCCCTGCAGCATCTATGATCTGAAAGGACCTGTGATGACGTCACATCACATGGTCCAATCACATGGTCCATCACCATGGTAAGATGGACCATGTGATTAGACCATGTGATGTGATATCATCACAGGTCCTTTCAGATCATAGATGCTGCAGGGAAAGAGAGGACAGATCGCGACTACGCTATCAAGTGGCTAAGGTAAGTTAACTTTTATTATTTTTAACCCCTTCCTCTTCATTTAACAATGCATTCTTTATTAAGAATGCTATTATTTCCCCTTATAACCATGTTATAAGGGGAAATAATAGAGATTGGGTCCCGTTGCTAAGCAACAATGCGGGAAAATCGCAACGCACCTGCACTTGGTTGCGGATGCTTGCGATTTTCCCGCAGCCCCATTTACTTCTATGGGGCCTGCGTTGCGTGAAAAACGCAGAATATAGAACATGCTGTGATTTTCACGCAACGCAGAGTGATGCGTGAAAATCACCGCTCATGTGCACAGCCCCATAGAAATGAATGGGTCCGGATTCAGTGCGGGTGCAATGCGTCTTCCTCACGCATTGCACCCGCGCGGAAAACTCGCCCGTGTGAAAGGGGCCTAAGGGTGTTATATCAGTGCTCCCCTGGTATTCACCTTTTAACGACTGTACAGGGATCTGCACTTCACCTCAGGGGAGCAACCAGGCCGCGATCTCTTGGTATAGTCCAGGTATAGTTAACATACCGAGGTCAGGGACACTGGTGCAGGCAACAGAGGCTCTAGGCACAGAAAATGTATAAAAAATGCAGGTGCAGTCTGAACAGTCATATTCTTATTATGAGGTCTTTGGCAGAACTTGACTATAGGAAACTTGGCTGGATGGCTGGGATGCAGGAAAACAGCACCACGATTGCAGAAGAAGTCTGGACAGTCACTAATACTGGAACTGCAAACAGCAGACAGCATTGAGGAGACACTAGATGGGAAGGTTTAGTGACTGTGTGTATTGTGCATTTAATAGGCTGGACGGGACCGTGAGTGTTCCCTAAGGGCACTAGCGACCAGGATGCTTGATAGCATAGTAAGTGGAGTGGAGTGAGGTCCGGGTCCAAACAGGACAGCAGGAGGGTGGTGGGAATGAATGGCAGACCTAACACAGATTCCACCTTTCATTTTCTAAAGGAGTTCTGAAAAAGATGGGATCTGATCAGTTGCTATGGGCAACTAAGCCAGTTTTGATAAATCTCCCTACTGTATCTAATAATAATAATCTTTATTTATATAGCGCCAACATATTACACAGCCCTTCAGTAGCGCTACAATCAGGGAGTCCATGTACAAACAAAATCATGCAGGGAGCATATACAGGACTATCATTGGTATTGGTTTAAGGCCAAGAAGGGGTTTAAATAGAGCACCAAGTTCCAGGATCAGAACCTTATTAGGTCATGACTCGGCGCTCCATTAGTCAGAACACAGAAATAGTAGAGCTGAGTAATCAACCCACTGCTAGTTTCCTTCAGCACACACCCGTTGTGGGAAGAAGCAAAGCATTGCATCATGTTGCTAAGGATGCTGTTGCGTCACCAGGGGGCGTGGTTTCATAGCACTCCTCTCCTGGGTGCCCAAAGCTAAAGATCTCACTGCTCGAGCTCGAACAGGTAAGTTTGTGAAATTTGGTAGCCAAAATCAGGAGTGGATCGTAAAAGGAAAGAAAGTATAAAGGACAGATACAAATACACTTTTTTTTATTCACTCCTGGGTTTGGCTTCCAAAACTGCATGCAGAAACCTGATCACATTGCCATAGCCTCAGTGTATCTAAACCTATTAATTGAAAGCCTATGTAACTGATTCCATGTATCTAATTAGAAATGAACGAATTTTAAAAAAATTCTATTCGACTGGTTGGCCGAAATCTTTGGAAATTATTTGCGGCAAAACGCTTAAAAAACAGCTATTTCTGGGCTGCAGAGAGCCTTTATAGGGGTGTAGAACACTGTGCCTTGCAGTAACACGCATAGGGAGTCTGCTGTGGTAGTGAAATAATACTGTGAGTCATTATCACATGCAGATGACAGGGGTCGCTCTTAGAATCACTGCATACTTCACTTATTTGGGCAGTCACGGGGCGAAAACTGACCGAATAATTGAAGTATCAACTCAGCCTTACAGGTAGATGTTAGCGTCAAGAAGAAGCGCACTCCTTTTACACCCTTGTTAGCTGATTCCACATAGATGTCTACAGAACCTATTCTAATAAACGGTTATACAAGTAGCGCCCTCTTTACAGAGTAGAGAGGGTGTCAGCAGTAAGTTTGTTTTGACGTCACTGATTAATTTTCCCCATTCTCTGATCCGTCAAAACAATAACCCCCAAAAAACTTATCATGTCTGAGGATAATACGCCTTCACTCGGTAAGCATTTGCTCAATAATCCATCAGTATTGCTAATCCCCAAAAAAACTGGAGTGGATCTAAAACAGAAATGACAAGTGAAAGGAATACTTGCATGTCTTCTGTGTTTTGTACCCACTCCTGCTTTTGGCTACCAAATCATAAGCCAATTCTGATGGGACCATACAAGACTTACAGCTGCTACACAGGCAGGGTCCGTTGTGTGTCTCATTTTTCCTTGATTCTGACAGATCAGAAGAGGAGGCCACAGAGTGGCACAATGACAGAGTCTGGAGGTCTCTGCAGCAGCAGCATCAGGCGGAGGCCAAAGAGTGGCACAATGAGGTGGCAATAGCATGTTGAAGCCACTGAATGGCACAATGACATAGTGTGGAGGTGGCCACAGCATGAGTAGGACACAGAGTGGCACAACGACAGAGTCTGGATTTGGCAGCAGCATGAGTAGGTCACATAGTGGCAAAATGACAGAGTCTGGAGGTGTCAGCAGCAGCAGCATCAGGAGGTAGCCACAGAATGGCACAATAAAAGAGTCTGGAGGTGGCAGCAGCATGAGTATGCCACAGAGTGGCACAATGACAGAGTCTGGAGGTGGCAGCAGCATGAGGAATCCACAAAATAGCACAATGACAGTGTGGAGGTGGCCACAGCATGAGTAGGCCACAGAGTAGCACAGTGAAAGAGTCTGGAGGTGGCAGCAGCATGAGTAGGCCACAGAGTGGCACAATGACAGAGTCTGGAGGTGGCAGCAGCATGAGTAGGCCACAGAGTGGCACAATGACAGAGTCTGGAGGTGGCAGCAGCATGAGTAGGCCAGAGAGTGGCACAATGACAGAGTCTGGAGGTGGCAGCAGCATGAGTAGGCCAGAGAGTGGCACAATGACAGAGTCTGGAGGTGGCAGCAGCATGAGTAGGCCAGAGAGTGGCACAATGACAGAGTCTGGAGGTGGCAGCAGTATGAGTATTCGACAGAGTGGCACAATGACAGAGTCTGGAGGTGGCAACAGCATGAGGAAGTCACAGAGTGGCACAATGCAACAGTCTGGAATTGGCAGCAGCATGAGGAAGCCACAGAGTGGCACAATAACAGAGTGTGGAGGTATTAGCAGAAGCATCAGGAGTAGGCCACAGAATGGCACAATGACAGTCTGGAGGTGGCAGCAGCATGAGGAAGTCACAGAGTGGCACAATGACAGAGTTTGGAGGTGTCAGCAGCATGAGTAGGCTACAGATTGTCACAATGTCTGGAGGTGGCAACGGCATCAGGAGATTTTACCACATATTACTGCAGCACTGAATGCTGAAAAAAATTTGTTTTTCCACCGAAATACTTCAGTAAATATTTTACCACATATAACTGCAGCGCTGAACGCTGAAAACAATTTGTTTTTCAATCTAAATAAGTCACAAAAGATTTTGCCGCATATTACTACAGCACTGAACGCTGAATAAAATTAGTTTTTCCACTGAAATACGTCAAACCATTAGAAAACGTGGTGTGGTGTTTAACAAGCAGGATATGCTCAACCCATATGCAGTTGTGCATGTATATAGGGGAGCACATCCTGCACTTGTAGTCCGTTGCTAGGGGCAATCAACAGCAAAAAATGCATACAATGGAAGATGCCAGCAACGGACTACAAGTACCACAATAACCATCCTACATACGATAACAATAATGTGAATGTGGAGAACAATCAAGAACATAACCATAGCAAAGGCAGGTGCACCACGCCAAGGTCCCTCAAGTAGCCGAGACCCTACCACTCAACCTACCTGTTCCGTATGGGCGATACCAGGGGCCGTTGGGCATTACGGGAGCGTAAGGCCTGACTCACAAACAGCTCACCAGTGGCCTCCAGCATGTAACCATGCTTGCAATGGGAGGTGGGAGGTGCCTGTGATATGTCCTCCTAGTAGGATGTGTCGAACTAACCTCTCAATTTTAACATCAGTGTGAGTGTTTAGTATTGCCGCAGAGTGCACCTGCCTTTGCTATGGTGAAATACGTCAATAAAGATTTTAACTCCTATAACGGAGGACGGAGAAGGAGAGGGTCTTCCCCCCACACTATACACTATACAGACGTCTCAGAAATGAACTGCTGTTCCCGACAGCAGGTCCTGGGAAGGTCATGGAGCATCCCGTTTATCCGGCATCTATTCACCCCGCTGACGGATTATCTTTAAAGTGTGTAGAAGCCACACGGGCACCCATGATGCAGATTTGTCATGGAGATATCATATAGAATTTTCCACATATAACTACAGCGCTGAACTTTGAATAAAATTTGTTTTTTGACCAAAATACATCACAAAAGATTTTACCACATATGACTGCAACAGTGAACACTGAATATATTTTGTTTTTTAACCGAAATACGTCACTAAATGTTTTAGCACATATACCTGCAATGCTGAATAAACTTTGTTTTTCCACCAAAATATGTCACAAATGATTTTACCGCATATAACTACAGCGCTTAATGCTGAATAAAATTTGCTTTTCGACCGAAATACATCACTAAAGGTTTTGCCACATATACCTGCAACAGGGAACGCTGAATATATTTAGTTTTTCTACCGAAATACGTCACTGAAGGTTTCAGCACATATAACTGCAGCGCTGAATAAAATTAGTTTTTCCACCAAAATACGTCAATAAAGATTTTACCACATAAAACTGCAGAGCTGAATACCGAATGAATTTTTTTTTTTCGACCAAAATACGTCACAAATGATTTTACCGCATATAACTACAGCGCTGAACGCTGAATAAAATTAGTTTTTGCACCGAAATACATCACTAAAGGTTTTGCCACATATACCTGCAACAGTGAACACTAAATATATTTTGTTTTTCTACCGAAATACATCACTAAAGGTTTTACCACATGAATATACTTTGTTTTTGTACTGAAATAATAATAACTGCAGGAGTGAAATGCATATATATTTTTCGTTTTGTACTGAAATCGGCCACTTAAACTCTTTCACCACAAATTTTTCCTTTTTGGACTGAAATAGGACACTGAACGCTTTCACCACATATAACTGCAGAAGTGAACTGAGAATATATTTTTCTTCTTGTACTGAAATAGGCCAGTAAACGCTTTTACCAGAAATAAATGCACCAGTGAAGTGCGTATATATTTTTCTTTCCGTACTGACATAGGCCACTAAACACTTTTAACACATACAACTGCACTAGTGAAGTGCGTATATATTTTTTTTCTGTATTGACATAGGCCACTAAACGCTTTCAACACATATAACTGCAGAACTTAACTGAGAATATATTTTTCTTTTTGTACTGAAATTGGCCACTAAACGCTTTTGCCACAAATAACTGCACCAGTGAAGTAAATATCTTTTTTCTTTCTGTACTGACATAGGCCACTAAATGCTTTTAACACATATAACTGCAGAAGTGAACTGCGTATATATTTTTCTTTTTGTAATGAAATACGCCACTAAATGCTTTTACCACATATAACTGCAGAAGTGAACTGCGTATATATTTTTCTTTTTCTACTTAAATACGCCACTAAACGCTTTCACCACATATAGCTGGAGAAGTGAACTGAGAATATATTTTTCATTTTGTAATGAAATACGCCACTAAACGCTTTCAACACATTTAACTGCAGAAGTGAACTGCGTATATATTTTTCTTTTTCCACAGATATAAGCCACTAAAGGCTTTTCAACATAGCACTTGCATCGCAAGAGCAAATACAGAGCTGTATAATGGCTATTTTGATAATAATAATTATTCCCTGCACTTATAAGACGCTTTTCTAGCACTGTTCCTAGCGCCTTTTCACGTCTCTCCCTGCACTAAGATGCTGTGAAATGATTACTCCCTATCCTTACCCTGCACTTGTAAATCACTTTTCTAGCACTGTCCCTAGCGCCTTCTGGCGTGTTTTTTTCTGTACTAGGATGCTATGAAATGATTCCTCTCTATTAGTGTTGAGCGAACAGTTCGAGCATCGTTCGGGTTCGTACCGAATTTTGGGGTGTCCGGGACCCGGACCCGAACCCGGACATTTTCAAAAAAGTTCGGGTTCGGGTTCGTCGTTCGGCATGTATTTAGGCGCATTTTGAAAGGCTGCAAAGCAGCCAATCAACATGCATCATACTACTTGCCCTAAGATGCCATCGCAGCCATGCCTACTATTGGCAAGGCTGTGATTGGCCGAGTGCAGCATGTGACTCAGCCTCTTTATAAGCTTGTGCGCACGTCGGGACGTGCTCACTCCCGATGTGAATAGAACAGGGATAGACGCAGCTGATGCTAGGGCGAGAATAGGCAGGGATAATTGAATACTTCTCTCCTCCACCTGTGATTCATCTGAACAACTGCAGCTGAGCTGCTTTTTTGATAGGGATTGGCTATTTTTAGAGTGGCCAGAGTGATTTTTCCATCCACATGTACCTGGGCTGACCGCCGGCCACCATTTTGCGACTTGTAGTGCTGCAGCAGAAGCTGCCACAGTGTGCATTCAAAAGCTCCAAACAAGTCAGACATCTACACCTGGGATTCAGACCAATAGCGATTTAGCAGCACAGTCCAAGGCTATTTTTTTAAAGGTTGTGCAGACCATTTTGTGGCACATGTTACTGGGCTGATAGGCGGCGGCCATCTTGGGACTAGTGCTGCAGCACAATCTCTCCCAACGTCCATTAATCACTTGTAATAGTGGTCTGTGCCATAGAAATCCTACATCAGGGACTTGGGTGTGCTTGTGTCACCCCTACTAATACCAGTCCACCTGTAATCCATACAGTCAAAAGACTGAAAGTATTCCAGTGAGGGAATTTTTTTATTTAAAAAGGCCAAGTTAGTTTATCTGGCGTTCAATATACTAGATACAGTTAGGCCTGCGTTTCATACATCTGGAATTAGCAAATTAATGTGCTGGGGTTGGGAAAACATATATGTACCCATACTAGAATCTGTCAAAGAAAGCGGTACTCACATGTAACAGTCATTCCATCTGTAATCCATACAGTCAAAAGACTGAAAGTATTCCAGTGAGGGAATTTTTTTATTTAAAAAGGCCAAGTTAGTTTATCTGGCTTTCAATATACTATATACAGTTGGGCCTGCGTTTCATACATCTGGAATTAGCAAACTAATCTGCCCAGGTTGGGAAAATATATATGTACCCATACTAGAATCTGTCAAAGAAAGCGGTACTCACATGTAACAGTCATTCCATCTGTAATCCATACAGTCAAAAGACTGAAAGTATTCCAGTGAGGAATTTTTTTATTTAAAAAGGCCAAGTTAGTTTATCTGGCGTTCAATATACTAGATACAGTTAGGCCTGCGTTTCATACATCTGGAATTAGCAAACTAATGTGCTGGGGTTGGGAAAACATATATGTACCCATACTAGAATCTGTCAAAGAAAGCGGTACTCACATATAACAGTCATTCCATCTGTAATCCATACAGTCAAAAGACTGAAAGTATTCCAGTGAGGGGATTTTGCTTATAAAAAATAATATATTTCATTGTGGTGCGAGTTGAATCGCAACAATGAAGAAAAATACTATTAAGGGACGAGGGCGCGGTCGTGGTGGTGTCCGTGGAGCCTCTGTTGCTGGTAGAGGGCGTGGCCGTTCGGCTAGGCGCACACAGTAGGGAGCGAACTCCCTCAACTAGCCGGCAGAATGTACCGCAATATCTCGTGGGGCCCAATGCCGCTCTTAGGATGGTAAGGCCTGAGCAGGTACAGGCATTGTCGATTGGGTGGCCGACAGTGCTTCCAGCACGTTCACCACATGGTCTTCCACCCAGTCTTCTGCGGAAAGCGCACAGGTGGCACCTGAAAACCAAGCCCATCAGTCTGTCACATCACCCCCAAGCATATCAGGGAAACGGTCTGAGCCACAAGTTATGCAGCAGTCTCTTCTTCTGTTTGAAGACTCTGCTTCCAGGGTTTCCCAGGGGCGTCCACCTAGCCCTTCCCCAGTGGAGGAAGACATACCATGCACTGGCGCTACAACCACTTATGTCTCCAGATGAAGAGGACATGGGAATACCACCTCATCGGAGTCCGCACGTCTCTGATGATGACTGAAACACAGGTGCCCACTGCCGCGTCTTTTTGCAGTGTGCAGACTGAACAGGAGGAGGTCAGGGAGGGAGACTGGGTGGAAGACGATGCAGAGGACGATGAGGTCTTAGACCCCACATGGACTGAAGGTCGTGGCGATGACTTTCACAGTTCAGAGGAAGAGGTAGTGGTGAGACCGAGACAACAGCGAAGCCAAAGAGGAGCAGGGGGCCAAAGCAGACGAGCCGCCGCCCCAGAGTTCGCCTGCTACTGGACATCGCCAACAGGGACCCAGCCCCACAAAGGCAGCTTCAAAGAGTTCCCTG
This sequence comes from Bufotes viridis, assembly GCA_033119425.1. NCBI lineage: Eukaryota > Metazoa > Chordata > Amphibia > Anura > Bufonidae > Bufotes > Bufotes viridis. The sequence goes on along the minus strand of CM065593.1, from coordinate 294,195,741 downwards.
GCATGGCACTTCTTTAAACAATGTCCTACCGACAAGACCCGAGTGACTTGCACGCTCTGCCATCAGAGCCTGAGGCGAGGCATTAACGTTCTGAACCTCAGCACAACCTGCATGACCAGGCATCTACATGCAAAGCATGAACTGCAGTGGGGTACACACCTTAAAAACCAGGCACTCGCTGAGGCTCCCCTGCTCCCTCTACCGCTGCTGCCTCGGCTTCCGCCTCGAGAGGAATGTTGCCACCTGCCGAGCAGCAAACAGAGGATGTGCCACCGACACCACCACCACCGCCACCGTCAACTAGCGTCTCCACTATATCACACAGCAGCGTTCAGCTCTCAATATCTCAAACCTTAGAGAGGAAGCGCAAATTCCCCGAGTCACCCTCGAGCCCTTGGCCTGAACGCCAGCATTTCTAAACTGCTGGCCTTTGAAATGCTGTCATTCCGGCTGGTGGACACAGACAGCTTCAAACAGCTGATGGCCATGGCTGTCCCGCAGTATGTGGTTCCCAGCCGCCACTACTTCTCCAAGACAGCCGTGCCTTCCCTGCACATGCAAGTGTCCGATAAAATCAAGTGTGCACTGCGCAACGCCATTTGTGGCAAGGTCCACCTAACCACAGATACGTGGACCAGTAAGCACGGCCAGGGACGCTATATCTCACTAACTGCACACTGGATGAATGTAGTGGCGGCTGGGCCCCGGCGGACAGTTCCTTGGCGCACGTCCTTCCGCCCCCTAGGATCGCAGGGCATCATTCTCTGCCTCCTGTAGCCTCCTCCTCCTACTCGGCTTCCTCCTCCACTGCTTCCACCAGCTCATCCGGTCAGCCACACACCTTCACCACCAACTTCAGCACAGCCCGGGGTAAGCGTCAGCAGGCCATTCTGAAACTCATATGTTTGGGGGACAGGCCCCACACCGCGCAGGAGTTGTGGCGGGGTATTGAACAACAGACCGGCGAGTGGTTTCTGCCGGTGGGCCTCAAGCCAGGCCTGGTGGTATGCGATAATGGGCGAAATCTCGTGGCAGCTCTGGGACTAGCCGGTTTGACGCACATCCCTTGCCTGGCGCATGTGCTGAACTTGGTGGTGCAGAGGTTCATTCACCACTACCCCAACATGTCAGAGCTGCTGCATAAAGTGCGGGCCGTCTGTGCGCGCTTCCGCCGTTCACATCCTGCCGCTGCTCGCCTGTCTGCGCTACAGCGGAACTTCGGCCTTCCCGCTCACCGCCTCATATGCGGCGTGCCCACCCGGTGGAACTCCACCTTGCACATGCTGGAGAGACTGTGCGAGCAGCAGCAGGCCATAGTGGAGTTTCAGCTGCAGCTGCGCTCGCGTCAGTCGTACTGCCGAACAGCACCACTTCACCACCAATGATTGGGCCTCCATGCGAGACCTGTGTGCCCTGCTGCGCTGTTTCGAGTACTCCACCAACATGGCCAGTGGCGATGACACTGTTATCAGCGTTACAATACCACTTCTATGTCTCCTTGAGAAAACACTTAGGGCAATGATGTTAGAGGAGGTGGCCCAGGTGGAGGAGGAGGAGGAGGATGAGGGCTCGTTTCTAACACTTTCGGGCCAGTCTGTTCGAAGTGGCTCAGAGGGAGGTTTGTTTAAGCAGCAGAGGACAGGTTCACAAGTCGCCAGCCAAGGCACTGTACTGGAGGACGAGGAGGATGAGGAGGAGGAGGTGGAGGGGACGAGGATGGCGCAAGTTCACAGCGGGGTGGCAGCCCAGGCCCATCACTGGTGCGTGGCTGGGGGATACGGTGGACGATGACGATCGCCTCCCACAGAGGACAGCTTGTCCTTACCCATGGGTAGCCTGGCCCACATGAGCGAATATATGCTCCAATGCCTGCGCAACGACAGCAGAGTTGCCCACGTTTTAACGTGTGCAGACTACTGGGTGGCCACCCTGCTGGATCCCGGTATAAAGACAATGTGCCCACTTTAATTCCTGAACTGGAGCGCGACCGTAAGATGCGCGAGTACAAGCGCTACGCTGATAGAGCGCTCTTGAGAGCATTCCCACATGTCACAGGGAACAGGTGGAAGGTGAAGGCAGAGGAGTGGCAAGAGGTCGCCAACGCAGCTGTGTCACGGCCAGCTCATCTGAGGGCAGGGTTAGCATGGCAGAAATGTGGAAAAGTTTTGTCTCCACGCCACAGCTATCTGCACCGACACCTGATACGGAACGTGTTAGCAGGAGGCAGCATTTCACTAACATGGTTGAACAGTATGTCTGCACACCCCTCCACATCCTGACGGATGGTTCGGCCCCATTCAACTACTGGGTTTCGAAATTGTCCACGTGGCCAGAGTTAGCATGTTATGCCTTGGAGGTGCTTTCCTGCCCGGCGGCCAGCGTTTTTATCTGAGCGCGTATTCAGCACGGCAGGGCGTCATTACTGACAAGCGCAGCCGCCTGTCCACAGCCAACGTGGACAAGCTGACCTTCATAAAGATGAACCAGGCATGGATCCCACAGGACCTGTCCCTCCCTTGTGCAGAGTAGTCCTTATTAACTGCCTAAAACATGTCTTGTTGTGCTACGGGCCACTTCTTTATTTGATACAAATTTTATGAAACCCACAGTTGAATGAAACTCTTCTCTGTCTGGGCGCCGGGGCTAACCAGATGAAAGTGGCCGGTTAAACTAACGGGTGACATGAAGCCATAACCTCTGCCATGCTACCTCTGTCTTCTGTCTGGGTGCTGAGGCCTAAGTCAAATAAAGCGGTCTTCTGCTGTGCTGGGGATATGAAGCTAATCTCTGACCTCTCTCCTCTGTCTGGGTCCAAAGGCCTAAATCACTGAAAGAGGCCTTCTCCTGTGGTGTGTGATATGATGCCAGAATATGTGCTGTGGGGCCTCTCTCCTCTTCCTGGGTGCAGGGGTCAAATAAACTAAATTGTGGCCTACTCCTGTGGTGGTTGATATGATGCCTGATTCTCTGATGTGGAACCTCTCTCCTCTGTTTGGGTGAAGGGGTCAAAGTAACTAAATGGTGGCTTCTCCTGTGGTGGCTGATATGATGCCAGAATATGTGCTGTGGGGCCTCTCTCCTCTTCCTGGGTGCAGGGTCAAAGTAACTCAATGGTGGCTTCTCCTGTGGTGGCTGATATGATGCCAGAATATGTGCTGTGGTGCCTCTCTCCTCTTCCTGGGTGCGGGGTCAAAGTAACTCAATGGTGGCTTCTCCTGTGGTGGTTAGTATGATGCCAGAATATGTGCTGTGGGGCCTCTCTCCTCTTCCTGGGTGCAGGGGTCAAAGTAACTCAATGGTGGCTTCTCCTGTGGTGGCTGATATGATGCCAGAATATGTGCTGTGGTGCCTCTCTCCTCTGTCTGGGTCCAAAGGCCTAAATCACTGAAAGAGGCCTTCTCCTGTGGTGTGTGATATGATGCCAGAATATGTGCTGTGGTGCCTCTCTCCTCTTCCTGGGTGCAGGGGTCAAAGTAACTCAATGGTGGCTTCTCCTGTGGTGGCTGATATGATGCCAGAATATGTGCTGTGGGGCCTCTCTCCTCTTCCTGGGTGCAGGGGTCAAAGTAACTCAATGGTGGCTTCTCCTGTGGTGGTCAGTATGATGCCAGAATATGTGCTGTGGGGCCTCTCTCCTCTTCCTGGGTGCAGGGGTCAAAGTAACTCAATGGTGGCTTCTCCTGTGGTGGCTGATATGATGCCAGAATATGTGCTGTGGGGCCTCTCTCCTCTTCCTGGGTGCAGGGTCAAAGTAACTCAATGGTGGCTTCTCCTGTGGTGGTTGATATGATGCCTGATTCTCTGCTGTGAAACCTCTCTCCTCCATCTGGGTGTAGGGGTCAAAGTCTTTCAAAGTCGCCTTCTCCTGTGCTGATTGATATAAAGCTGATGGTTGTGCCATCTGACATAGTTGCCAGGGTCTGATTCAATGGGGGCCTACTCCTGTGGTGGGTGATCTAAATGCCTGATTCTCTGCTGTGAAACCTCTCTCCTCCGTCTGGGTGTAGGGGTCAAAGTCTTTCAAAGTCGCCTTCTCCTGTGCTGAATGATATGAAGCTGATGGTTGTGCCATCTGACATGGTTGCCGGGGTCCCATTAGAATTGGGGCCTACTCCTGTGGTGGGTGATATAAATGCCTGATTCTCTGCTGTGTAACCTCTCTCCTCCGTCTGGGTGTAGGGGTCAAAGTAACTAAATGGTGGCCTACTCCTGTGGTGGGTGATATGATGCCAGAATATGTGCTGTGGGGCCTCTCTCCTCTTCCTGGGTGCAGGGGTCAAAGTAACTCAATGGTGGCTTCTCCTGTGGTGGCTGATATGATGCCAGAATATGTGCTGTGGGGCCTCTCTCCTCTTCCTGGGTGCAGGGGTCAAAGTAACTCAATGGTGGCTTCTCCTGTGGTGGCTGATATGATGCCAGAATATGTGCTGTGGTGCCTCTCTCCTCTGTCTGGGTCCAAGGCCTAAATCACTGAAAGAGGCCTTCTCCTGTGGTGTGTGATATGATGCCTGAATATGTGCTGTGGTGCCTCTCTCCTCTTCCTGGGTGCGGGGTCAAAGTAACTAAATGGTGGCTTCTCCTGTGGTGGCTGATATGATGCCAGAATATGTGCTGTGGGGCCTCTCTCCTCTTCCTGGGTGCAGGGTCAAAGTAACTCAATGGTGGCTTCTCCTGTGGTGGCTGATATGATGCCAGAATATGTGCTGTGGTTCCTCTCCTCCTCTTCCTGGGTGCGGGGGTCAAAGTAACTCAATGGTGGCTTCTCCTGTGGTGGTTAGTATGATGCCAGAATATGTGCTGTGGGGCCTCTCTCCTCTTCCTGGGTGCAGGGGTCAAAGTAACTCAATGGTGGCTTCTCCTGTGGTGGCTGATATGATGCCAGAATATGTGCTGTGGGGCCTCTCTCCTCTTCCTGGGTGCAGGGGTCAAAGTAACTCAATGGTGGCTTCTCCTGTGGTGGCTGATATGATGCCAGAATATGTGCTGTGGTGCCTCTCTCCTCTGTCTGGGTCCAAAGGCCTAAATCACTGAAAGAGGCCTTCTCCTGTGGTGCGTGATATGATGCCCAGAATATGTGCTGTGGTGCCTCTCTCCTCTTCCTGGAGTGCGGGGGTCAAAGTAACTCAATGGTGGCTTCTCCTGTGGTGGCTGATATGATGCCAGAATATGTGCTGTGGGGCCTCTCTCCTCTTCCTGGGTGCAGGGGTCAAAGTAACTCAATGGTGGCTTCTCCTGTGGTGGCTGATATGATGCCAGAATATGTGCTGTGGGGCCTCTCTCCTCTTCCTGGGTGCAGGGGTCCAAAGTAACTAAATGGTGGCTTCTCCTGTGGTGGTTGATATGATGCCTGATTCTCTGCTGTGTAACCTCTCTCCTCCGTCTGGGTGTAGGGGTCAAAGTAACTAAATGGTGGCCTACTCCTGTGGTGGGTGATATGATGCCTGGTTCTCTGCTGTGGGACCTCTCTCCTTTGTCTGGGTGCTGTGGTCAAAATAATAGTAAGTGACCTTCTCCATTGGTGGGTGACTTGAAGCCTGATTCTGTGCTATGGGACCTCACTCCAATTAATATTGTTTAATTTTTATTTATTTTATGTTAACTCATCATTTCCCTATCTACATTTGTTTGCAGGGGATTTAACTACATTTTGCTGCCTTTTGCAGCCCTCTAGCCCTTTCCGGGTGTGTTTTACAGCCTTTTTAGTGCCCAAAAGTTCGGGTCCCCATTGACTTCTATGGGGTTCGGGTTCGGGATGAAGTTCGGGTTGAGTTCGGATCACGAACCTGAACATTTTTCGAAAGTTCGGCCGAACTCGTCGAACCCGAACATCCAGGTGTTCGCTCAACTCTACTCTCTATCATTTCCCTGCACTTATAAATCGTTTTTTCATTTTTTTTTTCACAAAGAGGTTTTTTTAATTGCTGTCCCTAGCACCTTCTCACGTCTGTCCCTGCACTCAGAATGCTAGAAAATGTCTGATTCTAAGATGGCCGCTGTATTTGAAGGGCTGTGACATCACAGGGCTGGCTGGCTGCTTATTAGCTGCATCATGCAACAATATGGGTGATCTCGCCTTCCCATACTTCCTTTCTCCATGTCCTCACACATGTGATTCCTTACCACGAAGCGCGAGGATATTCGCATTTGTTGTGAATCGAATTTTTCCTGAAATTCTGATCGCGTTCCACTTCGTCAGATTCGATTCGCTCATCTCTATATCTAATCTCATGATAATTGATAATGTTCTGTTTAACTGGTATGCACATAAATCTATCCTACATGATGCTATGCTGATGTATCTAATCTTATCATGTGTGATATTATATGCTGCTATCTAGTCCTATCTTGCTTGATACTGTTCTGCTCAGCTGCATATCTAAATCTTTCAGGTGTGATCATGTATAATTTTGCTGCAGCATATACAACTTTATTCTGTTCATTGTACCCTAAGGCAAGAACAAAGTGTATACAGCATTATTCTTGTTGTTAGTTACCTATAGGAAAATTTGAACTTCTGGCATGCCCATATCCTGTACTAACCGCATTAGCTGGAAATGTTGGAATAACATTGTATACATAATATACATATTAGCACAATATAAGATTTAGTACGTATATAATATTAAATCTCATAGACTTTTTTCAATGCATAGTTTCCCAAATGGTAGACTATATATACAGTGAGGAACAGAAGTATTTGAACACCCTGCGATTTTGCAAGTTCTCCCACTTAGAAATCATGGAGGGGTCTGAAATTCACATTGTAGGTGCATTCCCACTCTGAGAGACAGAATTAAAAAAAAAATCAGGACCAAACATTGTATGATTTTTAAAGAATGTATTTGTCTTGCACTGCTGCACATAAGTATTTGAACAGCTGAGAAAATCAGTGTTAATATTCGGTACAGAAGCCTTTGTTTGCAATTACAGAGGTCAAACGTTTTCTGTAGTTCTTGACTAGGTTTGCACACACTGCAACAGGGATTTTGGCCCACTCCCCCCACACAGATCTCCTCTAGATCTGTCAGGTTTTGGGGCTGTCGCTGAGCAACATGGAGTTTCAGCTCCCTCTAAAAATGTTCTATTGGATTTAGGTCTGGAGACTGGCTAGGCCAGTCCAGAACCTTGATATGCTTCTTACGGAGCCACTCCTTGGTTACCCTGGTTGTGTGCTTCGGGTCGTTGTCATGTTGGAAGACCCAGCCAAGACCCATCTTCAATGCTGTGACTGATCTCACAATAAATGGCACCATTTATCCTCTCCTTAATACAGTGCAGTCGTCCTGTCCCCTTTGCAGAAAAGCACCCCCAAAGCATGCTGTTACCACCCCGATGCTTCACAGTAGGGATTGTGTTCTTGGCAACTCAACCTTCTTTTTCCTCCAAACACCACAAGTGACCCCATGACTTTGTCCCATGCCTCCTCTGGATCATGCAGATGGTCATTGGCAAACTTCAGACGGGCCTGGACATGTAATGACTTGAGCAGGGGAACCTACTGTGCATGCAAGATTTGAAACCATGACGGCAGTGTGTTATACCGAGAGTGACTTTGAAACTCTGGTCCCAGCTCTCTTCAGGTCGTTGACCAGCTCCCCCCTTGTAGTTCTGGGCTGAGCCCCAGTCCAGGGGAGACTGACAGTTGTCTTTAGCCTCTTCCATTTTCTAACAATTGCTCCAACAGTTGATCTATTTTCACCAATCTGCTTGACAATTGCCCCATAGCCCTTTCCAGCCTTGTGGAGGTTCACAATTTTGTCTCTGGTGTCTTTTGGCAGCTCTTTGGTCTTGCCCATGGTAGTAGTTGGCGTCTGACTGACTGTGGGGGGGACAGGTGTCTTTAAAGAGTTGAGACAGGTGTTACTAGATTAATGAGTGGGTAGAGGTGGACTTTTTAAAGACACAGTAATAGGTCTCTGAGGGACAGAATTCTGGCTGATTGCCAGGTGTTCAAATACTTATGTACAGCAGTGCAAGACAAATACATTCTTTAAAAATCATACAATGTGATTTCCTGATTTTTTTATTTTTTATTCTGTCTCTCAGAGTGGGAATGCACCTACAATGTAAATTTCAGACCCCTCCATGATTTCTAAGTGGGAGAACTTGCAAAATCATAGGGTGTTTAAATACTTCTGTTACTCACTGTATATATATATATATATATATATATATATATACATATATATATTCACATAAGAGATGAGTGAATTGATTGTACTGATTCAGAATTTTTTCAAAATTTTTCAAAAAATTTATATTCTAAACCTATTTGAATTGAATGAGTATATCTGTTTTATCAAAAACAGATATTGCGGTCCTGCGCTACCAATGTGTCCAGTATATTTATGATCCCCTTCTCCTACTATAGAGGAGTCGCTGCTAGATGCTACTGAGTTGGAGCCTCCTGCCCTGGCTCCTTTAATAGTATTCAGAATAAAGTTGTTGGTCAGGTTTGACCAGACATGAACACCTGCGCTGAATTGGGGAATAAGTTCGAGGAGCACTGTATGGTTATTCCGATTAATATATAACTACCTTATTGAAGTCTTCTATCTGTTCCGTTGTGGAATCGATGCTGTCTTTAGGTTCCAGTTTCTTCTTCACGCGATCTTTGGGTTCCACCTTCTCCAGGCGTGCGTCTCGCTCCGGCCGGCAGCGAGCGCGTGCAAGTAGGGAACCTCATGGACGCCGAGTTAAAAGGATTGTTTCTGGTGACGTCACCGTAATCCTAAGGGTACCTCAGGCGGACAAAAAACCTCCAACGCGTTTCGGAGCTCCTTCGTCAGGGATGGTCCTGTAGCTGTCATCTGAGGTATTTAAATAGGTATTCAGTGTTCCTCCTCCCCCGGGGCGTCCATTATTAACATATTCATGAATCGTCCATAGTATCTCTGCTCCGATCATTCACAGGCGCTTTTTGATAATGGGAATGTAGAGATGAAAGTTCAGAATGCGAATAATTCGATTTCTTGGTTCAGACCATAAGGGACCAGGCTATTTAATTGGAAGATCCACTTACTCTCTTTTTGAGACATTAGTTTGATGAAGTCTCCCCTCTTTTCATTGGTATTACTTTTTCTATGGCTCCAAAACTAGATCCCTTAAAGTTCCCAAAATGATGTTCCGTATAATGGCGTGATAGGGGATGCTCATCATACTTTTTTTGAATATTTTTAATGTGCTCTCCTATTCTAATTTTTATATAATAAATGATTTTTTGGGCATTTTATATAATAAATGATCCCATAGCTGTTGCATGTTAAATATTGATCTATTTTGTGGGTCCCATATATATGTTCGATTTCCTGTATATGGCATCTGTCCTGTGTTCTCACGTGTATACAATTTTTACACAATTTGCAAGGAAAGAAACCTTTTTTATTTATTATATTTGTCTTGTTTGTTTGCGGTCTTTCTGGTTTAATTGAGGGAGCTACTAGGCTCGCTAAATTGCATGCTTTCCTAAATCTAAATTTCGGATGGCTAGGGATTTTATCCCCTATCATCTTGTCTTGTTTTAATAGATCCCAGTGCCTTCTGATGATCTTCCTGAAGGTCTTATGACCGTCACTGAATTTTGTGATTAAGGGGACCTCTATAGTGTCTTTTTTTGTTTTTGTTTCTCCATCTATACTGGTCCCTTATTTATTCATTATCAGGTCATTATGATCCCGTTTTTTTACCTCCTCTACAATGGGTTTCAAGTCATTGATCAGGTAACCCTTCTCTAGGAATTTTTTGTTGAGGAGGTTAGTTTCTTCCATGAAATGTGCCTCATTTGAGCAGTTCCTACGGGCTCTGATGTATTGACCACGTGGAATATTGTTCAGCCATGTCTTCAAATGACAGCTTTCCAGAGGTATAAAACTGTTTGTGTCTGTTGGTTTATGGTATGTTCTCTTGTGGATTTGTCCATCCTGGATAGAAATAGTCAGGTCTAAAAATTCTGCTCCAATTGGGTGTGAATTTCAAGTAAAATTCGTTTTTATTTAAATCAATTAAAAATTCCTTTAGTGATAGTTCATCACCCTTCCATATAAAAACAATATTGTCAATAAAACGCTTCCAGAGGACCAGATTTGCACCGTTCCCAATCTTTGGGTCTATCACAAGCTCCTCCCATCTGCCCATGTATAGATTGGCGAAACCCGGTGCGAATCTGGTCCCCATCGCGGTCCCCCACGTCTGGAGGTAAAAATAGGGGCCATATTTAAAATAATTGTGGGTGAGTATGAAAGTGATGCACTCCCCCATGAAGGAGATCTGTTCCTCTGTAATGGTCCCCTCTTTTCTTAAAAAGTATTCAGTGGCCTGCCTCCCTTTTGTATTTTCAATAATTGTGTATAGGGAGGTGACGTCTAGGGTGCCTAGAAAGTAATTGTCTTGTCAATTCCCTTCTTTCAAGATCTGTAGGATATGTTTTGTGTCTTTTATGTGGGAAGGTAGTTGTTGTACATAGTTTTGTAATAGAACATCCAGATATTTTGATAGGTTTGAGGTGAGTCCTTCAATTCCCGATATTATGGGTCTGCCTGGGGGGTTGGTGTTGTTTTTGTAAATCTTCGGTAGATAATAGAACATGGGGATTCTGGGTTTCTGGTTGTTAATGTATTTGGCTTCTTCCCCAGATAGGATTCCTTTTGTGATACCTCTCTTTACTAATAAGTTCAGTTTATTTTTGAAGATTTCCGTTGGATTGATTAGTAATTTTTTGTACGTTTTTTTGTCACTAAGTAGGCGCATGGCCTCTTCATGGTATTTCTCCATATCTAACGTATGACTAGAGTTTGAAAGCTCCTGAGGGAATCAGAGTATTCACTTTTAGGGAAGTCCTTTTTACTGGGATAGTACTTTGATTTAGGTTATCTGTATTCTCAGTTGTATTTTTTTCTGATTCATTTTCTGTAATTCTATTGTTATTTTTGTAGCTTTTTTTGTCACTTTTTTTGTAACTTTTTTCGTATCATTTTTGGGAGGGTATTGTTTTGTGTTCCGTTGTCTTATTGTTGTTGTTTTGCTCTGTAGTTCTTTTTTCAGGAAATATTTTTTCAACGCTAAATTGCGTATACATTTCTTGACGCCTATGAATGCGTCGAAGGGGCAGAATATAGCTGTGGGGGCAAATTTTAGGCCCTTCTCTAATAGGTTTCTCTCGTCCTCTGTTAGGGTATGTTTGCTTAGACCTCACAGAAAAAAGATGCACCACATGGATAAGCAACTGACAACACTGGCTAATCCCTCACTCTGGTGTTAAAAGCTGAGAGATTCGCCAATATTTCCAATCAGGAACATATCGGAGCCCCTTTAAGCACCCCTTCACGGTATCTCAGCATGACATGGGGTCCTACCACTAGACTACCTATGGTGTGTGAACAAGGTCTGAACAGGTATTAAGCAGCCTACAGCCCCCTCCCACTCACCTGCATTGCAGGACCAACAATGCAATGGGGAACAAATGAGGCTGCAAGCTACACCTACAACAGACCATGTGACACCGGCTTCCAGGTGCAACAGAATGTTTACCAGCCATATGCAATGGCACATTCAATACATATAAAACAAGAATCACAGAAATAAACGTGGCCTAAATGGGTGGGACTGCTCCAAACCCCAAACACTGTGGCGTGTTTCTAACTGGGGGCAGTTCCTCCGCATGTGGTTCGCAGCGAACGGCTATCCCCAGCAAAAATTGCATACAATGGAGGATACCGGCGCGAACCACAAGCACCACACAAACATCCTACACAAAATAAAACATGTGCGGATGAAAATATATAAACACATACCTCACAGAAAAAGATGCACCACATGGATAAGCAACTGACAACACTGGCTAATCCCTCACTCTGGTGTTAAAAGCTGAGAGATTCGCCAATATTTCCAATCAGGAACATATCGGAGCCCCTTTAAGCACCCCTTCACGGTATCTCAGCATGACATGGGGTCCTACCACTAGACTACCTATGGTGTGTGAACAAGGTCTGAACAGGTATTAAGCAGCCTACAGCCCCTCCCACTCACCTGCATTGCAGGACCAACAATGCAATGGGGAACAAATGAGGCTGCAAGCTACACCTACAACAGACCATGTGACACCGGCTTCCAGGTGCAACAGAATGTTTACCAGCCATATGCAATGGCACATTCAATACATATAAAACAAGAATCACAGAAATAAACGTGGCCTAAATGGGTGGGACTGCTCCAAACCCCAAACACTGTGGCGTGTTTCTAACTGGGGGGGCAGTTCCTCCGCATGTGGTTCGCAGCGACGGCTATCCCCAGCAAAAATTGCATACAATGGAGGATACCGGCGCGAACCACAAGCACCACACAAACATCCTACACAAAATAAAACATGTGCGGATGAAAATATATAAACACATACCTCACAGAAAAAAGATGCACCACATGGATAAGCAACTGACAACACTGGCTAATCCCTCACTCTGGTGTTAAAAGCTGAGAGATTCGCCAATATTTCCAATCAGGAACATATCGGAGCCCCTTTAAGCACCCCTTCACGGTATCTCAGCATGACATGGGGTCCTACCACTAGACTACCTATGGTGTGTGAACAAGGTCTGAACAGGTATTAAGCAGCCTACAGCCCCCTCCCACTCACCTGCATTGCAGGACCAACAATGCAATGGGGAACAAATGAGGCCGCAAGCTACACCTACAACAGACCATGTGACACCGGCTTCCAGGTGCAACAGAATGTTTACCAGCCATATGCAATGGCACATTCAATACATATAAAACAAGAATCACAGAAATAAACGTGGCCGAAATGGGTGGGACTGCTCCAAACCCCAAACACTGTGGCGTGTTTCTAACTGGGGGGGCAGTTCCTCCGCATGTGGTTCGCAGCGAACGGCTATCCCCAGCAAAAATTGCATACAATGGAGGATACCGGCGCGAACCACAACCACCACACAAACATCCTACACAAAATAAAACATGTGCGGATGAAAATATATAAACACATAACTCACAGAAAAAAGATGCACCACATGGATAAGCAACTGACAACACTGGCTAATCCCTTACTCTGGTGTTAAAAGCTGAGAGATTCGCCAATATTTCCAATCAGGAACATATCGGAGCCCCTTTAAGCACCACTTCACGGTATCTCAGCATGACATGGGGTCCTACCACTAGACTACCTATGGTGTGTGAATAAGGTCTGAACAGGTATTAAGCAGCCTACAGCCCCATCCCACTCACCTGCATTGCAGGACCAACAATGCAATGGGGAACAAATGAGGCCGCAAGCTACACCTACAACAGACCATGTGACACCGGCTTCCAGGTGCAACAGAATGTTTACCAGCCATATGCAATGGCACATTCAATACATATAAAACAAGAATCACAGAAATAACGTGGCCTAAATGGGTGGGACTGCTCCAAACCCCAAACACTGTGGCGTGTTTCTAACTGGGGCAGTTCCTCGATGTAGTTGCAGTGACAGCTATCCCCAGCAAAAATTGCATACAATTGAGGATACCGGCGCGAACCACAAGCACCACACAAACATCCTACACAAAATAAAACATGTGCGGATGAAAATAATACCTGTTCAGACCTTGTTCACACACCATAGGTAGTCTAGTGGTAGGACCCCATGTCATGCTGAGATACCGTGAAGGGGTGCTTAAAGGGGCTCCGATATGTTCCTGATTGGAAATATTGGCGAATCTCTCAGCTTTTAACACCAGAGTGAGGGATTAGCCAGTGTTGTCAGTTGCTTATCCATGTGGTGCATCTTTTTTCTGTGAGGTATGTGTTTATATATTTTCATCCGCACATGTTTTATTTTGTGTAGGATGTTTGTGTGGTGCTTGTGGTTCGCGCCGGTATCCTCCATTGTATGCAATTTTTGCTGGGGATAGCCGTTCGCTGCGAACCACATGCGGAGGAACTGCCCCCCCAGTTAGAAACACGCCACAGTGTTTGGGGTTTGGAGCAGTCCCACCCATTTAGGCCACGTTTATTTCTGTGATTCTTGTTTTATATGTATTGAATGTGCCATTGCATATGGCTGGTAAACATTCTGTTGCACCTGGAAGCCGGTGTCACATGGTCTGTTGTAGGTGTAGCTTGCAGCCTCATTTGTTCCCCATTGCATTGTTGGTCCTGCAATGCAGGTGAGTGGGAGGGGCTGTAGGCTGCTTAATACCTGTTCAGACCTTGTTCACACACCATAGGTAGTCTAGTGGTAGGACCCCATGTCATGCTGAGATACCGTGAAGGGGTGCTTAAAGGGGCTCCGATATGTTCCTGATTGGAAATATTGGCGAATCTCTCAGCTTTTAACACCAGAGTGAGGGATTAGCCAGTGTTGTCAGTTGCTTATCCATGTGGTGCATCTTTTTTCTGTGAGGTATGTGTTTATATATTTTCATCCGCACATGTTTTATTTTGTGTAGGATGTTTGTGTGGTGCTTGTGGTTCGCGCCGGTATCCTCCATTGTATGCAATTTTTGCTGGGGATAGCCGTTCGCTGCGAACCACATGCAGAGGAACTGCCCCCCCAGTTAGAAACACGCCACAGTGTTTGGGGTTTGGAGCAGTCCCACCCATTTAGGCCACGTTTATTTCTGTGATTCCTATGTTTGCTTAGATTAAAAATTCCTTGCCCTCTTTTTTGTTTTTTAATTGATTTTATGTTCTGTCCCTTGCCTCTTTTTCCCCTTCTGGTTTTTTTCTTCTTGTTGATGATCGTGCCTGAAAAAAATCCTTCTTTATTGTTTTCCTTATTCTCTTATTCCCATTGTTCTTACCTTCCTCTGATTGTCTTTCATCCTGTTTTATTTTGTGTGTTTCATGTACCACCGTGCTATAACTCACTTTGTTATTTTTTGGGGTTTTTTAATAGTTTTTTTGGGTACTTGATTTATTTAGGCTTGATTCCGTATCCCCTTTTGATCTGTTATGGGGCCCCTGTGATTCCTCTATTGGGTTTTCCTCGGTCGGGGTCTCTAAAATCTCAAACCTATTTCTGGTTGGGAGTATAGAACCATAATCTCTCCTTTCTATGACATGTATTTCCGGTGAGAGTGGTATTTGGTGGATATTATCCCCTTCTGGACAATTTTTCTTCCTACTCTCTGGACTTTCCCCATAAGTGGAGAAATCATGTATAGGGCAATCTTTATCATTACAGAAGGTGTCGTCTATTGTGTTATAGTTGGACAGATCGTTATCCATGCTCATCTCCCTTTGTGGGGGTACAGTGGTTGATAGTATGTCCCTGGAGAACTTTCTTCTCTTCTTATTTAGTATATCTTCTTCCTTTGAATTTATTCTCCTTTTTATTGATCTGGAAAGCTTTACTATTTCCTCTCTATTTTTGTATGGTCTTATTTTTTCAAATGTATCCATTATTTCTTGATTCATTTTTATCAGCCCCCTTTTACGTTTTTCTATAATGAATATCACTGCTTTTTTTGAAAAATCATGGAACATTTTGTCCCATTCTCTGATCATGTTCAGATCTCCCAAGTTGCCATTAAGAGGTTTAGTAATTTTCAAACCTTTGGGGACACTATCATTGTATAGATAGTTCTCCAGTGACGCGACCTCCCATAGGTCTTGCATTTCATTTATTAGGAGTCGTTCTAGGTTTTTTACCCAGTTTATTGCTTCCATTATGAGGTCTTTTGGTTGATTTAGGTATACTTCATTCATATTAGTGTGATTGAAGAAGGCTTGGACTGATTTAATGCGCTCCTTGCGATCTTCCCATAATTCAGTCATTTCTTGGTCTTATTTTAATTCCATTGTACTGGACAATATGGCTTGCTGCAGTAAGCTGGGCAGTTTCAAATAGTGTATTGAATGAATATATCTGTTTTATCAAAAACAGATATTGCGGTCCTGCGCTACCAATGTGTCTAGTATATTTATGATCCCCTTCTCCTACTATAGTGACGGTCATAAGACCTTCAGGAAGATCATCAGAAGGCACTGGGATCAATTAAAACCAGACAAGATGATAGGGGATAAAATCCCTAGCCATCCGAAATTTATATTTAGGAAAGTGCGCAATTTAGCGAGCCTAGTAGCTCCCTCAATTAAACCAGAAAGACCGCAAGCAAACAAGACAAATATAATAAATAAAAAAGGTTTCTTTCCTTGCAAATTGTGTAAAAATTGTATACACGTGAGAACACAGGACAGATGCCATATACAGGAAATCGAACATATATATGGGACCCACAAAATAGATCAATATTTAACATGCAAAAGCAAGGGGATCATTTATTATATAAAATGCCCATGTAAAAAAATCTATGTGGGAAGGACAAAAAGGGAACTAAAAACTAGAATAGGAGAGCATTAAAAATATTCAAAAAAAGTATGATGAGCATCCCCTATCACGCCATTATACGGAACATCATTTTGGGAACTTTAAGGGATCTAGTTTTGGAGCCATAGAAAAAGTAATACCAATGAAAAGAGGGGAGACTTCATCAAACTAATGTCTCAAAAAGAGAGCAAGTGGATCTTCCAATTAAATACCCTGGTCCCTCATGGTCTGAACCAAGAAATCGAATTATTCGCATTCTGAACTTTCATCTCTACATTCCCATTATCAAAAAGCGCCTGTGAATGATCGGAGCAGAGATACTATGGACGATTCATGAATATGTTAATAATGGACGCCCCGGGGGAGGAGGAACGCTGAATACCTATTTAAATACCTCAGATGACAGCTACAGGACCATCCCTGACGAAGGAGCTGCGACGTAGCTCCGAAACGCGTTGGAGGTTTTTTGTCCGCCTGAGGTACCCTTAGGATTACGGTGACGTCACCAGAAACAATCCTCTGAACTCGGCATCCACGAGGTTCCCCTACTTGCCGGCTGGAGCGAGACACACGCCTGGAGAAGGTGGAACCCAAAGATCGCGTGAAGAAGAAGCTGGAACCTAAAGACAGCATCGATTCCACAACGGAACAGATAGAAGACTTCAATAAGGTAGTTATACATTAATCGGAATAACCGTACAGTGCTCCTCGAACTTATTCCCCAATTCAGCTCAGGTGTTCATGTCTGGTCAAACCTGACCGACAACTTTATTCTAAACCTATTTGAAACCTAACAAATTTCTTTTGATTTGTTTCAAGAAATGAGCCAGTGCATAACAGCCAGCCAGTGCATAACATTCCTGGGAAAGAGACACAACAATGAGCTATCTTTCCAAAATAAAAATAAGCTTAGTGTCTCACACTAGTAGATGTAATATTGCTATCTAAAGTCAATACTTAAGCTTTTAAAGAAATCTGTCAACAGTGACCACCCTAGCCAGCTGTTTGCATATACACTGTTGTTAAGCTGATTAACATTGTTTTTCTTTTGTTATTCTCAAGCTCTGTTCCTGAGTTATGATACTTTTCCTTAACATTAGACCTTTGGTGCAATGAGAGAATCACTTTTGCTCTTGTTACGCCGAAGCTTCCCTCCTTTCTGGAAGTGGAGCTTGGGTGCAACAAAAACAATGGTGACCATGTAGTTCAAAGACATTTTACTACATTTTATACCAATGCTAGTGACTGGATTACTGCAACAGACCAGGTAGCTCAAATATATTTTACTGCAAAAATTGCATTACTATATCTATGTTAGGGAAAAGATTACTGCATTTTATATATATATATATATATATATATATATATATATATATATATATTACTACTATTGAAAATTGTCAATGTGCAGTGTGTTTGTAAAAGCTGAGAGACATTTAACTGAAACTCTATTTTGTTAGTACTGTTTAATAATCTGTGTACAAAACCCATTACTTTATTTTAAAGGTCTCATAATAAAATGTCTGGTAAAAATCTTGAAGACTGAATCTTAAAGACACATGCCTCATTATCAGAGTGTTAGAATGTGGGTAGTTGCGGCACCAGACATCTGGGCAGTAGTAGCATTAGGTCACAGTTTTCCCTGGCTTATGATAGGCATCACATTTTTATTAAGGACAAATAGAATGAGATTATGGACTGGATGGCTCACTCCTCCTCTCAGTTACAGCAGGATGGTCACCTCTGAGTCTGACACAGTGATTTGGAGCCAGGGGTCACAGCATTCCTCCTTTCAGCCACAGAGAAGACTTTCAGTTGCATTCTCTCTGTCTTCACTGCCCCCTCCTACTGGTGCACCTTCTTTTTCCTAAGAAGAGGCAACAAAACCCCACTACACACCATGGCAGATAGTCAAGAATGTCTTCCTGTTGATGACTTATGTGAGAGCAGTAAGCATTTAATTAGCCATGAAGAGTAGGGTCCAGGGGAGGTGGGGGACCCCATGCATAGCTGTGTTAGTGGTGGTGGTGGTAGTGGAGCTCGCAGCCAGGGACAGTGATAGCAAATGTGGCACTAGTTGCAAATACAGAGCAGGGAATAGGGAGAGAGGCCAATGAGCCCTCAATGACATATAATAGTCTGATAAAAGTGACTTGGAGAGTACGGATTATGATGATTGTGTGTTGGATAGGAACTGAGAGCCAGATCAGGGTGCTGAGTAGAAGATGACATCAGAGGAGGAGGGTGGTGGTGGCTGTGGCAATAAAGAGCAGAGATAATGTGCCGCAAGAACCTCCAAAAAACTTCCTGGGCTAGATTTGTTGCGATTAGCAGCTTGTAAACTGGTGATGCCAATGATACTGTGAGTGCAGTCTCAAAACATAACAGACCTAAGCAAAGCTCAGCTGCCGCCAGCTCTGTAAAAGCACAGGAAAGCAGAAGCATTAATGTGTGTGCAAGATCCGCAGGATTAAAATAAGTTGTGAACATTTTAACATTCTAACAAATATAGGCACTGAAGCTGTATTGCAGCACATAAAGCAGCATCACCCCAACCAGGGACAAAATATAACTGTCTGCCAGCAATGGGAATACGAGTCCTCCTTACCCTGGTCTTCCTTAAGGCAGCTGGGCTGCATTCACATGCAGTACAGTGTCCTTGTCATTATCATCATCATTTACTGCTTCTCCGCTTAGACTACTCCTCCTACTCCACTCTGTCATCATCCATCAATAATGGAATGTGTGGCCAGGAAACAACTTCATGTGGCCAGCAATACGCTGGTGCAAAAGCTTAACTTCCAACTGGTCAAGTTGCTGCAGTGCAGACGCTGCCATACCACTTAGTGGATTCTGTTGCCTTTAGAGAACTGATAGTGTGCTTAGCCTAACTAGAAGATACCTAGCAACCATTATTTCTCCAAAAAATTACTTAAAAAAACATGGATCGCACACTCACATACTTTGCATTGATATATTGCCTCCTGGTATAATTTACATTCCATTTTAGCATAATTTATACTATACAGTACAATGCCAAAATTCACATACCGTACATGAGGCATTTGTATATGTTTTGATCAAAATGTATAAGCACACTTACCACGTCCAGGTTACCTCTTTCAAGTGGGTACCTTCTCTAAAATGGTGAAGCACCACTGCCGCAACAGTGTCTACAGGCAGCATCCCCCAACAGTCCAACATCACCCCTTCTGTCAGAAACCTTCACACTGGGCCCCACCATCCCAGAGGCACAGCACCACAACAGCAACCAAACAGTACTGCACCATGTCAATTTATGTCAACTCTGAAGCTCACTTGTCCATTTGGTCTCAGGAACTACACTAAATCAAGTAGGAATGTATTATCTCTTATGCAGTTTCCTGCTAATTACCAATAAAGAAAGCAAAGCACAAAAAAATTACTAAAATAGTTAATATGGATAATACTCCTACATGCTATGCATTGATCTATTGCCTCCCAACTATCTATTGCTTACATTGCTTCAAAGCATAATTTATAGCATACAATTAGAGATGAGGGACTTTTTCAAAAATTCGATTCGACAGTTCGCCAAATTTTTGGGAAAAAATTTGGTTCGATCTGAATTTATTCGCATCGAATTTTGTTAAAAAAGGCTATTTCCTGGCTGCAGAGAGCCTTTATAGTGGTGTAGAACACTGTGCCTTGCAGTAACACGCATAGAGAGTCTGCTTTGGTAGCGAAATAATACTGTGAGTCCATATGACATGCAGATGACCGGCGTCGCACTTAGAATCACTGCACACTTCACTTATTTGGGCAGTTACGGGGCCAAAACTGACCAAATAACTCAAGTATGAACTCAGCCTTACAGGTCTATGTTAGCGCCAAGAAGAAGAGCACTCCTTTTACACCATCGTCAGCTCATTTCACATAGCTGTCTATATACAAGTAGAGCTTATACAAGTAGAGCAAAATAGTGGCCCAGTCATGAACGGCTGGCCTCTTTTACACGAGCGTGACGGATTGGCTCCGGATGAGTTCAGGGTGCGTTCAGTGAAACTCGCACCATTTTGCAAGCAAGTTCAGTCAGTTTTGTCTTCGATTGCGTTCAGTTGTTCAGTTTTTTCCATGCAGGTGCTATGTGTTTTGATGCGTTTTTTTTTATGTGCGTGTTAAAAAAGGTTTACAAACAACATCTCTTAACAACCATCAGTGAAAAACGCATTGCATCCGCACTTGCTTGCGGATGCAATACATTTTTCACTGAAGCCCCATTCACTTCCTTGGGGCTAGTGCTGCGTGAAAAACGCAGAATATAGAGCATGCTGTGATTCTCACAACGCAGAACTGATGTGTGAAAAAAAATACTCATGTACGCAGACCCATTGAAATAAATGGGTCAGGATTCAGTGCGGGTGCTATGCGTTCACGTCACGCATTGTACCCGCGTGGAAAACTCACTCGTGTAAGTGGGGCCTTAGTCATTTGCTTTCTTTCATGGTATCAGCATGTCTCCGATTCTGCCCAGGGGTTTTTAATTAGACTGTATAAGAGTTAATACATGTCTAGTTGGTCTCAGTTGTACCAATGTTTAAGGCTGATGGGATAAAAATGCTGTGAAGTAAGAATACTTTCAAAAATATAAGTGTTAGGCTAGGTTCACATGTGACTGATTAGCTACGGATTCGCCATTGTGGATTTTTAAGCGGCAAATCTGAAGCATTGTACAGTATCCGCAAAGCAGATGTGAATTTCAGAATCATCACCCACATGCTGCATAAAAGAAACACAGCAGAAAAGCTGCGGCACTGAGGATTTCTAATCTGCAGCATGTCAACATGTCCAGTGGACTTTTTTGCAGATTTCACCCTTTTCAATGCAAAGAATGACTGCATCTAATCTGCAGCTCTTCTGCAACAAAATCTGCAGCATATGCACTTACCATTTGGTTCTTTTTTCTGCTGCAGATTAGAAGCAGAAATGCTCCAGAAAACCTGCAGCTATTCAGTCACATGTGAACCCAGCCTTAGTAGTTCATTTTTATCAATGAACAAAATGCAAAGAGAATGAACAAAAGATTAATCTAAATTGGCAGAAAGGTTGTTCTAAACATATTGGAGAACTAACCACAGATCTTCTGTGGCTGTAGTTTTGCAGAAATTCTGTCTCTTCATGTCATTCCATACAGACTTGATAATGTTTCAATGGCTTCATTATGCTGAAGATAGTTCCTAATGACACTGGCTGCATGTTTGGGGTTGTTGTCCTGCTGCAGAATAAAATGAAAGCTAATCAGATGCCTCCCTGATGGAATTGCATGATGCAGTATTTGTCTGTATTTCTCAGCACTGAGGACATCATGAATCCTAACCAAATCACCAACTCCATTTGCTGAAATGCAGCTGTAGACTTGCAAGGAACTTCCGCCATGTTTCACTGTTGTCTGCAGACATTATAGTACGGCTCTACAGGACTTGGGTGAACAAACTACTTTCTGTTACAGCCAAAAAGTTTACATTTTGATATGTTTCATCCGAAGTCGATTTGCACATCCCTACTCATCAGTCCAGAGCACATGCTGCAATTTTTCTGCTCCCCAGGCCCTATAATTCCATTCATAGTCGAGTCGCTTGGCCTTGTTTCCACATAAAAGGTATGGGTCTTTTACTTAAATTTTTCTATGAAGACCACTTCTGGCCAGACTTCTCCAAACAGTAGATGGGTGTACCTGGGTTCCACTGGTTTTTGCTAGTTATGAGCTGATGGCACTGATGGGCATCTGATTTTGAAGGGAAGTGAGCATGATGTGTCTTTCTTCTGCTGCACTAAGGTTCATTGGCCGACCACGGCAGCTAAGGTCCTCAATGATGCCCATTTCTTTCTGCCTTTTCAAAAGAGCTTGAAAAGCACATCTTGAAACCCCAGTCTGCTTTGAAATCTTTGGCTGACACCTTTGTGATAGGTCCTTAGGTGCAAAAAAAAAATGCAGAATATGATCTAGGCTCATGAGTCAAAATGTTAAATATTTGGTTGTAACAGAAGGCAGTTTGCTCACCAAAGTGCTAGATAGCTGTGCAATAATGAGTGTCTGCAGGCAACAGTGAAGCATGGCGGAGGTTCCTTGAAAATGCAACTGCATTTCAGCATGTGAAGTGGAAGCATGAAGGGGATTTGTTTAGGATTAATGATGTCCTCAGTGCTGAGAAATACACACAGATACTTTTCCATCATGCAATACCATCAGGGAGGCATCTGATTAGTTTTCAAATTTATAAACATACAGCCAATGTAATTAAGAATAATGTTCAGTGTAAAGAAGAACAAGGAGTCCTGGAAGTAATGATGTGGTCACCACTGATCCAAACATTATCAAGTCTGTCTGGAATTACATGAAGAGACAGAATTTGAGCAAACCTACACAGAAGATTTGTGGTTAATTCTCCAAGATCTTTGGAACAACCTCTCTGCCCATTTTGATTTCTCATTTGTTCATTCACTTTGCATTTTGGTAAACTATTAACAGTTCTATTTTTGAAAGCATTCGTACTTCACCACATTTTTTCACAAATGTCGTAGTGAGTGTGCTTATGCAGTGTGATCAAAATGTATACAAATGCTTCATGTAAGGTTTGTAAATTATGGCATTGTATAGTAAAAAATTATGCTGAGAAGCAATGTAAATTATGTGGGAAGCAACAGATAAATACATAGCATGTGAATGTATGATCCATGTTTCATTTTTTTTGTAATTATTTGGAAAAAATAATGGCTGCTAGATATCTTTCTGTGAGGCTAAGTACACACCATCAGTTTCCTAAAGGTAACAGAATCCACTAAGTGGTGTGGCAGCGTCTGCACTGCCAGCAACTTGGCCAGGTGGGAGTTAAGCTTGCAATCCATCGTATTGCTGCGAGTGTGCAGTTGTTTCCTGGCCACACATTCTTTTATCGATGGATGACAATGGGGCAGAGTAGGAGGAGTAGTCTGAGCGGAAGAATCAGTAACTCATGATGATGATGATGACAAGGACACTGTACTGCATGTGAATGCAGCCTGGTTGCCTCAAGGGAGACCAGGAGAAGGAGGGCACTCTTGTTCCCTTTGCTGGCAGATTGTTCTATTTTGCCTGATTTTACTGATTGGGCTGATGCCACTTCATGAGTTGCAATAGAGCCTTAGTGCCTATATTTGGGTTAGAATGCTCATGGATTATTTTAATCTTGTAGATCTTGCGCCAATGCTTTTGTGTTTCTGGACTGTCGAGGGAACCTCCATTTGCAGTGGTGTCATGAATGAATAAACTAAAACAAATTTAGGTTCTGTTTGGAATCTCGCCATGGTCAGATTCAAGTATGGAGACCTCATGGGTTTATATTGTGTGCCAGTACAAGAAATTCCTGCTGATAATGTTCGCCAGTGCAAAAAAAGTCCCTTATAATGTGTGGCAGTACAAAAATACCCTTATAATGTGTGCCTATATAAAAAAAATACCCCCCCCCTAATGTGTGCCAGTACAAAAACATGACCCTTATGTGTGCCAGTAAAAAATTCCCCTGTTTAGTGCTCCCCGCTTATACTACTGCCCCCATAGTGGTCCAACAGCATGCTGCCAAATGAAAAAAATAAAATGACCTGAGAACGGCGTTACAGGCGAATTTAGCAAGATGAGGGACATGCTCACAATTAAAGTGTTCATTGCCCACAGCCCTTCTGCCATCCCCACTTGTTCTTGGTGGCGCTGCCTGAGGCAATCACCTCACCTCATTGGTACCCCTTCCTACAATTGTTTATGACTACAAAAATAATACTTTGAAAGCATAGAGACCCCTCTATTTCGATTTACAGTGTACATCATATAGAGGTGTATTACTTGAATTTACAAATGCTGTATGCCACAATTTACAATTTTTTTTATAAATCCTTAAGTCAGACTGAAAAAAACTAACCAACGGCACACCTGCATTGTAATTATAATGCTAATTATATGTGCAAGACCTGTCATCCCATTTTCATTAATTCTATCAATCAAATTTGTAGAAGAAAAACATGAACACTGGGAATTTGTAACTTCAGATCTGAGGTGTGTTTGCACTACATTTAGAGTATTTAAATTGTGATATTATAGTAATTTGTTACACGGCTTTAGCTAAGTTGTTTCTAGTTCCAATTACAGTGGTATACATACTGTAGAAGACTGAGGTGGCACGTGAAAAATCCGATTAGGCCTCAGTTGTAGTATTAGGTTTTGCCACTAGTTTTTCTAGATTTGTTTCCTATCCACGCTCCCATCCCCTTGTTTGCTAAAAATGCAGGTTGTCTGCGGGAATTTCTTGTATGAGGCGGGGACTTGTCTTTTGCCTGGGGAATGGTTTTCCTCTCCCCGGCTGCGAGCGCAACCAATCATAACACTCGGCTTGCAGCCAGGGAGAGGAAAACCAAGACAAGTCCCCGCCTCATACAAGAAATCCCCGCATTGTGACCAAAGCGCACGAACGGGGGGTTATTTAAAAAAAAAATATGTTGCCTGGATGTTAGCGGGGGCCACACAGGAAGGTAGTGTAAGTATTTAACTACTTAAATATTAGTGAAGGGTCCTCTTTAAACTCTGAACCCATGCAGTGTGATATGAGTACTATGCCAAATGTTAAGTCTATGTTTGGAAAAAAGTGGTTTGTTCTGCGGAAGCCCCTAAAATATTGATAAACATTGGGTCCTGTGTCCATGGAGGGGAGAGAGGTGCAGGCTCTCCTTGATAATATCAGTGTGATCATATTAGTTAAAGCTTGTTTTGCAAACTCCAATAGCTTACAGACCCAGACTGTAGGGGTCACCTGTATTCATGGTGAAACTCGCGAGTATAATACCGCACTGGTTGCCATAGGAACTATGCTCAAGCGGGTAACCTGTCAGGTAGAGGTGATACCCACTCTCCTGTATGATGTAATACTGGGGAGGGATTTTCCTCTTTTCTGGGAATTGTGGGAGGAAAGTTTTAAAGAGCCACCAGTGGGTACGGCTTCTGGATAAAGGAAAAACGGAGTGACAGAACCTGAGCCTCTTGATGATGATCTGTCATCTCCAGGAAGTGCCACTTTCCCTTTTAATGTAATGTCATGTGACACAGAAGCCACCAATGTAAGTGAAATGCCAGAGGAGAGGATTGAAAATGTGTTATCAAATATAAAGGTTTCACATGACAATTTTGCCACAACGCAGCTGAATGACCATACTCTGGTTCGGGCCCGGAAAAATGTAAAGATAATAAATGGAGTACTGGCTTACCCAGGTGTCACACTTACCTATACACATATAGCGACGCAAATTGACACTCTGTATCAGATAGACAAGCAAGGTGAAGACATCTTAGAACAGCTGATAGTTCCCAAGCCATTCAGGCGGGTTGTCTTGGATCTAGCACATGGTCATTTGTTGGGGTAACATCTTGGCATGGAAAAGCAAAATAACGTATTTTAATGCGTTTCTTTTGGCCTGGGCTCATACCAGATGTTCAGGATTACTGTGCTTCCTGTCCTGAGTGCCAGTATACATCCCCTTCCCCTAATTTTCAAAGCCCACTGGTGCCCTTACCCATCGTGGAAGTGCAATTCGAAGGGATAGCTATGGATCTGGTAGGCCCTATTTTGAAATCAGCTCATGGACATCAGTACATACTGGTGATCCTAGACTACACCACCAGATATCCAGAAGCTATTCTGTTAAGAAATATGGCTGCAATGGCCGCAGCCAAACAGCGGGTCCAGGTTTAGTAGGGTTGGGATCCCTAAAGAGATCCTAACGGATCAGGGCACCCCATTTATGTCTATTTAGAGTGAAGCATATCCGAACATCAGTCTACCATCCACAAGCTGATTGTTTGGTGGAAAGATTTAAAAAAAAAACTGAAAAACATGTTAAGAAAAGTAATTCCAAAGGATGGGAAGGATTGGGACTGCCTACTTCCTTTTCTAATGTTTTCCATACGGGAAGCACCGCAATTTCACCTTTTGAACTTCTGTATGGCAGGCATCCCAGAGGGCTACTTGACATGGCTAAAGAAACATGGAACCAAAAATCTATCCCTTCCCACAGTGTAATTGAGCATGTTTCACTGATGCAGGAGCAGGCAGTCATGCCCTTGGTTCGGGAACATATGAAGAAGCCCAACAGTTTCAAAGTAGAATCTATAACAGGGGTGCGAAAGTTCGTCATTTTAATCCAGGGGATCGGGTGCTTGTGTTAATACCCACTGTAAAAAGCAAATTTTTAGCAAAATGGCAAGGGCCCTTTGCAATTGTTAAATAAATAAGTGAGGTGAACTACGTACCTAGTTTATCAGCCCAGAAAGAGAAAACCAGAACAGATCAATCATGTTAACTTGATAAAAACCTGAAAAGATAGGAAATCTCTGGTTGTAAACTCTCCTCCAAAATCCTCCACCCTACCTAAGGCTAGAATTGGTGAGTCCTTAATCCCACATCGAAAACAGGAATCACCAGAATTTGTACTGAGAAATAAAGACTTTTTCTCAGAACTCCCAAGCCTCACTCATATGATAAAACACGATATTGTCACAGAACCCAGAGTTAAGGTGAAGGTTAAGCCCTACCGTGTCCCAGAAGCTGGATGTGAGATCATTACCAAGGAGATTTAAAAAATGTTGGACCTGGGGTAATAGAAGAGTTAACAAATAAATGGTCTAGTCCCATCGTGTTGATCCCCAAACCTGATGGGTCCATCAGGTTCTGTAATTATTATCGCCAGTTAAACTCTCAAAGTTTGATGCCTACCCAATGGTGAAAGTGGAGGAGCTAATAGAAAAGCTGGGTAGTGTTCAGTACATAACAACCTTTGACTTAAGGGTACTGGCAAATTCCGCTAACTGAAAGTGCAAAGGAATGGACTGCTTTTTATGAACCTAGCGGTCATTAACAGTACACCAGATTGCCGTTTGGCGTACATGGGGCACCGGCAACATTTCAGTGTATGATGAACAGAATTCTAAGACCACATATTAGCTATGCGTCTGCGTGTCTTGATGATGTAGTAATATACAGTGGTGAGTGGGAATCCCACCTACAAAAAGTGCAATCAGAAAACCCTAAAAAGTGTGCCATTGGCTTTGAAGAAGCCAAGTATTTGGGCTACACCATCGGATGGGGTATACTCGAACCACAGCTAAACAAAACTGAAGCAATACAAAAATGGCCTAGACCCTTAAACAAAAAAGAAGTGAGGGCTTTTCTGGGAATTTCAGAGTATTATAGAAGATTTGTCCCCAATTTTGCATCTATTGGGGTTCCATTAAAAGACCTTACAAAAGGGAAGACTTCTGTGATGAAAAAGTGGACCTCAGAGGCCGAGAGAACGTTCCAGTCCCTGAAGTAAGCACTATGTTCCCAGCTGGTACTGGTATGTCCCGATTTTTAAAAACCCTTCTCGGTGCAAACTGATGCTTCAGATGCATGGAGCAGTGTTGTCCCAAGTAATTGATGGGGAAGAACATCCTGTCTTATACATAAGTCGAAAGCTGAATGACCATGAGAAGAAATATGCCACCATAGAGAAAGAGGCTTTGGCCAATAAGTGGACCCTTGACTCTCTGAAGTACTACAGTATTTGCTTGTAAGAGATCACAGACCATACAACTCTGAAGTGGATGCAAAATAACAAGGAAAAGAATAGTAGGTGACCAGGTGGTTTCTGTCCCTCCAGTCTTTTAGGTTCACAGTACAGCGCAGAGCAGGCAGCCTCCAAGGAAATGTGGATAGTTTGTCTCTTAATGTTTGTCGAGCCATGGTGGTCCAACCCTTAGGTTTGTGCTGGGGGGGATGTGGTGTCTCACATTGTATTTTTCAGGGGAAGGTAATTGGGGTGTATATGTGTCTCCCAGGTTCCTAACATATGCTGAAGAAAGCTATTTAGGAAAGGGTTAAAACCTCTAGCCTTGGTGCTGATGAGCAGCACCTGGCAAGGTGCTAGTTAACCAGGCTCCCCATTTCACTTGCTCTCTCAGCCTTGGGTGAGGGAGAAGCCATATCTCTGACAGTCCCTGAATGTCCTATGCAAGGAAATCGCAAATATCACAGGTTGCTGTACAAAAGGTCAACCATAGGTTTTTAGTGAATGTCATGGGGCCCAGCAGTCTCTGAGAAGTAATGTCCGCTGGATGGCCCCAGATCATAGCTCCCATATGTATCGGGGTTAACCAGAGCCTCTCTATCTCTGTCCATTTATTAAGGGAATTTTATGTAGTCCAGGAGGCAAAGTTTCTGAGATTTGTGGCCTGGTAGTAGAGAGCTATATCTGGTTGGGAGAGGCTGCCCTGAGACTTCTTTGAGGTCAGGACCGATTTAGCAATACGGTGTGGTTTGTTGTGCCATTCAAAAGTTAGGAAGGCAGATTGAATTTGGCGCAAAGTCCCCGGCGGTACTCTAACTGGGAGCGTTTCAAACAAGTATAGCAATTTGGGTAAGATCGACATCTTGATTGCTGCTATACAACCCAGTAAGGATATATGCAGGGATCTCCACTTATTGAGGAGCGTATTAATATTAGCTATGACCGGCGGAAAGTTATCTCCATATAAACCAGGGTAGGTAGGGGTAATATAAACTCCTAAGTATTTTATAGAGCGGTTTTGCCAGGCTTATTTAAACGGATGCTGCGGGGCAGACAGAGTTTGTGGGGGAATATGTAAGGGTAAAGCTTCCGTCTTTGTGTTATTTATTATATAACCTGATAGCCTACTATATGTATGTAAAGAAACAGGGACAGCCCTGTCTGGTGCAATGTTTAATAAGGAACACCGAGGAACAGGCATGGGGTAAATTGATAAGTGCCATAGGAGCCGAATAGAGTCCTCTAAGTGCTTGCGGAAATGGGCCTGTAAACCCAAATATCTGCAGAGTATGAAATATAAAAGACCAGCTAAGATGGTCAAAGGCCTTTTCCACATCAAGGCTAAGGAGTAAGGCTTCAGTCGACTCCTTATTAACCGCATCAATCAGGTCCACCACCCGTCGTGTATTATCCCCCGCCTGGAGGAACCGGACAAACTCTACCTTATCTATGTGGATCAGCTGAGGGAGCCAGTAGCTTAATCGATTCGCAAGTAGTTTGGTAAAAATCTTAAGATCTGAATTTAGCAAACTAATTGGACAATAGCTAGCACATTCTGAGGGATCTTTTCCTTGTTTTGGTATGACTGTAATAGAAGCGTGAAGCATAGTTTGCGGAATTAGTTCTCCTGCTAAAAAGGAGTTGAGTAGTGAGACCATATATGGGAGTAAAATCTCAGTATATGTTTTATAATATTGATATGTGAGACCATCAGGTTCCGGCCCCCTTTTGGATTTAAAGAGAAACTGTGACTGTCTGCTAAAAGTGGCCTCAACAAAGTTTAACAGTTTCCTGTGTGATGAGTATATTAATTAAGAGGTAACAGTTACCCATTATGAGGGCATGTGTTGTATGCTCACTGAAGATGCACAATGCAAACACAGCTACTGAGGTATTCCAGTGTTGGTAGAGGGTGGTCTCACCGAGGCACATAGGTTGTAACAAACGAGTGTCTAAATGCAGAGAGACTCTGGTGAGACCTCCCATGATGGTGATACTTTTGATTGCAAAGCTTTAGATTTAATTAAAAGGAATACCATACAAGTACATGTCCTGTGTCACTGAGAGGCCATCACACACTATATATATGCCTTTATTTATTGAAGTATTAGACTCTTGAGATTTCCTTACATTGTAAGGGCGGGTTCACATCACCGTTATAGATTCCGTTTTTTTTTTCCGTTATAACATGGTTATAAAGGAAAATTATGGAATCCATAAGACGGAAGTAAAAATGGAAGCCTTTAAGAGGCATTCTGTTTACATCCTTTATAATACAAGTCTTTGGGCAGCATTATGGATCCGTCCGGGTTTCCATTATGCAGGAGTCCGGTCCTGCATAACAGAAACCAGGACAGATCCGTTATGCTGCCCATAGACTTGTATTATGATGGAATGCAAAATGGAAGCCTTTAAAAGTCTATCAGAATCATAACGAATCCGTCTAGTTTACATTATGCAGAACGGAAAAAGAAGTCCTGTCGACAGGACTTTGTTTTCCCTCTTGCATAACGGGAACCAGGCGGACTTTTTTTATGACTGATCAAGAAGACGGAATTCCTCTTAAAGGCTTCCGTTTTGACTTCCATCTTATGAATTCCGTTATTTTTCATTATAACCATGTTATAACGGAAAACAATGATGGAATTCATAAAGGTGATGTAATCAAGCCCTAACATTGTCACATTCGAAATATGTCTACTTAGAGGATTTTTTTATTTTATTTTCTTTTCTGTACTATAATATATTTTTTGTGGCACATTACCGGGAGTCTTAAATATCACTTGTATAACTTTCTCCAGTCAGTCTGCCTTTAGTTTGACAATAAGAATCAGAAATATTAGAAGATATTTGAGGGGTTTTAAATAAATATATCTAAAAGATGCCTATACAGGATTTAACTATGTTTTTACACAGATTGTATTACTTTGCATCATTTTTAAAGAACGTTTAAGGATATCAGACAGGTTTTAGGTTGAGGATATTAGACAGGAATGAGAAGTGTAGAGAATTGATCCAAATTAGATTAAGGAGGTGTCCAAAACTTATTAATTGGGTTACCCCATGACTAACGTAAAAAATAAAAATTAGACATCATATAGTGCATGACAATTTCTTTCTAACAAAGCTAGAACCAGCCCTGATTTATATCAAGCTGGCAGTTCAAGAGGAGTGTCTTTTCTGCTGCAGCTCAGGCGGTGTGTCTTTTCTGCTGCATCTCTTTCTCTATCACCAGGATGAAGGATGAAACTGAGCATGTGCGGCCATCTCAGTGAGCCGGACAAAGAAATAAGAAAAAAGAAACAAACAGCAGGAGGCATTATTAAGATATATTTTATTGAATAATTCAGGGGCTATGCTAAATTATTAATTACATGCAATCACAAAAGTATTCGGATTTGGGGGCTAGTTTTTTTTGTGGGAAAACTCCTTTAAGTTTTAGAACAAGGTGGTGGGATAAGTTGATAGCGTCTTTAATATGTGTTCCATGACATACAATAACGTTTCATCTGAGCGATTTTTCTTGTTAAAGAGCTGGACTATACAGTTATCGGGAATGTAATCATTTTTGGCAAGGAAATCCTTGTTTTGTATCGGATGTTGTTTTATACTTACTCATTAGGAGAATTGATTACAGGGGTTTTCCAAGTCTTTACAATTGATGACTATCATCAGGATAGTTCATCGGTATCTGATCGGTGGAGGTCCGACACCCAGGATCCCCACCAATTAGCTATTTGAGAAGGGAGCTGCGCTAGGAGTGTCACCACGGCCTTCTCTCAGCTTTTCCTAGGCCAGTGATCACACGTTCATGGGACACGTGGCCTAGGTGTTGCCCTTTAGAAGTAAATAGGGCTGAGCGCAATACCAAGCACAGCTACTATACAATGTACGGTGCTGTGCTTGTAGAGCTGAGAAAAGGCAGCAGCGCTAAGAGGAGCACCAATGCCTTCTCAAACAGCTGATCTGAGGGGGCCTGAGTAGTCTTGAGCTAACTGAGCTTCAGATCATAGATCTTTGATTTTAATGCTGTCTTCAAACAGCAGTAAAATGTATGGGCTGTGCAGAGACAAAACTTGTATCACCTGAAGGCTCGCGAGACTTTGGTGAATTAATTTGGTACTCCTATCAGTGGCTTTAAAAACATTTTAAAATAGGAATCCGAGGTCGTGTTTGGAACTGGCTACTGACTTCGTATTCCTAATTTTAAATGTTTTTAAAGACGCAGATAGGAATACCGAATTAATTTCCCGAAGTCTTACGCTACTTTGGACAGTACAAATTTTGTCTACGCAGAGCCCATACATTTTAATACTTTACTAAGACAGCATTAAAATTGAAGTCTTTGAATATATGGACTTCGGATCTATGATCCGAAGCTCGATTGGCTCAAGACTAGAGATGAGCGAACTTTAAAAAAAAGTCAGGCGTTCGGCGTTCGGGTTGCGGTAAGTCACGCATCCCGTTATGGATTCCACTATAGCGGCATATGGAATCCATAAGGGGCGGCTGCCACCAACCCGAACTGTTGAACAGCCGAAGGACCTGGGGTGATGTCACTGTCATGTGATCAGTGCAGGGGGCGTGGCTCAGCACGGGATCAAATCCAGTGCTGAGCCACGCCCCCTGCACTCATTACATGACAGTGACGTCACCCCAGGTCCTTCGGCTGTTCAACAGTTCGAGTTGGTGGCAGCCACCCCTTATGGATTCCATATGCCGCAATAGTGTAATCCATAATGGGATGCGCGACTTACCGCAACCCAAACGCCGGACTTTTTTTTAAAGTTCGCTCATCTCTACTCAAGACTAGTCCTGGGTGTCGGACCTCCACCGATCAGATGCTGATGACCTGTCCAGAGGATAGGTCTTCGTATGTAATGAGTTGGAAAACTCTTTTAGATATGTTTGTAGAATGATGTTGATTAATTGTAATGCAATAACAAAGAGAAAAACTAGGTATAAAAAGGGTGAAAAATATCCAATCCAATAAGACACCAGAAAATATAACCTATCCCTTTTGATACGAGGAAAAATAATTCACTCCATCATGCCTCCACTCAGCTCTAAATTAAAACAGCTTCCATTTACTTAGCAATAACAGTAATGAATTACTTGAACTATAGCCAGTTTGTCACCAGAGGTTAATGAATCCTTCGTGCATTTTGTGTAGATCACTAGACATTGCCACCGGCCATCTGTACGTTATTATTTTTATCATAAATTTGCGTTTATGCCTATGTTACCAAGTCGTAAATTATGTTCTAAATAACTAATCAGCAATGTCAAAATATGTCTATTAAAATTAGCTTATAAATGACCCAAAGCAAAGACAAACAAGAACAATCATTGCCTGTACAGCAGAGGTCACACTCATACAAACCGTACTGCTAAGGCTATTTCAAGCATGAATATTCTAACAGTATCCATAGCAAAGCAATAGTTTGTCTCACACATAATCATAGCTTCACTTTCCTCGTAAGAGCTTGTGCTTTCATCTTATACACAGACATCACTTTTAGGATGAAATGTCGTATTAGTCTGTATCACGTTCACGTTTTGAGGGCTGCCCTTCAAATACTGAGTTCATTATAGTGACACTTTTCAAAGTTAATCATAAACTGTCTCTCGTCTCCAGAATTAGCTGCCAATAGCGAAAGTGCTTGAAGTGAGAAAGAGACAATAAAGCTTCCAGAAAGGGCAAGCTGTAGTCATTTCAAACTGTAAAATTGCCCCATCACCAGAGCACGACATGCTGTCACTTGTCCCTGAGAATGTCATATCCAATGCTGTACAGTAATACAAGGAGTAGATTATTTTGCAAGTATAATAGCATCCCTTTTTTTCAGCGTGTCGCCTCTGTAACAGCAATCAGTAAACACAAATACATCAAGGGACAATCCGCCTGGCTTTATTTGTAATGTTTTTTTCCTTTAATCATTCCTTGATTAACTCTGACATTGAAAAGTTTCGCACTTGTGGTCTATGACAATAATATTTCTGTATATAACATGGCTTCTTCCAAAATATGTTGAGTATCTCTGTGTGTACAAATGTTTATACAATGGTGTAGTTAGTGACTTTACCTCCTTAAAAGCTATGTACACCTCGGGAAGCTTTTTTTTTGTATGATTGCATGTTACTCACTCTTGGCTGAAAATAGTTTTTTTTAATAGTTTTTTATTAAAAATATTGTACTGTTCTGTCACAAAGGGTTAACAGTTTTTCTAGTTGTTTTGTATTTTCACTTTTAATTTGTGCTGGTCATCTAATAAACCATATCTCTAAACTACTGAGAGGTCATAAATACTTATTTAAGCCACATTCTTATCAGTAAGATAAGAACTGAGCTATTATGAGTGTTTAGAAGGTCAGAAAGCAGAGATAAGGAGTCGTCTGCTTCTGGTTTGACGGAAAAGAAAGGAAATCTAAAGTGTGCTACTAGAGCATGTCAGCTCTCTACAGAAAAAAGGATGCCATATTTTTTAATAAAGACAAATTTAAAAATATATATTTTTAGCTCAAAATGAGTACAATGCAATAATAAAATAAATTGCTCCCAAAGGTGTACATAGCCTTTAAGTATATGGTCTAGTTTGAGCCCTAAAGGAGTGTTCTGGTATTACTATGGTTTTTAACAGACATGTTCATTGTTAGGTCATATGTAGAGTTTAGAGAACCCGAACTGTATAGTTCGGGTTCGTACCGAATTTTGGGGTGTTCGGGACACGGACACGGACCCGAACATTTTCAAAAAAGTTCGGGTTTCGGGTCCATTGTTCGGCGATTTCTTCACGCTTTCTGAAGGACTGCACAGCAGCCAATCAGCTAGCGTTTTACTTCTTGCCCTAAGAAGCCATCACAGCCATGCCTATTAATGGCATGGCTGTGATTGGCCAAGTGCAGCATGTGACCCAGCCTCTATTTAAACTGGAGTCACATAGCACCGCACGTCACTCTGCTCTGATTAGTATAGGTATAGGATGCAGCTGCTGTGAGGGCGAGATTAGGCAGGCAAAACTCAGCAAAAACACCTAATGAAGTGATCGATCTACAGCTGTGAATCATTAAACTTCTGCTAGTTAATTGCTCACTGGTTTTTAGGCTGCACAGAGCGTTTTTCTGTCACTTTTTTCTGGGGTGATCGGCGACCATTTTGTGTCTTTTGGTGCACCAGCACAAGCTGCCACCAAGTCCATCAATCCATTAATACTAGTTTTTTTTGTGCTATATCCTACATCAGGGGCTTGGCTGTGCTTATTGTCACCCCTAGAAATATTTTATTGAGGGTTGAAATTAAATTGCCAAAATAGCAATCCCCTAAATCTGGTGTTCCAGCTGTGGCTAGCAAAGTGTAATACTGTCTGCTGTCTGGCAAAGGATAGATTTTTTTCTGTGGTGAAATTCAATTGCCAAAATAGCAATCCCCTAAATCTGGTGTTCCAGCTGTGGCTGGCTAAGTTTAGCACTGTCCGGCAAAGGATAGATATTTTTCTGGGGTGAAATTCAATTGCCAAAATAGCAATACCGTAAATCAGTGGTTTCAGCTGTGGCTGGCCAAGTTTAATAGTGTCCGGCAAAGGATATATTTTTTTCTGGGGTGAAATTCAATTGCCAAAATAGCAATACCGTAAATCAGTGGTTCCAGCAGTGGCTGGCCAAGTTTAATACTGTCCGGCAAAGGATAGATTTTAAATTGTCCGGTGAAATATTACCATTTTTGCCAGGTACAAACCCCTGCACTGCATAACTGACAGGGAACTTTCAATTGGCGGTTACATTCTTGCATGAAATAAAGCCTTTTTGGGCTGTGAAGCCAAAGGTAGTAACTGTTTTTTTATTTTTTATTTTTTTAAATAAATTAGTGTAGACCCCAAAACATTGGGAAAATATAAAAAATAAAACAAAGTGTAAGTGCACGGTAGTATAACAGTGGTTGGGTGAGGCCGGTATACATGTCTATTCTGCATAAGGTACAAACAAGTCCTTTGGGATCCATGCCTGGTTCTTTTTATTAAACGAAAGCTTGCCCACATTGTCTGTGTACAGGCGGCTACGCTTGTCTGTGATAATGCCACCAGCCATGCTAAACACACGTTCAGACAATACAGTGGCTGCAGGGTAGGCCAGCACCTCCAAGGCGTAAAGGGCAACCTCAGGACATGTGCCCAATTTAATGACCCAGAAGTTGAATGGGGCAGACCCAGTGGCGTAGCTATAAATGATCGGGCACCACAGCAAATTTTTGAAAGGGGCCCCCCTCCCCCAGTAATTTTTGTGCAAACCCCTTCCTTTCATGCCGCCATGCCTGTAGCTACTAAAGATCGCTCTCTCAGACCAGGCCCAGCAGCTGTTCCATTCGCTTGCTACACTGTCTATACTGCCACTGTATATAATTTCATTGTATAATACTGTTAGTTCTCCTCCTCCTGGATGGGCCCTTTCTAGGTCACGGCCCCAAAGCAGTTGCTTCCCCTGTAGCTATTCCCCTAGGCAGACCCATCAGTTAGTACGTGTACTGTTCCACCATGTTGGTGAAATGCTGCCTCCTGCTAAGATGTTCCCGATCTGCTGGTGGTGCAGGTTGTTGTGGTGTGATGACAAAGCTTTTCCACATTTTGCCTATGATAACCCAGCCTTCTGAGGTGTTGCTGGTGACCCAGCTGCATTGGCAAATTCTTCCTCCTCCTCCTCCTCTGCCTTCACCTTGTGCTTCCACTGAGTCCCCGGTGTCAGGAGTGAATGCCATCAGCAGCGTGTCTACTAGCGGGCTCATCTTCCTATTACACTCCACTGAGGGAATTAAGGACGGCGCGTTGTCCTTTTAACGGGGATGCAGCAGGGTGGCCACCCAGTAATCAGCACAAGTTAGATTTTGTGGCAGTAACTGGGCGGTCGTTGAGCAGGCACTGCAGCATGTAGTCTCTCATGTCTGCCAGGCTGCCCAGAGGCAAGGACAAGCTATCCTCTTTGAGTGAGGTATATTGTCTGTGTCCTCTGTATCCCCCAGCGTTCCTCCTACTCCTCTTCCTCATCCTCCAGAACTGTGCCCTGGCTGGACAATTGTGTTCCAGGCCAGGGCCTATGTTGGTGCAGATACCCACTCTCCGAGCCACTTGTATTTGGTTGGCCTTAAGTTAAGGATAAGGCGTGTATATAGTTTTGTTTCTTTATATGGTTAGTTTAGCTGCCTTATAGTTATTTTAATATGTTTTTAAGTAAATTTGTAAATAGGTTGTTAATGGTTTGAGTGAAAGGGAGGGGGGTGGGTGTTGAGTGTGTAGGGTGTGAGGCTGTTTGGATATATTTTCCATCCGCTTTCTACACTGTCTATACTGCCACTGTATATAATTTCATTGTATAATACTGTTGAGGGGGCCCTGACAAAGTCTTTTAGCCCTCCTCCTCCTCCTGGATGGGACCCTTCTAGGTCAGGGACCCAAAACAGTGTGCTTTCCACGCTTCCCTGTAGCTACGCCCCTGGGCAAACCCATCAGTCAATACGGGTACTCTTCCACCATGTTGCTGAAATGCTGACTCCTGCTGGTGGTGCAGGTAGTTGTGGCGTGATGACAAAGCTTTCCCACATTTCGCCAATGCTAACCCAGCCTTCTGAGGTGCTGATGGTGACCCAGCTGTCCGTGAGCTGGCTTGGATGCTACCCTGCTGAGAACACGGTTCCTCCTACTCCTCCTCATCCTACTTATCCTCCTCTTCCTCCAGAACTGTGCCCTGGCTGGACAATTGTGTTCCAGGCCAGGGACTATGTTGGTGCAGGAACCCACCCTTCGAGCCACTTGGATGTCACTGGCCTTAAGTTAAGGATAAGGCGTGTATATAGTTTTGTTTGTTTATATAGTAAGTTTAGCTGCATTATAGTTATTTTAATATGTTTTTAAGAAAATTTGTAAATAGTTTGTTAATGGTTTGAGTGAAAGGGGGGGTGGGGGTGTTGTGTGTGTTCGATTAACTGAATTGATTTTTACTGTCTTGTGTTTAGGAATTTCTGCACCCCAAATTCAGCACATGTGGCAGGCAGGGGATGTGTGTCAAACCGGCTAGGCCCAGACCTGCTAGTATATTTCGCCCATTAGCGCACAACACCAGGCCGGGCTGGAGGCTCAGTGGCACCAACCAATGGTCGGTCTGTTGTTCCATGCCTGTCCACAGCTCCTGCGTGGTGCTGGGTTTGTCCCACAAACACACAAGTTTTAAAACAACCTGCTGTCGTTTCCCCCTGGCTGTGCTGCTGTGGGTGGTAAAGGTGTTACGCTGAGTGGATGAGGAGGAGGTAGAGGAGGAGGAAGCCGAGTAGGAGGAGGAGGTAACAGGATACAAAGAGAAATGTCCAGCAATCCTCGGGGGCGGAAGGACATTCGCAAAAATGCTATCCGCCTTTGGGCCAGCCGCTACATTTACCCACTGTGTTGTTAGTTATGTGGACGTTGCCACAGGTAGCGTTGGGCAGTGCACACTTGATTTTGTCCACCACTTGGTTGTGCAGGGAAGGGATGGCTCGCCTGCAAAAGTAGCGGTGACTGGGATACACATACTGTGGGACAGCCACCGCCATAAGGTTTTTAAAACTGTCCACCAGACAGAATGACAGCATTTCAAAGGACCAGGAAGTTTGAAATAAGGCATTCAGAGCCATGGGTAGGGGGATACTTCCTCTTTCTATTTCTTTTTCTCTCCAGTGTTTGGGAGATGGACAGCTGATAGCTGAACACTTCCATGGGATTTGGTGGAGATGCTTGGTGACAATGACAGATGTGGTGGCGTTACTGCCACATCCTCTGTTTTCTGGGTGACAGGTGCCACTGTCACTCACTTGGGCTCAAGTTTAGAATCTTTATTTATTATTTTTCTGTATTTTATTTTAAGTCATCTCCCTATTCACATATGTTTGAAGGGCATTTACCTACACTTTGCTGCCTTTTGCAGCCCTCTAGCCCTTTCCAGGGCAATTCTACAGCCATTTAAGTGCCCAAAAGTTCGGGTCCCCATTGACTTCAATGGGGTTCGGGGTGAAGTTCGGGTCGAGTTCGGATCCCGAACCCGAACATTTTCATGAAGTTCGGCCAAACTTCTCGAACCCGAAGATCCAGGTGTTCGCTCAACTCTAGTCATATTTCCGTCGCTGCCCTGCTCTCCCCTGCAGACATGATATCCATGATATCCGCACTACACACCATGTGGAGGCCTCAGTACTTCTGCCTTGAGCTCCATCCTCTGTTTCCTTAGGGTGCACAAGCTCATCTCCAGCCTCTTAAAAGGCCAGAGCTCATGCTTTTAAATCCTTCCACAGCCAATCACTGGGTTCACTGGGTATTTAAGCCACTTTCTTCAGTTGGTGCCTGAGCTTTATGTCCCCTGGTGAGCAGAAAAGCTGTTCTGATATTCTTGTGCTATTGCGATTTATCTAGTCTGCCTGCATCGTCTGTATCTTCACTATCACCATGCCTGCCTATTTATCCTGTGTCTCCCACCATCTATGCTGCTAGTGTGCCTTCTGGATCTCAGACACCTGCATTCAAGCCTTAGTGACTGCTCAGACTATACCTGTTGTTTTCGGTGTATTTTTTGCATCCTGAGAGTCTGGTGCATAACCCCTGTGACTCAGCTGCCATCTACACAGAGACTATCCCAGGAGGTTGGGGTTCAATTGTTTCCCTGCAGCAAAGGACAGAACCCTGTACAAGGCCTAAAGAGTGAATACCAGAGGAGAACCAGAATAATGTCTTTAGGGTTTAGGCCAAAGATAATTCAGTTAGTTTACACAGTGAGTCCACACTCACTGATCTGTAACACTCATGTAGTTGCTTACCTCATGCACTATACGCCTTCCCCATGCTTTTGTTTTTTTTTAGTCTGGATTCTTCTGATACATTTCAACTATATAAACAAACCACTGTGGTTTGTTTCCATCCTGTATGTAGCACTTCCTTTCGCTGTATCCAACCAAACCCATGATGCACAGCTACTGTACTGCTCCTAACAACTCCCAGCTAGTTTATAGCTCCTCCCTCAAAACTAACTTCATATACACTCCCCTATCACTGCCCTTTTGCTGCTTTTCATGTAAATTGCTAGGGTCTCAAAAGATTCAAAACCCAAGCACCAATGCATATATGCCAAATTCTCAAACTAACACACACAGACACCTTAGCACTAAAACATATTTTACTTGCTGGATGGGCATTACATTCAGCACTACCAAATATACACAACAATACAGCACTACAAACAGTGCCTTGAAAAAATATTCATACCCCTTTAACTTGTTTACATTTTCTCACATTACACCCACAAACTTAAATGTATTTTACTGGGATTTTATTTGATACACCAACACAAAGTAGCAAGTATGTGTGAACTGAAAAGAATATGATGCATATTTTTCAATATTTTTAATAAATAAAAACCTGGAAAGTGGCAATGCTTTGTAGGACCGCCGTTCATTGCAATTACAACTGCAAGTCTTTTGGGGTATGTCCAGTGGCATAGCGTGGTTTGCCAGCACCCGGGGCAAGACAAAAATTTGCGCCCCGCCCCCCCCCCACCCTGTGGACACGCCCCTTTTAACAGATTATGTAGTAGATTACTTGCAGTCCTATGTTACACCACAGATAACACAGTTCTAACTCTCTGAGTACAGATAATGTAGTAGATGTCACCTGCAGTCCTATGTGACACTACAAAAAACACAGTGATAACTCCATGAGTAGAGATAATGTAGTAGATGTCACTTGCAGTCCTATGTGACACTACAAAATACACAGTGATAACTCCATGAGTACAGATAATGTAGTAGATGTCACCTGCAGTCCTATGTAACACCACAGATAACACAGTGATAACTCCATGATACAGATAATGTAGTAGATGTCACCTACAGTCCTATGTAACACCACAGATAACACAGTGATAACTCCCTGAGTACAGATAATGTAGTAGATGTCACCTGCAGTCCTATGTAACACCACAGATAACACAGTGATAACTTCATGAGTACAGATAATGTAGTAGATGGATGGGAGGCCCCAGAATTCAGAACACGCACAGTGTGACCTGAAGTCTGGGGCCAGGGTGCAGCAGAGTGGGCGAAATTCTATCCATATAATGGCCCCCCTCTATTAGTCATATAATTGCCCCCCTCTATTAGTCATATAATGGCCCCCTCTATTAGTCATATAATGGCCCCCTCTATTAGTCATATAATGGCCCCCCCTCTATCAGTCATAAAATGGGCCCCTCTATTAGTAATGTAATAGCCCCCTCTATTAGTAATGTAATGGCCCCCTCTATTAGTCATATAATAAGCCCCTCTATGAGTAATTTAATGGCCCCCTCTATTAGTAATATAATGGCCCCTCTATTAGTCATATAATAGCCCCTCTATTAGTCATATAATGGCCCCCTCTATTAGTCATATAATAAGCCCCTCTATGAGTAATATAATGGCCCCCTCTATTAGTAATATAATGGCCCCCTCTATTAGTCATATAATAGCCCCCTCTATTAGTCATATAATGTGCCCCTCTATTAGTAATGTAATGGCCCCCTCTATTAGTCATATAATAGCCCCCTCTATTAGTCATATAATGGCCCCCTCTATTAGTCATATAATAAGCCCCTCTATGAGTAATATAATGGCCCCCTCTATTAGTAATATAATGGCCCCCTCTATTAGTCATATAATAGCCCCCTCTATTAGTCATATAATGCCCCACCCCTCTATTAGTAATATAATGGCCCCCTCTATAAGTAATGTAATGGGCCCCTCTATTAATGTAATGGACCCTCATTAATAACAAAGAGGGGCTATTACATAAGTAATAAAGAGGGGGTCATACATTACTAATAGAAGGGCCCTCTATTAGTATGTATGGCCCCCTCTTTATTACTTATGTAATAGCCCTTCTTTGTTATTAATATAGTGGCCATTCTTAGTATGATGTCCTCAGCTAGGTGGCCCTCCCCTCTGCTTCCCCCTCCCCCACAGTGCCCCCAGTACCTCTGCAATTATGGTTGGCTTTTCATTATTCATATACTGCGACGCTTGCCCACCCCACCACACCTAACACTCAGGGTCAGGGTGCCGAGTGACACACACTAACCCTCAGTCACAGGCAGCACAGAAGTCTACAGTAGGGCAGCTGCCTGTCGTGTCTTGCTCTGAACCTCTGAAGCGGAAGTGCAGCAATGATCTTCTCCTTGCTCTGCACTGTATTTCCCGGCAGGGAGGTGGGCGGAGCCTGTCCATCATTGAAGTGCCGTACTGCCGTGCGCCGCACCGTGCGCGCCCTGGTCTCCCTGCTTTCGGCAGTGCGGCATGGAGAAAAACAACAGCAATTTCAGATTTTTTTCCCCCAGAGGCTAGCGCCCCCCCCCCCCACGCTACGCCCCTGGGTATGTCTCTACTAGCTTTGCACATCTAGAGGCTGACATTTTTGTCAATTCTTCTTCCCAAAATAGCTTAAGCTCAGTCAGATTGGATGTAGAGCATCTGTGAACAGCAATTGTCAAATCTTGCTACAGATTCTAAATGGGATTTAGGTCTGGATTTTGATTGGACCATTCTAACACATGCATAGGCTTTGATCTAGCTTTGGCTGTATGTTTAGGGTTGTTGCCCTGCTGGAATGTGAACCTCACCCCAGTCTCAAGTCTTCTGCAGCCTCTATCACGTTTTTCTGCAGGATTGCCCTGTATTTAGCCCCATCCATCTTCCCATCAACTCTGACCAGCCTCCCTGTCCCTGCTGAAGAAAAGCATCCCCACAGCCTGATACTGCCACCGCTTTTGTATCATTATAGAGATGGTGTATTTGGGGTGATGTGCAGTATTAGTTTTCTGCCACACATAGAGTTTTGCGTTTAGGCCAAAAAGTTCAACTTTGGTCTCATCTGACCAGAACACTTTCTCCCACATGTCTGCTGTGTCCCCTACATAGCTTATGGCAAACTGCAAATGGGAATTCTTATGGCTTGCTTTCAAAAATGGCTTTCTTCTTGCCACTCTTTCATAGATGCCAGATTTGTGGAGTACACAACTAATATTTGTCTTGTAAACAAATTCTCAGACCTGAGCTGTGGATCTCTGCGGCTCCTCCAGAGTGATTATAGACCTCTTGGCTGCTTCTCCAATTAGTGCTCTCCTTGCCAGGGCTGTCATTTTAGGTGGATGGTCATGTCTTGGTAGGTTGGCAGTTGTGCCATGCTGCTTCCATTTATGGACAATGGATAGAACAGTGCTCTGTGAGATGTTCAGAGCTTGGGATATTATTTTATGACTTAACCCTGCTTTACACTTCTCCACAACTTTATACCTGACCTGTCTGGTGTGTTCCATGGTTTTCATGATGCTGTTTGATCACTAATATTCTCTAACAAACTTCTGAGGCCTTCACAGAACAGCTGTAGTTATACTGGGAATAAATCACACACAGGTGGGCTCTATTTACTTAGGTGACTTCTGAAGGCAATTGGCCACTCTCAATTTTATTTCGGGATATCAGAGTACAGGGGGCTGAATGCAAATGGATACCACACTTTAAAGATTTTTATTTATAAACATTTTTGAAAAACATGTATCATTTTCTTTTCTATTCACACAAAATTGCTGCTTAGTGTTGGCCTATCACATACTTCCGGTGACGTCACTTCCAGTTCCGGCGCTAGTGCGCACCTTTTTCAAACATTTTACTGTATATAAATATGTTAGGTTGCTAGCCCTTGTCTTCTATGTATCTGCTCCTGAGGACGGGGGTATAGAAAAGCCCCCGAAACGCGTTGAGCCGCATATCTATTGAATAAAGCTTCGGACCTGTGAGCTGACTTCCATCTCCACTACAAGACCTGTTTGCTGACTTTGCGATCCCGGCCAGGGGGTTAATATTCCCAGGTGTCTTGAGCTTATCCTGGAGATGACCCCCCAGCAAAGTAAGTTGACTAATATTTCATTTTATTTATGTTTATTATTATTGTCTATTTTGTGTTTTTAATACCTTCCAGCATGAGCCCTTTTTCCATGTCACCATACCTGCCAGTTCTCATCTAGTCCCTCCTGAGGGACCACCTTCTTTGAACCTCTTATATTTTTCCTCTTATAGTAGTGGGGTACTACGGCAGACCTTGCCATGCTCTTCTTTTGCAGCTGTACATCTTTACTTGACACTTCTTATATTTATTACTACTATTATTACACTGGATGAGATATCTTTGATATACTATCCTTCTGTATTGGTTCCTTTGACACCACCTCTCACCCCTTTGGGTGTTATCAAGTCGTTATTATTGGTTACCTTGAGAGTG
The DNA here is from genome assembly GCA_033119425.1 of Bufotes viridis. Lineage (NCBI taxonomy): Eukaryota > Metazoa > Chordata > Amphibia > Anura > Bufonidae > Bufotes > Bufotes viridis. Next base: position 294,151,500 of record CM065593.1, on the reverse strand, counting down.
GCGTTTTTTTTTTTTTTCCTTTGCCTTTTCCTGATCCTTTCTACAACAAATGTGACAGTTGGTAAACGTCAGGTCAGACGTTTGACCTCCGACTGTCATAATTTTGTTTCTCTCTACCTGATCACCAAGTGTTGAGCAGCGCTAACACTATTTACAGCTGCCTTTTCTGTTACCCAGTAACCATCTCTTCTCCCTTCATACAGCCTTTCATTTTTTTTCCTTCATTCCATGACTGTTGGCGCCTCTGGTTCAGTATTTCTTGCAGGGTTGTATTGACCCTAGGAGCATTTGTGTAACCTCCTCTTTTTTTCTCTATTCCACATGTCCACTAAACCAAGACAAGCCATCCATAGACTCCCTTTGTGCTAACACCAAGAACAGAAGTATCTCTCCATTCTCCACCACTTGTGCAACATATAAAATATAATTATTTTGCCAATACTGGTCCCCGGCTATTTTATCTAAAGCCTGTAGTTGAAGATTATGCCAAACAGGAGTACACTGAAGAGATCCTTTTATTCCCTGCCAGCTTCTTATAGTGTCCCATGCCTTAGATAATAGCTTTTTAGCCTCTGTACTCCTGTTGCATATTAATCAAATGCCCCGATTCCAATAATGTGAATATGTTATTATTTGGAGATCTCCTCACCAGATTAGTACACAATACACTTTTCTCCCAATCATGAAATAATTGCCATATTATCCCGGCTATAAAATAACCCTTGAAATAGGGAAGATTCAATCCTCCTTGTTCCAACGGCTTGTATAAATATTCCAATTTAAGCCTTACCCGCTTTTTTCCCCACAAGTCATTGATAATTCTCTCGATAAGCTTAACAAACTTATCCTCTATCCATATAGGTGAATTTCTGAGGATATAAAGGAATTGGGGCAAAATCACCACCTTGACCAAGGAGACTCTGTCAGCTCTGGCTAAATGAAGTCTGAGCTATATACCAATTTTTGACCTCAGTTTAGTTAATAATGGAATCAAATTAAGCTGTAAATAGTGGATATAATCATACCCAAATATTGAAAAGAATCAGAAACATTCGGCATGCTCAAGGTTCACTCAGTAGAGAGTACAAAAGTATCCACTGGCATAAGGGTGGTTTTTGACCAGTTTATATCTAGGCCTGAGACCTTGCCAAGGGTGTTAACCGTTTGGATGAGTCTTGGAAGTTTTATATTGGTGTGATCTATAAAAAATAAGACATCATCCGCGTATAGAGAAATGCGTTCCTCCACCCCCATCACTCTAAACCCTTCAATCTTAGAATCCTGCCTAACAGCCAGGGCTAGGGGCTCGATATAAATATCATATAGCAATGGGGAGAGAGAGCCTTCACGAGTGCCGCTATTCAAAGCAAAATTCATTGTCGAACTCCCATTAATATTCAATCTTGCCAAAGGTGATCTGTATAACAGTATGATCATATCTATAAATGTGTCTGCAAATCCCATCCTACCCAAATCTTTCCAGAAAAATCTCCACTCCACCCTGTCGAAAGCCTTGGAGGCATCCAAGGACAGGATGGAGCGAGAGACCTACCCCAGGAGACTGAATGTTCGTAAACAGCGGATGTAGATTATAATGGGTACCCTTATTTGGAATAAACCCATTCTCATATGGGTGTATGATTGAAGGAATAACCTTATAGAGCCTTGTAGTCAGAATCTTTGAAAGAAGCTTCACATCAGTATTCAGTAAGGATATAGGTCTATATGAACCCAAGTTCCAAAGGGTCCTTATCTTTTTTAATATTAATATTATTACAGCTTCTGTCATTGATTCAGGTAGAGTCCCATCTTTTAGTGAATCAGTGAATACCCTCAATAGACTAGGGAAAATAACCTCCCTATATCTACAATAGAATTCATATGGAAGTCTATCTGACCCAAGGGAGGAGTTGCCAGATCATGCTTTAATTGCAGCCTCTACTTCTAGTAGGGAAAAATCCAACTCAAGTGATTCCCTTTGAATGTCTGTAAGAACTGGAAAAGAAATGGCATCCAGATAGGGGTCCATCATTTCATCCATAATATTACTATCTATCTTATATGGCTCCACGAAATGGTTCAGAAAAATCACCTTTATACACTCCTTGATCCTTAACTATTCTACCATCTATCAAACAGATTTTTTTCAGTTTTTTTTTAAATCTTGATTGGAAATCACCCTCGACTAGAGTTTTCCCGGACGACCTGATTCAGTAAAGTATTTTTGACCCTTAAAAAATAGCCTCTGCTGGACCTTGTCAAGTAAAAAATCAAAGTATACTTGACTTACATTCTGCATGGCTTTTCTGTTTTCTTCTGTCTTGTCTTGTTCCTAGAAAAATCATCCATAGCTGATGTCGCTGCTTCTTTTAAAGCCTTCTCCTTAATACTATACCCTTTCCTTAAATTAGAGATGTTACTTTACTAACCAAAATCCCCTCATGAAGGCCTTAAGTGCATCCCCAACTACTTGGTTTTTAACTGAATTATTATTAATCTCCCAAAAATGGACAATTTCGTGTTGTATTAATTAATGATTATCCATTACCAACATCCAGTAGGGAATTAATCTAAACGGGGGTCCTACCATATCAGGCCCCCCCCCATCCCCGAGAATGTGGGCAGCAGTGGCGGCGGCGGCGGCAGGGCATAGGGAGATGAGCGCTTCCATGGTGGAAGCGCTCATCTCCATAGTCATCTGTATCGTCGTCCTCAGGACAGCAATACAGATGGCTGTGCAGCGGCAGGGCAGGGGAGAGAGAGGGGCATCTATGGGGGCACTTCTTACTGGCACATTATTGGGGGGCACTATGGGGGCATCTACTGAGGCCACAAAGAAGGGGCATTTTATATGGGGGAAGAGGGAGAGGAACACTATGGGGGCTTCTACTAAGTCCACAAAGAAAGGGTATTTTATATGGGGGATCTGTGTGGTACTAGTATTATCAGGGGGTTTATGTGTTTCTGCAGTATAGTATTGGGGAGCACAGCGGCACAGTATTGGGGGTAGTAGGATGTTTTCTCCAGAAGATGGGAGGATGATAGAAAAGTAGTAAACTAAGATTTATTTTTTTTGTCAAACTGCAGAGACGAAAAATGGCAGAAAAATTGTGGTCTGGTCTGAAGGAAGAAGATGAGGAAAGAGAACATCTACATCAAAGGAGACATCACTGGATGTAAGAGGTATGTGGGGCTGTATTACCCTGTATTTCTATAGTGATTGGAGCAGGGGTGTAACGATCGCCGGAAGTGCCTCTCCCAAGACCAGGCTCTGGATCCGCCACTGTTCCTTCCAACAAATTAGTTGTAAAATAGTCCTCTCTGGAAAATGGCTTTGGCACAAGAAAAAAAATTAGAAGCAATAAAAAAAGATCCAAGAAAATAGAAAGATCTCACCAATCTTCTTATAAAATATCAACAGGGCACAGCAGGCCAAGCTGAGATGACACAGACAGACCAGGAAGGGAACCGGCAAGGATATCCATGAGGCAAAGAGGTGGGACAACAAAAGCAGGGGGCCCACCAGAAAAAATAAGCAGGACCAGCGAAGCCCAGGAGAAGGAGGCAGGCAGAGGGCAGAAGAAAGGATGATCCCCCAGGGAGGTAAGGTGGGAAAGAGCATTCCAGGAGCTTCAGGCAGTGTTCAAGTCACAAGGGACCATCATACAGGGGGAGAAGGGAGAGATAGAGAAGTCTCGCAGATCGGGTGGTCAAGAATCTCGCTAAAGCTGGGTTCACCAGCCTCTAGGATGGCCACCGTAATGAGCAGCTTGTGATCAGGGACAAAGCCACCACCTAGAGCCAGTCCGACGGCTTGGAAGCAGATCAATGCATCGGGGAGCAGGAGACGCGGAGGAGCATAGCAAGAGGAGAGAGGGAAGACGTGACGCACCTTGCTTACATCATCACGTCCCTCCTGATTGCCCCCACAATATTTTTAATACTAGACCATTTTTCAAATTGTAATTTTTCCAAGTTGTTAACATGGAAAAGCAAACATTTCTAAAAAAAAAAATAAAGCTAACTTTCCCCCATGTCTAACGCAGGAAACCTGTGTTTACTTATTTTACACTTTATCTGTCTATCTCCTTGTGATTTTCTGTTGAAAGGAGCCTTGGGAATAAGCTGGGAAACAAAAAAACGTTTTTAAGGTGTCAGTCACTGTTGAAATAAGACAGGATCGCAGACCTAACAAAAGATTTCTCTGCAGATCACCCTAGAGTATACATTGAAAAGAGCTCTGTTGTACTTAAGGTAGATTTTGTTTTTAGCTTTGTTCTTTCTGGTACTTGCTTACATTTGCTTTAGAATTTCAGGTTCAAAATGTATAATTAAAATGTCTATAGTTGAATATATTTATATAACCCAAGATTGCCCTTGTAAGAGGTCCTGAACTGATGAAATGCTTTGAACACACTCTTAAAGAAATATTCCGATCTAAATAGCACAGCAGCACAAGATCAAATGGGGATAGCCAAAGAGATCAGTTGGGGTCTCAGAGGTCCAATCCCCACAAATCATAAAGGCATTGCATTTCAAAGCAATATATGATCATTTTACAAGATCAGAATACCCCTTTAAGGCCAGTTTAAAGCCAATAATGCAGCTGCAATTTTCAATTGTAACATGTCCCTCTTTCCACACAGTTCTGCTTAAAGGGGATAGCCCATCATACACATTGGTGGCATATCACTATCTATCTCTGGAATGGAGCCAGCAAGGGAAGGAGAGTGCACAGTGCATGCTTGGCCGTTCTCCATTCATTTCTTTAGGAATATTAAAAACTGCTGAATGCTGGCTCAGAGTGGTGGTCGCACTTGCACAATGTGCTTCCCATTCATTTCTATGGGACGTCCAAAAATAGCAGAGTGTGCTGCTGGGCTATTTTCGGCACTCTCATATAAATGAATGGAGGGCGGCCACACATACATGGTCCACTCTCCTTCACTTTGCAGCTCTGTTCTAGAGATAGGTGCGGGTCCCTATCAGACATTGGTGACATTTCTTAGTGATATGCCGCCAATGTGTAACATGGGCTAATCCCTTTACATAACTGATTCTATAGCAATTTTCTGTAAAACCACAAGATGTCTGTACTGTACTACAAAAGCTATAATATGGGCATATTATGTCCATGTGAAAATAGGCTTAAAGTGAATTTGCACTTTGAAATATATCTTTTAAAGTAATCTTATAGGTCCAAAATTATATGATGATATTTTTTTTTATTTCTAGATGGATATGAGCTCACTTTTTATGATACAGAGTTCCAAATCTCATACCTAGACATACATTGAAAAAAATAATATAAGTACCTGCAGCCAGCAGTAGAAGCAGCTAAGGAGCTTACTGCATACTGTTGCACAGTATGCAATAAGCTCTCGTACTCCCTCTAGTGGTAACTGCATTTAAAAAAAGATATGAGTGTAACACATACTGGTCTCTGCATACTTCCTGCCCTTCTGCCCCCTCTCTATAGACTTTAATTGGATGTAATCTCTTTCTTCAGTGAGCAGGCAGCTAGTCTTGGTGTCACAAGACAGGATTCTCATAAAAACAGCTCTAGAATTCTCATAAAAATAACTCTAGACCAAGGAATTTTTCTGTGACAAGGTATATTATAAAGTTTCTTATAATCACCTGTACTATTGATTTAAGCAAAGAGTTTTGAATGTAATAGATTCCTTTTAAAATAAAAGCAGGCAAATATCGGGAACAAAATTAATTGTCTATGAGGAAATAAGTGCCGCATTTACATGAAACAATCATTGACTCTGTATGGAGAAGGGTGACTGCTACTGTGATTACTTGTGCCGATAGAGAATAATTTTTTCTGGGCAGCAGCTCGCTGTTTAACCCTTTCACTCATTTGGACATAACTGTACGTCCAAATTGCAAGTAACTTACTGCATTTGGACATACAGTAACATCCAATCTGCTTACTGGGGCTGTGACACTATAAAGTGTCACAGCCCCAGAGTCTCCACTCCTGGAGAGCAGAGACACAGGGGAAGCCGGCAAGGGATCAATCAGAGTGGTCCCTTGCCGGCAACTCTCCAATTGGTTAGTCTCTGAAGACTAACCAATCGGAGCAATTCATTGAGAAAAATGCCGGTTTCAGGCTGTGAGCTCTATGCTGGAGATCACAGCCTGAAATTAGGCATGACTGCCACCTTGCCCCCAGTGCCCCTGATAAATTTAAGTGCCCCCCACATGTGGCTATTGCCCACCCCAATTGCCCCCCATCGTCCCCAGATGCCCCCTGCTGCGATGTCCTCTGTGCTGGCTCTGATGGCAGCGGCTCAGTAATGGAGCTGCTGCCATCAGCAGAGTGTGTCTGCTGTAACTTACGGCTGACACTCTGCTACTATGGCCAAAATCGGTGCTGGCACCGATTTCAGCCGTTTAACCCCATAGATGCTGCGGTCAACAGCCACCCCCGGCATCCATGGGGTTGAGAGGGAGGGAGCAGGCCGATGGTTGCCAAAGCCTTTCGGGCTGCCATATACCTAAGTCTGATCAGCCTTAGTGTAAGTATAGCACTGACTATACAGTGCATTGCAATAGATGACTATTGCAACGCAATGTACCATATAGCCATCAGGCCCACTGTATCTTCAAGATCCAGATGGGTCTTGATAAATAAATAAAAAGTGAAAAAAGTAAAACATTAAAAATAAATAAAATGTAAATAAAAAAATATTATAAGAATTGTCTTTTCTCATATCCGTTCATTTATGGCATTAAAAAAATTAAATAAACAAAAAAACTACACATAATTTGTATTGCTGCGTCTGTAACGACCTGATCTATAATAGTATCATATTACTAAGGCCATAAAAAATAATGTCGAAAAAAATGACGGAATTGCTGTTTTTTTCACCTCAGGTCCACAAAAAATAAATAACAAGTGATCAAAAAGACATATGCACCCCAAAATGATACCAATAAAAACTACAGCCCATCATGAAAAAACAAGCCCCCAAAAAGCTACATTTGTGAAAAAATATAAATCTTATGGAATTTAGTATATGGCAATGCAAAATATCAATTATTTTTAACACAAAATGATTTTATGCTGAAAAAGTTGTAAAACATAAAACACTACATAAATTTGGTATCACCATTACCCTATCAACCCAAAGAATAAAATGATCATATAATATTTACCACAAGAGTAACCCCATAAAAATGAAAAACACTGACAGAATTGCCATTTCTGCCCACTTTACCTCCACTAAAAAATGGTATAAAAAGTTATAAAAAAAAAAGACATATGTACCACAAAATGATACCACAAAAATAACAAGTCCCCACAAAGCTACATTGGTGAAAAAATGCAAATGTTATGGGCCCTAAACTAATTTCAGCAAATCATATGTTAGAAAATCCTGATGACGCTTTTATCCTTCTGAATGCTGCCGTGCCCCCAAACAGCTGTTTATGACCACGTATGAGGTGTTGCCGTAAAGGAAAAAATGCACAACAAAGTTTGAGGTGCATTTTCTCCTGTTACCCCTTCAGAAAATGAAAAATTTGGGGCTAAAGCAACTTTATATTGGAAATAAAAGTTAATTTTTCATTTTCACAGCCATGTGTTTCTAAATTCTTTGAAACTCTTGTTGGGTCAAATCATTCACTTCACCACTAAATTTATTCCTTGAGGGAGTAGTTTCCGAAATGGGGTCACTTTTTGGGGTTTTCTTTCTAGGTGTACCTCAGGGTCTCTTCAAATGTGACATGGGACCTGAAAACCATTCCAGCAAAATCTGCTCTCCGTTAACAATATGGCACTCCTTTGCTTCTGCACCCCGCCGTGTGCCCATAAACCAGTTTACGACCATATATGGGGTGGTTCTTTAAACTGCAGAATCAGGGTAATAAATATTGAGGTTTCTTTGCTTGTTAACCCTTGCTGTGTTACAGGAAAATTGGATTTAAAAGGATAATCTGACCAAAAAAATGAAATTTTAAAATTTCCCCTCCATATTATTTTAATTCTTGTGGAACACCTAAAGGGTTAATAAAGTTTGTAAATTTTTTGAATAACTTGAGGGGTGTAATTTCTAAACTGTGATCATTTATGGGTGGTTTCTATTGTGTAAGCCCCACAAAGTGACTTCATAACTGAAATGGTCCTTAAAAAAGTGGGTTTTGGAATATTTCTTAGAAGTTTAGAAGCACTCAACTATCTCGTGTTAGCATGGAAACATCTCATATATGTTTGGTAAAAAATTATTTTATTCCAAACAATCGTATATAGTGATGAGCGGGAGGTGCCATATTAAATTTTGCGATATTTCGCGAATATTCAATTGAATATTCGACATATATTCGTCGAAATGGAATATTCATCATTTTATATATTGCTAATGTCACGCGAATTTATATTCGCATTGCGACTTAAACTTAGAGCTGAGTGCCTAATTGTTGTATTGCTAGAATTGACAAAGATAATGAATATCACGAATATAGCACTACATTCTCAATCTTCGTTATATTATAGAAAGCCAACCATTAGGAACTCAGCTCTAAGTTGACTTTGCAATGCGATTAATATAACCTGTATTACTCGCATTGCGAATTCAATTTAGAGCTGGGTTCCTTATGATTGTATTGCTAGAATTGACGAAGATAACGAATATCACGAATATAGCACTATATTCTTAATCTTCGTTATATTCTAGCAACAACCATTAGGAACTCAGCTCAAAGTTGAATTCGCAATGCGAACATATACTCGCATTGCGAATTCAACTTAGAGCTGGGTTCCTAATGGTTGTATTGCTAGAATTGACGAAGATAACGAATATCACGAATATAGCACTATATTCTCAATCTTCGTTATATTCTAGCAACAACCATTAGGAACTCAGCTCTAAGTTGAATTCACAATGCGAGTATATGTTCGCATTGCGAATTCAACTTTGAGCTGAGTAAGGGTAAGAAGAGAGGCAGAGGAAGTGATGCGCCCATCACGCCTAGTGCCTACTGTACAAGCCTGTGGGGGCAGTGCTATGATCTGCGGTTGCTGCAGTTGGACAGGTCTAGGTTCAGCAACAGTATGTGCTCCAAAACTGACTTCCTGAACATACTAAATGAACAGGTTATTCCATCAATGGATTTTTTCTTCCTTGATGGCACGGGCATATTCCAAGATGACAATATGTGACAGGGAAAGGACTATAGTTAATCCATCTGTTAGTTAGGTGGGCGACATATACCCATTTATTGTGTGAAGTACATCCACTCTGCATACTTGACATGGAAATTTATTTAGTTAATCCATCTGTTAGTTCAGTGGGTGACATCAAAGAATGAGGAGAGCATCAAATAAGGGACGTGGCCCTGGTCATGGTGCTGCTAGTGTTGGTGGAGCTCCTGTTGCAGGGAGAGGACGTGGTTGATCTGTGCCAGCTACTCGCCCAAATGAAACACCTTCCTCAGGTGCACGTAGGCGACAAAACGTTCAGCGTTATTTTGTAGGCCCGAATACCGGTGTACGAATGGTGAGGCCAGAACAAGTAGAGGCGGTAGCAGATTGGGTGGCTGAGAGTTCCTCCAGTTCCTTCACATTGTCTCCCACCCGGTCCCCTGCCGAAAGCGCAGAATAGGCACCTGTAGCCCATGGGCATCTGTCTTTCACCTCACCCCCTTGCAAATCAGCCAAGCAGTCTGTGCCCCAAGTCATGCAGCAGTCTCTTATGCTTTTTGATGACTCTGCTGGCAGTGATTCCGTGGGCCGTCCACATAGCCCCTGCCCCAGAAGTGGAAGAGATTGAGTGCACCGATGCTCAAACACTTATATTTCAGGATGTGAACATGGAAGGACCACTGCAGCACATCTCTGACGATGACGAAATACAGGTGCCAACTGCTGTGGCTTTCTGCAGTGTGCAGACCGGCAAGGAGGGCAGGGGGGAAGAGTGGGTGGAAGATGATGTGGAGGATGATGAGGTCCTAGACCCCACATGGAATCAAGCTCATGCGAGTGACTTGTCCAGTTCGGAGTAAGAGGTGGTGGTCACACAGTGCCAGCCGCACAGCAAAAGAGGGACCAGTGTGCAAAAGAAAAATGGCTGATCCTTGCCAGTACGCCTGCTACTGCCCACCGCACCCAGGGACTGAGCACACCAAAGCCAGCTCCAAGGAGTTCCCTGGTGTGGCCGTTATTCAGACAATCTGCTGACTAGTGATGAGCAAGCATGCTCGACCAAATACCTGTTCGGCTCGAGCATCGCTATGCTCGGCACATGGCAGTACTCGGCTGAATACCACATGTGCTCGAGCACAATGCTCAAGTCTCCTCCCCGCACATTTGGTGCCTGCTAAGCAGCCAATAAACGTGCAGGAAAGTAATGGCCCTTCACTATAATGCCGTAGCCATGTTAGCTACTGGCATTACAGTGATTGGCTGTCCGGAAAGCGTCATTGGAGGTTATATAGCACCTGATAACACGTGCTCGGATCAGTCATAGTCAGGGAGAGCAGAGCGTAGGAAGGGAAAGACAGTGTAGGGAGCTAAATTCACAGTTCATTTTCTAAGAAAGCTTTTCAAAGACCCAAGTCCTTTTAAGGAGTACTGTGTTTCTGTGTGTGTGTGGCAAATTTAAATAATCTGGGCCTAATCTAATGTCCATAGTGTGTGGATTTCTGTGACAAATACTGTAGTACATCTAAAAATAGTGTCTGTAGCGCAAATGTAAATAATCTGGGCCTAATCTAGTGTCCATAGATGTGGCTTTCCATCACATATACTGTACTACATACAAAAACAGTGTCTGTAGCGCAAATTTAAATAATTTGTTCCATATCTAGTGTCCATAGTGTGTGGCTTTCTGTAACAAATACTGTACAACATACGAAAACAGTGTCTATAGCACAAATTTTAATAATCTGGGCCTAATCTAGTGTCCATAGTGTGTGGCTTTCAGTGACAAATACTGTACTACATACGAAAACAGTGTCTGTAGCACAAATTTAAATAATATGGGCCTAATCTAGTGTCGATAGTATGGGGCTTCCTGTGACAAATACTGCACTACATCCGAAAACAATAGCTGTAGTGCAAATTTAAATAATCTAGGCCTAATCTAGTGTCCATAGTGTGTGGCTTTCTGTGGCATATACTGTTTTACATCTGAAAATAGTGTCTGTAGCGCAAATTTAAATAATCTGGGCCTAATCTAGTGTCCATAGTGTGTGGCTTTCTCTGACATATACTGTTCTACATCCAAAAACAGTGTCTGTAGCGCAAATTTAAATAATTTGTTCCATATCTAGTGTTCATAGTGTGTGGCTTTCTGTAACAAATACTGTACAACATGCGAAAACAGTGTCTGTAGCACAAATTGAAATAATATGGGCCTAATCTAGTGTCCATAGTGTGTGGCTTTCCATCACATATACTGTACTACATCCAAAAACAGTGTGTGTAGCGCAAATTTAAATAATTTGTTCCATATCTAGTGTTCATAGTGTGTGGCTTTCTGTAACAAATACTGTACAACATGCGAAAACAGTGTCTGTAGCACAAATTGAAATAATATGGGCCTAATCTAGTGTCCATAGTGTGTGGCTTTCCATCACATATACTGTACTACATCCAAAAACAGTGTCTGTAGCGCAAATTTAAATAATTTGTTCCATATCTAGTGTCCATAGTGTGTGGCTTTCTGTGACAAATACTGTACTACATACAAAAACAGTGTCTGTAGCACAAATTTAAATAATCTGGGCCTAATCTAGTGACCATAGTGTGTGGCTTTCTCTGACATATACTGTTCTACATCCAAAAACAGTGTCTGTAGCGCAAATTTAAATAATTTGTTCCATATCTAGTGTTCATAGTGTGTGGCTTTCTGTAACAAATACTGTACAACATACGAAAACAATATCTGTAGCACAAATTGAAATAATATGGGCCTAATCTAGTGTCCATAGTGTGTGGCTTTCCATCACATATACTGTACTACATCCGAAAACAGTGTCTGTAGCGCAAATTTAAATAATTTGTTCCATATCTAGTGTCCATAGTGTGTAGCTTTCTGTAACAAATACTGTACAACATACGAAAACAGTGTCTGTAGCACAAATTGAAATAATATGGGCCTAATCTAGTGTCCATAGTGTGTGGATTTTTGGGACAAATACTGTACTACATTCGAAAACAGTGTCTATAGCGCAAATTTAAATAATCTGGGCCTAATCTAGTGTCCATAGTGTGTGGCTTTCAGTGACAAATACTGTACAACATACGAAAACAGTGTCTGTAGCACAAATTGAAATAATATGGCCTAATCTAGTGTCCATAGTGTGTGGATTTTTGGGACAAATACTGTACTACATTCGAAAACAGTGTCTATAGCGCAAATTTAAATAATCTGGGCCTAATCTAGTGTCCATAGTGTGTGGCTTTCAGTGACAAATACAGTACTACATACGAAAACAGTGTCTGTAGCACAAATTTAAATAATATGGGCCTAATCTAGTGTCCATAGTATGTGGCTTCCTGTGACAAATACTGTACTAGGTCCGAAAACAATAGTTGTAGTGCAAATTTAAATAATCTAGGCCTAATCTAGTTTCCGTAGTGTGTGGCTTTCTGTGGCATATAGTGTTTTACATACGAAAACAGTGTCTGTAGCGCAAATTTAAATAATTTGTTCCATATCTAGTGTCCATAGTGTGTGGCTTTCTGTGACAAATACTGTACTACATCCGAAAACAATAGCTGTAGTGCAAATTTAAATAATCTAGGCCTAATCTAGTGTCCATAGTGTGTGGCTTTCTGTAACAAATACTGTACAACATACGAAAACAGTGTCTGTAGCACAAATTGAAATAATATGGGCCTAATCTAGTGTTCATAGTGTGTGGCTTTTTGGGAAAAATACTGTACTACATTCGAAAACAGTGTCTATAGCGCAAATTTAAATAATCTGGGCCTAATCTAGTGTCCATAGTGTGTGGCTTTCAGTGACAAATACAGTACTACATATGAAAACAGTGTCTTTAGCACAAATTTAAATAATATGGGCCTAATCTAGTGTCCATAGTATGTGGCTTCCTGTGACAAATACTGTACTACATCCGAAAACAATAGTTGTAGTGCAAATTTAAATAATCTAGGCCTAATCTAGTATCCATAGTGTGTGGCTTTTTGTGGCATATAGTGTTTTACATACGTAAACAGTATCTGTAGCGCACATTTAAATAATTTTTTCCATATCTAGTGTCCATAGTGTGTGGCTTTCTGTGACAAATACTGTACTACATACAAAAACAGTATCAGTAGCGCAAATTTAAATAGTTTGTTCCATATCTAGTGTCCATAGGGTGTGGCTTTCGGTGACAAATACTGAACTACATACGAAAACAGTGTTTGTAGCACAAATTTAAATAATATGGGCCTAATCTAGTGTCCATAGTGTGTGGCTTTCTGTGACATATACTGTACTACATCCGAAAACAGTGTCTGATGGTGTATGCTGAGGCAGTGGCCCTGGGCGCAATGAAACTTTGTAAAAGAATGTAGCTGAGGGCCTCCAGATGCGCTAACCCTCAAAAACATTATTTAGAAGGGCCTTTTGGTCAGCTGACCCTCTAAAACATCATTTGAGAGTGCCTTCAGGGCAGCTGACCCTCAAAAACATCATTTGTGAGTGCCTTTAGGGCAGCTGACCTTGTAAAACATTATTTCTGAGGGCCTGCAGATGAGCTAACCCTAAAAAACATAATTATCCAGGGCCTGCAGGTGAGCTGACCCTCTAAAACATTATATGTGAGGGCCTGCAGGTGAGTTGACCCTCTAAAACAGGCATGCTCAACCTGCGGCCCTCCAGCTGTTGCAAAACTACAACTCCCATCATTCCTGGATAGCCTACAGCTATCATCCTACAGAAGGGCATGGTGGGAGTTGTAGTTTTACAACAGCTGGAGGGCCGCAGGTTGAGCATCCCTGCTCTAAAACATTATATGTGAGGGCCTGCAGGTGAGCTGACCCAAAACATTATATGTGAGGGCCTACAGGTGAGCTGACCCTAAAAAACATGAATTGCAAGGCCCTGCAGGTGAGCTGACCCTGTTGAACATTATATGTGATGGCCTGCAGGTGAGCTGACCCTCTAAAACATTATGAGCGAGAGCAGCCTAAAAAGCATGTTGATATTATGTAGGAGGAGTAGAGAAGTCAGGGGCAATCAAGGCCTTGTTCATTTTTATAATGATTGCCCCCTGCAACACTAAATATCCGCTCTGACAAAACGCTGGAGGCAGGGAACGCCAGCACTTCTGAGGCTTAGAGTGGCAGTTTGTGCTACGTGTCCAGCTGGGACACCCAATAGTTGTAAGGCACAGAGGAATCACTGAGGATGCTGACACGGTCTGCTATGTACTCCTTCACCATCTTCCAAAATTTTTCCCGCCTTGTGACACTAGGCCGCGCATCAGGGTGAGGGTGCTGGTGGGGTGTCATGAAACTGTTCCAGGCCTTGGAGAGTGTTGTCCTGCCAATGTGGACAAACTCACGTTAATCAAAATGAACAAGGCATGGATCACACTGGACTTATCTGTACCTTGTGCAGAATAGACACGTTTATCGTCCGCACCCAGGAATTGTTATACTCCAGTGCACTTACTCTTTGCATTCTCTTTTCTATTTCCCAATGTTTTGGGGTCTTCCCAAATTTATTAAAAAATAAATAAAGGAAAAAAAATTTTTTTTAAAAACTACAAAAACAGTGTTGGCTACCTCCTGCTCCTCCACCACTGCGTCCACCTAAACCCCCACATCCACCGCCTCGTCAACCTCCTACTGCACTTTGAACTCCACCTCCTAGTTCAAGATCATTATTTTTTACTCTTTTAAATTTTATATTATTTTAAGTAATTTCCCTATCCACATTTATTTGCAGGACAATTGTCATGCTCTTATCCCCATCTTGCTTCCTTTTGCAGCTCTCTAGCCCTTTTAACACATATCACTGCAGAATTGAACTGAGAATATATTTTTCTTTTTGCACTGAAATAGGCCAGGAAACGCTTTTACCAGAAATAAATAATGAACCAGTGAAGTGCGTATATATTTATCTTTCTGTACTGACATACGCCACTACCTGCTTTCAACACATATAACTGCAGAAGTGAACTGCATATATATTTTTCTTTTTGTAATGAAATACGCCACTGAACGCTTTCACCACATATAGCTGCAGAAGTGAACTGCGTATATATTTTTCTCTTTTCTACTGAAATACGCCACTAAATGCTTTTCAACATAGCACTTGCACCCCAAGAACAAATTTCTGGAATGACAGAAATTATCATTCCCTGCACTTGTAAATCGCTTGTAAATCCCTTTTCTAGCACTGTCCATAGTGCCTTCTGACGTCTCTCCCTGCACTAAGATGCTGTGAAATGATTCCTTCCCATCCTTTCCCTGCACTTATAAATCGTTTGTTTGTTTTTTCCACAATTTGCTTTTTCAAATTGCTATTCCTAGCTCCCTCTCACTTCTGTCCCTGCACTCAGAACGCTGGAAAATGTCTGATTCTAAGATGGCCGCCGTATTTATAGGGCTGTGACATCACAGGGCTGGCTGGCTGCTGATTGGTTGCATCATGCATGTCAGCCTGGGTGATCCCGCCTTCCCATACTTCCTTTCTCAATGGCCTCACACGTGCAGCAGCCATTTTAGGGAAAAATGCAATTCGTTACTACGAAGCATGAGGAAATTCGGTTTCTTTGCGAATCGAATTTTTTCTGAAATTCGGATCGAATTCCACTTTGTCAGCTTCGATTCGCTCATCTCTAAGAACTCCCATAGCAGTGAACAGAGAGTGGCCTTGTATGCACGGCTGCTCTCCATTCACTTTGGGGGCACCATTCTGGTGATATCCCATCAATATCTGAGATGAGAAAATCCCTTTATGGAAATAATGTCATCAGTATGGAAGATACATCACTAGCAAGGAGAACCTCCCAGAAGGAAAAACATAAAAATGGAATGTATAGAATAATGTATAAGGGTGAGTTCACACTTCAGTTATTTGGTCAGTTATTTCCATCAGTAGTGAACCAGTAGTGAAGCCTACTCAGAAATAAGGTATACATTTTTCAGTGTTTTTGACCCGCACCTGGTTTTGGCTAACAATAAAGCCTCATTCACACTTCAGTGTTTTGGTCAGTGATTTCCGACAGTGACTGTGAGCCAAAGCCAGAAGTGGAGGCTACACAGACATAAGGTATAAGGTAAAGACCCGCACCTGTTCTGTGTTTAGAGCCGCACCTGGTTTTGGCTTAAATTCACTGATGGAAATCACTGACCGAACACTGACTGTGTGAATGAGGCATAACTGATGGAAATAACTGACCAAATAACTGAAGTGTGAACTACTAGGAATCAGCTACTTAACAAAAAGGACCTAACCTAGGGAAGGTATATTTCATAATGTATACTCCAATGCCTAAAAAAGGGCTTGCCCTAAACCTATCTTGACCAAGGTCCAAGACGAATATTATTTAAAACGTCACTTTTAATTGTAAATAAAATGCTTGGTGTTCAGACAAGGCCTACCTAACTACTAAGCTACAACAGAGTGATCAGCTGTTATTAAAATCTACAACTGCCCCCGACATGTTTCGCCAGTGACCTGGCTTTTTCAGGGGTATTTGGGCAGCATATTTGTTGGTAAGAGTTGGCAAGAATACTTTAATCATGCAGGGATTGGCTAATTAGCCTGTCTCTCAATAAATCACACTATTTATACTTCTGTACAGGCTGGTTTCCTCATTGCTGCCCAAATATCCCTGAAGAAGCCAGGTCACTGGCGAAACATGTCGGGGGGCAGTTGTAGATTTTAATAACAGTTGATCACTCTTTTGTAGCTTAGTAGTTAGGTAGTCCTTGTCTGGACACCGAGCATTTTCACAGTGACATAGGAGATTGCCAGTTAGCCCATACCAGATGGCCAGTTAGCCCAAATAGTCTGCCAAGTTCACATAGGAAGTGCTGTGGTGTGTGTATTGTATGGTTGAACTCTGACAGCTATTGACATAGTGTAAGACCAGTGTGTTGTGAAGTGTGTGTCTGTTAATAACATAGGACACAGAGGCAGTGTGTCTAGTTATTATATAGGACACACTGTAGCAGCCCTCAATAACCCACACAAAGTATCATTCAACCACAACCTTTTGGTTCATTTGCACACCCTCTTTCGGTATTAATGTGGCGTCAACACAGCTTTGTGGACCGCTTAATATTAAGAAAGGCAGTGTTTCAATTTCTGGCGAGAAATTCTGGCCTCTAGGTACATAGAGGCCGTAATACTGGCTTTCAACCAAGGTGGATATTTTTCAGTAAAGTAAGATAAGAGATGCACATCTCTGGTTCCTAAAAAATCTTACCAAAAATATACCATAGCTCTTAGAGTGACAACTTTAATTTTAAGTGTCTGTTAGGCTCACAGCCATTTTACGTTTATTTACAATTGAAAGTGACGTTTTAAATAATATTCGTCTTGGACCTGGATCAAGATAGGTTAAAGCCCTTTTTTTAGGCATTGGAGTATACATTAAGGAATCAGCTGGGGAGAAACTAAAGATGAAACTAAGGAGAAATGTAAATGTTGCAGCCCAGATGTTAAAGCCAAAGTAAGGAGAAGGCATAAAAAATTGGAAAAGCTGTATCTGTCCTTCATATTTTCTTTCCTTTTGTGATCTTCTCATGATTTTGGATTTCAAAACTGCATGCAGAAACCTGACCGTTTTCATCATCATGCTTCATGGTGTTATTTATGCGTACTTAAATGTATTACAGTGCCAGCAAAAGGGATGAGATTTTACTAAATCTCAGATTTCCAATGTGGATTTCACATTTTGCGATGTAGTGGCTAAAATGTTTTTCAAGCCCACAGCGTTTATGCATTTATGAATTCCACAAGAAAATCCATACCATTTGGTGCTAATTGAACTGCTGTAGAATTGCAGCAGTAGACCCATCGCGTGTGGAGGTGTACTTTTGCAGTGTCCCAGGGGGTCAGTAGTGTAGCTTTAGGTATGCTGGGCTTTGTAGTGCAGGGCAACCCACTAACCTGGGACTGACTGTCGTCTTCAATCGGGTCAGCACTGGAACAGGCAGGTGATGAATGTCGTGACGCCAGTGCCAATTGAACGGTGGCACACCGTGTAGTGATAGGTGGAATAATTGAGGAATCCTTATACTTGAATAACAGGATAACTTTACTGAACGTAGTTGAAAATAGATGAACAGTCAATAAGTACAGTTCCAGAATGTTCTTTACGTTACAATACAGTCACAGCAGTGGTTCAGATTATTAATCACAGTCGCAAAAGCTATCTTCAAGACAGGCCTCCTAGGATCAGGGCTTTCCTCTTACTCTCAATGCAGCAATACACTTCAGGCAACTATTCTCTCTGCAGGGGTACACTTACTTTCTCTCCTGCCTTAGTTCCTGGCTGTAGGCAATACTCTCAAGGTCCAGACACCCGAATAACAGTGATAATCCTTGAGCAAAGGTTTTGTAGAGGTTTACTTCTCTTCTGGTGACAGGCTCTATACTTGATATGCGAACTGGCTTGCTGGTTACACTCTCTGTCCCACTTGCTAGTAACAGGCTCTTACTTGGAGTACCTCAGGTATACTTGACCTGGAAAACTGAGTGGGAAATGATCCTCCACACCAGTGGTGCAATCTCTGCAACAGTTACTGCGTCCTGAATCTACTCAGAACTGACTCTGAACTGGAACTTCCAACAACTGACAACTCTAGGCTAGGCCCTGGCCTATTTATACTAAACTGGGAGCTCCCTCTGCTGGCTGGAATATGAATTGCCTGCTACAGGCCTAACTTTCTTAAAGGGAGATACACATTAAAATATAGCAGTGTCGGGTAACCTACCCGTATGCTGCACACCCCCAGGCTTTAACGTGAGTAAGGCCTCGTACTCACACACATGCCTTTCTGAACCGGCATAAAATGTTACATAAATTATGCATTACAATATAAATATGGTAAATAATTATTTCACACAGAAGACATAACATTTGTAACTTAATAAACAGGCGACGCAAGGGAAAGGGGCGTCTTCTTGCTTCTTAGACACGGCCGCTGACCTGGCACAGCGGACTTAAGGTGAACCAGGTTAGTCCATAGTAATACATGTCAAGAATAAGGTTTTTTTTCCTTTCAAAGTCTCTGTAAGTGCAAAAATATGTTAGAGAATGCAAAGATATTTTAAAGAGAACCTCCCTTCCGAAACCTCGCAGACTGTAGTTTGGGAGACACACAAAGCCTTCATAAGGGGGGAACTTTTAGCTTTAGGTACGGCGGTTAAGAGGGAGCGGCAGAAACAGATAAACGCCTTGCTGTCCCAAATTTCCTCGCTTGAGACTATTAGCAAATGTTCTGATGCTCAGCGGGGGTTGGAAGAACTTGATATTCTTAGGAGACAACTGAAAGAATTGCTTAATATAAAACATGCTAAACTGTATCAAAGAGCGAAATTTAACTATTATGCCCATGGAGACAGAGGTAACAAACTGATGACTCGTTTGGTTAAGCGCCGCAGTGATCAACAATTTGTTAAAAGCATTAAATCCCATACTGGAACGCTACTAAACGATACTAAATCTATTGCCGCTGAATTTTGTAAATTCTACCACTCCTTATATAACATTCCGAACCATTATTCGAAAGCTGAAGAGACTAACCTGATCTCTAACTTTCTTGCAAAACTAAATCTCCCATCCCTTTCCCACGACGATTGCTCTATGCTAATATGCCCTGTCTCGTCGGAAGAAGTATCAAAGATTATTTTAGCTTTGCCACTTAATAAGTCCCCAGGACCGGACGGTCTTCCTTCCAGTTACTACAAGAAATTATTACCTGTCCTGCTCCCTCAAATTACGGCATGGTGCAAGGCCTTGATGTCTGGGGAACAACTCCCAAAACAAGCTCTAGAAGCCACGATCACAATCTTACCAAAGGAGGGTAAAGACCATACGGTCTGCGGCAGCTACAGACCCATCTCCCTTCTCAATGTTGATATCAAGATATGGGCAAAATTGCTAGCCCTCAGACTCAATAAACTTACTCCTGCAAAGTTCTGAATGCCATTTACCTGGCTACACATACTCGCTCACCCTTAGTCCTTCTCGGCACAGATGCCGAGAAGGCTTTTGACCGTGTCAAATGGTCATTTATGCAACATACTCTTAGTAAATTCGGTATCCCGGACGTTTTTATCTCAGCAATAATGTCGTTGTATCACTGCCCCAGTGCAAGGATCAGGATAAACGGCACCCTTTCTGAATCATTTGACATACAAAACGGAACCCGTCAAGGTTGCCCATTATCGCCCACTATCTTCATCTTAGTGATGGAAACACTACTACAGTCTATACGAGATTGTTCAAACATACAAGGTCTGATAGTAAGGGGTGTGGAGCATAAATGTGCAGCGTTCGCTGACGACCTGCTTCTACTTATCACCAATCCCCTAGTAGCTTTCCCTCATGTGATGAATATAATGGACTCCTTCGGATTGTTATCAAATTTTAAAATCAATTATACGAAATCGGAGGCCCTTAACATAACTGCACCCTCGACCCATATCCAGCAACTTAAATCCACCCTTCCCTTCCAGTGGCAACCCCATCAACTTAAATATTTGGGCGTTTACCTAACTAATAAACCCTCTCAACCATTCCAGGCTAACTATGGCCCACTTCTCAAAGCGATAAGAGAGCAACTCCACTCTTTGTCGGTGCCCTATGTGTCTTGGATAGGGAGGAAAAATCTTTTACAAACATATATAGTCCCAAAGTTCCTATACTTGCTACAGATGATCCCGATCCACCTCCCTAAGTCCTTTTTTGCTTCAGTGCGCTCCCTCTTCTCCGCCTTCCTGTGGAAAGGTAAGAAAGCTAGATTAGCTTATGATAGGATGGCCAGGGATCGCCGTTCTGGCGGTTTTGGGCTCCCGGACATACATATATACTACTCGGCCACGCAACTGAAACGTTGGCTTCAACTCTGTAGCCCCTCATATACGCTACCTGGCGTAGATATAGAGATAGCACTCCTGGATGATAGCCGTAAGGCTGGTTTATGGGGTATATCCCATACTCCTCCCCTAGCGAATACCTTATCTAAAGGCATATTTAACACCTTTCTTAGTATTCGTGACTCACATGCTCCACTCTCTGACCCACCCAAATTTCTCCCTGCGTCCCTTATACCTTTCCTTCTCAACCCGAAAACAGTTGAGCCTCCTCCTTTTTGGCACTGTTTTCGGGATCTATCTCTTACTCACCTATTGGAAAAAACCGGGTCTGACTCTGAAAGGGATCTTCTCTTTTCGTCACTGGTGGGTGAAGGCGACTTCCTGGGGAAACAGGAATTCAAACGTTCCTGTCAATTCTTACACGCAAAATACGCTTTGCATGGAGAGGCCACGTGGTTTGAAAAGCTTTTCACACACACTCCCCTCCTCAGAAGCATATGCTATCCCTTCTTTATAAATCCATATTGTCTTCTAGGGATAACACTGTACCAGCGTATATCAGACAATGGGAATCGGATCTGGGAAAATCGTTCTCACAGGCAGACATAGACCAAATTCATTTACGTTCTCATGGATTCTCCAGATGTGTCAGAATCCAAGAACAATCGTACAAAATGATGACTAGATGGTACAATGACCCCAGCAAACTATATCGTATGGGATTAAGAGAATCGTTCGTCTTTATGTTGGAGATGTGAAGCAGAGCGAGGTACTCTGGGACATGTTTTTTGGACTTGCCCCAATATCACTCAATATTGGTCACACATACTTGACCTAGTTAACAAGATTTGCAAAACTTCCATCGTGCTCTCTCCAGCTTCGATTCTACTCTGGCTCCCATCCGATACTTGGTCCCCCAAGAGGTATGACTTACCAACATACCTAATACAGGTTGCCAGGTCACTCATCCCCCTACATTGGCTCGAACGTAGTCCACCTAGCATTGGGCAGTGGAGAGAGAAGGTAGACCAACTATTCCTCCTGGAAGAACTTGCTAGTTGGGCATCCAGATCTCATGATAAATTTGTTAAACTCTGGGCCCCCTGGAAAAAATACAGAAACGCTGATCGGAGCAAGAATCCTACCATGACTTGAGCATCTTCTCCCTGGGTTTGTTGGATCTCTGACGTTGAGTCTCTCCTTTTCTTTGAATTTTTCCTTTTCGGGGCTACTAGGTTTCCTAGCTGATTCCTAACGGCTTGTCGATTTATTTGACATAATATCCCTCTTTGCGGGTTGTTGAGGTGAGTCCCAGATGCAGACAGGCGGCTGAGTCGGTTCCCTTGTGTCCTGACTTGGGAACCCATGCCGCTCTCCAGTGATTTTGATGCTTGCGGATACACTAGCGGTGTCCAGTATTTTCACTGACCGGTGATTTGTCCCTATGTCCCTCTTCCCATCCTCCAGACCTTCTTGCTCCTACTTGTTCCTCCTTCCCCATCCTTCCTTCCTTCCTTCCACCCTACCCACCCCTACTCCTCCCTCTCCCCTCCCCTCCCTTCCCTCCCCTGTCCCCCCTTTGGTTTTCACCCAGCAGTTTGATTTGACTCTGTATTTCTAGTCTTTCAATTGAGTTCTGTGATATTCTATTGCTTATAATGCTGTTCCAGCTTCGCATTTGTTATTTGATTGTCAATTAAGCTTTAATGAACAAACTTAAAAAAAATCAATAAACAGAAATTTGTTAAAGAGAATGCAAAGATATATCACCTTTTCAAGTATAAAAGTTCAACATCAGTCCATTTTTCTTGGCTGGAATCATAATAAGGGACCTACACAGGGGTTTCCTGCGGGTGTATGACAGGCAAGGGCTCACGTGGAGGAGTCCATTCTTGCGCACAAACGTCAAGCAAGCTATTTCCAGTAGTAACTGCCCGGGAGGAGACACCACCAGCATAATCAAAGTCCCCTAAACGGACTGGCGGACGTCCCCTGTTCATCCGGGTGGACCTTCTCAACACAGGAGTTTCCTCCTCCCTTAGCATCGAGGTAGAAGGGAGAGGAGCAACAGGAGGGTCTCCACCAGTGGGACCCTGGTCAGGAACAACAGGAACAACAGGAGCCGGAGGACCCTTTATAAGGGGGACTGGATCCGGGACATTTTGAACTGGCTCTTCTGGAGGTGAAGGCACAGTAGGTGCCGGAGCGGGCACCAACAAATTCAACCATGGTGTCAGGAGCCAATGCATGGGTTCAGTGTCATACATTAGATTAGTAGGTGCCGGAGCGGGCACCAACAAATTCAACCATGGTGTCAGGAGCCAATGCATGGGTTCAGTGTCATACATTAGATTACTTACAGCCTGCATAGGATCCTCGGGCTGTATTGATGGCTCTGACACAGGTGATTCAGATATAGAACTCTCAGCACTGGGTTCTTTCGTCAGGCAGAGCTTTAACCGGTTCCGGTGAACAATTTGGGATCCCCTGCCTTCTCGGGTAATCTCATAAGTGTGGGTCCCAGCATTTGGGATTGCAGTGACAACATAGGGAATCTGCTCCTATTTACTGTCCAGTTTACTTGTACGGTGGTTGTTTTTCAACCACACCACATCTCCTATTGTCAAGGGTTCTGCATGGGCTGCTTGATCATAGCCTCTCTGCTGTCGGTCTCTAGCATAATCCATACGTTCCTGAACAATGGCTTTGGCCGCATTAGGTATGGTGTGTTGTATGGCACTGACCTCTCCATAATCAGTAGCATGTTTACTGAAGGCCTGGTGGTGCTCTTTGACAAGCTGTAGGATCCCTTCTCGTTGATGTTGGGAGGTAGCTTCGTCCCCGACATGGAGCTCTTCCCACCAGGGCACTTGTGGCTGGTTCACCGGCAGATGTCCGCTGACTGCAGCTGGCGGCTTTTCTGTCACTGGAAGACGAATGATGTCCTGGAAGGACACCTGGGAAAGCTGAGCAACAGGGGAGTGCTTAGTAAGCGCAACAGGATGATCACTCAGGTTAATCAGACGGACAGGTACTTTACCTTGGGAGACGTTCACCAGGCACTTGGCAGCTCTCACATAAGGGTAGTTCTCCATCTGGATTGGTTCCACCAGGGCTGGATAATCTTGGCCTTCGACTCCCAGGACAGCACGACACCATAAAAGAGTTTGAGAATTAGGAGGCAAAGTCACAGGCTTATTATCACGGATCCTGGCAGTACACATTTCTCCTTTCCCATTAGCAAACCTCTGCTGAGCACTTAACACAGTAATAGTCTTTTGAATCACCCTCTTGGATGCAGAGGAAGCAGTGGGCAAAGTCTGATGCAGTGCGTCAAGTATTTCAGAATAACAGTTCTTGAAGACATTGGTGCCTAGAATGACAGGATGTCCTCCTCTGTCGCCGGCTTGTACTACTATCACCCCCTGTTGAGGCAAGGTTGCTTCTCCCACCTGCAGAGTGGGTTCCCAGTACCCATGAATCTTTACTGGCTTGCCATTGCTGGCGATAATCTCCACCCAGGATTCAGGAGGCTGGGTTAACTGGTTGGTGTCCCAGAATTTTTCAAATGTGGGCAGCTGAATGGTAGTGACCTGGGACCCAGTATCTAGTAGGGCTTCAATCTCTATATTGATTTTAGGATGGGATCCTACATACCGGGGCATCCAACTTGGATCCTTTGGACCTAATGTTCTACCTCCCGAGGGGCGGTCCTCAGCCTTGAGGGTAGCCCGTTTAACTGCCAGCACGTGGATTCTGTGTGTCCCACCTTTTTACAGTATTTACAGACGGGCTGTTTGCGGTCTTTGGAATGATCTCTATTACGCCTCCCAGGATTCTTGGTATGGAGGTGGGAATGGCTTAGGAGGTGACAGGAACTCTTCCTCTGACATTAGGGGTTTTTCCCATTCCTCTAGCTTTCTGCACACTCTCTCTAAACTTTTAGTGAGATAGTTTACCTGTTCCGTCAGCATGGCAATAGTATCAGTAGCTGAAGCTTGAACAGCTTGGCCGGCCCCAGCCTGGTTAGGGATAAGCGGTTTTGGCCTGCAGGCTGGTGACTCAGGTGGGGTGCTCAACTCCGTAGACACTGTTAACCCCATAATTCTTATAGCCAGCTCTTTAAAATCCAGAAAGGTACTGCTAGGGTGCTGGGCTGACAGCATTTTTAATTGAGTCCTTATTTGCTCACTAGACACCCCTGTGATAAATTGCTCCCTCAGGGTCTGGTCCTGATTATCAGCCTCCCTGGGATCTATCTGGATTACAGCCCCCAAAGCCTGAAGTGATAGGGCATAGTCACGGAGGGACTCACCGGACTTCTGTTTTTTGCCAAAGAAGTGCATCTTTATCTCTGAGGCAGTCCTTGTTTCAAAAGTGGCCCTGAGGCGGGTGAATATTTGCTCTAGAGTACCCCGCTCAGCAGCAGGCCAGGATAATACCTCTCTGCGGGCAGCTCCCTCCAGTTGTGCTAGCAGGATTTCCATCTGCTGTTCGGCATTTATGGGGTACAGTTTGAATAATGCCAGCAACTTCTCTTTAAAGGATAACTGTCATATTTAGACCCAAATTTCAGTTTTCATATATGTAGTTACTAATATGATAATATACCTGAATCAAAAACTATTAGACTTACTTACCCCTTATTTAATAAGATTCAGCCCTTAGCAACCAGTCTGCATAAAACTGCAATTTCACTATTCTGTTAAGATGGCCGCCCTCAGCCCTGAGGCTAATCCATAGGACGCCTGCAGTGAAGTTAGTGAAGACCAGCTCTGTATAGGGGGGTCTTGCAGTGAAGTTCCCAGGTCTGGCTGAAGCCTGTAGTCCTTCTACAAGCTCTCCTCTTATCAGATAAGGCTTTCATTTATACACTGAGCAGCCACATTGTCCTGCACTGCTAAGGGACTGTCTGCCAAGCACAGGCATGTGGAGAAGTTCACACACACAGCCCAGCACTGTTATCTCCTGTCAGGAAAAACCTGGCTTTTTATACATTCCCTTACAATGTTGACTCACTATCAGTTCCCAGTAGTGTTGAGCGCGAATATTCGAAAAGCGAATTTTTTTAGCGAATATCGGCACTTCGCTAATTCGCGAATATTTCGAATATAGCGCTATAAATTCGCTATTTCGAATATTCGTTTTTTTTTTTTTTTTTTTAGTTATATTTTTTTCTTTCCTACTTCCCAAAAGTAGTTCTTACCTGTCCTGAGGATTCCTGGCTTCCTGGCTGCTCTAGTCAGTGCCCGTTGCCGCTTCTGCCGACTTCCGTGCTCATGTGGAGCGTCCCCATCCATGGGAGAATCTCCATATACTAAAATGTACTGTCGGATTTGAGGAATTACGTTGAAATCGCAATGCGATTAATTCAAGTTATATTAATCGCATTGCGATTACAACTTAGCACTGCTATCTTACATAGGCTAGAATTAACGAATATGGATTGGAATATAGCTATGCACTAGCAGTGCTAAGTTGAAATCGCAATGCGAATACTTTAAGTTAAATTAATCGCATTGCGATTTCAACTTAGCACTGCTGCTATATTCCATATTCGTTAACTTCGTAATTCTAGCAAGCTGACCCATTATAAACCCAGCTCTAAGTTGAAATCGCAATGCGATTAATATAACTTGAATTAATCGCATTGCGATTTCAACGTAATTCCTCAAATCCGACAGTACATTTTAGTATATGGAGACGTTCCCATGGTGATGGGGACGCTCCATGAGCACAGAAGTTATGGTTGGCTTGGTAGAATTAGCGAATAGCTAATATGACGAATGTATTCGTCATATTCCTCAAAACGAAGATAACGAAGTATTCTACATCTTCGCTTTAGCTACCTATTCGCTCTCGTCATCGTCAACTTCGCTATTCGCTAATTCTAGCAATCAAATAGGAAGGTTGACTTACCAGACAGCTGTGTTAAATTGCTATGCGATTTTTTTTTTTTTAATACAATAATTATATTACTTGATAAAATTATTATAAGTATTCTATTTATTAAAAAAAAAAGCATAGCAATTAACAAGCTGTCTCTATAGTCAACCTGCCTATTTGATTGCTAGAATTAGCGAGGTTGACGAATAGGTAGCTAAAACGAAGATGTAGAATACTTCGTTATCTTCGTTTTGAGGAATAGACGAATACATTCGTCATATTCGTCATCCTCGCTAATTCTAGATATGAAACCAATAGGAAAGTAGCCTTAAGTACAAATCGCAATATGCGATTATTTAAATCGCATGTTAATCGCGATAACTAGAAAAAATGACGAATATTCGATTTCGACGAATATGAAACGAATATTCATTCGAATATTCGCGAATTTCGTCGAAATCGAATATGGCACCTGCCGCTCATCACTAGTTCCCAGTGCACACAGCGTGCTCCGTCCTCATCTGGTAGACGGAAGGAACATAGCAACCTGATTTTATCTCAGGTAACAATAGCCAATATTGGGGACTTTTAGGTGGCTTTTAGGGGTTATTTATTAAACAATCAGAAATTAAAACAGGGCCAACAAGGTAACATTAATCACCAAAATCCAATAGTAAAAAATAAATAAATTTGACAGTTATACTTTAAAGTCTCTTAAGGTATGGGCCTCCCCTTTATAGCGGGGAAACCATGGGGCCCCAAAATAGTACGGCATAGTAAAGGGCATCATGCTGGGAGCTATAGGATGGTTGGAACCCGTAAGTTTCCCGGGGGCCGGCTGCTCGGGTACTCCCGGCTCTGACATGTTAGTTTATTAAGATGTGGCCGCTGGCGACTAAAGGGGCCGGTGCAATCCCCTTCCCTCCGGTTACAAGTCCTTACCGGTATCGCCAGGGTTGCGCAGGCCAAGTCCCGCAAGATTCCGGACGTCCTGTGTACGCGGTGACGTTGCTGACGTAGAAGAAGCAGGGCCGCGGCGGTGCGATGATGAAGAGGGGCGGGATTCTCTGCGTCTTTGAAGGGATCCGCCCACGAAGGTCCTCAGCAGCGCGGGAAACTTACCTCCATGCTGCCGGCGGCCATCTTGGTTGCCATTCCCTGACAGCAAGCAGGGGCGTTGAAAAGTTAATAAATTGTAATCCACAAACACGATTTTCTCTCTGGGGGTAGCGCAACACAGCACAGCGCCTCCAATTCCTCCCAGGATTCACTTGTAATCCACAGACTTGGAAATAAAGGGTACAGTCCTTGCAATACGGTGGTGGAATAGTTAAAGCACACAGTTCACACTTCTCTGCACTCCAGAAGCATGCGATCCTGTTCGTGATGCCAAAAAGAGCGATGCAGTGTCCCAGGGGGTCAGTAGTGTAGCTTTAGGTATGCTGGGCTTTGTAGTGCAGGGCAACCCACTAACCTGGGACTGACTGTTGTCTTCAATCGGGTCAGCACTGTAACAGGCAGGTGATGAATGTCGTGACGCCAGTGCCAATTGAACGGTGGCACACCGTGTAGTGATAGGTGGAATAATTGAGGAATCCTTATACTTGAATAACAGGATAACTTTACTGAACGTAGTTGAAAATAGATGAACAGTCAATAAGTACAGTTCCAGAATGTTCCTCACGTTACAATACAGTCACAGCAGTGGTTCAGATTATTAATCACAGTCGCAAAAGCTATCTTCAAGACAGGCCTCCTAGGATCAGGGCTTTCCTCTTACTCTCAATGCAGCAATACACTTCAGGCAACTATTCTCTCTGCAGGGGTACACTTACTTTCTCTCCTGTCTTAGTTCCTGGCTGTAGGCAATACTCTCAAGGTCCAGACACCCGAATAACAGTGATAATCCTTGAGCAAAGGTTTTGTAGAGGTTTACTTCTCTCCTGGTGACAGGCTCTATACTTGATATGCGAACTGGCTTGCTGGTTACACTCTCTGTCCCACTTGCTAGTGACAGGCTCTTACTTGGAGTACCTCAGGTATACTTGACCTTGAAAACTGAGTGGGAAATGATCCTCCACACCAGTGGTGCAATCTCTGCACTAGTTACTGAGTCCTGAATCTACTCAGAACTGACTCTGAACTGGAACTTCCAACAACTGACAACTCTAGGCTAGGCCCTGGCCTATTTATACTAAACTGGGGGCTCCCTCTGCTGGCTGGAATATGAATTGCCTGCTACAGGCCTAACTTTCTTAAAGGGAGATACACATTAAAATATAGCAGTGTCGGGTAACCTACCCGTATGCTGCACTTTAATTTTTCAAAGTGCACAAATAAAAGAAAACTTAGTTGCCCATAGAAACATGATTCCACCTTTCCTTTTTCAGAGTTCCTCTGGAAAATAAAATGTGGAATCTAATTGGTTGCCATCAGCAAACAAGTCAGTTTTCCTTTACCTTCCTTTATAGTTTTGACAAATCTCCCGCAAGAGCTTTTTTAAAGAAGTTCAAGAACCGATGTAAAGTTAAATTACATTTTTTTTTTTTAACTTTGCACAAACTCCCAGCCTATTGATGCGTAGTGTTGATCGTGAATATGCTAATCGCAAATTTTTATCACGAATATCGGCACTTCGAGAATTCGCAAAGATGTAGAATATGGTACTATATATTTGTAATATTTTAGATTTTTTTCATCAGTAACCTTGCTTGTGGGCCAATGAGAAGGCTGCAATATCTTTCTCAGAGCTTAGCAACATCCCTAGCAACTAATAGGAAAGTTGCCTACCCCTTTACTATATAAGAAATTCCCCGGCAGCCCTTTTCTGCTGTTTTTTTTGTTTTTTTTTGCAGTTCTGAGAGAGAGAGCAGTGTCATTGCTGTGCTCTGTGCTTTGCAGACTCATCTGGATCCATATTTAATTACATTACATAGTTAGTTAGTTCATATATATAATACGGATAGTTAGTGGGAGAAAGTCAGTGTAGGTTAGATAGTGATATAGTGTAGCTAATAGGTTCCAGTGCAGGGTGTTCGGTAGTTTGACAGAAATTACTGTGCTGTAATAGGGATTAGTGTCTGTGTTAGACACAGCACTGTGATGTCACAACAATACTTAGTGCACCAATCAGTAATATCTACTCAGACCTGATAAAAAGTGAAGTTGCATGTATTGCGCAAAAAATATGCGCATCATTAGTGCCAATCGCTAAAATAATGACAAGAACACGAATTCTAGAATTTATTGCGAATATTATGTTAAAAATTTGCTAAATGTCACGAAAACGAATATTGCCCATGCCACTCAACACTATTGATGTGGATGTGCAATTACTTCTGTGAGGTCAAAAATCTTTTTCACCTCAAGGTTGCAATAATTATGTTTGCCTTTAAATTCTCAATGTAGACATTACCAGAGTGAATTCCTGTTATTTCTCAGAACCGCAAGACAGATTTTTCTATGGAGGCTTGTATATTGATTTTACAACTATGTTACTATTGTGAGTAAATAAAGCTTACACATTTCTTAATAAAAGGGATGTATCTTACTTATACACTTTGGGGGGAATTTATCATTAGGGGATTTTTTGTAATCAGTTTTGCTTGGTTCTGCATTCTGTTATTTGTGTCAAATGTATCAAATGCTGCATGTTGTTTGAGGAATTTGGTGCCTATTAAAATATATGTTTACTGATGTTACTCCACTTTGTATGCTACTCTCCTACTGGAGTGCGTTATAGCATTCAGCATCAGTAGGAGGCCACAGAGTGGCACAATGACAGTGTGGAGGTTGCGGCAGCATGAGGAGGCCACAGAGCATCACAATGACAGAGTCTGGGGGTAGCGGCAGAGGCAGTAGCAGGATAGGGAGAAGGCCACCGAGTGGCACAATGACAGTCTGGAGGTGGCAGCAGTATGAGGAGGCCACCGAGTGGCACAGTGAGAGAGTCTGGTGTTGGCAGCATCAGGAGAAGGCCACTGAGTGGGACAATGACAGAGTCTGGAGGTGGCAAAAGCAGAAGTAGCAGCACCAAAAGAAGGCCACCGAGTGGCACAATGACACAGTCTGGAGTTGGCAGCAATATGAGGAGGCCACCGAGTGGTACAATGACACAGTCTGGAGTTGGCAGCATCAGAAGAAGGCCGCTGAATGGCACAATGACCGAGGCTGGAGATGGCGACAGCAACAGCATCAGGAAGATACTACAGAGTGGCAAGGTAATATAGTGTGGAGATGCAAGCAGCAGCAGCAGGATACCACAGAGTGGCAAGATGACATAGTGTGGAGATGGCAGCAGCATCAGGATACCACAGAGTGGCAAGGTGACATAGTGTGGCAATGGCAGCAGCATCAGGATACCACAGAGTGGCAAGGTGACATAGTGTGGAGATGGCAGCAGCATCAGGATACCACAGAGTGGCAAGGTGATATTGTATGGAGATGGCAGCAGCAGCATCAGGAGACCCGGGGACAGAGTGGGGTGGTGGGTGGCAATACCAGTACCCGCTGACGAAGGTGGGCGAAAGAAGGAGCACTTGGCATCAGATATGTGGCATCAGGAGGGTGGCAGCATCAGAGTAGTAGCTGAGGCAGGCAACCAGAGGAAACCGGTCATGGTTCTGGGTGAGGCGGCATGGATGATCTAATCAGTAGTGATGTCCCGAACTATTCGCCGGCAAACATCGCTTGTTCGTGTTCGCTGCGGCGGGCGAACATATGTGATGTTCGGTCCGCCCCTTATACATCATCATTGAGAAAACTTTGACCATGTACCTCACAGTCAGCAGACACATTCCAGCCAATCAGCATACCCTCCCTCCCAGACCCTCCCACCTCCTATCAAAAAGCAAGGACAGCATCTATCTTAGATTCATTCTGAAGCTGCAGTGTTAGTTAGAGCAGGGAGAGTGCTGCTGCTGCTGAATTAATATAGGGATTCTAGGGAAAGCGTTAGCTACTAGTGTTCTGTGTCCACTCCAGTACTCAAAGACTCATCTGCTGTAAGGACGGCGTCCTTACAGCACCCCAAAAAGCCCTTTATAGGGCTGGTACATCAGTCTGCTTTTATTTATTTTTTCTATATATATATATATATATATATATATTGCAGTTGCCTGCGTGTGTGAGAGGCCGCAGGCCCACAGACTGTACTGCGTGCACACCACTCATATAGGGTGGCACAATACCTTGAAGATAAAAGTCATTTAATTTTTACCCTTTAATATAATTGCATTTGCCTGCCAGTGAGTGTCAGGCCCACAGACTGTACTGTGCCCACTGACAGTGCCCACCACTCATATAGGGTGGCACAGTACCTTGCAGATAAAAAAGTAATTTCATTTTTACCCTTTAATATACCTGCATTTGCCTGCCAGTGAGTGTCAGTCCCACAGACTGTACTGTGTGCACACCACTCATAAAGGGTGGCACAGTACCTTGCAGATAAAAAAAGTCATTCAATTTTTACCCTTTAATATAATTGCAGTTGCCTGCCAGTGATTGTCAGGCTCACAGACTGTACTTTGCGCCACTGCCAGTGCCCACCACTCATATAGGGTGGCACAGTACCTTGCACGCATAATTCCACTAATCAAAAAAGAAATGACAGGCAGAGGCAGGCCACTCCGCAGGGGCCGTCGTGGTCGTGGTGCTGTAATTTCCTTTGGCCCTAGAATAATGCCCAGTGTTCAGAGTCCACGTACCCTGAACTCGAAAAATTCTGAGGACATAGTTGACTTGCTAACAAAGGACACCCAATCTTCTACAGCTTCCGCTCGGAACCTTGATGCACCATCCTCCTCCAACTCAGCTTCGGGCACCTCTTAAGTTACCACTAGCCCGCCCGCCGCCATCACCAACACTAGCACCACAGCCGCTTCACTTGATCAGTCAGAGGAGTTATTTAAACATCAGTTGGAAGAAATGAGTGATGCGCAACCATTATTGCCAGAGGATGTAGATAACAGGGATATGTCTTAGCCAGGCAGCATTACACACATGGACATATGGTGTGATGATGATGATGTTGTCCCCGCTGCTGCTTCCTTTGTTGAGTTGTCAGATACAAGTGAAGCGGTTGATAATGACGATGTGTCCGTGGATGTCATGTGAGTGCCCGCTTGAAGAGAAGAAGAACAGGTGGAAAGTTCAGATGGGGAGACAGAGAGGAGGAGGAGACAAGTTGGAAGCAGGGGGAGGTCGTCGCATGGAGCTAGTGGCACAGTCAGACAACATGTATCAGCACCCGGGGTCAGCCAGACAGCACGCCAATCAACCCATGCTGTTGCCACCACTAGAATGCCGTCATTGCAAAGCACAGTAGTGTGGCATTTTTTTTGCGTGTCTGCCTCTGATAACAGCGATGCCATTTTCAACCTGTGCCAAAAGAAACGGAGTCGTGGGAAGTCCAACACCCACTTCGGTACAACTGCTTTGCGAAGGCACATGATCTCACATCGCAAACGCCTATGGGATCAACACATGAGTACAAGCAGCACACAAACTCAAAGCCACCATTCTCCTCCTGGTCCAGCATTTTCAGCCACGTCAACCACTGCTGTCCTCCATGACCTCTCTCAACCACCTGCCACTCCGCCTCTCACCTTCAGCAGTTCCTGCTCATCTTCCCACAGTCAGGTGTCTGTCAAGACATGTAAGAAGCCAAGGCCCCGGAGTCACCCCCTTGCCCGGCGTCTGACAACTGGCTTGTCGGAACTCTTAGCCTGCCAGCTTTTACATTACAAGCTGATGGAATCTGAGGCCTTCAAAAAATTTGTAGCTATTGGGACACCGCAGTGGAAGGTACCAGGCCAAAAAATTTTTCACAAAAAGCAATCCCCAACCTGTACTCATGGCATGTCTGGCACACAGTGTTAGGGCAAGGGTCCATCTGACCACTTATACCTGGTCTGCAAACCACGGTCAGGGCAGGTATATCACGTACACTGCGCATTGGGTAAACCTGCTGACGGCTGACAAGCATGGAATGTGTGGCTCTGCAGTGGAGTTGGTGACACCGCCACCTCCTCTACTCCTCCTAATCCATCCTCTTCACTAACCTCCTTGGCTGAGTCCTCTTCTGCTGCTGCGTCTTGCTCCACATCAACTGCACCTCCTCAGCTCCCCGGGGGCTATTCTATGTCCCGGATACGACAGTGTCACGCCGTCTTGGGGTTGACTGGCCTGAAAGCAGAGTGTCACACCGGACCAGTACTCCTGTCCGCCCTGAATGCATAGGTGGATCAGTGGCTGACCCCGCAACAACTGGAGATCGGCAAAGTGGTGTGTGACAACGGAAGCAATCTGTTGGCGGCATTGAATTTGGAAAATTTGACACATGTGCCGTGCATGGCTCATGTGTTGAATCTGATCGTGCAACGCTTTGTGTATAAGTACCCAGGCTTACAGGACGTCCTCAAGCAGGCCAGGAAGGTGTGTGGCCATTTCAGGCGTTCCTACACGGCCATGGCGCACTTTTTCGATATTCAGCGGCGAAACAACGTGCCAGTGAAGCGCTTGATTTGCGACTGCCCGTCACGTTGGAATTCAACACTCCTAATGTTCGACCGTCTGCTCCAACAAGAAAAAGCCATCAACGAGTATTTGTATGACCGGGGTGTTAGGACAGCCTCAGGGGAGCTGGGTATCTTTTTGCCACGTTACTGGTCGCTCATGCACAATGCTTGTAGGCTCATGCGTCCTTATGAGGAGGTGACAAATCTAGTCAGTTGCACCTAAGGCACCATCAGCAATCTCATCCCATTTGTTTTCTTCCTGGAGCGTGACCTGCGAAGAGTGCTAGATCAGGCCGTAGATGAGCGTGAAGAGGAAGAGTTGTGGTCACTTTCACCACCTGAAACAGCCTTATCATCGCTTGCTGGACCTGCGGCAACGCTGAAAGAGGAGTCTAAGGAAAAGGAGTCAGAGGAGGAATGTGGCTTTGAGGAGGAGGAAGACCAACCACAGCAGGCATCCCAGGGTGCTCGTTGTTGTCATCTATCTGGGACCCGTGGTGTTGTACGTGGCTGGGGGGAAGAACAGACCTTCATTAAGATCAGGGAGGACGAGGAACGGGACATGAGTAGCTCGGCATCCAACCTTGTGCAAATGGGGTCTTTCATGCTGTCATGCCTGTTGAGGGACCCTCGTATAAAAAGGCTGAAGGAGAACGACCCCCGGTATAAGCAGAAAGTGGCTGAAATGTTATCGAATTACCAGAAGTTGGAAAGGATGCAGCAGTTCCAAAACAAGTTAAAAAGTATGCTTTACACAGCGTATAAGGGTGATGTCACAGCACAACGGGAATCTAACAGGGGAAGAGGTGAAAGTAATCCTCCTCCTACCACGACCACACCGGCAAGGACAGGACGCTTTACAGACGTGTTGTTGATGGAGGACATGCAGAGCTTTTTAAGTCCTACGCATCGCCACAGCCCTTCGGGGTCCACCCTCAGAGAACAACTCGACCGACAGGTAGCAAACTACCTCTCCTTAACTGCAGATATCGACACTCTGAGGAGCGATGAACCCCTTGACTACTGGGTGTGCAGGCTTGACCTGTGGCCTGAGCTATCCCAATTTGCGATAGAACTTCTGGCCTGCCCCGCTTCAAGTGTTCTGTCATAAAGGACCTTCAGTGCAGCAGGAGGTATTGTCACTCAGAAGAGAAGTCGCCTAGGTCAAAAAAGTCTAGATTACCTCACCTTTATTAAGATGAATGAGGCGTGGATACCGAAGGGACTGACAGTGAGGAATACATTTGACTAAAAAAGGCCTGATGAGATGCCTTGGGCTAAAAATGGTCCCCACGCTGCTGTATTTAATCTCTGCATGTCGGACTTCTCCGCCACCACCTAGGGTTCAAGCCGCAATGTTTTAGTAAACTTTCTGCCTGGAAAACATCAATTTGTTGCAGCCAATTTTTGGCTGCAACAATACTTAAATTGTTCAGGCATGTGTACATGCCTAATTTTTCTGGCCTCTGGTGCTGCACTGTGGCTGCAAAAACAAAACAAAAAAAAGGCACATACATGTGTCAATTCCCCTTCGTGATCGTTACCTTGTTGTGATGAATGAAGTGATCACCTCTATGAGTGTGTTGGCAATGTTGGCACACCCCAGATGATAAGGTCATTGCTTCATTGTGAACAGAACAAAAGCGTTCAGCTGGATAATTTCATCTAAGGTGATCATTAAAGCCTACTAGGCCAACAATGGGCCCACACTGCAGAATCATTGTTTTCTGGGTCACTTAACTGTCACTGAACTACCTCAGCACGACCATAGGCTTTGAAAAACCGCCATCGCCTGCAATCTCCCAAACGTGCGCACGAGCACAGTCATCACTACACCAAGATTGATGCATAGAGGAATAAAATTTATGTCATGAGTGTATCAACTATTGACAACTCTTTGCGGTTGTCTAAAATCTATTCGATACACGTCCCCTGATAGAGGACATAACAGGGATTAAATTGATAAGAATAGTACTACTTAACACACCACTCATATAGGGTGTCACAGTACATTGCACGGCGCACGCGCAGTGCCCCAAGTTGGAAGGAAGAGGACCGACCAACCATCTTTTTCCATCTCCCGGTTACTAAAATCTATTAACGTCCCCTGATAGGGGACGTAACAGAGATTAAACTGATAGGAATAGTACTACTTAACACACCACTCATATAGAGTGTCACAGTACATTGCACAGTGCACGCGCAGTCCCCCAAATTGGAAGGAAGAGGACCGACCAACCATCTTTTTCCATCTCCCGGTTCTTAAAATCTATTCTATACACCGGCTCCTGATAGGAGAAAAAACTGAGATTAAACTGGTAAGAACAGATTTTTTAAATTAAAAAAAGAGAATAGCCTCTGCGGAGCTGGGTATTTTTTGGCCACGTTACTGAACGCTCATGCACAATGGCTGTAGGCTCATGCATCCTGCAATTTACCAAATGTGCGCACGAGCACAGTCATCACTACACCAAGATTGATGCATAGAGGAATAAAATTTATGTCATGAGTGTGTAAACTATTGACAACTCTTTGCGGTTTTCTAAAATCTATTTGATACACGTCCCCTGATAGGGGACATAACAGGGATTAAATTGATAAGAATAGTACTACTTAACACATCACTCATATAGGGTGTCACAGTACATTGCACGGCGCACACGCAGTGTCCCAAATTGGAAGGAAGAGGACCGACCAACCATCTTTTTCCATCTCCCGGTTACTAAAATCTATTAACGTCCCCTGATAGGGGACGTAACAGAGATTAAACTGATAGGAATAGTACTACTTAACACACCACTCATATAGAGTGTCACAGTACATTGCACAGTGCACGCGCAGTCCCCCAAATTGGAAGGAAGAGGACCGACCAACCATCTTTTTCCATCTCCCGGTTCTTAAAATCTATTCTATACACCGGCTCCTGATAGGAGAAAAACTGAGATTAAACTGGTAAGAACAGATTTTTAAATTAAAAAAGAGAATAGCCTCTGCGGAGCTGGGTATTTTTTGGCCACGTTACTGAACGCTCATGCACAATGGCTGTAGGCTCATGCATCCTGCAATTTACCAAATGTGCGCACGAGCACAGTCATCACTACACCAAGATTGATGCATAGAGGAATAAAATTTATGTCATGAGTGTGTAAACTATTGACAACTCTTTGCGGTTTTCTAAAATCTATTTGATACACGTCCCCTGATAGGGGACATAACAGGGATTAAATTGATAAGAATAGTACTACTTAACACATCACTCATATAGGGTGTCACAGTACATTGCACGGCGCACACGCAGTGTCCCAAATTGGAAGGAAGAGGACCGACCAACCATCTTTTTCCATCTACCGGTTCCTAAACTCTATTCTATACACCGGCCCCTGATAGGGGACAAAACAGAGATTAAACTGGTAAGAACAGATTTTTTTAATAAAAAAAAAAAAAGAGAATAGCCTCTGCGGAGCTGGGTATTTTTTGGCCGCATTAATGAACGCTCATGAACAATGGCTGTAGGCTCATGCGTCCTTTTGCGGAGGTGACAAACCTGAAGGAGGAAGGTGGCTTTGAGGAGGTGGAAGACCAACCACAGCAGGTGTCCCAGGGGGCTTGTTGTCACCTTTCGGGGACCCTTGGTGTTGTACGTGGCTGGGTGGAGGAAGAGACCTTCAATGACGTCAGTGAGGACAAGGAACGGGACATGGCTAGCTTGGTATCCAACCCTGTGCAAATGAGGAGTTTGCGGTTGTGCAAATGGACTGTTTGCGTTAAACGGGGAGTTTGGTCTGTCACTGTGAAGCGGGCATAAACCTTACACTACCTGATCGATACAACATCATAACTGATCGTATACACACACTGGATGTTTTAACCACTTTAGGACCGCCGCACGCATATACGCGTGATTGCGGCGGTCCTTCTGTTCCTCCTTGGCGCGCGGGCGCGTCATCTCGCGAGAGGCGAGATTTGCTGTGAACGCGTGCGCACGCGCTCACAGCAGCTCACAGATCGGAAGTTATACTACAGCCTGCCAGCGATGATCAATCGCTGGCAGGTTGTAGAAGTTAAATAAATGAAATCAAACAGTTATGTCAGACGCTGTTTTGTTAACAGCGTCTGATATACCTGCTACCTGGTCCTCTGGTGGTCCCATTTGCTGGGATCGACCACCAGAGGACCAGGTAGCTATGTAAAGTAGCACCAAGCACCACACTTAACCCCCGGTCACTTATTAACCCCTTATTAACCCCTGATCACCCCATATAGACTCCCTGATCACCCCCCTGTCATTAATCACCCCCCTGTATGGCTCCATTCAGACGTCCATATGTGTTTTGCGGATCCGTAAAACACGGACACCGGCAATGTGCTTTCCGCATTTTGCAGATCCGCACATTGCCAGAACTATATAGAAAATGCCTTTTCTTGTCCGCAATTGTGGACAAGAATAGGACATGTTCTATATTTTTGCGGAACGGGAGTGCAGACCCGGAAGTGCGGATCCGCAATTCCGGATCCGAGCAGGACAAAGTCTGTCCCCATATAAATGAATGGGTCCGCAATTCCGTTCCGCAAACAGAATTGCGAACGTGTGAATGGGGCATAAGGGTCCCTTATCACCACCAGTTGGTTAGCTACTTGTTAGGTAGTTAGCGCCCAGCACACCGCACCGCAGTCACTGATTTTGGCAGAGATTTTTTCATCCACGATGATTGATGCGAATGAAGAAATCTGTGCCGTTCATTTTTTTTTTTTTTCAGCACAGAGGCTGAACGAAAAAAAAAAATCTCATTACCCGTATGCTCAATATAAGGAGAATAGCAGAAACTCCTAATGCTGGCCATACATGAAATGATTGCGGAGACCCTCAAATGCCAGGGCAGTACAAACACCTCACATGTGACCCCATTTTGGAAAGAAGACCAAAAAATTTTCTGTGAACTCGCCATGCCCCTCACGGAATACCTTGGGGTGTCTTCTTTCCAAAATGGGGTCACATGTGGGGTATTTATATTGCCCTGGCATTTTAGGGGCCCTAAAGCGTGAGAATCCAATGCCCTCCTAAAAGGTACTCATTGGAATTAGGGCCCCTTTGCGCATCTTGGCTGCAAAAAAGTGTCACACATGCGGTATGGCCGTACTCAGGAGAAGTAGGGCAATGTGTTTTGGGGTGTATTTTTACATATACCCATGTTGGGTGAGAGAAATATCTCTGTAAATTGACAACTTTGTATAAAAAATTTTAAAAAGTTGTCATTTACAGAGATATTTCTCACACACAGTATGGGTATATGTAAAAATACACCCCAAAACACATTGTCCTACGTCTCCTGAGTACGGCGATACCACATGTGTGACACTTTTTTGCAGCCAAGATGCGCAAAGGGGCCCTAATTCCATTGAGTACCTTTAGGATTTCACAGGGCATTTTTACGCATTTGGATTCTCACGCTTTAG
The DNA here is from genome assembly GCA_033119425.1 of Bufotes viridis. NCBI lineage: Eukaryota > Metazoa > Chordata > Amphibia > Anura > Bufonidae > Bufotes > Bufotes viridis. Next base: position 294,111,617 of record CM065593.1, on the reverse strand, counting down.
GGCCCCTAAGATGCCAGGGCAGTATAGATACCCCACAAGTGACCCCATTTTGGAAAGAAGACACCCCAAGGTATTTCGTGAGGGGCATGGCGAGTGCACAGAAAAAAATAAAATAAATTCGGCACAAGTTAGCGGAAAAAATAAAACTTTACATGAACTCACCATACCCCTCACGGAATACCTTGGGGTGTCTTCTTTCTAAAATGGGGTCATGAGGTATTTATACTGTCCTGGCATTTTAGGGGCCCCTAAAGCGTGAGAAGAAGTCTGGAATCCAAATGCGTAAAAATGCCCTGTGAAATCCTAAAGGTACTCATTGGAATTAGGGCCTTTGCGCACCCAGGCTGCAAAAAAGTGTCACACATGTGGTATCGCCGTACTCAGGAGAAGTAGGGCAATGTGTTTTGGGGTGTATTTTTACATATACCCATGTTGGGTGAGAGAAATATTTCTGTATATGACAACTTTTTAATTTTTTTTATACAAAATTGACAATTTACAGAGATATTTCTCTCACCCAGCATGGGTATATGTAAAAATACACCCCAAAACACATTGCCCTATATCTCCTGAGTACGGTGATACCACATGAGTGACACTTTTTTGCAGCCTGGGTGCGCAAGGGGCCCAAATTCCAACGAGTAACTTTAGGTTTTACATGGCTGCTCACAATTTAGCCCCGCCCAAAATGCCAGAACAAAAAACACACCCCACAAAGGACCCAATTTCGGAAAGTAGACACCCCAAGGTATTCACTGAGGGGCATAATGAGTCTGTGGGAGATTTTTTTTTTTTTGCCAGAAGTTAGCAGAAATGGAAACTTTATTATTATTTTTTTCCTCAGAAAGTGTCATTTTCCGCTAACTTGTGAAAAAAAATGAAATGATACATTAACTCACCATGCCCCTCCGCAAATACTTTGGGGTGTCTTCTTTCTAAAATGGTGTAATTTGGGGGTATTTATACTATCCTGGCATTCTAGCACCTGAAGAAACATGACAGGTGCTCAGAAAGTCAGAGCTGCTTCAAAATGCGGAAATTCACTTTTTTGCACCATAGTTTGTAAACGCTATAACTTTTAGCCAAACCAATAAATATACACTTATTGGATTTTTTTTTTATCAAAGACTTGTAGAACAATACATTTATAGAAAAATGTATATAGAAATGTAGTTTTTTTTAAAAAAAAATTTACAACAGAAAGTGAAAAATGTCATTTTTTTTGCAAAAATTTCAGTCATTTTTGATTAATAGCAAAAAAAGTAAAAATGTCAGCAGCAATGAAATACCACCAAATGAAAGCTTTATTAGTGAGAAGAAAAGGAAGTAAAATTCATTTGGGTGGTAAGTTGCATGACGGAGCAATAAACGGTGAAAGTAGTGTAGTGCAGAATTGTAAAAAGTGGCCTGGTCATTAAGGGTATTTAAGCTAGGGGGGCTGAGCTGGTTAAAGCACGTTATTCCAAACAATTTAGGAATGTTAGGTGATTTATGCCCTTTATAGATTAAAACCCGACTCTGCGTCAACTACGTAATTTGCCATGGATCCCCCTCCGGCATGCCACAGTCCAGGTGTTAGTCCCCTTGAAACAACTTTTCCATCACTATTGTGGCCAGAAAGAGTCTCTGTGTGTTTTAAAATTCGCCTGCCTATTAAAGTCTATGGCAGTTTGCCCGGTTCGCGGGTTCGCGAACATTTGCGGAAGTTTGCGTTCGCCGTTCGCAAACGGTAAATTTTATGTTCGTGACATCTCTACTAATCAGATGCATCAGGAATTGGTGAGTGGAAATCCTGTCTGATCCACGCCTGAATCAGCCTCTCCAGATTTTGGATGGACAGGGAAATTCTCCTTGGGGTCACTATGGCCCCTGCTGCACTAAACACCTGCTCTTATGCCACACTACTGGCCGGGCAGGACAGCTTTTCCAGGGCAAACTCGTCCAGTTACGGCCACAAATCCAGTTTGACTGCCCAGTAGTCTAGTGGATCTTCAATTTGGGATGACAGGGTGCTGTCCAAGAATGCCACCACCTGCTGGTTGAGGTCCTGCTCCAGGTCTACCTGCTGCTGGTGAGTAGTTTCTTCACTATGTGGGTGAATAAAGCTGCTCATCAGCAACTGTAGACCCAGGCTGCTTCTGATGGAGCTGGTACCGCTCCTGCCACCCCACCCCTCCCTAGCAGCCATGGCAGTGGAACGTGAGTGCAGAGGCCAACCCCCCACCTCCCACCCACCCCCCGGTAAGACCTGCGAGAGGATGGACGATGGAGCAGATACGCAGCGGCCAACTGACTACATAGGATGTCTCTGTAGTAATTAAGTTTGTCCTCCCTCTCAGTGGGTGTAAAAAAGGCACCCATTTTGGACAGGTAGCGAGGGTCCAACAAGGTGGAGAGCCAGAAGTCATCTCTCTGCCGAATGGTAACAATTCGTCTGTCACTACGCAAGCAAGTGAGCATGCATTGGACCATTTGAGCAAGTGACTCAGATGGACTCCCTGCCTCCATCTCCACTGCATACTGCCACGGTGTATCTGGGTCCTCTGTCTCGTCTTCCTCATCGCCCTGTAGATCCTCTGGCTGCTCCTGCTCCTCCCCTCCTGTCAGCAGAGTAGAAAAACCACCCATTTTGCTACACATTTCCTATGCTCCAATGTCCTCCTCCCCCTTCTCCTCCTCTTCCAGTTCAGCCCCCACAGGGCTCATGTGGCAGTGAGATCTAGGCGCCACGTCTGCTATACCCTAACCAGCCATTGTTACCACCATCCGTTCCAGAACATGAAGCAGTGGAATGACGTTGTTCATCCCGTACTCCTGGCGACTGACAAATAGCATGGCACCCTCAAAGGGCCTGAGCAAACGGCAGGTTTCACTCATGAGCTGCCACTTACTGACATCAAAGTTACACAGGGGAGTACTCCTATCCGCTTGCATCATCAAGAAATCGCTGATGGCCTTTCTCTGTTCCTATACTCGGTCCAACATATGGAGGGTGGCATTCCAACGGGTAGAACCCTCGCACATCAACCTATGGTGGGGGATGCCGTTCTGCCGCTACAGCTCAAAGAGGGTGTGCTTTGCAGTGTACAAGTGGCTGAAGTTCAAAGTGCAAAGTTTCCTGGCCATCTTGCAGATGGGTGGAAGACTTCAGGAACTGCTTGACAACCAGATTGAGCAGGTGTGCCATGCAGGGCGCATGGCTCAGCCTTCGTTGATGCAGCGACACTATGTTCTTCCCTCTGCGGTAACCATGGTTCCGATTTTCAGTTGTCTCGAAGAAAGCCAGGATGAATCACACGGAGCAGTTGCTCCCCTGTGTGACTCTGCCAAAGCAAACCAGGTTAAGAACAGCGTGACACCACCGTGCTCTACACATGTGGTATGCTGGAGGGGCACTGTGACTTGTCCCTGTAGTGGAGGCTCAGGACATCGTGGAGGATGAGGTGGGAGAGGGAGGCGAATATTGTTGGCGGACCGATGGCGTGACAACGTTGAGGTGCAAGCGGCATGACCTGGCCAAGTTGCTGGTGTGGCTGTGCAGGAACCACATTCACCCAGTGGGCCGTAAAGGACATGTATTGTCCCTGACCGTAGTTAAAGCTCCATATGTCGACTCTGCCGTGCACTACAATACTTCTGTGGCTGAGGGAACAGCAAAGGACAGAGGCAGGTTGAGGACAAGTGAGGGCACAGGGCCTGCTCCCGGGACATGCCAACTAAGGGTTGTGTCTGACAAACCCACCGACTGTTGGCTGCGGGTGTCTGATGTCACTTGGGATGAAGTGGATGACCGAGTTAACCAATCAAGAACCGCTGGGTTGCTGGTCAAGACACAACTGCTAGATCACACCGGGAGCTCAGGCCTCTCGCTGCGACTCCTGCTGCCTTGCCCCCTTACTCTGATGCGACCTCTGCCTGCTCCAGAAACAATTAGGCCTCTGCCACTCCTCTGTGCATGGCCTAGTACTTCTACTGTATGTCTAACATACTTTTAGCTGAACTAAATAAATTAAAAGCAAATTAAAACACCCCTAAAAGCAACGAAAATATTTATATTTTTTTACTGAAATAGGCCACTAAAAACTTTCACCACATTTAACTGCAGAAGTGAACTGCGTATATATTTCTCTTGTAGTACTGAACCTACCTGTCATAGACATACACAGTGATCTATCTATATAGCTGGGGGCCGCTTCGGGACAGACGATCCACGATAACTCCGCCCCCTTTGACCGACCCTCCCAGCTTGATAGGTTTGCTCACCCTACCCAGGGGTAGGGCTTATGCTTTTTTAGAGACATGTTGAAGCGAACGCGTCATGGCCATACCAGAGCCGGAGGCGCTTTCCCTCATTATCAGTAGGGCCTGCGTTTGCTCCACACGTGTCTGCATAACATTTGCTGTATATACAATGCCTCTTTACTGGAGGGATTCGCATCTTCTCTCCACGTGTTAACTTTCATTGACACGCGGCCTCATACCACCTAAGGGGGCCGCGATCGGCTTGTTTTATGCACATCAGAGATAGTTACGTTCGGACAAATTGTGCACTGTTAGTAATCACACTGTGTCAGGTGTTGTCTTGACATTCTACGATGATAGTTCTAATGTATAGCTGATTGCATCTGAGGCTCCTGATGATCCAGCGCTAACTGGAGAAACGCGTACAGAACAACAGATATAATCAATCAAGCGACAATAAGTGTGTCAAAAGATACAATTGATTTAGCGACAAAGAAATACTTTACTGATGCACTCAGTCCATTGCTCGCATTAGATCTGTGGCAGCAGTTAACAAAGTGAATCTAGGCACTTACTGCGCAGCATAACAGATCTAAAATAGGGCCTGACTAAATTTCCAAAGAGCTTTAGACCAGGAGTGCACAACCTTTTCTGGTTGGGGGCCACATTGTCAGCCTGAACCAATTCCAAGGGCCGAAAATAAAACTTAAAGAGGTATTACCAACTGAAATACTGTATTTTTGGCATATTGAACATACAGTGTATACTATAAATGTCTAGTTACAGTTCTAGGACTCCCATCTAATGGAGAATACATGAAAGATACATGTAAGAAGCCATAAGACATAGACCTACATGTCATTTACCAGATGTTTGGGGGCCGCACAGAATGGTATCGAGGGCCGCATGTGGCCCCTGGGCCGCAGCTAGTGCACCCCTGCTTTAGACCATACCCTTAATGACGGATCCAATATCCGCTAGTTTTAGTGTATGGTGCAAACATATTCTTAAAACAAAGGTTAAGCCCGGAAATAGAATTATCTACCTCTAGGCTTTATACAGTATCCTATTTAGGACTACCATATTCAGGTCTAAGTTCCCTTTACATACACTAGGGGACCTATTACTCTATAGGTTAGTGCTTGGGATACAAGGGGCACCTTGCCCGTTTGAAGATTTTAACGTACATTAATAAAGATTTATTATTTTATATTTTAGTATCCGTACAGGCAGTGATTTTTTTATACAAATTTTGAATTCGTTACTGATTACACCTTTTGTTTTTGTTCAGTGGTTGCCACTTTTCAAGGTAACCTAGTAAAAAGTTGACTGTCCCATGATACATTCTCTTTAAAATAGGGGCTTTGGGGCCCGAACTCAGAAGGGGCCCACCCAGGAGAACTAAAAGATTATATACAGAGACAGTATATACAATGACATTATATACAGTGAGACTGTGGAAATGTGGGAAATGGATGAAGTGGCTGCTGGGCCTCGTCTGATAGCATCATCTTGACAAGCCACACGAGTGAGGGGTGCATGGAAGGAGGGAGTTGCAAAGAAGTTGCTTTGGAAGGGGGGAGGACGTTCAAAATTTGCTCTGGGGCCCAATCATTTCTAGTTATGCCACTGCTTTAAAACTAAATTTTACTTTTATAATCACTCATATACCCTTTCTAAATATAATTTTCATAAATGACAAAAAATGTTGCTAAAATGAAACAACTGTATTTTCTTCTTCCAAATTTGTATTCATTTCCGCAGAAAACTGAATTTATAACCCATGTCTGGAAGATGCCACTTCTGATCAGCACACTTATAAGTATGGAATAAAGGTTGCATAGGCATTTTAATTAACTGAAGCATGCCTTCCTATATATATATCAACCTCTCCACTTCCACTTAGTATTATCTATTTTGTGTTTATTCTGTAGTGTTCCTGCACAGATAAAGAAAAAAAAAATGAGAAGTCACAGACAGAACATTTTGAAGCTTGTAGCCTTAAGGTATAATACAATTCTTCAGTCTTCATCATACTAGCTAACTGCTACTTGGGCATGGTAATATATTATAAGACATTTTTTCTGCAGTATTGGATCTATAAAGTAATGAACAGTATTCATTTTGTTTGGAATCTGAATAATACATTGATAAGATTATTTTCTCTTACAAGAAAAAAGAAGACTATTTTATGCACATGTGGAATCCAGAGCAACATTACAAGAGCAGAATGATCTATGGTTTGTCATCTAGCAGCGTAAGATCATAGATCAACTCATTTGTGCTTCTGACCTTTAAGGGGGAAAAAATCAATATTAGGAATGATAACAATGTTTTTTTCTAAGCTGTGATTCACCTAGCAGCTCTTTGACAATGTTCAGATGTAACATTTTTATGAATGATGTGCTTTGAGCAGTTGCATTGTAACTGATCTGATATTCAGTGTTAAATAGAAAAATAAAATAAATGCTTTAGTATTTTTATCCATCACTACTGATCATTGCTAACCTAGTAGAAATTATACAGTACAATTCTAGTAGTTTGGAATCTAATAATCTAGAACAGTGGTTCTAAACCTGTGATACGTGTACCCGAGGGTACTGCAGGGTGAGAGGTTTACACGGGACTGCCCTAACATCCAACAATGTCTCATTGCTGGTTGCTAGGGCCTCTCAACATTCAATTGTATCACCAAACTGAGGGCACCATGTGGCAAAAATTATTGAAAGATAATCTCTGTGGTACTAGCATTTTGTTTCTGCAGTATTGAGTAGCACAGTGGGCACATTATTGGGGGTGGCAGTATGAGGTGTTCAAAGGTTGGCAGGAAGATGGAAAAGTAGGTTCCTAACATATCTGTGTAACAAATTATGTAGACATGGCTGAAAGGAGTCATCATGGTGGTCAGGTCTGAATGGAGAAGATGAGAGAGAGATCATCCGTATCAAAGGAGACGTCACAGGGTGTAATAAGTATGTAGTGCTGTGTTCTCTTGTATATGTGATAGCTCAGAATGTAATTTAAAAAGTTATAGTCATCCATCATGGGTCCTAATATAGTGTCAGTCATTTAGCATCTTAAAATATAGCTTTTCAGAAATCTGAAAAATGTTAGGTCAATAAAAGACCACAAGTACAAAAAGGAAAGTAAATATGGGCCAATAAACTAATATAAACAAATCAGGACACAAGAAGAAAAAAATACAAACCAACAAAGGGTTACATCAGGAAAAAAAGAGGGGCAAGGTTACCCATAGTAAAGATCCTGCTAATCTCTAACTATCACTAACCACAGGGAACCACCTTACTCTCTCCCAATGCATTCCCCCCACCAGGGTTCCTCATGGGACCAATGAGAGGTCAGGGAAGAAAAAAAGTCCTGTTTTGCAATAAGTACAGCTAGGGGAAAATGGTTAATTACTCTTACCGGTAATTGGTTTTTCCAATAGCCTACACAACAGCACTCACAGAAGGGGGGGTCCCGCCCAAGGACAGGAAACAACGCAGAAGCACATGATTTAAAAAGGCCTCCTCCACTTACCTATTCAGTAAATAAGAGAGGACACGGAAGTGATACAAGAACAAGACATGTATTAAGCATAAACAAATTACATCATTTGAAAAAGAAAATAAAAAGGGAGGAAAAATCCCAGGAGGATTAACAGAGTAATCAGCTCTAGGGAGGGACAACAGCAGAAAGAATTCTGCGACCAAAAGACAAGTCCTGGTTTTTGAGAATATACAGTTTGTAATGATTGAAAAAAAGTCATAGGGCTTGCCCACGTGGCTGCCCTGCAAATCTGGTCTAATGAGACCGAAGAAGACTCTGCCCAGGAAGATGACACAGCCCTAGTCGAGGGAGCTCTTATCCCGGTAGGAGGATGAAGACTTTTCTGAACATAGGCAAAGGCAATCGTATCTCTGATCCATCTTGCTATAGAAGATTTGCTCGCTGCCTGACCCTTGTTTGGACCCTGATATTGGAGGGAGAGGTGATCTGACCGTCTGAAGTTATTGGTGGTATTCAGGTAAGATAACACTCTCCTAACATCCAGGTTGTGGAATTTTCTATCTCTATCCGTAGTCGAAGACGGGCAGAAGGAAGGTAACAAAACTTCCTGCTCATAATGAAACCTGTAAACAACCTTGGGAAAAAAGGAAGGGCTGTGCCTGAGGATTATGCGGTCGTCCAGAATCATAAGATATAGAGGTTTGTAAGAGAGCCTGGATTTCTCCAACCCTCCTAGCAGTCGTTATGGCTACAAGGAAAAACGCTTTGTAGTTGAGAAGTTTTAGAGAAATCTGTTCAACTGGTTTAAACGGAGGTTCCATCAGGACTGAGAGGACCAAGTTCAGGACCCATGGTGGAAAGATGGAACGGAAGGTGGACAAACTTCACATAGCCCCCTTCAAAAAACGCTTAATTAGTGGGGAGTCTCCCAGCTTTATATCCAGAAAGGCATTTAAAGCTGAAGCTTGTACTTTGAGTGTTGCAGGTCGTAGACTTTAATCCAACTCTGCCAGCAAAAAAATTTAAATTTGTGGAATGTCTGGAGAAAGGTAATTATCTGAAAAGGACAAAAGGCAGGTTTTTAAATAAATTCGAGATGTTATAGGCTTTTGACTCAACATCATCGTGGTAATTACAGCATCAGATAAACCTTTTCGTCTTAAGGCTAGGCTTTCCGCCTCCAGGCCGTCAGGTAGAGTTGGTTTATTTTGGGATGAAATACCAGAGCCTGGTGGAGAAGATTTAGGGTTGATAGAAGAGTCCAGAATATCCCTGCCGACAGCCTGAGCAGAAGGGGGAACCAAGACCTTTTTGGCCAAAATGGGGCAATGAATATTACCTGAGCCCCTTCTTCCTCCACCTTTATTAGAGCTCTTGGAATCAAACTGAAGGGAGGAAAAGCAAAAAGAAGCATAAAGAAGAGTCTTCGGCCATGGTTGGGATAGTGCATCTACCCATAATGACTGGTCCCGTCGGGAGAGGGAGCAAAATTTTCTGGTCTGTCTGTTGTACTTTGTGGCAAATAGATCTAGATCTGGGAAACCCCACTTTTCACAGATCTGCTGGAATATTTGATAATTCAGGGACCACTCTTCTTCCTTAAAAGTCTGGCGGCTGAGGAAGTTGGCTATTAAGTTGTTCTCTCCCTTCACATAAACTGCTGTCAAGGATATAAGATTATTTTCCACCCAAAGAAAAATGTTTAAATACACTGCCCCTAAGGAATGGCTTCTGGTCTCTCCCTGTTTGTTCAGGTAGGCTACTGCCGTGGTATTGTCCGACAACACTTTTACATGTTTTGGAGATGGGGGTGTGTGAAAAGAGACAATGACTTTGTAGATAGCTGAGAGTTCTTTCAGATTGGAAGAAGCATCTAACATATCTTTTCCCCATCTGCCCTGAACTACTTTACCTTCTGAGTGACCGCCCTATCCTAAACTGCTGGAGTCTGTGGTTACGATCATCTGTTTTTCTTGGCGCCAGTAGATCCCTGTCTGCAAGTTCTTTTCTATTCTCTACCATATCAAAGATTCTTTTACGGATTTGGGAATGAGAACGCGTTTTTGTATAGCGGAATTGGTACCATCCCAGGAAGATAGGGGGAAGGCCTAAAGGATCCTCGTGTGACTTTGAGCCCATCTTTACAGAAGAGATTGTTGCCGTCAGAAGACCTAGGATGGTCATGATATTCCTTATGGAGGAAACCTTTTGGCTGCAGAACTGAGAGATTTTCTGAATTAGACATTTCTGTTTTTCTAGAGGTAAAAAAAAGACATTAGCAGATGAGAATCTAGGAGTACCCCCAGGAAACGCTTTCTTTGATCTGGAGACAGGTCTGATTTTTTAAAATTTTTAATCCCCCCCAAGGTGGTAAAGCATTTTTGCACTTGGAAAAGGTGGGATCATAGAACTTCTCCTGATGGTGAAATAATCAGGAAGTCGTCCAAATATGGCACAATTAGAGTATCCTTTAAGTAAAAGGTACTTTGTGACCTCTGACATGATCTTTGAAAATAATCTTGGAGCTGAGGAGAGTCCGAATGGGAGGGCTCTGAACTGAAAATGGCGTAGCTGATCCCCTATGAAGACAGCGATTCTTAGATATTTTTGATGACTCTGGTATATAGGGACATGATAGTATGCGTCTTAATGGTCCATAGTCACCATGAAACAGCCTTGATGGAGTAAGTTTATGGTGGATTTTATCGTCTCCAATTTGAATTTCTTGTAGATGGTGGATCTGTTCAGGGATTTTAGATTTATTATCAAATGGAAGGATCTGTTTGGTTTTTGTATGCCGTATGGATATTCTGGGACTGGATGGAGTACTTTTTTGTGTATAAGAGATGAGTTGTCTAATTCTAAACATGTCCGTTTTTCTTTTTGAAGCAGCTTTTTGTTTATGAAGAACCGATCTGGGGGAGGAGATAAGAATTCTAGTTTTAAGCCATCTTTTAAAGTAGATACCACCCACGGGGAGGCTATTTTCCCAGGCAGAAGTGAAGAGTTTTAGCCTGCCGCCCACCTGGTTTATGGTGTCATTGTGTAGAACGGGAGGAACTTTCAGGATTGAAAAGGGAAGAGATCCTAGCCTCCTTGCCTACGTTAAAGAAATCGTCAAATTTCTTAGCAGATGTGTTTGCAGACTTAGATTATCTGCCAGGTCTGCTGCATTATCGAATGCGACCCATAGAGCAATCTGGCTTCGTACATGGTCAGGTGACGCAAGTTCAAAGAATTGCCTGTGCTCTATCTACTGTGAAGGAGATAGATTATTTGGTTTGACATTAGATGACATTCTGGACAAGGCCTCAGATAAGAAAAAAGGATTTCCTCTTGAGAGTCATTATTTTCATCAAAGACGATCCTTTCAGAACCAGAGAAAAACGAGGCTGGACCAGAGGAAAAAAAAAGGATCAAGAAAGTGAAAGTCATCCAGGGGCAGAAGGAGAGGGTTCTTGCTGCTAAGTGTTCTTCTAACTGATTAAACGTGTGCTCGACCACGATGCTCGAGTCAGTGTATTTAAATCTAATTTAGCCTCTATTTCTATGCAGAAGATCGCTGTACAGTGAGGGAATCCCTCAGTGTGAGTCCGTGGCTTAGGAGTCCCTGCTCTGATTCCATATAAGGAGTCAGTGCTTGTAGACACCCCAGTGCATTTAAATCTAATTTAGCCTGTATTTCAGAAAAGTTTCTGCTGGGATTCGAACTCTGACCTTCTGGATTAGACGCAAGGCACTTAACCACTCCTAAGCCGAACTAGAGTCCCGACATCCTCGCCACTTCAGAGCAGGGGGTGCCTGGTTTATTGTTTGGGTTCTCCCATTGACTTACATTGTGCTCGGGTGCTTGGTAGAGCACCCGAGCATCGCAAAGTGTTCTACACGAGCACACAAGCACTTTGGTGCTCGATCAACACTAGTCAGTTGTAATGTACTTAACCTTGCAGTGGCCCAAGATTCTACTGAAAGAGCTGTCTCATTTTACACCGCTTCCACATAGATTGCTATTTAACCTGTTCTGTTAGCCACTGATTCTACTAAAGTGGGAAAGAGCTGTCTCATTTCATTATTTATGAGGTGTCCACATAGATTGCTCGATAACCTGTTCTATTAGGCACTGATTCTATTATAGAATGAAAGAGCGGTCTCATTTTACACCATATGCTGTTTCCACATGGATTGATAGTCTGTTCTGTTAGCCACCGATTCTACTAAAGTAGAAAAGAGCAGTCTCATTTCACTGTTTATGGAGTGTCTACATTGATTACTATATAATCTGTTCTGTTATCCACAGATTCTACTAAAGTGGGAAAGAGCGGCCTCATTTTACACCATGTGCTGCTTCCACATAGATTGATTGATAACCTATTTTGTTAGTCACTGATACAAGTAATGGCCCAAGAATGTACAAGTAATGGTCCTAAAACTACTGCCCATGTGATCGAGACCTTATAAATGCTCCAAAGACAGGATCCATTGCGTTTTTCCTTTTTTGGTTCTTCTATATGCAGAACTTACATACAATATGCAAAACCTACATACACATAACATATTAATGATAACACACCAGGTAGGGCAGTTCCACTCATTACAAGGCTATAGCATACTTACCAGCATTTCAATGCCATATTTTTAAATATTTGTAAGCCCATGAAAAAATAACCATAAAAAATCTGCTTAATTAGAAGTAGCAGAAGAGGCATTATACCCATGTGTTTGATAATATAATGCGGTTACCAACCAAATGTCTCTGTTGGTTCTTGTAGTTGGCTGAAGCTTGTACTTCCTGTAACAGGTATGCCACTGCAAAGGCTGTGTGCATCCCCTCCTGCACTTTATCCTATGACTTAGATTTGCATCTATGGTTCTCCAGCATTATGCTCTTCTCCTAATTTAGGTCTCCAGTAGTACAATAGAGTTGTTATTAATCTGGTCACTGTCCAATCATAATGAGTTGTCTCCTCTCATTCTGCCACAATCAATGCAGAAAAGTTGACAAAGTGAACTGCAGAACTCGTGTTTTATGCGGATCCGTCATGGACACATTAATTCAGATGATACAACTGCATCCGTTCACAATAGATCCGTTTGTATTATCTTTAACATAGCCAAGACAGATCCGTCGTGAACACCATTGAAAGTTCATGGGGGACGGATCCGTTTTTTATTGTGCCAGTTTGGTTCAGTTTCATCAGACGGACACCAAAACGCTGCAAGCAGCGTTTTGGTGTCTGTTTCCAAAGAGGAATGGAGACTGAACTGATGCAAACTGATGCATTCTGAGCGGGTCCTTTTCCATTCAGAATGCATTAGAATGCAAACTAATCCGTTTTGAACCGCTTGTGAGAGCCCTGAATGGATCTCACAAACTGAAAGCCAAAACATGAGTGTGAAAGTAGACTTAGCCTATTTATCTGCTCTAGTAGCCAGAATGAAATCTGCAATAGTTCCAGATTTTGTTTTTTATATGGTTAGTTACATGAGAACAAGAAAAAAACAAACTAATAAATACATGTTTACAGTAAAACCTAATTAAAATAATTAGAAATTTTTGAATGATATACTCAATTTAGTTCTAAGGCTAAGCAGAGGATTTCAAGTTATATATCTTAAAAAAAATAACCACCATAGCATATTATGATGAAATATTAAGTACTAAATTCTGGCCATAGTCACTTTAAATCTGGTCAGAATTAATATTCTCTATTATTCCACAAATAGAAAATACTGCACATTTTTATTTTAATTTATATTATATTATTAACTTATTTTTGTTTCACCAGTGACCAAAAATCTGCTATGAGGTGTCCACATAGATTGCTCGATAACCTGTTCTATTAGGCACTGATTCTATTATAGAATGAAAGAGCGGTCTCATTTTACACCATCTGCTGTTTCCACATGGATTGATAGTCTGTTCTGTTAGCCACCGATTCTACTAAAGTAGAAAAGAGCAGTCTCATTTCACTGTTTATGGAGTGTCTACATTGATTACTATATAATCTGTTCTGTTATCCACAGATTCTACTAAAGTGGGAAAGAGCGGCCTCATTTTACACCATGTGCTGCTTCCACATAGATTGATTGATAACCTATTTTGTTAGTCACTGATACAAGTAATGGCCCAAGAATGTACAAGTAATGGTCCTAAAACTACTGCCCATGTGATCGAGACCATATAAATGCTCCAAAGACAGGATCCATTGCGTTTTTTCTTTTTTGGTTCTTCTATATGCAGAACTTACATACAATATGCAAAACCTACATACACATAACATATTAATGATAACACACCAGGTAGGGCAGTTCCACTCATTACAAGGCTATAGCATACTTACCAGCATTTCAATGCCATATTTTTAAATATTTGTAAGCCCATGAAAAAATAACCACAAAAAATCTGCTTAATTAGAAGTAGCAGAAGAGGCATTATACCCATGTGTTTGATAATATAATGCGGTTACCAACCAAATGTCTCTGTTGGTTCTTGTAGTTGGCTGAAGCTTGTACTTCCTGTAACAGGTATGCCACTGCAAAGGCTGTGTGCATCCCCTCCTGCACTTTATCCTATGACTTAGATTTGCATCTATGGTTCTCCAGCATTATGCTCTTCTCCCTAATTTAGGTCTCCAGTAGTACAATAGAGTTGTTATTAATCTGGTCACTGTCCAATCATAATGAGTTGTCTCCTCTCATTCTGCCACAATCAATGCAGAAAAGTTGACAAAGTGAACTGCAGAACTCGTGTTTTATGCGGATCCGTCATGGACACATTAATTCAGATGATACAACTGCATCCGTTCACAATAGATCCGTTTGTATTATCTTTAACATAGCCAAGACAGATCCGTCGTGAACACCATTGAAAGTTCATGGGGGACGGATCCGTTTTTTATTTTGCCAGTTTGGCTCAGTTTCATCAGACGGACACCAAAACGCTGCAAGCAGCGTTTTGGTGTCTGTTTCCAAAGAGGAATGGAGACTGAACTGATGCAAACTGATGCATTCTGAGCGGGTCCTTTTCCATTCAGAATGCATTAGAATGCAAACTGATCCGTTTTGGACCGCTTGTGAGAGCCCTGAATGGATCTCACAAACTGAAAGCCAAAACGCGAGTGTGAAAGTAGACTTAGCCTATTTATCTGCTCTAGTAGCCAGAATAAAATCTGCAATAGTTCCAGATTTAGTTTTTTATATGGTTAGTTACATGGGAACAAGAAAAAAACAAACTAATAAATACATGTTTACAGTAAAACCTAATTAAAATAATTTGCAATTTTTGAATGATATACTCCATTTAGCTCTAAGGCTAAGCAGAGGATTTCAAGTTATATATCTTAAAAAATATAACCACCATAGCATATTATGATGAAATATTAAGTACTAAATTCCGGCCATAGTCACTTTAAATCTGGTCAGAATTAATATTCTCTATTATTCCACAAATAGAAAATACTAAACATTTTTATTTTAATTTATATTATATTATTAACTTATTTTTGTTTCACCAGTGACCAAAAATCTGCTTACTATTGTTGATCAGTATCTGGCTATCAGGGCCGGCGCGTCCTATACGCGGAATAGGCCGACGCGTAGAGCGCCCCTTGGGAAGGGGCGCTGCTAGGGGCGCCGGCCCCGCCTCATGCTGCAGCCGCCCGAGCGCTCTGAATTGAGCCTCTGGCGGCTGCAGCACTCCCCGGGCTGGCGCGTCCATGAGGGCGCACCGCCCGGGCGCAGCAAGAGGAGAGGAGCTGACAGGAGGGAAGCGCTGAGCGCTCCCTCCTGTCACACCATTGTAGCATGGCCGAGCTCTTTAAGGTCCGCGGGTACAGGAGCATCTATCTCCTGTACCCGGCCGGACTGACATAAAGTGCGCACACAGTGTGCGCTTCCTGTCAGTCCGCCGGGGTACAGGAAACTAAAGCTCCTGTACCCCTGGACCATAAAGAGCTTGGCCGCGCTACACTAGAGGTAGCGGAGGGAGGGGAGGTTGGAGGGGAGAATGTTAAGGGGGGGAAAGAGAATGACAAGGGGAGGGGGGAGAATGGAAAGAGAATGACAAAGGAGGGGGGGGGAATGACAAGGGGGGGAAAGTGAATGACAAGGGAGGGGGAGAATGAAAAGGGGGGAAAGATAATGACAAAGGGGGGGGAGAATGACAAGGGGGAAGTGAATGACAAGGGGAGAAAGAGAATGACAAGGGGGGGAAGAATGACAAGAGGGGGAAAGGGAATGACAAGGGGGGGAGTGTGAAGAATGACAAGGAGGGGTGAAGAATGACAAGAGGGGGGGGGAGTGAAGAATGACAAGAGGGGGAGAGAATGACAAGGGGGGGAGTGTAAAGAATGACAAGAGGAGGGAGAGAATGATAAGTGGGGGGGAGAATGACAAGAGGGGGAAAGAGAATGACAAGGGGGGGGAGTGTGAAGAATGACAAGAGGGGGGAGAGAATGACAAGGGGGGGAGAGAGAACTGGCGTTAGTTAAAGGGGTTCTGCAGTTTGTTACAACTGATGATCTATCTATCCTCTGGATAGATCATCAGCATCTGATCGGCCGGGGTCTGACATCCGGGACCCCGCCGATCAGCTGTTTGAGAAGGCAGCGGCGCTGGCAGGAGCGCCTTGGCCTTCTTGCTGTTTACCGCAGGCGCAGTGACGTCACGACTAGTATCACTGGCCTTGGCGGGATTTAGCTCTGTTTACTCGAATAAAGCTTAGCCCCACCCAGGCCAATTATACTAATCATGACATCACTGCGAGAAGGCTGAGGCGCTACTGCCAGCGCTGCTGCCTTCTCAAACAGCTGATTGGCAGGGGTCCCGGGTGTCGGACTCCTGCTGATCAGTTTAAATAAACTGCAGAACCCCTTTAATATGGCAGATCATATGGGTGGGGCATTGTGATGTCACATGGGGGGGCGGCAAACTTTTATTTTGCCTAGGGCGGCAAAAATCCTTGCACCGGCCCTGCTGGCTATAACACACTACTGTAAAAGGCTATGCAAGCACAAACATATGCATGAAATACATATTACATACATAATATAACTGTGAATAAATATATAATATTGCATGTTAAATGATAACCTCGACATACCAGATATGCCATATTATATCTGGGTGAAGAGGAAGATCATAGATAACGCTTGCCCTTGATTAGATCTTGGAAAATATGACTGCTATGAGCTGACTTGATGATATCACCAGGGTCATAAGTGATAGATACAGTGGCTTTCATGGGACATACAAAGTAAATATCTATAACACTGTAAATCTGATGAGCAGTAATATATAACTAAGTTAAGCAAGTTTTAGGCAAAAATTATATATTTTCTCATTTCCCTGGTTCTCTTCTGACCCTTTGTTTCCTCATGACGATTGTGCCTCTCCCCCTGCTCTGCTAAGGGAGTGAATACAAGTCCTGCCCTGAGTGACATGTCTGCCTGCTGGGAGACTCAGCAGCATGTTATATATGTAGTCCCAGCTGTAAAATGACACTGCTGATACACACAGGATCTTCCCCCCACCTATTCTTGAGCAATACTCTGCAGAATATTTTTGGATGCTGGTAACTCTATCAACTTAGTAAAATTACTACTGCCATATTACATTTTGCCAACATCATGGTATGACTGTTTAATCACAATATTAACACCGTAGAAGAGGGATATAGTTTTTGATAATTATTTTAATGATCTTTTTAAAATTCGTTCAGCATAGACATCTTGAAATATGAGGTATGACAAGCTATCAAAAGAAATAAATACAAAACATAATAAAATTTCACGCAAACATAACAAAATCCAGCATCATTATCATAATGATGAATTGGCCCCATAAATAAACTAGCAAGAGTTGAAAGCATAAATATCAAGGGAGGCGATAATGCAATCCTTTATCTTTTATCACTGTTGTCTCACTTTGTTTTAATGTCTGGCACAGTTAATAGTGCTTTAAATACATTTATTCAACCAGTTCAATATTGCTACAAGCCACTGCACATGCTGGGCACATTCTCTAATATTACTAAGTATTTAAGTCACGTTTAATTAGTTGTTCACTTAGTATTTGCAAAGACATTCTGTTTCCATATTATGTAAATCGGTGAAGATACAGTTAACAACAAAAACTTGGTGAGAGTTGAGGCTCATTCACACAAACATATGTGTTCCGTTCCATGCATTAGGGCCGCAAATGGGTCAGCATCCCTCCGTTCCGCAAAAAGATAGGACATGTTCTATCCTTTTGCGGTACGAAAGTATGAAACGGAACCCCAAAGAAGCACTCCGTAGTGCTTCCATGGGGTTCCGTTCTGTGCTTCCGTTCCGCACCGCATCTCCTAATTTGCGGACCCATTGAAGTGAATGGGTCCGCATCCGTGATGCGGAATGCACACGGAACGGTGTCCGTTTATTGCAGATCCGCATATGCGGTCCGCAATACGGAAACGGAACCCATACGTTCATGTGAATGGGCCCTTGTTCTAATGGTGATGTCACAACTACCATCATTTTCCACTATTTACAAGTTACAAAATCTGCATGTCTTCCATGGCGATTTTGATGCACCTTTATAATTGATTTGGTTGCTTCCATCTCCAACCAATCCTGTTTATACATATCAGTTAGTCACATGAAAATTCCTTACGTTTTTATAAATTTTTATGTGGAAAAAAAAAACGTTTTCAAAAAGTTAGTCTGACTGCTGTAAGGTATTGAACTGTATCCTGTACAAGCCAAAATTATGGAAAATACATAAAGAAAAGGTATAACGTAAAAGGGGGGCATTTTCTAAGACTGGCGATTTAGATGCCAGTCTTAGTCCATGTCCACTGCCACTTGATGCTCTAAAGTTATGTAGAGGAATCGGCCTCTACATAACTTAGGTGCTCTACTGGCGGCCATGCAACTTTATTAAATAAACGCCAGCTCCCTTGCTGACGTACATTTAAATAATTTTCTACACCAAAAACAGGTGTAGAAAATGATGAATCAGATGCGCCTGTCAGCCCCCCCTTTCCCGCCCATGCCACTCCCCCTTTTTCCGCCACCTCGGACAAGTGGTGTGAGCAGGGAAGAGTCACAGAATCGCCAGCAAATTTCCTTTGAGACCAAATCTGTGTCAAAAGTACGCCAAAGATTGAAGTACTTCTCATAATAAATGACCCCCAAAATGTAGACATCTAACATTTTTAAGACATCTATCATTTTAGAACCTGTCTTTGGCTTACAAATAATGACATACTGACCAATATACTGCAGTGAAAGTGTCCTTAAAGAGGTTCTCTGGGCTTTTTCATATTGATGACCTACCCTCAGGATAGGTTATCAATATCGGATTGGCTGAGGTCCCACACCTAGCACCCCCGCTGATCAGCTGTTCAGGAGACCGCGCACCCTATTGCAAGTGCCGTCTCCCTTCTCTCCTCCTGTTCACTGCTGCTGTCCCACAGACACACAGCGGAGAGCAGGAAGAGAGAAGGGAGATGTGCAGTTTACCCATATAGCTTATCGGTGGGGGTGCCGGGTGTTAGACCCCCGCCGTTCTGATATTGATGACCTATCCTGAGGATAGGTCATCAATATGAAAAAGCCTGGACACCCCTTTTAATGTCCCAGATTATAGTTTATTTCACAATTAAGTGTGTGGCAGGACTTAAAAACAGGTGTTTACTCACAACCCCATCCAGTCAAAGATAACACGACTAAACAATAGCTTTGGAAAATTTGACAATATCCATATCCCACACAGAAATGCAACATTTCAGCCTATCTAGTAGGCCTTGGATGTGCTGAAATCCTGTGTCCCAAATTTGAGAATTTTTGTATCCAGTGGCCTCTTTGCCATTTCAAGTGTGCAGTTTAAGGCTTAGTATATGGACCTCTACTAAACACTAACCTGAAGAATCAAGTAGGTATGAATTTCATTTTTAATAATAATGCTTTGAATGTAGATCATCATGGGTTAAAGGGGTTGCCCAAGACTGGACAAAAACTGGCAAAGGGACAGGACATGGTGTAACAAGAGAAATGCACTCACCTTGTCAAAGTGTCCTGGTTCCAGCAGGGTGGTTCTGGTCTCCCTGCTACCGGTCCCATCGGAAGGAGGTGTGGTATGCCATCCACATGCATGTGACCACTGTCAGTGGCCTCAGAGGTGTTGTGTGCATGAATGGCAAGGATGTCACTGTTGAGGATAAATACTTGTCATAAACAATGAGCATCATACTGTTACCAAAGAAAAGCATAATTCATGATCTTCATAAGAGCGTGTTAAACATTGGACAGGGTATTTCAAAACTCATAATAAAAAAAAAAGTATATATATATATATAGATATACACACACTACAGCTGGAGAAAGCACTCTAGTAAAGTGCAGACACTCTCCGCGAATGAACTACCCATCCAGCCCCCCCTCAGCCATGCTGTGGACACACGAGAGGTACCACAACAGGAGATGAAACCGTAGGTAAAAGTTCTCCTTGCAATCAAGAGGCGCCACTTACGGGGGATGGCACTGTCTTGTATTGCCTTCAGGCAGAGTGACTGAGACCCATCCCAGTATGTAGCCTGGACACCAGTGAGTTACTCCATTCATGCACCTTATTAGTGACTCATGGGACCGCACCTAACTCTTAGAGAAGGGAGGCGATATACAGACAGGGAGCCCAGAAAGGCTTTGAGAGCACTTTAGAAATAACTGTAAAAGGTCCAATGTAGGAAGACCTTGTCTCTATCACGACCTAGAGAAAAATAAAATACACTGGCTCTCTCCTCCTGCTCAGCTTTATAGGGGCCATGGTGACTGATTATTTAATTGATCACTACTACTTATAAAACTATATCTGTCTAGTAGTACCTAGGGGGCTGGAGTTGCTCAAATTAGCTACTCCAGGTATTCGTGGTAACTGTGGCTAATCACCTTAGAAGCCGGGTGTGCTATAAAGCGGCAGACAGATCACTAGCTGACGGCTCTCTGATCCTGGGAAACTCTGATGTGAGTAAAAAGCAACTGTGCATTTTGTTTGGGAAGCTGGGTTCAAGGATCAGCCTCCTTTAGTTAGTAACTGCTTGTTGTATAGAGGTAGCAGCCAGACAGTCAGGTTTTTCTTTAATTTTGTACTGTTTTGTTTAATATTTCTGTCTGCAGAAGCCAATAAAACTGGCTGTGGCCAGTTGCATCATACTTGCTTGGACTGGACTGTGTTTTGTATGCCAACAGTGCCCATCTATCTAAGGAGATGGTGATCCCGTGCGCCAATCCTGTTTTTTTTTTTATATATATAATTTGTTGTAGATAGTAAGTATATAGTCATGGTGTTGACTAGGTAGAGTCTGACTCCTGCATGCAAAAAATTACAGTATTTTTCGCCCTATAAGACGCACAAAACATATTTTTTATTAGACCTCAGATCAGTCCAGCAATCAGACCCCCAATGTTAGTCATACCTCAGATGACAGCCCCAATCAGACCCCCCAATGTTTATATCACCCTTAATCAGACCTCAGATCAGACCCCAATGTTAATATGACCCCAGAAAGACCTCAGATGAGACCCCATGCCTCAGATCAGCCCCCATGCCATTTATCAGCCCCCATTATGAGCCCCAGTACCATTTATGGGAACCCATGCCATTTATGAGGCCCCATGCGATTTATGAGAACCCATGCCATTTATGAGAACCCATTATGAGCCCCAGTACCATTTATGAGCCACAATTATGAGCCCCCATGCCATTTATGAGCCCCCATGCCATTTATGAGAACCCATGCCCTTTATGAGCCCCCATGCCACAGAGCAAATAAAATAATAAAACCTTTACCTCTCCTGCTCAGGACGCCGCCGCTCCTCACCTCCAGCGCGCTTTGTCTTCTTTGTGCTGCGGCTGTGCTGTGACCCAACGTGCACAGCGTGAGGTCACAGAGCGCCCTCACGCTGTGCACAGCCACAGGACAGCCGAGGACCAGGAAGCTGAAAGTACAGAGCCTTCATCACTTCCTGGTCCTCCGGTACTAATGAGCGCTTTCATAATGGAAGCGTTTATTAGTATTCACCCCATAAGACACAGGGATTATTAACTATTTTACTTGCTGGGTCGTATCCATTATAGTATAGGATAAGTAATGTCAATAGTTCTCTCTGAAGTGCTATGTCATCCAGGTGGTGTAAGAGAGCATTCACAGAAACGTATCCGTTTTATGGTCTGCAAAATACCGATGTGGTCTGTGTGCATCCAACACTTTTCGAAGCCCAATTGAAAAAAATGCTACTGTCTAAACGGACAAATATACGACATGTTCCATCATTTGCTACTCAGGCCCATGGAAGCAGACGGCACACAGATGATATCCATGTGCTGTTTTATAATTTTTGTGGCCTCATAGAAATTAATGGGTCCACATGCGATCGGCAAAAAATGCGGATCAGACATGGACAAAAAATACAGTCGCGTGAATTCGCCCTAGGGGAAAGCTTTACAACAAATTAAAAATAACAAATATTACTACCTTTCCATTTGTGAATGCAAACTTTTGTTACATGATATAACTGAGTACGGCTGTATGATATGCATCTCCTAGAACGCTGCATCATCAATGCCTTTTCTAAACGAACATAAACTACTATATTTATGCAGATCTCTAGAGCTTTTAGATGGCCAACGGTTATAAAGAAAATGCCAGAACTGTCTAATACATTAAAAGTGAACATGATCATGCATGCTTTATTGATTTACTTATGGCTGTTCCTCATAGGAACAGCCATGGTGAAGATCACATTTACATAATTATACCCTTTATGCATAAGTCAAACCTTGTTACATTATAAAATGTGACATTCCTCATCTTCTCCACCACAACCCCCCAACTGGGAAATATTTAATAAATTATAGGTTCTTGACCGGACTTACTTCAAATCATTAAACGTTCTAGTCATACATTTTGAAGTTATATATATTTTTGAGAAATCTGGGTGGCTGCTATTAGAAGTCTAAAACGTAATGGGCACTTTATTTCTACATACCTTTCAGTCATAATTTTTTTTCAACATCTGGGTCAGTTTCTAGATGTCATACCTCCCATCCCCCAACTTCTCACACACAGCCAGCCTATTTTTCCATTCAGACGGCACTTGGCCAGTCTACTATTCTGTTCTACGAACATCTTATGGACAGGGGCACCAAGTGCACGTAACATGGATAATCTCAATCGTAGACCAGATGTTGAAATAAAGATCTATGACAGGAATCAGGAACCTTCGACACCCCAGCAGTAGTGAAACTATGACTCTCAGCATGAAGTGAATGGAGCATGCTGGGGGCTTTCATCACAGCTTGAGTGTCAGAGGTTGCTGACCTGTGATGTATGAGTAATTGCAGTATAATCACCATTATGACTGACGGCAGACATTGGAAATGACGTGTTCAATCCTCTCATTACCCTGGAGACCATAGCAGTTAAAAAAAAAAAAAGGAAACACAGAAACAGATTTAAAAAGGTTTTCCAACTAATGACTTTTATGACATATCTTAAAAGAAAGTGCCCAGTCTATGTTCCTTGTGAAGAATTGGCTGGCAGGCAAAGTCACTCTCCATTAGTGTATATTAAATGTGGAAACAGACGAGCACATACACTCAGCTTTTTCTTTAACTCCAATACACTATAAAGGAGACTTACCACATATGTTCACAGAATAGGTCAGGAACTCAGAGGTTAGCCCTTCAGTAATCTGACTATGGGATATGCAGCAGATGCTAAATCAATCGGTCAAAAGTGTGTTTGTGTACTCTCCGCTCTGCACTGATGAGGGTCAATCACCCTGAAACAGCTGTCTGCAGATGAGGTGCTGGCTTTATTATCCAAGTCATATCCCAAGACCTGTTTAAAATGTCGAACATTGACTTATAGGATAGCTTACCTCTGGTAGCATTAGAGGTAGAGCTTATTTGCATACCATCTTCCCAGAATTCCAGAGGAGTGTTGTCTGGCTTATAAGTCTCCTCATGCCATTTAGGTGCTCTCCATAAGGAATCTCCCAAATATATGTTTCTGAAGTTTCTCAGAACCATAGATAAGTGGGATAAATCAAATATCATGGAGAATGTGACATCAAAAGTAGTCAGCCACACTCCAGTATGAAATAATGTAGCTGCTAAAAGGGAAAAAAAGTTAAATTGAAATTGCATGACAACTGCAGATAAAGGCATAAAAAACAGACTGCCATGTTCTGCTCCTATCAAACAGAAAATGACTATCAAAAACACATGAGCTGCAGATGTTCAGAATTCTTTCATTCCCTGTAGCTGTTGTGCAGTATACTTTCACCAGGTTAATGACAGGTTAATTACATTAGTTGAAAATGAGTTGGTTGAATGAGAAACAATGAGAAACTACTCCAGTGATGGATGTGATTCTAGAATACCAAATTAATTTAAAGCAAAGACATAAAGAACAAAAACAACTTTTTACATGAATGAATACTATGTGAAGTCTGTCAGGGTATGCTGGGAGTTGTAGTTTTGTAAAAGTTGGGAACCATTGGTTGGAAACCAGTGATTTAGAGTACATGCACACGACCGTATGTGTTTTTCCGCAAAAAAAAAACTGATGACGTCTGTATGGCATCCGTTTTTTTGGGGTTTTTTTGCGGCTCTATTCCAATAATGCCTATCCTTGTCCGAAAAACGGATAAGAATAGGACATGCTCTATTTTTTTGCGGGCCTACGAATCAGACATGCGGATAGTACACAGTTTGCTGTCAGCATTTTTTGCAGACCCATTGAAATTAATGGGTCTGCATCCTATCCGCAAAAAAAAATGGAACGGACACGGAAACAAAATACGTTCGTGTGAATGTAGCCTTACACTAAGGTATCAAAGAGGCTTCATAGCAGCACATAGATACCCCTGACTGCATTGTATTAGGCTACTTTCACACTACAGTTTTTGCTGGGTTCAGCAAAAACGCTTCCGTTACTGATAATACAATCATCTGCATCCATTATGAACGGATCCTTGTATTATCTTTAACATTGCCAAGACGGATCCGTCAGGAACTCCTTTGAAAGTCGATAAGGGACGGATCCGTTTTCTATTGTGTCAGAGAAAACGGATCCATCCCCATTAACTTGCATTGTGGGTTATGACTGGTCCGTTTTGCTCCGCATCCCAGGACGGAAAGAAAACCACAGCATGCTGCGGTTCGCTCTCCGGAATGAGAACGGAATGCATTTTGGAGCATTCCATTCTGTTCAGTTATGTTTTGTCCCTATTGACAATGAATGGGGACAAAACTGAAGCTTTTTTTTCTGGTATTGAGACCCTATGACCTAAATACCAGAAAATAATAACACTAATGTGACAGTAGCCGTAGATAGCTGTAGGAACTGAATGGTGTCATAATCTGTTGGAGACATTCTACAATACCTCCATAATATATCTTTTAATAGGGTTACTCTTTTTTCATTTTATGTTGGATTCATATAGAATCCAACAGAAAACAACTCTGTATTCCTCAATCCAGGGCTCTTTAATCATAAGGCGAATGGTGCAACTTCCCCAGGTCCGAAAAGCAGGTCACATGAATCATGCCTCCCAACCATCCCGGATCCTGTGGGAAGGTTGGGAAGATATAGCGTGTTTTCAACTATATCTGCATCCTGAGGGGTCAAGTGAGTAGTGATTTTTATTTTATTAAAACTACAGGGGCTTTACAATTGGGGCACTAAGGGGCAGAATTACTGTGAGGGGCATTAAGAGGTAAAACTATTGTAAGAGAAGCTTTATAGGGACAGCAATATTGTGAGGGGGTACTATCTACTACGAGGGGACACTAAGGGGGTGTAACTACTATGAGAGGGCATTCCTACTTTGAGGGGGCGCTAAGGGGGATACCTACAGTGAGGGGCACTAAGGGGCATAACTATTGTGAAGGGGCACTAAGAGGGCATACCTACTTTGAGGGAGCACTAAGGGAGCTCTACTATATTAGGGCACTAAGGGGGTATAACTACGGTGCAGGGGCATATCCTAGGCTGCACTAAGGGAGCATACCTACTGTGTGCCTACACCTAGGGAGGCATAGCTACTTTCCCGGGTCACAATTAAATTTCTGCAATGGGCATGCTATAAAACCCCATGCAACTATACAGGGGCACCATTACAGCTCTGTAGAATATGCAGCCTTAACATAGTGCAGGAGCCCTTATAGTAACTGTACAGACCTGAATATATCATGTACTGTAACTAAAAGGCTTTATTCATACTATGTGAACCCAAAACTGAATCATTTATTTCATGGAACTGTCGTACATGCAAAATATCGCACCATTGAAATCAATGGTTTTTCTGATACATCACTCTAAGTGCTCATTCATAGGACTGTACGAATGAGTCCACATCCGTTCTGCAATTTTGCGGAACGGGTGCAGACGCATTCATTTCAATGGGGCCACAAAAGATGCAGACAGCATACCGTGTGCTGTCCACATACGTAAATCCGTTCCATGGCCCCGCAATTGTGGACAAGAATAGGCATTTCTATCACAGTGCCGGCCATGTGCAGTCCGCAAATTGTGGGTGGGCAGAAGCACACATGTGACAATGAAGCACCTGTACCTCCAAAGGTGCATTGCAATTGTTTCTTGCCAACTCATTCCTCCCTTGCATACAAAATAATCCCTCATATATAGCCCCAGAGAAACATGTGGCATGTAACGCCCCCACACTTTCCTTCTCCCCTGGCTAAAAAAAAATATAGTTATATATTTCTATGAATTTGAGGTAGAGATGAATGAAATGAATGTGTCTGGGCCGCTTCTCCTGTTTCACTACGAGATTACTGCACCAGCACTGAGGGGGAAGGGAAAAGAGCGTAAAAGCTATTGATCATGTCAGTCCAACTCTGAATGTGAGAGAAGGTGGACCAGAAGGATAAACAGCAGGGGGAGCTACCAGAGACATATGTGTAATGCATATATGGTACACACTGAGATTGGGTAGCTGTCACTAGTGGGGTACCTCAGGGGTCAGTATTGGGCCCTATTCTCTTCAATATATTTATTAATAATCTTGTAGAAGGCTTGCACAGTAAAATATATATTTTTGCAGATGACACTAAATTATGTAAAGTAATTAACACGGAAGAGTACAGTATACTGCTACAGATGGATCTGGATAGATTGGAGGCTTGGGCAGAGGAGTGACAGATGAGGTTTAACACTGACAAATGTAAAGTTATGCAAATGGGAAGGAATAATGCAAGTCACCCGTACATACAAAATGGCAAAACACTGGGTAACACTGACATGGAAAAGGATTTAGGAATTTTAGTGAACAGCAAGCTAAGCTGCAGAAACCAGTGTCAGGCAGCTACTGCCAAGGCCAATAAGATAATGGGTTGCATGAAAAGGGCATAGATGCCCGCGATGAGAACATAGTCATACCACTTTACAAATCACTAGTCAGACCACACATGGAGTACTGTGTACAGTTCTGATCTCTCCCATCATATGTTTATCCCCAGGACTGTGCCTTTGATGAGGGGACATCCTCTGTGTCTGGAGGAAAGAAGGTTTGTACACAAACATAGAATAGGATTCTTTACAGTAAGAGCAGTGAGACTATGGTACTCTGTGCCTGAGGAGGTGGTGATTGTGAATTCACTAAAAGAGTTTAAGAGGGGCCTGGATGTATTTCTGGAGGGTAATAATATTACAGGCTATAGCTACTAGAGAGGGGTCGTTGATTCAGGGAGTTATTCTGATTGCCTGATTGGAGTCTAAGAGGAATTTTTTCCTCCTAAAGTGAGGAAAAGTGGCTTCTGCCTCACAGGTTTTTTTTTTTTTTTTTGCCTTCCTCTGGATCAACTTCAGGATAACAGGTTGAACTGCATGGACAGCCTTATAAACTATGTTATTATATACAAAAATGAATGATATTTTTATTGAATTATATTGCAATAACAATTCACATGAAAGCCCACTTGGAGTTTGAAAAAAAGTACCTAAAGGACTGTCAGACTGTGAGAAACAAGATTTCCAGCTCTGATGAAACCAAGATTGAACTTTTTGGCCTCAATTCTAAACTTCATATCTGGAGTAAACCAGGCTCATCACCTTCACAATACTGTCCCTACAGTGAAGCATGGTGGTGGAAGCATCATGCCTTTGGGGTGTTTTTGATTGGCTAGGACAAAGAGACTGGGCACGTTTGAGGAAAGCTGAATAGAGCAAAGTACAGAGATATTCTTAAAGGGGTTGTCCGGGTTATGGGGGGAAAAAAGCACTGTAAATCTGATGGTCTGCAATATATACATGGGCTAAGCAAGTTTTAGACAAAAATAAATTATATTTACTTAGTTCTGTTCATTGCTGATAACACACAGGATCTCCCCCCTACCTGTTCTTGTTCAATGTTCTGCAGACATTTTCTCACAGCCAGCTAAAAAGTACATAGAAGAGATGGTGTTGTCTACCATCGGAATCATAGACTTAAGGTTAGAGGCTCTGCCTCGGGTACTGAGAAACTGCAGGGTCTTCACTGACACAGGCTTTCATCACCCTGCAGACACAGAGCTGACAAAGACTGTCAGCTCTGTGTCTGCAGGGTGAGTAAGGAGCCTGTGCTCAGTGCCTGGTGAAGAGGAAACCCTGCAGTTTCTCAGTACCCGAGGCAGAGCCTCTAACCTTAAGTCTATGATTCCGATGGTAGAAGGGGATAAACTTTGCTGAAGAATCCAGTGGGAGGGGAGACACAGGGCAGACAACTCAGCCAGCAGATTGGCAGTGCAGACGCAGACCTTTAAAAATGTGAAAAAAATAAATACCGGATGCGTTACTGGTATTTCAATGTATTTGTCAGACGGATCCGCATCCGGATCCGGAAACAAACGATATCCGTTTGCATACGGATTTCCGGATCTGGCAGGCAGTTCCGGCAACAGAACTGCCTGCCGAATTCTTCTAACGCTGGTGTGAAAGTCATTAAGCTAGTCTCAGGATTCTAACTTATACGTGGGGGCAGGTTTGTGGAAGCTTACACAAATCTCAGATTAATACAGCAAACAAAAACACGCTCAAACAAGATAATTGTATAAATATACCAGTCATAATTTTATCCTTAGAATTAAAGAAGATTGCGACAATAATAGTATGCTGATTTATATTGTGCATTTCATTAGGTTCTTAGGATTCTCACTTTACAGAACTCAGATAAAAAGTGATGTGCTGCCACCTATTGGCAAGACTTTATATTATAGTTGTCAAAAGCATCACCATCAACATCTCACACAAGATTTTAAAAACATTACACATAGACTACCCTGAAATATATCTTTAACTGATGGAGCTGTACATGTTTTGTTTAATGGTTTCATGACCCAAGAGTTATGTAATGCATAGTCACTATGACTTTCTTAATAAAGTATGTGCGCTCAGTGTGGATTTAATATCACAAGCCTAGCATCAGATCTGGTACAGATAGAATATAATTTTTAAATGTACCATATTCTGATATTGTTATCTGCTGACCAAATGACAAAGCTTCATCTAGACTTCTACACTTTACTATACAACTTGCAGCATATTTTGGGTTTGTGCAAAAAGTTAAAAAAAAAAAAAAAATTTAAATTATTAAATTTTAAAATTATTTTCAAAATGGCCGGCATTTAGTTGGACGGGTGTGAAAAAATTGGCATAAATTATAGACCAAATGTATGTCGGCTCATGCCAGAACATGAATCGAATTTATTAATAGGTCTGCACTGCTTAATAAAAGTGGCACATCTTACTTCAGCGTACTTCTGATGTATTGTAAGACCAGTCTTAGGTTTTGTTCACACATTTTAACTCAATTAGTCTGTTCTGGCAGAGGTATTTTTTCTGTAGAAGGCCAGCATTTATGCCATAAACAAATCATATCCCTGCCAAATCCCATTATAGTGAATGGGGATCCATTCGTGCCCTCCAATGTCCAGCCATGCCAGAAACATAACTCTGAGACTATTTTACTCTGCCGTAACAGACTAACGGAGTTACAAAATGAAGATGTTTATTAACTCCTAATGTATATCTTATCACGAAAGACTCTTTCCTTGCAGTCTCATTCTTGAGTGTAAAACCTTAAAGGGGTTGACCCAGGTTCTGGTTACTGTTAACTAATGTGTTTGTAAGATGACTACATGGCATTTAATTATATAGCTTTGTTGAAATTATGTGCCATTTTCTATATTTCATAAGAAGTGCCGCTGTGGTTTGCCAAACCTTTTGTGCTGTCCACACAGAAGTCTTGTCAATAAAATGGCTGCTGATAGAGAGTCATGTGACCAGGCCACAGGCGGACTGTGAAAAGTGGACCTGGAAAAAAAGGTAAAAGTGACCCCATGATGCAAGTAGCAAGTGGTCCAAATTGACAGAAAATGGCTCAACATAATTAGGCAGGGCCAACATATGTAGGCAGGGGCAATAGAAAATGGATGGACCAGTAATATCATATTGCCACATGACTCTTCATCAGCGGCCATTTCATGGACAGCACAGAAGATTTGCCTAAGGGGCATGACTTATGGAATATAGTAAATGGCATCGGATATCAAAAGGTATGTTAGCAATGTTAGCAATTGCCATATTGTCATCTTACCAACACATTGGTCACAATTAGACAAAAAGTGGCCAACCCCTTTAATTAGCTATCTATTGCTTAAATGCTAATATGTAAAATTTCGTTTTGGAGTAGAAAAGACCATGACCCTCCTAAATTTCAGCCTGAGTAACCATAACATTAGGCAGTACTATCAATTATAGATAGGGATTTTATTAAGTCTATGCTCCTCAATGCAATTATTATTTCACTAGAATTAAATATAATAAGGCCATACAGTTCTTCTCTGCAGACATAGCTGTCATTATGTTCCATGAGTTGCAAAACACATGTGACCAAATGCAATCAGAGCCTGTTTAAAGTTAATGAAGCAGATGATATATACTGGTGAAGCTAATCGTTTTTACCTTTGCCTTTTGGTATTTAGTTGTGTCATGTGACTGAAACTCTGACTCTCCAACTGACACCAGGGGCAGATTGGCAATAGACCCTACAGGGAAATTTGCTGGGGAGCTGATGCCTAGGAGGGCCACCCAAGTCCTCCTCCTCAAGGCCGGCAGTCAGTTTCATAACAATCTGATTCTCTCTTACGCACCTGGCCAGCAACTGTAGGTGCCCTCCTGATCTGAACTGTATTGACGTTCTTAGGACAGCAATACAGTTCAATACTGTGGCTTAGGTGGCAGTATTTTGTGCTGCACTGTGATATTTAGTTTAGCTGGGGCGGTATATTGTTCTACACTAAGGTGTTGCTGGCCCTGCCTACTTCTGTTGTCCTTGCCTTGATATGTTGGCCCTGCCTAATTATGTTGCCTTCCGTTAGTCTAGACTCACCTGCAGTAAGTTTTTTCCAATGCCACTTTTAGTTCCCAGTCCACCACTGACTGACACAATATCTTATGCGTGGACAGGAAGTCACTAATAAGTAATGGCAACCAATAGTAAGATTCTCTTAACTAAAGTTTACATCATGTGCCATTCTAACAGGTAAGAGAACAAAAATGTTGTGGGAGTACTTCTTTAATAAAGACTTCTAGGTAATACATGTACCTCTTTTTCCAGTAAAGGTTTCATATAATGCCTGGATAACTTAAAGGGGTTGATCACTTTCTGGGTATTGCTGACCAATGTGTTTGTAAGATAATTTTATGATATTTACTATTATAGCATTTGTATAAATTATGTGCCATTTTCTATATTTTATAAGGTATGCCCCCTTGTTTTCCAAGTCATTTGGGCTGTCCATGCAGAGATCTTGTCCATAATATGACTGCTGATAGAGAGTCATGTGACCAAGTAGATCACCTCCCTGTGATGTCTCCTCCATTCAAATACACTGCTTCTGTCATCTGTACTTTACTGTTGGGAGTTTAGTGCAGGTGCAGTGTGTTTGAATGGAGGAGGGTGAGTTACATATCTTATCACATCACTCTACATCAGATGCCACCTTATGGATAAGACCTCCATGTGGACAGCACTGAAGATTTGCCCAACTAGGGGATATGGTTTATAAAATATAGCAAACAGCACAGAATATCAACAAATGCTAAGCAATTAAATGTCGTATAGTTAACTTACATGTACATTGGTCACAAGTAGCAAGAAAGTGGCCAATCCATGCATAAACATTGCATGTGCAGGCAGTAAGACCCTACCAATTGCAGGAATTAAGGGGCAGTGCATGCCCAATCAGTTCCCATTGGCTTTTCTTAACTTAGAAAGAGGTGTGTGGCACTGGGTACAACCTAGTACCAAGAGGTGCTCTCAGACCAGTAGATTCACCCGTCTATCTAACCATAAATTCCAAAGATTAGTCTGGGCACTCTCAGATAATGGGAACAATAGGTGAATGTAAAGGAATAGAGCAATATTTATTAACGTAATGGTAAATAAAATCCCCAATAAACTTGCAAAGAATAACATAAATACAAATAACTCCTGAAAAATAGATTATAAACCGGCTAATTGATATGATCAGGTAAAAAAAACGCCTAGAATGTATCCAATTGTTCGTTCGCCACATCTATGAAATAGAAAATCAACAGCTCATAGTTTTCTTTGTTGGATCTAAGTGTCCTCTCTTGTATTCCAAATCAATGGCAACAGTGCTGTCAAGTGTCTCTGTGATCGCGGCATCCCGCTATTCACAAGCACTCAGCGGCGTCTCGCTGAATAGATACAATGTGCACTTAGTTAAAGGAACGGTCTTACCGGGAGATGTGATTGATGGTTTACTGTTAATCTGGGCACACCATTCGCCAACCTCCGTGGAGTTAGTGGGTCCTATGGTTTACCTCGACTGCTATCCACGCTAGCTGCTCAGCGTCTCACATGGGCCCCTATTCCAGGTCTCCAGTATCCTGAGGGCTAACAGTGTCACGTGGCAGGCAGTGTCTAGATGATGTCATACCACAATTAACTCGGTAAGAATTCAATGTCCCGTTCTCAACGAAATCCAAGGTGGTGGTCGGTATAGTGAGGGGGGGTTAAGACCAGACGCGTTTCGGGGTTGAAGGTAGCCCCTTCTTTAGTGGTACCACTGAAGTGCACATTGTATCTATTCAGCGGGACGCCGCTGAGTGCTTGTGAATAGCGGGACGCCGCGATCACAGAGACACTTGACAGCACTGTTGCCATTGATTTGGAATACAAGAGAGGACACTTAGATCCATCAAAGAAAACTATGAGCTGTTGATTTTCTATTTCTTAGATGTGGCGAACGAACAATTGGATACATTCTAGGCGTTTTTTTACCTGATCATATCAATTAGCCTGGTTATAATCTATTTTTCAGGAGTTATTTGTCTTTATGTTATTTTTTGCAAGTTTATTGGGGATTTTATTTACCATTACGTTAATAAATATTGCTCTATTCCTTTACATTCACCTATTGTTCCCATTATCTGAGAGTGCCCAGACTAATTTTTGCTTTTCTTAACTTAGCCAGATTTTATCAGGCTATGAGCTACTGTATAATATAGACTCTGCCCATTGCTTATAAGGAAAAATTGTTTCAGTTATGTTGAAAGGTTATCCTTTTTGCTCCTGCTGCAATGAGTGGCACTAATGATGACGACTGCCACTTCCTCTTCTTCGTTTTTTAGAAATATCACATCTTACTCATCCTAGCTCAACAAATGAGAAAGTGAAGAATCAGGTTATAACAACTTCTGGACACAAACATTGTTTATACTGTCTTGGGGGGAGCCCCCAAAAAACCTAATTGTAACGGTCTGGGTCTGGTTTGGAGTCTTTTATTGCAACTACTTGGGGTAATTGCAAGGTCGATAACATAGTCAGGAGGAAGCCAGTGGGCGATGCACAAGATGAGCATTAGTATTAGAGGAGTAGGCAAATACCATAGTCAGGAGGAAGCCAGTGGTTGATGCACAAGATGAGCTTCAGTATCAGAAAAGTAGGCAAATACCGTAGTCAGGAGGAAGCCAGTGGTTGATGCACAAGATGAGCGTCAGTATTCGCAGCAGGGCAGGAGAGACTAGCTTAATTACAGGCTTAGAGCACAATAATCTCGCAAGGGAGAAAGTGCAAGGCTGGATTTAAATAGGATGTTTAATCAGGGAACAGGGTGGAGAAAACCAGGGGGGTGGGAACTAAAACTAGAGGCACAGAGTACTAGACTTCAGTTTTGCATAGCAGCTGTCCAGAAAGCTGAATAGCTCAGTTGGAAGAGCTGCTGCCTGGGACACAGGAGTCCCTGGGTGCAGGTCCTGACACTTATGGGACTACTGCTTGTCTTCCTATTGGGGGTGGTTCTTCCTGCGGAGTGCAGTTTTCTATTCTCTGCCATTGCCTTCTGAATCTTGAGCATCAGTGTGGATGATATAAGGTGTGTGCACCTGTCCTGTCTCCAAAGCTAGTATTTCCTGTCCTACTGCTGGAAAGTGTGTACCTTGGATACGGTCCTTGCAGTCACCCTTGATAACAAACCATGCTTCTGTGAGGTATGTCAAAAATAGGCACCCCATAAAAATAAACTAATACATATTACATAGTTTCATCAAATCAAGAGTATGGCTGTAATAAAAAGGAAAACCAAACTCATGGCAATTCTACAAAATAGCCAGTAGATAGCAGCAGAGTGCTTAAAGCCTGAATGACATAGCACTCCTAATAGCAGGGAGGCACTTAAAACACAGACCTTTGGTTCCTGGAGGACAGAGTATATTGTTACCATCCTGGCTCTCAGACTGAAGGTCATGTATTTGTTATTTGCAGGTAAGAGAACACACATTAAGGGCAATAAACAGGGTAAAATGATTTAATGCATATCCCTATAATCAGTGTGGTAAGGTGCAAGGTGTCATATGCGATGGCAGGTACGTGTCACCGAGGTTGCTGGCCTCGGTGAGGTGAGAGCCGGGTTTTTGTCTGCAGCAGCTAGTGCTGTTTTGACTCTTTTAAATAGCATGGCTGCAAAGCCGATCCGGGCCGGCTCTTACTGGGAGCAGCTAAAGACTAGGGTGGGTGGCTGCTCCCCACGGTCCAGTCCGAGTTTTGGGCTGGGTTTAAAAGCTCAGCCAGCACCAGCTGCTGGGAGGCTGTGATTGTCCTGGAGCTGCTAACACTGTTGTGGAATTCTCTGATCTGGAGGAAAGAGCTCAGCAAGGTGGTGTTTTTCCCTGCAACTTGAAGGTGGAATCTCCTGCGGCTGGGCCGACTGCTAGGTGTGAACCCTCACCTAAACCTCCCAGGTGACTGAACCCTGTGTTGGCCTGTTTTTGGTTTTGCCACATGATTTCTGTTGTGTGTGAACTGTCACCAAGAGACTGTTTTCATTTCTGGTGTGCAAGTGTGAATAAAACACTGTTTGATGCACAATCTGGACTCCTTGTTTTGCCTCTAAACTGCACCCGCACCGCTGTCTACCAGAGCGACTCCCCACATTTGGTGTCGGATGCGGGCATGCGCAGTGAGGCTGGCGTGAACGCCGAAAATTTTTTGTTTCTGCTGGGCACGACTGGATGTCCTATATTAGGCCGGCAAAGTTGCAGCCTGTGAACCCTGACAAAATGGAGGCGGTTGTAAAAGCCCTTGTGGAGGCTAACCTGCAGCAGCGGGAGGCTAACAAGCAGCAGCAGGAGACTAATCAGCTGCTTTTACAGCACGTGATGGCTTTGCAAACGGCAGGAGCGTCCCAACACGTCCATGATGCCCGGAAAGCGGTCCGTGCGGCGATCCCAAAGATGACCCCTCGGACGACGTTGAGACCTATCTGGCGGTCTTTGAAAAGGTGGCCGTGAGGGAGAAGTTACCCCGTGACCAGTGGGCTGAAGTGGTCGCTCCGTTCCTGGCGTCCGGACCCCAGCAGGTGTTCTCTGATTTGGCAGATGACCAGGCTGCTGATTACCCCACGGTGAAGGGGGAGATCCTGGCCAGACTGGGGGTGAACGTGTTAGTCCGGGCTCAGCGGGTCCACCAGTGGGACTTTAAAGCGGCTGAACCCGCCCGGCCGCAGTACTATGAGTTACTGCACAGGTTGCAAAAATGGCTGCAGCCTGATATTCTAAGCCCGGCTGCTATGCTGGACCGTCTGCTGGCTGACATGTTCTGGAGGGCCTTGCCGCACCCCCTTCAGCACTGGATCGGCCAAGTATCACCCACTAATGCCCTGGACATGGTCGACCTCGTGGAGCGCTATGAGGCCACAAAACCTTGAAAGGGGGTGTTGTTGGGAGGGGACCGGTCAAACCCCGGAGGTCTCCCATCCAGTCCCGACGACTGGTACCCGAGAAACCTGCTCGGGTGTACCCCTGTAGACCCGGCCCCGATAGTCTGCTGGCGGTGTCACGAGCCTGGCCATGTGAGGGCCGACTGTCCACAGTGGGGCGAACCCATGGAGACTAATTATGGGTACCGGGCTTCCATGTATGCCCGGAGACTGTGTGCGACCGGCACCCCGAGACAATAGACAATCGTCATCTGTGCCAGGTGCAAGTCGGTGATAATCTTGCAGTGGCGCTGCTGGACTCAGGAGCCTAGTAACCCTGGTAAGTGCCGCCCTGGTACAGCCCTCCCAGTATACGGGCCGGAAAGTTGGTGTGGTGTGCATACACGGAGACTTAAAGGACTATCCCACGGCTGTAATGTCTCTGTCCACGGCGGCCGGCACATGGACTTGTGAAGTGGCGATCTCCTCAAAGCTACCCTATGAACTGATAATTGGGAGAGACTTCCTGGTTTTCCGTCACTTTGGCCTGTGACTAATAGCCCTGAGACAGGGGTAACCCTAGATGAGTGGCCTGGTTCCAGTGGGAGGCCAGAGCCCTGGGAGCCCGAGTCCGAAGGGCCTGCGGTAGGGGTGACCACCACGGCTGCGGTAGAGGGGGAGACAACCCCACTGAGTGTAATGGTGGGAGACACGGAGGACTTGCCACCGGGACCTGAGTTGGCAGACCTCAATGTCTCCGGGAAAATTTTGGGACCGCACAACACCGGGACCAAACCCTAACCAGGGCCTGGGAAAGTGTCGTAATAATTGATGGTAAACCCCAGAAACCTGGGGCTGAATTAATGTTCCCACGATTTATTGTTCTTCAGGATATGTTGTATCGGGTGAACCAAACCGAGGTGAGCCCGTTGAACAGTTGGTGGTGCCCACCGCATATCGCAAGCTTGTCATGGAGCTTGCCCACCAACATGTTCTTGGGGATCACCTGGGGTGGCAGAAAACCCAGGACCGCATACTGCAGCGGTTTTATTGGCCCGGTGTGTTCAAGGAGGTAGAAAATTATTGTAAGTCCTGTCCGACCTGTCAGATAAATAGCCCCAGCCACATTTCCGTAGTCCTCTGGTACCTCTTCCAATTATTGAGGTCCCGCTTGAGCGAATCGCTATGGATCTAATTGGGCCTGTACCAAAGTCTGCCAGGGGCCACCAACACATTTTGGTAGTTCTCGACTATGCCACTCGATATCCGGAGGCGGTGCCTCTGCGACATACCTCAGCTAAGCTCATTGCCAAAGAGTTAATGGAAATGTTTTCCCGTGTGGGCCTGCCAAAAGAGGTTCTGACAGACCAAGGGACCCCTTTTATGTCCAAAGTTATGAGGGAACTGTGTAAGTTATTGCGTATAAAGCAATTACGGACGTCCGCTTACCATCCGCAAACGGACGGTCTTGTCGAGAGGTTTAACCAAACTTTAAAAAATATGTTAAAAAGGGTGGTGTCTAGAGATGGGAAGGACTGGGACCTGCTTCTGCCCTATCTCATGTTCGCAGTGCGAGAGGTGCCCCAGGCCTCTACTGGGTTCTCGCCCTTCGAACTGCTTTACGGCAGACACCCTCGAGGCCTGTTGGATATTGCCAAGGAAGCGTGGGAACAGCAGCCTGTCCCCCACAAAAGTGTCATTGAGTATGTCACCCAGATGCAGGAACGGATGGAAAGGGTGTTGCCGCTGGTCCGGGAGCATATGGAGGCAGCCCAACAAGCCCAAAGTAGGGTGTATAATCGTCAGGCTCGGGTACGGGACTTCAATCCGGGAGATCGGGTTTTGGTTCTGGTACCCACCCTTGACAGCAAGTTCCTAGCTAGGTGGCAGGGCCCCTATGAGGTGATCGAGAAGGTAGGGGAAGTAAATTACAAGGTACACCAGCCAGGGCGGCGCAAACCGGAGCAGGTGTACCACGTGAATTTACTAAAGCCGTGGAAAGATAGGGACACGGCCGACGACCACAGCCCCGGCCAGGGCTTCTAGGTGAAAGGGTCCAGCCCCACAGTTCGAGGCCTGTGAAGCAGTAACCACGGTAAAAATTGCAGACAGCCTGTCTTCTAAACAAGTTCAGGAAGTCAGGAGTTCATCAGTCGGAACACGGATGTGTTCTCGGACCTCCTGGCCGCACGTCTCTCATCCAACATGACATCGCTCACTGAGCCTCAGGCCAAGATCCGGTTAAAACCATACCGGGTACCCGAGGCTCGGCGACGGGCCATCGCGGAGGAAGTGCAAGTAATGTTGAAGCTCGATGTCATTGAGGAGTCGAAAGTGAGTGGGCCAGTCCCATAGTCCTAATACCCAAGCCGGATGGGACGTTGCGGTTCTGCAACGACTTTCGCAAGTTAAATGAAGTATCCAAGTTTGACGCGTATCCCATGCCCCGAGTAGACGAGCTTGTTGAAAGTTTAGGGCAAGCCCGTTATTTTTCTGTGCTAGACCTCACTAAAGGATACTGGCAAGTACCCTTAACGGAGTCGGCCAAGGAAAAAACTGCTTTTGTTACCCCGCAGGGCCTGTATCATTATAAGGTGTTACCCTTTGGCCTGCATGGCGCCCCCGCCACCTTCCAAAGGTTAATGGATATTGTGCTGCGACCTCATCGCCGGGTACGCCTCGGCCTACTTAGACGATGTAATCATCCACAGCACCGACTGGGAAAGCCATTTGCCCAAAGTGCAGGCGGTAGTGGATGCCCTGAGGAAAGCCGGACTGACCGCTAACCCAAAGAAGTGCTCCATAGGGTTAGAGGAGACAAAATATCTGGGATATGTAATTGGGCGGGAGTTATCAAACCTCAGGTAACTAAGGTAGAGGCCATTCGTAACTGGCCCCGACCGGTCACCACCAGGCAGGTAAAGTCGTTCATGGGGATTGTAGGTTACTACATGAGGTTTGTGCCCCACTTTGCCACAATAGCAGCGCCGTTGACAGACCTCTTGAAGGGGCGAAAGTCTGGGAGGGTTAGCTGGAGTGAGAAGGCGGAGGAGGCTTTCGCCGCGTTGAAGTCGGCCCTGTGTGGGTCCCCGGTTTTGGTGACACCCGACTTCAACAAGGAGTTTGTCGTACAGACCGACGCCTCGGAGGTAGGCCTCGGTGCGGTACTGTCTCAGGAGGTCAACGGGAAGAACATCCCGTTGTCTTCCTGAGCCGTAAGCTCAGTCCCGCCGAGTCCAGATATAGTATAGTGGAGAGGGAGTGCCTGGCTATCAAGTGGGCACTCGAATCTCTCCGCTACTACCTGTTAGGAGGAGGTTCCGTCTGGTGACCGACCATTCCCCTCAAATGGATGAGTCAGGCCAAGGAGAGGAATGCTCGGGTCACCAGGTGGTTCCTATCCCTGCAAAATTTCAAGTTTTCCGTGGAACACAGGGCAGGCCGCTTGCAGGGCAATGCAGATGCCCTGTCCCGCGTCCACTGCCTTACGTGTGTTCACCCCTCAGGGTTGAACAAAGGGGGTATGTGGTAAGGTGCAAGGTGTCATATGCGATGGCAGGTACGTGTCACCGAGGTTGCTGGCCTCGGTGAGGTGAGAGCCGGGTTTTTGTCTGCAGCAGCTAGTGCTGTTTTGACTCTTTTAAATAGCATGGCTGCAAAGCCGATCCGGGCCGGCTCTTACTGGGAGCAGCTAAAGAGTAGGGTGGGTGGCTGCTCCCCACGGTCCAGTCCGAGTTTTGGGCTGGGTTTAAAAGCTCAGCCAGCACCAGCTGCTGGGAGGCTGTGATTGTCCTGGAGCTGCTAACACTGTTGTGGAATTCTCTGATCTGGAGGAAAGAGCTCAGCAAGGTGGTGTTTTTCCCTGCAACTTGAAGGTGGAATCTCCTGCGGCTGGGCCGACTGCTAGGTGTGAACCCTCACCTAAACCTCCCAGGTGACTGAACCCTGTGTTGGCCTGTTTTTGGTTTTGCCACATGATTTCTGTTGTGTGTGAACTGTCACCAAGAGACTGTTTTCATTTCTGGTGTGCAAGTGTGAATAAAACACTGTTTGATGCACAATCTGGACTCCTTGTTTTGCCTCTAAACTGCACCCGCACCGCTGTCTACCAGAGCGACTCCCCACATCAGCTAAAGCTGCTGGTGATGCAGTGTGAGTAGACAAACCCTGCACAAATGTTAGTGAAGTACACTGATGAGTCACATGGTGCTAATGCATACTGAATGTGATTGCTATAGGAGCTGATGTTAATATATATAATGAGCTGCACATGGTAATGGGTTATCTCTTCTAAGAATGTTATATCTGTTTATGAGAATGTCAGTATTGAATAGATAGATGTGTATTAATATGTAGGGACAGAGTATTGTGTTACTATCCTGTCTTTCAGACTGAAGGTCATGTATTTGTCATTTGCAGAAAATGTTCAATAAAAGCACTTCCAGTTTAACCCAGCCCGCTCCCTTCGCACATTGGAATTATTGACCATACTTTCAGCATATGTGCAACACTTCCGACAAGCACAGACCCATACTGTCCCACCTTTGGTAGTTGGATGAAATATATCTGCAGTTGCTTAAACGGGTATGATGGCTTTGGATGAGCTTAGAGGAAGCCTTAATCGTCTTTCCAGTGTTATAGCAAGCGCAGATCAGGCAGGCCTGAACGTAGCATGTAGCCATGTTGTTGAATCCCGGGGCAATCTAGAAATTACTTACCAAACTTACCATGGCTTACTTTGAAGCATTTGTGGGTCCATGTGTCAGATGGTTCATCATGGGGTAAAGGGCTCAGGATAGGAAAGTTTGTTCTCTACTACCGAGATTTCTTACTGCCTCTTCTGAGCCCCTTTTTCCTTCCATACCCTCATTTCCTCATTGGAAGCCTAGTTCTGCATTTGGGCCAGCAATTACCTAGCACCTTCCCTAATGCTGCTGTAAAGTGGCACTCTGCCACTACGGCACGGGTAAGTAGAGCGGCAGCTTGGGCTGCTTCCTCAGCCCTGCAGTTTCCCCTGGCTTCTGCAGACGTATCTTTCTTGTGCGCCTGCACTTTGATAACAGCAACCTTTTTGTTGGCATCTGCAAGGCCCTGAACAATTGGACATTCTTCAATGGTTCACCTGAGGATTCATCAAAGTTTCTACTTTTCCAAATGGGTCGATAGTAATGCGCTATGCCAAAAACATACTGTATCTGGAGTCAGAGAATATGTTAGCCATCATACACACTGAAGCGAGTTCCTTCAACTCCACCTTCTGTGCTGACATCCCATGGGGAAGTGGTTCTTGGAGCAATACTTCATGTAAGATGGTCACAGCAAATCTTGTCCTTTGTTCTCCTTCAGGGTAGTATTGAGACCTTTTTACAAAAAAAGCTCAAGATTTGCATTAGGTATTGGACTGTTACATTGTCTAATTCCTTAGCTTCTTGTTTCATTAGTTTAAAACAGTCATGTACATGATCTGAGTCACTAGACTCCTTTCTCATCTCATTTGTATATTTTTCGATTGTTTTGTCTTTTCTCTGGCCTCATCATACTTGTTTTCTTCTCGCTTTGCCCATTCTTCACTCCCCTCTTCTGGACCCAGTGAAAGTAATGTAGCGGGGCTCAGAACTGTTCAGAATGTCTTTACCATATGTCCATGTTTATGCAAATGAGTTTACATGACAAAACAGTATAGAAAGGTTATTGAATATAAATGTTAGGACAATTTGAAAACTGACATTTTTTAAGCAGTGAGAGAAGAGTTAGCTGGCACCCAACATTTTTTACAATTTTTGTCACCCTAATGATAATGATCTAGGTGCGTAGGTCCCCCAAGCCATCCAACAAAAATCAAGCAACTTTGAGGCTTACTGGCTCTCAGTCAGATGAGAACTGGTTTTGAATGTTTTATTGCTGCCATTGTAAGGTATGCTGACTGTACCTGTCTCATAGATAGTTGTTGCCTTGTACATACCTGGCTTTTGGCATACAGGCTTTGTGTGATTGTCTGTTATATGTTGTTTATTGTGAGTTATAGGTAATGATTTAGTTTAAATCTAATATAGAATCTATAAAAAGAAATTATTAATAATAGGTAGGAAAATACTTATAATAAAAGTGAATTAATGATAGGTAATATAATAATTATAAAAAAAAATAGGTATGGATGATAGATACCATAATAAAGATTAAGAGTAGCTATATACAATAAGTGAGAAAAGATTAAAGGTTTATCTATGATAAAAAAAATCTATAATATTCGCTATTACAAAGATATAGAAATATATTCTAGATCTTTGTGAATTCTCGAAGTGCCGATATTCCCGATAAAAATTTGCA
The DNA here is from genome assembly GCA_033119425.1 of Bufotes viridis. Classification (NCBI taxonomy): domain Eukaryota; kingdom Metazoa; phylum Chordata; class Amphibia; order Anura; family Bufonidae; genus Bufotes; species Bufotes viridis. Next base: position 294,069,269 of record CM065593.1, on the reverse strand, counting down.
ATTAGAATATTCATGCTCAACACTATTCTTTACCCCAGCCCCATTACCTGAAGTATTCTGTGTGTGAATTAGTGTCTATGCATTGACCCTCACAGGACTCTCCGGCACTGTACAGGTTAACCATCTTTTGCGCTGTTGGCAGGTGCTAGGCTGTGAGCTGCTGATCAGCCTTGCTATGTATTTGGTCTTTTGTGTATTTCGATGGGGACATTTCTGTTGTTTACTGCTATTTTTGTAAAAAAAAAAATGTTTTATGTGTTTTGTGTATTGGCCTCACCTAATCATGTCCATGTCTTTTCCTCAAGTCCCATAAATAATTACAATTAAACAGGACTGGAACACCTACAGCTCACTCAACCTATGCACAACCAAATCATCCCCTTCCTTCACCCAGAACAACAGAAGGAGATGCTCAGTGTGTGACGGATCAAACCCGAACATTCTAGATATTTGTGTCTACTGCGGAAACCTCTCATTATCATCGCCCTGTTAGTGGTAGGGAGAATTAGAGATAACTAGGGTAGGGCAAGGTTCCACAGATCCCACCCAGAGTCCTACCATCAGGGGCTGCTGGAATCATAGGGGTAGAATGTCACAGATGAAGGGACAGGATAACGGACAGATAGAATGTTTTAAGAGTTTGTAAAAAAAAAAAAATGTAACCAACTCCATCTTGTCTTTAAACAACTTTTCCAAACTGCTTAAGTACATTCCAATAAGGTGTGGGAGGAGGGGGGTGGGATACAAGACTTATTTGGGTTGCCAAGGGCTAAAGCTAGGCACACCCTGTCCACACATTCCACCATAACCTGCTCTATACTGAAATGAGGCTATCATGCACTAATATTAGAGATAAGCGAATTTCTCAAATATTCGATTCGGCCGGTTCGCCAATTTTTCCAAAATGTTTCAATTCAATCAGAATTTATTTGCGGCGAATTGCGTTAAAAAACAGCTATTTCCTGGCTGCAGAGAGCCTGTATAGTGGTGTAGAACATTGTGCCTTGCAGTAACACACATAGGGAGTCTGCTATGGTAGTCACACAATACTGTGAGTCAGTATAAAATGTACATGACAGGCGTTGCTCTTAAAATCCCTGCACACTTCACTTATTTGGGCAGTTACGGGGTCAAAACTGACCAAATAGCTCAAGTGTGAACTCAGCCTTACAGGTCGATGTTAGCCACAGGTATAAAGAACCATGCAGAGGCCCGAGATCCTACTGCAGCGTGAAAGAGCACACTCCTTTTATACCATTGTCAGCTGATTCCACAGAGATGTCTACAGAACCTGTTCTATTAAACGCTTATACAAGTAGAGCCCCCTGACAGAGTGGGGGAATGCATTGGGGCTTAACTGATCCATTTTGGACCGTTTGTGAGAGCCCTGAAACGGATCTCACAAACAGAATCCAAAACGCTAGTGTGAAAGTACCCTTTACTTCCATCTGACAGATCAGAAGAGTCAAATAAATGATGATGTCAACCAGGTCCAAAAGACAATATAGTGACCCAGTCATGGAGTGGGGAGGGTGGGAGAACAGCTTGAGAAGTCCACAGAGTGGCCCAATGACATAGTGGGGAGGTTGCAGCAGTAGCAGCATGAGGAGACCACAGAGTGGCCCATTTACATAGTGTTGAGGTGGCAGCAGCATGAGGAAGCCACAAGGTGGCCCAGTGACATAGTGTTGAATTAGCAGCAGCATGAGAAGGTCAAAGAGTGGCAAGGTGACATAGTGTGGAGGTGGCAGCAGCATGAGGAGGCCACAGACTGGCAAGGTGACATAATGTGGAGGTGGTATCAGCAGCAGCATGAGGAGGCCCCAGAGTGGGAAGGTGACTGTCATGGACGTTCCTGCGACAGGTGGCAGAAGATCGGTGAGACTGGCAACACATGGTTTGATCTGACATGTTTTGCGTTTGGATCAAATGACGTCCGTGTTGTTTCTAGGGCTTGCCACACCTTCTTTCCCCAGGTATGGCTATAAGGGTCATTTAACCTTCTCTATTTATAGTTGCTTCTCCTAAAATGCTGTGCGGTTTATCATTTCTGTTAGGACCTTTGGATAGATTGTGGTTGGATCTTGGCTGAGTTCCTGGTGCTTCCATTGCTCCTTTGAAGTTAAGTCTTTCCTTTCCCTTTTGTAATTTGTTTGGGTTCTGTGTGTTACATTTCCCTATTGTTTGTATTTGGCCTGAAGGAGAATTCTGTTCGTCCTTCCTTTTGGAGGAACAGGTTGTCTCATCCCTGCCATTAGTACCTGGGTCCTTTAGGGCTTGATAGGACTCCAGGTATTCCTGCGTATGAACTCACCTACCTTTGGGGTCTGTTCATATTGGTAGTCAGTAAAGATTTTGGTTAGGATTTTTACTAGGAGATGTCTATTTTCTTTCCCTAGTTCTCAGGCCTGATTCCCTGTTCCGCCCTTCTCTCCTATACTCGGTGTGGTGTTTCCCTCCCACATTGAAGCGTGACAGTGACATACTATGGAGGTAACAGCAGCAGAAGCATGAGGAGGCCACAGAGTGGCCCAGTGACATAGTGCTGATTTATCAGCAGCATGAGGAGACCACAGAGTGGAAAGGTGACAGAGTGGGGAAATGGGTGGCAATAACAGTACCCGCTGACGATGGTGGGTGTAAGAAGGAGCACTTTGCATCAGATGTGTATTATCAGGCGGGTGGCAGCATCAGAATAGTAGCTGAGGCATGTAACCAGAAGAAACCGGTCTCTTTTGTCAAGATTTGGGTGAGGCAGCATGGATGATCTAATCTGATACATCAGGCATTGGTGGTTGGAAATCCGGGCTGATCCACACCTGATTCATCTTTACAAATGTCAGTCTCTCCACATTTTGGGTGGACAGACGAGTTCTCCTTGGGGTAACTATGGCCCCCACTGCACTAAACACCCACTTTGATGCCACACTACTGGCTGGGCAGGACAGCTTTTCTAGGGCAAACTCGGTCAGTTGCGGCCACAAATACAGTTTTGCTGCCCAGTAGTCCAGCAGATCTTTAATGTGAGGTGGCAGGGTGCTGTCCAAGAATGCCAAGTATGGTTCAGGTTCTTCTCCAGGTCTAGCTGCTGCTGCTGGTGAGCAGTTTCTTCACTAGGTGAGTTAAGAAAGCTGCTCATCATCGACTCAAGACTCGAGCTGCTGCTCAGGTCTGCGAGAGGATGGACGATGGTGCAGATAGGCAGCGGTAAACTGACGACATATGATGTCTCTAGAGTGGTTTAGTTTATCCTCCCTCTCAGTGGGTCTAATAAAGGCCCCCATTGTGGACCGGTAGCCAGGGTCCAACAAGTTGAAGAGCCAGAAGTCATCCCTCTGCCGAATAGTGACAATTCGGCTGTCACTACCCAAGCAAGTGAGCATGCAGTGGGCCATTTGCACAAGTGACTCGGAGGGACTCCCTGCCTCCATCTCCACTGAATACTACCACGGTGTGCCTGGATCATCTGCCTTGTCTTCCTCATCTCCCTCTTGCTCCTCCGGATGCTCCTGCTCCTCCTCTCCTGTCACTGGTGTATAAAAACCACCCATTTCACTACACGTTGCTTGTGCTCCAATGTCCCCCACCTCCTCCAGTTCAGCCCCCACAGGGCTTATGTGGCCATGAGATGTAGGCACCATGTCTCCATCCCCTGACCAGCCAGATGTACTAGCATGTGTTCCAGGATATGAAGCAGCAGAATGACATTGTTCATCATGTGGAAGCTGCCACCCTTTTCTCCCGATGATGATGAAGCCCCTTCATCACCCGCTCCCAATTGCTATAGGCTAAATCATCATTGAGTATTGTCTGCATATCGCTGATGTCCTCCTCAACAGTCCCTGAGCCAGGAGCCTGACCACTCGCAACACCAGCTCCCTAGCCACTCTCCTCATCACTGCTTGCCCGTCTACCGGAGGAAGCAGCGGATGTTCACCTCCAGATCTTGGCTGGGCAGTAGCTGCTGACTGTCCTCTAGTAGCTTGTCCTCGCTGTATAGTGGAGCTGAGCTCACAGCATATAATACTTATCTGGCTGATGGAACAGAAAAGGACAGAGGCAGGTTGAGAACAGGTGAGGGCACAGGGCCTGCTCCTACAGGGCCATGCCAACTACATACTGTTTGATCGAATAAAAAAGGGAATTAATACACCCCAAAAAAGGCGTAATTTTGTCACTTCACCACACAACGGCAAATAATACTTTTTTATGCCACTAATACAATACATGACATAAATGGCTTTTAAATATATATCTACACTACTCAAGGCAAATAATACTTTTTTTTTGGCCACTAATATATGCCAAAAAGGCATAACTCACAGAAAAAAGATGCACCACATGGATAAGCACCTGACAACACTGGCTAATCCCTCACTCGGATGTTAAAAGCTGAGAGATTCGCCAATATTTCCAATCAGGAACATATCGGAGCCCCTTTAGGCACCACTTCATGGTTTCTCAGCATGACATGGGGTCCTACCACTAGACTACCTATGGTGTGTGAACAAGGTCTGAACAGGTATTAAGCAGCCTACAGCCCCCTCCCACTCACCTGCATTGCAGGACCAACAATGCAATGGGGAACAAATGAGGCCGCAAGCTACACCTACAACAGACCATGTGACACCGGCTTCCAGGTGCAACAGAATGTTTACCAGCCATATGCAATGGCACATTCAATACATATAAAACAAGAATCACAAAAATAAACGTGGCCTAAATGGGTGGGACTGCTCCAAACCCCAAACACTGTGGCGTGTTTCTAACTGGGGGCAGTTCCTCCGCATGTGGTTCGCAGCGACGGCTATCCCCAGCAAAAATTGCATACAATGGAGGATACCGGCGCGAACCACAAGCACCACACAAACATCCTACACAAAATAAAACATGTGCGGATGAAAATATATAAACACATAACTCACAGAAAAAGATGCACCACATGGATAAGCACCTGACAACACTGGCTAATCCCTCACTCTGGTGTTAAAAGCTGAGAGATTCGCCAATATTTCCAATCAGGAACATATCGGAGCCCCTTTAGGCACCACTTCACGGTTTCTCAGCATGACATGGGGTCCTACCACTAGACTACCTATGGTGTGTGAACAAGGTCTGAACAGGTATTAAGCAGCCTACAGCCCCCTCCCACTCACCTGCATTGCAGGACCAACAATGCAATGGGGAACAAATGAGGCCGCAAGCTACACCTACAACAGACCATGTGACACCGGCTTCCAGGTGCAACAGAATGTTTACCAGCCATATGCAATGGCACATTCAATACATATAAAACAAGAATCACAAAAATAAACGTGGCCTAAATGGGTGGGACTGCTCCAAACCCCAAACACTGTGGCGTGTTTCTAACTGGGGGGGCAGTTCCTCCGCGTAATATATGCCAAAAAGGGCAGTAATTTTCTCACTTCACTACACAACGGTTAATAAGCCCTTTTTTCCCGCTTATATATGCCAAAAAAGGCTTTAGAACATATAACTGCACCACTGAATGGCAAATAATACTTTTTTTTGCCACTAATACATGCAAAAAAGGGCTGTAATTTTCTCATTTCACTACACAATAGCTAATAAGCCCTTTTGTTTTTTCACTAATACACGCAAAAAAAGGCTTTAGAACATTTAACTGTACCTTTGAACGGCAAATAGTACTTCTTTTGCCACTAATACATGTAAAAAAGGGCTGTAATTTTCTCACTTCACCACACATCGGCTAATAAGCCCTTTTGGGTTTTTTCACTAATGAAAGCCAAAAAAGGCTTTAGAACATATAACTGCACCTCTGAACGGCAAATAGTACTTTTTTTTGCCACTAATACACGCCAAAAAGAGCTACAATTTTCTCACGTCACCACACACTGGCTAATAAGCTCTTTTTTTTCGACTAATACACGCCAAAAAAGGCTATAGAACATATAACTGCACCGCTGAACGGCAAATAATAAGTTTTTTTGCTACTAATACACAACAAAAAGGGCTTAAGAACATATAACTACACCGCTAAACGGCAAATAATACTTTTTTGGCACTAATACATGCAAAAAAGGGCTGTAATTTTCGCACTTTACCACACAACAGCTAATAAGCCCTGTTTTTCCACACTAATACACGCCAAAAAAGGCTGTCATTTTCTCACTTCACCACACAATGGATAATAAGCCCTTTCTTTCCTACTAATACACGCCAAAGAAGGCTTTAGAACATATAACTGCACCGCTGAACGGCAAATAATATTTTTTTGGCCACTAATACATGCTAAAAAGGGCTTTAGAACATAAAACTGCACCGCTAAATCGCAAATAATCCTTTTTTGCCACTAATACATGCTAAAAAAGGCTTTAAAAGATATAACTGAACCGCTAAATCGCAAATAATCCTTTTTTTCCCACTAATACACGACAAAAAAGGCTTTAGAACATATAACTGCACCGTTGAACGGCAAATATTACTTTTTTGGCCACTAATACATGCTAAAAAAGGCTTTAAAAGATATAACTGCACCGCTGAATCGCAAATAATCCTTTTTTTTCCCCACTAATACACGACAAAAAAGGCTTTAGAACATATAACTGCACCGCTAAATGGCAAATAATACTTATTTTTGCCACTAATACATGCAAAAAAAGGGCTGTAATTTTCTCACTTCACCACACAATGGCTAATAAGCCTTTTTGTTTTTTTCCACTAATACACAACAAAAAAGGCTTTAGAACATATAACTGCACCGCTAAGCGGAAAATAATACTTATTTTTGCCACTAATACACGCAAAAAAAGGGCTGTAATTTTCTCACTTCACCACACAATGGCTAATAAGCCCTTTTGTTTTTTTCCACTAATACACGCCAAAAAAGGCTTTAGAACATATAACTCCACCGCTGAACGGCAAATAATTATTTTTTTCCCACTAATACACAACAAAAAAGGCTTTAGAACATATAACTGCACTGCTAAACGGAAAATAATACTTATTTTTGCCACTAATACACGCAAAAAAGGGCTGTAATTTTCTCACTTCACCACACAATGGCTAATAAGCCATTTTGTTTTTTCCACTAATACACGCCAAAAAAGGCTTTAGAACATATAACTGCACCTCTGAATAGCAAAAAGTACTTTTTTTGCCACTAATACACGACAAAAAGGGCTGTCATTTTCTCATTTTACCACAAAAGGGCTAATAAGATCTTTTTTTTTTCCGACTAATACACGCCAAAAAAGGCTTTAGAACATATAACTGCACCGCTGAAAGGCAAATTATCCTTTTTTGCCACTAATACACTCCAAAAAAGGCTTTAGAACATAACTGCACCACTGAACGGCAAATAATACTTTCTTTTTTTGGCACTAATACATACAAAAAAGGGCTGTAATTTTCTCACTTCACCCCACAACAGCTAATAAGCCCTTTTTTCCCCCACTAATACATGCCAAAAAGGGCTGTAATTTTCTCACTTCACCACACAACGGCTAATAAGCCCTTCTTATCCTACTAATACATGCCAAAAAAGGCTTTAGAAAATATAACTGCACCGCTGAATGGCAAATTATACTTTTTTTTTACACTAATACATGCTAAAAAAGGCTTTAAAACATATAATTGCACTGCTGAATGGCAAATAATATTTTTCCCACTAATGCACGCCAAAAAAGGCTTTAGAACATATAACTGCACCGCTGAACGGCAAATAATACTTTTTTTGCCACTAATACACGCCAAAAAGGGCTGTAATTTTCTCACTTCACCACACAATGGCTAATAAGCCCTTTTTTCCCCCGAATAATACATGCCAAAAAGGCGAATAATACTTTTATTTTTGCCACTAATACACGCTAAAAAGGGCTGTAATTTTCTCACTTCACCACACAACGGCTAATAAGCCCTTTTTTCCCCCACTAATACATGCCAAAAAGGGCTGTAATTTTCTCACTTCACCACACAACGGCTAATAAGCCCTTCTTATCCTACTAATACATGCCAAAAAAGGCTTTAGAACATATAACTGCACCGCTAAATGGCAAATAATCTTTTTTTTTTACACTAATACATGCTAAAAAAGGCTTTAGAACATATAATTGCACCGCTGAATGGCAAATAATATTTTTTCCACTAATGCACGCCAAAAAAGGCTTTAGAACATATAACTGCACCGCTGAACGGCAAATAATACTGTTTTTGCCACTAATACACGCCAAAAAGGGCTGTAATTTTCTCACTTCACCACACAACGGCTAATAAGCCCATTTTTTCCCCCACTAATACATGCCAAAAGGCGAATAATACTATTATTTCTGCCACTAATACACGCTAAAAAGGGCTGTAATTTTCTCACTTCACCACACAACGGCTAATAAGCCCTTCTTTTTCCCCACTTCTACCTGCCAAAAAAGGCTTTAGAACATATAACTGCACTGCACCAGGGCTAATAAGACATAGAAATATTTACTAGTAATACACCCTGTTAATGGCTGTATCACACAGGACTTGCACCCTAATAAAAAGAATGGTTTGCTGGAATTACAGAGGTATCATCTATTGCAAACCTGAAAGAAGCAGTATAATGGCATTTTGGATCCCCAGTCAGTGCAGCAAGGTGTAAGAGGATTGTTCCTATTACCCAGGCAGTACACTCCCCTATTGGACCCTGTTCTCCTTTTATGGTGTGGAATAATATCTCCCTATCATTTCCCTACACTTCTAGTGATCTTTCCCTGAACTTCTATTCAGCAAAAGAAAAGTTTTAAAGTCTTTCCTACCACTGTTCCTAGCGCCTGCTGACATCTCTCCCTGCACTAAGTACACTGGAAAATGGCTTTATCCAAGATGGCTGAAGCTATTTATAGGGCTATGACATCACAGGGCTGGCTGGCTGCTGATTGGCTGCATGCATGGCATTCTGGGTGATCCCAGCAGCCATTTTAGGAAACAATCTGATTCGTTACCACAAAGCGTGAGGAAATTCGGAATCTGTGCAAATCAAATTTTTCCTGAAATTCGGATCGAATTCCACTTCGTCAACTTCGATTCGCTGATCTCTAACTATTATCTATAATCTGATTGGCTCAGTGTCCTATACCATAAACCTTTGAACCTCGACAACTTCATTTTTATAAGGGAAAGCTATCCTAGCATGTCCTGTCTATCATGAAACTTACAGACAAAAATGTATATTGTATATTTCTCAGAGAAAAATAGAATTATAAGTAACAAGACCAAGCATGAGGATATAATCCTGTTTATTTATGCAGCAGGTAACCAAGAATGCCAAGTGATGCCCCCCACCAAGCAGTCACTTCCCTATGCAATTACAGTCACACATTATAGAACATTTTAGGCATAGCTTGCATATGTCTTGTTGAAACGGGACTGGCAGCATCTTGTCAGTTTGAGCAATGCAAAATTAATGATGACGGCTTGATGGAGCTTGAAGTCTAAACAAGGCAGAAACAATGCCCATTTTCAGCTGGCATTTTCTGAAAATATGGAGACTTTTCTTTACACAGTGAAATTACACAGACATTTAAAGGAACCACATTTTGTTCCTGAAATTGCAAGAGAAGTCCAGGAGACAAAGAAAAGATTATTTAAAGAATATGTTACCTAATTTTACTTTATTTAACCAATGGCAATGTAATGTAGGGCTACTTAATATAAATCAAACCTTTGTTAGCATTATCCTTATGTCTGAACTCCAGATAATGAACTTTGATTGGTAAGCTAATAAGGCCTAAAGTGCCCAGTGGGGCGTAAACAACTGATCGAAGAGCCCAAGATCACCTCCTTCAAGGGCCCGACTGCCTCCTCCATGAACCCAAGACCACCTCCTCCATAAGCTCAAGACCACCTCCATCCAGAGCCCAAGACTGGCCTCCTCCAAGTGCCAAAGACAACCTCCTCCAATAGCCTAGAAAAATCAGATGAGGTCAGTGACTGGCTGCAGCAGTCATGTGTTGCCAACGTGACTTCGCTTATGCAGTTGGGTAAACAGAGCCTGGCTGGGAGAACTGGAGAAAAGGCTCAGGATCTGTCAGTTAAGTACTTACCTGTTCTTTTTTCAGGCACATTTCTTCCTAATACCCCTGGACAGCCCCTTTAAGCCCTAGTTGCTTTTAGTGAACATTCTGAGCCTGGGCACAGAAACAGAGCAGCAGGTATCAGGTGAGTATGATTCAGGGATGGGAAAGCTGAAAACTGAAAAGATCCTAAACAACCTCTTAAAGAGAATGCAGCGGTTGACAACTATTTGGGCTCTGTGAGTGAACCATATCAATGCCATAGATGTATAGACAGCTGTTTAATGAGAGGACTCTTTATTATTGACATTACATGTCTATGTCTCATTTAACTTTATAGCTATATTGTATAAATGTAGAAAAATGTACAGTTCATTTGTTATCATCATCTCCAAATTATAAAGGAGATGGTACCTAGTGCGGAACAGAAAGGTAATTAAATACATTGTTCTCTAATGTGTAAATTGATAATGTAGAGCAGATCATAAAAAAGAAATGTCCAAGTATATTAGCACAAGTATAAACCAGAACACCGACCATAATTAGCATGAAAAAACATCACAGAAGCTTTGCCTACAGCAAAATATAAAGGTCTTTGAAAGAAAAAAAATGTATATTTAAAAGACTGAAAGTGCAAATATTTAAACTGTTAAAATGAAGAACTGTTTATTTCCAATTATGCAAACTCTGACCTTATGGAAATACAAATACTGCATAATTAGAATAAATGAAAACAGCAGAACATTTAAGAGCTCCAGAAGATTTATATATTAAGCCACACTCTTCTGCTCAAGGGCAATTTTTTTATTTTCTGACAAGGATTTTTTTTCTATTATTTACAGTACATTTTTCTTAAAATGAAAGGGATCGCTCTTAAAATTATATATTAGGGGACCCTTAAAGTGGGTGTCCAGGATGCTAATATTGATGGCTTATCCTCAGGACAGGCCATCAATATATGATTGGTGTGGATCAGATACCCCACACACCCACAGATCAGCTCTTTCACACTATCTCCATCCGTTGTGTAGTGGAAGGAGCTTGTAACTGCAGCACTGTTCCCAATCACTTTAATGGGAGCAGTGCTGCAGTTAACAGCTCATCCACTACACAATGGATGGAGCTGTGGAGTTTTGACACCAACCTCCAGCCCCAGCGCTACTCTGAAACAACTGATCAGTGGTTGAGGAATCTAGGCCATCAATATTAACATCCTGGAATGCCAAACCAATTTGAGGTTACATGTGATGAGCATTCTGCATATATCCAAGACTTCCAATAGAGGGCTCTCTCTACAGTCTATCCCCAAAGACAATCAATATCATTTTATTAACTGGAGGAATTTTAAAAGGGGGTTTAAAACGCCATTGTTACTTACTGCACAGGCAGCAAAAATCGACTCCATTATGCTCACTTTTCCAACCTTCTACATGACTACATTGGTCACATATCCCTATAGGCCACCCCTGGTTCCATTCAGTTTTACATATTACATAAGTGTTCTGCTTATTACCGGTATTCATATAGGACTTGTAAAGCCCACTGACATGTCAAATACGTATAAGTAGGAAGCAGCCAGCCATGCTGTGTAATGCAGTGCATGCTACTACTTCTGGCACCCCTGCCTACCAGTTGTTTGAAGGTATTGCAGCCCAGGCCCATTCAGTTGAACATGACGTCACTGACCCAAATAAAAGAGGTCACAGCATTCCCTGGGGCACCGCACCCTCTTCAAATAGCTGATCGGCAGGGGGCAAGTCCCCACCGATCAGATATTGTTGACCAATCCTGAATATAGGTTATTTTATTTTACTCCTGGAAAATGCCTTTAAATAAGCATATGCTGATGCATTTAACAACTGAATAGAAATCCATCAATTTTATTGGGCAATACCTACCATGCAGTTATGTAGTCCATCACTGTTACCTCTATAGCCCAGTCTCAGTTGCCATTCATTGCAAAGTGCTGCCTGTAACCATCCAAAGTGCTGCCTGTAACCATCCAAGCTGTTTATTTCCATCAAAATTCTAGTATTATGTTGTTATTCTTCTACCCACCTTTTCACCTGATGCAATATTAAGGAGGGCATCAAATAAGAGAGTCTGGAATGAAAAAGGAGACGCTTTTAACCTGCAGATTTTGGACTGGCATGCAATTAGCTTTTGAGCCACTTACTGCTACAAACTGATTGATAGTTCTGTATCTTTTATTGAACACTTCACAACAATGGCAAGTTATGATTCTGGTACCTGCATGCTAGCTGTGAAACTGCAGCCATCTACTGGCAATACAGAGTACTGCATTAACAACACACTAATACTACAGGTAAAAGATTGTAACACATTGCCTTCCATATCTCTTAATTCCTTTCATATAACTCCAAAACAACTGAAAAGTGGCATGAAGCAGGATGTGCTCAACCCAAAAATACAGTTGTGCATATATAAATAGGGGAGCAGGTCCTACACTTGTAGCCCATTGCTAATGGTGATCCCCAGCAATAAATGCATACGGTGGAGGATGCCCGCAGCGGACCACAAGTACCACAATAGACATCCTACACAAGATGGCAATTGTATGGATGTGAGAAATAATATAACAATATAGCAATAACAAATGACAAGACAGGTGCACTCTGCGGTCTTACTAAGCCCTCAAACTGATGTTAAAATTGAGAGATTAGTCAACATGTCCTGCAGTAGAGGGCATGTCTAAGTCCGAGCACTACGCCAAGGTTTCTCAAGTAGCTCGGGACCTAACACTTACCTACCTGTGCCGGTAGGTGTATAAACTCTCATGTAAATGTAGCCTGTTTTCCATCCACAGGCTATATTTAGGTGCACCTGTGAGGCCTGGGCCATATCAGCCAGTCTTGGTTGGGGCTCACAGCCTTCTCCCTCCTTTCATTGCAGGCATGGTTACATGCTGGAGGTAACTGAGGAGTTTGCTGTGAGTCAGCCTATACATTCCTATAATTTTGCCCACTGGCCCCTGGTATTGTCCATACGGCACAGGTACTGTAGGTGAGTGTTAGGTCCCGAGCTGCTTGAGAAACCTTAGCGTGGAGCTCGGGCTTAGACATGTCCTCCACTGCAGGACACACAGAGTGCACCTGTCTTGTCATTTGTTATTACCTTCATATAACTCCTACATTCCACATAGATGACTTTACTTATAAAGGACTTCTATAATTTTACATAAATAGGTGCTAACAGGGACTGATTATTTACATATGCTATGGCTATGTTTAACCACTACAGGACCGCCTAACGCACGGATGCGTCCGGTCCTGTAGCTCTGAGTGGACGCATCAGCGCGTCATTTCGCGAGACGTGAGATTTTCTGTGAACGCGCGTGCACGTTCACAGTGCCGCGCGTATCAGGAGTTTAACTACAGCCTGCCAGCGATGATCAATCGCTGGCAGGCTGTAGATGCTAAATAATTCGCATCAAACAGGTATATCAGACGCTGTTTTGTTAACAGCATCTGATATACCTGCTACCTGGTCCTCTGGTGGTCCCATTTGCTGGGATCGACCACCAGAGGACCAGGTAGCTATTTAAAGTTGCACCAAACACTACACTAACACCCCCCCCACTCCCCCTCACTTATTAACCCCTTGATCACCCCATCTAGATTCCCTGATCACCCCCCTGTCACTGATCACCCCCTTGTCATTGATCACACCCCTTGTAAGGCTCCATTTAGACGTCCATATGAGTTTTGCGGATCCGTGGATTCACGAATCCGCGGATCTGATCCACGGATCCGCAGATCCTCAAAACACGGACACCGGCAATGTGCTTTCCGCACATTGCCAGAACTATATAGAAAATGTTTTTTCTTGTTCGCAATTGCGGACAAGAATAGGACATGTTCTATATTTTTGCGGAACGGAAGTGCAGACCCGGAAGCGCGGATCCGTAATTCCGGATCCGAGCAGGACAAAGTCTGTCCCCATAGAAATTAATGGGTCCGCAATTCCGTTCCGCAAACAGAATTGCGGACGTGTGAATGGGGCCTAAGGGTCCCTTATCACCGCCAGTTAGTTAGCTACTTGTTAAGAAGCTAGCACCCAGCCCACCGCACCGCAGTCACTGATTTTCAAAATCTGTGCCGTTCATTTTTATATTTTTTTTCAGCCCAGAGGCTGAACGGAAAAAAAAAATCTCATTACCCGTATGCTCAATATAAGGAGAATCGCAGAAACTCCTAATGCTGGCCATACGTGTAATGATTGCGGAGACCCTCAAATGCCAGGGTAGTACAAACACCTCACATGTGACCCCATTTTAGAAAGAAGACACCCTGTGAGGGGTATGGTGAGTTCATGTAAAATTTTATTTTTTGTCACAAGTTAGTGGAATATAAGACTTTGTAACAAAAAAATATATATATATATCAATTTCCGCTAACTTGTGACAAAAAAAATAAAATTCTGTGAACTCGCCATGCCCCTCACAAAATACCTTGGGGTGTCTTCTTTCCAAAATGGGGTCACATGTGGGGTATTTATACTGCCCTGGCATTTTAGGGGCCCTAAAGCGTGAGAATCCAAATGCGTAAAAATGCCCTGTGAAATCCTAAAGGTACTCATTGGTTTTAGGGCCCCTTTGCACATCTTGGCTGCAAAAAAGTGTCACACATGTGGTATCGCCGTACTCAGGAGAAGTAGGGCAATGTGTTTGGGGGGGTATTTTTACATATACCTATACTGTGTGTGAGAAATATTGCTGTAAACGACAACTTTTTAAAAAATTTTATACAAAGTTGTCAATTTATATTTCTCTCACCCAGCATGGGTATATGTAAAAATACACCCCAAAACACATTGCCCTACTTCTCCTGAGTACGGCGATACCACATAAGTGACACTTTTTTGCAGCCTGGGTGCGCAAAGGCGCCCAAATTCCAACGAGTACCTTTAGGTTTTACATGGCTGCTCACAATTTAGCCCCACCCAAAATGCCAGAACAGTAAACAAACCCCACAAATGACCCCATTTCGGAAAGTAGACACCCCAAGGTATTCACTGAGGGGCATAGTGAGTCTGTCTGAGATTTTTTTTTTTTTTTGCCAGAAGTTAGCAGAAATGGAAACTTTATTTATTTATTTTTTTCTCAGAAAGTGTCATTTTCCGCTAACTTGTGAAAAAAAATGAAATTATACATGAACTCACCATGCCCCTCCGCGAATACTTTGGGGTGTCTTCTTTCTAAAATGGTGTCATTTGGGGGGTATTCATAGTATCCTGACATTCTAGCACCTGAAGAAACATGACAGGCGCTCAGAAAGTCAGAGCTGCTTCAAAATGCCGAAATTCACTTTTTTTGCACCATAGTTTGTAAACGCTATAACGTTTACCCAAACCAATAAATATACACTTATTGGATTTTTTTTTTATCAAAGACATGTAGAACAATAAATTTATAGAAAAATTTATATAGAAATGTAGTTTTTTTTAAAAAAATTTACAACAGAAAGTGAAAAATGTAATTTTTTTGCAAAAATGTCGTAAAATTTTTATTAATAGCAAAAAAAGTAAAAATGTCAGCAACAATGAAATAGCACCAAATGAAAGCTCTATTAGTGAGAAGAAAAGGAGGCATAATTCATTTGGGTGGTAAGTTGCATGACAGAGCAATAAACGGTGAAAGTAATGTAGTGCACAATTGTAAAAAGTGGCCTGGTCATTAAGGGTGTTTAAGCTAGGGGGGCTGAAGTGGTTAAAAAAATTAAATATATATATATATATCTATATATTGATATATAGATCCCAGAGATAAGGCAGCACTCCTGAGTTAAATGGTGATGACCCAATTTATTCCAAGGCAACGTTTCAGCCTACTTCATGAGGCCTCTAGCCCCTTTAAGCATGAATGTCTGTCATGAAATTTATCAAATCTTAACCTCCTCAGATTGCACATAATCTACAGTTTATTTAAAAGGGTTGTCCTACCATAATGACCTATCGGCTATCTACAGGATAGGTGATAAATATCAGATTGCTGGTGTCTGACTAATGGAACACCCACTGATCATGAACCGGCAATCTATGTTTTAAAGGAGTTTTCTCACTTCAGTAGGCATTTATCACATAGAGAAAGTTAATATGAGCAACTTACTAATATACTGTTATTCTCCATATTGCTTCCTTTGCTGGCTGGATCAATTTTTTCATCGCATTATACACTGCTCATTTCCATGGCTACAGACCACCCTGCAATCTAGCAGTAGTGGTCATGCTTGCACACTATAGGCAAAAGCGTCAGCCTCTCTAGTGGCCGGAACCATGGGAGCACACATAGGCTAGTGCTTTATCATATAGTGTGCAAGCACGACCACCACTGATGGATTGCAGGGTGGTCATAACCATGGAAATGAGCAGTGTATAATGTGATGGAAAAATAAATCCAGCCAGCAAAGGAGGCAATATGGATAGTAACAATATATTAGTAAGTGCCTTGTATTAACTTTCTCTACATGTTAAATCCGACTTACTGAAGTGAGAAAACCCCTTTAAGACCACGTTCCCTTGATCATGGGGGTCCCAGCAGTCAGACCCCCACCAATCATACACTTATGACATGTCGTGCCATAGCTGTTTCACCTTTTCACATTCCCTATCCTCAAAGGTTTTCTTTGGGCGTAAAAAAATAAAAAATTAAAATTACAAATTTGGCCCAAAATATGTGTCAAACTAAAGTAGAAATGCTCTCCTGTTAAGCGGCCTGTCTTCAGTTTTCTAGTTATCCTTAACCCACAAGATCGGGGATAAGTAAGTGATCCGTGGGGGTCTGAACGCTGGTGCCCCCACTGATCCCCCTTCTTGACTGAGTGGCAGGTCGAGCATATGCCCTTCCTCTCCATCCATTCTCTATGGGGTCGCCGGAGATGGCGGAGTACAGCGCTGGCTAATTCCAGTGGTCCCAAATAGAATGAATGGAGCAGCCGGGGTGTATGTGTAGCCTGTCACACCATAAAAAGGGATACGTGGGGGTTGCAGAATCGGACACCACAATTCATATAGTTATGCCCTATGGTGTGGAGAGGATAACTTGAAAACCTGCACAACCCCTTTAAATCCTCCACCACTCCACCACCAGTATATCTTTACATGGCAGCAGTGATGCCTGTAAATACAGAATATCATCACTGCCGCCATGTAAACCATACTAGTCAATAGTGGAGAATATGAGGCACTATGCAGATTTTTTCGGGCATAAGTCCAACCCCCTTTGCAGGTCACAACCTTTAACAAAGCCCAAGCAAAGGTGCTAGAGGAGCGACGTGAGCAAAGGGCATAAACAGAGGGTCATAACTGAAGCAGAAACATTAGGGTCACCTGAGGCAGGGTAATAGTGGGGATTCTGGAGCAGAGGTAACTGGAGAAGAGGCAATATTAGTGGTGCATTTAGAGTTGGGGGCATCTAGAGCTGGGGCACTTATGGTAGTGCACCTAAAGCAGAGGCATTAGGGTCACCTGAGGCAGGGTAATAGTGGAGATCCTGAAGCAGCTGCAGGGGTATTAGGAGGGCAACTGGAGAAGATTTAATATTAGGGGTGCTTTTAGAGTGGGGGCATTGGGGGGCATCTGGAGCTGGGGCCCTTATGGGGGGGTGCACCTTAAGCAGAGGTATTGGGGGGATCTAGGCCAGATTCCCCCCAATGCCACTCTGAACTAGAGATGTTGCGAACCGGACGAACCGCCATAGACTTCAATAGTTAGGTGAATTTTAAAACCCACTGGGACTCTTTCTGGCCATAATAGTGATGGAATAGTTGTTTCAAGGAGACTGTGGCATGCCGGAGGGGGATCCATGGCAAAACTCCCATGGAAAATTACGTAGTTGACGCAGAGTCGGGTTTTAATCCATAAAGGGCATAAATTACCTAACATTCCCAAATTTTTGGAATAACGTGCTTTAAAATATCCAGTGTGTGTATATGATCAGGTAGTGTAAAGGTTACGCCCGCTTCACAGTGACAAACCAAACTCCCCATTTAATGCACCGCAAACAACCGCAAACAGTCCATTTGTACAACCGCAAACTCCCCATTTGCCTAAGGTTAGATACCAAGCTAGCCATGTCCCGTTCCTTGTCCTCACTGACGTCATTGAAGGTCTCTTCCTCCACCCAGCCATGTACAACACCAAGGGTCCCCGAAAGGTGACAACAAGCCCCCTGGGATGCCTGCTGTGGTTGGTCTTCCACCTCCTCAAAGCCACCTTCCTCCTCTGACTCCTCTTCTTCAGACTCCTCTCTCTGCGTTGCCGCAGGTCCAGCAATCGACGACGACAAGGCTGCTTCTGGTGGTGATGGTGACCACAACTCTTCCTCTTCATGCTCATCTACGGCCTGATCCAGCACTCTTCGCAGGGCACGCTCCAGAAAAAACGCATATGGGATGAGGTCGATGATGTTGCCTTGGGTTTGACTGCCCAGGTTTGTCACCTCCGCAAAAGGACGCATGAGCCTACAGCCATTGTGCATGAGCGTTCGGTAAAGCGGGCAAAAAATACCCAGCTCCGCAGAGGCTGTCCTTTTTTTTTATTAAAAAAATCTGTTCTTACCAGTTTAATCTCAGTTTTGTCCCCTATCAGCGGCCGGTGTATGGAATAGATTTTAGGAACCGGGAGAAGGAAAAAAATGGTTGGCAGGTCCTCTTCCTTCCAATTTGGGGCACTGCGCGTGAGCTGTGCAATGTACTGTGCCACCCTATATGAGTGGTGTGTTAAGTAGTACTATTGCTATCAGTTAAATCCCTGTTACGTCCCCTATCACGGGACGTATATCAAATAGATTGTAGGAACCGGGAGATGGAAAAAGATGATTGGTCGGTCCTCTTACTTCCAATCTGGGGCACTGCGCGTGCGCCGCGCAATGTACTTTGCCACCAATTCAAATAGTGTGAACTACTATTCTTATTACTTAATCTTTGTTAAGTCCCCTATCAGGGGACGTGTATTGAATTGAATCCTTGCATGTGGAGCTTCCATCTAATTTTGGGCACTTGCAATGGAATTTGCCACCAATGCAACTAGTGTTAACTAAGTACTATTTCTATCAGTTTAATCTCTGTTTTGTCCCTTATCAGGGCCAGGGCCGGTGTAGTGAATAGATTTTTGGAACGCGGAGATGGAAAAAGACCCATGCTCGGTCCGCTTAGTTTGAATCTTAGGTCACTGCGCGTGTGCCGAGCAATGTACTGTGACACCCTATATGAGTGGTGGGCAGTGGGCACAGTACAGTCTGTGGGCCTGACACCCACTGGCAGGCAACTGCAATTATATTAAAGGGTAAAAATTTAATGACTTTTTTTTATCTGCAAGGTACTGTGCCACCCTATATGAGTGGTGGGCATTGGCAGTGGGCACAGTATAGTCTGCAATTATATATATATATATATATATATATATATATATATATATAGAAAAAAAATAAAAGCAGACTAATGTCTGCTGTCAGGATGCTGTCCTTACAGCGGATGAGTCTTTGAGGACTGGAGTGGACACAGAACACTGGCCTAACCAACGCTTTCCCTATTAATTCAGCGGCAGCAGCACTCTCCCTGCTCTAACTAAGGCCCCATTCACATGTCCGTAGTGTGTTGCGGATCCCCAACACACCTTCCTGCCAGCCCAATAGAGATGCCTATACTTGTCCGCAATTGCGGGCAAGAATAGGACATGCTCTATATTATTGCGGAGCCGCCGGCCGGAAGATCGGCGGTGCGCTCCGCAAATGCGGATGCTGAGAGCACAATGGTCCGCACCTATTCTGCAAATTTGCAGAATGGGTGAGGACGAACATTGCGTACGTGTGAATGGGGCCTAACACTGCAGCTTCAGAATGAATCTAAGATGGATGCTGTCCTTGCTTTTTAATAGGAGGTGGAAGGGTCTGGGAGGGAGGGTATGCTGATTGGCTGGAATGTGTCTGCTGACTGTGAGGTACATGGTCAAAGTTTGCTCAATGATGACGTACAGGGGGCAGACCGAACATCGCATATGTTCGCCTGCCGCGGCGAACGTGAACATGCGATGTTCGCCGGCGAATAGTTTGGGACATCTCTACTCTGAACTCTGCAGAGAGCAGCACACATTCATAGATCTGTGTCTGCTATAAACAAATCCCCTATTTCCCCCTTACAGTCTCCTACAGCGCACCACTGTCATACACCTGAGAAATCAGCCCAGCACCGCAGAGGAGTCCTTCTCTCCAGCAGTCACAGTTTCCTGACAGCAGGGAGGGCAGGAGGAGGCAGACACCTTCTCTCCTCCTTCACAGCCAGCAGCCCCAGAAGTCTAGAAGATACTGCGGGGCCTCCTGTACAATGTACACCAGTAGGAGGCTGCATCCCTGTGCGATACTGCCACCTAGTGGTTACAATAATTATCTCTCCTGAGAAAGGAGAAATAATTACTCCTCCATCTTATCGCGGGCGCAGGATACTGGGGGCCCACTGAGTAATCCCCCTCCCCGGTGGGCCAGTCTGAGCCTGACTGCTGCTGAAAATCACTGTACGTTTCAGTGCACCTCTGAAGCCAATGACTGGTCCAGAGAACTGGAGCGGCGGTACAGGTCTTGGCAGGTAGGTAATGATCACTTCTTTATTGCAGGCAGATGCGCTGTGTTTTCCGGCTTCTTCCTGAAATCTGACAACTCATTTAAACGGGGGCTGTGGCATCTATCACCAATATGCTATAATGCCATCCATTTAAAGGGGTTATCCGAAGTATGGCTGGTCAACGTCATGGCCTGCTATTGGCTGCTGCCCCCCCCCCCCATTGCCGGATGTTTTGATCAGCGAATGGGGAGATGCAGCAGCGGCCGTGCAGGGATCTGGAGCTGCATGGGTGCCGGGGAGCAAGTAAGTATTTTTTAAAATTTGAATAACCCCTTTAATTAATATGCCACGGGCTTTTTAATTGCTTTTTATGATGTATTTATTAAATGATGCCTATGGTTGCTAGGCGTTAAGCATCCATTCAACTAACACCTAGTCTACAGTCTATAATGGTATGCGCTAAACTAGTACATCATGAAAAGCTATTAAAAATCTCATGATGTATACATTTAATGTACCTGTGATGGATGCTATACAGTGGCACCTATCACCCATAGGTTACCATTTTGAAAACTTTTACTGTCATGTACAGTTTTTTTTATTGTACACTATGGGATGGAATATGCCAGCAAGATGGGGAAAAGGGGCTCTCCTTTGACCTCTGGATAACTATGGGCATATTTAGGCTGTTCCCATCACATTTTTTCCCACGTTTAACATATATCTTTGGGGGGGGGGGGGTAGATGTAAATAGTAGTGTACTACTCAGCTCCATCCAGTAAAAAATAAATTTATGTTCAACGGATATGTGTTTTTTTTTTACAGTAGAACCCTATGGAACCAGATATATACCACTATATGGCATCTGTCAGAGGAATCCATTTAACATATGTGTCATGAGTATGTGTGTTAAACACGGGACAAAAACCTGATGTGAACAGGAGTTTTCTCAGTAGCTTTCCCAGCATAAACAGAAAACAATGCAAACCTATCTCAATGTGTATTAGCTGGTCTACATATAACATGCGCATCCTAAGCTGCTTATTAGTGTTGAGTAAAACAAAGCATTTCAAGCGGAATCCGGTCCGAAGTTTAGGAAAACTTTGATTCGCAAATAATTCAAATTTTCTCGCACTCGGTCAGTTTTTCCTAAAACGGCGGCTGCGCGTGTTACAAAGTGAAAGTAATTAACCCAGAAATGCAATATCGCCTATAATGTTGTGCAGCCAGCCATTCCACAGATAGCCATTCCCTGTGATGTGACAGCCCTATAAAACCCTCATCTCGTATGGTCTCCACCATTGTCCTGTGAGCTGAGCATAGGAAGAGACATGGCAAGCACTCATGTGCGAGGGACAGTGTTGTTGAAAATGAATATTGAGAAGAATATTGGAGAGGAAGAGTGCAGGGAGAGTGCGGGGAGAGTGAAGGGAGACTTATTCTGCAACAATTTTATTTATTTATTCCTACATTTACTTTTTACTACTTCAGCCATAAATGTCATTTAATATCAATAATATAGAAGCCTTTATTATTCCGGTGCCAGCGTTCCAACTAATACCATCCAGTCTACACCCTTTAGGGGGGCCAGGTCTTAATGATGACCATCCTCATCTTTTGCTGGGCTTACTTCTTCCAAATCATCATTCAAAGTCTCCATGTCCTAGAAAAGTCATCAAGATGCAGAGAGAGAGGAGGAGCTGGATGTTCCTCATGTCATATTCTCATCGATATTAGATGATGTGGAAAAGGAGGAAAGCAGATGGCAGAAGAAGGGCTCCCACCTGTAAGGCAGGAGAGAGCTGTGGCTGGAGAAGTGGGTATGCCAGAGATAATTAATATTCTGTGTTTACTGTCAAATAACCTGCAGGTGATTGTCCCCCCCGTCCCCCAACCTAACCAGCCAAACCCCATACCAGCAACAGCCCTTGTTTAAAGGTGCATTAAAGATGCCGCATGGACATTAACAATGAAGAAGGACTATATAGTGCCGTGCCATTATCTATACGTGTGGCCGTACCCTAAGGCAGGGTGGCCTGGGTATACCTGACTTACATAGTAACATAGTATATAAGACATTTGTCCATCCAGTTCGGCCTGTTTCCTACAAGTTGATCCAGAGGAAGGCAAAAAAAACCTGTGAGGCAGAAGCCAATTTCCCCCACTTAAGGGGAAAAAAATTCCTTCCCGACTCCAATCAGGCAATCAGAATAACTGCCTTGATCAACGACCCCTCTCTAGTAGCTGTAGCCTGTAATATTATTACACTCCAGAAATACATCCAGTCCCCTCTTGAATTCCTTTATTGTACTCACCATCACCACCTCCTCAGGCAGAGAGTTCCATAGTCTCACTGCTCTTACCGTTTAGAATCCTTTTCTATGTTTGTGTACAAACCTTCTTTCCTCCAGACGCAGAGGATGTCCCCTTGTCACAGTCACAGTCCTGGGGATAAATAGATAATGGGACAGATCTCTGTAATGTACTTATAGCGATTCATGATGAATTAATTCAAAGAAAAAACTTGTGGTCCAGCTTCCCATAAAAACTTGCAGCTTTATTAATGACAATAAAAATCTGTTATCCAAACACAAATCACATACAAGATCCACGATGACATTGTGGATCTTGAATGCGATTCGTGTTTGGATGACAGATTTTTATTGTTATTAATAAAGCTGCAAGTTTTTTTGGGAAGCTGGACCACAAGTTTTTTCTTTGAATTAACGATGACATTGTGGATCTTGTATGTGATTTGTGTTTGGATAACAGATTTTTATTGTTATTAATAAAGCTGCAAGTTTTTATGGGAAGTTGGACCACAAGTATCTTCTTTGGATTATGTTTGTACATAGTCAAGTACAGACTGGGCCCGTGCTTCCGTGAAAGCAACAAAGAGCTGTCTTTATATATATATATATATATATATATATATATTGTGGGGAGTCGCTCTGGTAGACAGCAGTGCGGGTGCAGTTTAGAGGCAAAACAAGGAGTCCAGATTGTGCAACAAACAGTGTTTTATTCACACTTGCACACCATAAATGAAAAACAGTCTCTTTGGTGACAGTTCACACACAACGGAAATAACGTGGCAAAACAAAAACAGGCCAACAAAGGGTCCAGTCACCTGGGTGGTTTAGGTGCGGGTTCACACCTAGCAGTCGGCCCAGCCGCAGGCGATTCCACCTTCAGGTTGCAGGGAAACACCACCTTGCTGAGCTCCGTCCTCCAGCACAGAGAACCTCACAGTCCTGTTAGCAGGCTCCAGGATAATCACCACCCAGACACAGCTGCTGGCTGTGTTTTATATCAGCCCAAAACCAGGACTGGACCGTGGGAGTAGGCACCCACCCTACACTTTACCTACTCCCAGTAAGAGCCGGCCCGGATTAGCTTTGCAGCCAAACTAAGTAACAAAGTCTAGCAGCATAAGCTGCTGCAGACAAAAACCCGGCTCTCACCTCACCGAGGCCAGCAACCTCGGTGACACGTACCTGCCATCGCATATGATACCTTGCACCCTCTTACACACCCCCTTTGTTCAGCCCTGAGGGTGAACACACGTGAGGCAGTGGACGCGGGACAGGGCATCTGCGTTGCCCTGCAAGCGGCCTGCCCTGTGTTCCACGGAGAATTTGAAATTTTGAAGCGATAGGAACCACCTGGTGACCCGAGCATTCCTCTCCTTGGCCTGACTCATCCATTTGAGGGGAATGGTCGGTCACCAGACGGAACCTCCTCCCTAACAGGTAGTAGCGGAGACTTTCGAGTGCCCACTTGATAGCCAGGCACTCCCTCTCCACTATACTATATCTGGACTCGGCGGGGCTGAGCTTACGGCTCAGGAAGACAACGGGATGTTCTTCCCCGTTGACCTCCTGCGACAGTACCGCACCGAGGCCTACCTCCGAGCGTCGGTCTGTACGACAAACTCCTTGTTGAAGTCGGGTGTCACCAAAACCGGGGACCCACACAGGGCCGACTTCAACGCGGAGAAAGCCTCCTCCGCCTTCTCACTCCAGCTAACCCTCCCAGACTTTCGCCCCTTCAACAGGTCTGTCAATGGCGCTGCTATTGTGGCAAAGTGGGGCACAAACCTCATGTAGTATCCTACAATCCCCAGGAACGACTTTACCTGCCTGGTGGTGACCGGTCGGGGCCAGTTACGAATGGCCTCTACCTTAGTTACCTGAGGTTTGATGACTCCCGCCCAATAACATATCCCAGATATTTTGTCTCCTCTAACCCTATGGAGCACTTCTTTGGGTTAGCGGTCAGTCCGGCTTTCCTCAGGGCATCCACTACCGCCTGCACCTTGGGTAAATGGCTTTCCCAGTCGGTGCTGTGGATGACTACATCATCTAAGTAGGCCGAGGCGTACCGGCGATGTGGTCGCAGCACTATGTCCATTAACCTTTGGAAAGTGGCGGGCGCCATGCAGGCCAAAGGGTAACACCTTGTAGTGATACAGGCCCTGCGGGTAACAAATGCGGTTTTTCCTTAGCCGACTCCGTTAAGGGTACCTGCCAGTACCCTTTAGTGAGGTCCAGCACAGAAAAATAACGGGCTTGTCCTAAACTTTCAACAAGCTCGTCTACTCGGGGCATGGGATACGCGTCAAACTTGGATACTTCATTTAACTTGCGAAAGTCGTTGCAGAACCGCAGCGTCCCATCCGGCTTAGGTATTAGGACTATGGGACTGGCCCACTCACTTTTCGACTCCTCAATGACATCGAGCTTCAACATTAACTGCACTTCCTCCGCGATGGCCCGCCGCCGAGCCTCGGGTACCCGGTATGGTTTTAACCGGACCTTGGCCTGAGGCTCAGTGACGATGTCATGTCGGATGAGAGGCGTGCGGCCAGGGAGGTCGAGAACACATCCGTGTTCCGACTGAGAACTCCTGACTTCCTGAACTTGTTTGGAAGACAGGCTGTCTGCAATTTTACCGTGGTTACGGCTTCACAGGCCTCGAACTGTGGGGCTGGACCCTTTTCACCTAGAAGCCCTGGCCGGGGCTGTGGTCGTCGGCCGCGTCCCTATCTTTCCACGGCTTAAGTAAATTCACGTGGTACACCTGCTCCGGCTTGCGCCGCCTGGCTGGTGTACCTTGTAATTCACTTCCCCTACCTTCTCGATCACCTCATAGGGGCCCTGCCACCTAGCTAGGAATTTGCTGTCAAGGGTGGGTACCAGAACCAAAACCCGATCTCCCGGATTGAAGTCCCGTACCCGAGCCTGACGGTTGTACACCCTACTCTGGGCTTGTTGCGCTGCCTCCATATGCTCCCGGACCAAGGGCAACACCCTTTCCATCCGTTCCTGCATCTGGGCGACATACTCAATGACACTTTTGTGGGGGACAGGCTGTTGTTCCCATGCTTCCTTGGCGATATCCAACAGGCCCCGAGGGTGTCTGCCATAAAGCAGTTCGAAGGCGAGAACCCAGTAGAGGCCTGGGGCACCTCTCGCACTGCGAACATGAGATAGGGCAGAAGCAGATCCCAGTCCTTCCCATCTCTAGACACCACCCTCTTTAACATATTTTTTAGAGTTTGGTTAAACCTCTCCACAAGACCGTCTGTTTGCGGATGGTAAGCGGACGTCCGTAACTGCTTTATACGCAACAATTTACACAGTTCCCTCATTACTTTGGACATAAAAGGGGTCCCTTGGTCTGTCAGAACCTCTTTTGGCAGGCCCACACGGAAAACATCTCCATTAACTCTTTGGCAATGAGCTTAGCTGAGGTATGTCGCAGAGGCACCGCCTCCGGATACCGAGTGGCATAGTCGAGAACTACCAGAATGTGTTGGTGGCCCCTGGCAGAACTTTGGTACAGGCCCAATTAAATCCATAGCGATTCGCTCAAGCGGTACTTCAATGATTGGCAGAGGTACCAGAGGACTACGGAAATGTGGCTGGGGGCTAGTTATCTGACAGGTCGGACAGGACTTACAATAATTCTCTACCTCCTTGAACACACTGGGCCAATAAAATCGCTGCAGTATGCGGTCCTGGGTTTTCTGCCACCCCAGGTGTCCCCCAAGAACATGTTGGTGGGCAAGCTCCATGACAAGCTTGCGATACGCTGTGGGCACCACCAACTGTTCAACAGGTTCGCCTCGGATTTGGTTCACCCGATACAACATATCCTGCAGAACAATAAATCGTGGGAACATTAATTCAGCCCCTGGTTTCTGGGGTTTCCCATCAATTTCCAGCACATTCTCCCAGGCCCTGGTTGGGGTTTGGTCCCGGTGTTGTGCGGTCCCAAAATTTTCCCGGAGACATTGAGGTCTGCCAACTCAGGTCCCGGTGGCAAGTCCTCCGTGTCTCCCACCATTACACTCAGTGGGGTTGTCTCCCCCTCTACCGCTGGAGCAGTGGTCACCCCTACCGCCGGCCCTTCAGACTCGGGCTCCCAGGGTTCTGGCCTTCCAGTGGTATCAGGCCACTCCACTAGGGTCACCCCTGTCTCGGGTCCCTCAGATACCTTTATTACCGGCCACAGCGCCGGAGAAACCGGGAAGTCCCTCCCAAGTATCAGTTCGTGTGGGAGTTTAGTAGCGACAGCCACCTCGTGGGTCCACCTACCAGCCGCGGTGGACAAAGTCACTAGTGCAGTGGGGTAGTCTTTCAGGTCTCCATGGATGCACAGGACCCCGACTTTACGGCCAGTATACTCCGCTCAGGCCGTACAAGGGCAGCCCTTACCAGGAGACTAAACTCCCGGAGTCCAGCAGAGCCACCGCCAGAGAGTCTCCCACCTCTACCTGACACAGGTGGTTATGGTCCTGCACCTCACGGGTGCCAGTTGCGCACAGCTTCCGTGCATACAGGGAGTGACGACCCCGTGGTTCATATCCATCGGCTCATCCCGATGCGGACAGTCGGCCCTGATGTGGCCTGGCTCCTGACACCTCCAGCATACCACGGGAGGCGGACTCGCAGGGGTATATTCCGTGCAGGCCGCTCTGTCGCCGGACGTCGGAACTGGGGCAGAGGCCTCCGGGGTTTGACTGACCCCTTCCCGCAAGAGTCCCCTGCAGGTTTCTGGTGGCCTCGTAGCGCTCCACCAGGTCGACCATCTCCAGGGCATTGGTGGGCGATACCTGGCCGATCCAGTGCTGGAGGGGATAAGGCAGGGCCCTCCAAAGATGTCCGCCAACAGTCGATCCAGCATGGCAGTGGGACTTAGTAGATCGGGCTGCAGCCACTTTTGCAGCCTGTGCAGCAGATCGTAGTACTGCGGCCTAGCGGGTTCAGTCGTTTTAAAGTCCCACTGGTGGACTCTTTGGGCGCGGACCAGCACGTTCACGCCCAGTCTGGCGAGGATCTCTCCTTTCACGGTGTCATAATCTGCCGCTTGGTCGTCCGACAAGTCGAAAAACACCTGCTGGGGTCCGGAAGCCAGGAAAGGAGCGACCACCTCAGCCCACTGGTCACGGGGTAACTTTTCCCTCACGGCGACCTTCTCAAAAACCGCCAGGTACGTCTCAACGTCGTCTGCGGGGGTCATTTTTGGGATCGCCGCACGGACCGCTTTCCGGGCATCATGGACGTGGTGGGACGCTCCTGCCGCCTGTAACGCCATCACATGTTGTAGCAGTAGCTGGTTAGTCTCCCGCTGCTGCACGTTAGCCTCTATGAGAGCCTTCACAGCAGCCTCCCTGCGCATGCCCGCATCCGACACCAAATGTGGGGAGTCGCTCTAGTAGACAGCGGTGCGGGTGCAGTTTAGAGGCAAAACAAGGAGTCCAGATTGTGCAACAAACAGTGTTTTATTCACACTTGCACACCATAAATGAAAAACAGTCTCTTTGGTGACAGTTCACACACAACGGAAATAACGTGGCAAAACAAAAACAGGCCAACACAGGGTCCAGTCACCTGGGTGGTTTAGGTGCGGGTTCACACCTAGCAGTCGGCCCAGCCGCAGGCGATTCCACCTTCAGGTTGCAGGGAAACACCACCTTGCTGAGCTCCGTCCTCCAGCACAGAGAACCTCACAGTCCTGTTAGCAGGCTCCAGGATAATCACCACCCAGACACAGCTGCTGGCTGTGTTTTATATCCAGCCCAAAACCAGGACTGGACCGTGGGGAGTAGGCACCCACCCTACACTTTACCTACTCCCAGTAAGAGCCGGCCCGGATTAGCTTTGCAGCCAAACTAAGTAACAAAGTCTAGCAGCATAAGCTGCTGCAGACAAAAACCCCGGCTCTCACCTCACCGAGGCCAGCAACCTCGGTGACACGTACCTGCCATCGCATATGATACCTTGCACCCTCTTACAATATATATATATATATATTATATATATTTGGAACTATGATGAATTAATTTGCAACGGATCAAATTTTTTGGCTAACTTCAGCAAAGTTGCTGAATCGAATTTTTCAAAATTTCACTTATCTCTACTGCTTATATTTCTCCAAGAACGTATTCCATGCTCCTGAATAGTATATATGATTTGGGGAGTTTTTTATGTCTCATGAAGACAACCCTTATCGACATGCTCTAATAGGGAATCTGGACATCATGAGGAGAGGGAGGGTCTCTCACTTGGATCTCATCTCTATGATCTAGAAAGGACAGACACTCTGCCAAACTCTAGCTGCACTCATATTTCATGGATGGCCTTTCATCTGAATGACCGCAATGTAAACTACATTTTCCCTTCAGCAAAATGTCTTGCTGGTTGGTTTTCCCAAAATCAGATGTTGGGAACATTACACTTGAGTTCTAAATTGGTTCTAGTATTCAGAAATCTTATTGCTCACACTGACATCAAGGCCTCAGTTTCTCCATGATGGATCAATTTTCAACTAGCTGAAATGGAAACTATTCAGATCCTATGGTCTTTAATGGGAGCTATCAAGTTTTTTGTGCTTTTTTGGTAGACTAGTGCAGCATTTTATGTTATTCTGCTAGTCAAAAGTAAAAAAAAACAATTCCAGTTGATGACACAAAAACTCACTGAAGTCAATTGTGCAATTGCTGGAAAGATGAATGGAATTGATTACAATGGATAGCATAGAGAAAATCCCCTTTGTTAACATATTGTAGTCTAATTTATTTGAAGGGGCTGTCTAGTCATATCAAAATAAAGGTCTCCCCACCTTCTAATATACTTTCATTAAAGCAAATCTACCAGTATATTTAGTTTATTAGTGGATTAGTAGTAGATGGTACTAAGAACCCATAGTGCCCATGCCTAGTACTGTGAATACAATGATGATAGACATGGCTCAATTTGACAGCAGTTTTATGCAGCTTTGAGTCATATTTTTTGTTTTTTAGAAGGAAGCAATCCATGTTCCCGAAAGGCTGACAAGCAAAGGGTCACACACCGTGGCACAGACTGCTTAGTTCACTTCATCATATTGTAAATTGGTCAATTTTAGTATCTGCTCTCAGGTCTCCAGATTACGGTTATATTTTCCAAGTCAAGTGATTTCATTTAATATTCTATCCGACAAAAACCACACTGAAGATTTGTTCTGAGAGATATCACAGACAAAGGCCACACTATAAATAGCAGAATAAATAAATCGTTCCTCAATCATTCTGTCACCTGCCCTGTCATCTCATGCATCTATGGTTACCAGGCATTTAATAGTCCCATTGATTCCAAGGAGGCTATAAGGTCCATTTATTCTTTTATTTCTTTTTTGCTTTTCTTTATTTATGATTAAAGAAGAACCCCATCAGAGTCAAACTGAGGTTCCATAAATCCATCAGAATAAATAATTGTAATGGTCCACCGTACAGCTACTAATTGCATTGTATTCTTTGTTGTTTTATGAAACACACATACACACAGGACATTTTGGGGGGCATATACCATTTTGATCGTTGGTGTTGCCCTTTTTGGGATGTAAGGTGACAAAAATGGCTTTTTTGACACAGTTTATATTTTTCCGGTGTTTATCCGACGGGGTGGATCATGTGATAGATTTATAGAGCCGGTCGTTACGGATGCGACAATACCTAATATGTGTGTTTTTGCTTTTTTTTTCTATTTTTTAATATAAAATCTGGGTAAAGGGGCTTTTTACTTTTTTTACTTGAAACTTTATTTTTCCATTAAAAACACTTTTTTTTACTTATATTTAAACTTAATTTCTGTCCCACTTTGGGACTTCAACTTTTGGGGGTCTGATCCCCTCTGCAATGCATTACAATATATCTATATGGTAATGCATTGCCTGTTAGTGTATTACACTGAGTAAAACACTAACAGGTTGCCTAGGAGACCCAGCCTTGTCACCCATCATGTCCCCGCCAGAGCAGCGCAGGGACCCAATGGGCCCCTCACCCGCCGCAAATCCCTTCTATGCCGCAGTCAGCGCTGACCACGGCATAGAAGGGGTTAATCTGACTGCTTTTACAGTGATGCCGGCGGATACAGCAGGGGCCCGGCTATCAGTGACTACCAAGCTCCTGCAGTGATTGGACGCGCACCGCTCAGGTGCCCGCCCAATCACTATGACGTCATAGTACTTCCAAATACGGGAAGTCACTTGCCGCCATGACGTACTATTACGTCATGTGTCGGGAAGGGGTTCATGGACTTAAAAATATACGACTCCTTCATTTGATAAAAATGCTTTAAAGGGGTTGTCCGAGTGTTAAATACTGATGATCAGCTGTTTGAAGTGGCCGCAGTGCTCCAAGAAAGTGTGATCACAACTGGGTGTGTCAATAGGGTGTGTCCCTACATAGTTTAAGGGCTCATGCACAGAACCGTATGTATTTTGCAGTCTGCAAAAAACGGATCCGCAACAAATACGGATGATGTCTGTGTGCATTCCGTATTTTGCAAAACGGAACAGCTAGCCCCTAATAGAACATTCCTATCCTTGTCCGTAATGTGGACAATAATAGGACATATTCTTTCTTTTTTTTTCGCGTAATGGACATACGGAAACGGAATAAGCACTGAGTAACTTCAGTTTTTTTATGGACCCATTGGAGTGAATGGTTCCGCATACGGTCTGCAAAAAAAACTGAATGGACATGAAAGAAAATACGTTTGTGTGCATGAGCCCTAATACTGCTAGGGTATGACCATGTGGCGTGGTTGTGTGGCCTTTGTGTGGGGGTAAGCATATTGGCGGAGCCGGCAGTTCCTCTTCTATGGAGCAGACCCAGGCAGCAGCTGCGTACGGGCTGATTTTCAACAGATTCGCTTTATAAGACGCAGTCGCTTTTTTCCTCCCCTTTGGGGGGGGGAGTGTGTCTTATAAAGCTAAAAATACGGTAATATCAAAACCAGATGCCATATGATCCGTGTCCAAACCCAACATGATTGCCCTTTAAAAAGTCAAACAATAATCAATTGTAATCAAGTAATTGGCGAGCACTCCATCTGGTAAAGGAAAGTGTCAAACTTTTAATAAAATTATCTACTAATCGATTAAGACTTGTAGAAATAACCTGATAAAATCAAAGAAATACAATAATAAAATATAGAATACAAATCATGCATTCAATACACTCCTATACTATAAAATATGGTTGTGATGGGTCTATAAACGAGAGATAGATTCTGACTTAATGGTCTATATGGCTGCAGCCGTAGTGATTGAGTTATAGCCTCAAAATCAGAGTCTCTCTTATCTTGTCCATCCAAAAGTGCACTAGAGCACTTGTCTGGTCTGGATCGCCTATTAAGAAATAACCCCACGAAGTCTAAGCATGGCCATGCTGTAAAATAAGACTACTTGCAATATTCATCCCCGTGTGAGGAACGCGTCTCCCAGGTAACAAGGGGAAACCACGCCGAATATCGCGAGACCTCAGGGGAACCGGCCGGGTAAGCACGGCGGAAGACGCCATCTCCGCTCACACGTGTGGCGTTCTTATCCACCTCTCGATTCATCGGATGGAGGTAAGAGAAATATACTCTCAACCACTTATTTTTTGATCCATGAACAAGGATCGGACATTAAGAATTACATATGGACTTTTACAAACTTGAGTCCACAAAGCTTGTGTCACATGTTGGTGCAGTGAAAAACAACTAGCCGCTCTAGTGCACTTTTGGATGGACAACATAAGAGAGACTCTGATTTGAAGGCTATAACTCAATCACTACGGCTGCAGCCATATAGACCATTAAGTCAGAATCTATCTCTCGTTTATAGACCCATCACAACCATATTTTATAGTATAGGAGTGTATTGAATGCATGATCTGTATTCTATATTTTATTATTGTATTTCTTTGATTTTATCAGGTTATTTCTACAAGTCTTAATCGATTAGTAGATAATTTTATTAAAAGTTTGACACTTTCCTTTACCAGATGGAGTGCTCGCCAATTACTTGATTCTAATTGTTTGTTCACTCTCTAGAGGGTTGGTGTCCCTCTGCTTGGCTTGCAGCACCATCCATACAATCTCCTGAGTGAGCCACCGTTACAATTTTTGTTTTACTAAATAATCAATTGTGCATGATTATACATTAGATATTGAATTATAACCCACATGATGAATGACAAGTGAACAAAAGTGTCTCAATAGGTCAATATGTGAAAATGATATGTAAAAAACAAAGCACAATTCATATGGTGTGTCCATGAAAAAAATCAAATACCAGTTATAAATAAGGAAAAGTTCGCCAATATATTCTTACATCAAGAAAATACCGGGTTGCGCGGGCTCCTGTATCTTCTTGATATCAGAATATATTGGCGAACTGTCTAATTTTAATATCAGCGTGAGGGTTTAGCCATATATTGTCAATTGCATTTACCATTGTAGTGCACCAATTTCAGTGATTTTCTTTTCAATACTAGGTCCTCTACTCCTCTTTCTCTACACAGCCCCCATCGGAGAGACTATAGGTAGATTTGGCTTTTGGTACCATCTCTATGCTTACTAGGGCTGCAGTAAACGATTATCTTACAAATCGAGTATTCTATTGATTATTTTTTACGATTAATTGAGTAATCTAATAAGAATGTTACCATGGTAACCAGGGCTTCAGTAGCGTCCTGGTTGCCATGGTAACCGATCGGAGCACAGTTATATAAAGCCACATCGGACGTCCGTGCAACATCCGTGGCAACGCAGCCTGGATTTCTGCTTTCAGCAGGAGCTCACGGCGTCGGTGGTTGCACGGCGTTATAGCAACCACTGACGCCATGCGCGTGCGCTCCTGCAGTATGCAGAAATCCATGGACGCACTGTTATGGGGGCACTGTGGCTGACGCATCGTTATGGGGGGGCACTGTGGCTGACGCACTGTTATGGGGGGGCACTGTGGCTGACGCACTGTTATGGGGGGACACTGTGGCTGACACACTGTTATGGGGGGGATCTGTTGCCGACACTGTTATGGGGGGGATCTGTGGCCGACACTTATGGGGGGGGATCTGTGGCTAACACATATATAGCATCTTGTGTACCCCATAACAGTGCCATCTACAGACCCCCAACACTGCAGGGGGGGGGGGACCCTCGCAGCGGCTGGTGCAGTGTGCAGTAATACACCGGCCCCGCAGCTCTTATTCAGTATTTATGTAGTTAATGTCTTTAGAAGTATCCCGACCTTAATAACTATTGCTGCGCAGGCTCCCCGGGCAGCTTGAGTTTAACATCTCTGTTCCTCCATGCGCCGTCTGCCCCTTCATTCATAAAGTGGGCGGAGCAGACAGGCGGAGCATAGAGGAACAGAGAGCTGCCCGGGGAGCCTGCGCAACAATAGTTATTAAGGTCGGGCTGCTTCTAAAGACATTAACTACATAAATACTGGATAGGAGCTGCGGGGCCGGTGCTAAATTCCGGTATCCCGGCAGGGCCCGCTACTTGCCCGCAAGCAGGGGATGACCACGGAGCAGTGAGTAAATGCTCCTGCTCTGTGGTCACGTGACACAAACGAATCCTCGATGCAAAAAAATTGCATCGAGGATTTTTTTGTGTCGAATTACTCGATTTAATCGAGTATTCGTTTCAGCCCTAATGCTTACAACACCCAACTATACACTTCATCCCCTGACATCACCCCTGCTTTACTCAAAAACACCAGTAATCGTCTGACAGCTGTCTCTGACATCATGTTCTCCCTGTATCTAACACTGAACCTCTCAAAAACTGAACACCTTGTCTTTCCTCCATCTAATAACCCACCTAAACTTGATATTTCAATTTCGGTCTGCGTCACTATCATAACTCCTGTGCAACACGCTCGCTGTCTTGGGGCCACATATGACTCGGATCTTTCCTTTGTTCCCCATATCCAATCACTTACATGCTCTTGGCGTCTGCACCTCAAGAATATCTCCAGAATCCGCCCATTTCTTACAGTGAAAACAGCAAAAACTCTTGTTACCTTGATTCATTCTAGTCTTGACTACTGCAACCCATGATTAATCGGACTGGCTCTCAATAAACAGTCAGGCTCATCTATCTATCCACCCACAATACTGATGCTACTAGCCCATGCCAGTCATTTCACTGGTTGCCCATCCACCACAGAATACAGTTCAAACTTCTCACCTTCACCCACAAAGCTCTCCACAGTGCTTCACCTCCATACATCTCCTCCCTCATTTCCGTCTACCACCCTACTCGTGCACTATGTTCTGTTACTGACCTAAGATTAAAAGGCCACCATAATTAGTACCTCTCACTTCTGTCTCCAAGACTTCAATTGTGTATTATCCAGTTACATTGTGATGTTTTTTGTTTTGTTTTTACATGATTCTTCTTCAATTTTTAAGCGCTGTGGAATATGGTTGGCGCTAAATAAATTATTATTATTATTTTCAGTTATACACATTCTAAAAACCCCTCTGAGGCCCCTTTCACATCTGCGCTTTTGCTTTCCGTCCTAGAGTTCCGTCCTCGGGGCTTTATGACAGAAAGATACTGATCAGGATTATCCCAATGCATTCTGAACGGAGAGAAATTCGTTCAGGATGCATCAGGATGTCTTCCGTTCGGTATGTGAATGTTTTTTGGACATTGACAAAACCGCAGCATGCTGCGGATTTGTCTCCGTCCAAACATCTGGAAGACTTGCCGTAACGCCGCATCCGGAATTAATGCCCATTGAAGTGCATTAATCCGGATCCGCAATTAAGCTAAACGTCGTTTCGGCCCATCGCCGGATCCGATGCTTAGCTCTGCGCATGTGCAGCAGCAGTTCCGATCGGGGCCCCAGTGTAAACTGGGGCACTGATCGGTTACCATGGCAGCCAGGACGCTACTGAAGTCCTGGCTGCCATGGTAAATACTCCGCAGCAGTGTACTTACCTGCGCTGCGGCCTCCGGGCGCACCTTCATGACGTCACAGGTCCGTGCGGCGCATTGATCTATGCGCCGCGGAGACATGTAAAGTCATAAAGGAGCGCCCAGCGGCCTCAGCGCAGGTAAGTACACTGCTGCGGAGTACCATGGCAGCCAGGACTTCAGTAGTGTCCTGGCTGCCATGGTAACCTGAAAGCATTTCGAAGACTGATCAGGATCCTGATCAGTCTTCAAATGCTTTCAGGCGACTTGCGTTCTGACGGATCCGGCGGGACGGAAGTGCCCGCCGGATCATCAGAACGCAAGTGTGAAAGAGGCCTAATACTGAAATAACTCTATCTACATTTTAATGTATAAATTATATAATGTGCCAAATGTGTATTTAAGTATTGAGTGTGTCCCCCAAACATAATCATGAGCCCCAAACTTTTAAAGCAACTAAGTAACTAACCTTTACAACAAGAGTACTCTGTCAAACGTATCAGTATATTTCCATTGCGGTTATCCCAAGACTTTCCTGCTCGCACTCATCTTCTAGCCTTTCCAATACTTTCTGCCACTGAGTTTTATGAATTGCATGGCATAACTGAATATCATTAGGTATACATAATTGTAGCTCTGCCTTTAAATGTTACAGCCTGAATAAAACATGCGCAAGAAACTGCTGAAGTGTAGCTGAATATCTGCAATCAATCTTTACTGAGCTGGAATAAAATATTCATACATTACATTATATTCTAGCAGCAGCAACCGGCACATTGCATGGATATTTTATTATTTTTAAGTTATAAAGATGTGAAATATCTAAGATGTAAGCATTCACTAGTGTGGGAATGAATCGAATGTGTCTTACAAATGTGTCAATATGCCGTTAAGGAATGTAAAGTACAATATTGAACAGCACATGTAATATCCTGCCATGGTTTATGGTTTGCTACAGTGTATAACAGCCAACCAAAATTGCTCATTCAATATCCATAAACTATTCCAAGGTAATAGGGATCCTTGATGAGGAGGAAAGGAAAACCAGGGCCAGGTTATAGAGAGGACATGCAGGGCACGAGCCCCATGGTTGCATTCTGGGAAGGAGAGGCAAAAAAATGGAAAAATGAAAAAGAAGCTGTTCAAAAAGAGTTGGACGAGAAGATATCCTCAGTAGTAGTGGTTGCAAATGGCACTAAGAACTAAAGTTCGTACTAATTTTTATTTACCTGGGGCATTCGCCAACCTTTATCCAGGCTCTGGGGAAAATTAAAATTGTTAGCAGTAATTTAATTAAATTTATTTTATTTGGAATTATTTTTAACCCCTTCCCAACCAGCGCCGTACGTGTACAGTGCAGCGGGAAGCTGATGGGGCAGGCACAGAAGCTGTGCTTGCCGATCAGCAACAGTGACCTGGCTATTACGAACCCTGCTATAACTGCTAACATTGGTGAAAACTCCAAAGCAGGACGAATAACTCCTTAGATGTCGGGGCTTACTGAGGGAGGGAGCTACCTCTCTGTCTCCAATGCCTCCCAGCAATGCGATCGTGGGGTGCCAATGGCTACCAAGGCAGCTATAGAGGCATATGAGGTCCAGCCCCCAAGTTGGGTCTTATAGGCAACTGTCCGTGTAATACTGACAGTTACAAGGCATTACAATACACTATTGGGGAGATTTATCAAAACTGGTGTAAAGATTCCACCTTTCATTTTACTGAGCTCCTTTGGAAAATGAAAGATGGAATCTGGTGTAAAGGAAAACTAAGCCAGTTTTCCTTTACACCAGTTTTAATAAATCTCCCCATATCTATTGTAATGCATTGTAGAAGGAATCAGACACTCAAGAGTTAAAGTCCCCTAATGGGACCAAAATAAAGTTTAAAAAGTTTAAAAAATATGTTTTCTAAAAATAAAAATGTGTCCCTTTCCCTCAAGCAAATTACCATAGAAATAAAGAAAAAAATAGACATATTACTTATCACCACATCTGTAACCACCAGCTCTATAAAAATATCACATGATTAACAGCCATTTTTGTTCACCTCGCCTCATAAAAAGCATGCGATCGAGCAATCAAAAAGTCATATGTACCCCAAAATGGAACCAATAAAAATGTCACCTGCAAAAAGGGGGCCTCCAAACAAGACCATCACCAGAATTTATTTTGTTTAAATATTGCTTTCAAAAAATGGCCACCCAAAAACGTGATTTTTAAAAAAAATTCCTTTATTATGTAAAACAAAAAAAAATAAGCATATTAGGTATTGCTGCATCTGTAACTACTTGCTCTATAACCGCCTGCCGACCGCCTAATGCGTCCAGACGGATGCGTCCAGGCGGTGGCAGGTTTGTTCCTCCTGGACGCATCTCGCGAGAGTCGAGATTTGCTGTGAACGCGCGCGCGCGCGTGCACAGATGCGCACAGCTCGGCAGTGATACTACAGCCTGCCAGCGATGATCAATCGCTGGCAGGCTGTAGATGTAAAATAAATCGAATCAAAGAGGTATATCAGACACTGTTTTGTTAACAGCATCTGATATACCTGCTACCTGGTCCTCTGGTGGTCCCATTTGCTGGGATCGACCACCAGAGGACCAGGTAGCTATGTAAAGTAGCACCAAGCACCACACTACACCCCCTGTCCCTTATTAACCTCTTGTTAACCCCTGATCACCCCATATGGACTCCCTGATCACGACCCTGTCACTGATCACCCCCCTGTAAGGCTCCATTCACATGTCCATATGTGTTTTGCGGATCCACGGAAAACACGGACACCGACAATGTGCTTTCCGCATTTTGCAGATCCGCACATTGCCAGAACTATATAGAAAATGCCTTGTTCTATATTTTTGCGGAACGGAAGTGCAGACCCGGAAGTGCGGATCCGCAATTCCGGATCCGAACGGTACAAATTCTGTCCCCATAGAAATTAATGGGTTCGCAATTCCGTTCCGCAAACAGAATTGCGGACGTGTGAATGGGGCATAAGGGTCCCTTATCACCGCCAGTTAGTTAGCTACTTGTTAGATAGTTAGCGCCCAGCCCACCGCATCGCAGTCACTGATTTTGGCAGAGATTTTTTCATCCACATTGATTGATGCGAATGAAAAAATCTGTGCCGTTCCTTTTTTTTTTTTTTTTTCAGCCCAGAGGCTGAACGGAAAAAAAAAATCTCATTACCCGTATGCTCAATATAAGGAGAATAGCAGAAACTCCTAATGCTGGCCATACAGGTAATGATTGCGGAGACCCTCAAATGCCAGGGCAGTACAAATACCTCACATGTGACCCCATTTTAGAAAGAAAACACCCCAAGGTATTCCGTGAGGGGTATGGTGAGTTCATGTAAAATTTTATTTTTTGTCACAAGTTAGTAGAATATGAGACTTTGTAAAAAAAAATATATATATCAATTTCCGCTGAATTTCGCCATGCCCTTCACGGAATACCTTGGATGTCTTCTTTCCAAAATGGGGTCACATGTGGGGTATTTATACTGCCCTGGCATTTTAGGGGCCCTAAAGCATGAGAATCCAAATGCGTAAAAATGCCCTGTGAAATCCCAAAGGTACTCATTGGAATTTGGGCCCCTTTGCGCATCTTGGCTGCAAAAAAGTGTCACTCATGTGGTATCGCCGTACTCAGGAGAAGTAGGGCAATGAGTTTTGGGGTGTATTTTTATATATACCCATACTTTGTGTGAGAAATATCGCTGTAAATGACAACTTTTTAAAAAAATTTATACAAAGTTGTCAATTTACAGAGATATTTCTCTCACCCAACATGGGTATATGTAAAAATACACCCCAAAACACATTTCCCTACTTCTCCTGCGTACGGCGATACCACATGTGTGCCACTTTTTTGCAGCCAAGATGCGCAAAGGGGCCCTAATTCCAATGAGTACCTTTAGGATTTCACAGGGCATTTTTATGCATTTGGATTCTCACACTTTAGGGCCCCTAAAATGTCAGGGCAGTATAAATACCCCACAAGTGACCCCATTTTGGAAAGAAGACACCCCAAGGTATTCTGTAAGGGGCATGTCGAGTTCACAGAAAAAAAAAATTTTGGGCACAAGTTAGCAGAAATTGATATATGTGTTTTGGGGTGTATTTTTACATATAACCATGTTGGGTATGAGAAATATCTCTGTAAATGACAACTTTTAAATTTTTTTTATACAAAGTTGTCATTTACAGAGATATTTCTCTCACCCAGAAAGGGTATATGTATAAATACACCACAAAACACATTTCCCTACTTCTCCTGAGTACGGTGATACCACATGAGTGACACTTTTTTGCAGCCTGGGTGCGCAAAGGGGCCCAAATA
Organism: Bufotes viridis; assembly: GCA_033119425.1. Lineage (NCBI taxonomy): Eukaryota > Metazoa > Chordata > Amphibia > Anura > Bufonidae > Bufotes > Bufotes viridis. The sequence goes on along the minus strand of CM065593.1, from coordinate 294,029,073 downwards.
CCGAAAAGTACCTTTAGGTTTTACAGGGCTGCTCACAATTTAGCCCGGCCCAAAATGCCAGAACAGTACAAACACCCCACAAATGACCCCATTTTGGAAAGAAGACACCCCAAGGTATTCGCTGAGGGGCATATTCAGTCCATGAAAAATTGAACTTTTTGTCACAAGTTAGCGGAAAGGGAGACTTTGTGAGACTTATACTGCCCTGGCATTTTAGGGGCCCTAAAGCGTGAAACAAAAATCACAGAAATATAGTGGCCAATATGGGGGAACTGCTCATATTAAAAGCTGAGACTGTTTGCCAATATATTCCTGTCAGGAACACATCGGAGCCCCTCATGCACCACGTCACGGTCACTCAGCATGGCATGGGGTACTACGTGTGATGGAGGCTACCAGGTGCAAAAGAATGTTAAATGCCAGATGAAGGCACATTCAATACATATGGAACAAAAATCACAGAAATGTATTTATATATTTCATCCGCACAATGCTCCGTTTTGTGTAGGATGCCTTTGTGGTGCATGTGGTCCGCGCCGGCATCCTCCATTGTACACATTTTTTGCTGATAATGGTCGTTTGCTGCGGTCCACATGCGGTGGGACTGCTCCCCCAATGAGAAACACGCTACAGTGTTTGGGGTCTGAGCAGTTCCCCCATATTGGCCACTATATTTCTGTGATTTTGTTCCATATGTATTGAATGTGCCTTCACCTGGTATTTAACATTTTTTTGCACCTGGTAGCCTCCATCACATGGTCTGATATGGGTGTGGCTTGCTTTATTCACATTGCATTAGTTGTCCTGCTATGCGGTTGTGTGGAAGCTTGGCTGTGAGCAGTATTCCATCACCTTCAGAACGTGTTCACACCATAGTTAGCGTAGTGGTAGGACCCCATGCCATGCTGAGTGACCGTGACGTGGTGCATGAGGGGCTCCGATGTGTTCCTGACAGGAATATATTGTCAAACAGTCTCAGCTTTTAATATGTGCTTGTTTGACTAGCTAGTATAGTCAGTGGTATATCCGTTTGGTGCATTTTTTTCTGTAATTTTTAGCCCTAAAGCGTGAGAAGAAAAGTGCGTAAAAATACCCTCCTAAAAGGTACTCATTGGAATTCGGGCCCCTTTGCGCACCTAGGTTGCAAAAAAGTGGCACACATGTGGTATCGCCATACTCAGGAGAAGTAGGGCAATGTATTTCGGCGTGTATTTTTAAATATACCCATGCTGGGTGAGAGAAATATCTCTGTAAATTGACAACTTTGTATAAAATTTTTTTTAAAGTTGTCATTTACAGAGATATTTCTCACACACAGTATGGGTATATGTAAAAATACACCCCAAAACACATTGCCCCTCTTCTTTTGAGTATGGAGATACCACATGTGTGCCACTTTTTTGCAGCCAAGATGCGCAAAGGGGCCCTAATTCCAATGAGTACCTTTAGGATTTCACAGGGCATTTTTACGCATTTGGATTCTCACACTTTAGGGCTCCTAAAATGTCAGGTCAGTATAAATACCCCACAAGTGCCCCCATTTTGGAAAGAAGACACCCCAAGGTATTCCATAAGGGGCATGTCGAGTTCACAGAAAAAAAAAATTTTGGGCACAAGTTAGCGGAAATTGATTTTTTTTTTTTTTTACAAAGTCTCATATTCCACTAACTTGTGACAAAAAATAAAATTTTACATGAACTTACCATACCCCTCACGGAATACCTTGGGGTGTCTACTTTCTAAAATGGGGTCACTTGTGGGGTATTGATACTGCCCTGGCATTTTAGGGGTCTCTATAGTGTGAGAAGAAGTCTGGAATCTAAATGAGTAAAAATGCCCTGTGAAATCCTAAAGGTACTAATTGGAATTTGGGCCCCTTTGCGCACCCAGGCTGCAAAAAAGTGTCATACATGTGGTATCGCCGTACTCAGGAGAAGTAGGGCAATGTGTTTTGGGGTGTATTTTTACATATAACCATGCTGGGTGTGAGAAATATCTCTGTAAATGACAACTTTTTAAAAAAATTTATACAAAGTTGTCATTTACAGAGATATTTCTCTCACCCAGAAAGGGTATATGTATAAATACACCCCAAAACACATTTATGAGTACGGTTATACCACATGAGTGACACTTTTTTGCAGCCTGGGTGCGCAAAGGAGCCCAAATTCCAATGAGTACCTTTAGGTTTTACAGGGCTACTCACAATTTAGCCCCGCCCAAAATGCCAGAACAGTACAAACACCCCACAAATGACCCCATTTCGGAAAGTAGACACCCCAAGGTATTCACTGAGGGGCATAGAGAGTCCGTGGGAGATTTTATTTTTTTTGCCAAAAGTTAGCAGAAATGGAAACTTTATTTTTTTTTTCCTCAGAAAGTGTCATTTTCCGCTAACTTGTGAAAAAAATGAAATGATACATGAACTCACCATGCCCCTCCGCGAATACTTTGGGGTTTCTTCTTTCTAAAATGGTGTCATTTGGGGGGTATTTATACTATCCTGGCATTCTAGCACCTGAAGAAACATGTCAGGCGCTCAGAAAGTCAGAGCTGCTTCAAAATGCCGAAATTCACTTTTTTGCACCATAGTTTGTAAACGCTATAACTTTTACCCAAACCAATAAATATACACTTATTGGATTTTTTTTTTATCAAAGACATGTAGAACAATAAATTTAGAGAAAAATTTATATAGAAATGTATTTTTAAAAAAAAAAATTTACAACAGAAAGTGAAAAATGTCATTTTTTGCAAAAATTCCGTTAATTTTTGATTAATAGCAAAAAAAGTAAAAATGTCAGCAGCAATGAAATACCACCAAATGAAAGCTCTATTAGTGAGAAGAAAAGGAGGTAAAATTCATTTGGGTGGTAAGTTGCATGACGGAGCAATAAACGGTGAGTGCAGAATTGTAAAAAGTGGCCTGTCATTAAGGGTGTTTAAACTAGGGGGGCTGATGTGGATAAAAATATCACATGATTTTGTGTTCACCTCGACTTGCAAAAATCATATTAAAACATAATATTAAGCAATCAAAAAGTTGTTTGTACCCCAAAATAGTACCAACAAAAACATCACCTTATCTGGAAAAAACCAAACCTCACAAGACCATCAGCATAAAAATTTAAAAAATATCAGCACTCCTCCCAATCGACCCAGGAGTTATTAACCCCTTCAGGACCAGGTCATTTTCCCTTTTTTGTTTTATTTTTTTAATCCCAGCCTTCCCAGACCCAAACTTTTTTATTTTTCTATTCACATTTTGCCGACCAAGTTGTACTTTTTAATGGCACAATGTTAAAAAAAATTAAGCATATTCGGTATTGCTGCAACCGTATCCGCATACAATGCAGTGGGAAAAACTGGACGGATCTGTTATGCTGGCTATAGACTTCTATTATGACGGAATTCCTCTAAACGCATTCTGTTATGCATTCCGTCCTTCAATTGCATTATGTTCCGTGGTAATAGAATCCGTAATGCAATTCAGCGTAAAACCGATCTTCAAAAACTGAACTTCGCTCATCCCTAGTCTTGAACCAGAAATCTATTAGGTTTACAGACACCTCACTATTGAGCTACAGGCTCAACTCAAAGTGCACATGGATTTTCTTTCACTATGTAAAACATCAGACACATACACAACTCCAAAAATTCATTTTGACTCTGACTAGTAAGGAAAGTCAGACATCAAAATCAAACATCATTTCAATTTGTCTCCTAGCTAGGCTTTAAACATACATTTTTGTTAATAAGGTTTCCATTGGGTCTTGAACCCAAATACCTTTGGTTTGCAATGCAGTAATGAGATATAGGCTCTTCTACAGCATTATCAGTTGTGACAAATAAGTAAAATTACCATGTTTTCATCATAGAACGCCCCCATTGCTCCTAGAGGCTCATTCGTATACATTAAGACATAATTTTTCTCAATAATTCGGGCATACATGAACATGGGACCAAAACAGATGCCTTCAGCTACCAAACGCACATGTAACAGGTCAGCCAGTTTCATAGGTACAAATCTGCTGACAGATGCCCTTTAAGCTTGCATGGCATAAACCAGGATTTGCTCAGACTAGATAAATTGACATTCTTGGATTTTCCACCACCGATACCAGTAACTTTATAATAGATATTTTTGTTTCCTGTTTGATTTTAATGCAAACTTTTTAAACCGTACTTTCTACAGATATGTTTATTTCCGCTCATTTGGGGGTGTTAGGAATTATATTGTATTGAACTCTGCTTGGTTTTCTTCGATACTGATAACTGCAAACTAATTTTGTAATGAAAATACCTTGATGAAACTCATATTTCACTTCAGTGAGTATAATGAGCTATTTTATCAAACTGTCCACATGACACTATTATAGAAAAATGATAAATTTTGTAATTTATTCAGAGAAATTCCATATTACATTAAAACATAAAACAGGGGAAAAGAAACAATTATATCTGACAGACATAAATGGTAGATTATCATTTCAGTGATTGTTTTATATGATATAAAGGACAGAGGAGGCAAACATAGAACATAGCTCTTACTATCAACATCACCACAACGGAAAATAGAGAATTCCTTTAAGAATACAATCAGTTGCCAATTTCTTTGTGTTCACAGGTTACGAAACCACAAATATAAGCTCTTAAAGGGAACGTTCAACAGACCCACTATCAGGGCGTCTGGGATATCCCTTGCCCCTTAGGAGGTTTCTACGAAATATGTCCCTCTTATAGAGCAAGTAATCGTGACGCCAGTTGCAGTTAAGCAACGAGGACTTGGAGTCCCCTTTGTAGATGGTAGTGTTGGTACCCAGGGTAGGATTGCCAGAGTGGTGCAGGGTGGCCTACAAGGTCTCTGTAGATGTTGTATACACGTGTCACAGTGCTCTTACCTGGATATCCTTGGATCCCAGATGTGATGTGGTCCGAAGCAGTGCAAAAAGGGGTAGTTGAACTTGGATGATGAATAAGTAGAATAAATGGAGTCCAGACTTTGTAGTAACATTGAACACATTGATGGCATAAACTTCATCAAGGAACAATCTTTCAAACTTGATCTTGGTCATCAGCAGGTATTGGCTTATCTGTGGCAGGCAAACACTTCTCTGCAACAATCTCAGCTCTGCTATGCGGTAGCTCTCTCAGCTCTGCTATGCTTGGCTGGCTTAAATAGGAACTTTTCTTCTTCTGCTGGAACTTAGGTTAGCTGTAGTCTGTCTTTTACTTAAATGTTAGGAATCTCTCTTCCTGGCATCAAGCTCTGTTAGTTTGGGAGGCAATGCAAGCCCAGGGACAAGCAACCATAAAAATCTTGCAGGCAGGGCCTGAAGGCCCAACAGATCAGACAGTGCTCTGCTGGCCGACACACAACCTCTCGCTAAGAAGCGTGGACTAGACTGACTCACTGACTAACTAACTCCTCCTACTCTAAAGAGGGCTGGGAGGAACTAAAAGGTTCCTCTCCAGAGAAACTATCTCTGCACAGATTTGCTGCCACCTGCTAGGTGAAACCAGGCACATTACATGTAAACATAACATTTGCAAGGAAATGCATATAGACATTGCAGGAAATGGTTATAAATATATGAGATGACACAGGATCACGCAATAAAGATAGTGGAAGTGCAAAAGGAGGTGGTAATAGCACCCTGGGTCATTACAAATGTGTCATCAGATAATGATCTATTGTTTACATTTTGCACTGGCTACTGAGCCTAATAATAGGTGTCACTTCTTGCTCTGTTCAGGTCACTTTTAAGCAGCCATCTCATTATCAAAGGCAAGTTTAGAGATTAGAATGAGAGATTATATATATAAATATGTATAAATATATATATACAATTATGTCCATATATATTTGGACATTGACACAAACTTTGTTTTCATTACCTGTTTACTAAAACATATTCAAGTTATAGTTATAAAATTGACATAAATTCCATACTTTTAGCTTTCATTTGAGGGTATCCACATTAAAATTGGATGAAGGGTTTAGGAGTTTCAGCTCCTTTACATGTGGCACCCTGTTTTTAAAGGTAACTGGACAATTGACTCTAAGACTGTTTCATGGGCAGGTGGGGCAATGCCTTAATTATTTGATTCTCAGTTAAGCACATAAAAGGCCTGGAGTTGATTTGAGGTGGGGTGCTTGCATTTTGAAGATTTTGCTGAGAAGTAAACATGCGGTCAAAGGAGCTCTCCATGCAGGTGAAACAAGCCATTCTTCATCTGCAAAAACAGAAAAAAAAATCCGAGAATTTGCTACACTATTAGGAACGGCAAAATCTACAGTATGGTACATTCTGAGAATGAAAGAAAGCACTGGTGACCTCAACAATGCAAAAAGACCTGGATGCCCACGGAAGACAACAGTGGTGGATGATCGCAGAATAATTACCATGGTAAAGAGAAACCACTTCACAACAGCCAACCAAGTGAACAACACTCCAGGATATAGGCGTATCAATATCCAAATCTACCATAAAGCATGAAAGTAAATACAGAGAGTTTTTGCTCTGCATAGGTGACAGGGACCTACATTTCTAAAAATCGTCTGTTCTATTGGTGGATGAAATTAACCCAGTTTTGTCGTATACAAACCCCTGCTCTGCATAGGTGACAGGGACCTATATTTCTAAAAATCCTTTGTTACATTCTTGGGTGACATTTTACCATTTTTGCTGTATATAAACTCCTGCTCTGCATAGGTAACAGGGACCTATATTTCTAAAAATCCTCTCTTACACTCTTGGGTGACATTTTACCATTTTTGCCATATACAAACCCCTGCTCTGTATAGATGAAAGGGACCTATATTTCTAAAAATCCTCTGTTACATTCTTGGGTGACATTTTACCATTTTTGCCGTATACAAACCCCTGCTCTGCATAGGTGACAGGGACCCATATTTCTAAAAATCCTCTGTTTCATTGGTGGATGACATTAACCCAGTTTTGCCGGTGAAAAACCCCTGCTCTGCATTGCTGACAGGGAAATAAATTTTGTAAAAATGTCTGTGGCTCCATTCACACGACCGTCTGTTGTCCGCAAAAAAACGGATTCGTTTTTTTGCGGATTAGATGCTGTCCCATTCACTTCTATGGGGCCTTTTTCTTCCATTGTACAGCTCAGCAAAAAAAATGAAACACGTCCTATACTTGTCAGTGAAAATCAGGACATGACCCTATTGTAGTCTATGGATCAGCAAAAAAACGGAATGCAAAACGGATCCGTTTTTTTGCGGACAACATACGGTCGTGTGAATGGAGCCTTAAAGTACATTTGCGGCCTGCATTGCATTTCTGAGGGTGAAATTTAATCAGTAAATCCAGCTCTTAGATTGTGGGTGAACATTTCCACGGTTATCAGACCAGTCATTCACAAGTGGCTTGGAGGGTCTGTTGTTCTTGCTGCACTGCATACCTGACAGGGAAATATATTCTGTAAATTTGGCGGCATTTAGATTGTTGGGTGATCTATACCCCTTTTTTCTTTCAAAGTACCCCTGCACTGCATACCTGACTGGGAAATATATTCTGTAAATTCAGCAACATTTAGATTGTTGGATGATCTGTGCCCCTTTTTTCTTTTATACCACCCCTACACTGCATACCTGACTGGGAAATATATTCTGTAAATTCAGCAACATTTAGATTGTTGGATGATCTGTGCCCCTTTTTTCTTTCAAACTACCCCTGCCCTGCATACCTGACTGGGAAATGTATTCTGTAAATTCGGCGGCGTTTAGATTGTTGCGTGATCTATACCCCTTTTTTCTTTCAAAATACCCCTGCCCTGCATACCTGACTGGGAAATATATTCTATAAATTTGGCATCGTTTAGATTGTTGGGTGATCTATACCCCTTACAAGCGCACGCTGGTAGACGTGCTTCTGTCACCAGGGCCTCAGTAGAAGCATAAGGCAAAGGCAGAGGGGCAGGAAGAAGTCACCAATGCAGCTGGGGCACTGCCAGCACCTCAGAAGGCAGGGTTTGCATGGCCTAAATGTGAAAAAGCAAGGACTTGTCTGTACCTTGTGCAAAATAGACATGTATAACGGCCTCACACAGCCATTGTTATACTCCAGCACACTTTCTCTTTGTTTTATTTTACATATTCCAAAATGTTTTGTGGTCTACCCAAATTAGATTAAAAAAAAAAGTGTTGGCTACCTACTCCTCCTCCACCGCCGCTTCCACCTACACTGCCACTTCCACCTACAGCGCCACGTCCACTGCCTCCTCAACCACCTACTCCATATGGACATTGTCCTCCTAGTTCAAGATTATTATTTTTAATTTGTATTTATTTTATTTAAGGTTATTTCCCTATCCACATTTGTTTACAGGACACTTGTCATGCTCTTACCCACATTTTGCTTCCTTTTGCAGCCCTCTATCCCTTTCCATGACTCTTTTAGAGCCATTTTAGTGCCCCAAAGTTCAAGTCCCTATTGACTTCAATGGGGTTTGGGTTCGGGGTCAAGTTCGGGTCCCGAACTCGAACTTTTCGACGAAGTTCGGCCGAACCCGGCAAACCCGAACTTCCAGGTTTTCGCTCAACTCTACCCAAAACATAAAGCCAAATCAACCCAGGAGTTTATTAAAGCAAAGAAGTGGAATATTTTTGAATGATTAAGTCAGTCACCTGATCTGAACCCAATAGAGCATGCATTTCACTTGTTAAAGACTAAATTTCAGACAGAAAGGGCCACAAGCAAACAGCAACTGAAAAACGCTGCAGTAAAGGCCTAGCAGAGCATTAAAAAGGAGGAAACACACCGTCTGGTGATGTCCATGAGTTCAAAACTTTAGGCAGTCATTGCCAACAAAGGGTTTAGAAATTAAAATTTTATTTACAATTCTTTAATTTGTCCAATTACTTTTGAGCCCCTGAAATGAAGGGTTTGAGTTTAAAAAATGATTTAGTTCCTCACATTTTTATGCAATCATTTTGTTTAACCCACTGAATTAAAGCTGAAAGTCTGAACTTCAACTGCATCTGAATTGTTTTGTTCAAAATCCATTGTGGTAATGTACAGAACAAAAATTTGAAAAAATGTTGTCTCTGTACAGATATATGTGAACCTAACTATATAATATACAGTAATCTCTCATTCTGTGTGTGTGTGTGAATATATACACGCACACACACACAAAATGCCTTAAAAAAGTATTCATACCACTTGAACTTTTACACATTTTTTCGCGCTACTACCACTAACTTAAACAGTTTATTAAAAAGAGACCCTGTCAGGGAAAGGTTATTCAATGATTAACACCATTGCTCGACTGAGCTGATCACCTCTCTTATCCATGGCATAAAACTTAACTTTTAATAATACTATTAAAAATTAGAATTAGTGAGCAGCACTTTTTAAAAAAAAATGCAGTGCAGAGCATTCAATAGTATCAAATGGGGCTAAAGTGGGTGTACCCACCCCACTATATGCCCTCTAAATCCACTGTATTATTCCCTTTCACTAATGCTCAAGTTGCTAACTGCAATTGTAAACAGTGATAGTTCCAAGCTCTCATCCCTAAGGCCTCTTTCACACGGGTGTCATGTTTGACGCCTGGATTGAATGCGGGTGCGTTGCGGGAATGAGCGCGATTTTTCCGCGCATGTGCAAACTTTTGTAATGCGTTTTGCATGCGCGTGTGAAAAATCACCATGTTTGGTACCCAGACCCGAAGCCGGACTTCATTACTGAAGTCCGGTTTCGGGTTGAGTTTCTGGAGATTTTATTATTTTCCCTTATAACATGGTTATAAGGGAAAATAATAGCATTCTCAATACAGAATGCTTTGTATAATGTTAATTAAGGGGTTAAAAATAAAAAAACTTAACTTACCTTAGCCACTTGATCGCGTAGTTGGCGATCTATCTTCTCTCTTCAAGCTTTAGCTATATTCTAAAGGACCTGTGATGACGTCACATCACATGGTCCAATCATATGGTCCATCACGGACTGTGATGGTCACGTGAAGCAGGAGCTCCTCTGCACTATAGCTCCAGAAGCAATATAAAAGCCGACCAATCTTCAAGATGGACAACTTTTTCGGTTCCAAAAGATTCAGGCAACCAAGATCTAGAAGAACTAAAAATTCCGAGCGCTTAAACCAGAAATTTAGATCACTTTCAGAGCAAAGACATGAAATCCAAGATGGCGCCGGAGCTCTCTCAGACGCATCATCAGGCTCAAGCTACCAGCCTGCCTGCACACCAGATAGAGAAGCGATTCTGACTACTCCGACTAATGCGGGTAAGAAAATGCAAAACTTGCCCCCTAACACCCCGATCAAAAAGGGGAAACAGACAGGCATGTCTCAGAAACAACTAGACAGTGAATTTAACCCACAAAGAGCCCCGCCCGGAAGAGACAACAAAAGGGTGAAGGAAGGCGCCAAAACGCTGAACATTAAATCGCATCCCCGAGCTTCTAATATACTCGATGAGACTGAGCATGAACAAGAGGGAGATGCCCAAAATTCAGATCACAAAGAGGATGATACGCCAACAGCGAGTCCCCTGAAGCAAAAAAGCAAGCTCATGCAAGACCCGATTCGAGACACAGTGAGTACAGAACATGTGAATATAAATGTACTCGATCATTTTGCTGAGTTTCAAGCGAGAGACAAAGAACTTTCTGCGAACTTAAATAAAGACATGCTACTAGCTTTGAGAAGCTCGATTAATGCTGATTTCAAGCAAACTATCCTACCCTTTCAACAAGCTGTAGAAGACTTAGGAGATAGAGTGTCTCATATTGAAAACAAAATGGGTGACTTTGCAGCATCTCAGAATGAGATGATAGATCGACACAATGACATGGAAAAACAAATCGAAAATTTGCAAGCAAAAGTTATCGACCTGGCGGAACAACATCAAGTTCAGAAGTATATCGGAAACCATTACTAGCAATGCCCTAATACCATACATCACTGATTTGATCAAAACCTTGGTTCCACATGCCAGGGACTTTGAACTAAGTATTGACAGGGCACATAGAGTGGCAAAACCTACAAATCTACCTAAGGACATTCCCAGAGATGTTCTAGCAAGATTTACATTTTTTCAAATTAAGGAACAATTGCTCAAGGAAATGAGGAAGGAACCTACCCTACCAGATAAATTTGCTGGACTGAAACTTTTCACTGATCTTTCAGCTGCCACTATTAAAGCTAGAAAACGATTCTCTGTGATTACAAGAACATTGAGTGCAAACAACATAAACTACAGGTGGGGTTTCCCAGTGAAAATCCTAGCGACTAAAGATGGAATCCTACATGTACTCAAGACACCAGAATCTTCCTTGGAGACACTTAAAGAATGGAACCTACAAATTGAGGAACCACTGACCAACCAGGGCGGAACCTACAGATGAATACAGAAGAGACAACTTCAGGAGAGACCATACTACTTTAAAGAGCAGATGAAAACATCCAAACCCAGAGACAATACTTGAACAACCTACAGGGAGCTTACATTAATGTAGAGGAGACAAACTTCACGTTTGCCAGATATACTCACCCCACCACTTTATTGATGACATTGATTCATCAACTTATTCTTGCCCTGTTTTATACTGGGTTATTTGTTCTATTATTTCTACTTACTGTTAATGTTTTACCATTTGATTGCATATTAACTATTTTTTCTGCAGGAATCCCTCAATACTCAAAGATCCTTGGCTACAACTATCTCCCCAAACCCATCCAACTAGATGACAAATATGATGCAAGACACATTGAATATTGATTGGTAAGTGATCTGGAGCGGACAGGTACACAGCTATGTCTAATCACTACAAAATGGCTATAAACGTAACATCAATCAATGTTAGGGGTTTGAACTCCCCATTCAGGAGAAACCAATTATGGAAAGAGGCCTTAAACAGGAAATGTGACATCTTGTTTGCCTAGGAAACACATATTTCTAAAAATAATACCCCTGTAATCCGACATAAAAAATATCCTAAAATAATCTACTCCACTTATATAAAAAAAAGAAAAGAGGAGTATTGGTAGCATTTAGAGACTCTATCTCAATAGAAATTCAAGACCAATATATTGATCCTGGAGGTAGATATATTATCCTTGTAAAAAAAATCCCTGAGACAGTCCAAAATGAATTACTACTCACATGACAACAAAGCAGGAGCACTACTGGCCAACAGGTTGAAGGCCAAAATACAAAAATCAAAAATCAAGAAAATTGTCCACCCCACCACAAAACAAGTTAAACTTGGCCCGAGAGATATTGCTAACGCATTTAAAGACTATTACGAAAAACTGTATAACCTAGCCTCTGACATCACTTCATTTTCATTTTTTATTTAATTTTTTTGTGTATTTTGCCACATTTGGTTGCATATTTACATTTGGTATGGGCAAATATGGTAGTCTATGGTAGTCTAGGATCATTGTTTGACAGCATATTTTCTAAGCCATATAGCTGAATATAGATTTGGGCAGAGTAATGATCTAGACCTGTGTTTCCAACCAGTGTGCCTCCAGCTGTTGTGAAACTACAACTCCCAGCATGCCTGCACAGCCAAAGGCTGTCCGGGCTTGCTGGGAGTTGTAGTTTTGCAAAAGCTGGAGGCACACTGGTTGGGAAACACTGAATTCTAGACTACCATATTTGCCTATACCAGTGATGGGCAGCGTGCGGCCTCCAGCTGTTGCTAAACTACAACTCCCACCATGCCCTGCAGTAGGCTGATAGCTATAGACAGGCTTTGCATGCTGGGAGTTGTAGTTCTGCAACAGCTGGAGAGCCGCACGTTGCCCATCACTGGCCTATACCAAATGTAAATATGCAACCAAATGTGGCAAAATGCACAAAAAAATAAAATAAAAAATAAAAAAATGATAAAAACGCTGATGCGTTTTTGATGCGTTTTCTATCAAAAACGCCCAAATGGCCCCTGGGGGGTTCAGAACGTTGGTGGTAGTCATAGTCAACCGTCATATACAATCAAATAGAGGCATCAAATGGATTCGGAAAGCGATTAATAATTGTAAGTATTATTCGCATTGCGATTACAACTTAGAGCTGAGTTCCTAATGGTTGTATTGCTAGAATATAACGTATATTCTAGCAATACAACAACCATTAGGAACTCAGCTCTAAGTTGAATTCGCAATGCGATTAATGCAGGTTATATTAATCGCATTGCGATTAAATTTAGATCTGAGTTCCTAATGGTTGTTGTATTGCTAGAATAAAGCGAAGATTCAGGAACTCAGCTCTAAGTTTAATTCGCAATGCGAACATATACTCGGATTGCGAATTCAACTTAAAGCTGGGTTCCTAATGGTTGTATTGCTAGAATATAACGAAGATGATGAATATCACAAATTCACGAATATAGCGATATATTCTCAATCTTCATTATATTCTAGCAATACAACCATTAGGAACCCAGCTCTAAGTTGAATTCGCAAATAAGATGTCCCAAACTATTCACCGGCGGACAGTTCCCGACGAACATAGCTTGTGTGCGTTCGTCGCGGCGGGCAAACATATGCGATGTTCGGTCCACTCCCTATCATTGAGTAAACTTTGACCCTCTACCTCACAGTCAGCAGACACATTCCAGCCAATCGGCATACCCTCCCTCCCATCTCCTTGACACCATCCATTTTAGATTCATTCAGAAGCTGCAGTCTTAGTGAGAGGAGGGACATTCTGCTATCGAAAAGTTGCAAATTTGATGTATGTGTATTTGTGCAACAATTTGTGATTTTTTTATATTTTTTGATTCTCTCGCTGCTTCCAAAAAGTGATGAGAAAAATGGAGTATTTTAATAGGAGGAGGCAACAAATTTACTATAATTCTCTCCATAACTTGGCACAAATTTCAGCGGAGATTAGTGATGAGTGAAGCAAGCTTCGGATGCTACATCAGAAGACACCTTATTCAAAACTTCGGATAAATACTGTACAGAGATCCGTCTCCATACAGTGTTAGAATGTCGCACGAGACTTCGTTAAACAACTTCGGTAGTTGATTTTTAAAGTTGAAAACCTTTTTAAAACTTGGAACCGAACTCGTAAAGTTATGTAGCAACTGAGGCATATTTTTTGGTGATGACAAGGAGTTTGAACTGTATTTCAGAGCATGATGCAGCCAGTGTAAGGATGATAAGAGAAGTACAGAACCTTTAGCACTTGCAGAGCCGCACTATAAAGCACTGCAATAGTCAAGACATAAAAACAAATGTCTATTTCCAGGTACTCAAAACAGCATCTAAATTCTTCAAGAATATTTTTCTTATGCTAAAAACAAGTAAATTTCTACTCTGAGTCTTTTATTTCACCTTACTTTGTCACTTCAGTAAATGGGATATTGATAGACTGTCACTGTAGCTGAATATGTGACTCATGCATCACATTATTGCAAAATTGGTGTCACTTAGCTTATACAAAAACAAATTAATCTTATGTATCATATCAAACAAAAATGGTAGCTTCATCAATTTACTGTAGGAAAAGGTCTCATGTCAAATGTGTAAACGTGAAATTTCTAGAGGTCTGAAGCTCTAAACCACAAGTAAAGTTGTTCACTCATATGTATCATTATGTAGGTGACGTAAAGTAAAATTGCACCTTGGTGCATAAAATTATCATTGAGATAATATCTGCTGATTGATTGAAAGACTGGAGGTGGCCATAACACATTAGGTAGAAGTTGGTTTATGGTTTAACAGAAGTTGAACAAACAATAATCAGGTGAATATTCATTTCACAGACGCAGTCATGTACAGTTTAGTCCATATTGGCCATTACAGTTGTTCAAGCTGCCCATACACGTTCGGAGAAACGTTCGGAGAAAGATATTACTGGTTGAGATAAGCGAATTTTTAAAAAATTCGATTCGGCCGGTTCGCTAAATTTTGTGAAAAAATTTGGTTCAATTCCAATTTCTTTGGGGTAAATCGCGTTTAAAAACGGCTATTTCCTGGCTGCAGAGAGCCTTTAAAGTGGTGTAGAACAGTGTTTCCCAACCAGTGTGCCTCCAGCTGTTGCAAAACTACAACTCCCAGCATGCCCGGACAGCCTTTTGCTATGCGGGCATGCTGGGAGTTGTAGTTTTGCAACAGCTGGAGGCACACTGGTTGGGAAACACTGGTGTAGAACAGTGTGCCTTGCAGTAACATGAATAGGGTGTCTGCTGTGGTAGTGAAATAATACTGTGAGTCCATATGACATGCAGATGACAGGCGTTGCTCTTAGAATTATTTGGGCAGTCACGGGGCCAAAACTGACCAAATAATTCAAGTATGAACTCAGTCTTAGGGTCCATTCACACGTCTGTATAACCATTCCGCATCCGTTACGTGTATTTGCAGAACGGTTATGCGGACCCATTCACTTCAATGGCATCCACAAAAATGCAGACAGCACTCTTTGTGCTGTCCGCATCCGTCGTTCCGTTCTGTTTCATGGGTTCCGCTCATGCGGATCCGCATAAAAAAATACACCTGTCCTACCATTTGTCCACATTTCCGTTCCATTGTCCCACTGTAGTCAATGGATCCGCAAATATGCAGAAGACATGCAGAATGTGTTCCGCATGTCATCCGTTTTTGCAGATCCGTTAACAGGAAATAGAAAAAAAAAAGGCCTGCCCCTTTTGACATGTGCTTTCAGTACCAGGGAAAGTAGTGTCCTGAAACAGTCTGCATACCCTGGATAGCGATTTTTTTCATTAGAAAAAGCAAAAAAATTGCTTTTTAGGTAGAAAAGCTCATAGTCTTGATCCAGGAGCGCCCTTCCTTGTGGGACACAATAAAGGATGAATACCAGAACCGGGTTGGTAAGGACCGAAGCTGGGAAGAAATCGCCCAAGAACTTCTTCCAGCATCTTGGGAATCGTCGAACCTTGCCAAACGTGAAAAAATTAGTGAGTATCTAATTTATAACATGGTAGTGTGTAATTTTTGAGTATAGGTTCTGAACTTAAAGTCAGTATTTTTGTGTGCAATCTGTCCTGGAAAAGCATTGATGGTGGACATTTGAGTGATTTTTGGGCGCTCATTTGAACATATTCAATGCTGCTTCAGGACATGTACACTCACAGCGATTTTTAGATCAGGGATGCTCGATTTGCGGACCTCTAGTTGTTGTAAAACTACTACTCCCACTATGCCCTTCTGTAGGATGATAACTGTAGGTTGTCTGGGAATGATGGGAGTTGTAGTTTAGCAACATCTGGTGGAATGCAGGTTGAACATCCAGGAATTAGATAAGGCCTAGTATTTCCTGCTTCGCATACATAGATTATTCCATGTTTGCAATGCATGAAATCTATATGTTGCTTAGCAACCGGGGTGTAATGTGTTCTAAACTTTATTAACTCCATTTAGCATTTAGATTTAAAATTTATGTTTTATATAGGCCGCTTTCACAATTTTTTAGAGTTAGATAGAATGAATAGTTTTGGTTAGGGCAGGTCAACATGCGGCTACCTAGTTGTAGTAAAACTACTACTCCCATCATTCTATTCTGTTGAATGATATCTGTAGGCCACTAATGGGCCACCTGCGGCTTACCAGCTGTTGCAAAACTACAACTCCTACCATGCCCTACTGGTAGGCTGATAGCTGTAGGCAGTCTTTGCATTCTGGGAGTTGTAGTTCTGCAACAGCTGGTAAGCCGCAGGTTGGCCATATGTGGTTTAGGTGCAGATAGGCTCCTAGGCGTATTAACACTAATGACTCATGGATGCATAATAGTAGAATGGTTCTAGATAGTGGCCGTCTCATATATATTAAATAATATTATAAGAAAAATTAAAATTATAACCATTTAATTTTGTATTTATTCCAGTTAAAGATCTCAAGAAACATTGGTACTCATGCAGAGACCAATTCTGAAGAGAATTCAACCTGAAACAGAGAAGTGGCGACGGGTCTCTAAAGAAGAAATCGTATTTGTACACACGCCAACTTCAATTCTTAAAACCGATGCTGGAATTAAGAAGGTAAGATATAATAATTTATTTTTATTAAATTATCCCATGTAATAACATCTGTGTGTGATAGCGAGTAAAATGGGGGTGGGGGCGGAGCTATGGCGCAGCACGGCAGTGCACAGCCAGAGATGGCCGGACTAAAAGTCCTACATGTCCGACTTTTTAGTCCGGCAATCTCTGCCGTGCACTGCCATGATGCGCCGTAGCTCCACCCCGCCCCCATTATGGTGACAGAACGGCAGCACTGCAATGCATGGGTACTTGCAGCATGGCGGATCCGGCAGGCTGTTCACCCGCCGTTACAGCCTGCCAGATAGCCATGCCTCAGGTGTGAAAGTACCCTTAGGAATAATAAAAAAAACTGGTTTTGGCTCAATATAGAAATAATATGTAGAAATGATATGTGAACAGGGCCAAATAAGTTCCATAGCAGGGTGTCAGCTGCCAGACTACCCATATATAACACAAAGCCCCTATGGCAGTCATGTCCAACATGCGGGCCTCCTACTGCAGACAAACTACAACTGCAAGCATGCCCTAATAGCAGTAAGCTATCCAGGAAAGGTGGGAGTACTAGTTTTTCACCAGAAGCTGGGCCGCAGGTTGGACATGACTGCCCTATAGGAAGTCCACTGTTGCAGAGAGGCAGAAAATTATGAGGAATTGTGATTCACTGTAATTTACCTTAATTCATAAAATTACAAATTCTAGTTTGCCATATTTTATTTCTGGTTTTTAACTTAATTAATATAATTTTATTGTGAATGCACTATGCAATGTCCAGTCAAGAATCAGTACTACTATTGTTCAATTTTTTCACGTCATTTGAACTGAGTTATGTATATTTATTTTCATTCTCTTTATAGCACTTTGGATAATCTATCATCCGAACCTACTCAGATGCCCGAAGCAAATGGGAGTGTTTCCCAAGAAGCCTCTCAAGCGGCGCCTGAATAGACCAGAGAAGAAATTCCGGATAATACCCAAGAAACAATTGCAAGGGCATCTCCGGAAATTTCGGCTAACATATTATTAAGCACACCAGTTCCAGAAGAACCTGTTCGCCCTTCTGCAGGCTGACGAAGACACAGACCGGCCAATTCTGATTTAGAAGTTAGGAACCTGGTTGATGCTAGGGTTCTACAATTTCTAAATCAGAATAGGTCGGACAGTATTGAAGAACTTACCATTAGAAGCCTAGCAGCTAGTCTCGCTCGTGTGCCTGGAGAACGGCAAACACGTTGTCTTTCATCACTGTGTTTGCTAATAGATCTGTATGCCCAAAACATGGAACCGGTTGACATTGTCCATCGAATGGAATTGTTAAGAGACCAACATCTTAACATAGAAACACCATTATATAGAATCAATAGGCCCGAAGCCCCTGTTGTACAGACACCAGGCCCTTTTACCAGGGAATTATTTGATCTCTAAATTGTTCTGTTTAAAAAAAAAAATATTTTAAAAGGTATTTTAAATAACTTAATTTAATTTTATTTTAAAATTCTATGTTGAATAAAAAAAAAAAAATTCCGATATCTAACGTCGTTTTAATTTTTCTTTTAAGAATTAAGTTTACTTTCAGAATGGCAGCAGTAGGATCCATCTTCATGCAAGGGAACAGCCTTCTGGATCCATTAAGCTAGATCATTGTGGTATTTGATTTCTGCACTGCCCTCATTCACTCAAGCACAATTACAGTGAATGGGGGTGGAGCAGAAATCTAGCAGCACAGTATTATAATAAAAATTTTGGAATACATTTTATAATAATGAACTACTATTCACTACTATTTGTGTTGGTCAATAACATAAAATGAATTTTCTTCTTGGTGGATTGCGGGTCTGATTACGTCATGTGTTGTTCTTGTTCAAAGATGAACACAAACATTTCCCATTAATAATTATTCGAAAAATGGGAAATGTTCGAGTTCTGCTCTGAACCAGGACTACACATTTTAGGAAAAAAATATATATATTCTTTACATTTTTTGGAATTATTAGCAATGAGGTATTAGAAGGTATTTTCACCAAATTTTAAAAGAAATTTGGAAATTACAAAATACCTCAGCCCGCAACCCACATCAAGGGTCCTCATTATCTTGCAAGTCCCTAATCTAAACTAACAACAGTGGATATAACTAAACTAAGAAATTAAATTTTTGGTTAAAATTTGAACCAGATTCCAGCTGAAATCAACGACTTTTGCAGATGGCATCCAACTGCCTTGACAATGCCCCCTCAGGGCTGCAGAAGTAGTTCGGCATAGAGTTCCCGAACAGCTAGTCCAGCCGTTCCAGGGCGCCCAGGCCGACTGAGGTCTAAACTGACAGGAGATGTCATATTTAGGCCCAATTCTGCATCTGTGGAGGCATCGTGGATCCTGGTGAAGTTGTGTAGGAGCACACAAGCCTGTATCACCAGGGTGGCATTTTCCGGATTCATCTGTATAGATGACATGAATACTCTCCACTTTGTGGACAGTATTCCGAAAGCGCACTCCACATACCGACAGGCGCGAGTCAATCGATAGTTAAAGATGCGCTTCCGGTCATCCAGATCGCGTCTAGTGAAGGGCCGTACAGCGTCTATATGCTGTTTAGTTTATTTTTATTTGTTCTGTTTTTATTATATAGCCTCCAAAAAATACATATGACACAAACACACTTTGTTCTTTATTAAAGGGAATGTGTCATCATAAAATGACCTAATTTTTAAATCACTTTTTATGTTTAACATATTTTTAAATAATTTTTGATGATGTTATTTTTTTCATGTCACTTTTTATATTTAAACTAAGACCAAAAATCCTGCAGTTTTTGCATCGGCCACTATGTCTAATAATTGGCGCTACTTCTTGGTTTGTACAGTTCACTTTACTGCTGTTACCTAATTATAAGTTATTCACAATAGGTGATTGTCAAATCTTATCTATTCTTGCCTTGTACAATGACTAGAGATGAGCGAATTTAAGTTGATGAAGTGGAATTCGATCCGAATTTTAGGAAAAATTTGATTCGCACCAAATCCGAATTTCCTCACGCTTCTTGGTAACAAATCGCATTTTTCCTAAAATGGCTGCTGCACATGTTTGGACATGGAGCAAAGAACTCTGGGAACGAGGGATCACCCACAATGCCATGCATGCAGCCATACAGCAGCCAGCCAGCCCTCTGATGTCACAGCCCTATAATTAGCCTCAGCCATCTTGGATTCAGACATTTTCCAGTGTGCTTAGTGCAGGGAGAGTGCTAGGAAAGACTAGAAATCTTTTATTTTGCTGAATAAAAGTTCAGGGAAAGGATAGGGAGAAATTATTCCACAGTATTGAAGCAGAACAGGGTTCAATAGGGGGGATTACAGCCTGAGTAATAGGAACAATTCTATTACACCTTGCTGCACTGACTGGGGATCAAAATTGCAATTATACAGCTCTGCATTCCAGAAAACCGTTCTTATTATGGTGCAAGTGCTGTTTGATATAGACATTAACAGGGTTTATTACAAGGCAATATTTCTATATCTTATTTGCCCTTGTGCGATGCAGTTGTATGTTCTAAAGCATTTTTTGGCTTGTATTAGTGGGAAAAAAGGGCTTATTGCCTTTCAGCTGTGCAGTTATATGTTCTAAAGCCTTTTTTGTTGTGTATTAGTGGCAAACAAATTATTATTTGCTGTTCAGCGGTGCAGTTATATGTTTTGGAACCTTTTTGGCATGTATTAGTGGGAAAAATAAAGGGTTTATTAGCCGTTGTGTGGTAAAGTGAGAAAATTACAGCCCTTTTTGGCATGTATTAGTGGCAAAAAAGTATTATTTACCGTTCAGCGGGGCAGTTATATGTTCAAAAGCTTTTTTGGCCTTTCAGCGGTGCCGTTATATGTTCTAAAGCCTTTTTGGTGTGTATTAGTGGCAAAAAAATAGATTATTTGCCATTCAGCGGTGCAGTTATATGTTCTAAAGCCTTTTTTGGCATGTATAAGTGGGAAAAAAGGGCTTGGTGAAGTAAGAAAATGAAAGCCATTTTTGTTGTGCATTAGTGGCAAAAAAATGTATTATTTGCCGTTCAGCGGTGCAATTATATGTTCTAAAGCCTTTTTGGCATGTATTGGTGGCAAAAAAAGGGCTTATTAGCCGTTGTGTGGTGAAGTGAGAAAATGACAGCCCTTTTTGGCATGTATTAGTGGCAAAAAAAAAAAAAAGTTTTTGCCGTTCAGCTGTGCAGTTATATGTTCTAAAGCCTTTTTTGGCGTGTATTAGTGGCAAAAACAGGCCTTATTAGCCGTTGTGTGGTGAAGTGAGAAAATGACAGCCCTTTTTGGCGTGTATTAGTGGCAAAAAGATGTAATATTTTCCATTCAACTGTGCAGTGATATGTTCTAAAGCCTTTTTTGGCGTGTAGTAGTAGCAAAAAAGGGATTATTAGCCGTTGTGTGGTGAAGTGAGAAAATGAAAGCCCTTTTTGGCGTGTACTAGTGGCAAAAAAAAGTATTATT
Source organism: Bufotes viridis (assembly GCA_033119425.1). NCBI lineage: Eukaryota > Metazoa > Chordata > Amphibia > Anura > Bufonidae > Bufotes > Bufotes viridis. Next base: position 294,007,586 of record CM065593.1, on the reverse strand, counting down.
TGCCATTCAGCGGTGCAGTTATATGTTCTAAAGCCTTTTGTAGCGTGTAAAAGTGGCAAACAAAAGTAATATTTGCGATTGTGTGGTGAAGTGACAAAATTACAGCCTTTTTTGGGGTGTATTAATTTCCTTTTTATTTACTTATTTGATCTAACAGTATGTCAGACAGAGAAGTGACAGGTCCTACACAGGGGAGGGGCAGAGGCCTAAATGTTTCTGGTGCAGGCACAGGTCGCAGCAGAGTAAGGCGGTGTGGCAGCAGGGGTCACTCCACAATACAGCGAGGACGAGCTACTAGAGAACAGTCAGCAGCTACTGCCCAGCCAAGATCTAGAGGAGACATCTGCTGCTTCCTCCAGTAGGCAGGCAAGTAGTGATGAGGAGAGTGACATGAGAGCTGGTGTTGCGAGCAGTCAGGCTGCTGGCTCAGAGACCATTGAGGAGGACATCAGTGACATGCAGACAGTACTCGATGAAAATGTAGCTGATCACAATTGGGAGCCGGGTGACGAAGGGACTTCATCATCAGCGGGAGAAGAGGGTGGCATGAGGAAGTGGCGGAGCCAGCAAGTCGGTAACGTGGCCGGGAGACAGCAGGGTGGCAACAGTGGGAGGTCAGGAGCCAAACGTGCCCGAGGTAGACCTCCTGATTCACAGGAGCCCACCTGCCCGAAAAAAGGGGTGCAGGGGTTCACGGAGGCAGCGGCGGTAGCAGTCAGTCAGTGCGGAGTGTTGGGGGTAAAATCATTTACTCCGTGGTGTGGTAGTTCTTTTTTTAAGCCGCCGGAGGAGGTGAACATGGCCATTTGCCGAATCTGTGGGCAGAAGGTGAAGCGTGGCCAGGGTGCCAATGTGGGCACCACGGCCCTGCGTCAACATATGCAGCATCCCCATAAAGTGGCCTGGGAGAACTCTGGCTTCAACATGGTGGTGTAGCCTGCCACAGCAACTACTGCATCACCCAGTGGCACACACCTGATTTCAGGCAGTCAAGGTTACATCACCTCGGCCGACGGGAGCTGTCTGTCCTTCCCATCATCTACAGGTCCTGATGCTCCTGCTACTTACCCTCCTACTCCTCGTCAGTCAGTCCATCAGCAATCTATCACCCAAGCAACTGCCAAGAGACAACAGTATGCATGCACTCATCCAACGGCGCAGATGCTGGTGCTTCAGTCCCTCCCTTTCCAAGTGGTGGACTCTGCACCTTTCAGGGAACTGATGGCTTGTGCCAAGCCAAGGTGGAAAGTCCGAAGCCATCATGTTTTTCCCAAAAAGGCAGTATGAGCCTTGCACAAATATGTAGAACAGAAGGTGGGTCAGTCCTTGAGCCTGTCTGTGTCTGCCAAAGTGCACGGCAGCGCCGAAGTGTGGAGCTGTAACTACGGTCAAGGACAATATATGTCCTTTACGGCCCACTGTGTAAATGTGGTTCCTACCCAGCCAAACTAGAAACTTGGCCACGTGACGCCGCTTCCACCTCCACGTTGTTACGCCGTTGGTCCTGCGACAATGTCCGCCTCTGCCTCCTCATCCACCACCATGTCCTCAGGCTCCACTGCAGGGACAATTCACAGTGCTCGTCCAGCATACCACATGTGCAGTGCACGGCGGTGTCACGCTGTTCTACACCTCATTTGCCTGGGCGAATGGAGTCACATCGGGGAAGAACTGCTCCATGTCCTTCATCAAGAAATCGAATCCTGGCTTTCTCCGTGACAACTCAAAATCTGAACCATGGTGACCGACAACGGGAAGAACATGGTGTCGCCGCTGCGTCAAGGAGGGCTGAGCTATGTGCCCTGCATGGGGCACATGTTCAACCTGGTTGTCAAGCGGTTGCTGAAGTCTTCCACCCATCTGCAAGACATCCTAAAAATGGCCAGGAAACTTTGCATGCACTTCAGCCACTCGTACACTGCCAAGTACACTCTTCTTGAGCTGCAGCGGCAAAACGACGTACCCCAACATAGGCTGATATGCGACGTTTCCAGTCCACCCATTGGAATTCCACGCTCCATATATTGGACCAACTATATGAACAGAGAAAGGCCATTAACGATTTCTTAATGATCCAAGCGGATAGGAGTACTCCCCTGTGTACCTTCGATGTCAGCCAGTGCAGTTTATGTGTGACACCTGCCGTTTGCTCAGGCCCTTTGAGGATGCTACGTTATTTGTTAGTCGCCAGGACTACAGGATGAACAACGTCATTCCGCTGCTTCATATCATGGAACAGATGTTGGTAAATCTCACTGATCAGGGGACAGGAGACGCGGCGCCTACATTTCACGGCCACATGAGCCCTGTGGGGGCTGAATTGGATGCGAAATGGGTGGTTTTTCTACACAGGTGAAAGGAGAGGAGGAGTAGGAGCAGCCGGAGGAGCAAGAGGGAGATGAGGAAGACGAGGCAGATGACCCAGGCACACCGTGGCATTATGCAGTGGAGATGGAGGCAGGAAGTCCTTCCAAGTCACTTGTGCAAATGGCCCGATGCATGCTCACTTGCTTGGGTAGTGACAGCCGAATTGTCACCATTCGGCAGTGGGATGTCTTCTGGCTCTCCACCTTGTTGGACCCTCGCTACCGGTCCAAAATGGGAGCCTTTTTTATGCCCGCTAAGAGGTAGGACAAACTGAACTACTATAGAGACATCTTATGTACTCAGTTGGCTGCGACCTATCTGCGCCATAATCCTCTCGCAGGTCTTACCGGGAGGACCCTCTGCGCTCTCGTTCCACTGCCATGGCGGCTATGGCAGGGTGGGGGGTGGGTGCAGTACCAGCTCCATCAGCAGCACCTTGAGTCTTGAGTCGATGAGGAGCAGCTTTCTTAACCCACCTAGTGAAGAAAATACTCACCAGCAGCAGCAGCTAGCCCTGGAACAGAACTTAAACCAGCAAGTGGTTGCATACTTAGACAGCACCCTACCATCCCAAACTGAAGATCCGGTGGACTTCTGGGTAGCCAAGCTGGATATGCGGCTGCAACTGGCCGTGTTTGCCCTGGAAAAACTGTCCTGCCCGGCCAGTACTGTGGCATCAGAGCGGGTGTTTAGTGCAGCGGGGGCCATATTTACTACAAAAATTTCTCCCAAAATGTAGAGAGACAGACCTTTGTCAAGATGAATCAGGTATGGATCAGCCAGGATTGTCCACCAATGCCTGATGAATCAGATTAGATCATCCATGCTGCCTCACCCAAACCTTGACAAAAGAGACCGGTTTCTTCTGGCTACCTGCCTTAGCTACTATTCTGATACTGCCACAAATGGTACCATTTGTATTACCGCCATATATATATATTTTTTTTAATATTGACATTATGTGTATTGTTGGTCTTTTTATCAACTAATAAAGTTTATGAAATTGTATTGCGTGTCCCTTTATGGTCATTTGGTGATACACTTCCACACTATGTCACCTTGCCACTCTGTGGTCTCAGAATGCTGCTGCTAAATGAACACTATGTTACTGGGCCACTCTGTGGCCTCCTCATTCTGCTGCTGCCACCTCCACACTATGTTACCTTGCCACTCTGTGGTCTCCTCAGGCTGCTGCTAAATCAACACTATGTTACTGGGCCACTCTGTTGCCTCCTCATACTGCTGCTAACACAACACTATGTCACTGGGCCACAATGTGTCCCAGTGATGCTGCTGCTGCCACCTCCACACTATGTCAACTTGCCAGTCTGAGGCCTCCTCATGCTGCTGCTAACTCCACACTATGTCACTGGGCCACTCTGTGGCTTACTCGTGCTGCTGCCACCTCAACACTATGTAAATTAGACACTCTGTGGTCTCCTTATGCTGCTGTTGTTGCTGCTGCTGTTGCCACCTCCCCACTATGTCATTGGGCCACTCTGTGGTCTCCTCATGCTGCTGCTACCTCAACACTATGTCATTGGGCCACTCTGTGGACTTCTCAAGCTGTTCTACCACCCTCTCCACTCCATCACTGGGCCAGTATTCTGCCTTTTTGGCCTGGTTGGCATTATCATTTATTTGACCCTTCTTCTGATCTATAAATCACTGAGAAAAAAAAGGGCACCACAAGGATAAGCAACTGACAACACTGGCTATTCCCTCAAGCTGATGTTAAAAGCTGAGCCATTCGCCAATATCTCCCAGTCAGGAACATATTGGAGCCCCTCATGCATGGGGTCCTACCACTAGACTAGCTATGGTGTGTGAACAGGGTCTGAAAGGTGCAGATATACAGCTCACAGCCGCAATCCCACTCACCTGCACTGCAGGAACAACAATGCAATGGGAAAAAATTGAGGCCGCAAGCCGCACCTACAACAGACCATGTGACACAGGCTCCCAGGTGCAACAGAATGTTACCAGCCCTACGCAATGGCACATTCAATTCATATAAAGCAAAAATCACAGAAATAAATGTGGCCTAAATGGGTGGAACTGCTCAAACCCCAAACACTGTTGCGTGTTTCTCACTGGGGGAGCAGCTCCTACGCGTGTGGTTCGCAGCGAGCGGCTATCCCCAGCAAAAATTGCATACAATGGAGGATGCCGGAACGAACCACATGCACCACACAAATATCCTACACAAAATGAAACAATGTGCGGATAAAAATATATAAAACACATAAATCACTGAAAAAAGTGCACCACAAGGATAAGCACCTGACAACACTGGCTAACCCCTCAAGCTGATGTTAAAAGCTGAGCCATTCGCCAATATCTCCCAGTCAGGAACATATCGGAGCCCCTCATGCACCACGTCAAGGTTTCTCAGCATGGCATGGGGTCCTACCACTAGACTGAGATCCAGCTCGCAGCCACAATCCCACTCACCTGCACTGCAGGACCAACAATGCAATGGGAGAAAATTGAGGCCGCAAGCCGCACCTACAACAGACCATGTGACACAGGCTCCCAGGTGCAACAGAATGTTACCAGCCATACGCAATGGCACATTCAATACACATAAAGCAAAAATCACAGAAATAAACGTGGCCTAAATGGGTGGAACTGCCCAAATACTGTTGCGTGTTTCTAACTGGGGAAGCAGCTCCTCTGCATGCATACAATAGAGGATGCCGGCACGAACCACATGCACCACACAAATATCCTACACAAAATGAAACAATGTGCGGATGAAAATATATAAAAACATAAATCACTGAAAAAAAGTGCACCACAAGGATAAGCACCTGACAACACTGGCTAATCCCTTAAACTGATGTTAAAAGCTGAGCCATTCGCCAATATCTCACAGTCAGGAACATATCGGAGCCCCTCATGCACCACGTCAAGGTTTCTCAGCATGGCATGGGGTCCTACCACTAGACTACCTATGGTGTGCGAACAGGGTCTGGAAGGTGCCTATATACAGCTCACAGCCCCAATCCCACTCACCTGCACTGCAGGACCAACAATGTAATGGGAGAAAATTGGGGCCGCAAGCTGCACCTACAACAGACCATGTGACACAGGCTCCCAGGTGCAACAGAATGTTACCAGAAATAAACGTGGCCTAAATGGGTGGAACTGCTCAAACCGCAAACACTGTTGCGTGTTTCTCACTGGGGGAGCAGCTCCTCCGCATGTGGTTCGCAGCGAACGGCCATCCCCAGCAAAAATTGCATACAATGGAGGATGCCGGTGTGAACCACATGCACCACACAAAACACAAAATGAAACAATGTGCTGATGAAAATATATAAAACACATAAATCACTGAAAAAAAAGTGATTTATGTGTTTTATATATTTTCATCCGCAAAATGGTTGTTTATAGTTTCACATTAAGTTGTGGAGGAGCTTGAGTTAGTCTATTCTGACTTTGTATCCAATCAGTTCCCTTGGCCATCACAAATTTACAGGATATGCCCTATCTATTACTGGCTTCATATGTTTAGCCACCTAGTTAGGGCTCCTACACTATCATTGAGGGCTCTTACTGGATGGTGTACACCTCCGAGCCCACTATCACAGTAACATTTGGCATTGTACTCAGCACACAGCACATTGAAATTACTTTTCTACTTTATCTTAATTTATGTGAATAAAGGTTATGTTTTAACCAAGTACATTGACATTTAACGTCCCCCTACCCTTTTTCAGTGATTTTTTCAAGTTTGATTAAACTTAATTGTTTTCTTTCCCTTTTGTATTTTTTGGGGGTTATTTTGTGTGTTGCATTTGTATTAAAGCCAGAGGAAGACTCCTGTTCGTCCTTCCTTTTGGAGGAACAGGTTGTCACAGTCCTGACATTAGTACCAGGGTCCACTAGGTATCCAGTGTATGAACTTGACTACCTCTGGGGTCTGTTCAACTGGTAGTTAGTCAGGACTTTGATTAGGGTTTTACTAGGAAATGTCCATCTCCTTTACCTAGTTTCCAGGCCTTATTCCCTCACCCCTTTCCCTCCTATGTTCAGCGTGGTGTTTCCCTCCCTCATCCGAACGTGACACAGTCTCAGTACAGAACCTCCCTCCACTAATGTGGGTCTTGATGTGTTTGGTCCTGGGTCTGTTACTACACGACACACAAGAGTAGGTCACGCTAACAGCAAGCGTTGGGCTGTAATATTCACATTCATGTGCATTAGAGCCATACATATAGAAGTCATTGAGTCATTGGACACATCTAATTTCATAAATGCCCTCAGACGTTTCATTTCTATCAAAGGACATGTAAAGCATATCCGCTCCTATAGGGGAACCAATTTTGTATGAGCTCTCACAACCTTCATGGCTAAGGTAGTAGCCATAATCAATGCAAGACCATTGAGTTCCATATCTAATGATCCAGAGGATCCACTTTTGCTTACTCCTTCCACTCTTCTAGCCCAGAAAATTAACTCCACTACAGTTCCTTCTAGTGAGTTTACTGCTGAAGACTTGTATAAATCGCAGTGGAAGAGGGTTTAAAAACTAGCAGATCTTTTCTAGGACAAATGGAGAAAGCAGTACCTTTCCACTTTACAGACAAGAGACAAATGGCAGGCCAGTAAACCCAACATAGAGTCTGGAAATATCGGTCAAAGAGGAACGAGTGACCTTTAGGATTGGTGACTAAAGTGTTTACAAGCCAAGATGGGAAAGTCAGAAATGTGAAGGTCAAGATTCCCAAGCAAGGCGGATAGCTGTTTCTCAGACCCGTTTCTGAACTTATCTTGTTGATTTTTTTAGTTCAAGTTTTATATGTGGTATCCCTAGTCATGCCTTCGCAAGCATTAATACCTGTTTTTATAGTGTGCACTTCATATTCCCCATGTATTGCCCTTGCCAATTACTTTGCCAGAAGCACCATCTACTGTTATGATGCAGCCTGTTTTACACCATTTCCTATACTAGTAATTAGCTTCTGCTGAACTCTCTTAAGTTTGGCCATTCCAGACACCTTATTTTTTTCATCACCCCCTTGGGTCCTGCTTCTTCTTCTTGCAGAAGCCATCTTGTCCTCATGGAAGCCAGACATGTTGTCTGTCTCTCTCCACCATTTCTTTCATCCTGATGTTTAACCCTACCATAGCACAGTCGGTGAGTCTTACTACCTTTCTAATCATCCCACACTGGTTATCTCTGCATTTGCTGTGCTCTTTCCCCGTACCCATGTTATACCATGCGGTCAGCCTCCCTCATGGTTAGTCAGCCATCTTGCCCACATTTGCCTGTATCTTATTCATGCCATATGTATTTCCATGTTTGTATGTTACATGTGCTCTTACTTGCTACGTCATGTATGCTTTTATGTATATATTTGCCACAGTAAGCACTGTTCTATTTCTTGTTGTCGTTTTACACTGATCCTTCCAATAAAAGCTGTAAAGGACCCCCAGCGTCTACCTCAGTGAATTGTTAGGAAAGAGTTTAGCTGCCTGTCAACTCATTCTTCTGTCAACGTGTGAGGGTGGCAGAACAGTTTGCCTCCTCAGTTTTACGATATTTTATTTTCATTACAATACGCTTGTAATGGTCTTTTTGACCATAAAGTGATGCTTAGTAAGGTGAAGTTTTTTTAGTTTTTTTCAGTTTTTACTTAATTATCCCTGAGAGGCTACTGTCTATAGTATGTACCAGGAGCATATTATAACACCTTTGTACAGGTGTTGCTCAGATACTGGAAACTGATTTGTGGCCATCAACTGCAAGAAAAGAATCACAAGTCTCTCTAGTGCGATGAGTTCGGCTGGCCTCAGAATGCCATTTTTCTAAGCATCCTCAGGCATAGAGATTTTTTAAAATCCAAATAGGAATGATGAGAACAAATTATCACTGGAGAATTCATTAAGTGGTAGAGGATGTAGAGTTTTGCAGCTGCACACTACAGTTCACCCCAGGTTACATCTTTTATTTAAACTGCTGTTTTCTCTTCCCTTGAGATAAGAGATGCTGAAATGTCATTCCCTAACACATTTCACAACATTCACATGAAAAGCTTCTGATCTTTTACCCTTGTAAAGTGAAGCAGGACTTCTGTTTGTTTTAGCACCGGCTGATACTTCAGCGGAATGTGTTTCCCTGTGTACTTTTTCTCTGCTCGTCTATGGCGCCTGACCTCTTCAACATGTTAAAGTCGGATGCATTTAATTTGCTCGTCGTTCTTATATTAATACAAGCCGCAGTTTAAGATATAAACAAATATTCCACCAGAGATTTATTGTGATCTTCTTCTATTAGAGACGATGAAACAAAGGGCAATTTTTGAAGTAACAAAAACTCTGGGGAAGAATAAGATGGGAAAACACTGAAGTGGGTTGTTTTGAAAATTTTAAATGGATGTTCTTCAATATTAGTTCACAATATTAAAGGCGTTATCCCGTGTCTAATGTCAAAAATGAAAATCATAGTACTCCAAAATGACAGCCCACGATCCTCAGGTTGGTTGCACGGGAAGGGGCTATCCCCATATAGCAAGAAAAGGAAAAATCCCAGCAACAGTGGCTTCTTGTTTTTGAAATGCTGCTTTAATCACATCAAGTGATACAAAATTTAAAGGGGACGCGTTTCGGCTAGTCCAGCCTTTCTCAACCACACAAAATTTTAAATGGATGTTCTTCAATATTAGTTCACAATATTAAAGGCGTTATCCCGTGTCTAATGTCAAAAATGAAAATCAGACATCATCTAGGACATGACAATTTCTAGAACCAGCCCTGTACCTCACATGGATCCAGAGATCTCCCCATTCACTGCTCTGCTAGATTTATATCAAGCTCAAGGGGAGTGTCTTTGCTGCTGCAGATTATGGGGCGTGTCCATGCTCTGCCTATCACAGCTCAGGATGTAGTTGAAGTATGAAACTGAGCATGTGCGGCCATCTCAGTGAGCGGGACAGTGAATGGGAAAAAACAAACAGCAGGTGGTGCTATACAGATAAATTTTATTGAAAAACTCAGTGGGTATACAAAATTTTTAATTACATTTAATTACAAAAGTATTCATATCCAGATGCTAGTTTGAAAATTGTAGAATATTTTTTGTGGGAAACTCCAGTGCAAACTTTCCATGGGGGCTGGGGTTTTTACAATGTTCTGCTACTTGGGGATTCAAATGTTAAGAGACATTGCATGCCTCGGGTGACAACTGCACATTTCCATCATTCTGTGCAATCTTTAAAAAATTTGAAGACTTGGCATGCATCAAATTTTCTATGTGTTTTATGTGTTTATACATAAATCGTTTCACACTCAACAGCAACATAAATGACATGTGCCATGATCATACCTTTTTCTGAGATGCCTAGCAATTTGTGCTAAAGTTACAAAGCATATGCCATTTTGAAAACTTTGTGCAATTTGAAGCAACTAATTCATGCATTAAATGGGTTGTCCGAAATTTTGATACCGATGGCCTATCCTCAGATCGGCGGGGCTTTGACTCCTGGTTTGAAGAGACCCCGGCACACTGGTGAGCTCTGCAGTCTCTTCCTAGGCCAGTGACATCACGTTCATCAGTCACGTGGCCTAGGCACAGCTCAGTCCCCTTCAAGTGACTGGTGCTGAGCAGCAATACCAAGCATAGCCGCCATCCATGGGCATAGCTATAGGGGGTGCAGAGGTAGCAGTAGCTACCAGGCCCAGGAGCCTGAGGGGGCCCAAAGACCCTTGTGCCGCATAAGAAGACACACAAAGCACTGAGGGGAGGGGGCCCAAGCTGAACTCCTGCACCAGGGCCCATGAGCCGTTAGATACGCTCCTGCCGCCATCCAATGGTTGGGGCTATGCTAGGTTATCTGCAAGGAGGTCCCTGAGCTCACTTGAGTGAGCTGTGAGCTGATTAGCGGGTGGGGGGGGGGCGTGCATTTGGTGTTGGAACCCCATCAATCTGATATTGATGACCATTAATATTAAACACCTGGAAAAACCCTTTAAAGTCTGCCCTTCTCCTATGGTTGAGCACCCTAATCTACAGCCAATGTAAGGAAGTTCTCTTATGATGCGTTCATACAAAATGGATTTTCTATCAGGATTTTCTGGCAGAAAATTCAGACACATATTACAGTGGCAGCAGAGTAGATGAGATTTTAACAGGCTAATGTCCGCAACTGGCAATACTGCCAATTGCAGTCATTGCAGCCTTTAGATGCTGTGTTCAAGTGTGAAATACATCCAGAAGCGCACGCTTCCTGGTTAAGACCGTCACCCCCGTGTGGCGATCGGTGATGCCGGTCATTCATTCTAATATGCTGAGTCTCTCTGAAGAGACCCAGTGTATTTGAGCTGCAGTTCCTATGTTTTCCCAGCAGGTGGCAGGCTAATATAGGAGATCAGCAATTAGAGATTTTACTATACTCCTATGGGAATATAGTAACAATCTTAAAAAAAAAAAAATAGTGGACACTGTAGCCTCCTAGAGGGGCTACAATTTTTATTTTTTAAAGTAAAAAAAATGTTCAAAAAATTATACATTTTTGAAAAAAATATAAATATTTAAATCACCCCCCTTTCCTTAGAATACCAAAATAAATACATGAATAATAAAACATATAAACATTATTGTCATCATCGCTTCTAAAAACGCTGTACTAATAAAAATATTTTTTCACTGCTTTCCCAGAGCCATAACTTTTAAATTTTCCATTCAATTAGCTGTATGGACCTTGCATTTTGTGGGACAAGTTGTACTTTCTAATGGCACCATTTTATATTACATACGATATAGTAGGAAGCTGGGAAAAAAATTCCAAATAAAAAAAAAAAATGCAATTCCAACACAGTTGCCTGACCATATTCTGACAACCATAACCTTTTTTTTATTCATATATCTACAGAGATGTGTGAGGGCTCATTTTTTGCAGGGCAATCGGTAGTTTTTAGTGATACAATTTTGGTATGTAAATCACCAAAGGTTATAGCCAATACTGGGCCACCATGAGCCCAAGTATCACAACTGTATAACACAACGCCTATGGTACATAAATCAAAACAACCTAAATAGAAGATACCAGACCGCGTTTCATTGCAAAACACATTTTTATTACCATATTAAAAAGTGCATATAGCACATACAATTAAAATACATAAGGGGGGTGCATAGATGGGCGGCATCCAAGAGGAGAGACGGAGGGGAAAAGGTCCGATAAACAAGTCAAATGTACAAAGTGCAAGTGCATACAATCAAGAAAGTAATAACATCATACCCATACTATTTAGGTAATTTTGGTATGTGTAAGACTTTTTGATCACTTTTATTACATTTTTTGGGGGTAAGTAAAGCAACAAAAGGATTGGTGAACTGGCCGTTTTGATTGTTTCCCATTAACTGTTCAGAATAAATACGTTTATATTTTAATCGTTTAGGCATATTGGGACAAGGCAGTGCAAATGACCTTTACTTTTTTATTGTTTATTTTTACTTTGGGAAAAAGGAGGTGATTAGAATTTTTCTATTTTTACTTTTTTTTTTACACATATTGCAGGGCATCTGTCAGTATATTTGTAGCTATGAAATTGGCTGACCCGATGCATGTTGCACTTGTCAAAGCATCTGTGTTGATCCCATGTTCATATGTGATGCATTGCTAGGGAAAATGATGCGTTCATATATGCAAATGAGCCTTTAGGAGCAACAAGCGCGTTGCCATTACACCTGTAGGCTCAGCTCTCTCTGCAACTTTCCCCATAGTATGTGAAAATGCCCATACTATTAAAATATAAAAATATGAATCCCATATAGTGTTGAGCGCGAATATCGCAACCTTGATAATTCGTGAATATTGCGAATATAGCGGTATATATTCGCTATTTCGAATATTCTATTATTTTATTTTTTTTAGTTGTTAATCCTTGTTGCTCTCTGGTTATCTTCCCACTTCTCAAAAGATGTTCTTACCTGTCCGGAGGATTCCTGGCTTCCTGCCCGCTCCAGTTAATGCCTGTTGCCGCTTCTGCCGACTTCCCGTGTGCATGGAGCATCCCCATCCCAATAGGAACGCCTCCATGCTAAAATGTACTGTCGGATGTGAGAATCACGATCTCACAAATTTGATTAGGTTGTAATAGCAATGCGATTAATATAACCTGAATTATTCGCATTGCGATATTTGTTATATTCTAGCAATACAACCATTAGGAACTTAGCTTTAAGATTAATTCGCAATGTGATTATATGTTCGCTTCGCGAGTGAAACAGAGCTGAGTTGCTAATGGTTGTATTGCTAGAATATAACGAAGATTGAGGATATAGTGCTATATTCGTGAATGTGTGATATTCGTCATCTTTGTTATATTCTAGCAATAAAACCATTATGAATTGACTCTAAGCTCAATACGCAATGCGATTATATATTCGCTTCGCGAATGAAACAAAGTTGCTAATGGTTGTATTGCTAGAATATTACGAAGATTGAGAATATAGTGCTATATTCGTGAATTTGTGATATTCGTCATCTTCGTATTCTAGCAATACAACTATTAGGAACCCAGCTTTAAGTTGAATTCGCAATCCGAGTATATGTTCGCATTGCGAATTAAACTTAGAGCTGGGTTCCTAATGGTTGTACAGGGAGTGCAGAATTATTAGGCAAGTTGTATTTTTGAGGATTCATTTTATTATTGAACAACAACCATGTTCTCAATGAACCCAAAAACTCATTAATATCAAAGCTGAATATTTTTGGAAGTAGTTTTTAGTTTGTTTTTAGTTTTAGCTATTTTAGGGGGATATCTTTGTGTGCAGGTGACTATTACTGTGCATAATTATTAGGCAACTTAACAAAAAACAAATATATACCCATTTCAATTATTTATTTTTACCAGTGAAACCAATATAACATCTCAACATTCACAAATATACATTTCTGACATTCAAAAACAAAACAAAAACAAATCAGTGACCAATATAGCCACCTTTCTTTGCAAGGACACTCAAAAGCCTGCCATCCATGGATTCTGTCAGTGTTTTGATCTGTTCACCATCAACATTGCGTGCAGCAGCAACCACAGCCTCCCAGACACTGTTCAGAGAGGTGTACTGTTTTCCCTCCTTGTAAATCTCACATTTGATGATGGACCACAGGTTCTCAATGGGGTTCAGATCAGGTGAACAAGGAGGCCATGTCATTAGATTTTCTTCTTTATACCCTTTCTTGCCAGCCACGCTGTGGAGTACTTGGACGCGTGTGATGGAGCATTGTCCTGCATGAAAATCATGTTTTTCTTGAAGGATGCAGACTTTTCCTGTACCACTGCTTGAAGAAGGTGTCTTCCAGAAACTGGCAGTAGGACTGGGAGTTGAGCTTGACTCCATCCTCAACCCGAAAAGGCCCCACAAGCTCATCTTTGATGATACCAGCCCAAACCAGTACTCCACCTCCACCTTGCTGGCGTCTGAGTCGGACTGGAGCTCTCTGCCCTTTACCAATCCAGCCACGGGCCCATCCATCTGGCCCATCAAGACTCACTCTCATTTCATCAGTCCATAAAACCTTAGAAAAATCAGTCTTGAGATATTTCTTGGCCCAGTCTTGACGTTTCAGCTTGTGTGTCTTGTTCAGTGGTGGTCGTCTTTCAGCCTTTCTTACCTTGGCCATGTCTCTGAGTATTGCACACCTTGTGCTTTTGGGCACTCCAGTGATGTTGCAGCTCTGAAATATGGCCAAACTGGTGGCAAGTGGCATCTTGGCAGCTGCACGCTTGACTTTTCTCAGTTCATGGGCAGTTATTTTGCGCCTTGGTTTTTCCACACGCTTCTTGCGACCCTGTTGACTATTTTGAATGAAACGCTTGATTGTTCGATGATCACGCTTCAGAAGCTTTGCAATTTTAAGAGTGCTGCATTCCTCTGCAAGATATCTCACTATTTTTGACTTTTCTGAGCCTGTCAAGTCCTTCTTTTGACCCATTTTGCCAAAGGAAAGGAAGTTGCCTAATAATTATGCACACCTGATATAGGGTGTTGATGTCATTAGACCACACCCCTTCTCATTACAGAGATGCACATCACCTAATATGCTTAATTGGTAGTAGGCTTTCGAGCCTATACAGCTTGGAGTAAGACAACATGCATAAAGAGGATGATGTGGTCAAAATACTCATTTGCCTAATAATTCTGCACTCCCTGTATTGCTAGAATATAACGAAGATTGAGAATATAGTGCTATATTCGGGATGTTCGTTATCTTCGTCAATTCTAGCAATACAAGTTACAACCATTAGGAACTCAGCTCTAAGTTTAGTTGGCAATGCGAATATAAATTCGCGTAACATTTGCAATATATAGAATAATGATGAATATTTGATTTCGACGAATATATGACGAATATTCAATCGAATATTCGCAAAATATCGCAAAATCGAATATGGCACCTCCCGCTCATCACTAACTACGGCCAATGGTATAATGGAAAAGAATTTAAACAATCAATAAGCTATTTTTTGTCACTTCCACTCCTCAAAATATTTTTATAAAAAGTGATCAAAAAGTCACACACTTCAAAATGTTATCACTGAAACATTCTACAAAACTGAGCCCCCACACAGCTCCGTATGCATAACTACAAAAAAGATATTTGGTGATAAAAATTATAATAATTTTTTTTTTACTATTAAAAAACAGAAGAAAAACTATACAAATGTGGTATTGTTGTAATTGTACTAACTTGGAGAATGAAGGTAACAGGTCAATTTTACTGCATAGAGATAAAAAAGAAAAGAAAAAAAAGGCAGAATTGCATTTTTTTTCCAAGTCCACCCCATTTAGAATTCATTTCCCGCTTTCCTCTAAATTGTATGCAACTCTAAATGGTGCCATTAGAAAGTACAACTTGTCCCACAAAAATGAGCCCTAATAAGGATATGTGAACATAAAAATTAAAAATTATGACTGGGAAGGCAGGGAATGAAAAACGAGAATGCAAAAATAACAAATCACCAGTCCCCTAAGGGTTGAAGAGCAGAGGGCATGGTAGTTGCAGAGAGGGCAGAGCCTCTAGGTGTAATGGCAAGGTCCCCGATGCTCATAGAGCTCATTTGCATATATTAAAACATCATTTTTCTCAGCAATATTGGCATGGGACGATGGCAGATGCCTTCAGCTGCCAAGCGCATATGCAACAGGTCAGCCAGTTTTATAGGTACAAATCTGTTCACATATGCCCTTTAACCCTTTCAGGACTGGGCCTTTTTATTATTTGTTTTGCGCTCCCTGCCTTCCTTATTTGTCATTTCACATAGCCATATGAGGGCTTGTTTTTTGCAGGACAAGTTGTACTTTCCAATGCCACCATTTAATATTGCATATGATGTAGTGGGAAGCGGGGGGAAAATTCCAACTGGGGTGAAATTGAAAAAAAAAAGCGATTCCACCAGAGTTTTACTGGTTTTTTAATTACGACGTTCGATGTACGATATAACTGACCAGTTACTTTTATTCTACAGGTCAGTACGAATCCGGCAATACCTTATATGTATAGATTTTATTGCATTTAAAAGTGATAAAAAAATTAAATAGTGGGAAAAAAAATCTGTTTTTTGTATTTATGTGTACTGGGCTGTATAGGGGGCTCATTTTTTGCAGGGCGATCTGAACTTTTCATTGATACTATTTTGGGGTGTGTATGACTTTTTGATTACCTTTTATTACATTTTTTGTAGAAAATGAAGCAAATTGGCCATTTGGACGCTTCTTTCCGTTTTGCTGTTTGCCGTTTGGGGAATATATTTTTATAATATGGGCGTTTTCACACATTGCGACACCCATGATGTGTATTATTATATTTTTTTTTTGTTCTTTTATTTATATTTTGGGAAAAGGGTGGTGATTTAAATGTTTATGTTTTTTTAAATTATTTTTTTTTTTACTTTTTTTTACACTTTTTTATAGTTCCCATAGGGAACTATAACATGCAATCATCTAATTACTATTATCATAGACTCCAATGCACTTGCATTGGAATCTATGATGATTTTACTACTTTCCTATAGAGCCCTATTACAGGCAAGGGCTTCATAGGAAATACTATGCAGCAGCCTCGTGTCATTTATAAAGACACGGGTCGCTGCATACATGCTCCGGCTCCTCCTATCGCCGCACAGAGCTTTCTGTTTCGGTTTTTTAGTACGCTCAGATGCCGTGGACAGGTTTGACCATGGCATCTGAGGGGTTAAATGTCTGCGATCGGCATCACTGCTGGTTGCGGACATTAGCCGTGGGTGTCTGCTATAAAAAGCAGACGGCCACCAGCAGCTATGGTGCCCGCAGTGTGCAGGAGAGGGCGCCATCTTTAAACAACCGCCCAGGGCCGTACATGTACGCCGCTGGGCGTGAAGGGGTTAAGTACCTTTAGGGGACTTGAACATGTGATTGTTTGATCTCTTGTACCATAGACTGCAATAAATTACCAATGCAGCCTATGGGACATAGAAAAGTATCCATAGGAACTATCCACTACACCGTTTATATTGATAGCTTATTCTGAGGATAGTAAAGAACGTATATTGCATACTTTGTTGTAAATGTGATTGATGTAACCACTGCTAAAAAATTCATAGATATATTTTGCTTAGTTTTACTTTGTACTCTTCCTGTACATAAAAATAACCATCAGCAGGTTTCTAGCAATAACTGAATTTTGTTACTTAATCTTACTTACTCTTGCCTGTTCAATAATTCTGGTCACATTATTTTCAGATGAGGATTTCAGCTCACCAGGACAGAGCAGGTAAATTTTAAGTGGCTCATAAACCCAGAACATATGACATCAAATTTGATTTAGTGGCCTTTTAACTGCAAGAAAGTTATAGGTATATTTCGAATGGCAAAGTCAATAGATATATGTTGTTGTACTTCAGATGATGCTACTGTTTTCTGAAAGTCATCATTTTCAAGTTAGACTTAAAGGGGTTGTGCAGAATCCTAAAAAATGCCATTTAAATGTTTAAACCTCATCTAGTCTCCTACAGAACATAACAGTGTAGCTGTCAACATTTCCTAAGTCTTCATTTCAATCTCCACGCTCCTGCTGCTCTCCATTCTTTACAACTTGAACTTCCAGGTTGTGAGTGTAGATGAGCTGCAAAGAAAAAAAGACAATGCAAGAGCACTCTGCAACACAAATAAAGTACAATAATGCCATAATTATAGAAAACGTTCTGATGCTAATGCTACGCTTATTTCGCAAATTTGAGATTCTTGGCAAATACATTTTGTACAAAATTATTTGGGCCCGTCTGCCAAACGTCAAGGCGATCTCTATAAGACGGGAATCTAACACTAAATACTACCTGTCTGCCCCATAGCCTGATTTTAATTAGAGTAAGTATAAAGCTGTAGTCTGCTCTCATTGTATTTATTGGAAGCCATTTGGCACAAGGGGAAGTATAGAGTGGGCTCTGCATGCGTGTGGAACCTGCACTCCCTGAATTTTATGGTGGCCCTTATGGCGCATAACAGGTTGTATTTAGTGTCAGGTTCCTGTCTTATAGAGATCGCCTTGACGTTTGGCAGACGGGCCCAAATAATTTTGTACAAAAAGTATTTGCCAAGACTCTCAAATTTGCAAAATAAGCGTAGCATTAGCACCAGAATATTTTCTATAATTATGGCATTACTGAACTTTATCTGTGTTTGCAGAGTCCTGTTGCATTGAATTTTTTTTCTTTGTTTCTAGCCATGGTAGCTTGCACCTGCACATTGGGATGTGCTGACTGACCCCCTTTATTTGCAGTTGTACTGTAAATGAGCTGCAGCCACAACACTTACCATAGTGCTGTGTGTTGAAAGATCGACCATAAATGTAAACGCCCATACTATACCCTTCCCTGGGCTGAAAACTCCACCCACTACACCCTTCATCATCCACTTGCTGTCTCCTCCTAATGTTTCCTCCCACACAGCCTCAATATGATAAGCATGTGGATTGAGAGCATGGACCAGCGTATTCCAAGATCACATGAGTCTGACATCACGACTAGAGATTTACAAAGTTTTCAGAAATTCGATTCGGACGCTTTGCCGAATTATCCCCCAAAATTTTATTCAGTCCAAATTAATTTGCGACAAAGTACGTTAAAAATCAGCTATTTCCTGGCTGCAGAGAGCCTGTATATCGGCGTACAAAACTGTGCATTGCAGAAACATGCCTAACAAGTAGAGATGGCCCGAACTATCCGCCGGCGAACAGTTCCCGGCGAACATAGCTTGTTCGCGTTCGCCTCTGCCGGGCGAACATATGCGATGTTCGGTCCGCCCCCTATACATCATCATTGAGCAAACTTTGACCCTGTACCTCACAGTCAGCAGACACATTCCAGCCAATCAGCAGCATACCCTCCCTCCCAGACCCTCCCACCTCCTGCACAGCATCCATTTTAGATTCATTCTGAAGCTGCAGTCTTAGTGAGAGGAGGGAGACTGTAATTGCTGCTGATTTAATTGGGAAATCGATAGCTAGGCTAGTGAATTCAGTGTCCACTCCAGTCCTGAAAGACTCATCTGATCTCTGCTGTAAGGACAGCGTCCTGACAGCACCCCAAAAAGCCCTTTTAGGGCTGCAACATTAGTCTGTTTTTTTTTCCTTTATATACATATTGCAGTTGCCTGGCCTGCCTGTGTGTGAGGAGCTGCAGGCCCACAGACTGTAGTGTGCCCACTGCCAGTGCTCACCCCTGTCATTCCGTGTGGCACAGGACTTTGCTTAAAAAAGGCACTTAATTTTTACACTTTAATCTAAGGTTAGTTGCCTGCCAGTGTGTGTCAGGCTGACTTCCACTGACTGTAGTGTGCCCACTGCCAGTGCCCACCACTCATACCGGCTGGCACAGGACTTTGCTTAAAAAGGCATTTAATTTTGACACTTTAGTGTAATTTCAGCTGCTTGCCTGCTGCTAGTGTGTGTCAGGCCGACTTCAACTGACTGTAGTGTGCCCACTGCCAGTGCCCACCCCTGTCATCCCGTGTGGCACAGGACTTTGCTTAAAAAAAGGCACTTAATTTTTACACTTTAATCTAAGGTTAGTTGCCTGCCAGTGTGTGTCAGGCTGACTTCCACTGACTGTAGTGTGCCCACTGCCAGTGCCCACCACTCATACCGGCTGGCACAGGACTTTGCTTAAAAAGGCATTTAATTTTTACACTTTAGTGTAATTTCAGCTGCTTGCCTGCTGCTAGTGTGTGTCAGGCCGACTTCAACTGACTGTAGTGTGCCCACTGCCAGTGCCCACCCCTGTCATCCCGTGTGGCACAGGACTTTGCTTAAAAAAAGGCACTTAATTTTTACACTTTAATCTAAGGTTAGTTGCCTGCCAGTGTGTGTCAGGCTGACTTCCACTGACTGTAGTGTGCCCACTGCCAGTGCCCACCACTCATACCGGCTGGCACAGGACTTTGCTTAAAAAAGGCATTTAATTTTGACACTTTAGTGTAATTTCAGCTGCTTGCCTGCTGCTAGTGTGTGTCAGGCCGACTTCAACTGACTGTGAGTGTGTCCCACTGCCAGTGCCCACCCCTGTCATCCCGTGTGGCACAGGACTTTGCTTAAAAAAAGGCACTTAATTTTTACACTTTAATCTAAGGTTAGTTGCCTGCCAGTGTGTGTCAGGCTGACTTCCACTGACTGTAGTGTGCCCACTGCCAGTGCCCACCACTCATACCGGCTGGCACAGGACTTTGCTTAAAAAGGCATTTAATTTTGACACTTTAGTGTAATTTCAGCTGCTTGCCTGCTGCTAGTGTGTGTCAGGCCGACTTCAACTGACTGTAGTGTGCCCACTGCCAGTGCCCACCCCTGTCATCCCGTGTGGCACAGGACTTTGCTTAAAAAAGGCACTTAATTTTTACACTTTAATCTAAGGTTAGTTGCCTGCCAGTGTGTGTCAGGCTGACTTCCACTGACTGTAGTGTGCCCACTGCCAGTGCCCACCACTCATACCGGCTGGCACAGGACTTTGCTTAAAAAGGCATTTAATTTTGACACTTTAGTGTAATTTCAGCTGCTTGCCTGCTGCTAGTGTGTGTCAGGCCGACTTCAACTGACTGTAGTGTGCCCACTGCCAGTGCCCACCCCTGTCATCCCGTGTGGCACAGGACTTTGCTTAAAAAAAAGGCACTTAATTTTTACACTTTAATCTAAGGTTAGTTGCCTGCCAGTGTGTGTCAGGCTGACTTCCACTGACTGTAGTGTGCCCACTGCCAGTGCCCACCACTCATACCGGCTGGCACAGGACTTTGCTTAAAAAGGCATTTAATTTTGACACTTTAGTGTAATTTCAGCTGCTTGCCTGCTGCTAGTGTGTGTCAGGCCGACTTCAACTGACTGTAGTGTGCCCACTGCCAGTGCCCACCCCTGTCATCCCGTGTGGCACAGGACTTTGCTTAAAAAAAGGCACTTAATTTTTACACTTTAATCTAAGGTTAGTTGCCTGCCAGTGTGTGTCAGGCTGACTTCCACTGACT
This sequence comes from Bufotes viridis, assembly GCA_033119425.1. Classification (NCBI taxonomy): domain Eukaryota; kingdom Metazoa; phylum Chordata; class Amphibia; order Anura; family Bufonidae; genus Bufotes; species Bufotes viridis. The sequence continues at coordinate 293,986,720 of CM065593.1, read as the reverse complement.
GTAGTGTGCCCACTGCCAGTGCCAACCACTGATACCGGGTGGCACAGTAGCTTGCCGATAAATAAGGCATTTAATTTTTACACTTTAGTGTAATTTCAGTTGCTTGCCTGCTGCCAGTGTGTGTCAGGCCCGCTTCCACTGACTGTAGTGTGCCCACTGCCAGTGCCAACCACTGATACCGGGTGGCACAGTAGCTTGCTGATAAATAAGGCATTTAATTTTTACACTTTAGTGTAATTTCAGTTGCTTGCCTGCTGCCAGTGTGTGTCAGGCCCGCTTCCACTGACTGTAGTGTGCCCACTGCCAGTGCCAACCACTGATACCGGGTGGCACAGTAGCTTGCCGATAAATAAGGCATTTAATTTTTACACTTTAGTGTAATTTCAGTTGCTTGCCTGCTGCCAGTGTGTGTCAGGCCCGCTTCCACTGACTGTAGTGTGCCCACTGCCAGTGCCAACCACTGATACCGGGTGGCACAGTAGCTTGCCGATAAATAAGGCATTTAATTTTTACACTGTAGTCTAAATTCAGTTGCTTGCCTGCTGCCAGTGTGTGTCAGGCCCTCTTCCACTGACTGTAGTGTGCCCACTGCCAGTGCCAACCACTGATACCGGGTGGCACAGTAGCTTGCCGATAAATAAGGCATTTAATTTTTACACTGTAGTGTAAATTCAGTTGCTTGCCTGCTGCCAGTGTGTGTCAGGCCCGCTTCCACTGACTGTAGTGTGCCCACTGCCAGTGCCAACCACTGATACCGGGTGGCACAGTAGCTTGCCGATAAATAAGGCATTTAATTTTTAGACAGTAGTCTAAATTCAGTTGCTTGCCTGCTGCCAGTGTGATGTCAGGCCCACTTCCACTAGACTGTAGTGTGCCCACTGCCAGTGCCAACCACTGATACCGGGTGGCACAGTAGCTTGCCGATAAATAAGGCATTTAATTTTTACACTTTAGTGTAATTTCAGTTGCTTGCCTGCTGCCAGTGTGTGTCAGGCCCGCTTCCACTGACTGTAGTGTGCCCACTGCCAGTGCCAACCACTGATACCGGGTGGCACAGTAGCTTGCCGATAAATAAGGCATTTAATTTTTACACTTTAGTGTAATTTCAGTTGCTTGCCTGCTGCCAGTGTGTGTCAGGCCCGCTTCCACTGACTGTAGTGTGCCCACTGCCAGTGCCAACCACTGATACCGGGTGGCACAGTAGCTTGCCGATAAATAAGGCATTTAATTTTTACACATTAGTGTAATTTCAGTTGCTTGCCTGCTGCCAGTGTGTGTCAGGCCCGCTTCCACTGACTGTAGTGTGCCCACTGCCAGTGCCAACCACTGATACCGGGTGGCACAGTAGCTTGCCGATAAATAAGGCATTTAATTTTTACACTTTAGTGTAATTTCAGTTGCTTGCCTGCTGCCAGTGTGTGTCAGGCCCGCTTCCACTGACTGTAGTGTGCCCACTGCCAGTGCCAACCACTGATACCGGGTGGCACAGTAGCTTGCCGATAAATAAGGCATTTAATTTTTAGACAGTAGTCTAAATTCAGTTGCTTGCCTGCTGCCAGTGTGTGTCAGGCCCTCTTCCACTGACTGTAGTGTGCCCACTGCCAGTGCCAACCACTGATACCGGGTGGCACAGTAGCTTGCCGATAAATAAGGCATTTAATTTTTAGACAGTAGTCTAAATTCAGTTGCTTGCCTGCTGCCAGTGTGTGTCAGGCCCTCTTCCACTGACTGTAGTGTGCCCACTGCCAGTGCCAACCACTGATACCGGGTGGCACAGTAGCTTGCCGATAAATAAGGCATTTAATTTTTAGACAGTAGTCTAAATTCAGTTGCTTGCCTGCTGCCAGTGTGATTCAGGCCCACTTCCATAGACTGTAGTGTGCCCACTGCCAGTGCCAACCACTCATACCGGGTGGCACAGTACCTAGCACGCGTAGTACCACTTATCTAAAAAAAAATGACAGGCAGAGGCAGGCCACACTCGCAGGGGCCGTCGTGGTCGTGGTGCTGTGATTTCCACTGTCCCTGGAATAATGCCCAGTTTTCAGAGGCCACGCACTCCTGAACCCGAAAAATTCAGAGGGCGTAGTTGACTGGCTTAGACAGGACACCCAACCTTCAACAGCTTCCGCTAAGAACCTTGACGCACCATCCTCCTCCAGCTCAGCTTCGGTCACCTGCTCTCAAGTTACCACGCACCCGCCCGTCGCCACCACCACCACTACCACCACAGCCACCACAGCCGCTTCACTTGATCCGTCAGAGGAGTTATTTACACATCAGTTGGATGCAATTAGTGATGCGCAACCATTATTGCCAGATGATGTAGATTACGGGATATGTCTCAGTCAGGCAGGATTACACACATGGACGTACAGTGTGATGATGATGATGATGATGTTGTACTCCGCTGCTGCTTCCTTTGCTGAGGTGTCAGATACAAGTGAAGCGGTTGATGATGACGATGTGTCCACGGATGCCACGTGGGTGCCTGCTCGAAGAGAAGAAGAGGGGGAAAGTTCTGAAGGGGAGACAGAGAGAATGAGGAGACGAGTTGGAAGCAGGGGGAGGTCGTCGCAAGGAGTTAGTGGCACAGTCAGACAGCATGTATCGGCACCTGGGGTCAGCCAGACAGCACGCCAGTCAACGCATGCTGTTGCCACCACTAGAATGCCGTCATTGCAAAGCTCAGCAGTGTGGCATTTTTTTGTGTGTCTGCCTCTGATAAAAGCAATGCCATTTGCAACCTGTGCCAAAAGAAACTGAGTCGTGGGAAGTCCAACACCCACCTTGGTACAACTGCTTTGCGAAGGCACATGATCTCACATCACAAACGCCTATGGGATCAACACATGAGTACAAGCAGCACACAAACTCAAAGCCACCATGCTCCTCCTGGTCCAGCATCTTCAGCCACATCAACCACTGCTGTCCTCCCTGCCCCCTCTCAACCACCCGCCACTCCATCTCTCACCTTCAGCAGTTCCTGCTCATCTGCCCACAGTCAGGTGTCTGTCAAGGACATGTTTGAGCATAAGAAGCCAATGTCACAAAGTCACCCCCTTGCCCGGCGACTGACAGCTGGCTTGACGGAACTCTTAGCCCGCCAGCTTTTACCATACCAGCTGGTAGAGTCTGAGGCCTTCAAAAATTTGTCGCTATTGGGACACCACAGTGGAAGGTACCCGGACGAAATTTTTTTCAAAAAGGCAATCCCAAACCTCTACCATGTCATTGAAAAGGAAGTCATGGCATCTCTGGCATACAGTGTTGGGGCAAGGGTCCATCTGACCACTGATACCTGGTCTGCAAAGCACGGTCAGGGCAGGTATATCACGTATACTGCGCATTGGGTCAACCTGCTGACGGCTGACAAGCATGGAATGCGTGGCTCCGCAGCGGAGTTGGTGACACCACCACGACTTGCAGGCAGACCTACTGCCACCTCCTCTACTCCTACTCCATCCTCTTCAATATCCTCCTCGGCTGAGTACTCTTCTGCTGCGGCGCCTGGCTGCACATCAACTGATTCCCCCAGCTCCCCAGGGGCTATTCCACATCCCGGATACGACAGTGTCACGCTATCTTGGGGTTGACTTGCCTGAAAGCAGAGAGCCACACAGGACCAGCACTCCTGTCCGCCCTGAACGCACAGGTGGATCAGTGGCTGACCCCGCACCAACTGGAGATCGGCAAAGTGGTGTGTGACAATGGAAGCAATCTGTTGGCGGCATTAAATTTGGGCAAGTTGTCACATGTGCCGTGCATGGCACATGTGTTGAATCTCATCGTACAACGTTTTGTGTCTAAGTACCCAGGCTTACAGGACGTCCTCAAGCAGGCCAGGAAGGTGTGTGGCCATTTCAGGCGTTCCTACACGGCCATGGCGCACTTTTCCGATATTCAGCGGCGAAACAACATGCCAGTGAGGCGCTTGATATGCGACAGCCCGACACGTTGGAATTCAACACTCCTAATGTTCGACCGCCTGCTCCAACAAGAAAAAGCCGCAACGAGTATTTGTATGAACGGGGTGCTAGGGACAGCCTCTGTGGAGCTGGGAATCTTTTTGCCACGTTACTGACACTCATGCGCAATGCCTGTAGGCTTATGCGCCCTTTTGAGGAGGTGACAAACCTAGTCAGTCGCACCGAAGGCACCATCAGCGACCTCATCCCATTTGTTTTCTTCCTGAGCGTGCCCTGCGAAGAGTTCTGGATCAGGCTGTAGATGAGCGTGAAGAGGAAGAGGAAGAGTTGTGGTCACCATCACCACCAGAAACAGCCTTGTCATCATCGCTTGCCGGACCTGCAGCAACACTGGAAGAGGAGGATGAGGGAAGAGAGTCAGGAGAGGAGGAATGTGGCGGCTTTGAGGAGGAAGACCAGCCACAGCAGGCACCGGGGTGCTCGTTGTTGTCACCTATCTGGGACCCATGTGGTGTTGTACGTGGCTGGGAAGAACAGGCCGTCAATGACATCAGTGAGGACGAGGAAGCCGGGAAATGAGTAGCTCTGCATCCAACCTTGTTCAAATGGGGTCTTTCATGCCATCATGTCTGTTGAGGACCCACGTATAAAAAGGATAAAGGAGAAACGATCTGCTGGGTGACCACGCTACTAGGCCCCGGTATAAGCTTGAAAGTGGCAGAAATGTTGCAAATTACCGAAAGTCGGAAAGGATGCAGCATTTCAAAACCAAACTAAAAATATACTTTAGCTTATAAGGATGTCACCTTTAACGGGAATCTAACAGGGGGAAGAGGTGAGTGTAATCCTCCTCCTACCACGGCGAAGGACTGGACGATTTACAGATGTGTTGTTGATGGAGGGGACATGCGGATTTTTCAGTCCTACTCATCGCCACAGCCCTTCGGGATCCAGCCTTAGAAAGAACGACTCGACCGACAGGTAGCAGACTACCTCGCCTTAACAGCAGATATCGACACTCTGAGGAGCAATGAACCCCTTCACTACTGGGTGTGCAGGCTTGACCTGTGGCTGAGCTATCCCAGTTGGCGATAGAACTTCTGGGCCTGTCGCTTCAAGTGTCCTGTCAGAAAGGACCTTCAGTGCAGCAGGAAGCATTGTCACTGACAAGAGAAATTAAGCGCCGGTCAAAAAAGTGTTGATTACTGTCACCTTCATAAAGATGAATGAGGCATGGATCCCGAAGGGACTGACAGTGGGGATACGTTTGACTAACAAAAGGCCTGATTACAAGCCTTGGCCTCAAAATGGTCCCCACGCTGCTGTATTTAATGTCTGCATACCGGATGACTTTCGTGAATTCTTCACCACCAACTAGGGTTCAAGCCGCAATGTTTTAGTCACTTTTCTGCCTGGAAAACATCAATTTTTCCGGCCGCTGCTACAATAGCGGCTGCAACAGTGCCATTATTTTTCAGGCATGTGTACATGCCTAATTTTTCTGTCCTATGGTGCAGCACTGTGGCTGCAAAAACAAACCCAAAAAAAAGGCACATACAAGTGTCAATTCCCCTTCGTGATCGTTACCTTGTTGTGGTGAAGGGGCTTGCGTATCACAATGAAGCAATCATCATCACCTCTATAAGTGTGTTGGCAATGTTGCCACACCCCAGATGATAAGGCCGTTGCTTCATTATGGTCAGACCAAAAGCGATCGGGTGGCCACGCTACTAGACCCCCGGTATAAGCAGAAAGTGGCAGAAATGTTACCAAATTACCAAAAGTCGGAAAGGATGCAGCAGTTCAAAACCAAACTAAAAAATATGCTTTACACAGCTTATAAGGGGGATGTCAATGGGGGATTCGACAATGGTTAATCAATTCGACCGGATAGGGTCCGTAACAGTGATTAAACTGATAGCAATAGTACTAGTTAAGACACCACTCATATAGGGTGTCACAGCACATTGCTCTGTGCACGCGCAGTGCCCCAATTTGGGAGTAAGAGGACCGACCAAGCTGCTTTTTCCATCTCCCGGTTCCTGAAATCAATTCAGTTTAGTGTATGAGAGTTTGGTCTGTCACTGTGAAGGCAGTCGAAGGTACCCGGCCTAAATTTTTTTCATAAAAGGCAATTCCTGATATGGGACGTAACAGGGATTAAACTGATGAGAATAATACTACAGAAAATACCACTCATATCGGTGGAGGGAGCCAGCGTTTTTTAACCATCTCCCGTTCAAAAAATCTATTTAATAAATGGCCCCCAGATTGGGGAGTCGGGGACGTTAGAGGGATTAAACTGATGAGAATAATACTACAGAAAATACCACTCATATCGGGTGTGACAGTAAATTGCACGGCGCAGACGCAGTCACCGTGGTTTAAAACAGAGTGGAGGGAGCCAGGTTTTTTTAACCATCTCCCGTTCGAAAATCTATTCAATAAATGGCACCCAGATTGGGGACGTTAGAGGGATTAAACTGATGAGAATAGTACTACAGAAAATACCACTCATATCGGGTGTGACAGTAAATTGCACGGCGCAGACGCAGTCACCGTGGTTTAAAACAGAGTGGAGGGAGCCAGGGTTTTTTAACCATCTCCCGTTCGAAAAATCTATTCAATAAATGGCACCCAGATTGGGGACGTTAGAGGGATTAAACTGATGAGAATAGTACTACAGAAAATACCACTCATATCGGGTGTGACAGTAAATTGCACGGCGCAGACGCAGTCACCGTGGTTTAAAACAGAGTGGAGGGAGCCAGGGTTTTTTAACCATCTCCCCGTTCGAAAAATCTATTCAATAAATGGCCCCCAGATTGGGGACGTTAGAGGGATTAAACTGATGAGAATAGTACTACAGAAAATACCACTCATATCGGGTGTGACAGTAAATTGCACGGCGCAGACGCAGTCACCGTGGTTTAAAACAGAGTGGAGGGAGCCAGCATTTTTTAACCATCTCCCCGTTCGAAAAATCTATTTAATAAATGGCCCCCAGATTGGGGAGTCGGGGACGTTAGAGGATTAAACTGATGAGAATAGTACTACAGAAAATACCACTCATATCGGGTGTGACAGTAAATTGCACGGCGCAGACGCAGTGACCGTGGTTTAAAACAGAGTGGAGGGAGCCAGCGTTTTTAACCATCTCCCGTTCGAAAAATCTATTCAATAAATGGCCCCCAGATTGGGGACGTTAGAGGATTAAACTGATGAGAATAGTACTACAGAAAATACCACTCATATCGGGTGTGACAGTAAATTGCACGGCGCAGACGCAGTCACCGTGGATAAAAACAAAGGGGAGGGAGCCAGCGTTTTTTAACCATCTCCCGTTCGAAAAATCAATTCAATTCATCTTTTGGGGACCCTTGGTGTTGTACGTGGCTGGGTGGAGGAAGAAACCTTCAATGACATCACCGGGACGTGGCTAGCTTGGTATCCAACCTTGTGCAAATGGGGAGTTTGCAGTTGTGCAAATGAACTGTTTGCGGTGCATTAAAAGGGAGTTTGGTCTGTCAATGTCTGTGAAGCGGGCGTAACCCTTACACTACCTGATCGATACAACATCATACCTGATCGTATACACACACTGGATGTTTTAAAGCACGTTATTCCAAACAATTTAGGAATGTTAGTTGATTTATGCCCTTTATGGATTAAAACCCGACTCTGCGTCCACTACGTAATTTTCCATGGGAGTTTTGCCATAGATCCCCCTCCGGCATGCCACAGTCCAGGTGTTAGTCCCCTTGAAACAACTTTCTCATCACTATTGTGGCCAGAAAGAGTCCCTGTGGGTTTTAAAATTCGCCTGTCTATTGAAGTCTATGGCGGTTCGCCCGGTTCGCCAGTTCGCGAACATTTGCGGAAGTTCGCGTTCGCTGTTCGCGAACTGAAAATTTTATGTTCGCGACATCACTACTAACAAGTCCACTGCGGTAGTGAAACTGTTACTGTGCATCAGTATTAAAGGCAGTTGACAGGCATCACTCTTAGAATCAGTTCACACCTTATTTATTTGGTCAGTTATGGGGCCAAAACTGACCAAATAACTCAAGCGTGAACTCAGCCTTACAGGTCAATATTATCGTCAGGTATGAAGAACTGTGCAGAGGCCCAAGATTCTACTAAAGAGTGAAAGAGCACACTCCTTTTAAACCATCTTCAGCTGATTCCACATAGATTTCTACAGAACCTGTGTAGAGGGTGTCATCAGTAAGTTTGTGTTGACGTCATTGTTTATTTTTCCCTTCTTCTGATCTGTCACATAGATCAACCCCAGAAAATCGGATCCTGCCTTTTCAGCTTTTGCCTTCACACGATCAGCATTTGGTCAGTAATCCATCAGTATTGCTAAGGCCAAAAAAAACAGGAGTGGATCCAAAACAGAGATGACACATCATTGGAATATTTGCGTGTTTTTACCCATCCTGCTTTTGGCTTCCAAATCAGTAGCATATCTTGATGTAAAATAGGGACTGTGTGATAGAGGCCTTACGGATGCTCCAAAGACAGGATCCGTTGTGTTTATCAATTTTCTGTTCTTCTGACAGATCAGAAGAAGAGTAAAATCAATAGTGATGTCAACAAGGCCAAACAGGGACACTAGTGGCCCCATTACAGGAATGGTGAGGGTGGCAACCGCATGAGAAATCAACATAGTGGTCCTGTCACAAAATGGTGAGGTGGCAACCACATAAGGAATCAACATAGTGGCCCCATCACAGAGTGGGGAGGTGGCAACTACATGAGGAGTCAACACAGTGGCCCAGTCACAGAGTGAGGAGGGTGGCAACCGCATGAGGAGTGAACATAGTAGCCCAGTCAAAGAGTTGGGAGGGTGGCAACCGCATGAGGAGTCAACATAGTGGCCCAGTCAAAGAGTTGGGAGGGTGGCAGACCCGTCTCATTTACCATTTTCTACGCCTGTATAGTCTAATGTACAGGTAGAAACTATACAGACACTTTAGAAAGTGGACAATTTAGTAAATTTATTAATGCACATTTATACATTAATTCCCCAGGTCAAAAAGAGGGACATTTAAGTCCTTCTTTTTGACTTAGATCAAAAAGAGACTCTCCCTCCAAAGAGGGACACTTGGGAGCATGGGCGTAGGAAGCGGGGGGCGGGGGGGGACGGATCCCCCCCCCAGGAAATAATGTGGGGGGGACAGGTATGGTGAAATCCCCCCCAGCGGCAGCGGGGCAATGTGTGCGGCGGCGGCGGGGCACTGAGATGAGCGCTTGTGGAAGCGCTCGGCTCATCCTATATAGTGATCTGTTTGTATCGCCGTCCTCAGGACATCGATACAAACAGAAGAGCTATGCGGAGGAGCAGGGAGAGGTGTGTCCTTTTCCTGTTCCTCTGATAGGCTTGCCGGCCCGGCAGCCTATCAGAGAGGCCGGCATAGGCGGCGCGAGGGCGTCATCGTGCCGCCTGAGCCGTATAGTGATTCAATAAATGGCACCCAGATTGGGGACGTTAGAGGGATTAAACTGATGAGAATAGTACTACAGAAAATACCACTCATATCGGGTGTGACAGTAAATTGCACGGCGCAGACGCAGTCACCGTGGTTTAAAACAGAGTGGAGGGAGCCAGGGTTTTTAACCATCTCCCGTTCGAAAAATCTATTCAATAAATGGCCCCCAGATTGGGGACGTTAGAGGGATTAAACTGATGAGAATAGTACTACAGAAAATACCACTCATATCGGGTGTGACAGTAAATTGCACGGCGCAGACGCAGTCACCGTGGTTTAAAACAGAGTGGAGGGAGCCAGGGTTTTTTAACCATCTCCCGTTCGAAAAATCTATTCAATAAATGGCCCCCAGATTGGGGACGTTAGAGGGATTAAACTGATGAGAATAGTACTACAGAAAATACCACTCATATCGGGTGTGACAGTAAATTGCACGGCGCAGACGCAGTCACCGTGGTTTAAAACAGAGTGGAGGGAGCCAGCATTTTTTAACCATCTCCCGCTCGAAAAATCTATTTAATAAATGGCCCCCAGATTGGGGAGTCGGGGACGTTAGAGGGATTAAACTGATGAGAATAGTACTACAGAAAATACCACTCATATCGGGTGTGACAGTAAATTGCACGGCGCAGACGCAGTGACCGTGGTTTAAAACAGAGTGGAGGGAGCCAGCGTTTTTAACCATCTCCCGTTCGAAAAATCTATTCAATAAATGGCCCCCAGATTGGGGACGTTAGAGGATTAAACTGATGAGAATAGTACTACAGAAAATACCACTCATATCGGGTGTGACAGTAAATTGCACGGCGCAGACGCAGTCACCGTGGATAAAAACAAAGGGAGGGAGCCAGCGTTTTTTAACCATCTCCCGTTCGAAAAATCAATTCAATTCATCTTTTGGGGACCCTTGGTGTTGTACGTGGCTGGGTGGAGGAAGAAACCTTCAATGACATCACCGGGACGTGGCTAGCTTGGTATCCAACCTTGTGCAAATGGGGAGTTTGCAGTTGTGCAAATGAACTGTTTGCGGTGCATTAAAAGGGAGTTTGGTCTGTCAATGTCTGTGAAGCGGGCGTAACCCTTACACTACCTGATCGATACAACATCATACCTGATCGTATACACACACTGGATGTTTTAAAGCACGTTATTCCAAACAATTTAGGAATGTTAGTTGATTTATGCCCTTTATGGATTAAAACCCGACTCTGCGTCCACTACGTAATTTTCCATGGGAGTTTTGCCATAGATCCCCTCCGGCATGCCACAGTCCAGGTGTTAGTCCCCTTGAAACAACTTTCTCATCACTATTGTGGCCAGAAAGAGTCCCTGTGGGTTTTAAAATTCGCCTGTCTATTGAAGTCTATGGCGGTTCGCCCGGTTCGCCAGTTCGCGAACATTTGCGGAAGTTCGCGCTCGCTGTTCGCGAACTGAAAATTTTATGTTCGCGACATCACTACTAACAAGTCCACTGCGGTAGTGAAACTGTTACTGTGCATCAGTATTAAAGGCAGTTGACAGGCATCACTCTTAGAATCAGTTCACACCTTATTTATTTGGTCAGTTATGGGGCCAAAACTGACCAAATAACTCAAGCGTGAACTCAGCCTTACAGGTCAATATTATCGTCAGGTATGAAGAACTGTGCAGAGGCCCAAGATTCTACTAAAGAGTGAAAGAGCACACTCCTTTTAAACCATCTTCAGCTGATTCCACATAGATTTCTACAGAACCTGTGTAGAGGGTGTCATCAGTAAGTTTGTGTTGACGTCATTGTTTATTTTTCCCTTCTTCTGATCTGTCACATGATCAACCCCAGAAAATCGGATCCTGCCTTTTCAGCTTTTGCCTTCACACGATCAGCATTTGGTCAGTAATCCATCAGTATTGCTAAGGCCAAAAAAAACAGGAGTGGATCCAAAACAGAGATGACACATCATTGGAATATTTGCGTGTTTTTTACCCACTCCTGCTTTTGGCTTCCAAATCAGTAGCATATCTTGATGTAAAATAGGGACTGTGTGATAGAGGCCTTACGGATGCTCCAAAGACAGGATCCGTTGTGTTTATCAATTTTCTGTTCTTCTGACAGATCAGAAGAAGAGTAAAATCAATGGTGATGTCAACAAGGCCAAACAGGGACACTAGTGGCCCCATTACAGAATGGTGAGGGTGGCAACCGCATGAGAAATCAACATAGTGGTCCTGTCACAAAATGGTGAGGGTGGCAACCACATAAGGAATCAACATAGTGGCCCCATCACAGAGTGGGGAGGGTGGCAACTACATGAGGAGTCAACACAGTGGCCCAGTCACAGAGTGAGGAGGGTGGCAACCGCATGAGGAGTGAACATAGTAGCCCAGTCAAAGAGTTGGGAGGGTGGCAACCGCATGAGGAGTCAACATAGTGGCCCAGTCAAAGAGTTGGGAGGGTGGCAGACCCGTCTCATTTACCATTTTCTACGCCTGTATAGTCTAATGTACAGGTAGAAACTATACAGACACTTTAGAAAGTGGACAATTTAGTAAATTTATTAATGCACATTTATACATTAATTCCCCAGGTCAAAAAGAGGGACATTTAAGTCCTTCTTTTTGACTTGGGTCAAAAAGAGAGACTCTCCCTCCAAAAGAGGGACACTTGGGAGCATGGGCGTAGGAAGCGGGGGGACGGGGGGGACGGATCCCCCCCCCAGGAAATAATGTGGGGGGGACAGGTATGGTGAAATCCCCCCCAGCGGCAGCGGGGCAATGTGTGCGGCGGCGGCGGGGCACTGAGATGAGCGCTTGTGGAAGCGCTCGGCTCATCTATATAGTGATCTGTTTGTATCGCCGTCCTCAGGACATCGATACAAACAGAAGGCTGTGCGGAGGAGCAGGGGAGAGGTGTGTCCTTTTCCTGTTCCTCTGATAGGCTGCCGGCCCGGCAGCCTATCAGAGGCCGGCATAGGCGGCGCGAGGACGTCATCGTGCCGCCTGAGCCGTATAGTGCGGGACACAGGCCGGAAGAGGCCTGCATCGCATCGCTTGGCAGAGGTAAGTATAAGTGTTGATTTTTTTAATACAATACTTTTACTGGAACATGATTGGGGGGGCCGGGCCCTGTTATTACTGGCACATAATGGGGGGGGGGGCTGTTATTACTGGCACATAATTGGGGGGGCTGTTATTACTGGCACATGATTGGGGGCTGTTATAACTGGCACATGATTGGGGGCCTGTTATTACTGGCACATATTGGGGGCCCTGTTATTACTGTCACATGATTGAGTGGGGGCTGTTATTACTGGCACATGATTGGGGGCTGTTATTACTGGCACATGATTTGGGGGCCTGTTATTACTGCCACATAATGGGGGCTGTTATTACTGGCACATAATGTGGGGGGCTGTTATTACTGGCACATGATTGGGGGGGGCAGTTATTACTGGCACATAATGGGGGGGGCCTGCTATTACTGGCACATAATGGGGTGGGCCTGCTATTACTGGCACATGATTGGGGGGGCTGTTATTACTGGCACATGATTGGGAGGCCCTGGTATTACTGGCACATAATGGGGGGGGGCTGTTATTACTGGCACATAATGGGGGGCCTGTTGTTACTGGCACATGATTTGGGGGGGGCTGTTATTACTGGCACATGATTGGGGGGCTGTTTACCTTATTTCTGACAAAGACCAATTGATATAGTATATTCAGTAGAAGAAACAAGTAGGGACACGTGAATATACACTAGCTGTTTAGTTCACTTGACCCCCAGTATACACTTATTATAGGGACAAGTGTAAATAAATATAGGTCACTCCATTTTTCACCTCACCCCATTCTAGTAAGCACTTTTTATAGTTCCAACTGGCACTCCATGTAGGGATCCCTAGGGATTCCAGTGTAGGGTCAGGTTCCGGACGGGGCCACCCATTTCAGGGCTAGGACCATGTGTTAGGAGGCTGTGAGGGTCTAGCAGGCCAAGTAGGGATCAACAGGGACAGTCTGTCATCTGGTGCCCATTGTGGCTGATATTTACCCTCCCCTTCCCAGACTATACATATGTGTACCCCACTCATGGATGGGTGGACTGGGCTGTGTTTACACACAACCTACTCTATGCCTTACCTGGCTAGCTTATGACCACGCTTATCAGCAAGGCGTTAGTGTTTTTTGGCGTCTGATTGGGACTAGATCGCATCTCTGCACAAGACACCTATGTGCACACGTGTGATGGTCAAAGTGCGCTCATCTCCCCAGACCCAGCTGTTATTTGTTGTAAGGGGTTCCATTTTCTGTTTATATCTAACATTATTAAAAGTTATGTTTTACTATGTTGCTGCCGCTTTCGTATTTTTGTCTAGTCTTTGAGCAGCTTTAGGGAGAGGTGCTCACGCACCGAGCTCCCTTACGTGGGATAGTCATTGTCTCTTTTCATTTTTTCCCCCTTAATTGTAGTAATGCCCTCTGGCTCTGTGCCTCCTCCATAGTAGAAATGCCCATTGTGCCCCCTTCACATTAGTAATGCCCTCTGTGCCTCCTCCATAGTAGTAATGCTCTCTGTGCCCACAGCCCCCAGCTGTTTGAAGAGAGGGCAGCGCTCATATGAGAGCTTCTTTCTCTGTTCTGTTCACCTGCTCACCATAGCATTTGCAGTGATGAGCAGGTAAACAGAGCAGAGAAGGCAGCGCTCATACAAAAAAAAAAAGCGGACAACCCCTTTAAAGACATACTTGGAAAACATTACATACAGCGCTACAGAACATACAGGGTCATACAGCGCCACATACCTCTTACATCCAGTGACTTCTCTTCTCTGATGTAGATATTCTCTTTCCTCCTCTTCTCCTGTTAGACTACTCCTAGACTTCTTTCAGCCGCGCCTCGTCTCTTTAACAAACAGACATCTTACTTTCCTACTTTTCCATCATCCTCCCACCTTCTCAACATCCCATCCTGCCACCCCAAATACGGTGTCCACTGTGCTCCCCAAACTTTCCTGCAGAAACAGTCCCCCTGAAAATACTGGACCCTCATTAGACCTCTAGACCCCCAAGTCAGACCTCCAGACCCCCATTAGAATGCTAGATCCCACAGTCAGACCTCCAGACCCCCAATCAGACCCCCATTAGACCTTCAGACTACTATTAGACATCCAGACCCTCCAGTCAGACCTTCAGACCCCCCAGTCAGACCTCCAGACCCACCAGTCAGACCTCCTGACACCTCCAGTCAGACCTCCTGACCCCTCTGGTCAGACCCCTATTAGACCTCCAGACCCCCCAGTCAGACCTCCTGACCCCTACAGTTAGACCTCCTAACCTCTGCAGTCAGACCTCCTGACCCCTCCAGTCAGACCCCCATTAGACCTCCAGACCCCAATCAGACCCCCATTAGACCTCCAGACCCCCCAGTCAGACCTCCTGACCCCTCCAGTTAGACCTCCTGACCCCCCCCCCCCATTAGACCTCCACATCAGACTGTAAAATAATAAAGTAACTTACCTCTCCTGTCGCCACTCTCCCTGTCCAGGCTGCCTTCTCTTCTCAGGGCCCGCACTGCAGTCACCTGACCTCCTGCAGCATCAGGCCAGAGTGCGCGCTGTACATCCTGACGCTGCAGGCAGCCAGGACACAGCAGCGCGGGCCCTGAGAAAAGCGAGCAGGAGAGGGCTAAGTACTGTACAGCGCTCACAGCCCTTTTTTCCCCTTCCTCCTGCAGACTAGTGAGTGCTTCCATTATCACTAGTATTCCCTTTATAAGATGCACTGTTAAAGAAAATACAACAGGATCTGTTCATAACGGATGCAGATGGATGCATTATCAGTAACGGAAGCATTTTTGCTATACCCTGCCAGATCCAGCAAAAATGCTAGTGTGAAAGTAGCTTAAAAAGAACTTTACTTACTTACTAGATCCTGCAGCAGGGTCTGTCTGTATCTCTCTGCCTCTACAGAAGCTCCTCCCTTCTTCTCCCACTCCTCTCTACAAAGACCTTTATGGGCTGGTCTCTCATTGAGCTGATAACTTGTCCTCACGGAAGAGGGGTTTTAGCAGTGAACTGAGAGTGAATGATTTACTCTTACCATGTGCAATTGAATCACCCCTGCTGATCTGCTGTTTGAAGGGCCAAAAATAGGAAGAAAGCCATCAGCAGGTAAGCTATGTGCAGGTAAACATTGAAAAGGGTGCAGCGCCCGTTCAAATAGCTGATTGGTTGGGGGGCCAGCGGTGAGACCCCCACCAATCTAATAACTTATACTCAGGAAAGGTCAATATCAAGAAACCAAAATACCCCTTTAATGTGGTTTGATGGATCCAAAAAGTTAGAATTTCTTTCCAAGTAAATAACTTTAAAAAAAGGCCACAAAGGGGCACATTTTTTAAGAACGGTGTTTTAGACGCCTTAATAACCTCCAAAACTGGCGGTGGATCCGCCAGAGTTATGAAGAGCCGCAGGCCTCTCTATAACTTTGGCGCATCCAGCGCCAGTTCTAAGGCCTCATGCACACGAACGTATATTCTTTCTGTGTCTTTTTAGGTTTTTTTTTGGACCGTATACGGAGCCATTCATTTCAATGGGTCCGCAAAAAAACGGAAGTCACTCCATGTGCATTCCATTTCCGTATGTCCATATTTCCGTTACGCAAAAAAATAGAACATGTTCTATTATTGTCCGAATTACGGACAAGGATAGTGCTGTTGTATTAGGGGCCAGCTGTTCCGTTCCGCAAAATACGGAATGCACACGGATGTCATCCATATTTTTTGCGCATCCGTTTTTTGCAGACCACAAAATACATACGGTCTTGTGCATGAAGACTAAGTGTAAGACAGCTTCGGAGCTGTCTTACATTTAGACCATTTTCTACGCATAAAACAGGTGTAGAAAATGGTAAATGATGATCCCCTTCCCTGCCCACAATTTAAGACCTGGCGGGAGTGGGGAGAAGTCGCAGATTGCGGCGCAACAAAGCGTTACACCGCAATCTGCGCCTGGAATACGCCTAATATAAACATATTTCAGATTAATAAATGACCCCTAAAAGTATATGAAACACCCTCACTGATTCCCTGCCATTGTTGTTCCATTCCCAATATATATATATATATATATATATATATATATATATATATATAAATGTGTGTGTGTGTGTAAATAAATAAATATTTAAACAAAATATTTAATAAAATAAGGATATATAATAATTTTTATTATTATTGAGTAGTAAAACTGAGGCTGTGAATAGTTAGTTATATACACTGTGCGGTATGCCCACAACAAATATGGCGCCAGGCTGTATCCGCAGTAATAACTTCCGGCTCAGAAGGTCATACTCGCTCTGATCACGTGGTACACGCTATTCAGCGAATCATAGTGCGCGGCGCACACGTTTGAACTGACGTCTTTTCTCCCTGGTCTGTGTGTGTTGTGTTCCGTCCTCCAGGCCGGGCAGGAGCGCTGAGTGACATCGGCATCCACACCGAACAGGTAACCCCAGGACTGACTCCGAGGGGAGCGGGAGTACGGAGCAGTGCGGATGCTGGGAGTCCTTTCTCCTATACGGGCAGCGTCTGTTAGGGGTAGGCCTCCCGGTATCTGCTCTCATGACCCTGCGTTATGTGCTCTGACCGGTGGCTGAGACGGTCTTGACACCGCAGTCCGTACCTGGC
The DNA here is from genome assembly GCA_033119425.1 of Bufotes viridis. Taxonomy (NCBI): domain Eukaryota; kingdom Metazoa; phylum Chordata; class Amphibia; order Anura; family Bufonidae; genus Bufotes; species Bufotes viridis. The sequence continues at coordinate 293,969,635 of CM065593.1, read as the reverse complement.
AGACTCTGCTGAGAGTTGTAGTCCCCACCAGCTAGTGTGGTCTCCAGCCACACACAGTCCTCTGTGTAATGGATTGTATTCTGGCCACATGAGGCTTGGCATCCCCAGCGGCGCCCTGTGCCCATCACTATGCCCTCAGCCCAAACTGTCTGTGATCTGATGTCTGACTATATGAGTTGTGCCATAGCAGGATGTTGTATGGGGCAGTGCATGCCCAGGCTGTAGGTGGCACCTTGTGCCGGAGGTTGTTGTAGCGGTGACTGTGTAGTGGGCACCATGTTACAGGCGCGTCTGTTGTGGAGTTACTGCTGTGCTGGCCGATACAGTCTGCACGTCCAAGCCGGAGTTCAGACTATCAGTCGCTGTTTCTCTGTTCAGCGCACGTAACGCAGGGGTGTGACGAGCAGATAGCAGGGGCACTACACATAACAGATGCTGCACTGTACTGCTCGTATAGGAGAGGCCCTGATGGGTGTGGTAGTCAGAGCAGTTGCCTGGTGGGATCACATTATAGTCCCGACGGGAAAAGAAGCGCCCACATCCGGTTGGGCACTGTGAGGAAGAGCCCACAGCGGCAGAGAGGGGGGGGTTAAGTGCTGTGGAGAAGGGCTTCACTCCATTGGTTAACACCGAACGGTAAGTAGAAAAAACGCCCGGAGAACCCCTCCAGAGACTTTAATACTGATGACCTCATCAGTATTTGATCCGTTTGGAGGTCCAGCGTCCCTGCCGATCAGCTGTTTGAGAAGATGCTGGCGCTGCTGTGAGTGCCACCGCCTTCTCCGTTCTCACCAAGCACAGCGCCGTACATTGTATAGGGGCTCTCTGGACTTTTAATATTGATGACCTGTCCTCAGGATCAGATCGGCGGGGGTCTGACACTAGGCATCCCCAGCGAGCAGCTGTATGAGGAGACAGCAGCAGTGAACAGGGAGAGAGACGGCACGTGCATACTGCGCCCACCATCTCTTCATACAGCTGATCGGTGTTGGTGCCCTGCCGGTCTGATATTGATGACCAATCCTGAGGAAACTCCTTTGAGATAGCTGCAGGTCTTACTTTGGGGACCCTCACCTGTCACACATTTGGAAAAGCTCTAAATGTCCAGATGGGACACCCGTTTGATGGTTTATGCTGGAAGGCGATGAGTTGTGTTGGTCGCATGTTGCCTTTCTTTGAGAATTGTCTGTGATTTGGGATTTTTCCTTTCTGATGTAGCAGAGCACTGAGCCTCCGAGAAGATGGCTAAAGAACGGTGTGTGAAGAAGAGCTTTCAGGACAGCCTGGAAGACATAAAGGAGCGCATGAAAGAGAAGCGGACAAAGAAGCTGGCAAAGGTGGCCACCGTCAGTAAGGTTTTATCCACCAAAGTCAAGATAATGAGTAAGAGCTGTACCCTTCAGGGGGGAGCGGGGACACACGTGGTGACTGATATGTTTTTAATATTTTTATTTTTTGTCCCCTCAGACAACAGCTCTGTAACGGTGAAGAGTTTCCAGGCTAACAACAAAGCCCTCGCCCTGGCTCTTGAAGCAGAAAAATGTAAGACCAGGCAGGCTCTGGATCTTATTCTTCATTTAAAGCGAGAGCACCAGAGGCTGATGTTCGAGACCTTTATTCTAAAGAGGAAACTGAACATGCAGCAAGAGAGCAATTCATCAGAAGTGAGTGTGATGGCCGTCGTCTGCCATATCATTGTATTGGGACTGCGTGTGCTCTGGTGGGTTTAACATGCAGCACATAAAATCATTGTGGCCAGAGGCCGCGCTCCATTTTTTTTCTGGAACAGTCAAAATACTACTCCCTCCATTTTTGAGGAGTACAAGCGTTGCAGTTATCCAAATTCATAATACGTAGGCCTACACTTGTTCACATCTGCGCTGGGGGCTCCGTTCAGGGCTCCTGTCCCAGATTCTGTCAAAAAGACCGGACAAAAAGCCTTGTATGCTGGACTTTTTTGTCTGGTAAAAAGACAGGATCCCGAAAGGAAAATAAACCGATCCCATCATAGTCGATGGGTTCTGTTCAGCTCTGTTCCTGTCAGTTATGCGCCCTATCCAGAACGTTTATTTTTTTCGCCGTTCTGCTCATCTAATGGAGCAGAACAACAGAAATAAATAGCGGTGGTGTGATCGTGCCCTAAGTGGTGGGTATTTATGCAGGGGCCACATTATTAGTCTACATAACATCTTTCCCCTCCGTTCGGCCCCCTCAACATACAGTCCCACGTAAATAACCTCTCCCCTCATGTCAGCTTCTCCAACATACAGTCCCATGTAAATGACATCATCCCCTCCAACTTAGTCTCATGTAAGTACTATTGCTCCCCTCCCTCCAGCATAAGGTTAACAAGCCCCTGGGGGAGTCTGGAGTGAATGCACAGCAAGCTATTATAGCCAAGTGATAAAGTCCAGTCCGGTATAGTGGATCTTCCCTGTACTTCATCACTTGGCCAAAATAGCCTTCACTGTGCATTGTGCTGTGCATTCACTCCTGAAGCCTGGGATTGGTGTCCTGGGTCAGTTATATGTAGTGTTGAGCGAACTTGTATTTTAAGTTCGGCGTCCAAAGTTCGGGTTATCGTAGCATCCCAATATGGATTCCGCTACCACGGAACATAACGGCATTTGGAATCCATAAGGGGATTCTTCAATGAACCTGAACCTTGGACAACACTAAGGACCTGGGGTAACGTCACCGTCATGTGATCAGTGCAGGGGGCGTGGCTCAGTACTGGATCGCCTCTTATCCAATCCAGTACTGAGCCACGCCCCCTGCACTGATCACATGACGGTGACGTCACCCCAGGTCCTTAGTGTTGTCCAAGGTTCGGGTTCATTGAAGAATCCCCTTATGGATTCCAAATGCCTTTATGTTCCGTGGTATCGGAATCCATAACGGGATGCTTCAATAACCCCAACCCGAACTTTGGACGCCGAACTTAAAATACAAGTTCGCTCAACTCTAGTTATATGTAAATGTCTATCTCTGCTATCCACACGACGAACTAGCCAAATGTGAACTGCATGGTGATTTCCTAATGCCACACCTTTTTCAATTTTTTTCTTTTCCTAGGCAAAACTGGCATCCTTGAAGGAAATAATTTCCAAAATCACTCACAATTTGGTGGAGACAGTGGACCTGCTTGGCCCTGCACATGCCTTGTGTTGCAGCGATGGAGTGAGTATGACCAAGTCCCTTAGCCGGACCCGGTTTCAGGAGTCCGACTTCAAGTAAAGCCTCATGCAGACGCCAGTCCGGGAGATACCAGACTGGCATCCTGCTGAGTGCAGGAGCGCACGGCGTCATTGGTTGCTATGACGCCGCGCGCTTCGTGTCGCCGCAGCTGTACAGAAATACACTAGTATGATACGAGTGTATTACTGTACAGTAGCGGCGGCACGAAGCGCACATCGTCATGGCAACCAATGACGCCGTGCGCTCCTGCACTCAGCAGGATGCCAGTCCGGTATCTCACGGACCGTGTTCCACGGACGTCTGCATGAGGCTTAAAGCAAGTCAGCTGATGTAATAACTGGTTGTGAAAAGTGAAATGGTCTTGGCTCCAGAAAATGAAGTTAAAAAAATATTTCTAACTATAAAACCAAACTTGATTGGTTTATTGTCTTAATTTTAGGTTCCGACAAGTACCCCAGCATCTGTGGAGGTGAAACGCACTACTCTGCCTTCTGAACCTTTGTGAGTTTGTTCACTTTATTTTCTATGCTAGAATGGACACTTTAACTCAATATCTATAGAAAATATTTTAGCTTTTCATTTCGGCAGTAAGATGACATTGTAAATTAAGTGTAACATTTTATGTTTCTGTAGCAGTCAACAGAAATGATAAAACCTCCTATATAGTTATGTAACCCACTAAAGCTTTAAGGGAAAGATGTTGTCTGAAAGGTAATCCTCATCATATTAGTAGATATAGAATTGGGCTAACAATATAACGGCTTTATTGTTTTCTTGACGGACCAGATAAAGATGGCCTCAGAGCAGCAGTGTATTGGATAGTGTAAGGAGTACTATTGAAGGCTCTCTAGGTCACAGTGATGGTCTGACTGAAAAAGTTAAAGGGTTTGTCCGACCTCTAACGCAAAATGAAATAATGGCCAGAATGGGTGTACAATAACATCCCTGTTGTTTCCCAGTCGTCTCCATGACACCACATCCTGAGACTGACTTCCTCTGACAGGACAGGAAAAAACTGAGAGGTTTAAAACCCCAACCCTTCCCTCCATCACCAGTGTTTTTTCCGGTCTCATCAGGAGAGGTGCATGTAGCCTCTCTATGGGCCCACCTGTAAAAGAATCCTTCAGGCTGAGGTCGGATCCGTAGTTAGGCTCTCCCTCCTCTCCTCATGGCCTGGGCATGGACGCAGACGGTTGTGCTCCATGCGAGGATCCCCTCTGCGTGGTCCAGGGGAATTTCCTGCAGAGTGGAAGAGAAGATGGCGGCCGAAGCGGCACTGTGATGTGTTCCCTCCGGCCGCCAGTGCATGACGTCAGATGCTGGGAGGAGGAGCCGGACGTCATGACTATCCCAGAGCGCCGCAGTCCCTGGCAGGGCAAAAGAAGACATAAAAACCCACTTGACCTGCACAATGGCGTCCGGTCAGCGCTTTTCTCTTACTCAGAGAGCCATCACTGTGACTTTGGCGAACAGGCGCAAACATGAGTGCCCCCATCACGCACGGCTCTGGAGCTGAGCCTGCATCAAATCCAGAAGCCGTGAGTAGCCTGACATCAGGCACATGGTGTTCACTTATTTCTCTGGTTAGCTGATCCTTCTCTCCCTTATACTTCCAGGGAGAAAAGGATTCTGCTTCTGCTCGTAAGAAAACAAGAAAATGCAGAATATGTTATAAGCGGTTGCTCAGTACTGGGGCTAAACCCTTAAGTATGAAATGTACTTCCAATGTTGTAAAAGAATCCCCTAGTTTTCTCGAAGATATCAGAACACTAGTTAAAGAAAAGGTTCAGTCTGCTCTAGCGTCCAGGGATTCAGCTCCCCCTAGGATCCCTCCTCAAGACATCTGTTATAGTCACAATCGTATTTCTGACTCGGACTCTGAAGTGTTTGAAGGTTCAGACTCTGAATCTGTGCAAAAACCTTATGTATCTTAGGACAAAGACAATAGACTATTTTTATTCAATCTGGATGAGATTGACGATCTCATAAAAGCGATTGGAGCTACGATACAAATGGAGGTGCCAAAAGAAACCTAAGTTGGCACAGGGAGAAATATTTGGTGCGCTGGGGGAAAGGAAACATTCTGTGTTCCCGGTCCCAGATAATATTCAAAAATGTATTAAATCGGAAAGGGAAAAAACAGACAATGGTTCTTTTATTCCCAGAGGGATTATAAGAGGCGCTATCCTTTTAGTGTTGAAGATTGCACAGATTAGGAATCTATCCCCAGAGTGGATGCCCTAGTAGCAAAGATTGCAAAACATACTGCCCTACCCTTTAAAGACTCAGCATAATTCAAGGACCCCATGGACAGAAAGGCCGAGAGCCGACTAAGGAAAGCCTGGGAGGCTACGGCGGCCCTTCTTAAACCTAGGGTGGCCTCTACATGTGTAGCTAGGACCCAAAATTTATGGTAAGAACAACTAGAAATTCACCTAGTCAATAAAACACCGCAGGATCAATTCCTAGAAAGCATTCCCCTATTAAAGGAAATTCTGCTCTATCCGTACAGCAATGAAGGCTCTAGGCAGTGTTTCATCATGTATCCTGGCAGTGTCTTGGGCTCAGTTTCATCTAAGGCCCCTTCAAAAACTCTTCTTATCCAGGTGGAACAGATCCCAGACAACCATAGACAAACAAATCTTCCTGGATTTAAAGGTGAAAAATTCCCTAATTTGGTGGCTCAAACAACTAAAAAAACTGTATATCTTAGAATCGAGATCGACTCCCCCCTCGTAGTCACGACTGATGTCAGCCTTCAGGGTTGGGGAGCTGTGATTCAACAAGAAACCTACCAGGGAAAATGGCCAGGCTCCATAGGACAGCAATCCTTAAATTTCAGGGAATTTGCAAGCAATTTGGGAGGCCCTAAAGAAAACACAATATCTGTCGACGCATCGTCATGTTCGAGTTAACTCAGACAGTTCTAAGCAGTGTCTTTCATTCAGCATCTGGGAGGGGCGAGACATCGCCTACTTCAAAATATTTTCTTGGACGGAACAAAATACAAAGTCAATGTCAGCAGTTAACCTAAAGGGATCATTAAACATACAAGCCGACTATCTGAGCCGTCATACTCTGTATCCGGGGGAATGGAAATTATGCCCGGAGGTTTTTCAGATGATAACACAAAAGTGGGGCAGGCCGTCAATAGATCTTTTTGCATCATGGGAAAATCGCCAAGTGAATCAATTCTTTTCCCTCAATCAAGACTGGACAACACACCTAGTCTATGCGTTTCCACCCATTCCTCTAATTCCCAGGGTCCTTCAAAAATTGCAGAAAGAGAAATGTACCCTAATCTTGGTGGCTCTCTTCTGGCCCAAAAAGAGGCTGGTTTGCACTAATGAAGTCGCTGAGCTTAGAAGCCCCCTTTCTTCGACCTCTAAGATCAAATCTACTATACCAAGGCCCCATTCCTCATCCAAATGTACAGATCTTAAAGATGTCTGCTTAGATTCTGTAGAATCCGTCCTACTGAAATTGGGACTATGTGAAAGGGTGGGTCCACCTTACTCCTCAGCAGAAAATAGAACACAAACAAAACATTTTTCAAAGTCTGGAAGAAATCCGTTGATCTTGGATTTTCTACAAGGCGGCCTAGACATGGGGCTGTCTCCTATTACCCTTGGTCCAAGTATCTGCTTTAGGAGCATTATACAATACTAGTCTCGCAGAATGTCCCAGGATAGCCAGATTTCTAAAAGCAGCAGACAGGATTAGACAAACTATCAAAAATATGGTAGCCCCTTGGAATTTTAATACAGGACTAACCTCCCGATTCCTTCGAACCTCTTGAGTTGATTTCCATAAAATGGCTCACCATTAAAACCATTTTTTTAGTTGCAATAACATCAAGACAAGTCTGAGAACTCCAGGCCTTGTCTTTTCAGGATACCTTCCTTACGGTGTTTCAGAACAAGCTGGTGTTTAAGTTAGATCCAACCTTTTTACCAAAGGTGGTTTTTACCTTTCATCGGTCACAGGACATCGTACTTCCCTCTTTCTGTGCCAACCCCAAAAATGATCAAGAGGCTACCTTCCGTACCTTGGACGTTAGGCGAGCAGTCCTAAAATACTTAGAAGCAACTAAAGAGTGGAGAATCGACAAGAATCTCTTTATCCAGTTTTCCGGGCCTAATAAAGGCAAAAGGGTGGTGAAAAGTTCTATTTCCAGATGGATAAGAACAGCCATCTCAGAAGCTTACAGGACTGAAGGAAAGGAAGCCCCTTCTTTCCGCAGAGCCCATTCTACAAGAGGTATCGCTGCTTCTTGGGCGGAAAGGTTGTCATCCTCCCTACAACAAATTTGTAGAGCGGCAACTTGGAAAAGGGTCCACACCTTCTCCGAACCTTACAAGCTAGACATTTTTTCTAGCGAAGACATGGCCTTTGGACGTAAAGTCCTTTGTGCTGTTGCCCCCCCGCCCCCCCCCTCACGCCTTAATGTTTTCTTTGTTATTTCTCTTATTTCTCAGAATGGGGTGTCATTGAGACGACTGGGGAAATGAGTATTAAACTCACCGGTAATCCGGTTTCCTAGAAGTCTCCATGACACCACATGCCTTCCACCCATTTAATTTAGTAAGTAGATTGACTATTTTTCTTTTAATCTAAGCTACTTTATCTCTTTTTATCCTGGGGGTTTTTCATTAAAATACACTGGTGATGGAGGGAAGGGGTGGGGTTTTAAACCTCAGTCTTTTTTCCTGTCCTATAAGAGAAAGTCAGTCTCAGGATGTGGTGTCATGGAGACTTCCAGGAAACCGGATTACTCGTGAGTGTAATACTAGTTTCCGATGCCAATTGTCCCATCTCTGCTGCTTCTGGTCCCCTGTAGACCGGAAGTGTGACGTCTCATCTTTCACTGCTTTGAGCCATTCACTGGCCTCAGCAATCATTTGCCAGTTAGGGGACACATTAAGGCCAGTGAATGGCTACACGCTTGTGGCTTACAGGGGACCAGAAGCAGCAGGGGCCGGTCTGAAGGCGCTGAAACTAAGCAGCTGCTGCTCAAAGAGTGGCTCCGGCCATAATTCAATTTTCAGTTAGGGATTCAATTTGGCCTGCTAAAACGTAAAAAAGGTAGTTGGAACCAAAAAAGTTAAAGTGTAACTGTTATTTATTTTTTAACCACTTCAAGACCGGGCCATTTACCCCCTTCCTGACCAAGCCTAATTTTGCAAATCTGACATGTCACTTTATGTGGTAATAACGTTGGAACACTTTTACGTATCCAAGCCATTTAGAGACTGTTTTCTCGTGACACATTGTACTTCATGTTAATGGTAAATTTGAGTCAATGTTTTATCTTTATAAAAAAAAAAATCCGAGTTAACAAATTTTTAAAATTCACTGTTTTCTAAATTTGAATCTCTCTGCTTTTAAAACAGAAAGTGATACCTCATAAAATATTTACTGTATTTTTCACCCCATAAGACGCACTTTTTCCCCCCCAAAAAATGGGGGGGGGGGTGGGGGGCCCCTGCGTCTTATGGGCGAATGTTGACATTTTTTACATCGCAAGCTGCGATGTATGCGCGAGCGAGGAGGGACTGGGAGGAGGAGCTGGGGGCCGGCAATTGCGGAGGGGCCGGTGCAGTGACTGTACAACCCCCAAACCGCCCCGCTCCAGTGCTGCACTATAGAAATATAAGATATCTAATTCAATTAAGTTACTGTCCACGCCTCCCACTCCTTATATTACCGCCACACGGCAGCTTCTGTTGAAAGCAGGCAGTAAGGCGGGGCGGCCGGCGCATCACTCACTGAAGTCACGTGCTTGAGCCAAGGGCCTTTGGGCTACCTGAACAGCCCGCTAATGTCAAAGTAGCCTTAGGGTTTTTTAAGAATAAGCTTTTATATTTTTGTTCCTTTTACATTGTTCCGTCCCTCACAGGGTACAGATGTGTGAGCCAGCCACAGATGTACAGAGGAATTTTAACCATGTGTCACAGAGAGGATCAGTTCCTGGCAGAAGAAATCGTCTGGAAGAATCTAAAGGTTAGACATAGCCTTCATTTCCTATTTTAAAAACTGCCAGCTTATATTTTCTAACTCCTAGAGGAAAAGTTGTCCATCACTGTGGGTGGCTTGGGGAATTGGGACCCCCCCAGAAACTTTCAAAATCTTCTTCCTGGCGATAATGACGCATTGAAATACAAAGTACAGTATATATAAAAAATCGGATATTGTATGACTAGTGATTTAAAAGGGGTTGTCTCACCAAAGATTAAACCTCTTTAAAGTTGTATTCCGGTAAAGTAACTTAATTTTTAAAAAACTGCATTAAGGCTGCAAGCTGTGACCCAACCAGAAACCCATACCTATACATATAACCAGAACCCATACCTATACATATAACCAGATACCCATACCTATACATATAACCAGATACCCATACCTATACATATAACCAGATACCCATACCTATACATATAACCAGATACCCATACCTATACATATAACCAGATACCCATACCTATACATATAACCAGATACCCATACCTATACATATAACCAGATACCCATACCTATACATATAACCAGATACCCATACCTATACATATAACCAGATACCCATACCTATACATATAACCAGATACCCATACCTATACATATAACCAGATACCCATACCTATAACCAGAGTTTCCATTTACCTTGCAATCCATTTGTCTAGCTCCTGTGCGAACCTGCAACAGAGTATCATTGCACCTGATCTTCCCTCAAAACTTCAGACTACAATCCCCTCAATCCCTAGCTTTCCTGATGTGAGGGTTGATTATTAGAGATGAGCGAACTTTAAAAAAAAGTCCGGCGTTCGGGTTGCGGTAAGTCGCGCATCCCATTATGGATTCCACTATAGCGGCATATGGAATCCATAAGGGGCGGCTGCCACCAACCCGAACTGTTGAACAGCCGAAGGACCTGGGGTGACGTCACCGTCATGTGATCAGTGCAGGGGGCGTGGCTCAGCACGGGATTTGATGTCACCCCAGGTCCTTCGGCTGTTCAACAGTTCGGGCTTACCGCAACCCGAACGCCGGACTTTTTTTTAAAGTTCGCTCATCTCTATTGGTGATTATTGATTTGGCTGCCTGATATTACAGTCCGGTGACGCTCAGTAATCAGCAGCACACTAACACGCCCTTTGTTTCACAAGATATTTAGCTAGAGAATTGATGGCAACACACTGAGCATGCTCGACCTAACAAAGGTAATTTATGAGAAAACACAGTGGGTAGCAGAGGAAGAAACTACTTTTATAACTACTGAACGGTGAATATGTGAAATTTACTGATGATTAATTAGTCTAAAACGTAAGTTATATTTATGGTAACCGGAATACACCTTTAAAGGGAACCAACCAGGAGATTCATGCTGCCTGAGGCACAGAAAGCATGAAATCCCAACAATGTCCCTGGCTGCAAACAGTTATGTTTCAATCTAAAACGTCGTGTGTTTCAGAGAAGACCTCATTTAACCCCTTAAGGCCTCTTTCAGACGGGCGTTGCGGGTGCACTCCGTCAAACAGTGCGGGTGCGTTGCGGGAATCGCCGCGATTTTTCCCTGCGAGTGCAAAGCGCTGTCATGCGTTTTGCACGCGCGGGAGAAAAATCGGCACTTTTGGTACCCAGACCCGAACCTGCACTTCTTCACAGAAGTGCATGTTTGGGTCAGAAATTGTCCCGCTGGTATTATTTCACATTATAACATAGTTATAATGTGAAATAATACCCTTGGCCATCTTCCTAATGTTGAACCCGGTAGCTGAATGGGTTAAAAATAATAAACTAATCATAACTTACCTGGTCCATTTGATCGCGAAGCCCGGCATCCTCTCCATTAGCTTGTTACTAGGTAAAGGACCTGTGATGATGTCACAGCATCACATGGCTCATCACATGCTCCATCACCATAGTGATGGAGCATGTGATTGGGCCATGTGATGTGACGTCATCACAGGTCCTTTAGATCATAGATGCTGCAGGGAAAGAGAGGACAGATCGCGACTACGTGATCAAGTGGCTAAGGTAAGTTAACTTTATTATTTTTAACCCCTTCCTCATCATTTAACAATGCATTCTTTATTAAGAATGCTATTATTTCCCTTATAACCATGTTATAAGGGGAAATAATAGAGATTGGGTCCCGTTGCTAAGCAACAATGCAGGAAAATCGCAACGCATCCGCACTTGGTTGCGGATGCTTGCGATTTTCCCGCAGCCCCATTCACTTCTATGGGGCCTGCGTTGCGTGAAAAACGCAGAATATAGAATATGCTGCGATTTTCACGCAACGCAGAAGTGATGCGTGAAAATCACCGCTCATGTGCACAGCCCCATAGAAATGAATGGGTCCGGATTCAGTGCGGGTGCAATGCGTCCTCCTCACGCATTGCACCCGCGCGGAAAACTCGCCCGTGTGAAAGGGGCCTAAGGATCTTGCTAGTTTTCACCTTAAGGACCACCTAAGGCTGTGTTTTGGAAATTTGATGTGTCACTTTATGTGGTAATAACTTTGGAGCACTTACTCATCCAAGCCATTCTGAGACTTTCTTATGTCACTTTGTAGTTCATGATGGTGGTAAATTTGAGTCGATTCGTTTCACATTTATTTATAAAATAAATCCAAAGTTTACAGAAAATTTTGAAAGTTTTTAATTTCTGTGCTTTTAACACTGATAATAATGCCTCATAAAATAGTTAACATTTCGCAAATGTCTACTTTATGTTGGCATAATTTTGTAAATATCATTTTAGATAGAATTTTAGAAACAATTTTTTAAATTTCCAAGAAAGTTTCCAAAAAACACATTGTTATAATGTGCTATATTGGCACACCGCAAGGCTCAGAAGGGAAGGAGCCCTATGTGCATTTGAGGCCTAGTTTGGTGATTTATACAGCATTGATCTGAGGTTAAATTTTAAAGAAAAAGAAACCCCAAGAAATGACCTTATTTTAGAAACCATTGGGCGTAGTGAGCATTTTGACCCAACAGGTCTTTTGCCAAATGAATTCATAGCACATGGTGCAAAGTAAAAAATTGCAAATTTTACACAGTTCCTATATGCAGTGGGAAACTCAAGCCCACTTATTATTAAACACCCTACTTGTGGCCCTAATCTTTTGCCTGGGCATACAACAGGGCCCAGGAGTAAAAGAGCACCATGTGCTTTTGAGGCCCAATGTGATGATTTACACGCTGACAACTGTAGAGGCTCTGGGGTGAAATAATAAATGGAACCCCTGAAAACTGACCCTATATCGGAAACTGCACCCTCAAGATATTTATTAGGGGGTGGAGTGAGCATTTTGGCCCCACAGGTGTTTTGCAAAAAATTGACAAAATGAAAATTGCAAGTTTTCAACAGATATGGCAGTTCAGAGCCCAATTAACTGTGCCCACCGTGTGCGGTGGGGCACCATTCCATTTAAATTGTTAGGTAGATTCTACTAGGTATGGAAATGCCGTGTGGCGGTAAACTGCTGTTTGGGTACGCTGCAGAGTTCAGAAAAGAACAATATTTGACTTTTCCTGCACATATTTTGATGGATTGTGTTATGGGCGCCATGTTGCTACTGAACAGCAGTTCAGCAATACTTTCTGACAACCATGCAGGATGAGTTGAGATCATCATTGGTTCTAGTTTGGGGTATGTACACAACTTTTTGATCACCTTATCCTGCTTTGCAAAAAGCAAAATAAAAAGAAATGGCAGCAGCTATTGCGACTTATATCGTGCGGGAAAAATGACATGTTATCCTTATTCTGATGGTCAATACGATTACAGAGATATCAATTTTATAGTTTTTGTTTTGCTGTTTTTGTTTTTGTTTTTTACAAAAACTGTAAAGAAAAATCATGTTTTTGCATCGCCATTTTAAGAAAGCCATTTATTTTTTATTTTTCTGGCAACCGTCTTGTTTCATTATATATTTGTCCAACTATGCCACCTTTTGGGGGTCTCATCCTCTCTACAGTGCATTACAATACATTGTCCCTAGGGACTGGATCTCATAGGCTTCCGTAGGAGGCAAGCCCTGATTCCTGTGGCAGGCATCGGGCTGCCATACAAGCCATCAGGCCCCGTCACCGCAGTGCAGGGTCCGATAGGGTGGGGGATGGTGCCCGTGCCCTCCGCAATCCCAGTCAGTATTGACTGTGGCATACAAGGGGTTAATACGCCGGCATCTGTTTATCCACCAATGCTGGCGTATGCATCACGGGTTCGGCTGTAAAGAACAGCCAGGCCCCTGCCGCTGATCGAGCGGGTGCAGCACCTGCTCGATCAGAGCGCTGTACATGTACGGCGCTGGTCCTTTAAATCATGGTCCGCAACACCGTACATGTACAGTGCAGTTGACCAACGGGTTAATCATGAGCCCGGAACAGGGAGAAGAGTCATAGGGGTCTCTTCCTATATATAAGTGCCCCACAGCATTTCTTTTGCACAGCAGGGTTCCCTGCCAGTTTTCCTCATTTAAGGGAAAAAAATAACTTCAGTTAAAGAGACTCCCAGAAATGTTCTTTTGTCCTCCGCATTTGTAAGTGAGCTGGTATACATATTCTTTTAACTAACTTACATGTTGTATTGATTTAGTCATGTGTATTCTTCTTCCATTACTTTCGCCAGTTTGTGACCCTCTGTGAAACTCTCTGGATCCCATAGCATCTGCTGTGTGGACAGGAATTCATTCCTATGAGAGTCTCAATATCCGTCCAGTAGGAATGAACAGACTTCCTGCCTACACAGCAGATGCAGCAAGTCTCATTGGGGGCCCATGATCCAACTGGCTCCACTTGAATGAGAGCTGAGCTGCAGTACCCTGACACAGCCTCTACACAGTGGACCGAGCCATCTGCTGCCCGGCTCCGTCCATTTTATACACCAGCAATATTCATGCTGTCTAATCGGCACCTTGAAATGCCACACCTATGAGGTGGGATGGATTATCTCTGCAACGGAGAAGAGCTCACTAACACAGATTTGTGAACAATATTTGAGAGTAATGGGTCTTTTGTGTATGTAGGAAATGTTTCAGATCTTTGAGTTCAGCTCATGCAAAATGGGAGCAAAACCGAGAGTGTTACGTTTATATGTTTGTTCGGTGTATTTTACATTGCCTACATTGATCTGACATTAAGGACCTATCTCAAGGATAAGTCATCAATATCTTGAGCCCAGAAAAACCTCAAATTACTTTACATAGTTTAGTCTCGTCAGCCAAAAGTGATATTTTACAGTGAAATGTATATAAGACCATGAATGAATGTATTAGAGAATAGGGCCCATTATTGACCCCTCTGGTACCCGACTATTAACGCTGACACAATGTGAGCATGTACTGTTAATTTACAGAAGTACATATGTCACCCTCCTAGCTTTTTTATTTTTATTTTATTTTCTTTCCCTTTTCATACAACTTCTATGAACTTTATATTACTTTAGTTGTGTTTAAGACCTAGGGCTCTTTCACACGAGCGGATGCCGTGTGAGTAATCTGCTGCTTGAAAGGGAGCAAAGCCCCACTCCGGACAGCAGAGACATGGAGCATATGGAGCATTAACATGATTGATAATGCTCTTTGCCTCTCTGTGACCTTTTTACTACAAAATCACGGTGACAACTTTATTTCACTGTGATTTTGTAATACAAAAATCAGAGAGGCACAGAGCATTATCAATCAAGTTAATGCTCCGTGTCTCTGCTGCCCGGAGCGGGACTTGGCTCTCTTTTACGCAGAAAATTACCCGCACGGCATCCGCTCGTGTGAAAGAGCCCTTGAAGGGGTTATCCAAGAGTAAGACAGACGTCCCAGGGTGGAGCTCATACTCACTCGTCCCTGCCGCTGGGTTTGGTGTCTGTTGCTCCTGGGCTGGCTCTTCCTCTCCCTGTTATGCTGAGAACAACATCCGTCAACATGGTGCAAGGGGCGCAGGTCACACAGGTCATAGGTCATAATTATTAATACCTGGATAACCCCTTTAGTTCATAATTACTTCAAAAAATAACCACTTTCCCATAAGTATTATATATCTGAGAATAGTACCTCTTCTACGTGGCCATATTAAGAGTCCAAATGTTAATATGCCTTTAAGCGACAGTCTTGTGTGTACACTGTCTATATTTTGGTACCTTAAGAAATAATGTAATAGAGGTTTTTCATTTGTACTAATATTATACTGTTCTAATCTGCCTTTATCAGCACTCATAGTGGACTAAATGTGTTTTTTTTTTTTTTTTTTATGTTTGCTTTAATTGCCAGCATGGGCTTCTAGCTCAAGTCAACCCAAGTCTGATCGCGAGAAACCAGATTCGGAAGCTGAACAGGATAATAGTTTTTTAAGAAATGTGTCTATGAGACGCCGGGCCTCCAGCTTAAACGTCTGTATAGAGGAATTTCCCATGATAAAGTCACTTGAGGAAGAGCCAAATCTAAATCCCAGGTGTGATGTTTCTGAAGAAGAAATGCTCATTCCTGCTGAAGCTGAATGCTTAAATAAAAGTAGTAATGATGAAGTAATGGACGTGTTCCCTGATCAGAGCCCATCAAAAGAAGAATTTATTCCATTCGCAAACCCTTCTCAGATATCAAGTTCAACCCCTGAACCCAAACCAAAGCAATCTCAGTCTCATAAAGGCAAAACAGAGTCTCGCGCTGGAAGGGAAAAGGTAAGGAAAGGCAAAACAGATTCTCAAGTTCCTGTCCAGCTGAAAAAGCCTTGGGAAAAGTCAAAACCGAGGGCCAGATCAAAGAGTCGAGAGAGGAGTGCAAGCAAACCGATAATCTCCAAAGACAAAGTTAACACGTCCTTAAATTCAGGTGATGCTTATGATTTTGTCTGTGAGGAAAGCATACACATAACACCTTTTAGGCAAACCAAACCAGGCAGCAACCTCGAAGAGAATGAGGAGCCAGTCAATGACCAGTCATTGAAAAGCAACAGCAGTAGTAGTGAGGAGGAGCTCAATGACAGCTTGTATGTGCCTACTAAAGCCAAGGCCAAAAGTCGTAATGTGGAGCAAAATGCAACATCGCTTCCTTTAAGACCGCGGTCCAAACGAAACAAACCTCTGCAGCAGCAAAGTGCCGAAAAGACTGAAAATAAAAGCGGTGAACAAGCTAAAGAAGGTTTGTGGCTTTGTGTGTCTAGATGTGTTATATATTCTAATCATTCTCTAAGTTGAGCCTATGAAGCACTAGAAGAAGACCACAGACTTAGTATTTAATAGTATGACATCAGATGATATAATAGGAATGGATTTATGATCATGCCCCCCCACCAGGTGGTAAATTAGATGGCGGGGCATGTGGTGATCTTCTCCTTTTGACTTTTAGCCGTAACACCTAAGCATACTAACGGTTTTATTCATTACAGTGACTAGGACTGTGATGTTCATCAATGCTCTCTCATTTAAGCAGCCATTGGGGATTTTGTATAATGGAACCCTGTCTATTATACACTACTCAGAAAAAGTTAGGGATATTTGGCTTGTGGATGAAATTTCAGAATGAACTCTGTACCCCAGAACCTCAATGACCTGAGGGCTGCTCTTCAAGAAGAGTGGGATGCCATGCCTCAGCAGACAATAAGTCGACTTGTGAACCACATGAGACGTCGTTGTCGAGATGTAATTGATGCTAAAGGCTAAATGACAAGTTTTTGAGACATTGACATTTTTGTGGGGGTATACTCACCACTGGTGTTGGCTTTAGCTTCAATAACTTGTTTGAGATGAGGAAATCCCCACTGCATGCTTCTACTTAACCCCTTAAGGACACGGCCCTATTTCACCTTAAGGACCAGGCCATTTTTTCAAAATCTGACCATTGTCACTTTATGTGGTGATAACTTTAAAACGCTTTTTCTTATCCAGGCCATTCTGAGATTGTTTTTTCGTCACATATTGTACTTCATGACAGTGGTAAAATGAAGTCGAAAAATTTCATTTTTATTTATAAAAAAATACCAAATTTACCAAAAATTTTGAAAAATTTGCAATTTTCCAAGTTTCAATTACTCTACTTCTATAATACATAGTAATACTGCCAAAAAAAGTTATTGATTTACATTCCCCATATGTCTACTTCATGTATCGATCATTTTGGGAATGCTATTTCATATTTTGGGGACGTTACAAGGCTTAGAAGTTTAGAAGCAAATCTTGAAATTTTTCAGAAATTTTCAAAAACCCACTTTTTAGGTCACTTTTAAGTCACTTTGTGAGGCTTACATAATAGAAACCACCCAAAAATTACCCCATTCTAGAAACTACACCCCTCAAGGTATTCAAAACTGATTTTACAAATGTCATTAACCCTTTAGGTTTTCCACAAGAGTTAATGGCAAATGGAGATAAAATTTCAGAATTTCGATTTTTTTTGAAAAATTTTCCGTTTGAATCCATTTTTTCCAGTAACAAAGCAAGGGTTAACAGCCAAACAAAACTCAATTTTTATTGCCCCGATTCTGTAGTTTTCAGAAACACCCTATATGTGGTCGTAAACTGCTGTATGGCCAAACTGCAGGGCGCAGAAGGAAAGGAGCGCCATATGGTTTTTGGAAGGCAGATTTTGCTGGACTGGATTTTTGACTCCATGTCCCATTTGAAGCCCCCCGATGCACCCCTAGAGTAGAAACTCCATAAAAGTGACTCCATCTAAGAAACTACGCCCTCAAGGTATTCAAAACCAGTTTTACAAACTTTGTTAACCCTTTAGGTGTTCCACAAGAGTTATTGGCAAATGGAGATGAAATTTCAATTTCTATTTTTGTTACCTTGTCTCAAAAAAGTGTAATATAGAGCAACCAAAAATCATGTTTACCCTAAAATAATACACACAAAACTGCCACCTTATCCCGTAGTTTCCAAAATGGGGTCACTTTTTGGAGTTTCTACTGTAGGGGTGCATCAGGGGGCTTCAAATGGGACATAGTGTCAAAAACCAGTCCAGCAAAATCTGCCTTCCAAAAACCATATGGCGTTCCCTTCCTTCTGTGCCCTGCCGTTTGGCCATACAGTAGTTTACGACCACATATGGGGTGTTTGTGCAAACAAGAGAATCAGGGCAATAAATATTGAGTTTTGCTTGGCTGTTAACCCTTGCTTTGTTACTGCAAAAATGGATTAAAATGGAAAATTTGCAAAAAAATAGATGTTTTGGGACTGTTTTTATTTTTTGTTATTTACATAGTTGAACTGACAGGTTAGATTGTGTGCTATTTCTATAGAGCAGGTTGTTACGGACGCGACAATACCAAATATGACTACTTTTTGGGGTTTTTTGTTTCACTTTTACATAATAAAGCCTTTTTCAAATGGCTTTTTGACAGTTTTTTTTTTTTTTTTTTTTTTTACAGTGTTTACTTGAGGGGTTAGGTCATGTGATATTTTTATAGAGCAGATTCTTACGGACGTGTAGATACCAAATATGTCTACTTTTTAATTTTTTTTTCATTTAACACTAAAAAGCATTTTTGAAACAAAAAAAATCATGTTTTAGTCTGAGAGGCATAGTTTTTTTATTTTTTGGCCAATTGTTTTAGGTAGGGGCTCATTTTTTGCGGGATGAGATGGCGGTTTGATTGGTACTATTTTGGGAGGCAAACGCCTTTTTGATCGCTTTGTATTACACTTTTAGTGATGTAATGTGCCAAAAAATGGCTTATTTACACCATTTTTTTTTATTTTTTTTTATGGCGTTCACCTGAGGAGTTCAGTCATGTGATATTTTTATAGAGCAGGTTTTACCTAGGCGATACCTAATATGTGTAGTGCATTTTATTTTTTTTAATTTTTATTCAGTGTTATGTGTTTTTTTCATTTTAACTTTTTTTTCACTTTTTTACATTTTTTTTTTTTACCCAGACCCACTTGGTTCTGAAAGATCCAGTGGATCTGGTGTCTGTATAATACAGTACAGTACACTATATAGTGCACTGTACTGTATTTTGTACTTTAGAAAGTCTGAATAGACCTTTAGCAGGTCTATTCAGACTTTCAGCACCATGGAGAGCAGGACGCTTCTGAAAGCGTCCTGTCTCCATGGCAACCATCACCCGCTGCCATAACTGGGCAGGGGTGATGGATGGGAGGGAGTGGAGCACCCTCCCTCTGCGATCCCATCCTGTTGGGGGCTGCAAAGGCACAGCAGCCCCCGATGGGAGAGGGAGGGAGCGCTCCTCCCTGTGCAACCCTTCCATACCGCGGTCCGTACGGACCGCGGTACGGAAGAGGTTAAACGGCTGGCATCTGCAGCACAGATGCCAGCCGCTTATCAGAGTGTCAGCAATGTGCTGACACTCTGATAGAACCACTAGACACCAGGGATAGATTACAGGGGAGGCGGCGGGGGATCGCTATTGCGATCCCGCCCGCCCGCCGCCTCGCAACCACCCCCTGCACCCCCGCAGCCACAATATGATTGGGGGCTGCAGGGGGGGTTAAAAAAAAACAGTTTGGGGGCATTAACTCTCTGGATCAGAGATCACACAGAAGCGCTGCAAACCGCAGGTCTGAATTGACCTGCGGTTTGCAGCGATCGCCCATATGGGGGGGTCACAGGACCCCCCTGGGCATTGTAACAAGGTACCTGCTGAATGATTTCAGCAGGTACCTTGTTCCGATCACTGCCAGCTGAGCAGCAGTGATCGGAACAACTCATGACGTACCGGTACGTCATGTGTCCTTAAGGACTCGGGAAACATGCCGTAATGGTACGTCATGTGTCCCAAAGGGGTTAAATGCCCTACTTTCATGATGTAAAATGACCTGTTTACGGTTTCCATAAATTTCACCCGAAAGCCAAATATTCCTTACTTTGTGAGTAGTGTATTTTCTGACAGGTATCCATCCGTCTGTCCACTAACTTTCTGTAGGAAATGATGAAATACATAACACTAATCTTCCCTCGTAGTGTACATGGCTCTAAAGTAGTTTTGACTTATTGCTTGTCAGTGATGGAGCTTGATGAGATGGCAGGTGAGCTACAGGACCTCCTAGGCACCATTCACTTGCCAAGGTCCTTACAGGAGAGGCTTCTGCCAAATTACGATTGCCTTGTTATCCCACCATTTGACTAAACTGCAAATATCGGACAGCAGTTTAGCTAATTGCTTGTTGTATTGATTGGCCTGAGATTAACGGAAACCCATCACCATGAAAAAGCAGTGCAATATGTTATAGAACAGAAGGAGCGGAGCATATTGATATGTAGGTTTGCATTTTATTTATCTTTTTACTTTACAAGTGGGTGGTCTTAGTCATTGACTGCTATCTTTCTGGGCACCCAGAGGTAAGTAACCGAATAGGACGGCCTGCTTGGCTCGTCATCGAAAGGGCATTGATTTAAAGAGCACTCAGCAGCAGGATCAATTCTATTAAGCAGATATACAGTTGGCTAAGGACCTGTGGATTACAATGACAACTGGATGGCGAAAATCTGAGTTTAAGTCCATGTAAATTCGGACTTCAGTGCAGCCAGGGGTGGAGAGGGCGTGTCGCGAACAGCCGAGCTGATGGAGTAGAGCCCCAATTTGCATTTGGGATTAAACTGTTTTCTCTGCAACGGCGCAATGGATTTTTGCCATGCGGTTATTGTAATCAGCGTGATCAATCCCAACAGGCAGTATTTCAGCTTTAATGGGTTTCTGTCATCACGTTTTGACATTATAAGCTGTCTGACATTAGCTATGTGCTAATGTCAGAGCAGCTTGATAATGTCTTTTTTATAAAAATCCGATTTATATTCAGGCTAAAAAACGTACTTTTATAATATGTAAAAGTATATTGGGCAGACTAGATGGGCCAAATGGTTCTTATCTGCCGACACATTCTATGTTTCTATGTAAATTAGCCTCTAGGAGCAGGGGGGCGTAGCCCTGCTCCTAGAAGCTCCGTGCGGCGACCTGCTGGCACGCCCCTTCTTACTTTGAGTGACAGTGCCGGGCAGCGATCCTCCGGCACTGTCTCCTAGTGAATCTCGCGCCTGCACGGCCGCTCTGTATTCGGCGCGGGCGCGGTGAGCAGAGGACGCTGGTGCCTGCTGTCCTCGGCTCACAGCGCCTGCGCCGAATACAGAGTGGCCGTGCAGGCGCGGGATTTCACAAAGAGACAGTGCCGGAGGATCGCTGCCCGGCACTGTCACTCAAAGTAAGAAGGGGCGTGCCAGCAGGTTGCCGCACGGAGCTTCTAGGAGCAGGGCAACGCCCCCCCTGCTCCTAGAGGCTAATTTACATATTATAAAAGTACGTTTTTTAGCCTGAATATAAATCGGATTTTTATAAAAAAAAAGACATTATCAAGCTGCTCTGACGTTAGCACATAGCTAATGTCAGACAGCTTATAATGTCAAAACGTGATGACAGAAACCCTTTAATGGGGTTGATCCAGCCAACAGGTCCTTTATAAATGAGTGAAATACAAGTTGAAATGCATTCTTTCTAGAGTTGAGCGAACTTGTGTTTTAAGTTCGGCGTCCAAAGTTCGGGTTGGGGTTATCGAAGCATCCCGTTATGGATTCCGCTACCACGGACCATAACGGAATTTGGAATCCATAAGGGGATTCTTCAATGAACCCGAACCTTGGACAACACGAAGGACCTGGGGTGATGTCACCGCCATGTGATCAGTGCAGGGGGCGTGGCTCAGTACTGGATTAGATAAGAGGTGGTAGCCTACGACCTCTTGTCCAGTCCAGTACTGAGCCACGCCCCCTGCACTGATCACATGACGGTGACGTCACCCCAGGTCCTTCTCCCTGTGTTCCAAATGCCGTTGTGGTCCGTGGTAGCGGAATCCATAACAGGATGCTTCGACAACTCGAACTTTGGACGCCAAACTTAAAACACGTTCGCTCAACTCTAATCCTTTCCAACAAAACTATAGATCGATAGCTTCTCCTGCTCTTTACCATGCTGCCTGCAGATTGGGTCTCATTTTTACTGAATGGTTTCCTTTAAGGTGCATAATCTAAGATATTTAAGTGTGTTGTCAATATTAAATGATTTTAGATGTCGCCAAAGGAAAGAAAAGCACAAGAAATGGTTTCAAAGGTTCAGTGGAGACTGCGCTCAAACCTAGTGAGACCCCAGATGGAAGCAAAGAAAACGTTTTGATGCCAGAACGCATAAAGACAAAAGAAAACGCCACGCTAAGCCTGAATGTCCACGCTGCTCAGGACAACCGGGTGTATTCTATAGACCGGAATATATGTAGGCTCCTATTTATATACATTTGTATCCTCCTGAAAATCTGTGCACGTTATGGTACTTTTACACTTGCGGCATGGCTATCCGGCGGGTGAACAGCCCTTTGGATCCGTCATGCCGCAAGTACCCGTGTGCTGCCGCTCCGTCCCCATTGACTATAATGGGGGTGGAGCTACGGCGCAGCACGGCCAGATATCACCGGACTAAAAGTACTGCGTGTCCGACTTTTTAGTCCTGCGATCACTGCCGTGCTGCGCCGTAGCTCGCCCCCATTATAGTCAATGGGGACGGAGCGGCAGCACCCGGGTACTTGCGGCATGGCGGATCTGGCGGGCTGTTTACCCACCGGAACAGCCTGCCGGGCAGCCATGCCGCAAGTGTGAAAGTACCCTTAGCCAGCAGATAGAAGTTATAAATTAAGAGTTCTCAGCCATTGATGGCTTTTAAAGGGGTTATACCATGGTTAATATGAAAATACATATATAATCTAGTACATGTCAAAACTAGAACCAGCTCTGTACCGCACATGGATCCAGAGATCTCCCCATTCATTGTTCCAATTAATCTGCTAGATTTATTTCAAGCTATCGGGTTAGGGGGATGTGTTCTTTCTCAAGGGTGAGTCCTTTCTGCTCCAACTGGTGGCAGTTGAAGGATGGAACTGAGCATGTGCTTCCATCTCAGTGAGCAGATCAGAGAAATTACAAAAATATTCAGATTCAGGTGCTTGTTTGAAAACTAGAATATATTTCATGGGACGACCCTTTAATAGCTAAATGCTAACTGGCAAGCTTGAAATTACTTAGGTCTCCATCAGGCATTGTATAAATCAGAATATCTGCAGCCACATAGTTGTACACGAAAAGACATCGGACTAGTACACCAAAGGAGACAAAACTGGAACAGTTTATGGAGAAAGAGTTTGAAAGTTGTATTGTTTGAGATCTGGTGCTTGGTTATGATGTACCCACCGGGTCTGAGGAGCACATTTCTTATAGGTTGTCCAGTTTCAAGAGGAAACTGGACATCTCAGGGGGGGTCAACCTTCTTGAAGGTAGCTGGCTGTATTCTTGACCAAGGGTTTAAGAACAATTGTCACCCATCCAAAAATGTGCCCTGTGATGGTGCCTACACATGAGGTTATCAGTCTCCCTGGATTGCCAGGTTTCTGTACTTTGGGAAGCATGCTAAATGTCCCTAATTCTGGAATGGTCATGTGGCACTATACGGTCTCGTCAGAAAGACTAGCAATAATTGTATTTAGTTTGCACCACTTGCCACATTTACCACACTACTTCTCAGGTATTGTCTTATACCATATATGATGAAAAGACCTAAATAGAATCAAAAGCCTGCTGTTTGTTACTGTCTATTCAGTTGGCCATTAAAAGGTATCGGTGTGTGTATACTGTACAAACATGCCTGCTGCAGACAATCGGTGGCCTCAGTGGTACACAGTACGTGATGGCCAAGGCCAGAGGTTGTGTGCACGTCATCAGTTGGATGGACATACCAATTTGGCACTTTTTTTTTTTTATCTACTAACATAGCAGAAAAAATATTCCTTAAATGCATAGTAAATAGAATAGACTGAAGTAAAATATAAAGAATTCCCTCACTTTGTAAATAGCTCCTAACCTTTTCTGAAAAGGCTTCATTCTTGGCCATATAGAGCAGTCCATCTGTTCTGTGCCAAAGGGCATCTTAAAGGGAACCTGTCACCTAAAACAGTCGACCTTCAAGAGTACAGCAGTGGGATTCTGAGCACATATATCTTACTAAATTCCGATGCGGCAGTAGTAAGAAAATCGATCTTTAATCCCCGGCTGGCGCGACTCTCTTCCCAGGCTTGAAGTCAAGGGGGCAGCGGCCTTCTTGCTTCAAATTGCGGTGACCACGCCCCCTTCCCGGCCCCTTCGCTGTGACTGACAGCTGGCTGTTCTGAGAAGCCAGCCGGCTGTCGGGCACAAGCGCTGTCAATCAAAGAGAAGGGATCGGGAAGGGGGCGTGGTCACCGCGACTTGAAGCAAGAAGGCCGCTGCCCCCTTGACTTCAAGCCTGGGAAGAGAGTCGCGCCAGCTGGGGATTAAAGATCTATTTTCTTACTACTGCCGCATCGGAATTTAGTAAGATATATGTGCTCAGAATCCCACTGCTGTACTCTTGAAGGTCGACTGTTTTAGGTGACCGGTTCCCTTTAAGTAAGTCTGCCCTTCTGTTCATACATTGCATAAGGTTCTATATGGCCATGTGTGCAAAGCCTAAGACAGTTTATTTCTGATGCTTGAGTGACTCGCAGACATTCTTTTGCCATCATATTTCAGGTGAATTTGAGGGAACGTCTGCATCTCAACGTATAAGCCTGTTAGATGTCACAAATCTGTCCACAGGCTCCGGGAGTACTGAATCAAAGAAACACTCCTTCCCGTTTTCTGCCGAAAATAGGAAAATGTCTGGAAGTTACATGAGGAAGAGGAGGTGTACAGTGACGGTCAATTACGCAGAGCCAAGTCTCAACAAGTGAGTACAAAGCTTACATTTACCAGGTCTATGCCAGCAGTATTTAACCCCTTAATGACCGGGCGATTTTTATTTATTTATTTTTTTTTAACTCCCAGCTGTCCCAAAGCCATAACTCTTTTTTTATTTTTCTATTCACATAACCTTATGCAAGCTTGTGTGTTTTTTTTTTTTTGTTTTTTTTTTTTGGACAAGTTGTACTTTCTTATGGCACCATTTTCAGTTGCATACAACTAATGGGAAGCGGGGAGGAAAATTCCAAATGGGGTTGCAAAAATGTAAAAAATACTGAAGAAAATAAATTTTAGAAAAAAACTAATTTTTTATTTGCGTCGGCATATTCTCATTTTTTTTGGGGGGTGGGGGGGGGGTCATTTTGATTACTTATTGAATTTTTTGTGGGAGGTGAAGTGACCTAAAATGGCGAATTGGCCATTTTGGCTTTTTTTTTTTTTTTTCAGTTTCGCCATTTGCCGTATGGGATAAAATATTTTTATATTTTAATAGTATGTAAATTTTCGCAATTGGTGATGCTCATGTTTATTTTTTTAAATTGTGTAGGGGGTGATTTAATGCTCTTCTCTGGGCACCTTTAGCTAGGCCTATCAAAACAACAATAGTGCTGTCATATAGTTAAAGGGGATGTGCAGTGCTGTAATATTGATGACCTATCCAGAGTTGATTGGCGGGGGTGTCAGGACCCTGGTAATCTGATATTGATGACCTATCCCAAGGATAAATTTTACAGCACTGCGCAACCCCTTTAACTCTACAATCTGCTGTTATAATAGTAGAGAACACCTTCCCCTAAGGGCTGCATTACACCAACATATTATCTGACCAATTTCTGTCCAATCAGACCAATATTTGCCATCTGACCAATGATTGGTCAGAAAATCGGCCACATAATCTGTTGGTGAGAAAGTCAAGCAAGGCCGTTTACCATGCCAAAACAAGAAGTCATTGAAGATCCAGGACATATTGAGTAAACCATCCCCTCTTTTTTGTAATAAAAAATAAAAATAATGTTAATATGTGAGAATGTTTGGTAGTGTCCCTTTAAATTGTAAATATTCCTATGTCATTTTACCTTCCAGGAAACTCAGAAGAGGCGATCCCTTTACAGATACGGAGTTTTTACTTTCTCCCATTTTCAAGAACAATGATCCAAGCCGTAAATCTGCTAGCAGGAAATCGCTTGCAAAATACAATGAAGCATTTGTTGGCTGTCGTTGATGGACTGGAAACTACCAACTATTCTAAATGTATATATTGTAAATGCTAATAAGGGTCTGTGTGGCCAATGCAGGTTGCCCCCACTCATGACTTTAGATGACAGGCCACCTCTACTGCTTGGCCTAACATCCGGAAAGTTGCATGTGCGCTTTTCAGCTGTGACTTTCACAGGAACTGCAGAACCTGGACTTGTACATACCAGTAAATGGAAATCCCAGCCTAGAAAGCAACACGGTACATTAGGGGAATGCCACAGATATCAATATACAGTCATATAACTAGTAATTAACCCGCCTCCTGTTGTGAGCAGGAGCCTCCACAAAGGTGTAGGTATCCTTTAACATCTTGTGTACTTCTCTGCTGGAGGTAGTCACTTATTACATCTAAATAGAACTTGTCACAGCGGCGCACACTGCAGTAAGACTTCATCATGCACCTCTGACGCTGTGACGCTTTAGGTGTGTACAGTGGCACTCTTGTCTGATGATGGCACAGTGATAAACTGGACGACTCTATTGTAATAATACCGTCATTGGTATGAAAGGTCTGTGTCCAGTGCTTAAAAGGAATCTGCCCCCATCACACATCTTGAACTATTATCTGCTGTTAGCAGTCCTGATCACCATTTTCTTTTCCTTCTGTCCCCCATTCCCCTGCAGTCAGCGCTCCAAGCTGCAGAGGACTCCTGTGCACACGCAGTGTGTTTCGGTGCAGCTTTGAGTGCTGACAGCAGGGGAATGGAAGACAGTAGGAAAATGGAAAAATGCAATCTGTACGCTTTCTGTACAGTACTACTCATGTAGCACAGCTGATACTGCTAAATTGTAGTGACAGATTCCCTTCAAAGCTCCAGACACCATGCTCTGCTCTTGAGCCATTAAGGCGCTCGCTGCATGATTTTAGCATATTGTTCCCTGGTCAGAGAACCCACCCCACCCCAAACTTGGAAGGATCTGTAAAGGGAAGATGACGCACCTGCTTCCCAATGCTAGCTTTCTTCTCCTTCAGGCCAGCGATGCTCAGTTGGGCTCCCTTGCTGAAAACATCCTGTTTGACATTCACTGGCGCAGGCCGGATCCCCTGGGGTCATGTGACCATTTGTCATGATGTCAGTCAGGGATATGCTGCGCTAATGTCAAACTGGATGTTTTCAGCAAGGGAGCCTAGTGGAGCATCGCAGGCACGGGGACCCACCACCCGGTTCTTGCACAACCCTATTTAAGGATTACAGCGTTGGTGTTGTACATTATGAATTGTTCTCTGCGGTATTATGTAAAATATACATCTATGTATTTGTAAATATTTACGTGTACAGATTATATAGCATTGTCTGAAGCCACTGTGTGTTCTTGATTACTCCTTTCTTCTCGAACACTAGAATAATTTTGGCGTTATGGGCTCTGAGACTTCCACCCATTCATTAGATCAGATCTGCTAAAATGCATTCAGTAGAGCACTTGGCAGCTTTGGATTCTTTTGTCTTGTTTCCAGCTTTACACAGGAGAGCAGAAGATTGGTCGTAAGAACGTAACACAAGGCTACAGCCGGTCTTCGGCTCTCCCAAGTAAACCAAGAGAAGCCAACCCGAGCTGAAGCTGCCGCATGCTTAAGCAGCTTTACTGTGTAAAGTCTGTTACACAATGGATCCACTATGTACCTTTAGTGTCTTGAGATTTGAGTAATCAAAGTAAAAAGCAACTTAATTTATATACTAGGATTTGGTTATCCTCACATGCCTCTAGAAGCTAATAGTTTACCTTATGCTGAATAGGTGATAGCTTGGAAACGGTAGTGGCCTCCATTGTGTTGTAGTAACATAGGAACCGTCCTGGTGAAGTCCATTTTCCTTGAATAAACTCATTTCATAAAGTATACTCACATGAAGCGGAGGTGGCAAATGTACATTTTGTCACATTCTGCTACACTGCTTGTTAGAAGTTGGCCTGGAGTAGACATACGGTAGCTTTTGTGGTCTTTGGATTGACTCCATTAGAAAATTGCTTGATGGCGTACTTTTTGTACCTGTCTAAAAAATGGCAAATGCAGAAATGGAGTCTGGGAAGTTCCAGTAGTGGTAAAATGTGTAGGTTCGTATTAGAAGACTTTTGTTTGTTTTCATGGTTTATCTCGCTGTGTATTTGTCTGCAAGGCAATAGAACAATCCAGCGTCTTTACATATAAATTTGACCTGGTTGTACATAAGCTATTGAAGGATTTTATTCTTTAAGGGGGTTCTGCAGTTTGTTTAAACTGATGATCTATCCTCTGGATAGATCATCAGCATCTGATCGGCAGGGGTCCGACACCCGGGACCCCCGGCGATCAGCTTTTTAAGAAGGAAGCGGCGCTCCTGGAGCGCCGTGGCCTTCTCATGGTTTACTGCCGGCCCAGTGACGTCACGACTTGTATCAACTTGCCTGGGCGCGGCTAAGCTCTGTTCACTTGAATGAAGCTTAGCCACGCCCAGACCAGTGATACAAGTCGTGACGTCACTGGGCCTGTGGCAGACAATGAGAAGGCCGCAACGCTCCAGGAGTGCCGCTGCCTTCTCAAACAGCTGATCGGCGGGGGTCCCGGGTGTCGGACTCCCGCCCATCAGATGCGGATGATCTATCCAGAGGATAGATCATCAGTTTAAACAAACTGCAGAACCCCTTTAAGGATTGGTTTTACCTAATGAAGGGAAGAAATAAAAGTTGTCTTATCAATATCTTCTGGAGCCATTTGTCATTGAAAGATTCATTTTTATCAATGTTAAGATATGTGAATAAATGATTTATATTGACGTCTGGATGTTTCAATATTCTTAATACACACAGAGGTAGATTTACTAATCCTTTGCCACATTTTTCAGTGGATCATGCTGAATAATAGATTTGGTGCATCACTAGAAACAACATTTATCAAAACTGTGCTAAGTAAAAACTGGCTTAGTTACCCATAGCAAGCAATGGGCTTGATCCTTTCATTTTCCAAAGCAGCGCTTAAAAATTAAAGGTGGAATCTGATTGGTTGCCTTGGGCAACTAAGCCTGTTTCCGTTTGCACCAGTTCTGATAAAATCTCCCCTTTTTGCCTGGCTTTCTACCACCTTTTGGCACAGTTTTGGTGTAGCATGTTGTAAATTAGATAACACTATATGCGGAATTTTCCAACATGGTCTAGATACAATAAAATTGGTAAACTGGGCCACAGTTCTCATCAAATAATGCAATTTAGAGTTGGGCTTTGAAGGAATTGCATTATCTCAACAGCGGAGGGGCAGTGGATCTGTCCATACACTGGGCCTGGAGTACTGCAGCCTGCCGGACCGCCCCGATTTATGTGCAGATTACATCTCCATTGAAATGAATGGAGACATTCATCTACAGCAAGTCTCTCAAAAACTGTTGGTATTGCCCCTTTTATCCCCTTAGGGGGATGTCTTTATGGTGTGGATTTTGTGTGAAGGCACCCTAAAACTACTGATGAACACCCTATTAAAGGGAGTTGTCTTACTCTAGCAATTTATCACTTTAGGAATTTATGATGTAAAGAAAGTTAATACAAGGCCCTTACTAATGTATTGCGATTATCCATATTGCCTCCTTTGCTGGCTTCATTTATTTTTCCATTACATTATACACTGCTCGTTTCCAGGTGTTGTGACCACCCTGCAATCCAGCAGCGGTGGTCATGCTTGGACACCATAGGAAAAAGCGCTGGCCTCTCTGGTGGCCCGAATCGTGGGAGCACACATGCACAGCAGCTCACGTCCTGGTTGTAACCATCAGTGTATAATGAGATGGAAAAATGAATCCAGCCAGGAAAGGGAGAATCCAATAGGAAGTGCTACATGATAAATGCCATTTGCTGAAGTGAGACAACCCCTTTGGGAGAAATGCCAAATGAGGGTCGTATAGTGGAGAATAATCTAGCTTCATAGTAAAGTGGGCTTTGAACTCAAATGGGTAAATGAAGGCCTTTACACAAAGCTCTGGATGTGCCTTTTATACATATGTATGTATTTTTTTTGTTTCTCCACCTGTGGGTTTGGAGGATAGGGTCTTCTTTTCCTTATACCTCATGTTGTAAAAGAAATAAAAACAAGAGAGTAGTCGAGGTGTTGCTTTTTTTAAACTGCATGGCATAGAGCTGAAACATGTTTGTGCCACTTTATAAGAATTGTGTGGTGCTGTTTAAAGTGTCTGAGCTTTGATCTGTCGCTATGTCAGAATATTTTTCACAGGTTTTGATAAAAGTTGAGCGAACCTGCCTTTCGGCAGGTTTGGGTTTAAGTGAATCACTTAATTGATTCCATTCTCACAGAATGAATCGCGTAATTCAATGGCGCCATTCCACATAATACAAATGTATGGCCAGCTCCGAGGGTTCCGTTCTGCTGGCCATACACTTGTATTATGCAGCATGCCGGCATTGAATTACGCTATGGTTTCCATGAGAACTCGAACCGGCCAAAATACAGGTGGGCTCAATTCTAGTTGTGATCATCAGGGGTCCAAGTGCTGAGAACCCCACTGATCACTAGGAGGAAGATGGATGAGCTCATATAGTGCACTCGCTCCTCGCTGCAGCAGACTGGCTCAGTAGAAAGTCTGAGCCCATGTCTATTCAGACCCCTACAGCAAGGAGAGAGAGAGAGCATGCTATGTGAGGGCTTATATTTCCTTGTTCTAGCGATTGGTCGGGATCTTAGCACTTCCATTGATCAAAATCACAAACCTAAAGTTTTTTGAAAGCTCAGTGACACTTTAAATTGCCAAAAATGACACCCACTAGTCTTCCCTATATAGGTCATCCTATAATCACACACTGGGGATGTCCTTGTATTGTCATTATAGTAAATATGAGGTTAAGGCCTCATGCACACGACGGATGTGCTGCTGTTCCGTGCATTGCGGTCCCCAATGCACGGGCAACATCCGTGCAGCGGCCGGGACGGATCGAGACCCATTTAACTAAGGCCTCATGCACACGGCCGTGCGCGGACCGTGGTATCCAGCTTCCACTCGTATGGGTGTATTACTGTAGTCCAGCGGCGGCATGAAGCGCACAGCATCATAGCAACCAATGACGCCGTGCGCTCCTGCTGTCATCTGGATTCCAGGCCGTGTGCATGAGGCCTTAAATGGGTCTGTGATCCGTCTGCACCGTAAAAAAAATAGAACATGTTCTATTTTTTTGTGGTGGGGGCGGCACGGACAGAAAACCCATGGAAGCACTACGGCTTCTGATACGTGCGTCCGCATCGTGATGCGGGGTGCACACGGCCGGTGCCCATGTATTTCATGATTTTTTCCTAACTCTATTAAAATTTCTGAAATCTGATATGGATACATAATGGATGACATACTGCAGATTTGAAAATCTACAGCGCATCCTAAAATTTATGAAGTTTTTTTTGGTTTTCGGAATGTGAATGGGTTATGGAATGATATATTATACTTGCTTATTAGTAATTTAATGTGATTTCCTATGCTTTGTTGGCTACAATTTGAGAACTTTTTTTTTTTTTCGCAATATGCAGTCAATAGTTTCACCTCTAAAGTTGAGCTTGAACTCAATTCTGTAAGTTCATGTAACTTGATTCAGTAATTTAATTTATAAAAGCAGCTCACAACAGAAAAACAAGTGTTCTGGGTAAACTGAATGTACAATAGCACAGAATGTGCTATGATGTACCAAAAATATCGGTACAGCATGTATGGAAGCTGTACTGATTTAAAGCAACAAGACTTGTATTATAGTGGAAGAGTAAGTAAACAAGTAAAAAGCAAAAACAAGCTAGGCAAGATATAGGGCTCATGCACACAAACAAGTGAAGTCTGTGATAATGGTAATCATATCAACCCCCTTTTCCCAATATTAAAATTAAAGAAATAAAAAAAATATACATCATGGGTGGGCAAAAAGTTAAACACACCCCAGAATGGTATCAATGAAAAGCTCAGATTGCGCTGCAAAAAAATGAGCCGCCATACAGCTCCATACACATAACTACAAAAAAGTTATAGGAGTCAAAATATAGCAACAAAAAAAAAAAACTTACTTTTTCCCCCACTTTTGAATTTTTTATCACGATCAAAACGCAAGAAAAACTATACATATTAGGTATCGCCGGATTCGCAATGACCTGTAGAATAATGCTACACGCTGATAGTAAAGACATATACTTTCTATTCCAATGCGCACAGGTTTTACCATAGACTTGATTATTCCTTACTGAGTAGCAGATATCTCCCCCAGGTCATGAATGCAGATATCCATAGTATTACGATTTCAGACCACACTCCGATAACGCTTACTATAGCTTTTCCTGAACTTCCCAAGAGGGATTGGACATGGCGGCTTAATGTTGCTCTGCTAGATACTACTGCAACTGTCCGTTCTTTCTCTGATAAACTCAACAGGTATTTTGAGGAAAATGTGTCCTGCTCAACAACACATGCTTCAAATCGCCTCTCTTGGAAAAATCCAGGCACTGTTTGGGTTGCAGAACTTTCTTAGGGACTTGCTGAATATTAGAGCTGCTTAAGCTTATTTGTGGAAAAAAACAAACATCATGCTCATGGTGAGAGAGCCATTAAGGTCATGTCCCACATTAAGAAGCGTACAGAACAATCACATATTAGGCAGGTTCAATCGGCAAATGGTGTTACCCTAACTGACACCTCCGATACTGCCTACAACTTCTCTACATTTTATCATTTCTTATGTAACCTGAGACCACAAGAAACACCAACAGCTTTGGGTAATAGATTAGCTCAGATACATTTCTTGATTCTCTTACTTTACCTGTTTTGTCAGATGACAATGCTACCCCTCTCACAGCCTCTATCACTATTCAGAAAAATCAAAACTGCCCTCCATACCACACCCTCGGGTAAAGTCCTGGGCCGGATGGTCTCCTAGTTTATTATAAGGAGTTTTTCCTGTTCCACCCTATTGGAGGAGACAATTTCAGCTAAACAAGCACTTGAAGCTCATATAGTGATCTTACCCAAACCCAGTAAAGATCTCCTTGAGTTACACTCACTCTTGAACTCAAATATCAAGCTCTAGGCTAAGATCTTGGCCTCCCCTAAACAAAGCGGTTTTATTAGAGGTAGGGAATGCAGAGATAGCACATTTAGAGTCATCCATACCACTGAATATGCCAGTCGCATCAGAACCAAGCGGACCTTTCTTAGCACAGACGCCGAGAAGGCATTTGATAGGGTGAATTGAAGGTTTATGGAAATGACCTTTCAGAAGTTTGGCTTTCCCAACCCACTTTATCTCAGTTGTTTTGTCCTTATACTCTTCTCCTTATGCCAAGGTCAGGGTTAATGGCATCTTTCTTCCCCTTTTATTATACATAATGGAACAATGCAAGGTTGTCCATTGTCCCCAGGCGGCTTTCACCAGTAGTGCTGCGCTCCGGATGCCTGAACAGCTTCCCTGCACGGCCTTTCATTCCCTGTAATAGTCTCAGTCCCTCTGAAGGATCAGAGGCTACTACAACAGTAGTTCCTATGGAAACCTGCAGGAATGCATAGAAACATAGCACAATTCCCATAGGCTGCAATGGTAGTTCATTGCAATCTAAAGGACAAGCAAAACTGCTTGTTAAAGTCCCTTAAGGGGACTTAAAATGTTAATAAACTGTTAAAAATTCAAATCACCCCCTTTACCCATAATAAAAATAAACCAAAAAATAAAGATCGGTTGCACTGCCACATCCCAAAATGCCAGTACTATTACAATATAAACGTATTTATCCTGCACGGTTGAAAAAAATAAAAAGCCAATTTGCTTTTTCGCTGCCTCACCTCCCCCCAAAAATTTTTTAATTAAAAGTGATCAAAAAGACATACATACTCCAAAATGGTATGAATAAAAACTAACGATCACCCTACAAAAATGGGACCCTACACAGCTCCAGAAAATTTAAATATAAAAAGGTTTTGGGGGGCAGAATATGGCAATGTAAGGCAATCCAAAAATTTGATGTTTGAGACATACTATGTGCTCTCTGCGTCCGCATTTCCGGAGCGCGGCCCCGAACATCTGGGTTTCAGCCCCGAACTTCCGGTCCACGGCTCCGCAAAAGATAGAACATGTCCTATTCTTGTCCGCAGCTTGCGGACAAGAATAGGCATTTCTATGGCGGGTGCCGGCTGGGTGTGTTGCGGATCCGCAACACACCACGGACGTGTGAATTGGGCCTTAAACAATAGTTCATTTTCTGACGACACATTCCCTTTAACTAACGCGGCATAGCAAGAGTGCTGCTGACCGTAGTATTAGAGAAAGGTGAGCAGACTATGCGTTCTGTGGATTTAGACAATATGGATGTGTTCTTGAGGTCCTGAACACAGCATTCCAGAGTTTCCTATTAAGACAGAGTGCACAACATTGTAAATAATCATTTTTAAGGTAGTCGTCAGGTTCAATAATCTGTGCTACACACACTGCAAAATAAATACTGGGTAAAAATTTAGCAACATTCTAGCAATTATTTTTCCACGTGCGGCCCTCAATACCATTCTGTGCGGCCCCCAACCAGCTGGTAAGACACATGTATATTTATGTCTTGTGGCTGCTCAGATTTATATTTCTTGTATTCTCCTATTAGATGGTAATCCTGGTAGTGTAACCAGACACTGATGATATATACTGTATGTTTAATATTCACTTGGTAATACCCCTTTAAGTTTTATTTTCAACCTTTGAGATTTATTCAGTCTGACCATGTGGCTCCCAACCAGAAAAGGTTGTGCACCCCTCCTTTAGACCACTATGTGGCAACAGAAAACTGGCACATGCCAGTAATTAATCGGTTGATGTGACAAAACACTAGACACGCTATGAACCTGTAACCATCTGTTCTTTTTTTGCACTAATTGGTCTAAATGTATTTTTCAACAAAGAAGGGACAACTTCTGTCAGAATTTTGGTGCAAGGACCTTAGCAAAATCTGGCCCATTGTCACTGTCCTGTTTAGCTCATTTCAGCTAATGAGAGTACATTAGTGAGCCAAAGATAAATGTTCTACAAAATGAAATGAAATGACCATATTTCCATAATACAACTTGTTTTCAAATGTTTAATTTTATTAACATTGATTATTTAAAACGTTTGAACAAACTGCTATTTACATAGAAATCTAAATGATAGTTACTCTTATCAATATACACAGTATATCTGAATATTTTACACAAAGACAAATCCAAAATACCTGTATATAATTTAAAACCAATCTGAAACAATACAATATATTAACTTTACAAAGGTAGATTATTCTGCTATATAAAGCATTCGCAAAACCACGCATTCTACTCCAGCATAATTGCACAAGATATGTAGGAAAATATCACTTTCTTAGAAATTATAAAACATAAAAATGCAGTGAGTTTAGAAAGGGGACAGATGTGATAACACAGGCATGTCAATAGGGGTAGAACATTAACAGTTCTTAGTTTCAATAAAGACTTCCCTACTGGATGGATCCTATCAAACTTCAGTTTTTATATTACAGATTAGGAATTGGGCCAAAGAGGGTTTTCCCAAAACTAAAATTAAAATTTATCACAAGGTCTGACTGCTGGGGGGCCTCAACCCCAAGTCCTCCACTGATTGCCAGTAATGAAGCCTGGTTCATGCAAGGAGGAGGAGTTCAAATGGAACTGTGGTTAAATATGTGCCCTGCTTTCAGTATGGGCTCTACTCACCCAAAATTGACTCTTTTATGATTCTAAACATTTTAGGATGCAGTGAAGTGCTTCACGTGATCCCCCTTTCAGCTGTTGAGAAGTTTCACCCATTGAAGAGGCATTTCTCAGACCTTGACACCAGGGCAGACTCTCTAGTTGGCTTATTTTACACCAGAATCATTTACAAAAATGTTGGCGCACACACTAAGCCACACCCCCTTCTAGTAGGCCGCATCCCTTTTATACTAAACCATGTCCTCTCATTGGAAGGGAAAAAAGTATCCAAAATACCTATTCAATTTGGTACAAAGCAAGTAGGCCTGTTTTTTACGTAAATTATGCTACAGTTCTGGTGCATCTTCCCCCAGTGCATCTACTCAGTTTGTGACTATGTAGTTATATATATGTAGTATGCTAATTTGGATTGGATGTCATGACTATAATGAAGGTTATTCACAGATTACCTGTTCTGTATCTCTGGCATTTCCCTGGATCCCTTTGGCCACACTCCACTTTATTATAAATATTATACAAATCCAATAACATTTTAATAACTTTACATTTAACCTTTGTGGTCTGTAATTTTTTATCCAGAGTCACTTACTAAGTTATCGTAACTTAAACTTGTGTGGAATATCTGCAGCAACATTTATCCATACAAGATATAAAAAGGAATAATGGTATAGAAAAAAAAACACATTAATTAAGATATAACAGACGTTCCCAGTCTTGCTTTACATTAGGGCAAAAGGCTACTTACAATTTATGAACAAAATCAATATTTCCAAGGACCAGTCATCAATATCCTGACCCAGGATATTCGCTGTCGAACAATTCTCAAAGCTCAACTCACCTGCAAAAGGTCCCTCCTGTTCCAGAACTGCCACCCAGTCCCTTAAGGCTCCGGGTCCCTGCTGGACTGAAAGTAATAAAGTTAAGTCCATTGTTCACATGACTGCCCATTCAATCACTGGTCTCAGAGGTCACATTTGCATGAACGGCACGTGACTGCGGAGGCGAGTGACTTGCTGAACGGTCACATGAATGATGGATGTGACATCATCACTTCTCTGTCTGACGGGAGTCAGAAGCCCCGAGGTCTGGACCCGCAGAGCTGGAATGGCAGGTGAGGTAAGGTTTTTTTATTTCTTTATGAGCCCATCTGCTCCCCTGAGAATGTTAAATTCCTTTACATTCCGCCGTGAATCTTGCTGCAAAACCGCAGAAAATCTGCTCTAAAATATGCATTTGTTACATGGATAATTTGCTGCAGATTTCCTACTTCGCATCCTAACAGATGGCATTGGCTAAGAAAATTCACAGCAATTCGGCAACATAATAGACATTCTGTCGGTTGAAAAATCTTTACAGTTTGGAAAAACCTGTACATACGTGCTGTTTAGGATTGTTTTGTATGTTTTCTGTATTGGACTTGTCCACCATGTCTGAACATGTCCTCGCACAGTGCCCATTGAAATCAATAGGCTGCCCAGGTCCTCCAATACAACAAACACTCTTTGTAGCTCCTCATTGCTCTGGCTAATAGATGAGATCCCTGAAAAGCTGACCCCACTCTGTTAACCCTAATACTGTATTTGAAATTGGGCTTTCTAAACCAGACAACCCCTAAAGTCTAATTGGTCACAGAAATGTAACAACTGTGAGTTTTTTTTTTAAAGAGAACCTGTCCTAACGAAATGCAGTGCAATCTGCAGACAGCATGTTATAGAGCAGGAGGAGCTGAGCCGATTGATATATAGTTTTGTAGGAAAAGATTCAGTAGAACTTGCAATTTATTTATTTAAATTCCTGCTCATTCTGGGCTGTGAAGTCAAGGAGACGGTCCTATCAGGGTTCGACAGCCTTCCCTCTATGACTGTGTATACAGAGATAGCTGTCAATCACTGATAGGACCGCCTCCTTGACTATAAAGCCCAAAATAATGGTAGCGCTCATTAGTACCGGAGGACTGGAAAGTGAGATAAGCCCACATTGCCAGACCCCCATCAGACCTCAGATCAGCCGACATTGCCAGACCCCCATCAGACCTGAGGTCAGCGCTCAATGTTAGACCCCATCAGACCTCAGATCAGGTTAAAATAAAAACCTCCTCTTACCTGTCCTGCGCCACGGCTCCTCTCCACCTCCGTCAGAAGTCGCTCTCCCCTGTCTTCCCGGCATGCGCTGCTCTGTCACATGACTGCATACAGCATCAGGTCATAGTGCGCACACTAAGTCCTGACGCTGTACGAGGTCAGGACAGTAAAGTGCCAGCCCCAGGAAGGAAGACCGGGGAGGGTGAGTACCACAAGCGCTTGCGATGCTTCACTCCCTGCAACTAGTGCATACTAGTGAGTACTTCCATCAAGAAAAGGGCTCACTAGTATTCGCTTGATAAGACGCACAGCCATTTCCCCCCCACTTTTGGTGGAAAAAGTGCGTCTTATAAAATGAAAAATACAGTAAATTAAAATTTTTACTACATCTTTTCCCACAAAACTATATATCCGTCTGCTCAGTTCCTCCTGCCCTATAACATGCTGCCTGCAGATTACTTTGCATTTTCATAGTGACAGGTTCCCTTTAAAGTTTAAATGTGTAGGGGCAGTCAAAACATTTTTGAAATATATTTTATTTACTGAAATTGTACATTTCTATTAGTAAACCAGCTCTAAAGTGGCCCATTTTGAGCCTTAGCAATGCTCCTCTGTCTTCTGTTTACATAGCACAGTCAGTATTGAGCAAGTCTTCACTGTTCTGTAAACAGAGGACAGAGCGTTGCTAAGGCACTTTAGAGCTATTTTTCTAATACAAAGGTATGATTTCAGTAATTAAAGTATACTACAAAAATGTTCAGTATGACTGCCCCTACACATTAGAAATTAAAATAAAAAAATTGACAGTTACTTCACACTTTAACTTCAAAAACTAGGGATGAGCGAATCGACTTTGGATGAAACATTCGAAGTCAGTTCGCATAAAACTTTGTTTGAATACTGTACGGTTTTGGTTCCAACTTGGAATCGAAACAGAGTGTGGGAAAAGGTTTTTAACAGTAGAAATTAATTTTTGAAGTTTTTACCCGAAGTCTCGGGAGACTTTGCGAAGTAATAACGTCGGCTCATCTGAGCCAATAATTTCTAATACTGTACGGAGCGCTCTCTTCGTATAGTATTCAAACAATGTTTTATGCGAATTCCGAAGTCGATTTGCTCATCCCTAGCAAAAATCCCTAGGAAAAAATAAATAGGTAAAATAAACACAAGCACAAAACTGCATAATTAGCAGTTCTTCAACATACTATTATAAAGTGACTCACTTCCTTTATGTGTGGAAGTGACCAAAGTAATAAACTCATAGGTAAGCAGAAAATTCATACACAGGTTACAGGGGTCAAATACAGCAGCCTACAGCATCTTATAGGCAGTGAAAATACCGGCACTGACAGAAATCTGTTTGCTGTACATACTGCTTGCATATTGTCAAATTCCTTTTATGGTATTTACCCAATAATTCCCATTTGAAAAGAGAGCAATTCTGGGATCAATAAAGATATTAGTAAATTTATATAAGGGAGTTACTAAGTATGACGATTGCCTAATATTGTAGTTTAACATCCACTTTCTGCCTAAAAATATAACTAATGTTTTTGAGGTTTTTTTTTACCTGTAGTTATACCAGATTATGTTTTAACTTATGGCCGGCATAAGAAATCTATAATCTACAGTAAGCCATTCTGTAATATTAGTGGTTGAATAAATGTGGTTGATAAATCTCATTATACAAAACAATTCTAAATATACAAAACATCTCATACCGATATTATATACTCTCTAAAGGCCCTAAAGGCTATAAAGCACCTTTTTCTAATAAAATCTATACAAAATCATAACCAACAAAAGAAAGCTTGATAAAAGCCAGCAATATTATTAGAGTTAGTAGGATTTACATTGAGTGCAAAAAAGTGTGATGAGCAAAACAGTAGGCAAGCCAATAATATCAGGCACGTTAATGGAACACTGAAGTCCCGACTCATTTGTCAATCAGTCCGGCTTCTTTAATTTTAGTGTAGAAGAATTTCTCCAGGATATTTGCACATTTAAAGTATTCGCTCTCCGGTGGGTTGTACTCCCTGCAGTTTGTGAAGATTCTCTGTAGATCGGCCATGAATAGCTTCTTTGTCACATAATATCTGTTCTTCACACGTTCACTCATGGTTTTCAGATCTGGTATTCAAGAAAAAAAATTGAATGGCAGCTGAAGGCATCTGTGTTGGTCCCATGTTCATATGTACCTGCATTGCTGAGAAAAATGATGTTTTAATATATGCAAATGAGCCTCTAGGAGCAATGGGGGCGTAGCCATTACACCTAAAGGCTCAGCTCTCTCTGCAAATGCTTCGTCCTCTGCACTATGACTGACAGGGCCAGGCAGTTTAAATGTGATCACACATGGCCCTGTCAAAGTGCAGAGGGCGCAGCGGTTGCAGAGAGAGCTGAGCCTTTAGGTGTAATGGCTACGCCCCCATTGCTCCTAGAGGCACATTTGCATATATTAAAACTTCATTTTACTGGTGCCTACACTGATTGCAATTTAGCTTATTAGCTTATTTTTATATTTAAAAGTGATCCCTGCTTTTGCGCTGCTGCAGGGATGCATTTTTTCCCCCAAAAGTGGGGCGAATACTAATTCATTCATCAATACTCATTAGTACCAGAGAACCGGGAAGCGGCGAAGGCTCTGTACTCATCGCTTCCTGGTCCTCGGCTGTGCTGTGGCTGCGCACAGCGTGTGATTCAGCCGGCAGTGCCAGCAGAAAATGTGGGGAAATTTCTCGGCATATTTGCAGGGTAGCGGCCAGATCTCTGCTAAATGGGGACAGGCGGCAGTACCTGGCAATGCCAGACCCGGAGGACTCCTGAGCCTCTACTGCGGATGTAAAACTAGCCTTAGAGTTTGTATGACAAACCTACAGTGTAATAGGATTTTTAGGAAGGCAGTAGTTGTACTTATTAGGAAGGTTATAGTAGTTACTTGTGATTTACTTCTTTCAGTAGAGAATGAATAAAAAAAGTGAATGTAATTACCCATGGGGAACCTTATGACTTCATAGTATCCTGGTGCCTCAGTTCTTTTCACAGGCTCCATGAAAGGCCATGCACTCTGATGACTCTGAAATAAAGAAATTAAGTTTGTGTAGTGACCGTGCCAGGTGATTTCTGCTGGCCTATCTGACAGTGGGATATCAGAGCTCTGTGATGTATATGTTTATATGGTTTGGTGCAGGATTTCTGGATAAAAAGCAGAGTAAATCCTGCCAGGACTCCTAGAAGAGACAGTCAGAGTCCTGATTACCCTCCCCGCACAGGATAATTGACAGCTCTCGCTGTATCAGTCTGTCTACACAGAAGGCTGTAATAAGGACTCTAACTGTCTCTCCTAGGAGTCCTCTCAGGAGTTACCCTGCATTTTATTTGTAAGTCCTGCCCAAAGTCATATAAACCTGTATATCACAGAACATAGCTTCTCTCCTTCCATTATTCTCTACTCTTGGATAGGGCGGCAGAAATCAGCTAACAGCTTTGCTTTCAGTAGTATAATGAAAAGATAACTGGTATTCCAGTATTTACAGATTGAAGTGGTTGTGCAGGCCATATATACTGATGACCTATTGCAGGATAGATCATCAATACCCCCAACACAACCTCCCCCCCCCCCCCGCCGATCAGCTGTTTGACGATGAGGTGGCACTTCATGCTAGCATTGCTTCCTCTTCATTACCCTGCCCGTCATCTCCTCTGGACCAGTGGTGTAATGTAATTACAAGTACTCTCTCTATTCAAGTGAATGGAGAGAGTACTTATTACACTGCACTGCCGAAACTTCCGAGACGATGGACAATATAATGAATAGGAAGCTGATTGGCGAGGGTGCCGTGTGTTGGACCCCCACCATCAGGTATTGATGACCTAACCTGACAATAGGGTATTAATAGATATATATATATATAGCCTGCACAACCCCTTCAATGGTATATTCACATGCAGCAATTTGTTGCAGATAGCTTCTGTGACTGAAATCCAGTTCTATTTATCTGAATGTGTCAGAAACTACCGAGACAAATCTGTCACATATGAATCTGCCCTTAACCGCTTACCGACCGCCTCACGCAGGATTGCGTCCTGCGGGCGGTCGGTCTGTTCCTCCTTGACGCGCCCGCGCGTCATCTCGCGAGAGGCGAGATTTCCTGTGAACGCGCGCGCGCACGTGCGCGCGTTCACAGGATCACGTCGGGGACAAGGTAAGCTACAGCCTGCCAGCGCTGATCGTGCGCTGGCAGGCTGTAGAAGTTAAAAAAATGGCATATCAGACGCTGTTTTGTTAACAGCGTCTGATATGCTTGCTGATCGTTCCTTTGGTGGTCCCATTTGCTTGGGACCACCAAAGAAACTTTTATAAGTGCACCAAAACACCACACAGACCCCAGAACTATATAGAAAATGCCTTTTCTTGTCCGCAATTGCGGACAAGAATAGGACATGCTCTATCTTTTGCGGAGCTGCGGCCGGATGCTTGGGGGCCGAAACCCGGAAGTTTGCGGCCGCAGCTCCAGAATGCTGATGCGGCGAGCGCATAGTGTGCTCTCCGCATCACCGCCAGCCCCATTCACACTGAATGGGTCCGCATCTATTCCGCAGAATTGCGGAATAGATGCGGACATTTTTGCGGACGTGTGAATGGGGCCTTACTACTTTTTTTTTTGCACATTTTTTGGCAGAGATTTATTCATCCACATTGATCGATGTGAATGAGGAAATCTGTGCCGTTTTGTTTTTTTTTGCACATTTTTGGGCAGAGATTTTTTCATCCACATTGATTGATGCGAATGAAGAAATCTGTGCCGCTTCATTTTTTTTTCTTTTCAGTGCAGAGGCTGAACGGGAAAAAATCTCATTACCCGTCTGCTCAATATAAGGAGAATCGCAGAAACTCCTAATGCTGGCCATACGTGTAATGATTATGAGACCCTCAAATGCCAGGGCAGTACAAACACCTCACATGTGACCCCATTTTAGAGAGAAGACACCCCAAGGTATTCCGTGAGGGGTATGGCGAGTTCATGCAAAATTTTATTTTTGTCACAAGTTAGTGA
Source organism: Bufotes viridis (assembly GCA_033119425.1). Taxonomy (NCBI): domain Eukaryota; kingdom Metazoa; phylum Chordata; class Amphibia; order Anura; family Bufonidae; genus Bufotes; species Bufotes viridis. Next base: position 293,926,617 of record CM065593.1, on the reverse strand, counting down.
AATATGAGACTGTAAAAAAAAAAAAAAATCAATTTCCGCTAACTTGTGCCAAATTTTTTTTTCTGTGAACTCGCCATGCCCCTCACGGATTACCTTGGGGTGTCTTCTTTCCACAATGGGGTCACATGTGGGGTATTTATACTGCCCTGGCATTTTAGGGGTCCTAAAGCATGAGAATCCAAATGCGTAAAAATGCCCTGTGAAATCCTAAAGGTACTCATTGGTTTTAGGGCCCTTTGCGCATCTTGGCTGCAAAAAGTGTCACACATGTGGTGTCGCCGTACTCAGGAGAAGTAGAGCAATGTGTTTTGGGGTGTATTTTATATATACCATGCTGGTGTGAGAAATATCTCTGTAAACGACAACTTTTACATTTTTTATTCAAAGTTGTCAGTTTACAGAGATATTTCTCACACAAAGTATGGGTATATGTAAAAATACACCCCAAAACACATTGCCCTACTTCTCCTGAGTACGGCGATACCACATGTGTGCCACTTTTGCAGCCAAGATGCGCAAGGGGCCCTAAAACCAATGAGTACCTTTAGAGGGCATTTTACGCATTTTCTTCTCACGCTTTAGGGCCCCTAAATGCCAGGGCAGTATCAATACCCACATGTGACCTCATTTTGGAAAGAAGACACCCCAAGGTATTCGCTGAGGGGCATAGTGAGTCCATGAACAATTTAACTTTTTGTCAAAAGTTAGCAGAAAGGTAGACTTTATGAGAAAAACAATAAAAATCAATTTCCGCTAACTTGTGCCAAAAAAATCTTCTATGAACTCGCCATGCCCCTCACAGAATACCTTGGGGTGTCTTCTTCCAAAATGGGGTCACATGTGGGGTATTTATACTGCCCTGGCATTTTAGGGGCCCTAAAGCGTGAGAAGAAAATGCGTAAAATGCCCTTCCTAAAAGGTACTCATTGGTTTTAGGGCCCTTTGCGCATCTTGGCTGCAAAAGTGGCACACATGTGGTATCGCCGCACTCAGGAGAAGTAGGGCAATGTGTTTGGGGTGTATTTTGCATATACCCATACTTTGTGTGAGAAATATCTCTGTAAATTGACAACTTTGAATAAAAATGTAAAAAGTTGTCGTTTACAGCAATATTTCTCACACGCAGCATGGGTATATGTAAAAATACACCCCAAAACACATTGCCCTACTTCTCCTGAGTTCGGCGATACCACATGAGTGGCACTTTTTGCAGCCAAGGTGCACAAAGGGGCCCTAAACCAATGAGTACCTTTAGGATTTCACAGGCCATTTTTACGCATTTGGATTCTCACGCTTTAGGGGCCCCTAAAATGCCAGGGCAGTATAAATACCCCACATGTGACCCCATTTTGGAAAGAAGACACCCCAAGGTATTCCGTGAGGAGCATGGCGAGTTCACAGAATTTTTATTTTTGGCACAAGTTAGCGGAAATTGATATATATATTTTTTTATTTTGTTTTTTTACAAAGTCTCATATTCCACTAACTTGTGACAAAAATAAAATTTTACATGAACTCGCCATGCCCCTCACGGAATACCTTGGGGTGTCTTCTTCCAAAATGGGGTCACATGTGGGGTATTTATACTGTCCTGGCATTTTAGGGGCCCCTAAAGCGTGAGAAGAAGTCTGGAATCCAAATGCGTAAAAATGCCCTGTGAAATCCTAAAGGTACTCATTGGTTTTAGGGCTCTTTGCACTAGCCTGCAAAAGTGTCACACATGTGGTATCCCGCACTCAGGAGAAGTAGGGCAATGTGTTGGGGTGTATTTTATATATACCCATACTGTGTGTGAAAATATCTCTGTAAACGACAACTTTTAAAAATTTTATACAAAGTTGTCAGTTTACAGAGATATTTCTCTCACCCAACATGGGTATATGTAAAAATACACCCTAAAACACATTGCCCTACTTCTCCTGAGTACGGCGATACCACATAAGTGACACTTTTTGCAGCCTGGTGCGCAAAGGGCCCAAATTCCAACGAGTACCTTTAGGTTTTACATGGCGGCTCACAATTTAGCCCCGCCTAAAATGCCAGAACAGTACAAACACCCCACAAATGACCCCATTTTGGAAAGTAGACACCCCAAGGTATTCACTGAGGGGCATAATGAGTCCGTCTGAGATTTCTTTTTTTTGCCAGAAGTTAGCAGAAATTGAAACTTTTTTTTTTTTTTTTTTCTCAGAAAGTGTCATTTTCCGCTAACTTGTGAAAAAAATGAAATGATACATGAACTCACCATGCCCCTCCGCGAATACTTTGGGGTGTCTTCTTTCTAAAATGGTGTGATTTGGGGGTATTTATACTATCCTGACATTCTAGCACCTGAAGAAACATGACAGGGGCTCAGAAAGTCAGAGCTGCTTCAAAATGCAGAAATTCACTTTTTTGCACCATAGTTTGTAAACGCTATAACTTTTACCCAAACCAATAAATATACACTTATTGGACTTTTTTATCAAAGACATGTAGAACAATAAATTTAGAGAAAAATTTATATAGAAATGTAGTTTTTTTGAAAAATTTTACAACAGAAAGTGAAAATGTCATTTTTTTGCAAAAATTTCGTTAAATTTGTATTAATGGCAAAAAAAGTAAAAATGTCAGCAACAATGAAATACCACCAAATGAAAGCTCTATTAGTGAGAAGAAAAGGAGGTAAAATTCATTTGGGTGGTAAGTTGCATGACGGAGCAATAAACGGTGAAAGTAGTGTAGTGCGGAATTGTAAAAAGTGGCCTGGTCATTAAGGGTGTTTAAGCTAGGGGGGCTGAAGTGGTTAATGGCATTTTCTGTTATCCATTGTTACATAACTGTGGCAGCCAATTACTGACTGCAGTGGGTACAAACCTGAGTTTGGTATGTAATGCATTTCACATTTTTTTACGGTAATTGTTATGTTTAGAGGATAGAAAACGCACTTAAATTAAATCCATCAAGAAATAAATAAAAAATGCGGCTTTGGCCCCATTCACACGTCCGCAATTCTGTTCCGCATTTTGCGGAACGGAATTGCGGACCCATTCATTCCTATGGGGACAGATAATGTCCCGCCCGGGTCCGCAATTGCGGATCCGCACTTCCGGCTCCGCAATCGCGTTCCAGAAAAATATAGAACATGTCCTATTCTTGTCCGCAATTGCGGACAAGAAAAGGTATTTTCTATGAGAGTGCCGGTGATGTGTGGTCCGCAAAATGCGGAAGGCACATTGTCGGTGTCCGTGTTTTGCGGATTCGTGGATCCGCAAAACACACACGGACGTGTGAATGTAGCCTTTTACATAGGGTAGTAATCTGGATTTGCATCCACCAGATCCTTATTACTTGTATGACGGCATCATGTTGATTAGACATGATACTCCCTTTGTTAGGTACTACTGGATACAAAAGTGGGACTGTATAAATTACAGCTTGGAATGTGGGAAAGGATCAATGAAAATCTGGGCCAATGTTTTCCAATCTGTGGCTGTCCAGCTGTGGCAAAACTACAACTCCCATCATGCCCTGACATGCTGGGGCTATCAGGGTACGATAGAAGTTTTAGATTTGCAACAGCTGGAGAGCCACATGTTGGAGATCAGTGATCTAGGCAAATATTCCATTTTCCCTAGAATTATGCTTTATAATAAATATGTATCTTCATTCAGAAAGGCCTATCCACTGACATAGATGACTACTACTACTACTACTACAAGCATGGTGAGATCAGTAATATAACACCTCACTGAGCGAGATAGGGCAGGCAATAGGTTAAATCGGCTGAAGAAGAAATACAAGTATCTGTGCACTCACCTTCACCTGCTGCAGAATATTTTTCAGTGTATTGTACAGCTGATCTGCATCTTTTGGCTCTTTACTTGAAATAAAAAATATAAAGCAATGTTAAAAGAAAACAAGTACAAATAAGGACACCATTACACTAGTGCATCCCAGCTGTGGCGACCACATTGCTGTTACCACTAACTGTCCCTGCACTGTTTTTTCAGTCGCAGAATACAGGTGCGGCCTGGCAGTTAGCAGTATATGTGGCTCGGCTCCCTTAGGCCCTATTCACAAGGCCGTATTTGTAGTCCGCATCTGGTCCGCATTTTTTCCTGATCACACATGGACCCATTCATTTCTTTAGGTCCACAAAAATAAATGGACAGAACACCATGTGGTGTCCACATCCGTATGTCCGTCTGCAGTTCTGCAAAAAAGATAGAACATGTCCGGTTCTTGTGCACTTTGCGTACAAGGATAGGGATTATTTGTTTTTGCGGACTGCAAAATACATAGGTTCGTGGAATGCACCAGTAAACTAGCAGTCCCACAAAAATGTTTTATTCTGTGACCTGTTAGGAAGGTACATGATGTAATATGTAATATTTGTGAGTTATCCTCTCCCTTCTGATCCTAAGCTGCATCATGTGACCAACTCTCACAGGATAGGAAGTCAGTTACTTCTCTATTCATTCCTATGAGACTGACATTGAGGCTCCCATAGGAATACATAGAGAAACAGACTTCCTGTCCACACATAAGATGCTGTGTTATTTGGAAAGTCTGATTGTTGGTCACATGACACAGCTGAGGATCAGAAGGTAGGTTATAACTCACGAATACAGACACCGGTAAGAAGATTACATTCACTACAGATTACCTTTCTAGCAGGTCAGAGAATAACATGTTTTGCTGGAGTTCTCCTTTAAGCGGAATTAAGTCTGTTTATTTCAAAATCAAAATGTTTGGTACTTTATTAGATTAGAAGTAATGTAAAGGCTATGGACACCTTGGGGATCAAAAATATAATTTCCAGTTGATATTTATCAATTTTTAACATTTTCGTCTTCTAGTTTTCACTGATCTATATACTGTTCTTTCTGCATTGCATTAAAATCCATCAAAGAGCTGCTCTATAGGCCCGATCTGCAGCCCTATCTGTACTTTCGTAACAGCGCATAAACACTCATTCAAGTTCTTATCAAACTTAAATACCGGTTTAAATGAGTGATGAAAATTTTAATAAAGACCAATTGGTGTCCATAAGAAAACGTGGTGTGATGTTTAACAAGCAGGATATGCTCAACCTATATACAGTTGTGCATGTATATAGGGGAGCACATCCTGCACATGTAGTCCGTTGCTAGGGGCAATCAAGAGCAAAAAATGCATACAATGGAAGATGCCAGCAACAGACTACAAGTACCACAATAACCATCCTACATACGATAACAATAATGTGGATGTGGAGAACCATCAAAAACATAGCCATAGCAAAGGCAGGTGCGCTCTGCGGCAATACTAAACCCTCACACTGATGTAAAATTGAGAGGTTAGTTCGACATATCCTACTAGGAGGACATGTCTTAAGCTCGGACACCACGGCAAGGTCTCTCAAGTAGCCCGAGGCCCTACCACACTACTTGAGAGACCTTGCCGTGGTGTCCGAGCTTAAGACATGTCCTCCTAGTAGGATATGTCAAACTAACCTCTCAATTTTATCAGTGTGAGGGTTTAGTATTGCCGCAGAGTGCACCTGCCTTTGCTATGGTTGTTTTCAATTGGTGCCCATAGCCTTTAAAGGGGTTAGGCCATGAGTAATGTAAAAAATGCAAATCCAACATCATATAGTACATGGCACGCCCTTTTTAACAAAGCCAGAACCAGCCCTGTACTTCACCAGAGCTCTCCTCATTCATTGCTTTAATTGCTCTGCTAGATCCTATTCATGCTGACAGCTCAGGGGGTGTGTCCTTTCTGGTGCAAACCTCTTCATGTAACTGTCACAGCCTATAACATGAACATGTGCGCTTAGTAGTTGGATGTGAATATTACTATACAGCTCAAACACCAGGTGGCGCCGTTGGTGGTATTGGAGTATATTTGTAACAGAAAGTAAATTATAAAAGTAACTAGTGTTTAATGCTGAATTATATTAAAATAACATTTAATTTAATGGTGGGACAACCCATTTCCGTAAAGCTGTCTGTAAATGTGCAGGGTTTGGTGAGATTTGTTCAGATTTTTAATGCAGTGTTTGAAGCCAAAGCCAGGAATGGATTAAAAAATAAAGAGAAGACGTAGTATCTGTGCTATATAGTTAAAGGACAGATTTGTACCTATGACACTGGCTAACCTGTCGCTTGGCAGCTGAAGGTCTCTGTGTTGGTCCCATGTTCATAGGTGCTCGCATTGCTGAGAAAAATGAAATTTTATTTAATGAAAATGAGCCTCTAGGAGCAACGGGGGCGTTACCATTACACCTAGAGGCCCTGCTCATTGCCTGGCCCTGTTAATCAAAGTGCAGAGGGAATAGCAGTTGCAGAGAGAGCAGAGCCTCTAGGTGTAATGGTAACGCCCCTGTTGCTCCTAGAGGCTCATTTGCATATATTAACACTACATTTTTCTCAGCAATGCAGACACATATGGACATGGGACCAGCACAGATGTCTTCATAGGTACAAGTCCGCTGACAGATGCCCGTTAATCTCTCTTTATGATCCCCTCTTACTTTGGACTTGTACATGACCCGCTCATGCACAGATACCCTAAAGCCATATAGGAGCACAATGAAAAGCATTATATTATGATTTTATTACTTCAGTACTCTTGAAAACTAAGAAACGTCTATAGTCAAATAAGACTTCTCTGCTTCCCACGTGACAGGCAATGAACATGAACAGGTTGATAAAAAGAGACATACTGCAATAATATCACTGAAAGGTAATCTACCTTCTATCTTTTATGATTGGCTTCCATCCCGTCTCTCCTGTAAGAGAATACAAGAAAAATGACAGCCCACAACCGCATTTACATGGTGACTTATATTTAACCTCAGCGATATTCCTGAGTGTTACAGCTAATATATAACCATCTGTACAGCAGCGAAGCAAAATACTATAATGACATACTATCGCTGTGCGGAAACATTTCTCAGCAGTCACATGAGCTGGATTTACAGTACCGATCCATACAAATCAAAAATGTCAGACAGCAGAATAAAGAAAGCCATTCGTATGGCATATAACTACGAGAGGAGCTGCCATGGAGGTGAAGTATGCTGTTGAGTTTTGTCAGGGGCAGCAAAGTGGCCTGCGTGGACTACTTATAGCACTGAAGGACCCAATGGTATCAGCCGTCCAACCAGACACCATGATCTCTGTTGTGGCATTGGTGTTGGCAAATCTGGAGGATGGTGGTGGGTCGTAAGACGACCCTGTTTTAGCCACCAGAAAACACAGACACTCCCATGTTAGACCACAAATCGCAGAGGTTGATCCTTACCCTTAAAAAGCTGAAGCATTAGACGCTTCAGGAGCCCAAGGCAGAGGATTTCTATCCCGATTCCTATACTTGATGTGGTGCACACTACACCCTAGCATCTCAGTGCTGAGGCCAATGATTGGCTACAGTGATCACACAGAAGTTTTTTTTTATATTATCACATTCCCTGCACTTTAACCCTGGGAACACACCTAAGCGTTTTTCAGCGCGTTCAAACGCGCTGAAAAACGCACAACAAGTGAAAACCCATGTATTCCAATGGACATGGTTCACACTTGAGCGTTTTACAGCGCGTTTGAACGCGCAGAAAAATGCCAAACGCAAACGCTTGTGCATGTGCTTCTTTGGGGCATTTGCCCAAGCGTTTGCACCCATTGAAAAGCATGGGAACGCGCATATAAGAAAATATGCGCGTTTTCCGCTTCAAAAACGCGCATATGATCGCGCGTTTTTGTAGTAAAACCCAGCAGAAAGGCAGAATCTCCACCCACCTTTGCTGGGTGGGGATTCTTTTTTTCTGCAAACTGTAAGCTGTCAATCAAAAAAACGCCCCAAATACAAGCGTTGCAAAAATACAAAAACGCCGAAAAAAACGCGCGTTTTCCGTGGAAAAAACACTCAAAAAAACGCCTGATTCAAAAACGCCTAGGTGTGTTCCCAGCCTAAAGGGGCTTTCCAGTTAATCCTTTCCATGAGATAAGTCACTATTAGGGTCCATTCACACGTCCGTGAATGAGTCTGCACCGTTCCGCAATTTTGCGGAACGGGTGCGGACCCATCCATTCTCTATGGGGCAGGAATGGATGCGGAAAGCACACAGTGTGCTGTCTGCATCCACATTTCCGGAGTGCCCCCCCGAACTTCCGGTCTGTGGCGATTGCGGACAAGAATAGGCAATTCTATGGGGGTGCCGGCCGGGTGTATTGCGGATCCGCAGTACACTACGGACGTGTGAATGGACCCTTAGACTGTTGGAGGTCCAACGTCTGGCTCTCGAGAATGCGCCCTATATGCTAAAATGAATGGCGCTGCATGGCGAGCATGCACACTGCTGCTCCACTCATCTCTGTGTCTATGTGACTGCCAGAGTTAGAGGTGGCGATTGGCTGTAGCTGCACTGCACAGGCTCAACTTGCCGCTCCGTTTTGGGGTACAAGACTGCCGTTCTTGTGATCGGTGAGGGCGTCAGGACTCCTACCCCCACCGATCTAATAGTTAGCCCCTATCTTATGGAAAGGAGATAACTTCACCTAACTGGAATACTATTTTAAGTCAATTCAGATAAAGGGATACAAGGACTGCTTTATAACAGGGGTACATCTTGTCTCTTGTGATGTGTGAGGTCAACATGTGGCAAATCTATTAAAGGGAGTCTTTCACCCCAAATAAGCAATTTCTAACAGTTAGACCATTCTGATCAATATAGCCCCCACATTAAAATGCTTCTTACCCTAATGCTGTCCGATCCACAGATCTTCTTAAAATCACTTTTATTTGGTATGCAGATTTCTGGTGAAGGTGCCCAGGGGCGGCGTTGTAACGGCCGGTGCCCAGGCCCCGCGGTCATTTTCATATGATACCACTCCCCTCTTCACCCAGTCGGCCCGCCCTGTGTCTTGATCTTCTCCTCCTTCTTTCCCGCACCTGCGCCGTGGAACGGAGTCTCCGCGCCTGCGCACTGGTTTTCCCTTTACTGGCTGAAGCATCAGAGTGCGCAGGCGCAGGCCCGTACATAAGTTCAGAACAGCCCTCTGAAGCGGCACTTGCTGAACAGTGACATGCAGGCCTGCACCTGCGCACTGGCCACTCCGATGCTTCTGCCAGTAAAGGGAAAACCAGTGCGCAGGCGCAGAGGCCCCATTCCACGGCGCAGGCGCGGGAAAAAAGGAGGAGAAGATCAAGACACAGGGCGGGCTGACTGGGTGAAGAGGGGAGTGGTATCATATGAAAATGACCGCGGAGCCTGGGCACCGGCCGTTACAACGCCGCCCCTGGGCACCTTCACCAGAAATCTGCATACCAAATAAAAGTGATTTTAAGAAGATCTGTGGAACGAACAGCATTAGGGTAAGAAGCATTTTAATGTGGGGGCTGTATTGATCAGAATGGTCTAACTGTTAGAAATTGCTTATTTGGGGTGAAAGACTCCCTTTAACCACTTGCCGCCACGCTAACGCCGATGGGCGTCAGCGCGGCGGCTCTCTCAGGTCTCAGTCACGCCTATCGGCGTCATCTCGTGAGACCTGAGATTTCACATGAACGCGCGCGTGTCGTGCGCGCGCGTTCATGTGATCGGAGCCGGGACAACTGAAACTACAGCCTGCCAGCGCTGATCATGCGCTGGCAGGCTGTAGATGCGGAAAAAAACGCATTTAAATCGCATATCAGACGCTGTTTTTTAAACAGCGTCTGATATGCCTGCTATCTCAGCTCGTCTGGTGGTCCCTTTGTTTGGGACCACCAGAGGAAACTATAGAAAAAGTGCATCAATCACTACACACACCCCCCACCCCCATCACTGATTAACCCCTGATCACCCATGTCACCCCCTGATCACCCCGTCACCCCCTGTCACTAATAACCCCCTACAGGCTCATTCAGACGTCCGTATGTGTTTTGCGGATCCATGGATCTGCGGATCCACAAAATACGGACACCGGCAATGCGCTTTCCGCATTTTGCAGATCCGCACAGAACTATATAGAAAATGCTTTTTCTTGTCCGCAGTGCGGACAAGAATAGGACATGTTCTATATTTTTGCGGAACGGAAGTGCAGACCCGGAGCGCGGATCCGTAATTCCGGATCCGAGCGGGACAAAGTCTGTCCCCATAGAAATGAATGGGTCCGCAATTCCGTTCCGCAAACAAAATTTCGGACGTGTGAATGGGACATAAGGGTCCCGTTATCACCGTCAGTTAGTTAGCTACTTGTTAGGTAGCTAGCGCCCAGCCCACCGCACCGCAGTCACTGATTTTGGCAGAGATTTTTTCATCCACATTGATCGATGCGAATGAAGAAATCTGTGCCGTTCATTTTTTTTTTTTCAGCGCAGAGGCTGAACGGAAAAAAAATCTCATTACCCGTGTGCTCAATATACGGAGAATCGCAGAAACTCCTAATGCTGGCCATACGTGTAATGATTGCGGAGACCTTCAAATGCCAGGGCAGTACAAAAACCCCACATGTGACCCCATTTTAGAAAGAAGACACCCCAAGGTATTCCGTGAGGGGTATGGGGAGTTCATGTAAAATTTTATTTTTGTCACAAGTTAGTGGAATATGAGACTTTGTAAAAAAAATATATATATATATCAATTTCCGCTAACTTGTGTCAAAATTTTTTTTTTATGTGAACTCGCCATGCCCCTCACGGAATACCTTGGGGTGTCTTCTTTCCAAAATGGGGTCACATGTGGGGTATTTATACTGCCCTGGCATTTTAGGGGTCCTAAAGCGTGAGAATCCAAATACGTAAAAATGCCCTGTGAAATCCTAAAGGTACTCATTGGTTTTAGGGCCCTTTGCGCATCTTGGCTGCAAAAAGTGGCACATATGTGGTATCGCCGAACTCAGGAGAAGTAGGGCAATGAGATTTGGGAGTATTTTTATATATACCCATGCTGTGTGTGAGAAATATCGCTGTAAATGACAACTTTTTACATTTTTTATTCAAAGTTGGCAATTTACAGAGATATTTCTCTCACCCAGCATGGGTATATGTAAAAATACACCCCAAAACACATTGCCCTACTTCTCCTGAGTACGGCGATGCCACATGTGTGACACTTTTGCAGCCAAGATCGCAAAGGCCCAAATTCCAATGAGTAACTTTAGGAGGGCATTTTACACATTTTCTTCTCACGCTTTAGGGCCCCTAAAATGCCAGGGCAGTATAAATACCCCACATGTGACCCCATTTTGGAAAGAAGACACCCCAAGGTATTCGCTGAGGGGCATAGTGAGTCCATGAAAAATTCAACTTTTGTCAAAAGTTAGCGGAAAGGGAGACTTTGTGAGAAAAAACAATAAAAAATCAATTTCCACTAACTTGTGCCCAAAATTTTTTTCTATGAACTCGCCATGCCCCTCATGGAATACCTTAGGGTGTCTTCTTTCCAAAATGGGGTCACATGTGGGTATTTATACTGCCCTGGCATTTTAGGAGCCCTAAAGCATGAGAAGAAAATGCGTAAAATGCCCTCCTAAAAGGTACTCATGGGAATTTGGGCCCCTTTGCGCATCTTGGCTGCAAAAAGTGTCACTCATGTGGTATCGCCGTACTCAGGAGAAGTAGGGCAATGTGTTTTGGGGTGTATTTTTACATATACCCATGTTGGGTGAGAGAAATATCTCTGTAAACTGACAACTTTGTATAAAAAATTTAAAAAGTTGTCGTTTACAGCGATATTTCTCACACACAGTATGGGTATATGTAAAAATACACCCCAAACACATTGCCCTACTTCTCCTGAGTACGGCGATACCACATGAGTGACACTTTTGCAGCCAAGATGCAAAGGCCCTAAAACCAATGAGTACCTTTAGATTTCACAGGCATTTTTACGCATTTGGATTCTCACGCTTTAGGTTCCCTAAAATGCCAGGTGAGTATAAATACCCCACATGTGACCCCATTTTGGAAAGAAGACACCTCAAGGTATTCCGTGAGGGGCATGGCGAGTTCACAGAATTTTTTTTTTTGGCACAAGTAAGCGGAAAATGAGATATATATATTTTTTATTTAGTTTTTACAAAGTCTCATATTCCACTAACTTGTGACAAAAATAAAATTTTACATGAACTCACCATACCCCTCACGGAATACCTTGGGGTGTCTTCTTTCTAAAATGGGGTCACATGTGGGGTATTTATACTGCCCTGGCATTTTAGGGGCCTCTAAAGCGTGAGAAGAAGCCTGGAATCCAAATGCGTAAAAATGCCCTGTGAAATCCTAAAGGTACTCATTGGTTTTAGGGCCCCTTTGCGCACCCAGGCTGCAAAAAAGTGTCACACATGTGGTATCGCCGTACTCAGGAGAAGTGGGGCAATGTGTTTTGGGGTGTATTTTTATATATACCCCTGCTGGGTGTGAGAAATATCTCTGTAAACGACAATTTTTAAATTTTTTTATACAAAGTAGTCAGTTTACAGAGATATTTCTCTCACCCAACATGGGTATATGTAAAAATACACCCCAAAACACATTGCCCTACTTCTCCTGAGTACGGCGATACCACATGAGTGCCACTTTTTGCAGACTGAGTGCGCAAAGGGCCCAAACTCCAACGAGTACCTTTAGGTTTTACATGGCGGCTCACAATTTAGCCCCGCCCAAAATGCCAGAACAGTAAACACACCCCACAAATGACCCCATTTCGGAAAGTAGATACCCCAAGGTATTCACTGAGGGGCATAATGAGCCCGTATGAGATATTTTTTTTTTGCCAGAAGTTAGCAGAAATGGAAACTTTATTATTATTTTTTTCCTCAGAAAGTGTCATTTTCCGCTAACTTGTGAAAAAAATGAAATGATACATGAACTCACCATGCCCCTCCGCGAATACTTTGGGGTGTCTTCTTTCTAAAATGGTGTCATTTGGGGGTATTTATACTATCCTGACATTCTAGCACCTGAAGAAACATGACAGGTGCTCAGAAAGTCAGAGCTGCTTCAAAATGCCGAAATTCACTTTTTTGCACCATAGTTTGTAAACGCTATAACTTTTACCCAAACCAATAAATATACACCTATTGGACTTTTTTTTTATCAAAGACATGTAGAACAATAAATTTAGAGAAAAATTTATATAGAAATGTAGTTTTTTTTGAAAAATTTTACAACAGAAAGTGAAAAATGTCATTTTTTTTGCAAAAATTTCGGTAATTTTTGATTTATAGCAAAAAAAGTAAAAATGTCAGCAGCAATGAAATACCACCAAATGAAAGCTCTATTAGTGAGAAGAAAAGGAGGTAAAATTCATTTGGGTGGTAAGTTGTATGACCGAGCAATAAACGGTGAAAGTAGTGTAGTGCGGATTTGTAAAAAAGGGCCTGGTCACTAGGGGGGTATAAACCTGTGGTCTTCAAGTGGTTAAGAGCTGCGCAACTTTTAACTAACTCCTCCACTTTGGCTTGTGTAAAAAAAAAAAAGACTATTGTAAATGTGAGAGGCATTTTGAACAGTCTATTGCATAAGCCCCATTGTGAATAGAAAACTTATATCCAAAAGAGTGCAAATACAAATGTAAAATACATCACAAAAAAAGGAGATACATACGGATTCCAGGGATACTTTCAATTGGTATCTGCCGCACCCCTTCTTTGAAGCATGACAAGCCGGGGTACACCTTCCTTATCTGTGCTTGTTTCCTTTCAATCATTTTTTTGATGATCTATAATAACATTTATTTCTGTTTAGTCATCAGGAATTATAACACATCATTTTATGAACATTGCAACTTAAAGGCATTCTGTGGTTTCTAGATATTGATGACCTATCCTTTGGTGGGGGTCCAATACCAGGTCTCATAGCAGCTGCCAACTAAGGGCTCGTTCACAAAAACGTTTTTTGCGTTCCATATACGGGCCTTTTTTTTGCGTTCAGTATATGGAACCATTCCATTGAAATGAGTCAAGTCCTATTATTGCCCGCAAATCATTTTCGGTGGCTCCATTCAAGTTAATGGGGCTGTAAAAAAAACGTATCCGTTCTGTTTTTGCAGAAGCATCTATTGAAAATTTTATGCCCAGTCCAAATTTTCAATATACTTACTGTTAAAACATTATTATATGCTTGCGTTTCCGTTTGAAATCCGCAAAAAATGGATCACAAACGAAAACCAAACAGAAACCAAAAACGGAAAAACTGATCCGTTAAAAACGGACCGCAAAACCTTACGGTCGTGTGAATGAGCCCTAACTCAGAGAACAGGGTTAGTAGCACAGCTCCGTCCTCTGTTTAGTGGCTTTGCTGGGTTACTGCCAAGCTCCACAGCCCAGTAATCAAAATGTTAATGTCACATTAAAGGGGTTTTCCGAGATCTTTTTACTGATGACCTATCCTGCCTTTAAGTGCCAATAATATACTTGCTCTGACTCCTCTATAGGAGATTTGTGTGCTGTGTGAACAACGCTGTACAAATTTTATTCACATCACTAAATGTACATGAGGTTAGCAGCTTTTTCATTATGACACAGTTGAATTTGGTTCCTTTGATAAATCAGTATCCGATCGGTGGAGGTCTGACACCCAGGACTCCTGCCGATCAGCTGCTTGAGAAGGCATTGGCGCTCATAGTACAGCTCTTCTAGGCCATGTGATGTCACATTCACAGGGAACGCAGGGGCTGTGGCATCTATAGAGAACTTAAAGGGGTATTCTCACCTTAGACATTAACGGTATATCCATAGAACATGTCATAAATATCTAAAAGATGTAGGTTCCATCTCTGGGACCTGCACCTATCTCAAGAACAGAGGCCCCTCAATGCCGCCATATCCATGCTGCGGCTGAATGCAGAAGTGGATGCCTTTAAACTTCTGTGACACATGAAATCTCTGCCACCAGGTTCCAGAGAAATGTGTTCAGATTCTCAACTGTAAAAATCGGAAATCTGTCACAAAGCGGTTAGAAGCTCATATACTGTTTTTCAAATTTAGAAGTTCAATTTCAGAGTTCACTGAAATCACTTTTTGACCTTTCTGAAGTTATTATGACATATAAAAAGATCCATTTCTGGTGGATTTTACCTTCAATGAAAAAGAAAAAATCTCCAAGATGAAAAAGTGCTTTTTTTTTTTTTTTTTTTTACAATATTAAAATAATTTTATTTGAACTGCAGAACATTTTAGGAAAAAAAGGAAAGAAGACAGTAGTAGTGGGCGAGCCATGAAGCCTGTACATACTGAATGGTATACTGACGTCACTGTGGACAGGCTGATAATGTAATTACGCAGAAATCTACAAATGTAGATGAATTCTTCAAATGTGCAAACGTTTCACAGTTGAAGACAATGACCACAATTTATGGCACGGCTGCCATGGTCATGCTACAAGACTGGCATTGCTTTCACAGTTGTTCTTATATAACTCTTAACTTTAATTATCATTTGATCAATGCAGGTATTTGTCTACGAGGTTAAGTATTTAATTTTCCAAGCTGAAATGTAATTAACATTTCCCAGGAATTCAATGATTGGATTCCTTAATGGCTTCAATTTTACGCTTTGCTGATTTATAATAACATCATGGAAGTCATCTATTCAGTATCACGGATTATTGATTCTGCTGGCAGCTGATGAAATGTCATTCACTGACAATATTAAGTGTGGCGCCATAAATACGGTAATCTTTTACTTTTATTTAATGAGGAGTATTATACACTTATCAGCCATGGTTGTATTTATGGCAAAACGGGAGGCAAGAAGTCAAAAGCGGTGGCACTGCCGCACCTGATGCGACACGAATCCGATTCTTCTACCGAAACACCAGCTGAAAAGGGGGCATGCAGCAGGGCAAGCAGGTAAATCCTTTCAGTGGTGCTCAGCACTAGACAAGCAACAGAGGGAACACGATCTTCACAAGGGAGGAGTAAAGAAGTGTGACACTCACCCAGGATAGTTATGTGCAGGTTTCTTTATTAAGTTCAAGAAAAGTGGAACTGTACTGCGGGTACGGGGCGGACAACCTCCACGCGCGTGGTAGGTGGCGTTTTGCGCGTGGACTCGCGTTTCCTCGTGCCGCAGGAAGCGCGAGTCCACGTGCGAAAAGGCTGACGCCGCCTGCCACACATGTGGAGGTTGTCCGCCCCGTACCCGCAGTACAGTTCCACTTTTCTCGAACTTAATATAAGAACCTGCACGTAACTATCCTGGGTGAGTGCCGCACTTCTTTATTCCTCCCTTGTGAAGATCATGGTTGTTTTTAGCCATGTTCAAAATCTTACTTTAAGGACTGTAGTATTGTTGAACTTAAAGGGGTTCTGGCTGGGGGCGGGCTCCATCTTGATTGACATCTTCCCCCGGCCGCGCCGCGCGCTGTACTGAACGCGCACGTCGCCGCGCATGCGCCCTGGTGACTTCTTCCTGGCAAGTATACTATACTGGCCAGGAAGAAGTCACCATAGCGCTTGCGCGGCGTCGGCGTGCGCTTTCAGGACTGCGCGCGGCCCGGCTGGGAGAAAATAAGAAGTCGTCTGCGCAAGCGCGGCCACCGTGATTCGGGAGGAGAGCGGTGGCCGTAACCAGGGGAGACGGAAGACAAAAGTCAGGTAAGTATATCTTAAATTTCTTCTAAGGGGTAGGAATTAGTTAATTAAACATATTTAGAAAAATGATCACTGTTAAATCATTAAGATGGGAATACCCCTTTAAAAGGCCATTTAAAGGGGTTGTCATGTGAAAAATATTCTACATTTTTCAAACCAGCACCTGGATCTAAATACTTTTGTAATTGCATGTAATAAATTATGTAGTATACCCCTGAGTTATTAAATGAAATCTATTTGTACAGCACCACCTGCTGTTTGTTTTTTTCCTTAATTTTTATGTCCACTTCACTAAGGGGGAATCACATGTTCAGTTCCATCCTTTAATTCCCACCAGCCCTATATTCTGTTACAAGCTGTGACAGTTACAAGGAGAGAGTAAGGACATGCCCCTGAGAAAGGACACACCCCTTGAGCTGACGGCTTGAAATAAATCTAGCAGAGCAATTGGAGTAATGAATGCGAGACCTCTGGATCCATGTGAGGTACGGGGCTGGTTCCTGCTGTTATAAAAAGTTTGTCATTTACTATATGATGTCTGATTTTCACTTTTTACATTACTCATGGGATAACCTCTTTTTTACGGTATATCCACTTTATATACTATAAATGTTTGACAAGTGTGGGTCAAACCTCAGGGAATCACCCCCAACTCTAGAACAGGGCCTCATCTTGCG
Organism: Bufotes viridis; assembly: GCA_033119425.1. Taxonomy (NCBI): domain Eukaryota; kingdom Metazoa; phylum Chordata; class Amphibia; order Anura; family Bufonidae; genus Bufotes; species Bufotes viridis. Next base: position 293,909,400 of record CM065593.1, on the reverse strand, counting down.
ATCACTGCAAATGGAGAGGTGGCAGAGCATGTGCAATTTTCTCGATTTACTTCTAGAGGATTTCCAAAAAATAGCAAAAAATAAAAATAAAAATAGCTACTTTCAGAACTGTCGCAGAAGTGAATTGATAAAACCGCACAGCGCAGCCACTACATTCCTGCAAGGCAATACCCCATTCTCCCGCCAGAGGCAGCCCTTCCAGGCTTTGTGCCTGGTGTGATAATGATTTCCCTGGTGACAGATGTCGTTTGAGTTAAAATCAAGTATAAATGACGGTCACTCATATACTGTACCTCTTTCTGCTTCTTAATGATGCAAGAGAATTCAGTGTATGGAATTCTGGGATTTAACTCGCATCCCATTAAAGTGGCTCCTTCATAGTCCTTAATGTATCCAACATACCTTGCTTTAGGTACTTTAATATCTTTAGAAAAGCCCTAAAATATGGAATGAAAAGTAGAGGAAATGAATTGAAATCACTAGCATTGTCTGTTTTATAAGATCTAACCTGATCCTACAGATGAAACACATGTATTAAGATGGGCTACAATTTGCATTATTTTTCAGAAACTTTCTGGCTCAGCCTTTTCCCAGTTAATCTTTCCCAATTTTAGAGCATGTATGTGGTGCGACTTTTTTATTTATTTTATTTTTTTACAAAATACTGGCACAAAACTAAAGATAAATTCTTTCCAAAGTCTATGATCAAGTGTGTTATACTGGGCACTGCCTACATCCATGACATTTCAACGTGAAAACAGATACAACACAGTATTGTAAATTACTGTACCTCTGTTATTGACATGAAGGGAGTTCGACTACGCGGCGACATGAGTGCGAACTGTATGTAACTTGCTTTTGCGTAACTATTTTAGGGTACTTTCACACTTGCGTTGGTGCGGATCCGTCTGTTTATTTGCCCAGACGGATACGCACCTATAATGCAAACGTTTGTATCCGTTCAGAACGGATCCGTTTGCATTAGTTAAAAGAAAAATGACAAAGTCCAAAACGGATCCGTTTTGAATTACATTGAAAGTCAATGGGGAACGGATCCGTTTTCAAATGCACCATATTGTGTCATTGGAAACGGATCCGTCCCCATTGACTTACATTGTAATTCAAAACGGATCCGTTAGGCTCCACCTCTTCAGACGGACACCAAAATGCTACATGCTGCGTTTTGGTGTCCGCCTCCAAAACAGAATAGAAGCAGAACGGAGCCTAACTGATGCATTCTGAACGGATCCTTATCCATTCAGAATGCATTGGGGTCCGTTTTGGACCGTTTGTGAGAGCCCTAAAAGGGACCTCACAAACGGAATCCAAAATGCTAGCGTGAAAGAACCCTTAGAACTGTAAGCAAGTCGCATGCTACATGTAACTTACATCAAAGTCAATGGCGTCAAAGTCGTGTGCGACTTACGACCTGCGAAAAACTCAGGTCTGGATTTTTGGCAAAAGTCACGTCCCAGTTCCAGCATGTCATGTGGCGCATTGTGACACCATTGACAATCATAAGGTGCAATGTCACACGACACATCCCTAGCCTTAATCTGGTTATCTTGACCAATTTGGATATTTACATTCGTGGTCTGTCTATAAATGAATATTTTCTTGAAGGAATACCCTAACACTCAGTTCACACTTTCGCGTAAAACGCCACGTTCGAACGCACATAAAAACGCACAACAGTACAGGAACCATGCATTCCAATGGGTGTGGTTCACACTTGCGCGTTTTTATGCGCGTTCGTAGGCGCCTATAAACGTCCGACGCATAAGCAAGTATGTTCGCGTTAATTCTGGCTTTTTTCGAGCGTTTGGTGCCAATAGACTTCAATGGGAAACGCGATAGGCGTGTTGTTCGGGCGTTTGTGCAGCGTAAAACGCGCCTATGGATGCACGTTTTACAAAGTTTGCAACATGCTGAATCAGCCACCATGGAATGTCACACCTCTAAAGCACTCAGATTGGCCAAACTATATCATTGGTCATTGGCCAACTATGCAGTCAATCACATAAACGCGCGTCAAACGCGCCTACACTATTTACCAAAACGCTTGAAAAAACGCGCCTAAACGCCCATCTTGAACGCGCATAAAAACGATAGGCTTCTAAACGCTCAGGTCTGAACTCAGTGTAAATGCTCTACACCAGGGATGGGCAAACTGCGGCTCTCCAGCTGTTGTAAAACTACAATTCCTCCACTTCTTCAAGTGCCAGACCTCCAGGACTGAGATGCTGAATGTTCGACAAACCCAACATATTCAAAGAGAGTGACGTTTCAAGTTCAAAGAAGTGAAGAAGCCATCTTAACACTGAATAGGTAGGTGCGTTTTTTTTTTTTTAAAACTGCAGCAATAAACAATACCTGTTTCTTGAAATAGCCTATTGCATATTCATCGGCATAAGTAAGGAAATTGAGTATATTATGCTTTATGTGATACTCCTTCAAATGGTTCATTAAATGAGTCCCATAGCCCTAATAAAGACAAAATAAAAATAATAAATGATTTCAATGTTGTAGATACAAGGCTTCATGAAATACTGATTAAATATTTGTTTGGTACAGAAACACAATCATCTTTTTTCTGTAAATGTATACTTAGTATCTGAGTCATGTCTCAAGGGTCGCACACTGACTTATAGGCCAGCTCCTTACATCTGGTGGCATCAGAGGCAGAGCTTGTTGAGAGCTCATTTGCATCCTTTTCTTCCCAGAATTCCAGAGGAGCGTGTGTGGCCTATAAGTCTCCTCACGCTGACTAAGGTGCTCTATCCCCAAGGAGAGATAGTACCCCCAAATCTTAGGCCTCGTACACACTTTTTTTTTTGCGTATTGCACGCCGGTTGATTCACTTCTATGGGGTTGTAAAAAAGGCGGACAGCACATGAATGTCATCCATATGCTGTCTATATCTGTGCAGCCGTCCCAAAAACTACAGAAAATGTCCAGACAGTTCTTGTCTGAAATAGGCATTTCTATAAAAGTGCGGATGCACGCGGCCGGTATCCATATTTTCCGAATCTAGGCACACCATTCCAGTGAACCCCTACCTGCTTCATTATGTTTTTGTGTCACTATTATTCACCCTCCCTTTCGTCAGCTGTCTGCAGCTTATGAAAGAGAAAGAGACCCAACCACCATTACCCGCCATGAATAGTAATGTCCGCTCGTCAAGCTTCTTTACTTTCTCTTTCATCAGCTGTCCTCAGCTGATGAAAGAGGAAGCAATCTGCCCCCCCTTTCGCTGCCGCTACCTGTGAATCGGGCAGAGTGCAAACTTCACTCCCTGATCCTTCATTTTCCTCCATCATCAGCTGACCACAACTCATGAAGAGGGAAGTAATCCAACCCAAACATTGCCGCATCTGCCTGTGAATAGGGCGAAGTACAGACTCCTCGCCCTGACGCTTCACTTCCCCTTTCATTAGCTGTCTGCAGCTGACGAAGGCATAATGAATAGCTCAGTACAGACACCTCTCACCGCTATTCATTTCCCCTTTGATCAGCTGCAGACAGAAGAAGCTTGTAGCACTGTGCCCGATTCAAGGGCAGCGGCGGATCAGCTGTGTCTGCTGATGAAAAAGGAGGGTGAATAGCAGTGACAAAGGAGCCTAATGAAAAGATTAAGGGTTCACTGGAATGGTAGGCTCAATCAGTGGTGGGGAGGGGGGGTCCCATAAGCTGCGGGGAATGATAGAACTGATGGAGGTGGGTATTCTGTGTCATTAGACACTCATAAAAAATGTATTACATAACATTCCCCATATGTATACTTTATGTTGGCATCATTTTGTAAATGTCATTTTATTTTTTGGGGACATTAGAAGGCTTAGAATTTTAGAAGCAATTCTTAACATTTTTAAGAAAGTTTCCAAAACCCACTTTTTAAGGACCAGCTCAGGTCTGAAGTCACTTTGTGGGGCTTGCATAGTGGAAACCCCCCATAAATGACCCCATTGTAGAAACTACACCCCTTAAGTTACTCAAAACTGATTTTACAAACTTTGTTAACCCTTTAGGTGTTCCACAAGAACTAAAGGAAAATGGAGATGAAATTTCTTATTTTACTTTTTTGGCAGATTTTTTATTTTAATCCATTTTTTCTTTAACACATTGAGGGTTAACAGTCAAACAAAACTCAATATTTATTACCCTGATTCCGCGGTTTACAGAAACACCTGACATGTGGTCATAAACTGATGTAAGGGCACACGGCAGGGCGCAGAAGAAAAGGAGCGCCACATGGTTTTTGGAAGGCAGATTTTGCTGGACTGGTTTTTAGACACCATGTCCAATTTGAAGCCCCCCAGATGCACCTTACAGTAGAAACTCCCAAAAAGTGACCCCATTTTGGAAACTAGGGGATAAGGTGCCTTTTTTATTGGTGCTATTTTGGGGTACATATTATTTTTAATTGCTCTATATTACATTTTTTGTGAGGCAAGGTAATCAAAAAATGTCTGTTTTGACACTTTTTTTTTTTTTTTTTACAACATTTATCTGACAGGGTAGATCATGTGCTATTTTTAGCAGCTTGTTACGGATGCAACAATATCAAATATGTCTACTTTGTATGTCTGCAAAAAAACGAGCCGAATAAAAAAAAAAATAAGTTGTTCAGAAAATGGAGACACAAAAACATAATTTTAGTGTCTCTATAGTCTGAGAGCCATAGCTTTTTTATTTTTTGATTAATTGTCTTAGGTAGGGTCTCTTTTTTTGCGGGATAAGGTGACGGTTTGATTGGTATGATTTTGAGGGGGCATACGCCTTTTTGATAGCTTGGTGTTGCAATTCTTGTTATGTAAGGTGACAAAAAATGGCTTTTCTGGCACTGTTTTTTTTTTTTTTTTTTTTTTTTTTACGGTGTTCACCTGAGGGGTTAGGTCATGTGATATTTTTATAGATCAGGTTGTTACGGACGTGGCAATACATAATATGTTTACTTTCTTTTTATTTATTTCACTTTAGCACAATAATAACAGTTTTGAAGCAAAAAAAATCATATTTTAGTGTCTCCATTTTCTGAGAGTCATAATTTTTTTAATTTTTGACTGATTGTCTCAGGTAGCATCTCGATTTTTGCGGGATGAGGTGACGGTTTGATTAGTACTATTTTGGGGGGCATACGCCTTTTTGATCGATTGGTGTTGCAACTTTTGTGATGTAAGGTGACAAATAATTGCTTTTTTATGTTTTTTACGGTGTTCATCTTAAGGGTTCGGTCATGTTATATTTTTGAGCAGGTTGTTACGGACGCGGCGATATGTATACTTTTTTAATTTATTTCACTTTAGCACAATAATAGCATATTTGAAACAAAAAAATTATGTTTTAGTGTCTCTATGTTCTGAGAGCTATAGTTTTTTAAATTTTTTAGCTATTTTCTTATGTAGGGTCTCATTTTTTGCAGGATGAGGTGACAGTTTTATTGGTACCATTTTGTGGAATATATGCCTTTTTGATCGCTTGGTGTTGCACTTTTTGTGATGTAGGGTGACAAAAATGGCTTTTTTTACACAGTTTTTTTTTAATGGTGTTTATCAGACATGGTGGATCATGTGATATAGGGTGGATCAGGTGAAGAACTTTTTTTTAAACTTTGTTTCTCTGGGACTTCAATATTTGGGGGTCTGATCCCCTTTGCAATGCATTACAATACATCTGTATTGTAATACATTGCCTGTTAGTGTATTACACTGAGTCGTATACTAACAGGTTGCCTAGGAGACCCAACCTGAGGCTGGATCTCCTGTGCACCAGCAGAAGGCAGGTCCCGATGCCGTGCAAGGCATTGGGCAGCCTTTGCACGGCATCGGGCTGCGTTGTCACCCATCAAGTCCCCGCCACAGCAGCACGGGGAGCCGATGAGCTCCCTCACCCGCAGCAAACCCCTTCTATGTCGCGGTCAGCGCTGACCGTGGCATAGAAGGGGTTAATTTGCCGGCATCGGCATTTACAGCGATGCTGGCGGATACAGCACGGGCCCGGCTATCAGGGACTGCCTGGCCTCTGCAGTAATCGTGCGCGCACCCCTCTGGTGTCCGCACGATCACCATGACGTACTATTAAATCAAGATGCGGGAAGTCACTGACTTCCATGATGTAATAGTACGTCATATGTCAGGAAGGGGTTAAAAGCTCTAAAACTCTGCAATGTTTAATAGCTTATCTAGTTAAACGATGGACATATCAGGTTCTCACCTTTACTTGTTCATTTGATGTCACCGCACAGAAAACAATTTCTGTAAATCCTTGACTTGGAAACATTCGAAAACAGATTCCCCCAATGACACGTCCATCTTTGATTAAAGCAAGCGTTTTGTGTTTTCTGGAAAAAGAAAGTCTCATTTTAAGAGGTCTTGTCCCCACAAATGCAGTGCAAGCTGCAGGCAGCATGTTAGAGTGCAGGAGGACTGATATATAGTATTGTGGGAAAACATTCCATAAAACTTGTAATTCATGCATGTGCTCTTTCTGAACTTAAGACCACACCTGTGTACAGCTCTCAGTAACTGGTAGCTATGTCTGTATATACACACAGAAAATGCTATCAATCACTGGCAACACCTCCCCCTTGTACAGCTATCAGTGACTGACAGCAATCTCTGTATAAACACTTAGGCCTCATGCACACGACCGTTGTTTGCGTCCGTCAAAAAAACGGATGACGGACCGTTTTTTTTGACGGATCCGTTTTTATGGCAGATCCATTGTAATAATGCCTATCCTTGTCCGCAAACGTGAAAAAAAATAGGACATGCTCTATTAGACAGAGAATGCTATCAATCACTGGTAACACCTCCCCCTTGTACAACTATCAGTGACTGATAGCTATCTCTGTATAAACACTTACACAGAGAATGCTATCAATCACTGGTAACACCTCCCCTGTGTACAGCTCATTGTGACTGACAGCTATCTCTGTATACACACTTACACAGAGAATACTATCAATCACTGATAACACCTCCCCCTTGTACAACTATCAGTGACTGATAGCTATCTCTGTATAAACACTTACACAGAGAATGCTATCAATCACTGGTAACACCTCCCCCTTGTACAACTATCAGTGACTCATAGCTATCTCTGTATAAACACTTACACAGAGAATGCTATCAATCACTGGTAACACCTCCCACTTGTACAACTATCAGTGACTGACAGCTATCTCTGTATACACACTTACACAGAGAATGATATCAATCACTGGTAACAACACCCCTGTGTACAGCTATCAGTGACTGACAGTTATCTATGTATACCCACTTACACAGAGAATGCTATCACTGGTGACACCTCCCCTGTGTACAGCTATCAGTGACTGACAGCTATCTCTGTATACACACTTACACAGATAATACTATCAATCACTGGTAACACCTCCCCTGTGTACAGCTATCAGTGACTGACAGCTATCTCTGTATACACACTTACACAGATAATACTATCAATCACTGGTAACACCTTCCCTGATTACAGCTCTCAGTGACTGTCAGCCCTCTCTGTATACACACTTACATAGAGAATACTATCAATCACTGGTAACAACACCCCTGTGTACAGCTATCGGTGACTGACAGTTATCTATGTATACCCACTTACAGAGAGAATACTATCACTGGTAACACCTCCACTGTGTACAGCTATCAGTGACTGACAGCTATCTCTGTATACACACTTACACAGATAATACTATCAATCACTGATAACACCTCCGATGTGTACAACTATCAGTGACTGACAGCTATCTCTGTATACACACTTACACAGAGAATACTATCAATCACTGGTAACAACACCCTGTGTACAGCTCCCAGTGACTGACAGCTATCTCTGTATACACACTTACACAGATAATAATATCAATCACTGGTAACACCTCCCCTGTGTACAGCTGAAAGCATAGATTTAAATTTAAATGTAAAATAAAAAATATGTTAATGTATAAAGTACAAGTTTTACAAGTGTTCCCACTTAAATATCAATCTGTTCAGCTCCTCCTGCTCTATAAAATGAACCCTGCAGATTGCACTGCATTTTGTGGTGACCTGTCCTCTTTAACTAGGCTGATTTACATACAAATGTGTACACAAATAGATATATACAAATGCCTTTTCAAGGACATGCATTGGATCAATCATATGTGTAAAAAAAAAATTTTTCCAAAGGAATGCATGAGACCTTGATATTTTTCCTTTACTGCTTTCTATACCATGGTAAAGTTATATAGCCGTGCATCTAGCAACAGATGTGTTCTTTAACAGAAACCTAATTCATAACATATACAATCTACTCACGGATCAAAGACAAGGCGGGTGATATACTCTTTAGGCATCCTAGGTAGCTGATGTGAGAAGACATTTTGTAAACCAATGAGCCAGATCATGATCTTCTTGTTTGGTTTCTGGTGTAGAGAATTCCCAATCACATGGAACTCAATGACTCCCCTGCGTTCCTCCAGTCTGGCTGCCTCGTCTCTGGCAGAAATAGCAGATAAGAAGCTGGTCTAATGTAAGAGAAAAAAGGGAAAGGAATTACCGCGCACAGACACAAAACATCCATCCATAGCTGTGGCCTGTAATTAGTATACACACAGGGGGACATTTATCAAATCAGACACGTCACTTTTATGGCTTAAAAATGCCGCATGTCATGTTGATCACAGAATTTTCTGTGACATACCGTATGGTGAGCCTTGCCACATTTCAAAGTGGTCTATGCTTAAGGGTCAAAAGTGGGATTAGATCTAGATTATTCTTAATTTACTATGCAACTTTCGCAAATGTCCAACCCCTATAATGACCCCCCCCCCCTATGCACGGGCCCTTCCTATACAGTATCTTTAAGTGATTTATTCCATTTACCTCTTTTTTTTTTTTTATCAGATAATTTTTATCAATTTTATAAAGAGTTTTATATTACAAAACTGATAATTGCATTGTTACCATACAGCATCGGATGCGTACAATTCTCATCACATAGCATCGGACATAAATCCTTAAAGTAGCTATACATAACGCAGCGTTAATAGCAAATGCATTAGGATGCATATGTCAATGTACAGTAGTATCGTGATTAAACACAGTACAGTAATGCCCAAAAAGAAAAAAGTAAAAAACAACCCCCCCAATCCCTCCCTACCCACCCAGACGATGGAACGGGTGCGACGCCCCCCACAAAGTACAATATCCCTGGGCGCCAGTCCACTCACCAAACCACTCAACCATTTACCAGCTGCCGCATACTTCTTTTACCACACCCGCTTCACCCCAAAAACTACCGTAGTCCCCACCACCACCATATTGTTTCCTATGGAGTCGATTTCAAATAGGAAGACCCGCTATTCCATTTACCTCTGAGCCCAGCATGGCAGCAGGATCTGTGATTGTTGACATGACCTCATTGATTAATTCAATAGGAATGTCTCCTACAACTTTTGGTTTCTTGGCGTCTTCTCCAGGATATGGTTCACTGGTTTTCCTTTTGTCTCCTGTCACAATAAGAATGGTAACTTTATTCAAGTATAAGGTTTAATGGAGTTTATAGGATTTTACTATTGATGGCCCATTTGGCTGGGGTAGCGCCACCGATCAGCTGTTCTACAGTAAATCCAGTGCTGGAAGTTGTTACCGGAACTAATGCCTTGATGGAATTGGTTACTGCAGTGAAGTGAATGGGATGCAGTTACCACCCAGGTACTACACAATGGATGGAGCTGTGTAGCTCCGCCGCCAACTTCTGGCACTAGAGCTACCCTGAAACAGCTGATCAGTGGTGGTATGTGGCGTCAGACCCAGGCTGATTAGATATTAATGGCTTATCCGCCATATGCATAGGCCATCAATAGTAAAATACTGACAACACCTTTCAATGGGACCTGTCCCTATCATCAGAACAGCTAATGAGCTCACCTGCATAATTTGGGTCATGTTCAGACTTAAGGTCCCTTTACACAGGATGATATTACAGCTTACTTCCCGTCAGTCTGCAGCTTGCTGGTGGAGGAGACCGCTGCAGTTACCGATCTCCTCCAGAGATGGGGAGGAGCGATCACTAATGCCATCGCTCTTCCTCATAATGACTTGTTTCCTGGCAGCAGAAAACGGGAAACCAGGATTTTACAGTGCAATTGCTACTGCTAGTGAATGAGGTTTTACCTGCACATCCTATATATCTTAATGACATGCCTCAATAAATACTAGTAGAGAACCCCTCATAATTAGCTTTAAACACCTACCTGGAGCTGATTCCAGTGCTGGTTTACTAGATGGACTCAAGTTTCCGCTGTTGGACTGGTCTAGGGATGGTGGGCTGGTCACATAAGTAACTGCCCGAGCAACTGGTGGATTTGTGATAACTACAACTGTAAAATAAAGCAAAGTTTCAAAAGGACACCACACTATAACAAAATGACACAATTATCTACACCTTTTATGTATTTCTATTTTAAGTTGCTGGTATAATTCTTTCAGATTTTTACCTTATTTTACATTAAACTGACGGCATAAAGTTATCTCTATTAGGTAAGGAGACCCTACATCTCCTTCTTCTATCATCCTAAGCAGCATTTTAGCATTATTTCAATTTTAAAAAGGGTTGTCTCACAAAGACAACTCCTGTCTATAAGACTCAATGGACCCCACTCTATGAACCGGAATGGAGAGCGCCTTCCGTTCAGGCAGATTCAAGACATCCTTGTATGTTATGGACGGCCATCCATGTGCATACTACACTATACTGCTGCTTGGCTGCCTGTGGCTTCCCTCAGAAAAATCAGCAGTCATTATGAAAGGTGTATGCAGTATGACAGTTTGATAAGAAAGCCCTATGGTCCTATCTAAATCTGGCCATACACGTTCAATGGCTGACCGCTATCATTCTCGACTACCTCATACACGTTTGCTGAGTGTATATGTGTTGTCAATAGTGAGAGAGGAAAAAGCTGCTGCCAGACACTGCTGGGGGTGGCTTATCTCCTGGGGGAATAAAAGGATTGGGCGAAAATATTCAGTTTGCCCGATCCTTCTATTTCCAAAATCATCTGTGGGGGGAGTCAGGAGCTCCCCATACACATTATACTGTCGGCCTAACTGTTCTCTACAGTACAGACAATACACCTTTAGGAATAAGGCTGTCTGTGCATATAGATATTTAACACATACAAAGTGAAACTTGGCGCTGTAACGTTCTACATATAACTGTGTGTGCAACGCAAATACCTGTTGGAATCCCAAGCTCATTTGATCGAGAAGATGTAGATAAAAAATCTTCATCCCATATAGGTGAATCATGGCTGTAAACCTCTTCTTCCAGCATCGACAAGAACCTGTGAAGAGGATAAAACATACCAATATAACGCTGAACATCGTGAGTATATTACTATTACTGTGAAACACATAGGCACAGCCACATCTTAGTAAAGAAGTACTAGGCCATAGAAGCTCAGAAAATAGGACTCAGATCATAAAAATCCCCAGTTCTTGGTTGCAACATTGACTACTCAGTCAGGTCCAGGCTGCCTCAAGGTGCAACTTCAGCATTGCTTATCGGGATCTTCATAGATAAAAGTTCTGTAGCTGAAAGCCTCAACTGAAAGGATGCAGCCCAGTCTGGGCCTTAAAGGTAATGTGTCCTCAGACAATTACAAGTTTTTATATTTTTTTTCCACAATATTTTTATTAGTTTTTAACAACTTCTAAGGTTACAGTTAATTTCATTTGTATGAGAACAATATAACAATGACAATAGACAATTACAAGTTATTATGTTAAATATATTTTAAAGAATTTTTGGTGAAGTTAATTTTCCACGTCAGGATTTTAAACACATAAAATCCTGCAGTTTTCACACTGGCCACTAAGCCTAAGGGTCCGTTCGCACGTCCGCAGAATGGGTACGGATCCGTTCTGCAACGTTGCATGCATTTTCAATGGAGCCGGAAGAGATGAGGACAGCACACAGTGTGCTGTCCACATCCGCATTTCTGGTGTACGGCCCCGATCTTCCGGTCCACGTCTCCCGAAAAAAAAAGAACATATCTTATTCTTATCCGCAATAGTGGACAAGAATAGGCATTTCTATAGGGGTGCCGGCCCAGTGTATTGGACCCTAATATTAGGTGCCACTTCTTGGTCTGTACAGATCACTTTACTGCAGTTATATGCTTATTACAGGCTTATATTATTACAATGACAGATGTCACCTATAAAAAGATAACACAGAATGATTCACCATTCACAATAGGTGATATCACAACTTATCTACTCCCTTCCGAACTCCCTGCCTAGAAAACCTTCCCATAAAAGCCGAAGACTGCCTTCATGTCTACTTTGTCTCTAGCCGCTGGTGGCTGCCTAATGCAGATCTCTAAATGCTGCTCAGGCAAGATGGCCGCCCCTATAATCATGTTCAGAAAACCGGATTAAAAAGAATCTGCAATCAAAATTAAAACTGATAAAAAAAAGTATGTGTGGTTTTAACTAGCAGAAAAAAATGTTGGTGATACATTCCCTTTAAAGGATATGTACACCTTTGGACATTTTTTATTTTTTTTTGCTTTGTACTCATTTTGAGCTAAAAATAGTTTTTTTAATTGGCCTTTATTACAAATATTGTGCCCTTTTTTCTGTACAGGGCTGAGATTCTCCAATAGAGGGATCTTAATTTCCTCTCTGTTCCATCAGACAGGGAGCTGACGGGCTCCTTATCTCTGCTCTCATTATAAACACTCATTATAGCTCAGTTCTTTTCTTATTGATAAGAATGTGGCTTAAATAAGTGTTTATGACCTTTTCGTAAATATGGGATAAGGTTGATTGGATGACAGGTACAAAGTGAAAGTCAAAAGTAGGATTCACACAGCTAGAAAAACAGTTAAACCTTTGTGACAGAACCGCTCAATATTTTTAATAAAGGCCTATTTAAAAAAATCACAGAAAAAAATGCCTCCAAAAGGTAGCCTTTGAGTAAGGGGTTAACCCATGAAAAGTATTTATCACCTATCCATGACACAAGTGATAAATGTCGTATTGTTGGAGATGTACCTGCTGGGATCCTGAGATTGGAGTTCTCTCTCTGAATGGAGCAGCAGTGTGAATGTCATTTCATTCTTTGCTATAGGACTGACACCACATTCAGAAAAAGGGCTCTGGGATTCTTTTTGCAGGGAAAGCTTTAGTTTTCATTACTATTATTTTACGTACATATAGCGTTTTAATTACTTTTTATTGGGAGGAAAGACAACCAAAAAAAAGCAATAGTTTTTTTATTTTACTTTTATAATAGATGTGGTGATACCAATTACGTGTCTTATTTTCCTTTTTCATAATAGTGCATTTTATAAGAAAAAAGGTTTTTCAAAAGTTTTTTTCTGGGGAGTTTTTTAAAAATATTTTCTAGAAACTTTTCGGAACTTTCATATTATTTTTTTTTGTCTCTTCACAGAACTTCCGATTCCTATTATTTTGTAATACACCGCAATAGTCCTGTTACTCCTGCCTAACAGACTATTGTACAAGGCAGACCTGGGAGCCATTGTTAGTTCTCCTTTTGTCATGACTAGGGATAAGCAAATCTCCGAAGTCGATTCGCATATAACTTCGTTTCAATACTGTACGGAGCGAGCCGAATCCAAGTTCGGGAAATGTTTTTTTTACAGTATAAATCAATTTCTGAAGTTATTATGCAAAGTCTCGCGAAGTGACTTCGCAAAATAATAACTCCAGCTCATCGGAGCCAATACATTCTAATACTGTACAGAGCGCTCGCTCCGTACAGTATTAAAACAAAGTTTTTATGCGAATCGACTTCGCTCATCCCTAGTTATGACAATAGCATTCTGATTCTGGGCTTGTATGGGCTTACAAAGGAGCTGCCCTCCCTCTGTAAAACCACTTATCTATGTGGCTGGGATCGGAGTCACTGACCTACTCTATATGGCATAGAATTACAGTTCAGGGTGGGAAGGGGTTTTTATGAGTCCCTTTCAGAGCTAGCTTAACAATGAATCCATAGTCTAAAAGCACAAAAAGATCCGTGATAAAAAAATGACTATGATCATAATTATTCGAGGATAAATAAGAATTACTGTTAACGATGTTGGTAAATGTTGCTAGATGCCAACAGTAGAACATGACAGCATACACTGTACATAGCTACATAGTTAATAATACTGAAAAAAGACATAAGTCCATCAAGTTCTATGGATGGGTGGGGATGTGTATGATGTGCTCAGACCCCCCCACCGATCTACACTTCTCTATGACATATCAAAAGTTTTTTGAAAAGTTAGTGACCCTTTAAGGCTGGGTATAGAGACAGATTTCTGTAAAGGTGACAGTAATGCATATGATTCTGCCACCAGATTGTTCGCTCCATGACACAGTCCACCTGTGAATGAGGTGCACTTGTAATTACTTACATTATTGAACTGTATACCGCCATCCGCTGTTCATCTACACACGCAGCTTGTTTGGTAATGTAGAAACGGGTCTCATCTTTCTAACCTATTTTGATCTTCAGAACATAAAAAAAAGTCCTATTCCCAGTTTTAATACTCGTGGTTTAGGTGATATTAACGAGAAGGTTATGTTTTGAGGGTCACTTTTGGCCTTCTAACCATCTTATATGAGCTGTGTTATTTTAAAGATACAATGAAGAGTTTTATAGGCGAGCTCCAGCAGTACACCGGCCTGTTAACAGGTTCCTTCCCATTAATTTAATTGTTCCTTATCTCCTAAACACACTTCATTTACTTCACTGCTGCTTCCTACTTAGATAACGATTGTGCACACTTTGTTTAATGAAGGGTTTTTATGTACCTGTGAGGACTGCCAACAACTTTGCCTTCATACGCCTTGGTTAAAATAAAGATCTATGCTGTGGTAATGAATTGCTCAGGCCAAGTTGTGGCTTCTGAAAGCTTTGTATACTGTAACAAATGGCCGACGGCCTCCCCGATGCTTCCATTCTCAATGGTGTTGAGCGAATCGAAGTCAAACGAATTGATTTCGAGCCAAATTTCCCCGCGCTTCGTGGTAATGAATAAGTTTTCCCTGACAAAAAAAAATACATACTCACCTCCTCAATTTGTGCGCAAAGAGGCCGTCACGGCCATCTTGATCGAAGATACCGCATGAAATCTCACACGCGGTGATGTATGATGTCACTACGGCGGCCAGCTTGACGACGTGATGATGTCTACATGCGAGATTTTGTGCTGTGTCTTCAATCAAGATGCCCGCGACGGCCTCTACGTAATCAAATGGATAAGGTGAGTATTTTTTTTTTTTACTCTGATTAACCCCTAAATGGTAGCCTCAGGTGCCACAAATGCGGCATCTGAGGGGTTCAATGACCGGGGGGTGGGCAGGATCGCCTTTCTCAGTCACTGCTCCCCCTTTGTGAAATTCTTCGAAAACGGACAAATCAAATTTTCCATAACTTCGCTCATCTCTATGCCTCAACAAACAGCATCAGGATAAGCAAGTCCATGCATGGACTCCTATACTGACGCAAGCTCACTTCTGAGGAACGCTCCTATGGTTCTCATGTACCAAAATTAATTTTATTAACTGACTTTCAGAGGAGGAGTTTTTTGTCTTCATTTCAGCAAATTGCTATAACTGAAATGTATGTACAAACTGCGGCTCTCCAGCTGTTGCAAAATTACAACTCCCAGCATGCCCAGTCTGGCTACAGCTATCAGCCTACAGCAGGGCATGGTGGGAGTTGTAGTTTTACAACAGCTGGAGAGTGCCGCAGTTTGCCCATCCCTGGTATAGTCAAATCTCTAGATGAGTTTCAGATGTAAAGGTGTGCAAAATAAAGGGCCTTGAATCAATGCCAGTTCGTCAGTGATTTTCAGCAGGCCTTGTGCACACGACCACCTCCATTTTGCACTAATGCCTGCATTGTTTGCAAATTGACAAAAATAGGAACGGACATACTGTAGGGATGTGGACAGCACACGGTGCGCTGTCCGCATCCTTTGCGGCACCACTGAAATAAATGGGTCTGCATCCGTTCCGCAGATCAGACCGAAAATACAGTCGTGTGCATGAGGCCTAATTGTGAGCCAAAACCAGGTGCTGGTCAAAAACACACAGCGAGTACAAATATTTCCATTATACCTTATTGCTGTGTAGCCTCCAGTCCCTGTTTTGGCTCAGAATCACTGATGAAAATCACTGAACAAACATGGACATGTGATCCAGGCTTCATGGTAACCAAAATCATAATGCATGCCAAGTATGCTAATCAAGGGTGGAGGAACAAGAGTTACAGTATTTGGTCAGCCTGTGACATTATTTGGTGACTAGTCGGCATACAGCAGCACTATTTTAGTAACGTATGGTGATATTAGGCGATGTTCACATCTCGTTTTTGCTGTACGTAAGGTGGTTATGTTTAGACATACAGCAAAAACGAAGTACACAAACGTATGCAATTTGGTGCTTATCTATTCTTTTTTTAACGTTAATGTTTGACAGACGTGCATACATTTCAATACGTTTGTGTCAGTTTTATAAGTTTTTATTTTTTTAAATAAAGATTTGAAGCATTATCTGAAAAAAACAGATACGTTTAACTGATGGAACTGATATACATTTGATGTATATATTACAAAAAAAGGATACAAAAACGCACACCATGTTCTTGTATCCTGTACAGTGTGTTTGTCCAATTATAGTCTATGGGTACGGCGAGCCATACATTTCTAAACGTATCGGCTTGACGTACAACAGAAACAGAGCCTGCTATGAATGTGACATGGATATACAAATTCAATGCTTGTTTTACTGCTCCGTTATGGCTGCAGAAGGTAGACAGCAGGGATCAGCGACCTCCGGCTCCCCAGCTGTTCTGAAACTACAACTTCCAGAAGGCTCCTTTCACTTCTAGGGGAGTTACAAGGATAGCTGAGTAAGGGTCCATTCACACGTCCGTAAGTGTTTTGTGCATCCGCAAACACGGACACCGGCAATGTGCGATCCGCAATTTGCGGATCGCATATTGCCAACACTATAATAAAAAATGCCTTTTTCCGGTCCGCAATTCCAGACAAGAATAGGACATGTTCTATTTTTTAGGGAACGGAATTGCGGATCCCGAAAATACGGATCCCGGAAATGCGGATTCACATCTGTTCCAGCCCCATTGAAAGTGAATGAGTCCTGAAATTGCGGAACACATGCGGACCAAAATTACGGACGTGTGAATGGACCCTAAGGCCCCATTCACACGTCCGCATTTTAGTCCGCATCTATTCCGCAATTCTGAGGAATAGATGCGGACCCATTCATTGTGAATGGGGCCGGACGTGATGCGGAGAGCACACTATGTGCTCTCCGCTTCCGCATTTGCGTAGCCGCGGCTCCGAACTTCCGGGGTTCGGCCCCAAAACATCCGGCCGCGGCTCCTGCGGACAAGAATAGGCATCTCAAAGGGGAGTGCCGGCATGATGTGTTGCGGATCCGCAACACACTACGGACGTCTGAATGGGGCCTTAGTGTGCATGTTGGGGGTTAAAGTTTCACAGCAGCTGGAGTGCTGTACAGGATACAGGTCAGGGAACTGAACCTTGCAGGGATCCCGCCTGGATCTGTGTATGATATGGGCACGTCGCTCCACACACTACAGGCCGCCTGATATACTGCTGCCCGTCAAATGCCAGTTGCTCTCAGGGATTCACCACTCACTGGGCCAGCAGGTCCTTATCATTCAAAATGGCGACTCACCAACTGCCACTGACTCCTCTAAGCCCCGCCTCTAACTCCTCCCCCACTTACACAGCTGATCACAGGGGAATCTGCTCTAGCAATAGGATTTCTCCTGATAAAACAGCCTGATAGTTTACATGGAATCAGCTGAAGTAGAATTGTAAGTATGTCATACTTTGGAAAATGGGTCAATATTAGAGTTCTCTTCTCCTGTGGAAGTTTATCTTTCTCCTGCCTGGCCTGCTCCAACAGCTGCCGTCTCATAACCGTGAAGACTGAACGCAGCAATGTACGCCCGAACACCTGCGTTGTCTCATATCGGTGCAGGCTGTCGCAGAACTGGGGGACATTGCAGTAACAGAGCCACCTACAACATCAAGCACATTCATATTAGCACATAACAGCTCAGTATACACCTCTGTATGATGTACAGTTCATGTTCTGGATCAATGGTCATAGAAAGTATGTAACATTCACTTGTAAAGGTAGAGAGACTTGCCTGAAATAAAATACTAATATAAAATATGCCACTACCACTTAAGGGGGCATTCACACGGCTGTATCCTTTTTGCGGATACTGGCTGAGTGCGTTCCACATTTTGAAGATAAGCGCTTCCTGCCTCTTCTAGAAATGCTTATTCTTGCCTGCAAAATGGACAAGAATAGGACATGTTCTCTCTTTTTTGAGGGGCCACAGAATGGACACTGTGTGCTGTCCGCATCTAGTGCAGTCCCATTGAAATGAATCGGTCCGCAAAAAATGCAGAACGGATGTGGACCGAAAAATGCAGAACGCACATGGCCGGTGTCAGTGTTTTGCGGACCGCCAAACACTTTTGAGTCTGCTCAAAGGGGCTTTATCATCTCAGACATTAGTGGCATATCTGTAGGATCCCTACAACTCCCACGGTGCCACTTTTTTTTACTATAGCTGCTCTCCTACGGATTTTCCCAGCCCATTGCAGACATATCTCCAGAACCATACTCCAGCAATGCCCAAAAAATCCGCAAATGAGTGAAATTCTCAGTCAGATGTATCATTTCCTTCCTACTTCCTTTTCTGGCTAGACTCATTTTCCCATCACATTATACACAGCTCGTTTCCATGGTTACGACCACCCCGCAATCCAGCAGCGGTGGCCGTGCTTGCACACAATAGACAAAGTACACATAGGCCGGTGCTTTGTCCTACAGTGTACAAGCACAGCCACAACTGATGGATTGCAGGGTGGGCAACTTTCTCTACATGATAAATGTCATCTGCTGAAGTGAGACAACCCCTTTAATAAATAATACCATTTCCAGGGTACACTCCCTAAAGAAAATTCAAAACGCAACCCCCAAGTTATTAAACTGTGATCAGCTGTTTCAGAGGACACATTCCTATTTCTGTACATGCACTTCAGTCAACACCCAGTAAAATGAACCATATTTATAATTACCTGATAAAATATATACCTTGTATAATTGACTTTGTAGGCAGCAATGTCTTCAGCGGGGGATCTCTGCCTTCGTTGAGATGGAGTTTCTAGATGCCAGTAGTTGATACGATTTAGAAACATTTTTGCCAACTCTATAATAGTTTGTCGCTCTTTTGCAGGTAGGTGGCTAAATTTATACTGTACAAAATTGTTTACACCCTTAAAGGAAACAAAATGAAAATAAATTAGATGTTCAGAAGCGGCAGCTTTATATGAGCATACAGAATTTTTTGGGTGCATGTATTAATAGCCAACTTGAAGTTGGCATTTTTCTGCACTTGCAATTTTAGTGGCCTTTTTTTTGTTGCACCTGTGTTTTTTTGCTGCAAAAACGACAGCTCCAGATGTTGGCTGAAGGTCTATGGAAATATGAAATGCAGGAAACACAAGCGTTTTTGCTACTGGCATTTTTGTTAGGGCCCATTCACACAATAGTAAGCCATCCGTGCCCTTATTGCAGACCGCAAGCGGCGGGTCCGCAATATACGGGCACCGGCTGTGTGAATTCTGTATCAAGGATGAATGTGTCCTCCGTCCGCAAGATACGGAGCAGAGGCATGGATCGGAAGCACTCAGAAGCCCCTCTCTGGTCTTTTGGGTCCGCGCCTCCACACCCCAAAAGATAGGACATGTCCTATCTTTTGTCATATATTGCGGATGGTGGACCCATTCAAGTCAATGGGTCTGTGCCGCAATACGGAATTCACACGGCTTAAGTCCATGTCAATGAGGCCTTAATCAGGTGCCATTTTTCTTTTTGTCTTTCTAGCTTTTTTTTTCAAAAACACAGCATGCTGGAGCTCTTGGCTTTCTTTCATGGGTTTTCACATCACCTTCTCTATAGGGGAAAAACATCCCTGAAGCACAACTGCTTATCTATAATAATAATAAAATCCCTGTGTGAGTGCGCTGTGTCTGTGTCACCATTTTATTTCACTAGGCATGCGCGGCACTGCATACAATCAGGGAACAGTGCTGCGCTGGACACGGACACAGCGCATCTCACAGGTTTTACTAAATCTATAGGGTGGCCATAGCTTCTCCGCCTTCCTCCGCTGCTTGCACATTTACCCCACCGCCCTCCGCTCGTGAGACAGTTCCCCTGTCGCCCTCCTCTCCTGAGACAGGTCCCCCGCCGTCATCCAGCCAGTGCGCATGCGCCGCCTTCGCCGCACGGGGTATGGTCTGTGTGGACGGCGTTGATCGGCCAGAGCGCAGTGTGATGATTGCTCTGTGCGCCGGCCAATTCTACCGCCCGTTATTGTAATGGGTATAATGTCTAGTATTTAATAATGTGTCTAAAAATGGTGCAAATTGGAGGAATTTTAGCACAATTTGGCACAACTAGGGTTTCTACACTTTTTTCTGGGTTTAGCGGGGAGCGGAGGAGCTTTGTGGGAAAGGGGCGTGGCTTAAGATGCTCCATTTCATCTCATATTAAGACAACCAATAGTTGGTATAGAGTCAGAGAAAACTGTCATCCAGCCTGAGTCCCTGTGACACATGTCTAAGCTTATGCCATCTACATGATTAGTAAATCTGGGCAACTATGTGCAAAAAATCTGGCGTTTTTTGCTGAGGAAAAAAGCACGGAGCAAAATGTATGTGTGTAAGGACATTAAGTGGATGTCTACTGTTAAAAACTATTTTCTTATTGTGTAAAATTTTTATTACATTTATAGGAAAACATAATATACTATAATGGTTCGAGCTTGATTTTTCCAGTATTGTTCACATGGCAGGGAGTCAAAAGGCTTGTCTGGTCAGGAAAACTAATTAAATTGTTACAGTCTTTCTAGACACTGTTTCAAACACTCTTCTATCATCTTCATTACTTAAAGGGGTTATCCCATGACTAATGTAAAAAATGAAAATCAGACATCATATATTACATAACAATCTCTTTCTAACACAGCTAGACCCAGCCTTGTACCTCACATGGATCCAGAGATCTCCACATTCATTGCTCTGCTGGATTTATATCAAGCTGACAGCTCAAAGGGAGTGTCTTTTCTGCTGCAGCTAAAGGGGCGTGTCCATGCTCTGCCTATCACAGCTCAGGAGGCAGTTGAAGGATGAAACTGAGCATGTGCGGCCATCTCAGTGAGCAGGACAAAGAAATAAGAAAAAGAACAAACAGCAGGTGGCGCTATACAGATAGATTTTATTGAATAACTCAGTGGTTATGCTAAATTTTTAATTACATGTAATTACAAAAGTATTCAAATCCAGGGTTTGTAAACTGCAGAATATTTTTCATGAGACAACTCATTGCTAATTAGACTTGCTGAGTAAGAATCCCAGTGACAAGTTCTCCAAACTGAAGCACAGCAAGACAGATTTGTCATTCAGGGTTCGGGGATAGCTGAGTAATAAATTAATAGTGATAATGTCTGTGAAATGCTGTGGAATATGTTGCCATTATATAAGTGAGTAAAACACTGGGTAACACTGACATGGAAAAGGACCTAGGAATTTTAGTGAACAGCAAACTAAGCTGTAGAAACCAGTGTCAGGCAGCTGCTGCCAAGGCCAATAAGATAATGGGTTGCATCAAAAGGGGCATAGACGCCCGTGATGAGAACATAGTCCTATCACTTTACAAATCACTAGTCAGACCACACATGGAGTACTGTGTACAGTTCTGGGCTCCTGTGAACAAGGCAGAGTTGGAGAGGGTTCAGAGGAGGGCAACTAAAGTAATAACTAATATGGGAGGACTACAGTACCCTGAAAGATTATCAAAATTAGGGTTATTCACTTTAGAAAAAAGACGACTGTGGGGAGATCTAATTACTATGTATAAGTATATCAGGGGTCAGTACAGAGATCTCTCCCATCATCTATTTATCCCCAGTACTGTGACGAGGGGACATCCTCTGCGTCTGGAGGAGAGAAGGTTTGGACACAAATATAGAAGAGGATTCTTTACGGTAAGAGCAGTGAGACTATGGAACTCTCTGCCTGAGGAGGTGGTGATGGTGAGTACAATAAAGGAATTCAAGAGGGGCCTTGATGTATTTCTGGAGTGTAATAATATTATAGGCTATAGCTACTAGAGATGGGTCGTTGATCCAAGGAGTTCTTCTGGTTGCCTGATTGGAGTCGGGAAGAAATTTTTTCCTCCTTAAGTGGGGAAAATTGGGTTTTACCTCAGTTTTTTTTTGCCTTCCTCTGGATCAACTTGCAGGATAACAGGCCGAACTGGATGGACAGATGTATTTTTTCGGCCTTATAAACTATGTTACTATAAGTAAAATAAATAAATTATATGGACCTGTAGTAGGGACTACTAAATAATAAGTCTGCCTAAATAAATCATTCTCCTTATACCCAAATAGTGCCATAGCTAGGCAGGTTTACCTTTCAGGGTCCTTGGAAAGCTGGGTTACAACCATGTGGTGCTGTAATAAACTGCAGAACGCTAAGTCTACCAAGATAAATCCCCCTCCTCACTCCTTAATAGTGCCATAGCTAGGATTATTTGCCTTTCAGTGTCCGAAAGCTCGGTTAGAACCAGGTTAAACTATAATAGAGTGCAGAATACTAAATCTTTCAAGATAAATCCCCCTCCTCACTCCTGAATAGTGCTATAGCTAGCAGATTTGGGAAAGCTTGATTACTTGCACTGTAAGGGTAACATTGTATGGACAAGTGTGTACAGCTCCATAAGACTTGTAATCCAGGTCTCCAAATCTGATGAATGTCATATTTTCCTAGACAGAGGGTGAGAAATCCCTCCTGGCTATACAGGCAAACTTGACATTCAGACATTCTTCAGAAAGTTGGTTATAACAAGCTGCTGAAATCTTGCAGCTCCCACCTCTTTTACACTGCTCTGGATGTTTATTAAAGTGAATACAGTGTTAAGTTCCGCCCCCTTCCCAAACTTCCTGTTTGCCTGTGAGCTCATGCTAGTGTAAACGCTAGTCGTTCTCCAGCAGAAGATGAAGAGGCAGGGTGGAAGGGATAGTGGCCCTTTAATCTCCTCCATAATTCAAACCTTCGACTATTGCTTTCTGAAATGTGCTGCCTTAATCAGATTAAGGGCTCATTCAGATGGCCGTATGAATAAGTCCGCAGCCGGTATCCGTGTTTTGCGGATCCGCAAAGCACTATGGCCGTCTGAATGGGCCCTAAGGCTACATTCACATGGCAAACAATGGTAGCCTATGAGGTTATTCACATAGCAGTTATTTTGATGGCCAGTGAATAATGGACGTCATAAAATAGGACATGTCGGCCCGAGAGCCTCCATATAACTGAAGGGTACGGTTTAACGTCCATTTCTCTAAAAAGTCAGTGAAAAAAGGTCTGTTATAAACAGACCATTTAGCAGTTTTTAATGGACTTTTTTCACTGTTGTGTACGTGTAGCATAAGACCATTTTTAAACCACTTTTGCGTCCATTTTCTGGCCAGCTGTCCATTTTTAATGGCAGTTTTGCATCAGTTTTTAATAACCGTTAAAAATGGCTATTAAAAAAATTGAAGAATTCAAGTGCCTTTTTTTTTTTAAATCCCATCCCCTGCAGTTCCCTCAATATCCATAATGTCACCCATAGTGCCCCCAGTATGATTAATGCGTCCATTCGTGGCACCCACTATTATTAATGCCCCCATAAGTGCCCTGCTAGTATTAAGCAAATATATTGCTGTGTTTGTGGGAGGGGAGGCTGACTACAAGGCTATCTACATGCACCTGCGGGCCTAGGCTGGCTGATTGATAGGCTATTTATAGGCACCTGTGGGCCTAGGCTGATGCCGATTCAGCTGATTTCACTACCTCTGGGTCAGCTCTAGGATACAGCAGCATGGTGTAGAGGCTCCTTAAAGCTGGGCGACGGCAGAATCTCTCAGGAAGGCGCTGGTATTTATGGTAGGATCGGAGTGGTTTGCACGGGACCAACGCTGTGGTCCGCAACATGTAGTGCTCTGGGATGAAGCAGAGTTTGGGCGCTAATGCTGGAGCGATGGCGTCAGTATTGTTTGTCTGTCTTTTCAGAGGCGTGCGGGGGCCATTGCATACAGTTATTAGGGTAGCATGCGCTTAGAGTAGGTATGGTTCTATGTCTCTGATACCTGGTTACATTCGGGGTGCGTGTCTACAGTTGGCTCAAGCTAAGCACGCTGTGTTTAAGTGTTGTGTATCAATGGTCAATGAAAAGAAAAAAAAAAAAACGCAGCTGCATCGTGTGCAGGCTCATTCACGCCTGGGAAGCGGCAGAAAATGCCAGGCGAGTGCTGGCATTCATTGTAGAATCGCACTTGTTGGCACGTGATCCACACTGCGGTATGCGATACGCAGTACGCTGGGACGAAGCAAAGTTGGGCGCTAATGGTCAAGTGACTGTTAGTATTTTTGTCTGGCTGTTCAGGGGCTTGTTGGGGGCTATTGCATATAGTTATTGGTGTTGCATGCGCCTAGAGTTGGTATGGTCGCATGGTTTCTGACATCTGTTTGATACGGGATGCGTGTCTCCAAGCTACGCACGCAGTGTTTAAGTGATGGTATTATTTAGTTTATCTCTCTCGAAGGGTCATGTATCAATGGTCGATAAAAAAAAAAAATCCATGTTTACGGTCACCTGGTTTACATGTGGGGCGCACGTCCGCAGTTAGCGCCAGACATGCAAGGTGCCTCAGTGGTATGTCAGTGGTCCATATATGGGGGCACAAGCAGATTGATCAAGGTGCCTGTATTTTAGTTCTGATGCTCTGGTAAGTGTGTTTAATCTATAAATTGTATGTTTTGGGCACGCATGTGTCAGCGGTTCTGTGCTGTGTTTATAGGTGCACTATTGTGTCGATTAATTAGCGTTGCATCAGGGCTTATGTTCAACCACGTTTATGTTTCTTAGAGGAACACGAGGTGGTGTTGTGGTGACCATCATAAGGACGAAGGGCGTACATGTACGCCCTTCGTCCACACTTTAAAGATGGCGCCCGCTCCCGCACGGAGCGGGCGCCCGAGCTGCGGGTAAAAGCTTGATTCATCAAGCTGACACCCGCAGCTCATGTCCGCGACCGGCAGCGATGCCGATCGCGGACATTTAACCCTCAGATGCCGTGGTCAATCCTGACCACGGCATCTGATCAGCGCAAAAACCGAAAGTTTCACTTTCGGTTTTGCTCTAGCTCCCCTGATGGCCACAAGGGGGAGCCGGAGCATGCATGTAGTACCCTAGGTTTCTGTGAATGAAACCTAGGGTACTACACAGTATTCCTATGGAGCCTATGACTGTAATAGGCTCCATAGGAAATATGCGATTTTGGCCTTATGCACACGACCGTTTTTTTATGCTGTCCGCAAAAAGGGGTTCCGTTGTTCAGTGATCCGTGTCCGTTTTTGCCTTCCGTTGTGTTTCCGTGTGTCTTCCGTTTTTTTTGCGGACATGACCCAAAAGATTTTACCAAAAGACAGGCTGACAATTTTTCCCAAGTGCCTGCCAAGGGATCCGCAAAAAAAACGGACACGGAACGCGGATGACACACGGATGGCCATCCGCATTTTTCACGGACCCATTGACTTGAATGGGTCCGTGAACCGTTTTTCACGGACAAGAATAGGACAGGTTATATTTTTTTGACGGACTGGAATCACGGACCACGGACGCGGAGGACAAACGGTGCATTTGCCGAGGTTTCCACGGACCCATTGAAAACCAATGGGTCCGCAGAAAATCACAAAAAACGGAGCAACGGACACGGAATCAAACAACGGTCGTGTGCATGAGGCCTTTCTCATATATTCCAATGCTATTGCATTGGAATATATGAGAATAGCAATCTGATGATTGCATCTTATAGTTCCCTATGGGAACTATAAGAAAGTAGTAGTAAAAAAAAAAAAAAAGTTTAAAAAATAAAAATTAAATAAAAAAAATATAAAAATTCAAATCACCCCCCTTTCCCCAAAATGAAAATAAAATAAATAAAAAAATAAAAAAATTACACATAATGGGTGTCGCAATGTGCGAAAACGCCCATACTATAATAATATTAAAAATATTCACCATACGGTAAACATAAAACGGAAAGAAAGCGTCCAAATGGCTAATTCGCCATTTTTGGACGCTTCATTTCCTAAAAAAATGAATAAAAAGTGATCAAAACATCATACGCACCCCATAATGGTATCAATTAAAAGTTCAGATTGCCCCGCAAAAAATGAGCCCCTACACTGCTCCATACGCATAATTACAAAAAAGTTATAGGGGTCAAAACATGGCGACAAAAAAATAAAATAAAAAAATTCCCACTTTTAATTTTTTTTTCACTATCAAAACGCAAGAAAAACTATACATATTAGGTATTGCCGGATTCGTACTGACCTGAAGAATAAAATTAACCAGTCAGTTTTATCGCAAATCGAACGTTGTAATTTAAAAACCCGTAAAACTGTGGTGAAATTGCTTTTTTTTTGCAATTTCACCCCATTTGGAATTTTTTTCCCGTTTCCCACTACATCACATGCAAAAATAAATGGTAGCGTTAAAAAGTACAACTTGTCCCGCAAAAAATAAGCCGTCATATGGCTATGTGAGCGGAAATATAAAAATGTTATGGCTTTTGGAAGGCAGGGAGCGCAAAACAAAAACGCAAAAATCCCAAAACCCCCGGTCCTTAAGGGGTTAAAAAAAAAAAATAACTCCTGCAGCATTATGTGGAGGTCCATTCGCACCCGGGCAATGGCAGAAGGTGCCAGGCGAGAGCTGGCATTCACGGTGGGATCGGACTTGGTTACACGGTCCATGACTTGTAGCTCTCTGGGCGAAGGGGGTTGGGCGCTAATGGTCGAATGATCATGGCTAGATTTGTTACCTTCAAAGCGAAGTCCGTGTGTCTGCATTTACATTTTTTCCTATACTCCATTCACTACTAGAGCTGCATTCATGCATCTGTTCTTGTATCACATCAATACTCTGCTCACTTTCAGATTGCATTCATACGGCTGCGTTATACCTCACTCTTCATGCTCAGAGCTGGGCCCGTACCATGTTTTAGGCACCACTCACATCCAGAGCTGCATTCACCCACCTGTTCTTACACCATGTGTTATACTCTGCTTCCACTTATAGCTACATTTTCCTTTTATTTCGACTTCATGGTTACTCAGTATTTTCACTTGGGCAGTCAGCACACCGCTCTGACACTGCTCTCCCAATAAACATAGCTGCTTTCTTCTCAAGCTTGCGTGTTTTTCCTCATTGGTTTGTTACATTCCAAAGGCCTACTTTTTCTGTTCACTTCAAAAAAAATATATATATAAAAAATATATATATATATAAAAAAGAAAAAAAGAAAAAAAAAATGAAATTTATTACCGTATATACTCGAGTATAAGCCGAGTTTTTCGGCACAAAATTTGTGCCGAAAAACCCGAACTCGGCTTATACTCGAGTCATAAATTGAAACTGAAGAGCGGAGTGGGAGGAGGAGCGGGGGGAGGAGCTGGGGGCGGGCATTTGCGGCAGGGCCGATGCGCTCACTGCGCTCCGGCCCCACCGCTCATGTATAGTTTTTAAATTTGATTATACTGTACACTTATTCTTACTAAAATTCTTGCCCCCTCTGTACCTCATTACATGCGGCAGGCGGGCAGTGAATACTTCAGGCCGGGCGGACGAGAGCAGCGTGACTTGCTGATGTCACGTGCCTGCCCGGTCTGCTTTATGAATGAAGCAGGCGGCGCAGGCACATGACGTCAGTCACACTGCGCTCGTTCTCCCGCCCGGCCTGAAGTATTCACTGCCCGCCTGCCGCATGTAATGAGGTACAGAGGGGCAAGAATTATAGTAAGAATAAGTGTATAGTATAATCAAATTTAAAAACTATACATGAGCGGTAATGAGGGATGGGGGGATGTGGATGGCACTGTTATGGGATGAGGGGATGTGGATGATACTGTTATGGGATGAGGGGGATGTGGATGGCACTGTTATGGGATGGGGGATGTGGATGGCACTGTTATAGGATGGGGATCTGTGGATGCCATCCACAGCCCCCATCCCATAAGTGCCATCCACATCCCCCTTCCCATAACAGTGTCATCCACATACCCTCATCCCATAAGTGCCATCCACATCCCCCATCCCATAACAGTGTCATCCACATCCCCTCATCCCATAAGTGCCATCCACATCCCCCTTCCCATAACAGTGTCATCCACATCCCCCTCATCCCATAAGTGCCATCCACAGCCCCCATCCCATAACAGTGTCATCCACAGATCCCCCATAACAGTGCGTCATCCACAGATCCTCCCATAACAGTGCGTCATCCACAGATCCCCCATAACAGTGCGTCATCCACAGATTCCCCCATAACAGTGCGTCATCCACAGATCCCCCATAACAGTGCGTCATCCACAGATCCCCCATAACAGTGCGTCATCCACAGATCCCCCATAACAGTGCGTCATCCACAGATCCCCCATAACAGTGCGTCATCCACAGATCCCCCCATAACAGTGCGTCATCCACAGATCCCCCCATAACAGTGCGTCATCCACAGATCCCCCATAACAGTGACATCCATTTCCACCTCGGCTTATACTCGAGTCACTACTTTTCCCAGGTTTTTTTGGGTAAAATTAGGGGGGTCGGCTTATACTCGGGTCGGCTTATACTCGAGTATATACGGTAATTTATTTTTTTGGGGCGTTTTCAGTCCTGGGTTGCATTTACTTAGACTGCTCTCCTTTACTTTTGGTTCATATTCACTTAGATTGGTCCCTTGCCCCAGTTAACTAAATAGCTTCTCAGCGGTCAGTGGGCCAATAGGAGTACGTCTCCTATTATATTTTCACAAATCCTTCATTTGTCAAGATAAGGGTCTTCTCTTAGAGAACTGCTAGGCCTCTGGCTCTTCGTTTTCTCCCACCTGTTCGATTTCGGTCGGTTAATGTTTATTTATGCACATGGTTCGCATCACTCATGCCTATGCATATCCCATCGGGTCTGGCTCACGTTTTAATTACTCATCGTCACTGTAAGGGAATTCAGTTCAGTCTCATGGCTTCCAGGGGCCCGATGATCGCTTCGGCCTCATGGCTCCGGGGGGCCCTTTGACCGTCCTTCATGTTGTTCGTTAGGGGTACCATATGGTTGTAGGCTGTTAGTGTCTTAGGTTCCCTGTCAGAGGGGTTCATGGTTACATGAGTTCCCAAGTCATACTGGTGCTGCATAAGTGTTTAAAAAAAAAAATAAAAAAAAATCTGCCATTAGAGTCTAGCACAGGGATGGGCAAACTCGGCCCTCCAGCTGTTGCAAAACTACAACTCCCAGCATGCAAACACTGCTTACAGCAATCAGCCTATAGCAGGGCATGGTGGGACTTGTAGTTTTACAACATCTGGAGGGCCCAGTTTGCCCATCCCTGGTCTAGCATGTATGGCTCCGCCATTAGTTTTTCACGCATGGCTTCTCCGATTTAGTGTCACACATATGACTCCGCCCCCAGAGTCTCTCACGCATTGCTTCCCCGTTATGTTTTACACACATGACTCCGCCAGTATAGTCTCTCAAGCAATGCTTCTCTGATTAAGTGTCCGTCATTGGAGTCTCTCACGCATGGCTTCTCCGATTAAGTGTTTCACATATGACTCCGCCATTAGTCTCCCACGCATGGATTCTCCGATTAAGTGTCTGCCATTAGAGTCTCTCACGCATGGCTTCTCCAATTAAGTGTCTGCCATTAGAGTCTCTCACGCATGGCTTCTCCAATTAAGTGTCTGCCATTAGAGTCTCTCACGCATGGCTTCTCCAATTAAGTGTCTGCCATTAGAGTCTCTCACGCATGGCTTCTCCGATTAAGTGTTTCACATATGACTCCGCCATTAGTCTCCCACGCATGGCTTCTCCGATTTAGTGTTACACATATGACTCCACCATTAGAGTCTCTCACGCATGGCTTCTCCGTTTATGTTTTACACACATGACTCCGCCATTATAGTCTCTCAAGCAATGCTTCTCCGATTAAGTGTCTGCCATTAGAGTCCCTCACGCATGGCTTCTCCGATTAAGTGTTTCACATATGACTCCGCCATTAGTCTCCCACGCATGGATTCTCCGATTTAGTGTCCGCCATTAGAGTCTCTCACGCATGGCTTCTCCAATTAAGTGTCTGCCATTAGAGTCTCTCACGCATGGCTTCTCCGATTAAGTGTTTCACATATGACTCCGCCATTAGTCTCCCACGCATGGCTTCTCCGATTTAGTGTTACACATATGACTCCGCCATTAGAGTCTCTCACGCATGGCTTCTACGATTTAGTGTCCGCCATTAGAGTCTCTCACACATGGCTTCTCCGATTTAGTGTTACACATATGACTCCGCCATTAGAGTCTCTCACGCATGGCTTCTCCGATTAACCCTGGGTTCAGACCTGAGCGTTCTAAAAACGCGTTTTTGTTGCGCGTATTTCAGCGCGTTTTTGCAAATAGGAAACGCGCGTAAAACGCGCGTTCTTGTGATTGACTACTGTGGTGTCAATCACAAAACGCGCGTCAAACGCCCCAAAAGAAGCTCAAGTACTTGTTTATGCGTTGGGCGTTTTACAGCGCGTTCAAACGCGCTGTAAAACGCTCAAGTGTGAACCACTCCCATAGGGATGCATTGGTTTTAATCTGTTGAGCGTTTTACAGCGCGTTTGAACGCGCTGTAAAACGCTCAGGTGTGAACCCAGGGTTAGTGTTTCACATATGACTCCGCCATTAGTCTCTCACGCATGGCTTCTCCAATTAAGTGTCTGCCATTAGAGTCTCTCACGCATGGCTTCTCCAGTCAAGTGTCTGCCATTAGAGTCTCTCACGCATGGCCTCTCCGATTAAGTGTTTGACATATGACTTCGCCATTAGTGTCTCTCCCGCATGGCTTCTCCGATTTAGTGTCTGCCATTAGAGTCTCTCACGCATGGCTTCTACGATTAAGTGTTTCACATATGTCTCTGCCATTAGTCTCCCACGCATGGCTTCTCTGATTTAGTGTTGCACATATGACTCCGCCATTAGAGTCTCTCACGCATGGCACCGCCATTAGTGTCTCTCACGCACGGCTTCTCCGATTAAGTGTTTCATATATGACTTCCCCATTTGAGGCTAGCCACATGGCCCCACCACAAGTAGGTTCCATGTCTTTTTCCGCCACTCGGGCTGAGGGTGTTGGTGCCGGGCCTAAGTCCCGGGTATCGGCCTGTCTTCCAGTAGGAGGTACAGTAATAAGGCACAATTCTCAAGGTCTCACGTCTGCAGACACAGGTCCTGTCACGACTACAGGCGCTGCATACATAGTATCACGACATTAAGCTTATTTTCTGTCACAACTGCAGGTATGGCGTGTACGTTCTCTGTCCTCATTACAGGCAACATTAGCTTGTTAATTGAAATAGCCATGTATTCGTGTTGATGGTTCCCCAGGCCTGGTGAGTTTACACATTCCGCTTAATCTACTAATAGAGAAACACGGCATACGCCATGTTCTTACTTTTGGGCTCTTTATATATTAAGGTCGTGGCCTGGGGAATAAGTAGAGGTATAGTAGTTTGCAACCAGGAATAGTTGGTGCACGATCAGGGCCCTCGGCAAATGCTTGGAATTCATTTAGGCCTTCCGACAGATTCACCATGGTTTGTTTCAGTCTGCAGCTCTCAGGATTCAGACCTTCTCGTAATATGTTCATACGTTGTTAGTATACATAGGAGTAAATCGTTTCGGATTACCGGCCACTCCTCCAATCGCATCAGCATTAGCCACCTCCAAGAATGATGTGCCGGTGCACATGACAGAGGTAAGGTAGATGGTAGTCACGGTGATATGTACGGTATATTCCGCACCTTCATCGGGGAATGTCTTTTACGTTCAAAGTGGGTGTAGTAATGGTATGTATATATTTTGCTCTAACCTAAGGTCTGCTCCTTTGGCCCCCTTTAGGCTGCCCTACCGCAGCAGTTATGGCATAATTCTACTGCTTGTTGTAGATGGGGTTAGATAGGTTAGGTACACCTTTCTGATAGCCAATCCGACCACAAGTATTAAGCAAATATATTTGCTGTATTTGTGGGAGGGGAGGCTGATTACAAGGCTATCTACATGCACCTGTGGGCCTAGGCTGGCAAATTGCTAGGCTATTTATAGGCACCTGTGGGCCCAGGCTGACGCTGATTCAGCTGATTTCACCCACCCACCCACACCATCTTACAGTCATTTCATATTAGGGTGGTTCCCTTTTAGGCTGCCCTACCGCAGCAGTTTTGGCATAATTCTACTGCTTGTTGTAGGGTTAGATAGGTTAGGTACACCTTTCTGATAGCCGATCCGACCACAAGTATTATTAATGTCTCCATTTGTGTCACCCAATATTAATAATGTCTCCATTTGTGGCCCCCAGTATTAATAATGTCTCCTTTAGTAGCTACCAGTATTAATAATGCCTCCATTAGCAGCCCCCAGTATGAATGATGCCTCCATTCAGGGGCGGATTGGCTATAGACTTTACAGGGAAATTTACCGGTGGGCCGATGCCCAGGGGACTGCCTGGGCCCTCCTCCCAGCCAAAGTTTTTGGGGATGTATTTTGTGCTGCTGGCGGCAGTATTTTGTGATGGACTTTGATATTTTGCTCTATTTGGGTGGTATAATGTGCCACAATATGATATTGCTGGCCTTGCCTTCCATCAATGTGGACCCGACAAGAAAATGGGGCAATTTTTAATATTATTAATGCCTCTATTAGTGGCCCCCAGTATTATTATGTCCTCCTTTGGCTCCTATTCTGCCTGTGTAAAAAAAACAAAAACAAAAAAAACAACCTTATCCACTTGAATGCGTGGAAACACTCACTCCTCACTGGAAAGGACCTGCTCTCTCAGCATGAGAACGTCATCACGCTGGGAGCACATTCAGGCTACATACAGTGTGATGTGAGTGTCCTGAGCTCCTGCTGATGACGTCAAGTGGATGAGGTTATTTTTCTTTTTTTTTTTTATGGTCTTTTGTACCCATTTTAACAGCCATTAAATTGGTGCACTCCTGTCTAAAGGCTCATTAAAAGCGGTCCCATTGATTTCAATGGGGTCTGTCCGGCCATGAAAACGGCCAAAATAGGACATTTCCTATTCACTGGCCGCTATGAAAACGGCCATGTGACTAGCCCCATAGACTTCCATTGATTTTAAAAATGACAGTCACAAGGCCATTTTTCCCATTTGTGTAAATGTAGCTGAAGTCCCCTTAAAAAAATTAGACAGGCCTATCACATTTCATAAACTGACTCCTCCACTTTTGTCAAAATTATTTCCAGTACCCTGCACTCCTTACACCGTAATCCCATTCCTTTCTATGCATACACAGATCCTGACTATGTAACTAGCTCATAGTGCCTTATGGGAACAGTACTACCCTATTCTGTATAAAAAATGACTGGACGTTGTACAAAACAAGCACTTGTGTCTCCTATATTTTCTTGATGGTGCATGCTCATCCTCCTCTCCCACAAAAAATTGCAATTCGGGAACCCTTGTGCTCTGTAATAATGTGTGTCATACAGGTCATAACCACACCTAACTTATTTTATGGTGGGGTGGAAGAAGAGGGAAATGTACTTTACATGTGTTTTAATACGAATAAAGATGAATCCAGCACCGGGGTATCTTTGAGTTGTTCGTTTCTTTATTATCAGTGATAAAATACTCGCAGCATCGATCACATCCTCTTGTTTCAACCAAAATCTACGCGTTTCGAACTTGGTAGTTCCTACTCAGGAACTACCAAGTTCGAAACGTGATTGCACTTGAGACAAGAGGATGTGATTGATGCTGCAAATATTTTATCACTTATAATAAAGAAACGAACAACTCAAAGATACCCCGGTGCTGGATTCATCTTTATTTGTTTCACGAAGCGAGGTCTGACCTGTGGCTTCCGTGCACGAGGGGAGAATAACTAAGGACAGAAATAGCAGGTGAGATGGAATATCCCATTACATGTGTTTTAATACAATTGAGTTAACTGACTTTCAATTAAATCTGTTCCAACACTGTTGAAAACTGGAACACCGGCAGTGAACTACACGTACATGGTATGCAATGTCTGGTGCTAAGCCTAATAAGACTACCCAAAGTAGGAGCTAATGGCTGATGCTCTGGCACCGTGTATTAACAGAGCTTGATATCATGCATTAAAACTCAAGGATTTTCTTTATACAATCTAAGCATGCCGAGTGATGACTGAGAATCTGTAGA
This sequence comes from Bufotes viridis, assembly GCA_033119425.1. NCBI lineage: Eukaryota > Metazoa > Chordata > Amphibia > Anura > Bufonidae > Bufotes > Bufotes viridis. The sequence goes on along the minus strand of CM065593.1, from coordinate 293,874,945 downwards.
ATCAGAGAACGTTTGAGGAAATTATTTTATTCCATGAGATTTCTTGTGCTACATCTGCTGTATGTCATTGGACTGAAGTAAACAAGCGTACGGACTACAGAAAATTCATATTACCCGGATTTAAAATGGCTGATTTGTTTTCCACTGTGACAAGCTGAAAGAAGGCTGTATGCCCTGACCATGGAGCCGCAATGATTTTACGATGACAGACTCTTGATTCAGCGTTTCAGGTCTGAAATTGTGCAGTCACAAGAATTGGAATGTTAAATGAACTAAACCGACCACGCATCGCAGCGGAATGAGAAAATAAACTGAAGAGGCTAATACTAAAAAAGTGGTGGTGGAGTATAAAACCTATGCAAACGTAAGCCATTTGGTCAGAAAACATTGGAAATACTGAGGCAGGTGCTAGGGCTGCACGATATGGGAATTTTGTGCGATTGCGATTAGGGCCCTAAAAATTGCGCTAACGATATGCGATGCGATATTTTAAGGGAATTGTGCTAGAGGTCTATCTGCTTGGATTTTCAAGGTAAAAGCGCACACAGATGACTGATAATGTGAAATGTAGTTATGCTGAACTCAAGAACTGAAATGCGCAGTGTTTTTCAAAATAAAATACATATTTTCATTACTGCAAAAATACAAAATACAAAACTTGAAATTTTCTTAATAGCACTGCACAGAACAGATAAATAAAAAAGATATAAGAACATGTGTTCATTAAAATAACGACTTTCCACCAGCCCCTCCTCCCTCCCCGCACTGTAACTGATGTATCGCCGGCCGCGCTGTGCAGCATAGCGGCCGGGGATACAGTGTCAGTGTCACGTAGAAAGTCAACCATCGCTTTATAAGACGCACTGCCATTCCCCCCCCCCCCCCACACACACACTTTTGAAGGGGGGGGGGAGTGTGTCTTATAAAGCGAAAAATACGGTAATATAATTGCAGCATTTTTGGGTCAGCAGATTGCGATATGGCGATTAATTGCGATTGCTTTCGCGATATATTGTGCAGGCCTAGCAGGTGCCATTGTCACAAGATAGTCGCTGTTATTCACTTCACCTGTCAGTGTACTGTTATGGTTGACTGCGGTATGTACTGTATATATTACACATACAGTACATATGCAAGGTAATTGTGAAAATGGTGTTGTGTATCATGCCGATTAATCATAATAAGTGGCCATGATATGCTGAAGCTACAGAAATTACTATATGTTAAAAATGCATTATTTTCAGCTAACCCCTTAAAGGGGTTTTCCTATCTCAGAAATTGATGTAATATCGCTAGAATATACCATTAATGTCAGATAGGTACAGGTCCCACCTCTGGGACCCACTCCTATCTAGAGAACGGTGACCCCAAAGTAAAGAAGAGCATTCCATGCACGTGTGGCTACCCACCATTTATTTCTATGGGAGTTCTGAAAAGAGCCAAGTGCAGGATCGGCTTTTTCCGGCTGTCCCACAGAGGTGAATGGAGCAGTGGCTATGTTTGCGCGGTGTGCTCTCCTTCATTTTCTAGCCACCATTCTGGAGACAGGTCTAGGTCCCAGACCTATCTCACATTGGTGGTAAATCCTATGGACGTCCGAAGTTTACAACGGCCTGTTCTGTAGAGCTGGACATATCCCAAAATCAAGGACAGCCAACATTTTTTACGGATAATTATTATGAGTAATACATGTCTCTAGCTCAATATACTGATAACATCTTATTACCAGCATTTACTGTGAGCTGAAAAAAACTATGAGAATTACCGCCAAATACCACTAGCCTCGAGAAATCATGAACACACCTATCTTTTTAACGGACACGGGAAAAGAAGTTGCCTATTTGTAAGGACTGTCCAGAAATTTCTGGACGGTTGGCCACCCTGATGGAGGCTAATGTAAACCATATCTCTAAATGTTGTTAACAGCCCAGTCAAGATGGCAGCCTGTTCCGGAAAAAGAATAAATAAATCTACAATCAGAAAAAAACAATATGTGTATTGTATAGGCGACACATTCCCTTTAAACTGACATAGCTAAAGCTACACAGTTAAACCTAAAATGGTTGTTCCCTTTTCACATGAGCGTGGAATATTAGCCGAGTATTGGTGCTTTTGGTAGAGTAGCTCTCTCTCATAGTGCCTTGCCTCCCAGTGCTCTCTGCCTAGTGAGAACAGATGATCTCTAGTCACTGGGTTGTTTTCTGAAAGAGACAACTTCCCGTTGTAGGAATAATAGTGCACCAGTTCCAGCAATCTACTGCTGCCGATGAGATATGGTTTTCTAACTTCCCGTTCACAGCAATATTTTCGGTGTAAACTACTTATGATACAGACATAGTGAAAAAGCAAACCAGGAACTGTCAGTACAGTACAGTATATTACAAGATTTCAGGGACAAAACAATTTCTCAAGAAAAAGGAAATCATTTCTTTGCAGACAGTGCGGCAGGTATTCTGCTGAGAAACCGCTACCGATCGATTACCTGTTCAATGCTGGGCTTCTCGAATGGTGGACTTTCCGGAGATCCTTCCACCACTGGTTTCCCCATTTGCAGAATACATTTTCTTAAAAGCTAAATATGAAAGGTAAAATGTTAGATAAAAGAGAAAGTTTGTATTTTTAGCCTATCCTAGTTTATGAACTTGGGAGGGGGAGATTATATGCATTCATTTAACAATCCTGAAAAACCTAAGATGTTTATAATGTACTAGTTTATACCGTATTTCTCGCCCTATAAGTCCATTTACACTGATGAATAGCGGTCGGCGATGTTGCACAGCGTGGCCGGCGGTGTATCAGCATGAAGAGAGGAGGGGTGGGGGCCGGCATCTGGTGTAGGAATGGCAGCCGGGCCCGTTGCAGTCACTGTATTCTATTAGACCGGGCCCCGCTCACTTTAGTATTAATAGGTAACGTGTAGACATGGGCGCTGTTTTAAACTATAGTAATCCTCTGCAGCATAGAGAAATCCATGTAGTACGGTACTCACTCAGGCCGGGCAGGTGGCGGCAGCATAACGTCATTCACTACGTCACGTGCCTGCTCTGCCTGCCTCATTCATAAAGTGGGAGGAGCAGGCGCGTGACGTAGTGAGTGACTGCACCGGGCCCTGCTGCCATTACAACACCAGATGCCAGCCCCACCCCCTGTATTAGGGGTCATTCACTATTTTACACAGGGACACTGTTATGGGGGTGGATCTGTGGATGACACTGCTATGGGGGGGAAATCTGTGGAGGACACATATATAGCATAAGATGTGTATATGTGTCATCCATAGATTCCCCCCCCCCCCCATAGCAGTGTCATCCACAGATCCCCCACAAAACAATGTCATCCACAGATCCCACCATAACAGTGCCATCCACAGATCCCCATAACAGTGCCATCCACAGCTCCCCATAACAGTGTCATCCACAGATCCCCATAACAGTGTCATCCACAGATCCCCATAACAGTGCCATCCACAGATCCCCCATAACAGTGTGCCATCCACAGATCTCCCATATCAATGCCATTCACAGATCCCCCATAACAGTGCCATCCACAGATCCCCCTAACAGTGTCAGCCACAGGCCCCCATAACAGTGTCATCCACCGATCCCCCATAACAGTGTGCCGTCCACAGATCCCCTCCATAACAATGCCATCCACAGATCCCTCATAACAGTGCCATCCAAAGATCCCCCATAACAGTGTCATCCACAGATCCCCATAACAGTGTCATCCACGGATCCCCATAACAGTGCCATCCACAGATCTCCCATAACTGTGCCATCCACAGATTCCAATAACAGTGCCATCCAGAGATCCCCCCCCCATAACAGTGCCATCCACAGATTCCAATAACAGTGCCATCCACTGATCCTCCATAACAGTGTCATCCACAGATACCCATAACAGTTCCATCCACAGATTCCAATAACAGTGCCATCCACTGATCCCCCATAACAGTGCCATCCACTGATCCCCCATAACAGTGCCATCTACTAATCCCCATAACAGTGCCATCTACAGATCCCCCATAACAGTGTCATCTACAGATCCCCCCATAACAGTGCCATCCACAGATCCCCCATAACAGTGCCATCCACAGATCCCCATAACAGTACCATCCACAGACCACCATTAGTTCAAAACCCACCAAAAGCACACTTTTTGGTTCAAAATATTTTATTTTTTATTTTTCTCCTCAAAAACCTAGGTGTGTCTTATAGGCCGGTGCATATGAAGATAGCTTCATTATAAAGTATCCTTAAAGGAATTGGTCACCAGTTTTATGCCACTCCACCTGAGGGCATTATACATTGGTGGCAGATACCCTGAACAAAATGCTGGGTTAATGTCTTGAACTGACCCAGCCACCGTTTTACTGATATCTGTATAGGGTTTAGGGAGGCGGTGAGATCCAGGAACTTATCAATATGATAACTCCCTGGCACGTGCAGTGTTTTGTATGTACTTGTTGCTGCTCAATACGGATTTTAGCAAAAAGACTGGGTGAATAAAAGAAAGTGACCCAACATTTTGCTCAGAGTCTCAGGGTCTCTAAACCTGGCGATTGATTCCCTCATACCATAATGATAACAATCCATATAAATGTAGAGGCTAAATAAAATTCTCAAGTAAAACAATTATGGTTTTAGTATGGTATCGTCAGTGCTGGTCCAGGTCTGGATTAAATGGGTTGTCCAGGATTCCCTTTTACCTTAAATCCACCCCCCATACACAATTTTTGCTGGACCTGTGATTGGAAGCATACTTAATTGCTCCCGACATGTCCCATAATCGGCTCATGACTGCAGTGATGTACCGCTTGCGAACACATCACTGCTGCGAATTCTGGACAACCCCTTTAGGCTGGGGACACACCTAGGCGTTTCTGAATCGCGCGTACGACGCGCGTTTTACGCGCATTTTTGGATGCGCGTTTTTGTAACTAAGAAACGCGCGTCATACGCGCGATTCAGTGATTCTCCCCTATGGCAACATTGTCCATAGGCGCGTTAAAACGCCCAAAAGAAGCTCATGTACTTGTTTGGGCATTGGGCGTTTTACAGCGCGTTCAAACGCGCTGTAAAACGCCCAAATGTGAACCATGCCCATAGGGATGCATGGCTTTTCACATGTTGAGCGTTTTTCAGCGCGTTTGAATGCGCTGAAAAACGCTCAGGTGTATTCCCAGGGTTAAGGCATGGCACCATGGCACTCAAGTAATCTGACCAGGTAGATGTATCTTAAACAATATTAGACTGAGAACATCTCTCAGTACCTTAAAGAGATAGAAATAGACTTGTTTTGTATCAGCGTCTTCTTCCTTGTGTACACAAGTGAACAAGTATTCCACATCCAGTGCAATCCCCAGGAGTCTGTTAATTTCCTCTTCCGATACATTCTCTAACTGGGAAACATGTGAAGCTGAAAGACAGTAAAGTGAAGAAAGAAATGATGCTGGGATATTGTCTTTTATAACGTAGATACACAGAGACTGGCCGTTATTAAGTACATAGCGTGTTTATGATGACGATAACGTGTCAACCTACAGATATAATTTAGCCAAGTCTTGTTGGACAGTGTTTCTCCAGAACTTCTCATTATTAATGCAGTGCTGGCACAAAAACAGGATTTTTTAGGGCTATCCATCACACTGCATAATATCGCAGAATCAGCATGAAAGCTTCATATATTAAAGGGAATCTGCCACCTCTTTCCAGCGTGTAGTGAATGGCAATCCATTCTATTTCAGTTTACCATCATCACAACTAGGGATGAGCAAATCGCGTTCGGATTGCTGTACCCGAACCTGATTCTTTTAAAAACTATGTTAAGTATATCACCTCCGTCCTGCTGTAAAATGTATTGCTTCTGCGGAGGACAGGTCATTCCGAAGTTTCAGCAAATATTGCGAGACTTACTTCATCTTGCTTTTATCACGTGTCACTTCATTTATTTGCATAAACTACTGTATCAAAATACGAAGCTGAACTCAGCTTGGTTAATGAGGCACGAAGCTGAGTTCGGCTTCGTATTTTGATACAGTAATTTATGCAAATAAACAAAGTGACACATGATAGAGGTAACATAAAGTAAGTCTCGCGATATTTGCTGAAACTTTGGAAACACCTCTGTGAGGGCAATACACTTTACTATAGGATGGATACAATATTCTTAACAAAGTTTTCAAAAGAATCGGGTTTGGATACAGCAATCCGAACCCCATTCACTCAACCCTAATCACAACTATACCTTTGTTAGCGATATTGCTGTTTAAGATCCAAGTGCCCAGCGGACCATGATTAACAGTTGCAGGAGCCCAAGACTGGCTCCATAAAGAGCCCAAGACCGCCTCTACTCAAGTTCCCACTGCCACCCCTTGCACCTTCATGTCCGCTGATGCAGCGAACAAGGAAAGGAAAGTGCTGATATGTAAATCAGGTAATCAGAAATATGCATTGTTTAGGGTACAGAATACAGATGAAAAGATTCATTATGAGACCAGAGAACCCATTTAATTCTGGACATTGTGCGAGTCTCAGAGGTTTGGTCCCCACTCAATAGACAGTCACAGCATAGCTTATACTGTCTTTGGTGAGCAAACACTGTTAGGGCTATGTCCACCCAATCCTGCCAATTATCATATTAATTAACAGCCAATTCTGAGAGTAATATCTTGTTATTGTTATAGCAGCGGGTGCGAACCAATGTGTCAACCAACAGATTTGGATTTGGGCAAATCTTAAAGGCATTATCTTGCCACTCCTATTCAACCTTTACCCCCTATACAGGGATCTGGACTTCGCTGCAGGAGAAACACCAGGCCGACAGCTCCTGGAGAAGTCTCTTAGTCATTGACCCACACAGCCAGAGACACCGTTGCAAGGCACAAGGGGTCAGGCAAAATCGTCATCAGGGACAGGTTAAGGTAAGGTCTGGCGGAGTGCATGCATGTGGAAATCGGTCCAAGGTCAGGGCAGGCAGCGTAGGAACAATATAGAGGTCAGGCACAAGTCAGGTCAGGCAGGAGAGAATCAGAGTACAGTAAGATCCATACACAGGCAGACAGCAGGAAACAGCACATCTAGAAGGAATTTAGCAAGCTAAGGAACCTAATTGCTCAGGCATCCACCCATAGGGCAAGGTGCCTGAAGTACCTCAGGGTTGCCAGCCAATCGCTGATGACGATTAGAGCATGCACTAGCCCATCAAGAGCTGGAGGGAGCGTGCATGTGGCAGCAGTGGAGGGGCCATGCCGCCAAGGAGGCCATAGCCTGCGTCGAGTGACAGAGCAGACCAGATGGCCAGACCCACCGGGAAGAAGGTAGCAAGTGGCGGGTCCATGTCACCAGACGATGTGGGTGAAGCAGTGGTGGCTCGCAGCCGCCGCTGTAAGAGTTATTATAAAACTCTAAAGCTTGTTGTAATATCAGAACCTGGAACCAGAGTGTTGACTTACAAGAACTGTGGTGGCCAAACCAAACAGAAACTACACTGGAAACCCATCCATAAATGTAAGGTCACAACTAAGAAAACAGAAATTCTAAAATGAAGTCAGGCAGCTGCAGTATCTTGCATCGAAGAGCCAAATTCAGGGTCAAATTCAGATCCAGCACATCAGCTTTCTCTTGTTATGCTTTCATTTTTCATCCTGAGGTCTATGTCCTCCGTTCTTACTTTCTTACATCTTAAAACTGCCTGGGCTCAAACTAGGCAGTAAGTAGATCAACAGGTTCAAGTGACAATAACCTTTAAAGGCAATGCAAATAAAAATATCATGATTAATATACTCTAATCCTAGTAAAAGTCACAATAAAAAAAATCTTCCTTACCAAGTGTGTGAGAACAACTACGACATGGCTCAGTGAGGTTCACAACTGTCTGCTGAACATCCATTCTGGGTGGTGTGGGTGGGGGGTTGGGATTCTTCCATCCATTGCATTTACATGTTTCATCAGCCTGAAATAATAATAAATGATATTACTATTATGTAATGCAAAAATGACTCAATGTATTGTTTGTAATTTCTACTTTACAGGATAAGTAGATGAGAAGGAGCAATCACAAGAACTTCACCTTCCTCACGTCTCTTGTTCAACCTGGTGACAACTGATTTCTTTTCCCAATTTTTGTTAGTAAGTTTTTACTGAACACCTCAGGTACATTGGGCAACAGACAATCCATCTGAAGTGCTATATTTTCACTGGTAGCAAGACAAAGCAAAGGATGGAAGAACAGGAGTCACAAAGCAACTGCTTTTTATATTGAAACTCATCTCTACGTCTCCAGTTAAAAAAACCCTGATGAGCGACTCCGGCTAGCCATACGTCTTGGTGAATACATTTGAAGTATCTTTGAAGAAAGACACAGAGTGCCACAATATTCCTTTTCTATTTCCTAAAGAGTATAATGCACCCTTAGGTGCCTCTCATACGCTATGTTGCGCCTTTACGGGCCCCAACACAATATGGTGCCCCATGATATGCCGGTGACACCATATGTTGTCCCTTATGTACTCTCAACACACCCTGAACACAATATGGTGCCCCTTTAGTGTCTCCAAAATGAATACTCAACTAGCCCTTGTTCCCATGAAGAAGGAGGCAGATCTCTCTGTGCAGATCTGCTCCTGTCTGCCTGGCGGCTAGGCTCAGCAGGCATAATGGCGTCACTTCACCATGCCTACCAGCACAAAACCACCAGTTGCAGAGTCAATAGTGGAGTGGGAGGCTGGCATATTCACCTGTATCTGTGTAGTGAGGATGCAGATGCAGTTGAAAGTGGTGCTACTGCCGGGGGTCCAGCTGCCAGGTTGTCTGGGAAAGATGCAATCTTTGCCCTATTGTTAAAGCGCCCCTGCAGCAAAGGGCCTCCTGATTTCTTGTGCCCCTTGCCTTTGTGTGGTTTGCTTGGTGATAATGACTGCCACTGCCTTTGGGATTTGGCCAAATAGGTCATATTAAAAGAAGGGAACCCCATTCAATGAGACAGGTGACAGCTGTGAAGGGGAGGTTTAGTGGTTTCGAAAAATAGGGGGTCATTTATTAAACAGAAATACGGCTATATTATGCTGCGCATTTCCGTCGCAGATTGCGGCTCAGGTGCTTTGCGCCGCAATCTGCAACTTTTCCCCGCTCGCGTCAGGTCTAAAAAAGTGGGCAAGGCGTGGGCGGGGATATTTTCTACAAATGTTTTAGGCATAGAAAATTGTCTTAATGTAATGGTCTAAATGTGCCGAAGTTATGGAGAGGCTCAGGCAGATCCACCGAAAGTGCAGGGTCTTAAACGCCGGTCTTAATAAATGTGCCCCATACTCTTTCATTGTTTGGTCCATCTGCATTAAATAATTCCCAAATATTATTAAAATACAACCAAATGCATCTATAGCGATATACGGTACATTCATCTGTAAAGGGGAACAGTTTACAGGGTATTTACACTTTTTAAGATACTTTCACATCTGATCCGGCTGCCAGTTCCGGCAGAGAATGCCGGGAATCCGCCGGACACAAACCGCAGCATGCAGCGCTTTCTGTCCGGTCAACACTTGCCATTTTTGCCGGATTGCAGCTAGATCTCTGCCAGACCGCTTTATAAGTAATGGGGCTGGCAGGCATTTCGGTTGTATCCGGCAAGCCTGCTAGAATTGCTGCCGCATATGCGAAACTAGTCTAAACCATTCATCAGTGCAGCAAATTCCACTGCCTCATAAGTTAATTACTTGCAATTTTAAACGGGGTTTTCTAAGATTCAGATATTGATGGCCTATGCTCAGGAGAGGTTATCATTATCAGATGGGCGGGGGTCCGGCGCCCAGCACCCCTGTCAATCAGCTGAACAGGTAGCGGGCGCTCCAGTGAGTGTCGCAGCCTCTTCCTAGGCCAGTGACATCATGTCCATTAGTCACGTGGCCTCGGTGCAGCTCAGTCCCCTTCAAGTGAATGTGGCTAAGCTGCAATGCCAGGCACGGCTGCTATACAATGAACAGCGCCGTGCCCGAGGATAGGTCACCATTATCAGAATCTCAGAAAACCCCTTTAAAAGGTTAATTTTACTTTGGCTTTGTTTTCATTTTGTACAGAACAGTATAAAAAATGAGAATGAGCGCCAATGCAACATTTTAATGTCTGCAGTTAAATATTCCATGGACTGCAGAGAAATGCTATCCTGTAATCTTTCTATTTTACAGTAACCATTAGGTTTATTCATCGACATATAAAATAATGGATGCCAGGCAGTTTTTACTCTGGCAAATTAATACAACAAAGTAGCACAGTAAGAAGTGATGGAGAGAGGCACACATTAATTGCATTCCATTCACACTCGTCAGGCTAATTAATGGCTTGGTTAGCCCTTTCCTGAAAGGCACTAAAAGAGCTCAGAAACACAACCACAAGCCTCCAGAGAGGGGCGCCACTGGGATAGGATTATAACGTGCAGCAGGGAAGGGAGCACCTACACCAAGATATGCCATATAGTCATCTTACATACATGTCCCACACATACATGTAGACTGTGATACAAGGCACTTACTAATGTACTGTGATTGTCCATATTGCCTCCTTTACACTGCTCATATTCAGGGGTTATGACCACCCTGCAATCCAGCAGCGGTGGCCGTGCTTACACACTATAGGAAAAGGAGCCAGGCCTATGGGTTCTCCCACAGTCCCGGCCACCAGAGAGGCGGCACTTTGTCCTATACTGTACAAGCACGACCACCGCTGCTGCATTGCAGGTGGTCATAACGCCTGGATACAAGCAATGCATAATGTGATGGAAAAATGAATCAAGCCAGCTAAGGCCCCTTTCACATCAGCGTTTTTGCTTTCCGTCCTAGAGTTCCGTCCTCGGGGCTCTAGGACGGAAAGATACTGATCAGGATTATCCTAATGCATCCTGAATGGAGAGCAATCCGTTCAGGATGCATCAGGATGTCTTCAGTTCAGGACCGGAACTTTTTTGGATGTTGACAAAAGTGCATTGAAGTGCATTAATCCGGATCCGGCCTTAAGCTAAACGTCGTTTAGCTTTTTCTCAATTGTTTCCATGGCAGCCAGACTGCTAAAGTCCTGGTTGCCATGGTAAAATGTAGTGGGGAGTGGGGGAGCAGTATACTTACCGTCCGTGCGGCTCCCGGGGCGTTCCAGAGTGACGTCAGGGCGCCCCACACGCATGGATCACGTGATCGCATGGATCACGTGATCCATGGGCATGGGGCGCTCTGACGTCATTCAGAGCGCCCGGAGCCGCACGGACTGTAGGTATACCGCTCCCCGCTCCCACTACTACTATGGCAACCAGGACTTTAATAGCGTCCTGGCTGCCATAGTAACCTGAAAGCATTTCGAAGACTGATCAGGATCCTGATCAGTCTTCTAATGCTTTCAGGCGACTTGCGTTCTGACGGATCCGGCGGGACGGAAGTGCCTGCCGGATCCTCAGAACGCAAGTGTGAAAGAGGCCTAAGGAAGCAATACAGACAATCACTATACAGTATGCTAACATCTACATGATAAATGCTATTTGCTGAAATGAGACAACCCTTTTAAAGGGAACGTGTCATCAGAAACTGACTTATTGTTTAAATCACATTTTTATGTTTAGCATATTTTTAAAGAATTTTTGGTAAAGGTTATTTTTATTTCCCATTTAAATATCTATATATAAATAAAAAAAAAACATAAAAGTCCTGCAGTTTTTGCACGGGTCACTAAGTCTAATAATAGACACCACTTCTTGGTCAGTACAGATCACTTTCCTGCAATTACCTGCTTATCTGTCATTCTAATCCTGCCTATAATGTTATCACCTCTGTGTATAGATAAGACAGAGTCCACCATTCACAGCAGGTGATTGTCAAAGCGTATCTTTTCTTTCCTTGTACAATGACCTCTGCACAGGTCACAGAGCATGTCTGAAAACTCTCCAATAGAAGTCAATGAGGTCCCCACTGCCTCAATGGTTGCAAAAGGTAGACCAAATATACTAAAATATCGGTCAATTGCAATTGCTTTCATACAATGAATGACCCAACTCGCATTCGACTCTGGACATCGAGTATCCGCATCATACCCAAGACGGCATCATTTTATTTAAGATCTGATCACTCTCAGAGTATTATAAAAGATGCATGATAATGTAAACGATTATTGTACAATATACCTTGTCTTGCCACATGTTAATGTTAAAAATTTATAAAAAGAAAAAAGAAGTCAATGAGGTCCCCTCCTGAGTCCTGACCATTGTGTCTATAGCCCATCGGGCTGTCATAAAGTAATTTTTCAAATGCTTTCCAAATGTTCTTAAAAACAGCTCAGGCAAGATGGCCGCCCCCATAATCCTGTTCAGCAAATAGAATAAAATAAAAAAATCTGTAATCAGAAAATAAAAAGAGATCCGAAAAAATAGATTCATTACTATCTGGTTTTAAGTGGCAGATGAAATGAAAAGTAGAGAAAAGCCTGCTGTCACATATTTGTGAACTCCGGAAACATGGATGCTTCTGGATATTTCCCTTGTTTATTGGGGAGCATATGTAAAGATATGATCTCAGAAAGACAACTCCTTCTTAATAAGAAACCAATATGGTGATCAGTTATTGTCATGGGAAGCTGCTCCTGGAAATATTTGAATGAGACAGATCCACCGACATGGCTTTCAGGTCTGACTGAGGTGCCAAGTGAAGAACTCCTCCCCTTGGACATCCTTATGGATAGGGTCAGGCTCGGACTGGCCCACAGGGGTACAGGGGAATCCCCCGGTGGGCCCCTGAGCAAGGTGGGCCCCTAGTCTCCCACTCCCTGCACATGTGGCACATGGCACAGTAGATTTACCTGTGAGGTCTGATTAACATTGGCGGTCGGATTGGTGGTCTGACCTGAGGTCTAATTAAAAATATTTTTTTCTTATTGTCCTCCTCTAAAACCTAGGTGCATCTTATGGGCCGGAAAAAAAAGTCACTCCAATAGGGAGAAAGAGTTAAAAATAATTGGAGCAGCTTTTCTAGGCACAAAAGTTTTAGGTTTAAAGATCTGCCAAATTTAACAAACCACGTGCAACATTTCGTAAATTTGGCACAAAATACTCCAACACAGTGTGAAGCAAAACTGACTACACTTATTACCCTCATGGTAAATCCCACCCCACGTGTCACGCAACATTGATGTTGCACTAATGGAGTAGGAGAGGTAAGTGGGTTTTTTATTTTATAAAACGTGAGGCAATATGGGGCTGCTGGGGGGTAATCTAAATGCAATATGGGGATGCTGGAGGGTAATCTGAGGCAACATGGGGCTGCTTGGTGGGTAATCTGAAGCTGCTGGAGGATGATCTGGGGCAATATGGGGCTGCTGGGGGATGATCTGGGGAAATATGGGTCTGCTGGGGGATGATTTTAGGCAACATGGGGCTGCAGGAGGCTGATCTAAGGCAATATGGGGCTGCTAGGGGCTGATTTGAGAGGAAATGTAGGCTGCTGGGGGCTAATATGAGTCAATGGGGGCTGATATGAGGCAATGGGGACTGCTGGGGGCTAGTATGAGCCAATGGGGGCTGATATGCGGCAATGGGGACTGCTGGGGGCTGATATGAGGCAATGGGGGCTGCTGGGGGCTAATATGAGAGGCAATTGGGGCTGTGGGGGCTGATATGAGGCAATGGGGACTGCTGGGGGCTAATATGAGAGGCAATAGGGGTTGCTAGGGGCTGATATGAGACTGCTTTGGGCTGATGAGAGGCATGGGGCTCTTATCTGAGGTCTGATTGGGGGTCATACACATTGGGGTCTGAGCTGAGGTCTGATTGGGTGTCTGATCTGAGGTCTTGTTGGGGTCTTATTAACATTGGGGGTCTCATTGGGTCTGTTAGCTGAGGTCTGATTAACATTGGGGGTCTGATTGCTGGTCTGACCTGAGGTCTAATTAAAAATATTTTTTTCTTATTGTCCTCCTCTAACCCTGGGTTCACACCTGAGCGTTTTACAGCGCGTTCAAACGCGCTGTAAAACGCTCAACAGATTAAAACCAATGCATCCCTATGGGAGTGGTTCACACTTGAGCGTTTTACAGCGCGTTTGAACGCGCTGTAAAACGCCCAACGCATAAACAAGTACTTGAGCTTCTTTTGGGGCGTTTGACGCGCGTTTTGTGATTGACACCACAGTAGCAATCACAAGAACGCGCGCACGAACGCGCGTTTCCTATTTGCAAAAACGCGCAAAAAAACGCCCCAAGGTCTCAGGTCTGAACCCAGGGTAAAACCTAGGTGCGTCTTATGGGCCGGAAAAAAAAGTCACTCCAATAGGGAGAAAGATTTAAAAAAAAATTGGAACAGCTTTTCTAGGCACAAAAGTTTTAGGTTTTAGGATCTGCCAAATTTAACAAACCACGTGCAACATTTCGTAAATTTGGCACAAAATACTCCAACACATTCTGAAGCAAAACTGACTAAACTTATTACCCTCATGGTAAATCCCACCCCACGTGTCACGCAACATTGATGTTGCACTAATGTCGCGCGACAATTTTTATAATGACAGTCTATGGTGTCGCACTGCGACATGCGTCATGCTGCGACTGTGACAGTCGCATAAAAATCCATCTTGAATGGATTTTTTGCGACTGTCGTGTCGCAGTCACAGCATGTCGCATGTCACAATGCGACACCAAAGACTCCCATTATAAAAATTGTAGCACGACATTAATGCGACAAAATGTCATGCGACAAATGTCGTCGTGTAGACCTAGCCTAAAGGTTACTTTATTTTTTGCTCTATACCGGTGTGCACCATTCTGCTGCATGTGTCTGCTTTTTGTTCCATAGTGTTTATATGATGCACGCAGGCTGCCCCACAATTTTTTAAATACCGTTCGTGGTGCCCATCCACCTCCTTATGTTTAGTGTTGGAAAAATAAGTCCAATCCATGACGGCCCTACCTCTTAATTTAAAGAACTTAAAGGAGTTTTTGGTCTGTATGTTTTTTAGATGAGGAGCAGAAAGATATAAAAAATGAAAGAAGCATTACTCACCGCACCGATCCTCTGCTGTTGCCGCTCCAATACTAACCAGGTCATTGTTAGGATACTTTCAGACTAGCGTTAGAAGAATCCGGCAGGCAGTTACGTTGCCGGAACTGCCTGCCGGATCCGGAGATCCGTATGCAAACAGATATTATTTGTTTCCGGTCTGACAAATGCATTGAAATACCGGATCCGTCTCTTTCTACCTGAAAAACGGTTCAGGTAATTATTTTTTCATACTTTTAAAGGTCTGCGGTAAAACCGGATCCGGCAATGCAGCAATTTCTGGGACACTTGGTACGGGATCCGGCATTAATACATTTCAATGGAAATGAATGCTGGGTCCGGTAATCCAGCAAGTGTTCCGGAAATTTTGGCCAGAGAAAAAACAGAGCATGCGGAACACTTTGACGCTAGTGTGAAAGTCCGCTTTAGTCTCCACTTCCTGGTCCAGACTTAACGTGCAGGAAATGGCATGAGATACCCATTCAGTCAATCACAGGCTGCAAAGGGGACCCATGTAAGCCAGTGACCGGATGAATGGGCATCTCCTGCCATTTCTTGTGTGTCAAGTCAGGACAAGGAAGCTGAGACTAATGGGGACGAGGTAACTGTTGGAATAGTAGCGGTGGGGAATCAGTGAGGTGAGTAATGCTTCTTTTATTGTTTCACACCATTCTGTCCTTTCTCTAAAATAATGTATCCCACCAGACAAACCCTTTATAGGATCTTCTGCTAAGGTCTTGGTGCTAGATATCACAGAGCTGTTTTGGCAGCACGAGGGGAGCTACAAAATATTGGGTAGGGAGTTTTACTGTTTTTAGTGTATATACGGTATATCTAGGTGTGGACAGGCCATGATAATATAATTCTGAATTGTGCTAATTTGATTACAACTCCTATGTCAATGATGCCTTGTTTCTAGAGCATTCAAAACATCCCCAGTTGGAGCCGATGGTGACACCTGCAGAAATATTTCAAAAGTATATTAAAACTTTTTATAGAAAACTTTATAGAAAAGGTTATCCTAGGGACTTACATTTTTGTTAGAAATGTTCTCTTTCATGCAATGGTGACATTTGTTCTCACGTACGTCAGACAACCTCATATTTTCCTACATTTAATTTGGTTTATCTTATCCTAACCTTTCAATTTCTCCGAACCCTCTGCAATTCAATATTGTCATGTTCTGTGTCAAATGCCCTACACAGTTTGGCAATATCTGCACAAATGGAACATGTTCTGCAAAACGAAGGTCACTAATACATATTTTGAAGGACACCATGAAACCCACTGGTAATTTGATACAATCTTTTTTTTTTTTACCCTTTTTTTAAAGGGAGCCCATCATCTTCAATTTTTATCTCAATCCCACCCTTCACAGTTCCAGAGAAACAACCTTTGTCTTTGCCAGCTTCTTCACTAGTACACTCCCAGTCAGTAAAGACAGAAACATACGGTAATTTAAAAAATAACACAGATTTTAAAATGGTGTTCCTTTTTTTTTTTTTTTGATATTGGTAATACATATGTTACACTCTTGCAGAATAGATTGTATCACAAGGAATTCCTTATCAAAAGGGAAATTTATCAGAGTACATTATTTCTGAAGAACACGTGGGCGTATGCCATCTGGACCTGGTGACTTGTCTATTTTGGCATATTTAAGGAAGGTCTGTGATTATTCTATTAGGCTGGTAAAAATAGAAGTGAACCCAGTACAGCAAAATATCAAAAATCTGTTCTAGTTTTTGGAGCACAGAGCCCCTGTGCTGATACACCACTCCCTGCCTGATGATCCTGGGAAAGGTTGTAGGCATTGTCAATAACTTGGGCCCTGTGCCAGATAGCGGACACACACAGGCTGCCAGGTGGACACCGCTGATTTATGCCCTGGAGAAAATGCTGAATTGCTTTCTTTAGCAGCATTAGGTTTTGAAAGAAAAGAAAAAATAAGAATTCAAGGGCGAGCAAAGTCTTATTGGTCAGGTTATGACGCCAGCTCCCCACAAAAACTAGTCGCTCAGTATTCTAGGCATTTACTGACAAATATCAAGCCTGAGCAATCAACACTTTATCAATTGGGTGTTGGCCATAAACATTAGATTAAAATATATGGGCAATGAATCATGTGTTGGATCAACCTGGTGAAATATCTGATCGACAGGGCCAGGCTCTTTAGCAAAGCAGCGGCTAATCATTTAAAATCTGTCAAGGAAGTCATGCACAGATTCAGCCGGCGAGCAGCCATTATCTTCTCAGCAGTTATCAGGATGTTCATCATGGTAAATCTATACCAAAAATACATAAAACTAAATAAACGAGAGGAAAATTAAAATTCTGAAAATAAGGATCTCATTGCCTTATTTAAACAAGCACTCCAGACCGGAGACACAGCTAGTGGAGGTATGGGGGGGCAGCAGCCTCGAGCCCACTTGCTTAGTTAGGCCTACTAGGGGACAACTGCATGGGCGACCACCTCTCTGTCTGCAGTTGAAGAGTGTGGAAGAGCAGGGAGCCATCTTGTAGGGCGCAAGCCACTTTAGGCCTACAGGACATAAACGTCCTGGCGTTATAATATGACTGCATCGTGCTGCCAGCTGTGCACAGGTAAGGGTGCTTTCACACTAGCGTTTTTCTTTTCCGGCATGAAGTTCGTGGCTCTATGCCGGAAAAAAAACGCTTCAGTCACATCCCCATGCATTCTAAATAGAGAGAAATCCATTCAGCATGCATCAAGATGTCTTCAGTTCAGTCACTGAACAACGTTTTGGCCTGAGATAATACCACAGCGTGCTGCGGTATTATCTCCGTCTAAAATGCCTGAAGACATGCCGGAATGACGGATCCGGCATTAACTCCCATAGAAATGTATTAGTGCTGGATCCGTCATAAAAAAATACCGGAACGACGTATCCGCCATTCCGGTATGCGCATGCGCAGACCCTTAAAACTGAAAAAAAATACAAGACGGATCCGTCTATCCACATGACAAGCGGAAAGACGAATCCGTTCTTGTAACGCATTTGTGAGACGGACCCGCATCCGAATGTGTCTACAAATGCTTTCAGTTGTCATGCGGTTAGACGGATCCAGCGGGGAGTTCCGGCGACAGAACTGCCTACCGGAATCCTCTGCCACAAGTGTGAAAGTACCCTAACAAGACACATCATGTTCTTCAGGGGATCGAGGCAAGGTGTACAAAACAAACAGTAGGTGGCAGCTCCTCACTCTGGCCGCAAAAGATCCACATGCATGGAAAGTCACACATACAGGAACCGTATTTAGTACAGCAAACAGAGATCTGGCACTGAAGGGGTCTTTTCTTGCTATAAAATAAAAAAGCTTTATTGATAATCCATTAAAAAGTCCACAAAGAAAAACCCAGCCGCCGGAATACGTGTTTCTAAAAAGCTCCGTAATGATAGCACCATAGCAGCAATGAGTAGAAGCTACTCTGAAACATGTATCGCAGCTGCGGTGTTTTTCTTTGTGGACTTTTTAATGGATTATCAATAAAGCTTTTTTTATAGCAAGAAAAGACCCCTTCGGTGCCAGATCAGTGTTTGCCGTATTAAATCCAGCTAAGGTGAGTACATATTTTATGTTTTTCTGGTGAAAATTGTGTAGGAGGCATTACTACTAAAAGGGGTATTCCAGTTATATAAAGTTATCCCCTATCCACAGGATAGGGGATAACTATTAGATCAGTGGGGGATTTTACTGCTGGGACCCCCAACGTACCCTGTAAAGCCCCCTTGAAATGGACAGAACGACTGGTCGGAAAAGCGCACTGCCTCTCCATTCATTTCTATGGGAGCACCAGCACTCCCACAGAAAGCCTGTGTATAGGGGATACCTTGTTATAACTGGAATACCACTTTAAGAGTACAAGGGGCATTAATACATTTTAGGGGGTCACATGGGAATTTAGGTGACCTTATTATTTTTTTTAGTGGGGACTAAGAGGGCATTAATGTTTTTTTAGGGGGTACTCATGCGGCTTACAGGGACAGACAGGGGCATTGTTACTGTCTAGGGTGGGCAAAAAGTGGGCACTATTACTTTTTGGGGTGCACACAGGGACAATATGATGAAGTAAAAAAAACTATTATAAAAATGTAAACAGTAATTATTACTGTTTAGAGTTAAGCTACGGGGCACAAATACTACACGTGGTGGGCATTATTACTTTCTGGACACTGAGAAGATCAGTATAAGGCCTATTGCACACGAACGTACGCGCCCCGTGGCCGTGCTGCTGCCTGTAAATTGCGGGCTGCAATGCATGAACACCGACCGTGGGGCAGCCTCAGCAGATCGCGAACCCATTCACTTGAATGGGTCAGCGATCCGCCCGTTCCGCAAAAAGATAGGACATGTTTTATCCTTTAGCGGAATGGAAGTACGGGACGAAACCGTGTGCCGGCCATGGTCATTTAATGGTCAGCATACAGTGGTTCTGCAATACACAGGCACCGGCCATGCGCATCCCGGACCCATTCACTTGAATGGGTCCGCGATCCGGGAGATGCGGTGCGGAAGGACGGAGCGGAACCCCACGGATGCACTACAGAGTGCTTCCGTGGTGTTTCTGCCTGTGCATCCGCACTGCAAAAAAGTAGTGCATGCACTATTTTTTTGCGGAACGAACAGATCACTGACCCATTCAAGTTGAATAGGTCTGCATCAGTCTGCGGCAGCCGCATGGATGTTGCCCGTGCATTAGGGACCGGCATTGCGGTCCCCAATGCACGGAACGGCAGGCACACATTCGTGTGCATGAGCTCTTTCTCTGTGGGTTACAAAATTGCATTTTCCCCAACTAACTTTATGTAGCTTAGGGACAGGTAGAAAAAAGTGAGGGAGCAAAGATTTCGCCGTTTCAATCTCTGCAGACACAAGTTGTGGCTAGAATGGTGGTCCAGCCAGATGAAAAATACAGGAAAAGTGAACAATCAAAGGCGTCAACTGTGAATCAGTGGACATAAATGCACTGTAATCACCGACATGTTCTGCAGAGGGCCTGTGTTTTGTTTAGGAACAGTATGGCAGTATTATTCAGTCACTATTTAGTAGTATGGGTAGTGATGTTACCTAGGCTGGGGGCCCACTGATGTTATGAACGTGTTTTTCGCCCATACCTGTGATTAACCCCTAGTTACACCTCTGCTTCACAGGTGTTTTTATTTTTTTTGCACAATAAGTGTTTAATGAATGTAAAAAAAAAAAAAAATTGCAGCAATTACAAGAGCAGATTAGGTTATTTATATGGGGGAATAAGAGGCGCAAGTTGGTTCATGTTTACGTTCCTCTCTGCCTGCCAAGTAAATTGGAACAGTGCTTGGTAGTAATACAATCTCCTCAATGCCAGCGCATGAAAGGACTGATTGGAAAAAATAAAAAGCCTTCTAACACTCCATCAGTTTTAATGAACAATTACAATCTGAGGCAAAGCCAAAACGTTTTTTGTGTGACTTTTAGGAAATGTGAATATTTATCTTCAAGCCGTATGCAAACAGGAAGCTGTTTTTGCCGACTCCGGTAGACTTGTTCATGTAAATACCGGATCCGTCTTTCCAGTATCATCCAGAATAACAGATCTGGTATTAAATTTTTTTCAAAGCTAGAAAGAATTGAGCATGCGCAGACCGGAGAGCCGGATCCGGCGATGCAGCCGTTTTTCCGGAACAAGCTGTGGTATTTTGTCCAGTCAAATACCGTACAAGGGACAAAACGGACGACATCCTGATGCATACTGAACGGATTGCTTTCCATTCAGAATGCATTGGGACAAAACGGAAGCGTTTTTTTCCGGTATTGAGACCCTTCACCGGATTTCAATACCGGAAAAGAATAACGCTAGTACCCTTCCGTTCTTTTGATCCATCAGAAGAAGAGAGAGGGGGAAAAAACAGGATACGTTTTTTTTACAGAATACTGTTTTTTTTCTTCTCTCTTCCTAAGGCCCCTTTACACTTGTGTTGTGAGGATCCGGCGTGCACTTCCGTCGCCGGAAATGCCCGCCGGATCCGTCACAGCGCAAGACAACTGAAAGCATTTGAAGACTGATCAGTCTTCAAAATGCTTTCAGTGTTACTATGGCAGCCAGGATGCTACTAAAGTCCTGGTTGCCATAGTAAGTAGTGGGGAGCGGGGGAGCAGATACTTACCGTCCGTGCGGCTCCCGGGCACTCCACAATGACGTCAGAGCGCCTCACGCGCATGGATCACGTGATCCATGCGATCATGTGATCCATGCTCATTGGGCGCTCTGACGTCATTGTTGAGCGCCCCGGGACTCGAGAGCCGCACGGACAGTAAGTATCTGCTCCCCCTGCCTCCCCACTACACTTTACTATGGCAGCCGGGACTTTAGCGTCCTGGCTACCATGGTAACCATTCATAAAAGCTAAACGTCGGGTCCAGCGATGCGCCGAAACAACGTTTAGCTTAATGCTGGATCCGGATTAATGCACTTCATTGGGCATTAATTCCGGATCCGGCGTTACGGCATGTCTTCCGGATTTTTGGACGGAGACAAATCCGCAGCATGCTACGGTTTTGTTAACGTCCAAAAAACGTTCACATACTGAACGGAAGACATCCTGATGCATCCTGAACGGATTTCTTTCTATTCAGAATGCATTGGGATGATCCTGATCAGTTTCTTTCCGTCCTAGAGCCCCGAGGACGGAACTCTAGAACGGAAAGGAAAAACGCCAGTGTGAGCCCTCAGACAGATCAGAAGAACGGAAAGCTAAGCGGTGATGTGAACTCAGCCTAAGGCCTCTTGCACACGAACGTGTGCGCCCCGTGCCCGTATTGCGGACCGCATTTGCGGATCCGCAATACATGGGCACCATTCCGTGGCCATTCCGCATCACGGATGCGGACCCATTCATTTCAATGGGTCCGCAAATCCGGAGATGCGGAACGGTGCAGAATGGAATGACGGAACGGAACACTACGGAAGCACTACGGGGTGCTTCCGTGGGGTTCCGTTCCGTACTTCCGTCCCGCAAAAAGATAGAACATGTCCTATCTTTTTGCGGAACGGGCAGATCGCGGACCCATTCAAGTGAATGGGTCCGCGATCCGCTGCGGCTGCGCCACGGCCGGTGCCCGTGCATTGTGGGTCGCAATTTGCGGCCCGCAGCACGGGCACGTTCGTGTGCAAGAGGCCTAAGGCGTATGGAGGTGTCTCCCAACCTCTGTCGTTGGGGAAAAGGATTTTGATTTCAACATCCCGATCCTTTTGTTCTCAGAAGAGGTGTCAGCAGTAGCTTAAATGGGTTCACCAGTTTCATGATGGATTTTTTATCTGCCCAGAGTACCCCGCATTTTTCTGCTGCATATTCCTGATTTACATGTGATTTTAAACACTTTCCCTATTCTCCGCATTAGCTCATCTAGGCAGGATGCTTGCATTGCTTTGTAATGTTTCACAGAGCTTGTTCCGCCTAGCTAACATGGAGAGGGGAGGTGTAGGGGGCGTGACTACTGCAGAGAGAACAGTGTGGCAGGGGGAGGGTAGCAATAGTTTTTTTGTACATTATGTAAAGTAAAACAAAGTTATTAGATTAACCAGATCGGGCCTTTTACCTCTTTCTTCTAGATGCATTGTCCGTTTTTTTTTGGAAGTGTATTTTTAAAAGCCTTAAAGGGGCTGTCCCATCTCGGACATTGGGGGCATATCTTTAGGATATGTCCCCAATGTCTAATAGGTGTGGGTCCAACCTCTGGGACCTGCACCTAAACTTAGAGCGGAGCCTGCAAAGTCCAGGAGGGCGTTCCTCCATTGAACTTAATGGAGCAGTGGCCACGCTTGTGCGGTGTGCTTCCCATTTATTTCAATGGGACTTCTGAAAATAGCCGAGCATGCCACTCGGATATTTTCAGCACTCCCATAGGAATGAATGGAGGGCAGCATGGGTATGACCTGCACCAATCAGACATTGGGGAAATATCCTAGCAATATTCCCCAATGTCCGAGATGGGAATACACCTTTAACATTTTTTTATTCAGTTATGTAAATATTTTTGTTTTAGTATTTTCAGTTTTTATTTATTTTTTTATACCCTAAAAACATTACAAAAAATTGGCAAATAGTCTGCAATAGTGCAACTAAAATGCTTTTTTTTAAAAAAAAACACATTAAAACATTATGCGGTAAGTACATAAGTACATTTTTCTAGAGCTGGATTCACAGAAATTGTTTGCGGTCAATGTAAAACCACAGTTTTTTTAAGAATACAACTTCTTGACGACCACCAGCTCTCGAGTAAACAACTGAAAATGAAATGTACGCATGGTCACGTATTTGGGGTTAAATTCTAATTCTACCTCTGGAGTGTAGCTGCCTACATGGTGATAAGGAGACTATGTATTTAGAGATGACTGGAGAATGTGTTATCTCTTAAAAAAAAACTGCTGAAATTTTGTAAAAGAGGCATCCCATATAACAACTGTCTCAGTGATGTCTCGAAATACCATAAACGTACTGGCCACAGACCTCCAGGCCACAAGTGACCCCTTATGGCGCCACGGGCACCGGCCGTGCACATCTCGGACCCATTCAATGGGAGATGCGGTGCGGAAGGACGGAGTGGAACCCCACGGAAGCACTACAGAATGCTTCCGTGGTGTTTCTGCCTGTGCCTCCGCATAAATGTACTGGCCACAGACCTCCCACCACAAGTGACCCCTTATGGCGCTAGCTACCGATGCCCTCTATAATGATGGCCACAAACGTTCCTATTCCAGTCACATATGCCCAGTGTGGTGCCAGATTATACCTCTAGTGCCTGTGGAATATGTCCCCTTGCCCTTACCTCCTGTTTGGCTTCACGCATTACATTTTTAATACAAATTCAGCCTTTTTCCTGCCATTTTTTTAAGCTGCAGCCAGATGTTAGTTGTAAGGCAATAGGAAAATATTACAGACACAGCAGGGCTTTTCATCACATCTGATGCAGGGTCCGCTAAGTAGATATGGCATGGATAGATACTTCGCTATAGGAAAAAAATGCATGTAAAAAATGTCTGTAAAATAAAAACACCACCCTAAAAATGGCTGAAAATCACACATGCGTTTTTAGTGTGGCTTTGGTGCATTTTTTCATCAGACCAAATCTGTATATGATGGCAGCCTTAGGCCTCTTCCACACAAATGATACAGATTGTGTATTTCACCATTTCACAAGCAAGTTCAGTCCAGACTACATCCGGATGAAATGCGTTTTTCACTGAAGCCCCATTCACTTCTATGGAGCCAGGACTGCGTGAACCCACCCCCCCCACCACCAACCACGCAGAATATGGAACATGATGTGATTCTTACGCAACGCAGAAATGATGCGTGAAAAAAAATCTCTCATATGCACAGACCCATTGAAAAACACCCGCGCGGAAAACACACTTGTGTGAAAGAGGCCTTAAAGGGGTTTTCTGGGAGTAACAATATTAATGACCTATCCTCAGTCATCAATATCTGATCACTAGGCGTCTGACTCCACCAATCAGCTGTTTGAAGAGGCCACGCACTCCGGTGAGTGCTATGGCCGCTTCACGGCATACCAAGCACATCCCTGTACATTGTATAGTGACTATGCTGGAAACTGCGGCCCAGGCCCATTCATGTCAATGAGACTGAGCTGCACATAGACCCTGTGACTGGTCGGGGTGCCGGGTGTCGGAACCAGACCAATCTCATGCTGATGACCATTGTGGGGAGTCGCTCTGGTAGATAGCGGTGCGGGTGCAGTACTGAGGCAAAACAAGGAGTCCAGAGTGTGCAATAAACAGTGTTTTATTCACACTTGCACAACATAAATGAAAAACAGTCTCTTGGTGATAGTTCACACATAACAGAAATAATGTGGCCAAACAAAACAGGCCAACACAGGGTTCAGTCACCTGGGAGGTTTAGGTGAGGGTTCACACCTAGCAGTCGGCCCAGCCGCAGGAGATTCCACCTTCAAGTTGCAGGGAAAAACACCACCTTGCTGAGCTCTTTCCTCCAGGTCATAGAACTCCACAGGACTGTTAACAGCTCCAGGACAATCACAGCCCCAGCTGCTGGTGCTGGCTGAGTTTTTAAACCCAGCCCAAAACCAGGACTGGGTCGTGGGAGCAGCCACCCACCCTACACTTTAGCTGCTCCCGGTAAGAGCCGGCCTGGATCGGCTTTGCAGCCATGCTATTTAAAACTATGTCAGTAGCACTAGCTGCTGCTGACATCAACAAAACGGCTCTTACCTCACCGAGGCTATGAACCTCGGTGACACATACCTGCCATCCACGACGGCACCCTGCACCTTACCACACACCCCCTTTGTTCAACCCTGAGGGGTGGACACATGTGAGGCAGTGGACGCGGAAAGGGCATCTGCATTCCCTGCAAGCGGCCTGCCCTATGTTCCACGGAGAACTTGAAGTTCTGCAGGGATAGGAACCACCTGGTGACCCGAGCATTCCTCTCCTTGGCCTGGCTCATCCACTTGAGAGGGGAATGGTCGGTCACCAGACAGAACCTCCTCCCTAACAGGTAGTAGCGGAGAGATTCGAGTGCCCACTTGATAGCCAGGCACTCCCTCTCCACTATGCTATACCTGGTCTCGGCGGGACTGAGCTTACGGCTCAGGAAGACAACGGGATGTTCTTCCCCGTTGACCTCCTGAGACAGCACAGCACCGAGGCCTACCTCCGAGGCGTCGGTCTGTACGACAAACTCCCGGTTGAAGTCGGGTGTCACCAAAACCGGGGACCCACAGAGGGCCGACTTCAACGCGGAGAAAGCCTCCTCCGCCTTCTCACTCCAGCTAACCTTCCCAGACTTTCGCCCCTTCAATAGGTCTGTCAACGGCGCTGCTATTGTGGCAAAGTGGGGCACAAACCGCATGTAGTACCCTATCATTCCCAGGAAGGACTTTACCTGCCTGGCAGTGACCGGTCGGGGCCAGTTACGTATGGCTTCCACTTTAGTTACCTGCGGCTTGATGACTCCCGCCCAATTACATATCCCAGGTATTTGGTCTCTTCCAACCCAATCGCACACTTCTTTGGATTGGCGGTTAGACCAGCTTTCCTCAGGGCATCCACTACCGCCTGCACTTTGGGCAAATGGCTTTCCCAGTCGGTGCTGTGGATGATTACATCGTCTAAGTAGGCCGAGGCGTACCTACGATGAGGTCGCAGCACAATATCCATTAACCTTTGGAAGGTGGCGGGGCGCCATGCAGGCCAAAGGGTAACACCTTATAATGATACAGGCCCTGCGTGGTAACAAAAGCAGTTTTTTCCTTGGCCGACTCCGTTAAGGGTACTTGCCAGTATCCTTTAGTGAGGTCTAGCACAGAAAAATAACGGGCTTGCCCTAAATTCTCAACAAGCTCGTCTACCCGGGCATGGGATACGCATCGAACTTGGACACTTCATTTAATTTGCGAAAATCGTTGCAGAACCGCAACGTCCCATCCGGCTTGGGTATTAGGACTATGGGACTGGCCCACTCACTTTTCGACTCCTCAATGACATCGAGCTTCAACATTAATTGCACTTCCTCCGCGATGGCCCGTCGCCGAGCCTCGGGTACCCGGTATGGTTTTAACCGGATCTTGGCCTGAGGCTCAGTGACGATGTCATGTTGGATGAGAGACGTGCGGCCAGGGAGGTCCGAGAACACATCCGTGTTCCGACTGATGAACTCCCTGACTTCCTGAACTTGTTTGGAAGACAGGCTGTCTGCAATTTTTACCGTGGTTACTGCTTCACAGGCCTCGAACTGTGGGGCTGGACCCTTCTCACCTAGAAGCCCTGGCCGGGGCTGTTGTCGTCGGCCATGTTCCTATCTTTCCACGGCTTTAGTAAATTCACGTGGTACACCTGCTCCGGCTTGCGCCGCCCTGGCTGGTGTACCTTGTAATTTACTTCCCTACCTTCTCGATCACCTCATAGGGGCCCTGCCACCTAGCTAGGAACTTGCTGTCAAGGGTGGGTACCAGAACCAAAACCCGATCTCCCGGATTGAAGTCCCGTACCCAAGCCTGACGATTATACACCCTACTTTGGGCTTGTTGCGCTGCCTCCATATGCTCCCGGACCAGCGGCAACACCCTTTCCATCCGTTCCTGCATCTGGGTGACATATTCAATGACACTTTTGTGGGGGACAGGTTGCTGTTCCCACGCTTCCTTGGCAATATCCAACAGGCCTCGAGGGTGTCTGCCATAAAGCAGTTCGAAGGGCGAGAACCCAGTAGAGGCCTGGGGCACCTCTCGCACTGCGAACATGAGATAGGGCAGAAGCAGGTCCCAGTCCTTCCCATCTCTAGACACCACCCTTTTTAACATATTTTTTAAAGTTTGGTTAAACCTCTCGACAAGACCGTCTGTTTGCGGATGGTAAACGGACGTCCGTAACTGCTTTATACGCAACAATTTACACAGTTCCCTCATAACTTTGGACATAAAAGGGGTCCCTTGGTCTGTCAGAACCTCTTTTGGCAGGCCCACACGGGAAAACATTTCCATTAACTCTTTGGCGATGAGCTTAGCTGAGGTATGTCGCAGAGGCACCGCCTCCGGATACCGAGTTGCATAGTCGAGAACTACCAGAATGTGTTGGTGGCCCCTGGCAGACTTTTGGTACAGGCCCAATTAGATCCATAGCGATTCGCTCAAACGGGACCTCAATAATTGGAAGAGGTACCAGAGGACTACGGAAATGTGGCTGGGGGCTATTTATCTGACAGGTCGGACAGGACTTACAATAATTTTCTACCTCCTTGAACACACCGGGCCAATAAAACCGCTGCAGTATGCGGTCCTGGGTTTTCTGCCACCCCAAGTGTCCCCCAAGAACATGTTGGTGGGCAAGCTCCATAACCAGCTTGCGATATGCAGTGGGCACCACCAATTGTTCAACGGGCTCACCTCGGATTTGGTTCACCCGATACAACATATCCTGAAGAACAATAAATCGTGGGAACATTAATTCAGCCCCAGGTTTCTGGGGTTTACCATCAATTATTACGACACTTTCCCAGGCTCTGGTTAGGGTTTGGTCCCGGTGTTGTGCGGTCCCAAAATTTTCCCCGGAGACATTGAGGTCTGCCAACTCAGGTCTCGGTGGCAAGTCCTCCGTGTCTTCCACCATTACACTCAGTGGGGTTGTCTCCCCCTCTACCGCAGCAGTGGTGGTCACCCCTACCGCAGGCCCTTCGGACTCGGGCTCCCAGGGCTCTGGCCTCCCACTGGAACCAGGCCACTCTGCTAGGGTTACCCCTGTCTCAGGGCTATTAGTCACTTTCACCTCAGGCCATAATGACGGAAAACCAGGGAAGTCTCTCCCAATTATTAGTTCATAAGGTAGCTTTGTGGAGATCGCCACTTCATAAGTCCATGTGCCGGCCGCCGTGGATAGAGACATTACAGCAGTGGGATAGTCCTTTAAGTCTCCGTGTATGCACACCACACCAACTTTCCGGCCCGTATACTGGGTGGGCTGTACCAGGGCAGCACTTACCAAGGTTACTAGGCTCCCTGAGTCCAACAGCGCCACTGCCAGGTTATCACCAACTTGCACCTGGCACAGATGACGATTGTCTATTATCTCGGGTTGCCGGTCGCACACAGTCTCCGGGCATACATGGAAGCCCGGTACCCATAATTAGTCTCCATGGGCTCTCCCCGGCGTGGACAGTCGGCCCTTATGTGTCCAGGCTCCCGACACTGCCAGCAGACCACTGGGGATGGGTCTGCAAGGGTACATCCCAGGCGGGTTTGGCCGGCCGCCGGGTCTGGGGTGGAGATTTCCTGGGTTTGACTGGTCCCCTCCCAAAAGAACCCCCTGCAGGTTTCTGGTGGCCTCATATCGCTCCACCAGGTCGACCATCTCTAAGGCATTCCCAGGTGACACCTGGCCGATCCAGTGCTGGAGAGGGTATGGCAAAGCCCTCCAGAATACATCGGCTAACAGACGGTCGAGCATAGCAGTGGGAGTCAGTATGTCTGGCTGCAGCCATTTTTGCAACCGTTGTAGCAAGTCATAATATTGTGGTCTGGCGGGTTCAGCCGGGTTGAACTCCCACTGATGCACCCGCTGGGCCCGGACCAAAACATTCACCCCCAGTCTTGCCAGGATCTCACCTTTCACGGTCGGGTAGTCAGCTGCTTGGTCATCTGGGAGGTCAAAAATACTTGCTGGGGTCCAGACGCCAGGAACGGAGCGACGACCTCTGCCCACTGTTCTCGGGTAATTTCTCCCTCACGGCCACCTTCTCGAACACCGCCAGATAGGTCTCAACATCATCCGAGGGGTCATCTTAGGGATCGCTGCACGGACAGCTTTCCGGGCATCGTGGACGTGGTGGGACGCTCCTGCCGCTTGTAACGCCATCACGTGCTGTAGCAGTAGCTGGTTGGTCTCCCGCTGCTGCACGTTAGCCTCTATGAGGGCTTTCACAGCCGCCTCCATTTTGTCAGGGAACACAGGCTGCAACTTTGCCGGCCGAATATATGACATCCAGTCGTGCCCAGCAAAAACAAACTTCGGCGTTCACGCCAGCCTCACTGCGCATGCCCGCATCCGACACCAAATGTGGGGAGTCGCTCTGGTAGATAGCGGTGCGGGTGCAGTACTGAGGCAAAACAAGGAGTCCAGAATGTGCAATAAACAGTGTTTTATTCACACTTGCACAACATAAATGAAAAACAGTCTCTTGGTGATAGTTCACACATAACAGAAATAATGTGGCCAAACAAAACAGGCCAACACAGGGTTCAGTCACCTGGGAGGTTTAGGTGAGGGTTCACACCTAGCAGTCGGCCCAGCCGCAGGAGATTCCACCTTCAAGTTGCAGGGAAAAACACCACCTTGCTGAGCTCTTTCCTCCAGGTCATAGAACTCCACAGGACTGTTAGCAGCTCCAGGACAATCACAGCCCCAGCTGCTGGTGCTGGCTGAGTTTTTAAACCCAGCCCAAAACCAGGACTGGGTCGTGGGGAGCAGCCACCCACCCTACACTTTAGCTGCTCCCGGTAAGAGCCGGCCCGGATCGGCTTTGCAGCCATGCTATTTAAAACTATGTCAGTAGCACTAGCTGCTGCTGACATCAACAAAAACGGCTCTTACCTCACCGAGGCTATGAACCTCGGTGACACATACCTGCCATCCACGACGGCACCCTGCACCTTACCACACCATTTATGGTGGTACCAGAGGTTTTGGCAGTATAGAAGAAATATACATATACTAGACATTATGCACGTTACAATAACTGGCGCTAGAATTGGCCGGCGCGCAGAGCAATCAACACACTGCGCTCCGGCCGATCATAGCCACCCCCCACACGCCATCCGCACCGCCAACTTTCCGCACAGACCATACCCCGGCGCATGCACACTGGCTGGACGACGGCAGGGGAAATGTCTCAGAAGCGAAGGACGGTGGGGGAGCTATGGCCAGCAGTCGACGACGGCTGGTAAGCCATGGCCACCATATAGGTTTAAATGTAGTAAAACCTGTGAGATGCGCTGTGTCCGTGTGCAGCGCAGCGCTGTGTCCTGATTGGACGCATCGCCGCGAATGCCCAGTATAAAAAACTGGTGATACACACACAGACACAGCGCACTCACACAGGGATTTTTTTATTATAGATACAGTTCGGAATGCCATACTATAGCACCGCCACTGTTTTACTGACAAAAGCTCTTTTATACACTGACACCCATAAATTAGGGCAAAGATAGTTTTTTAAATACACTACAATATACTTTTTTTTTCCTGTTTACTTCCTTATTCCGACTTAATTCACAAAGCCTGTGAAAGTCCACCTGATCCCTTGTGGGATTAGTGTTATACAGAAGCGTTCTCCTATTTGACTCATATGCATAAGCTCTGGAAAGGCGAATTCCCCCCTTTTCTACGTGCCTTTGTCCCGACTTTCTATTACTGTGTCACTCAGTGGAGGATTGCATATGAAAATGATTCTCGATCGTGCAAGTCCTCCTCTAAATAAAACACTACACTATACTTAAAAATACCTGATTATAATTCGGATTGCTTTTATTACCATATATAGAATGTGTCTTACGCTTTCATACAATGTATACTGCAGTCAGTGTAGCATTATCCAGTAGATAATAGGTTAAAAAATGCACGTCCCTCCACATGGAGGGGTGTGTTCAGTTGGGAAGAAGAAGCAACAAGTTAAGCGCCACCTTCATGAGCTGTCAAAACAAGACCACGGGAGCCAGGCAGATCGCTAACTGCACTCCAGCAGTGCCCCCTCCTCACAGACCGCCAGAGGGAGAACAGATGTGTGTTGGTACAAGAAAGTAAACTGCAAGGCCATCCAGGCTGAAAACCAAGCAACAGCTTAACTAGCAGTCACTGAGCATTATTTATGCTCCCCGCTAACATTGTGGTACTGAAAGTGTTAAAACCTCGAGCCATCGATACAATGCAGTCGCTATTTGCGCGCCCACATTTATTCCAGATGGGTCAATAAAAGCCAAATAAATATCCGAAGCGTGAGATCTAAAGAGGGAAGGGGGCATTTCTAACAAACTGTTGTGACAGAATTTTTCTGGAAAATAGATCCGCTGCGCGTGCCAAATTTACACTGGGAAATGCCTACAATTTTGTACCGGTGCCAAGGACAGAAGAAATGTTCTGGAAGGGGAAGTGGTCAATGTTCTGTATCTCCAGGGGCACGCTTCTAAACAGAGGAAAGTTCTTGTAAGAGCTCATGCACACGACCGTTGCTGTTTTGCGGTCCGTTTTTCACGGATCCGTTGTTTAGTATCTGAGGTTTTTTTCCCTCTAATTTAAGTCCTCTTCTGTTCCGTTACTGCACAAAACATTTCCGTATTGTTTCCGTATTTGATCCGTTTTTTGCGGATCGTATACTGAAACAGTAACCAATTAAACACATGAGCAATATGGGCTGGGCATAGCATTTCTACAGTATGGATCCGCAAAATACGGATGACATACGGATGTGTTCCGTGTGCGTTCCGCATTTTTTGCAGACCCATTGACTTGAATGGGGCCTCGGACCGTGATTTGCGGACAATAATAGGACATGCACTACTTTTTTGCGGAACGGCCATGCGGACAAATGGAAACGGAATGCACACAGAGTAACTTCCGTATATTCTACAGCCCCCTTGAAGTGAATGGTTCCGCATACGGTCCGCAAAAAAACTGGAACGGAAGTGGAAAGAAAATACGGTCGCGTGCATGAGGCCTAATACTAGTTCCACACCTGCGGTAAACCTATCCGACAGAGAACCAGTCTGCCAGAGCTCACCATATTCAGCCTTGCCAGATACTGCTGTTCACCACCAGACGCCATTGAATGGGATCTGGCCAGGTTCTGGTACGAGCACAAACTGCTGCTCCACCGCTGGTGTGGAACTAGCCTAAGTAAGTTGCTGACATTATGGCGTGGATATGTTGTGTCAACTTAAAGGGGTATTCCTATTTCTCCACAGCATATAAGTGAGTGGAGAGAGCTGCGTTCACAGCAGCCACGTGACCAGGTTTGGGGACCTCCATTCTCTTGATGTAAGAGGTGGAACCCATATCTATCATTTATGGTGAATCTCCTGGATATGCCACCGTTTATATACCTTCACAAAAATCATATTTTATAAACGATCGCAATTATTATATATTTCTTTCTTAATTTTGTAAATTGCTTTTATGTCATGGTTACCATTCACATTTGGCAAAAAGAGGTATGAAAAAGTCCCCAGCACAGACCACGTGAAGAGGATCGGTCAGGTCTCCAGACATATTTGGTTTAGTAAATTATTCTATACCTCACAATATCATAATGCTGGAGCATCTTTTCTTAGAACTACATTCTGCCGTTCCTTCTCCTGGAAAGGTATGAGTACACTGACAACTGGACACTATCATTCTCTTGTCAGTTGGATCTTTCCATAGGAAAGGTGTCGGACTTGGTAGGTGTAAAGGTGGGTGAGCCACCCCAGGCAGGCAGAACTTGGGTTTTCATGCTGCAACAATAATTTTCCTAAAAGCCAACTGCAATCTTCTCACAGAGAGGCACATACTTGACTGTTGCACAAACATTCCATAACTGTCTTAGCTACAACTAATGATGATGGTGGTGGTCTCTGGTGGTGAGTCTTACCCTCGGTACACACCTAAGCGTTTTTCAGCGCGTTCAAACACGCTGTAAAATGCACAACATGTGGAAAGCCATGCTTCCCTGTGGGCATGGTTCACATTTGGGCGTTTTACAGCGCGTTTGAACACGCTGAAAAATGCCCAATGCTGTCGCTTCAGCATGAGCTTCTTTTGGGCGTTTTAACGCGCCTATGGACCATGCTGAAATAGGGGAGAATCACTGAATCGCACGTATGATGCGCGTTTCTTAGTTACAAAAACGCGCACCAAAAAAGCGTGATTCAGAAACGCTTAGGTGTGTTCTCAGCCTTAAGGAGAATTTAGATTGGCTGAGCTAAAGCCGATTGTTGGGAAGGAACCGTTTCTTTCTGACAGTCGGCTGCTCGCTCAGTGAAGGAGACCGCTGCATTTACTTGCAGCAATCACCTCCACAGTATGAGGACGAACATACTCTATTGTGATCCCTGGTGCCCATACATCTGCATTGAGTGCTGTTTAGACCGCATGATCAGCTGCCCAGAAACAATAATTTATGTGCCTGCACT
This sequence comes from Bufotes viridis, assembly GCA_033119425.1. NCBI lineage: Eukaryota > Metazoa > Chordata > Amphibia > Anura > Bufonidae > Bufotes > Bufotes viridis. The sequence goes on along the minus strand of CM065593.1, from coordinate 293,841,222 downwards.
AACGATCATTTCACCTGCAGAACTGAGTCCACATCTATTCCGCAAACCCATTCATTTCAATGGGGCCGCAAAAGATGCGGACAGCACACTATGCCGCAGTTCCAATCCGCGGCCCCGTAAAAGAGATAGAGCATGTCCTATTCTTGCCCGCAATCGTGGACAAGAATAGACATTTCTATCATAGGGCCGGCCGTGTGCATTCCGCCAAATGCGGAACACACACGGCCGATATCCATGTTTTGAGGATCCGTAATTTGCGAACCGCACATCTGAATGGACCCTTATATGGGCAGCTTATCAGGAACGAGTTTTTGCATCAACGTTCATTCCCGATAATCTGCCCGATTATCACCCAGTGTAAACCCACCTTTAGGCTACACACACTGGCAGTATCTCCATAAGGTCTGCCATCGGCCGAGAGTAGCCTGCTCCCTAATAACTGCAGGCCGCCCTCGGTCGTCGGCTCCTCTGGCACACAGTGGCACTTGCTGCCCAAAGGCTCCCACAATAAGAATAAGAAACGTATACCGTGCAGTATATGTGTTTTACACTATGCCTCTGTATAAAAAAGTACAGCAAAGCATGCCATTCCATACAACGTATACCTGCCCGATGGTCTAGCATCAGCCGGTTCTCTAGGTCGCCATGAATACGTTCACAGTGCAACACAGCCTAAAATCCACCCTTGTGATGAATAAAAGGGGTTGTCCAAGATTAGAAAAACATGAAAATTTTCTTCCAAAAATAGCACCACACCTGCCCACAGGTTGAATGTGGTATTGCAGCTGATTCCTGTTCACTTCACTGGAGCTGAAGTGTCATACCAGACACAACTCATGGACAGCTGAAGCGCTGGAATCTGGGAGGAGCCTGAACAACCCCTTTAATTAGGAAAACCCCTCATGACATATTTGTTTTACATGTAAAATTCTATTTGATTCTATATAACGTCAACTATGGCACAAACCTGAAATTAATCGACTCAGTAGCTAAGAGGTTGCCTTTAATAAAGCCATGTTTCTGTCTGCTGCCCTTAATCACTCAGTAAAGATTAAGAGAAGACATAAGCCGGGCATTGACTCTGATAATCCCCCCGCTGGCAGAGGAGATATTAGAGAGCAGCACAGCGCTGATGACAATCTGTCCACCTTAGGCAGTCACACAGAAACCCTCCCAGTGGCGGGCCGCCCTTACTCCCTCTGTGCAGAAGACTATGCCCCACAACAACATGTTTATAGCCTTCATGCCCCCTGGTCAATGAATCCAATGACTTGTAAAGCTGGACGTCATAAACTTAAAGGGGTATGTAGAGAAGGTCGATACAAGTAACTTGCTAATGTATTGTTATTGTCCATATTGATTCCTTTGCTTCTGGATTCATTTTTCCATCGCATTACACACTGCTCGTTTCCATGGTTACGACCACCCTGCAGTCCGGCAGCAGTGGCCGTGTTTGCACACTACAGGAAAAAGCAGCAGCCTGTTTCAGTTTAAGTTACACATTGTTCTTTGCATAAAAATAAAAAACGATAATACTGTTTACATAAAGGGGTTCTGCAGTTATTTTAAACTGATGATCTATCCTCTGGATAGATGATTAGCATCTGATCGGCAGGGGTCCGACACCCGGGACCCCCGCCGATCAGCTGTTTGAGAAGGCAGCAGCACTGGCAGTAGCGCCGCAGCCTTCTCGCTGTTTACTGCAGGCCCAGTGACGTCACGACTTGTATCACTGGTCTGGGCGGAACTAAGCTTCATTCGAGTGAACAGAGCTTAGCCCCGCCCAGGCCAGTGATACAAGTCGTGACGTCACTGGGCCTGAGGTAAACAGCGAGAAGGCCGCGGTGCTACTTCCAGTGCCGCTGCCTTCACAAACAGCTGATCAGCGGGGGTCCCGGGTGTCGGACCCCTGCCGATCAGATGCTGATGATCTATCCAGAGGACAGATCATCAGTTTAAAATTACTGCAGAACCCCTTTAAGATTGTTGAACACAATTACAGGTGACAATATACCACCCTCAAGTTACTATGTACTATTCTGTTAGTACTCAACAGTTACTACAATGCTTGATGGGTTGTGATGGACCATATACCGGACACTCATTGTTTTTGTATTGTACTTGCGTCCTGCGTGACGACATTCCTTTTCACTCTGTGAATGTTTCATATGCTTCGCCCACCTTGGTTTGTGTTCTACTTACTACAATAAAAAGAGATTTTAAAAGAAAAGGAAAAAGCACCAGCCTATGTGAGCTCCCATGGTCCTGACTAGGGATGAGCGAATCGACTTCGGATGCTTCATCGGAAGTCGATTCGGATAAAACGTATTTTAATAATAATAATAATTTTAATAATGTAATAAGTTTTATGCGAATCGACTTCCGATGGAGAGGGTGCTCCGTACAGTATTAGACTATATTGGCTCCGATGAGCCAAAGTTATTACTTTCCGAAGTCTCGCAAGACTTCGTATATTAACTTCAAAAATGAATTTCTACTGTAAAAAAAACCTTTGTATCGAACTTTGTAGTTCGATACAAAAGTTTGTACAGTACAGTATTAAAACGAAGTTTTATGAGAATCGACCTCCGATGAAGTATCCGAAGTTGATTAGCTCCTCCCTAGTCCTGACCATTAGAGAGGCCGGTGTTTTTTCCTATACTGTCCAGGCACGGCCACCGATGCTGGATTGCAGGGTGGTCGTAAGCATGGATACTAGCCGTGTATAATGTGATGGAAAAATGAATCCAGCCAGCAAGCTATATGGACAATACCAGTATATTAGTCAGTGTCTTGTATTAACTTTCTCTACATAAGTGCCACTGGCTGAAGTGACACGGCCCCTTTAACTGCAATGTTCTTTATATTTCATCAACAGTATCATGACATTCACACGGTCAACGCAGAAATGAAAATGGAATCCGCATGTAATATTTCGGATTAAAGTCGTTAAACCCACAATCAACTCCTTACAGTGCCAACGAGCCTAAACCACACAACCCCTTTAAAATGGTTATCCCACAAACAACATTTATCAATCACTAATCAATGGCATAGGAGATAAATGTATAGTCGCTGAGGTCCCCACCACCAGAACCCCCATTAATCATAACGCTGGAGGTCTGAAACGCCATTCCTAAGGAGTTTGAATGCAGCGGTGTTCATGCAGGCACACTGCCGCTCCACTCAATCTCTATAAGACTGAGGATAGCACAGCACTGTACTCAGCTTTCAATGGCGTGGCAGTGCACATGTGCAACCACCATTGCACTCAAACTCCTCTGGAATGAGGGCCAGGGGTCCTGGTGGTGGGGCCCCTAGCAATAATATATTTATCTCCTATTCAGTGGATTCATGATAAATGTTGTTCATGCCATACCTCCATCGTCTGGTTCAGGCTAGGTTCACATCTGCGCCAGAGGATCTGTGAGGACCATTGAAGGTGCAGAATCCAAATACCAGAAAACAGCACAGCAGGCATAGTTTTTCCAGTAAAATGACGGACACCATGACAGCCCCCATTATAAGTCAGTGGGGTCTGTTGGGTGTCAATGGTGTCTGTCTACTGACAGGTCCATCACAGCTTGAATTCCATTTTTTTGCTCCTATGATGGGACATTAAATTGGAATTCTAGCCTTAGACGCTCTGTGATCTGCTTATTTTAGGGGAACCCTTTTAACAAACAGAGACTGACAAAAGCAAACAACCCTTCCTAATATCTTTGCCTGACACAATCTGGGACATTACTAAATGACAAAGAAAGGGTACCCGTGACAAAGACAGACACCCTTAAATGTAGGCATGTACAAGGTTCCCTAAAATAGCTAAACTAATGGATGCAACAGTGTGCATTAAATGGCCCCTATAGATTAGGAGATATCAGATCTTACGACCACACATGATAGCTTGCCAATTAGGGTTGCTGAATAACAGCATATGGTGCTGCATTGAGAAGGATACTGGGATAGGTTCCCTCTACCCAGAAGTGCTTGGGCACAGTGGTGACCAATCATAACATAAAAACCACTGCCTAATAATCTGTAGTATTCGAAAACAGCTCTGACCCACTGAGGTTTGGACTCCACAAGACCTTTGAAGGTTTCCTATGGTATTTGGCACCAACTTTAGTAGCAGATCCTTGAAGTCCTGCAAGTTTTGTGGTGGGACCTCCATGAATAAATCTATTTAGTTTTCTGCACATCTCACAAATGCTCAATCAGACTGGCATCTTATAAATATAGGGGCCAAGTCAACACCTTGAACCCTTTGTCATGTTCATTCCTCAAAGCATTCTTGAAAAGTATATTTGGTGTGTCAGGGCGTATTATCCTGCTGAAGGAGGCCACTGTTATTAGGGAATACTGTTGCCATGAAGGGGTGTACGTGGTCGAGACCCAAGCTTTCCCAGCAGAACATTACTCAGAGCATCGCACTGACTCCATCAGCTTGTTTTCTTCTCATAGTGTATCCTGTTGCCATCTCTTCTCCAGGTAAGTAACACATCTGATCGTCCACATGATGTAAATGGAAATGTAGTTCATCAGACCAGGCCACCTTCTTCCATTGCTCCATGGTTCAGTTCTCCGGCTCACATGCCCATTGTAAGCACTTTTGACTATGGGCAGGCATTGACGTGCACACTGACATGTCTGTGACTATGCCTCCCCATACAGTTGTGTTCAGAATTATTCAACCCCCAATGCTGTAAAGGGTTTTAAGGAATTTAGTGTACATTTGAAATTGTGTTCAGAATGAAATCTTACAAGGACTTTTTAAAGAACCAAATGCAACTAAAATTACATCAATTGTTTTTGTAATACAGTATTAAATGTTTTTTTTGTGATTTCTTCATTGACACAATTATTCAACCCCTTAAAGACTACCACTCTTAAGAACAGAGGTTCATTCAAGTGTTTTCGATCAGGTATTGAAAACACCTGTGGATGTCAAGGAGCAGCAATCAAGTATAATAAGCACCAATTAGGCAGATGTAAAATGACTGTGATACTCAGCTCCTTCTAGACATTTACTGGTGTGTTTACAAACATGGTGAAGTCAAGAGAATGGTCCAGGAAGACAAGAGAAGAGGTGATTTCTCTTCACAGGAAGGGCAATGGCTATAAGAAGATTGCAAAGATGTTAAGCATACCAAGAGACACCATAGGAAGCATCATTCACAAATTCAAGGCAAAGGGCACTGTTGAAACGCTACCTGGTCGTGGCAGAAAGAAGGTGATGACTTCGACTGCTGTGAGCTACCTGAAGCGCAAAGTGGAGAAAAGTCCCCGTGTGACTGCTGAGGAACTGAAAAAAGATTTGTCAGATGCGGGTACTGAAGTTTCAGCTCAGACAATAAGGCGCACACTGCGTAATGAAGGCCTCCATGCCAGAACTCCCAGGCGCACCCCCTGCTGTCTCCAAAGAATAAGAAGAGTCGACTGCAGTATGCCAAAAGTAATGTGGACAAACCACAAAAGTTTTGGGATAGTGTTCTGTGGACTGATGAAACTAAATTAGAACTGTTTGGGCCCATGGATCAACGCTATGTTTGGAAGAGGAAGAACAAGGCCTATGAAGAAAAGAACACCTTGCCTACTGTGAAGCATGGCGGGGGGTCAATCATGCTTTGGGGCTGTTTTGCTTCTACAGGTACAGGGAAGCTTCAGCGTGTGCAAGGTACCATGAATTCTCTTCAGTACCAGGAGATATTGAATGAAAATGTGATGCAGTCCATCACAAACCTGAGACTTGGGAGACGTTGGACCTTTCAACAGGACAATGATCCCAAGCATACCTCCAAGTCCACTAGAGCATGGTTGCAGATTAAAGGCTGGAACATTTTGAAGTAGCCATCGCAGTCACCAGACTTAAATCCGATTGAGAACCTCTGGTAGGACTTAAAGAAAGCAGTTGCAGCACACAAGCCTAAGAATGTGACTGAACTGGAGGGTTTTGCCCATGAAGAATGGGCGAAGATACCCGTAGATCGCTGCAAGACACTTGTGTCAGGCTATGCTTCACGTTTAAAAGCTGTTATAACTGGAAAAGGATGTTGTACTAAGTACTAAGATTGAATGTCACTTGGGGGTTGAATAAAACTGATAATGATGTGAGCACAGAAAATACATTTGTGGTTATTTCATTATAAATGTTATGTTAATATTTGTCTGACTTACAAGTGCCTCTTTGATTTAATTGTAAACAAGATGACTGAAATAATCAAAATCAATGTCAAACTGGCCAAAACACTCAATTTCAGTGGGGGTTGAATAATTTTGAACACAACTGTACATCACTGTGATGCACTGTGCGTTCCAACACCTTTCCATCACAGCCAGCAGTAACCTTTTCAGCATTTGGTGCTACAGTAGCTTTTTTGTTGGACAGAACCAGTAGAGCTAGCCTTTGCTCTCCTTCTGTACCTATGAGTCTTGGGCGTCCTTGATCCTGTCACAGGTTCAAAATATGTCCTTCCTTGGACCAATTTTAGTAGGTGCTCACCAATGCACACTGGAAACACCCCACAAGACCTGCTGTTTTGTAGATGCTTTGACCCAATTGTCTAACCAGGTCCATAACAATATCGCCCTTATTAAAGTTGAAAAGGTCCGTACTCTCAGGGCTGTGGAGTCAGGAAACCAAAGTTCCAACTCCTGTATTTTTTTACTCTCCGGCTCCAACTCCAACCAAACTAGCTTCGACTCTGACTTCACAACTCTGACTCCACAGCCCTGCTTACTCTTGCTAATTTTTCCTGCTTCCAACACGTCAACTTCAAAGGACTGATTGTTCACTTGCTGCGTAAGATATCCCACCACTTGACTGGTCAACATTGCTCCAACGCAATGAATATCATTCACTTCACCTGTCAGTGGTTTTAGGCTGGGTCTGGATGGGGTGGCCACAACCCAGCCAAAAAGGTGAGGTTGTGGCTGCCCCATTGGGATGAATGTACAGTATAGTCCACTGTGAAGTCAGATGACTTGCACATTGAGGGTCTTACCTTGCACTTCTCTTGATCAGTGCTACAGAATCATATGCAATAAGATCACATGGGAAACGGTATGGGATTTATCTCCCCGCTATTCATGGTGTCACTCACATGACGGATCTTATGTGGGACATTCTGGAATACACAGTGCTGTACAGTATAATGAGATTAATGCAATTATCTGAACTATGTGAGTATTATGTATACAGCTGTCCGAGAAAAGCTCCCACATATAACAGGCCTCCGCATTCATTCCAATAGGTCAATACTTCAAAGCCGCATACAGTTTATTGCTGTGAGGATTACGGTGTTACATAACATACAGGATTTACTTTCACACATGAATGCATGGCTATCTTCCCTCTCATGCCCAGACACAATGCATTAATGGAAACCGTGAACAATGAGTCGGTATTATGACACAGGACATACTCTGGATGTAGAGGATGTTCCCAACGTGTCAAAGGATGGGACCTCAACGGGGAATGTGGGACAATGAAAAGAAATGGCACTAGGTTTTCAAGATATAAGTAATGCTTAGCATGTAGGGAGGTCAGCACCTCAGCATAAAACGGGTTTATGTAGGAGAACAATGAAAGGACTTATATTACCGCACAATAGATCACCGCACGGTAATGCGCACTCATTGAAGTTGTTGAAATCAAATGAAACTTTCTATGTGTGACTGTAATGATGATAGATGTAAGTCATTGCAATATTAGACAGAAAGGAGAAGCTTATTGGGGAAACTGTACAATTGAAAGGATCTAGTACCCTGTTGGGTCGCCTGTAGCCTGGATACAAGACAGATACGGTTGACCTGGAGGCATACTGGTTTCTTACGGTGTTGTGCTGCATATTTGCCCACAGATGTTGTAGCAGGGCTTGTTGATCCTGCACAATCCTAGGTTGACAAAGCTGGTGTCCCAGCTGGTCCCATTAATTCTCCATTGGCTATAAATCTGGCAATCGGGCAGCCAAGGAAGTATTGCAATCTGGCGGAGATATTACTGGGAAACTCTTGCTGTGCGTGGTCGAGCATTATCCTCATGAAAAATGCTAGTTGGAAGCCATGCCACGAGAGGTAACACACGTGGCCACAGGATGTCCTGCACATATCACTGAGCTGTTAGTGTCCCTCGTATGACTACTAGGGGTGCGGACTGTCATTTGCGACGGATCCCCAGGTCATCACACCAGTAGTTGCGGCAGTGTGTTGCACCACAGCAAAGGCAGGATGGAATAGCTGACCACTTATCCTCCATCTTTGAACCTGAACATTGTGAGGCAGTAGCAGTCCCAGGCAGTTCCAGGCAGTAGCAGTCCAGGTTTCTGGTTCACTACACCACAGCAAAGGCAACAGTAGCTATCTGTCAACGACAGACTAAGTAATGGGCACCATAACACCTAGTTTCCATCTTCTAACTGCCTGGAAATGGTCTGGGCAAAGACAAGGGTGTGTCATTTCAGCAGATCAAGCAAACCTCTTTACTGGTGGTCTGTCTAGGCCAGGGATGGGCAAACTGCGGCTCTCCAGCTGTTGTAAAACTACAATTCGCACCATGCCCTGCTATTGGCTGATAGCTGTAAGCAGTCTTTGCATGCTGGGAGTTGTAGTTTTGCAACAGCTGGAGAGCCACAGTTTGCCTATCCCTGGTCTAGGCCATCCGGAGCCTGTTCTCTGTGTCTGCGGGCCCTCAAGTAACCACCGCTCCTAACACTTCCCAACAGCTAAGTCAGAATGGCCTACATGGTGGACAATTCGTTGACACAACCATCTTGCTTCTTTTAATTCAATGATGCACCCCTCTCAAAGTCTGTCAACTGAGTAAAATGTCTGGGGCATCGTAGAGGCATGTCTAGCAGTCAATGATCGCTCACCAAGAGGTACACTACCCAAAAGTAGCCTCTGAGAGCCTTTTTATAGAGCAGCGGGGAAGCACACTTATGTCTTCTTGTGGCAAAACCCTGTGTCTAATCAGACCACACCGCCGAGTTTTGCAGAAATCCAACGTCTATCTGAGTGTGTTATTTTTCTTTCGCCAATGAGTGACATACACGGAAACGGTCTATGTACACCCAGGGCCACACGCTGCTTATACTGGTGGTACAGTACACAAAGAATGAGCATTAAAATTCCACACTGCTTTTTTATACAATGTTTCTTTCTGTTTTAATTGGTCTTTGGTGCAGATTTTGATGCGTATTCAAGGCGTATTTTGGTGCATAAAATGTGCCAAATCCACATGGAAAATCCACTGTGTGAACATGGCCTAAACACAAGATGGAATTTCCACACAGGAATTTCTGCTGCGGAGTTGTTGTGAATTTTGTTGCAGATTTCGCTGTCTGCCCTGAGAGGGCCATTTTCGGCAGCAGATTTTTTTTTTTCACCTAGTGGGAAATTTTTCCGGTGGGTCAATGCCCAGGGGGTCGCCAAAGTTCTTCTCACTGCTGGTGTCCAGGTCCACAATGATCTAATGCTCGCAATGTCAGGCTACTTTCACATCTTCTTTTTTGTTGGATCCGTCATGGATCAGCAAAAACAGTTCCGTCATGATAATACAACCGTCTGCATCCGTAATGAGCGGATCCGGTTGTATTATCTTTAACACAGCAATGACGGATCCGCCTCTAAAACCATTGTAAGTCAACGGGGGGCGGATCCGTTTTCGGAGAAATAAACTCAAAACATTTTGAGTCATGACGGATCCGTCTTGCTCTGCATCACAGGACGCCCTCAGAAACGCTGTTTGCAGTGCTTTTGTGTGCGTCATGGGAATGCGATGAAACGGAACGGAATGCATTCTGGTAAACTCCGTTCCCTTCAGTTCAGTTTTGTCCCTATTGACAACGAATGGGGACAAAACTGAAGCGTTTTCCTCCGCTATTAAGATCCTATGACGGATCTCAATAGCGGAAAGGGAAAGAGCAGGTGTGAAAGTAGCCGTAACTAATGCTGGAAGCATCAGGGACTTCTGTACAAGCGCCCCACTGAATCCTCAGGACAGTGATACAATTAAATACTGCAGTGGAGCGCCCATGGCTCCTTGCTGTTCACCCTCATAGGTCACAAGCCACTATATGAGGCCGTGTACAAATGGCACATGGACACAGGCGTCTTAGGCCGCAGGCTAGAGAAGGTCCGTGGCCTACACTAGAGATGGTGACTTGGAAGCCCCTTAGGAAGCAAATTACTGGGCACTTAAGGGGTCATTAATAAGGGAAGTCTAGGCAGCAAGCTGAAGGACTGGCTTGGATTCTCACCTCCTAAGCCCCTTGCTCCATATCTAAGTTAGAGAAAGCTGGAGGAGGAGGACAGAACATGGCAGCTACTGATGACCACCACAGAAGGGCAGCTCGGGGGGGGGGGGGATTTTCTGCTGCACTGTGGAATGTGGTTCTGCTGGAATGGTAATTTGTGCTGCACTATGGTACTGCTCGCCCTGCCTACTTGGGTCGCCCTGGCTTCTGTCAATTGGGACCCACCTACAACATGGGATAGGGAGATCTCTGGATCCATGTGAGGTACAGGGCTGGTTCTAGCTTTCTTAGAAAGAGATTGTCATGTGCTATACAATGTCTGATTTTCATTTTTTACATCAATCATGGAATAACCCCTTTAAGGGAATCTGAACACGGGTGAAGGTCAACGTGCAGAAGAGCCGCACAAATGTCTGTGCAGATTTCTATGCGTTTCTGCACCCAAGCTGTATCAAAAAATGCAATGCATGTGGATTTGATGCGTTTTTACCGCAGATCTCTCCCTTCATTAAAAAAGAGTGAAATCCGCAGCTGCAACCACAAATATAATAGACATGCTGCTGAAATCCACACGGCAGGTCAATTTCTGCACGGAAAACATCAGCAAAGTGTAAGAGATCAGCAAAGAGATCTGTCTAATCTCATACACTTTGCTGGTACTGTACTACACGCAGGTTTTCCCGCACAGGAATTCATGTGAACGGATGAAAGTACCCTCAGAGAAACCAATGCAGTCTTGTATGGCTGGGTTTACATCTGACAGTCTGTAATTCCGACAGTCTGTTTCCCGACGGAGGAACAGACTGCCGGAGTTCAGTGTATCCGGCACAGCTGGATACCACCATGCACCAACCATTCACTGTTATGGGATCTGGCTGCTTTCTGGCATATATGACGACTTTTGGTAGGAAATGTCGGATACAGTTAATTCCAGCAGTCTGTTCCTCTGCTGGAACACACTGCCGAAATGCAGATGTGGACCCAAAGGCTCCATACACCTTCTGGAGGCCAAAAGAGTGCCCATTGAACATTTGCCGTCAGTACGCCATTTTCTTCAGCTGTATGAAATAGCCCAGTACGGCATGGCATACATTTTTGGGGAGAGGAATACCAGTGTATGTCTGCGCAGTGGCATACATCAAAGACATCAATAGCATATGGGGGCCGCCACAGTCACAATGTTATTGCGGGTGAAAATGTAATGTTAGCAACAGCCTCCTGATATCCACTAAAGGGCAGCCTGGTAACCTACCATGACGGTGGCGCACTAAGGGTTAAGCTACATGACGACATGTGTTGCATGACAGCAAGACGCAGAAAAGTCACGCAACACAAAAATATGTGTGACTCGTCTGCAACATGGTGTCGGGCGATTATTTTAGAACTGAGATTTTGACCTGAAAACACAGTCAAGAAGCAGAAAAGTCTCAGGTAAGTCACGTCTCGTGCACAAATTACAGTACATTAAAGTCAATGGAGTAAAATTTGTGTGCGATCTGTGACGTGCAACACAAAATCCAACATATCTGGATGTTTTGCAACGGTCACCTCGCTGTTGTAGCAGGCTGAGTGACGTATTGTGATATAACTGAAAAACATCACATGAAATGTCGCACAACTTTCTTGTCACCGAACCCTAAATGCCTGGTAAACCTCACACAAGCTAAAGTTATGACCCTTTAAATGATACCATTCAATTAACCTGCAGAATTATCAATGTTCACAATACCTATCTAGGAGTGTGGAAAATGTACTTTGATAGTATTAGGCCTCATGCACACTTTACCTACAAGAACAAAACTTTGCATCCCTGCATGTAAAACTGCTGGCACATAAAGATATAGTTTAGAGTCAGACGCAATGATTTGTATGGGCACCATATTCAGGATCCTTATGAAAAATACCTTAAGATATAAGACACTACTGCTGCCATGTAGCTACATCGAAAGTACTGTAAATATATGCATATGGACTGCCAATAGTAGAACACTACTGCAGTTTATTCATTACACTGCTCAGCAGTGGAAATGTTATTTTTACACTGTATAACGTGTCAGCAGTCAGTGTCGGGTGTGTTAATATTACACTGTATAACGTGTCAGCAGTCAGTGCCGGGTGTGTTACTATTACACTGTATAACATGTTAGCAGTCAGTGCCAGGTGTGACATTATTACACTGTATAATGTGTCAGCAGTCAGTGCCGGGTGTGTTATTATTACACTGTATAATGTGTCAGCAGTCAGTGACGGGTGTGTTATTATTACACTGTATAACGTGTCAGCAGTCAGTGTCGGGTGTGTTATTATTACACTGTATAACGTGTCAGCAGTCAGTGCCGGGTGTGTTATTATTATGCTGTATAATGTGTCAGCAGTCAGTGCCGGGTGTGTTATTATTACGCTGTAGAACGTGTCAGCAGTCAGTGCCTGGTGTGCTATTATTACACTGTATAATGTGTCAGAAGTCAGTGTCGGGTGTGTTATTATTAAAGTATAATGTGTCAGCAGTGAGTGCCAGGTGTGTTATTATTACACTGTATAATGTGTCAGCAGTCAGTGCCAGGTGTGTTACTATTACGCTGTATAACGTGTCTGCAGTCAGTGCTGGGTGTGTTATTATTACGCTGTATAACATGTTAGCAGTCAGTGCCAGGTGTGTTATTATTACACTGTATAATGTGTCAGCAGTCAGTGCCAGGTGTGCTATTATTACACTGTATAATGTGTCAGCAGTCAGTGCCGGGTGTGCAATTATTACACTGTATAATGTGTCAGCAGTCAGTGCCGGGTGTGTTATTATTACACTGTATAACGTGTCAGCAGTCAGTGCCGGGTGTGTTATTATTACACTGTATAATGTGTCAGCAGTCAGTGCCGGGTGTGTTATTATTACACTGTATAATGTGTCAGCAGTCAGTGCCGGGTGTGTTATTATTACACTGTATAACGTGTCAGCAGTCAGTGCCAGGTGTGTTAATATTACACTGTATGTCAGCAGTCAGTGCCGGGTGTGTTATTATTATACTGTATAATGTGTCAGCAGTCAGTGCCGGGTGTGTTATTATTACACTGTATAACGTGTCAGCAGTCAGTGCCAGGTGTGTTATTATTACACTGTATGTCAGCAGTGGGTGTGTTATTATTACACTGTATAATGTGTCAGCAGTCAGTGCCGGGTGTGTTATTATTACACTGTATAATGTGTCAGCAGTCAGTGCCGGGTGTGTTATTATTACACTGTATAATGTGTCAGCAGTCAGTGCCGGGTGTGTTATTATTACACTGTATAATGTGTCAGCAGTCAGTGCCGGGTGTGTTATTATTACACTGTATAATGTGTCAGCAGTCAGTGCCGGGTGTGTTATTATTACACTGTATAATGTGTCAGCAGTCAGTGCCGGGTGTGTTATTATTACACTGTATAATGTGTCAGCAGTCAGTGCCGGGTGTGATATTATTACACTGTATAACGTGTCAGCAGTCAGTGCCGGGTGTGTTATTATTACACTGTATAACATGATAGCAGTCAGTGCCGGGTGTGTTATTATTACACTGTATAACGTGTCAGCAGTCAGTGCCAGGTGTGTATTATTACACTGTATAACGTGTCAGCAGTCAGTGCCGGGTGTGTATTATTACACTGTATAATGTGTCAGCAGTCAGTGCCGGGTGTGTTATTATCACACTGTATAATGTGTCAGCAGTCAGTGCCGGGTGGGTTATTATTACACTGTATAATATGTCAGCAGTCAGTGCCGGGTGTGTTATTAATATTATTACACTGTATAACGTGTTAGCAGTCAGTGCCGGGTGTCTTATTATTACACTGTATAATGTGTCAGCAGTCAGTGCCGGGTGTGTTAATATTACACTGTATAATGTGTCAGCAGTCAGTGCCAGGTGTGTTATTATTACACTGTATAATATTTCAGCACTCAGTGCCGGGTGTGTTATTATTACACTGTATAACATCAGCAGTCAGCATGTGGTTCCATAGAAGTGAATGGGGACGTGAAAAATATATTGCGTCCGGACGCAATGTGTTTGTCAGTAATGGTTGTTAGGAGATTTAGATTGCTATTCTTCAGTTTTTTTTCACGTGCGCAAAAAACGCATCCAAAACTGATTGCACCCACGTGAAAAATACTGAATCACTGAACACAATCGCAAATTGCAAGACAAGACTGACTGAACTTGCGTGCAAAAAACGTCAGTTTTTTTCTGAATGGATTCTTACACAATCTGTATACTTCATGTGAAAGAGGCCTTAAACTGTATAATGCTGTGTCCGCAGTCAGTTCTGGGTGTGCTATTATTATACTGTATAATGTATTATAGTGTGGATTCATCGGCTCACTTTGCTTCCATTTTTGCTAATGTGTCAGTAGTCAGTGTTGGGTGTTTTTTTTATTATACTGTATATGTATAATGTGTCAGCAACTGATGTGTTATACTGCAAATATTGTGTGAGCAGTCAATACCAGGTGCGCTATTATACTGTATCATCTGTCAACAGTCTGTCAGATGTAGTATTTTCCTACAGTATAATTTTGTGTCAGCAGTCAGTGATTGGCATGTTATACTGTACAATGGTGTGTGAATAGTCAGTGCCTACTGTTTTTTTTTTATCATACTGTATAATGTTGTGTCAACACACAGTGTCCTGTGAATTGTGCTGATCCAATGCACTACAGAGAACACTGTGTTGTCAATGTTGTATGCTCCTACCTACACTGTGCTGTCACTGTCACACTCCCGTCTTTCACATTAAATTACAAACTAAGCGCACAGTGTTTTCACTGTCACCCTTACTGTTGGAGTACATTGTCTTTTTACTGTTACACACTCCTCCTAACAGGTTACCTTAGAAGAAGAGTACACTATGATGTTACTGTCACACACTCCTAACACTGTGGTGTCAGGGTCACACACTCTTCAAACTGTGTTGTGAGTCCTAAACACTCCACCTCACAGGTTGTTGTCACTGAGTTGTAAATCTCACACATTACTCCTCAGAGTGTTGGCACTGTCACATTGTGTCGTGTCACACTCCTCTTTACATTGTGTTATCACTGTCAAGCAATTGTCACACACTCCTCCTCTCACACTGTGTTGTCACTGTCACACAATCCTCCTCTCACCCTGTGTTATTTCACTGTCACACTCCTCCTCTTACCCTGTGTTGTCACTGTCACACTCCTCCTCTCACCCTGTGTTGTCACACACTCCTCCTCTCACCCTGTGTTGTCACTGTCACACACTCCTCCTCTCACCCTGTGTTGTCACTGTCACACTCCTCCTCTCACCCTGTGTTGTCACTGTCACACAATCCTCCTCTCACCCTGTGTTGTCACTGTCACACTCCTCCTCTTACCCTGTGTTGTCACTGTCACACTCCTCCTCTCACCCTGTGTTGTCACTGTCACACACTCCTCCTCTCACCCTGTGTTGTCACTGTCACACACTCCTCCTCTTACACTGTGTTGTCACTGTCACACACTCCTCCTCTTACACTGTGTTGTCACGGTCACATACTCCCCCTCTTAAACTGTGTTGTCACTGTCACACTCCTCCACTCACCCTGTGTTGTCACTGTCACACACTCCTCTTCTCACCCTGTGTTGTGTCACACACTCCTCCTTTCACCCTGTGTTGTCACTGTCACACTCCCCCTCTCACCCTGTGTTGTCACTGTCACACACTCCTCCTCTCACCCTGTGTTGTGACTGTCACACACTCCTCCTCTCACTGTGTTGTCACTGTCACACACTCCTCCTTTCACCCTGTGTTGTCACTGTCACACTCCCCCTCTCACCCTGTGTTGTCACTGTCACACACTCCTCCTCTCACCCTGTGTTGTGACTGTCACACACTCCTCCTCTCACTGTGTTGTCACTGTCACACACTCCTCTTCTCACCCTGTGTTGTCACTGTCACACTCCCCCTCTCACCCTGTGTTGTCACTGTCACACACTACTCCTCTCACCCTGTGTTGTCACTGTCACACTCCTCCTCTCACCCTGTGTTGTCACTGTCACACACCTCCTCTCACCCTGTGTTGTCACTGTCACACACTACTCCTCTCACCCTGTGTTGTCACTGTCACACTCCTCCTCTTACACTGTCCCAAACTCCTCCTCTCACCCTGTGTTCTCACTGTCACACACTCCTCCTCTCACTCTGTGTTGTCACTGTTACACACTCCTCTTCTCACCCTGTGTTGTCACTGTCACACTCCTCCTCTTACCCTGTGTTGTGTCACACACTCCTTCTCTCTCCCTGTGTTGTCACTGTCACACTCCTCCTCTCACCCTGTGTTGTCACTGTCACACACACATCCTCTCACCCTGTGTTGTCACTGTCACACTCCTCCTCTTACCCTGTGTTGTCACTGTCACACACTCCTCTTCTCACCCTGTGTTGTCACTGTCACACACTCCTCCTCTCACCCTGTGTTGTCACTGTCACACTCCTCCTCTCACCCTGTGTTGTCACTGTCACACTCCTCCTCTCACCCTGTGTTGTCACTGTCACACTCCTCCTCTTACCCTGTGTTGTGTCACACACTCCTTCTCTCTCCCTGTGTTGTCACTGTCACACTCCACCTCACAGGTTGTTGTCACTGAGTTGTAAATCTCACACATTACTCCTCAGAGTGTTGGCACTGTCACATTGTGTCGTGTCACACTCCTCTTTACATTGTGTTATCACTGTCAAGCAAGTGTCACACACTCCTCCTCTCACACTGTGTTGTCACTGTCACACAATCCTCCTCTCACCCTGTGTTGTCACTGTCACACTCCTCCTCTTACCCTGTGTTGTCACTGTCACACTCCTCCTCTCACCCTGTGTTGTCACACACTCCTCTTCTCACCCTGTGTTGACACTGTCACACACTCCTCTCACCCTGTGTTGTCACTGTCACACTCCTCCTCTCACCCTGTGTTGTCACTGTCACACACTCCTCCTCTCACTCTGTGTTGTCACTGTCACACTCCTCCTCTCACCCTGTGTTGTCACACACTCCTCCTCTCACCCTGTGTTGTCACTGTCACACACTCCTCCTCTCACCCTGTGTTGTCACTGTCACACACTCCTCCTCTTACACTGTGTTGTCACTGTCACACACTCCTCCTCTTACACTGTGTTGTCACTGTCACATACTCCTCCTCTTAAACTGTGTTGTCACTGTCACACTCCTCCTCTCACCCTGTGTTGTCACTGTCACACTCCTCCTCTCACCCTGTGTTGTCACTGTCACACACTCCTCTTCTCACCCTGTGTTGTGTCACACACTCCTCCTTTCACCCTGTGTTGTCACTGTCACACTCCCCCTCTCACCCTGTGTTGTCACTGTCACACACTCCTCCTCTCACCCTGTGTTGTGACTGTCACACACTCCTCCTCTCACTGTGTTGTCACTGTCACACACTCCTCTTCTCACCCTGTGTTGTCACTGTCACACTCCCCCTCTCACCCTGTGTTGTCACTGTCACACACTGCTCCTCTCACCCTGTGTTGTCACTGTCACACACTACTCCTCTCACCCTGTGTTGTCACTGTCACACTCCTCCTCTCACCCTGTGCTGTCACTGTCACACTCCTCCTCTTACCGTGTTGTCACTGTCACACTCCTCCTCTCACCCTGTGTTGTCACTGTCACACTCCTCTCACCCTGTGTTGTCACTGTCACACTCCTCCTCTCAACCTGTGTTGTCACTGTCACACACTCCTCCTCTCACCCTGTGTTGTCACTGTCACACACTCCTCCTCTCACCCTGTGTTGTCACTGTCACACTCCTCCTCTCACCCTGTGTTGTCACTGTCACACACTCCTCCTCTCACCCTGTGTTGTCACTGTCACACACTCCTCCTTCTCACCCTGTGTTGTCACTGTCACCACTCCTCCTCTCACCCTGTGTTGTCACTGTCACACTCCTCCTCTCACCCTGTGTTGTCACTGTCACACACTCCTCCTCTCACCCTGTGTTGTCACTGTCACACACTCCTCCTCTTACACTGTGTTGTCACTGTCACACACTCCTCCTCTCACCCTGTGTTGTCACTGTCACACACTCCTCCTCTCACCCTGTGTTGTCACTCTCACACACTCCTCCTCTCACCCTGTGTTGTCACTGTCACACACTCCTCCTCTCACCCTGTGTTGTCACTGTCACACACTCCTCCTCTCACCCTGTATTGTCACTGTCACACTCCTCCTCTTACCCTGTGTTGTCACTGTCACACTCCTCCTCTCACCCTGTGTTGTCACTGTCACACTCCTCCTCTCACCCTGTGTTGTCACTGTCACACTCCTCCTCTCACCCTGTGTTGTGTCACTCACACACTCCTCACACGTTACCTTACAGGCGGAGTACACTCCGAGTTTCTCCAGTTTCTTGGCCCGTGGAGCTGAGCGGTGCTGCCCCTTCTTGGCAGCGATTCTTAGCGGTACAGCTCCGGCACCTCCCAGTGCTGGACTCTCCGCTCCCCGGGCTGCTCCTCCGGCTGCAACCGTAGCCGCTGCTGCCGCTACCACAACGGCCGGAGAACCTTGGGGTGCCGCACTGCCCACCACCGAGCCTCCGTCTGCAGCCGCCTCGGCCATTGCAGGAGCCCTGGAGCCTGCCCGGGGAGAAGAATGCCCCCTAGCCTCCTCCGGTGCACAGATCCCTGGGCGAGGTGACGAGATCTGCAGCCGTTCCCCCAGCAGGGAGGCAGCTGGAGCACATCACCGCCTCCCCTGCCTCTCTCCTCCTCCTTCCTCCCTCCTTAGTGCTGCTGCTGTCCACTTCCATGGCTGCTGGCGGGTCGCGCCGGCCGCTGCTCTGTGTAATAACCCCCCTTCAGCTCCGCTCGGTCTGTGGCCCTCGTGGAGGAGCCGACCTTTACTACTTAACGGGAAAGTGTGGGAGGCGGGGCCCCTGGTGTATGCGCCGATAATTCTAAACTAGGGGGCGCTATAATCCTCGCTGCACCTTAGAACTGCCCAATATACTGGATACCCCTCAGGGGTGTCACAGGCTGTCCTATGGAGTAAGGGTGCTTGGATATGATTTAATGCCGCCACACTCTTTTTCTGGTTTCTAAAACCACCATGAAATTTCATGTTTTTTTTTGTCGCACAATGTTCTTCAGTCTTGTTTTCCTATAGAGAAGTCGATTAGAAATTATCTAAAAAAAACGCAACACCCGCAGCATGCCGCGGTTCCAGAAATACGCCCAGGGAGCCAGGGACGGTTTTACACAAAATGTGGCCCTGGGCAAAAAAAAAAAGTGGGGCCCCAAATCTTGTAAAAGTGTACCAACAGCAGTTATATTCTGTCGATTCTGGCCCTCCTTCACAGATTTACACCCCATAAAGCCCCCCAAACACAGATCTGCACCTCATGTCCCCCAAAACACACCACATACCCCCATCCTCACAGATCTGCACCCTCCACCCACCCAGGAGCTCCAGCATCTGTGCAGAAAGCAAGCTCTGTCCTTGACACATTTGGTCATGTGACCGTTAACCCCTTCCCGACATTCGCCATACATGTACGGCACATGTCGGGTCTTTAAAGATGGCGCCCGCTCTGGAGCAGAGCGGGCGCCATAGCAACCGGGTGCCTGCAGTTCATACAGCAGGCACCCACGGGCAATGTCTGTGATCTGCGGTACTGCTGACCTGGGACCTTTAACCACTCAAATGTCACCACGGCATCTGAGAGTGTTAAGAACCGGAAGCGCACGCTTCCAGTTCAGGAACTCTTTCCCCTGGGAGAGATCGGGGAACACGCGCTTTTATAATAATGAGCCGCTGCCTGTACTACGCTTCCAGGCTCATTATTAGTATATCCCAGTTCAAGCCAGTAGGTGGCAGCACTGAACTGGGATGTAGTTATTTCTATACAGAATAAGGCCTCATTCATACTACTTTTGTTGGGGTCCAACAATTTACTTCAATGGGGCGGCAAAAGATGCGGACATCACTTCGTGTGCTGTCCGCATCCGTGGCCCCGCAAAAAAAATAGAACATGTCCTATTCTTGTCCGTTTTGTGGACAAGAATAGGCATTTCTACTATGGGTTGTCTGTTCCATTCAGCAAATTGCGTAACGCACACGGGCGGCATCTGTGTTTTGCAGACCACGAAACACAGCGCGGTCGTGTGCATGTAGCCTTATGGAGTGATTTCCATTTTGCTGTATTGCAGTCTGTTGATTGCAAGTTGTGTTCCACTTAGGGACCTAACAAAAAGGAAAAAAAAGTTTTGAAAAAATACATAAAAATTCAAATCACCCCCTTTCCCTAAAATAAAAATAAATAATTAAAAACACCATGGGCATCACTGAATGCGTAAACGCCCATACTATTAAAATATAAAAGAAGTTAGCCCATACAGGTGATTGGCGTAACGGAAAAAAAATGGCTGATTCTCCGTTTTATAATCACTTTACCTCCCAAGAAAATTGAATAAAAAGCTATCAAAAAGTCATACACACCCCAAAATGGTATTGTCAAAAACTACTGATCGTCCTTTAAAAACTAGCTCCCACGCATTTCAGTAGGTATAACTATAAAAAAATGGAAAATCGCCACATCAGGATAGGGTGAAAGAGCATGTGACCAACAACGTCACAAACCTCCTTCTAACAAATCCATTCTAGCTTCTACCCTAGAAGGGGGAGGCGGCATTAGGTCTGCTTTCCTCACAGAGCGCCCTGACATTTTGAGCATTGCCACCGTTGCCAACAAAAAATACTGGCCAAGTACAAGTTAAAAAGGTTGGAGTGGTTAGGGGCATGGCTTAACACTGGTGCTATTTGATCATATTTTTTTTTCTCCTTTTTTTTTTTTCAATAATATCAAACTTTTGGGTTAAGAGTTCCAATCCTGGCAGAAATAAGTTAAAAATACAGGCTAAGGCTACATGCACACGAGCGTTGTTTGTTTCCGTGCCCTTTCCATTTTTTTTGCGGATAGGATGTGGACCCATTTATTTCAATGGGTCCGCAAAAAATGCAGACAGCACACCGTGTGCTGTCCGCATCAGTATGTCTGTTCTGTAGCTCCGCAAAAAAAATAGAACATGTCCTTTTCTTGTCCGTTTTGGGCATTGTTACAATGGATCCGCGAGAAAAAACGGGTGGCATATGGATGTCATCCAATTTTTTTGCGGACTGCAAAACATATACGTTCATGTGCATGTAGCCTAAGGGTCTATTCACGTGTCCGTAGAATGGGTCCGCATCCGTTGCGCAAAATTGTGTTCCACACATTGTGCTGTCCGCATCCACATTTCCGGTCTGCGGCTCCATACTTCCGGTCCGCGGCTCCCGAAACAAATAGAACATGTCCAATTTAAGTCCGCAACAGCGGACAATAATAGGAATTTCTATAGGGGTGCCGGCCCGGTGTATTGCGGATCCACAATACACTACGGACGTGTGAATGGACCCTAAATAAAACTTAAATACATAGGGTGTCCCCAAAAACACCGACAATGCTTGGGCATACCCCCCTCATCTTCATAGCACTGACTCCATATATGGACACAGCCCTATATGGAGTTAAAGCGGGACTCCCAGAAGCACTGACTCCATATATGGGCATAGAGCAGGGACTCCTAGAAGCACTGACTCCATATATGGGCATAGAGCAGGGACTCCTAGAAGCACTGACTCTATATATGGGCATAGAGCAGGGACTCCTAGAAGCACTGACTCCATATATGGGCATAGAGCAGGGACTCCTGGAAGCACTGACTCCATATATGGGCATAGAGCAGGGACTCCTGGAAGCACTGACTCCATATATGGGCATAGAGCAGGGACTCCTAGAAGCACTGACTCCATATATGGGCATAGAGCAGGGACTCCTAGAAGCACTGACTCCATATATGGGCATAGAGCAGGGACTCCTGGAAGCACTGACTCCATACATGGGCATAGAGCAGGGACTCCTGGAAGCACTGACTCCATATATGGGCATGGAGCAGGGACTCCTAGAAGCACTGACTCCATATATGGGCATAGAGCAGGGACTCCTAGAAGCACTGACTCCATATATGGGCATAGAGCAGGGACTCCTAGAAGCACTGACTCTATATATGGGCATAGAGCAGGGACTCCTAGAAGCACTGACTCCATATATGGGCATAGAGCAGGGACTCCTGGAAGCACTGACTCCATATATGGGCATAGAGCAGGGACTCCTAGAAGCACTGACTCCATATATGGGCATAGAGCAGGGACTCCTAGAAGCACTGACTCCATATATGGGCATAGAGCAGGGACTCCTAGAAGCACTGACTCCATATATGGGCATAGAGCAGGGACTCCTAGAAGCACTGACTCCATATATGGGCATCAGAGCAGGGACTCCTAGAAGCACTGACTCACATATGGCGCATAGAGCAGGGACTCCTAGAAGCACTGACTCCATATATGGAGCATAGAGCAGGGACTCCTAGAAGCACTGACTCCATATATGGGCATAGAGCAGGGACTCCTAGAAGCACTGACTCCATATATGGGCATAGAGCAGGGACTCCTAGAAGCACTGACTCCATATATGGGCATAGAGCAGGGACTCCTAGAAGCACTGACTCCATATATGGGCATAGAGCAGGGACTCCTAGAAGCACTGACTCCATATATGGGCATAGAGCAGGGACTCCTAGAAGCACTGACTCCATATATGGGCATAGAGCAGGGACTCCTAGAAGCACTGACTCCATATATGGGCATAGAGCAGGGACTCCTAGAAGCACTGACTCCATATATGGGCATAGAGCAGGGACTCCTAGAAGCACTGACTCCATATATGGGCATAGAGCAGGGACTCCTGGAAGCACTGACTCCATATATGGGCATAGAGCAGGGACTCCTGGAAGCACTGACTCCATATATGGGCATAGAGCAGGGACTCCTGGAAGCACTGACTCCATATATGGGCATAGAGCAGGGACTCCTGGAAGCACTGACTCCATATATGGGCATAGAGCAGGGACTCCTAGAAGCACTGACTCCATATATGGGCATAGAGCAGGGACTCGCAAGCCATATATGGAGTCAGAGCAGAGAGACTCCAGACTCTCTGTCAACCTGCTGGCTTACCTCACTAACAGGGTGCTGATGTAGGGGGCCCTTGGACCATGGGGGCCCTGGGCAATTGTCCAGTTTGGAGCTATTTATTGTGTACGATTTTGGTTCAGTTTCTGAGGGTTTTTCACAAAGGTAGATGATATCGCTGGATGTGCCAACATGCCATATACTGGCCGATGTGGTCCTCCTCCCACAATGGGCATACACAGGGATCATACCAAAACCTAGTATGGCCCCCTTTCCCTTAAGGCCTCTAACTAATATACTTATTGTCTAATAAGTTAAAGGGGTTTGCCAGGACTTAGTGATCCTTAAAAGAGGTCTTAAAGGGAGCCTGTTACCATGCTCTGACATATAAAACTGAATGTGCTAGTAATCTTGTCCGAAATCGCGCACTTGCCCTTTCTTTGTTAGACCAATCAGGTAGCGTTGCAATACTTATGCAACGTAGTTCTGGCCGAAATGAATATTGCGCATGCGTGAGATTTTATCAGTAGGGGCGTTTCTTAGGTGGAGCTGAGGTGCTTGACTCTGAGAAAATATGACTCTTCTCAGGTCAAACATGTAAGATATGACTCTTTTGTTAATTAGCATAAAAGGCAGGAAAGCTTTTTTGGGGGCGATAAAATAGGCCAAGTTAGTCCTGAGAAGGTTATGGATCGATTGCTGGGAACTATCAGGGTAAACAAGCATTAAGCTACATTCAGTTTTATATGTCAGAACATGCTGACAGGTTCCCTTTAAGTATCAGACTGGCGGGATACCCACTCCGGCACCAGAATCAGGCCTCAGATCTACAAGGTTCCGTTCACAGGGTAGTGCCAGGGTCTGGTTACTGCAGCCCTGCTCCCATTCAAGTGGCATACCTGTGTAGTTTCAGAGCCTGATTTTCGCCCTGCAGCTGTTCGGTGCCGGGAGACAGACCCCCGCAGACCTGATATTGATGGCCTATCCAACAACATTGAGGAACAGCATTCATACATACAGTGGAACAAATAGTCCGACACAGTGATTAGCACCCTTCCCTGTATGAGTGTGCATACATAAATAGATGTCCATCACTGAGTAGGACCGCCCACTGGACTCATAAACTAGAAAGAGCTTGGATGTTAACCCCTTAGTGACCCCCAATACGTCTTGTCACAGCAGCCATAGCCTTTTTAGCGGGGCATGAGAGCCAGGGTCCTGCTGCAATGACCCAGATAGGCAAAAGTGCCGATCAGGGCCATTTAATCCCTTAGATGCCACGGTCAATAGCGACCGCAGGATCTAAGTGGTTAAGGAGGGCAGGGGTGGATTGGCCATAGACTCAGGGGTGGATTAAGTACATGATGGACCCGGGGCTGTCTACCCAACTCAGGCCCCTCCCTCAATTTTAGTTTAGTTTTTTTTTTCTATATGAAGAAGCTGTGGTGCTTCTTGAGCGGTACAGTCTCTTCCTAGGCCATATGATATCACATTCATCGTTCACGTGGCCGAGGTGCAGCTCAGTTCCATCTGAGTGATTGGGGCTGAGCTGCAATACCAACCGCAGTGCTATCAAATCGACAGCGCGTAACGAGAAAAGAGGCTGCGGCGCTCACTGGAACATCACAGTCTCCTCAAACAGCTGATTGGCTGGGGTGCCAGGAGTCGGACCCCCACCAATCTCATATTGATGACCTAACCTGAGGATAGGCCATCAATATATAAATCCCAGAGAACCCCTTTACCTTATGTTATCTCTAATGTTACATAGGACTGCAAAAATACCCAGGAGCCATTGGCTCCTAAACTGAAAAATTTAGGAGCCAAATTTAAATTTTAGTTGTCAAATTTAAAATACATAAATTATAATAAAAAAGACTTGAGATGCAGGTCACAGTAGTGAGCCAGCACTACATATAGTAAAATACAGCACCACATACCTCTTACTTCCAGTGACATCTCCTGTCATGTAGACCTTCTCTTTCCTCTTCTTCTCCGTTTGACCAAGAAGAACGCCATGACTAATTCTTTCAACCGCATCTCGTTTCTACAGAGTTTCTTATACAGACATATTAGATTTCTCATAATTGGGGTCATTTATCAAACTGGTGTAATGTACAACTGGCTTAGTTGCCCATAGTAACCAATCAGGTTCCACCTTTCATTTACCAAAGGAGCTGTCAAAAATTAAAGGTGGAATCTGGTTGCTATGGGCAACTAAACCAGTTCTACTTTACACCAGTTTAATAAATGACCCACAAATGTCCCTATAGGGTCTACAGCAATTATATTGTCCCCTAGTGTTCCCCCAGTAATAATAACATCCTATATTGTGCTCCAGGTAATGATGCCTCTATAGTGTCCCTGAAAAAGAATATGTCCATGTAATAGAAATGCCCCTTTAGTTCCTCCCGAATAGAAATGTCCCCCACACTACCCCCATATAGTAGTTTGCCCCCACACAGTAATTTTCTCCACACTGCCCCCACAGTAGTCATTTTCCCCACACTGCCCCCATAGTAGTAATTTTCCCTCACACTGCCCCCACACTAGTAATTTTCCCCACACAGACCCTACAGTAGTAATTTCCCCCCACACTGCCCCCACAGTAGTAATTTTCCCCACACTGCCCCCACAGTAGTAATTTTCCCCCACACTGCCCCCGCAGTAGTAATTTTCCCCACACTGCCCACACAGTAGTAATTTTCTCCACACTGCCCCCACAGTAGAAATTTTCCTCACACGGCCCCCACAGTAGTAGTTTTCCCCCAAAGTAGTAATTTTCCCCACACTGGCCCCACAGTAGTAATTTTCCTCACACGGCCCCCACAGTAGTAGTTTTCCCCCACACTTCCCCCACAGTAGTAATTTTCTCCCACACTGCCCCCACAGTAGTAATTTCCCCACACTGCCCCCATGTAGTAGTTTGCTCTCCATGTGGTAACTTGCCCCCCCACTGTCCATTCAGTAATATCCTCCTGTGCCCCCCAAAGTTGGCACACACAAAAAAAATAAAATCTAATACTTACCTGTGTCCCAGACTTCTGGCACTCGCTCGTAGATGGCATAGGCGCACGATGACGTTATGCAAAGAGTTAATAAAATGAATCAGTAAGTTATGAGTACCCGAAAAATGGTGCTGCAAAAAACAAGCCTTCATACAACTATTGATGGGGGAAAAAAAAGTAGTTGCTATTGGAATGTGACAATAAAAAAGGCTGGTCACTAAGGGGTTAATAAACAAAATAAACGTTATACTGAATCTTTCTCCCAAAAAACTATATATCAATCTGCTCAGCTCCTCCTACTCTATAACAGGCTGCCTGCAGCTCAGACACAATGTTCAACGTGACAGGTTCCCACGGTGATGTGGAGGACTTTCACTGTCCTAAAACGACCACCATATGGGAGTGTTTGTCCTGTAAGGCAGCGCCTACCCGTGCCCCTCCAGTTTTATCGGACGCACACAGAGGTTTTTCATGAGAGGATTCCCTGAGCTGTGATACCTACGCACTCTCCTCTACAGTGTAGAGTGTTTTTTGCGCAATGATCTGTAGTTTTTATTGATACCACTTTGTAGTGTGTGAGACTTTTTGGACACTTCTTATTCATTTTTTTGAGAAGTGAAATGATGTAAAAATGGCTAATCATCCATTTTTTTTTTCCATTAATAGATAAAACATTCAGTATATTACAATGTAGTGCTGCTATCTGCAGGCCTACATTGGCATATTCCTTTGAAATGGATCGGAGCCTCAGCAGGCCCAGGCCTTTCACAGGCAAAGAATGGCATCCCCGATCACCGCATGGGGGGAACTGTTCCAGGCCCTGAAGCGCAGCGCTTCAGGATTTTGCAATCTCAGATGCCGTGGTCACATTTGACCACGGCATCTGAGGGGTTAAACAGCAAAAACCCGGCAGCTATGGCGCCCACTGCACTTGAGAGTGGGCGTCATCTTTAAAGACTTGGCTTCCGCCATGCTATTACAACGGATGTCGGGAAAGGGATAAATATCTATAGAGTTGATAAATGTGCAGTGCTGTGAGGAGGTACTGGGGTCATCGGGCTCCCAACTCTAGTGATCAGTGAGGATCTCATTAGTGATCAGGTATTATTCTTTTTTTAGCACTTAGCAGTTGTGTGACAGTCACCTGTACCTTTCACATACCCCCAACATGTCAGTTGGTAAACCTCGCCCCAAGAACGCTGCCCCCCCCCCCACACAAATTTGATGGGATTGCTCACTTGTGAACATGGGGTTACACAAGCCCCACCCATTTCACCCCAGGACACCCCAAATGTGCTGGAAAACAATATCTGAAATTTTGGTACAATCCCTGAATATTTGGGACTGTTGGCAACTATGCTTTTATCACCCAATAAAACACCACTTTGTATGGGAGAAAAGACAGGGCGAGACCTGAGACTGTGTGATCCTGCACGATGTATGACCAGACGTAAGTAATAGCTAATATCCAGACTGCAGGTGTTGTTAGAAAGGTAGCTAGGGTTACGGTAACCGTAGTAACATGTAAACACGCATGCTACATACATCAAAGCAGGGACATTACCTGAGACTTCTGCACAATCCATGGAGCAGCTTTCTATTACCTGAGGTGAGTTTGTTTTGGGAGCTCCATAAATCATGTGATAAATCTGTCACCTTCTGTTATCTACGGTATCCCTGTACCGTTTAGGAGGGACAGTCATACCCTAAAGCGGGTTCACAAGGTAGAATATATATTTGTATATTGATATTGAGGATAGATCCTTAATGTTAAATTGGTTGTAGCCCCTGTGCTGTGACTCCCACTGACCACTAGTACGGGGCCCGTCCCTCTGTCTTCACACTCACAAAAGATTGTGTATATTGTGGTTGGGAAAATGCAGAATTGTGCTTAGTGGTGCTGACTGTCCTACAGAGGCGGGGGGTGGAGCAGTCGCTAACCCCAGACCACTCAGTCACAATTGTGCTTCCTCCCCTCTCCTTAAATTCAGATACAACTGAATATAACATCGGCGCTGGTAAGGGAGCCTTACTAAGTGCGCAGAGCCTGCTCTGCGGTGCAGGAGGCGCAACAGTGTCATCACGCATCTGTATCATTATGCAAGTGGCTGGATGACAGCGTGTATTCTATACTGGGGTGGCAGTAGCAATTTATTCAAGTATAATTGCTTTCTTTCATAATCATGGGGCACACTTCCATTATTTAAAAAAAAAAAAAAGCCATCTGTGCCTTGTACTTCACATGTTGGAGAACATAGGACCCTCCTACAAACTGTTACTCAGCAGCAAGGCACATGCCACCATGGACACGTGGAG
This sequence comes from Bufotes viridis, assembly GCA_033119425.1. Classification (NCBI taxonomy): domain Eukaryota; kingdom Metazoa; phylum Chordata; class Amphibia; order Anura; family Bufonidae; genus Bufotes; species Bufotes viridis. The sequence continues at coordinate 293,812,585 of CM065593.1, read as the reverse complement.
CAGCTGTTAGGCTACTTTCACATTAGCGTTTTGTGCGGATCTGTCATGGATCTGCAAAAACCGCTTCCGTTACCATAATACAACCGCATGCATCCGTCAAAAACGGATCCGGTTGTATTATGTCCTCTATAGCCACGACGGATCCATCATGAACACCATTGAAAGTCAATGGGGGATGGATCCGTTTTCTATTGTGTCAGAGAAAACGGAACCGTTCCAATTGATTTACATTGTGTGCCAGGACGGATTAGTCTTGCTCCGTACCACATCGCGGACAGAAAAACGCTGCTTGCAGCGTTATTCTGTCCGCGATGGGAGCACAACCAAACAGAACTGAATGCATTTTCGTGCCTTGCTTTTCGTTCAGTTCAGTTTTGTCCTCATTGACAATGAAGGGGGACAATACTGAAGTGTTGTCTTCCGCTATTGAGATCCTATGACGGATCTCAATAGCGGAATTGAAAACGATAATGTGAAAGTAGCCTTACGGCCAGGGTCAGTACTTGTCTTTCAGAGCCCCCTGGGTCAATGTTTTGCGCACCAGTGGTGACACAACACCAAAGCAACAGTCCTTCTGAAACCTCCATGTTTATGCCAGTCTGGTTTGCACAACAGGGTCTTATCCACATCTTCCCTCCATGTTTGTCTCACTGGGCTTCCTCCCATCCCCAACAGAAACTGGGCAGAGCTTTGCTTCCACTCCCGCTCCTTCTTTTCATATGTGTAAACTGAAGCATTGTTATGCTGTCTTCGAACTGAAGAGCCTGGGCGAAAGTTGCTAATTTGCATCAAGCAATAAATTTCTCGCTGGATGTCTCCCTGGTAACTACAGGTAGTCAATGACAATGGCAGGAACATCGTGGCTATGTTGCATTTGGGGGAAATAACACATGCTGATGCACTACACCACCACAGCAGGGTACATGTGGTATTTTCAGCTAAGGCAGTGTGGCAGTTCATTAGGAAGGCATATTGTGTACTCAGGCTCTTTTAAGAGGCCACCTGATTTATGAGTTGGGAGGGATAATAGCAGCATCATCAATGTAATCTACCCCTGATATATCTATTAGAGCAAATGCTCATGCTAATGCAACAAGGGAAGGTGGAAGAACAGCTTCCACATTTTTCTGGCCACCCTGTAGCTGTTGGGGACCCGCCTGGACAAAGTCCCATGGAGGGGAAAGTGGGTGAGGATGAAGAGCTACCACTGGAGGAGGAGTTGGTGGTACAGGAGCATAAGTCTGATGATGACAACATTGACCATGAAAACCAATCATTGTAGTGTGTGTGTGTGTGTGGGGTATAGCCAGAAAGAACAGTGTCGTCAGGCACACTGGCGAGCGTGAAAAGCTGCACGCTTGCTTATATGCTGACAGGTGTATCTTTAACATCAAGAATACATGCTTTTATACTCTCACTATTAATGCAAAATGGGGAATGTTTTCATGATGGCAAAAGAGAGGCAAAATTGGTATATTACCCGGATAGATGCCTGCCATCCTCATGTCTGACCTGAAGGCCTCTCTCTGCCCTACTGAGTCATTGACCTCCTGCTGTACCTGCTACCACCAGTAGTAGAAGCTGTAGCAGCACCAAATTCAGTTTGCTGAAATTTTCAGTGTGTCACACCAGGTTGACAAACATCAGCAAACAAATACATACCTCCTGAACAACCAGGTTCTGTTCTACCTGGACTGTGCGCCTTCTCTGACATATATCCTGTTCCCCGACCTCATAGACTTCTGGGCAGTGTGGGGAGTCGCTCTGGTAGACAGCGGTGCGGGTGCAGTTTAGAGGCAAAACAAGTAGTCCAGATTGTGCAACAAACAGTGTTTTATTCACACTTGCACACCATAAATGAAAAACAGTCTCTTTGGTGACAGTTCACACACAACGGAAATAACGTGGCAAAACAAAAACAGGCCAACACAGGTTCAGTCACCTGGGAGGTGTAGGTGCAGGTTCGCACCACGCTGTCGGCCCAGCCGCAGGAGAATCCAGCTTCAGGTAGCCAGGAACAAAACACCTCCTTGCTGAGCTCTTTCCTCCAGGACAGAGAACTCCTCAGCCCTGTTAGCAGCTCCAGGATAATCACAGCCTCCAGCTGCTGAGCTGGCTGAGCTTTTAAACCCAGCCCAAAACCAGGACTGGGTCGTGGGGAGCAGCCACCCACCCTACACTTTAGCTGCTCCCGGTAAGAGCCGGCCCGGATCGGCTTTGCAGCCATGCTATTTAAACTCTGTCAGTAGCACTAGCTGCTGCTGACATCAACAAAACGGGTTCTTACCTCACCGAGGCTATGAACCTCGGTGACACATACCTGCCATCCACGACGGCACCCTGCACCTTACCACACCCCCTTTGTTCAACCCTGAGGGGTGGACACATGTGAGGCAGTGGACGCGGGAAAGGGCATCTGCATTTCCCTGCAAGCGACCTGCCCTATGTTCCACGGAGAACTTGAAATTTTGAAGGGATAGGAACCACCTGGTGACCCGAGCATTCCTCTCCTTGGCCTGACTCATCCATTTGAGGGGGAATGGTCGGTCACCAGACGGAACCTCCTCCCTAACAGGTAGTAGCGGAGAGATTCGAGTGCCCACTTGATAGCCAGGCACTCCCTCTCCACTATACTATATCTGGACTCGGGCGGGACTGAGCTTACGGCTCAGGAAGACAACGGGATGTTCTTCCTCGTTGACCTCCTGCGACAGTACCGCACCGAGGCCTACCTCCGAGGCGCCGGTCTGTACGACAAACTCCTTGTTGAAGTCGGGTGTCACCAAAACCGGGGACCCACACAGGGCCGACTTCAACGCGGAGAAAGCCTCCTCCGCCTTCTCACTCCAGCTAACCCTCCCAGACTTTCGCCCCTTCAACAGGTCTGTCAATGGCGCTGCTATTGTGGCAAAGTGGGGCACAAACCTCATGTAGTATCCTACAATCCCCAGGAACGACTTTACCTGCCTGGTGGTGACCGGTCGGGGCCAGCTACGAATGGCCTCTACCTTAGTTACCTGAGGTTTGATGACTCCCGCCCAATTACATATCCCAGATATTTGGTCTCTTCCAACCCAATCGCACACTTTTTTGGATTGGCGGTTAGTCCAGCTTTCCTCAGGGCATCCACTACCGCCTGCACCTTGGGTAAATGGCTTTCCCAGTCGGTGCTGTGGATGACTACATCATCTAAGTAGGCCGAGGCGCACCGACGATGTGGTCGCAGCACTATGTCCATTAAACTCTGGAAAGTGGCGGGGCGCCATGCAGGCCAAAGGGTAACACCTTGTAGTGATACAGGCCCCGCGGGGTAACAAACGCGGTTTTTTCCTTAGCCGCTCCGTTAAGGGTACCTGCCAGTACCCTTTAGTGAGGTCCAGCACAGAAAAATAACGGGCTTGTCCTAAATTTTCAACAAGCTCGTCTACTCGGGGCATGGGATACGCGACAAACTTGGATACTTCATTTAACTTGCGAAAGTCGTTGCAGAACCGCAACGCCCCATCCGGCTTGGGTATTAGGACTATGGGACTGGCCCACTCACTTTTCGACTCCTCAATGACATCGAGCTTCAACATTAACTGCACTTCCTCCGCGATGGCCCGCCGCCGAGCCTCGGGTACCCGGTATGGTTTTAACCGACCTTGGCCTGAGGCTCAGTGACGATGTCATGTCGGATGAGAGACGTGCGGCCAGGAGGTCCGAGAACACATCCGTGTTCCGACTGAGGAACTCCCTGACTTCCTGAACTTGTTTGGAAGACAGGCTGTCTGCAATTTTTACCGTGGTTACGGCTTCACAGGCCTCGAACTGTGGGCTGGACCCTTTTCACCTAGAAGCCCTGGCCGGGGCTGTGGCCGCCGGCCGCGTCCCTATCTTTCCACGGCTTAAGTAAATTCACGTGGTACACCTGCTCCGGCTTGCGCCGCCCTGGCTGGTGTACCTTGTAATTCACTTCCCTACCTTCTCGATCACCTCATAGGGGCCCTGCCACCTAGCTAGGAATTTGCTGTCAAGGGTGGGTACCAGAACCAAAACCCGATCTCCCGGATTGAAGTCCCGCACCCGAGCCTGACGGTTGTACACCCTACTCTGGGCTTGTTGCGCTGCCTCCATATGCTCCCGGACCAAGGGCAACACCCTTTCCATCCGTTCCTGCATCTGGGCGACATACTCAATGACACTTTTGTGGGGACAGGCTGTTGTTCCCATGCTTCCTTGGCGATATCCAACAGGCCCCGAGGGTGTCTGCTATAAAGCAGTTCGAAGGGCGAGAACCCAGTAGAGGCCTGGGGTACCTCTCGCACTGCGAACATGAGATAGGGCAGAAGCAGGTCCCAGTCCTTCCCATCTCTAGACACCACCCTTTTAACATATTTTTTAGAGTTTGGTTAAACCTCTCAACAAGACCGTCTGTTTGCGGATGGTAAACGGACGTCCGTAACTGCTTTATACGCAACAATTTACACAGTTCCTTCATTACTTTGGACATAAAAGGGGTCCCTTGGTCTGTCAGAACCTCTTTGGCAGGCCCACACGGGAAAACATCTCCATTAACTCTTTGGCAATGAGCTTAGCTGAGGTATGTCGCAGAGGCACCGCCTCCGGATACCGAGTGGCATAGTCGAGAACTACCAGAATGTGTTGGTGGCCCCTAGCAGACTTTTGGTACAGGCCCAACTAAATCCATAGCAATTCGCTCAAACGGTACTTCAATAATTGGCAGAGGTACCAGAGGACTACGGAAATGTGGCTGGGGGCTAGTTACCTGACAGGTTGGACAGGACTTACAATAATTTTCTACTTCCTTGAACACACTGGGCCAATAAAACCGCTGCAGTATGCGGTCCTGGGTTTTCTGCCACCCCAGGTGTCCCCCAAGAACATGTTGGTGGGCAAGCTCCATGACAAGCTTGCGATACGCTGTGGGCACCACCAACTGTTCAACAGGTTCACCTCGGATTTGGTTCACCCGATACAACATATCCTGCAGAACAATAAATCGTGGGAACATTAATTCAGCCCCTGGTTTCTGGGGTTTACCATCAATTTCCAGCACATTCTCCCAGGCCCTGGTTAGGGTTTGGTCCCGGTGTTGTGCGGTCCCAAAATTTTCCCCGGAGACATTGAGGTCTGCCAACTCAGGTCCCGGTGGCAAGTCCTCCGTGTCTCCCACCATTACACTCAGTGGGGTTGTCTCCCCACTACCGCTGCAGCAGTGGTCACCCCTACCGCTGGCCCTTCAGACTCGGGCTCCCAGGGTTCTGGCCTTCCAGGGGTATCAGGCCACTCTGCTAGGGTTACCCCTGTCTCAGGGCTATTAGTCACTTTCATCTCAGGCCACAGTGACGGAAAACCAGGGAAGTCTCTCCCAATTATTAGTTCATAGGGCAGCTTTGTGGAGATCGCCACTTCACAAGTCCAGGTGCCGACCGCCGTGGACAGAGACATTACAGCAGTGGGATAGTCCTTTAAGTCTCCGTGTATGCACACCACACCCACTGTCCGGCCCGTATACTGGGTGGGCTGTACCAGGGCAGCACTTACCAGGGTTACCAGGCTCCCTGAGTCCAACAGCGCCACTGCCAGGTTATCCCCGACTTGCACCTGGCACAGATGACGATTGTCTATTGTCCCGGGATGCCGGTCGCACACAGTCTCCGGGCATACATGGAAGCCCGGTACCCATAATTAGTCTCCATGGGTTCCCCCACTGTGGACAGTTGGCCCTTATGTGTCCAGGCTCCCGACACTGCCAGCAGACCACTGGGGACGGATCTGCAAGAGGTACATCCCGGGCGGGTTTGGCCGGCCGCCGGGACTGGGGTGGAGATTTCCGGGTTTGACTGGCCCCTCCCAAAAGAACCCCCTGCAGGTTTCTGGTGGCCTCATATCGCTCCACCAGGTCGACCATCTCAAGGGCATTGGTGGGGGATACCTGGCCGATCCAGTGTTGAAGGGGTAAGGCAAGGCCCTCCAAAACATGTCAGCCAGCAGCCGGTCCAGCATAGCAGTCGGACTTAGAACCTCAGGCTGCAGCCATTTTTGCAACCTGTGCAGCAACTCATAGTACTGCGGCCTGGCGGGTTCAGCCACTTTGAAGTCCCACTGGTGGACCCGCTGAGCCCGGACCAACACGTTTACCCCCAGTCTGGCCAGGATCTCCCCTTCACCGTGGAATAGTCAGCAGCCTGGTCGTCTGCCAAATCAAAAAAAACTTGCTGGGGTCCGGATGCCAGGAACGGAGCAACCACCTCGGCCCACTGGTCACGGGTAACTTTTCCCTCACGGCGACCTTCTCAAAAACCGCCAGGTACGTCTCAACGCCGTCTGCGGGGGTCATTTTGGGATCGCCGCACGGACCGCTTCCGGGCATCATGGACGTGGTGGGACGCTCCTGCCGCCTGTAACGCCATCACATGTTGTAGCAGTAGTTGGTTGGTCTCCCGCTGCTGCACGTTAGCCTCTATGAGAGCCTTCACAGCAGCCTCCATGTTGCCAGAAACTCCTGCTTGCAGCTTTGCTGGCTTAATATATTCCATGCACTTTAGAAAAACAAAACTTCGGCGTTCACGCCAGCCTCACTGCGCATGCGCCGCATCCTCCACCAAATGTGGGGAGTCGCTCTGGTAGACAGCGGTGCGGGTGCAGTTTAGAGGCAAAACAAGTAGTCCAGATTGTGCAACAAACAGTGTTTTATTCACACTTGCACACCATAAATGAAAAACAGTCTCTTTGGTGACAGTTCACACACAACGGAAATAACGTGGCAAAACAAAAACAGGCCAACACAGGTTCAGTCACCTGGGAGGTGTAGGTGCAGGTTCGCACCACGCTGTCGGCCCAGCCGCAGGAGAATCCAGCTTCAGGTAGCCAGGAACAAAACACCTCCTTGCTGAGCTCTTTCCTCCAGGACAGAGAACTCCTCAGCCCTGTTAGCAGCTCCAGGATAATCACAGCCTCCAGCTGCTGAGCTGGCTGAGCTTTTAAACCCAGCCCAAAACCAGGACTGGGTCGTGGGGAGCAGCCACCCACCCTACACTTTAGCTGCTCCCGGTAAGAGCCGGCCCGGATCGGCTTTGCAGCCATGCTATTTAAACTCTGTCAGTAGCACTAGCTGCTGCTGACATCAACAAAAACGGGCTCTTACCTCACCGAGGCTATGAACCTCGGTGACACATACCTGCCATCCACGACGGCACCCTGCACCTTACCACAGCAGGCATATTGGAACAGTGGCCTAGTTTGCCCTCGTTGTAGTGTTTTGTCCGGCCTCAGATTCTCAGAGAGGGTTTTCAGCACATCAGGTGATGTCTTCACACCCAAACAGACAAACTTGTCCTCCTCAAGTGTACAAAACATCACTTTTGTAAAAATGAATGAGGCATGGATCGGTGAGGATTTTCACACACTTCTGGATGAGTCCAATGAATAGATCTGCCATTGCTGACTGTGGCTATGTATTGCTGGTCCAATCATACCACTACTGATCTACTGGCACTGCCATAACCCCTACACAGCCACACATCTACAGCCTTGCCACTACTACCTCTAAAAAGTTGCACATCTACTGCCTTGTCCATTAAGTTTCGTGCTGTACTGCTGCTGCCACTACTATTGATGCTACTATGACACCTACACAGCCGAACATCTCCAGCCTTTTCCGTGATGTTCCACATCCATACTGTACTGCTACAGCTCCCAAAGACCCTTGGACCCTTGTTCAGGAAAAGCTACTGTTTCTTTTGATGCTACTGTCTGTGTGTATATAACACAGGCTGGCATTGTCCCTTATAGAGGAATAATTTCTGGATGCTCATAACAAGCTATTGATTCTTTTGATACTACCGTGTGTATATATAAACATGGGCAGGTATATGCCCCTGTTAAGGCATATTTTTTGGGTTCTTGTTCAGAACAAGTACATGTTTTTCCCCAATAACGCTGTGTGTGTTTAAACACCATCTGCACCCAAAAACAACCCAATAAGGGACAATTTTTGGAACATTTTTTAGTTTAAAAAAGCATAACAAATCCAACAGAGCAGTGTGTTTTCAAACATACTGTTTGTTAACACCGTCAACCATGCTTTTTCCCATAGTTATATACTGTATGTCAGTGTTACTCTGACATTATTTACTATTGCTGTCATTGAGTTAGAGAGTTTAAAAAGGTAGACACATAGAAAGACAAGGGAGATAAAATATGAGTCATATGATACTTCTGAGTGTCATATACTAATTTTCAGGCTGATTTATTTTAGGCACCTTTGATTTGGGAAGAATTGATTTGGACCTAAATCAAATTTGTTTTTTGACCAATTCATTAGAATTGGACCTGAAACAAATTTGAAAAAGTCCACATATCTCTAGGTGCAAATTCCATTTTTACCTTATTTAGGCTTCTTACTGTCACATATTGTATATTATGAGTAAGACTGGATTCAGACAGTTGTAAAGTAAACAATTAGACTTTGGAATTATTCAGTGCTCTAAGTTAGATTCAGCAGAGCCATGGGGCTCAGACTGTGGCACATTACTGCTGTCTGAAACCAGTCATAATAGCAATTTCCAAATATAGTGTTTCCCTTTACAGCAGGATAAATCGAATTATTTGTGTCCCTCTAAACCACAAACACATACTATAGCCCTGGGATACACCCTTTCTGTAAAATGATGTACAGTACATGCCCATGTCAGGCAACTGCCATTTTATGCGATCTTCCTGTATCAACTGTAGGTAGGGACAGACAAGGACAGTGAGCGCTAAGGCTTTCCCTACCTACTTGCAGTAAAAGTTCTAGATAGACTGATCGCAACTGATCGACCGTCTCTATGCTACTTAAGTACAGAGATGGACAACAAACAAAGACAAACACAATACCAGAGTCATACATAAATGGGTCAGAACCAGATGGGCTACGCAGTAACAAATGAGAGACAGAGAGTGGTCAAAGGCCGGGGTCAGAAGCACGAGCAATCTAGTAAAGCACAGGAACAAAAACCAGGAACACAGCTAGTGAGTCCAAAGACTATCACTGGTAATGGTGTATGGTCAGGAAAGGATTTAAATAGATCAGAACTTGATAGGTCCATGGTGCTCCATTAGTCAGAAGCACTAGTACACAGTAATAGAGCAGCTGAGCTAATCAGTCCGCTGCTAATCTCCCCCAGCACACGTCTGCTGCAGGAAGAAGCAGAGCATTGCATCCTGTTACTAAGGATTTGGTTGCGTCACTAGGGGTGTGGCTTAGCAGTGCGTCGCTCCCAATGTGGCCATGCCGAGGTCACACCGCTGTAGACCCGACAGGTAAGTTTATTACACTTCCGTACAATAATAAAATGACTGACACTGATACTCCCACACTAGACATTTACTCCTTCAACATTCATCAGTGTGTCACCAAATATAGAGGGCTCCTTTTGTTCACCATTCACCTCGAGGACTGTGCCCTGGGACGGCATATTAGGGTATACTTTAGGGCAGTACTCAAAGAAATATCAAACAAGTAAATCTATAGTCTATTCAAATTTTAAAGGTGTTGTCCAGATTTTTAGACTTTTTTTTTAACTGTCCCTAGCAGCTTGTTGTACCTTTCCGCTGCTCTGGCTCCATTCAGTAATATTCTGGTCCCTGTCCTGTAAACTTCCAGACGGATGGGGCCATGTGCACTGCTGAAGCCAATCACTGGCCTCAACAGTGACATGTCCCCAAGCAACATGTAACACTTTGGGACACGTCATCACTAAGGCAATTCTTTTACTTCAGTGGCGCACATGACCTCGCCCATTCAGAAGTTTACAGGCCAGGAAGCGGACGATTGGAGCCAACCAGGGAGCCAAAACAGAATGATGGGGAGCAGGTGAGTATCATTTTTTTAATAGGTACCATACGCTGCAGTTCCAAAAGTTGGATGACCCATTTAAGAAACTGAATTCAGTTAGATTGTGATGTCATTCAAGCTTAAAGCAATCACAAATTATGGATTATAATAGGCATAGAAAGGCAGCATGAAGCTCCTAGTAGGTTTCCTTTAAAGTAGTACCCGGTGATAAAGCAAAGAACAGTGTCTTGGGCCTAATACAGGATCGGAGTGACTGTTTTTGCCATAGATTCTCTCTTTTCCAAGCACCATTAGGAACGGATTGGCACAGGTAGATGCTGGAGGGGACCACTGACACCTATTTTTTGGTTAAAAACAAAGGAAACATGGATATAAACTTATCAGCGATAACTTGTGTTAATGTCATGATGATGGTACCATACTTTGTATCTCTGATCTGTTACACTCAATCATTGGGATCATCCTTCACACATTCTGTAAAAATATTCAGGAAAAATAGCACAGCAAGCAGTGAATTTTGTCCTGTAAAATGATCGGAACCCAATGGGTGTAACGCCTATGTGGACCTATGGTAACTGGATCGCAACTGCGGAGATGTATTTGGTGATAGAATACTCAGATTGGGGCTCAGGCGTCACTCACAATCTGAACCCGCGAGTTTGAGACCCCATACATCACAGCCAAAGTACATGGATGAGTACACAATGGTTATTCCCTCATAACCCGCATACAGGTGAACTAATACGATTAATAGTGGTTAGTTGCTACTGGATGTCAGATCTGGTTAGCAGCGTTACACTAAACAGTCCAAGCTCCAACAGGGAGCTGTAGTATAAGGAGCAAGCTCCAACCGGAGCAATACTTGCGGTAGGTGATCCAAGAGGGCTCGCTGAACGGAGGCTCTCCTGGGCAGCGAGCGACGGTCACAGATCTGAGGAGGTAGTGTGGCATCCAGCGGGGTAACAGATCCGGGAGGTACAGGCGTTCAACCCACGATTTTGGTACGCCATGTTGCCTCCCTGACACGCTTAAATAGCGCCTGGTTGTGGGGAGGAGCCGCGGCTCCTCAGAAACGACTTCCGCGTTCGACAGTGGAACGCAAGGAAGCCGCTGCTGGAGCAGGAGAGAACCCATAGCGGCATTACAATGGGCTCTGTTATAGTCACTGGGATCCGTCAGGAGGTGTTCAAATCCTGGGCTTCCGTTATTTTTGTTGTTTTGCTCCTATACTGGAGAAGAACAATGGAAAAAAGAATGAAAAAGTGAACCTGGCCTAACAAATACACAGGGAGAAGATAAGGTCCCAGTGCTAATTGCAGGGTTAGTATTTTGGAAAGTTTTTAGTGTTCAGTGTAATACCCCATAGCTATTGCTTGGTGTGCCCTCTCCATTTTACCTGAACAGTTCCTTTCAGTTCATAAGAAGATACAATTTATGGAAAATTTTATGATTTTTTATTCCTTTTTTAAACAAATTACATGTGTTTTTTTTTTCTTACTTAATTGTAGAATGAGAAAATCCCTACCCACTATCGCAGAAGCATCAAATGTGGATTTACGTACTCCAGATGATAAGAATGAGCGAATACCTCAAACGAATGAGACTTGGTTTCCTTGTTCAACATGCCAGGAACTAGTTAATCTGTGTTCACTTATGAACCACAAACAATGCCACCGAGCTAATAAAGTACTGGGCTGTAAGCCAGAGGACAATCCATCAAATCTTCATATCCTCACAGTCCAAAAGGAGAAAATGATATCTCGGATTGAAAGCTCTTCAGAATATAAATATCGAGAACGCCAGAAGATTAATCAATCCTATGAAACACTAAAAGGAAATCTGCTTTCTATAGCACCATATACTTGCAGAACATGCATGCCCTTTGACGCTAGATGCCATGTTTATGACATGGGAGGAGACAGTAGCTTAATAAAATCTATAGTAATCTGTTCTGATAAAAATACTTCCTGGCAAAGTTGCATGGAGGACTCATTTACAGTTCTTAATAACTATGGGCAAAGGCCAAACACATGTTTTGCTGGTATATTTGATGGGTATCACGGGAATGTGGCAGCAATCACTGCAGCCACAGAGTTTCCTATATTACTGCTAGATCATATTTCAGCCATGGATCCATCTTACAAGTTGACTGAAGAAGAAAAGCTCTTTATCGGATCACTTGATACTGTTTTTAAGGACAATTATAAAGAAACGGAGCATATTTTCTCCATAGGGAACGAGAAAGGAACCAAAGAACCAGGTGTTGAAGGTATACAGCTCGCCTATGCTAAAGCTTTTTGGCGCATGGAGAGACTATTGCAGCTAGGAAGAGCAGAGAGTTCAAAGTCAAGATGGAGTGGATGTTCTGCCGTGACCTGTCTCTTAGATGGATTTCAAATAATGGACCCCCAGATGTCAACACTTAAAGATAAAAAAAGGCTTGGCATGCTCCATGTAGCAAATATTGGTAAGTGAGCTCTTACCAAAATGCAAAAGAGAGGGAGAATTCAAACGTGGCAGATATTAGTACAGACATTTCTGCGACTGCAACTTGCAGAAATCGATGTGGTTGTTGCCAAAACAGGTCCATGAATGGAAATGATCTCTGAAACAAAATCTGCAGCGTGTGAATCCACCCTAATATTAATATATTCCAATAAATACACTGTAAACTGAAAGCTATGAAGGGATGTGAACCTGAAAGTATAATGCTACCTTCAAATCTGCAACTGGTAGTGTTAATCGCGAATATTCTATTCGTAAGAACTCGCGAAAATCTAGAATATAGTGCTATATATTAGTAATCGCGAATATTCTATTTTTTTTTTTTTTTCAGCAGTACTACTGCTTCTTGCTTGTGGGCCAATAAAAAGGCTGCAATATCTTTGTCAGAGCTTAGCAACATGCCCAGCAACCAATAGGAAAGTTGCCTACAGCTTTACTATATGGGAAACTCCCCAGCAGCCATTTTCTGCTGTTTTTTGCAGTTCTGAGAGAGACAGCAGTGTCATTGCTGTGCTCTGTGCTTTTCAGACTCATCTGGATCTTTGTTTAATTACATTAGATAGTTAGCTCATATATATATATATAATACAGATAGTTAGGGGGAGGTAGTCAGTGTAGGTTAGATAGTGATATAGTGTAGCTGATAGGTTCCAGTACAGGGTGTTAGGTAGTGTGATAGGGATTAGTGTCTCTGTTAGACACAGAGCTGTGATGTCACAACAATACTCAGTGCACCAATCAGTAATATCTACTCAGACCTGATAAAATGTGAAGTTGCACGTATTGCGCAAAAAATGCGCATCATTGGTGCCAATTTGCACAATCGCGAAAATAGTGACTGGAGATCGCGAATTCCAGGATAAGCGAATTTATTGGGAATATTATGCAAACAATTTGCAAAATATTCTGAAAACGAATATTGCCTATGCCGCTCATCACTAGCGGCTGGCTGCTCCGGCAGAGAATGGCTGGAATCAGGTGGACAAAAAGCGCTGCACACAGAGGTTTTTGTCTGGCCAATTCTCGGCATATTTGCTGGTTAGCAGCCAGATCTCTGATGGACTCCATTAGAGGAATTGCTGGATCCGGAGATCTCTAGCAGCCTCTTCTCTACTGGAACAGCCATCCAGAGGATCTGCCGCAAATGGGAAACTAGCCAAAGGCTTCTTGCACACAGCAGAACTACAGGTCCATCTTGTATAGGGTCATCATACATCTCTCATAAAGATGCATGAGGCTTCTTCTGAATCTTCATAGCCCTCCATTTAAAAAAAAAAAACTGGCACAAAGAAAACAAAATAGGGCGTACTGGTCAATGGTCAAAATGGCTGATATGTCGAGAGCATTGGTTATCCCCTGGCCTTTACCCAAGAGAACAAATAAGTATATGTTCATGAAGGTAAAAATGTACCATGCTCCTTTAGATACTGCATGTATGGTGGTATTCCCCCCCTAGAAGCACTGTTTCTAGAGGAAAATACCTCACTACATCACTAGAGAGCCATATTGGCCCCTGGGCAAGAACCATTAGACTATAGGCTAAGCTCTTCTAGGCAGAGAAGACTAAGTTTATTAGTTATTTAGTTTTTATTTCCTATAAGGCAGAAATAGCTCTATCAGACTTCATGTTCAAGGAAATTTCACCTTTATACATTCAGTTATAGAAAAGTTTTAAAATGTATTCATCGTTATCTGAATTAAAGAGGTAGCCTGCTATAGGCAACTTCTTTTATTTAGAAGTGCTCTCCAACCAGTTGATCAGAGGGAGCCGTACTGCTGGGACCCCTCAGTGATTCATTGTCATTTGTTGGGGAAGCTGGAAACAAATATTCAGTTCTCCTGCCGAGAAAAATGAAAACAATACACAGTTTACAGTCATATTGGTGGGATGCCCATGTAATGCATGCACGTACCGTCTTCTCCAGAGAGAGATGCTCGTTGTAGCCGTTCTTTGCTGTAATATATGAAGGTCCTTAATGAGGTATTTGAAAATTGGCTTTTCAAACCAAGCAACAAACTGAACCTGCATGTCTTCCACCATGAAAGGGTATATTTTGAGTGATTTTTTACTCATACAGTATATTCAAAATTTTAAAATCACACTGATACAATTTTCTTAAAAAAATAATAGTTTTATTCATCAAAAAGGTTGTAAAATTACTAAATGATTATACATATAATCAAGATATTAATAGGCTAAAAATAATGATTTCTGCTTAAAACTACGATTTAGATATACAAACTTTGTTTCCAGCCCCTGCTTACTGAAGCTCCTCCCACAAGTTAGATTGGCTTGTCGGCACTGCTCTCAGACCATATGGTCAAGCTGCTCCCACAACAGCTCAATAATCTCAGGTAATTGGACTGGCTATCAGATGCAGACAGAATATTAGCTGATTGGACATGAAGCATGCTCCAGTCACAATTATCCAAGGGACCAGCAACCAGGCACACCCGGATCATCACATTTCCTTGAGTAGTCATCTAGCCTATTTCCATTTGCTTTGCACCTCTTCAGTCTATTGCTTTCTTCTTACTGGCTAGTTTCAAATATGGCTTGTTCTTGAAAGCATTTGTTTCATGCACTTAAGACACCAATGTGTTTATCGCCCTGTACAGTTCCGCACCAAGGCAATACAAATCTGTAAAATATCTTCACTTTGAAATTTGTTGCGCATAATAGCCTTCATTTCTCAGAACAACAATAGACGGACGAGTTTCAGAAGAAAGCACCTTCTAACTAGCCACTTTCAGCACATAAGCCAATAAATGTTAATTCCCTAAGGTGCGCTGTCTGGGCCCATTTAAACATGCCACACATTTCCACTCGCTAATTTCAGAGCAATGAAGGTGTACAAAAATCCATTTAAATGCCATAAAAATAATTATCTGTGGCACGACCAGTAAAGTAAGCACCTCTTTGTGACATTTACACAAGGCATTGCTGCCTGGTGAACAGCCTGGTTTTCAGCAGTGTAGACTGTTCCACCACCATACTGTGACCAATTAACACAGTGGTGTGACTGAGTAACACCACCCTACCAGAAATGGATACCCCCATACATAACTAAATACCAGCAGTGACTGAATAATACCTCCATACTGTTGCTGAATAAAAACCATATAGAAATACCAAAATGATTATCCTACTGAGACCCTATACAAAGATGGTTGTCCCTGATATGTATACCAATAAACTAACAAAATACTAATTAGATGTTGTTAAAAACTAAAACTGATTAAATCTAGTAACTCACAGGTGACAACTATACTAGTCCTCCTCTTCTCCATCTGGCCCAGACTGGCATGACAACTTTGGCTCCATGCTTTTCCGTCTCCTTCCAACCCTCGTTATCCAACTCCAGCTTCCAACTTCTATCTTGCTGTTACTCTAATATAAATCTACTACACTGCAGTAATAGACAGTTCCTTTTTCCCACTGCGAGAGCTATCTCTGTAAGTCTTAGGCCTCATGCACACGACCGTATGGCTTTTTTTTCCTTTGAACAGAACGGAAAAGCGGAAACACGGAAACAGAAGGCATACTGAGTACCTTGGTTCTGTATACGGGACGCAAAAAATGGAACGGAAACGGGAAAAAAAAGACGTTTGTGTTCATAAGCCCATAGGCCTCTTGCACACGACCATATGGCTTTTTCAGTATTTTGCGGTCCACAAAATACAGGTCTGCAAAAAATACGGATAACGTTCGTGTGCATTCCGTTTTTTGCGTAACGGAACAGCTGGTCCCTGATAGAACAGTACTGTCCTTGTCCGTTATGCGGACAATAATAAGACATGTTCTATCTTTGAATGGAACGAAAAACGGAAATACAGAAACGGAAGGCATACGGAGTACCTTCCGGTTTTATTTGCGGATCCATTGAAATGAATGGTTTCGTATACGGAACACAAAAAATGGAACGTAAACAGAAAAAAAAAACGTTCATGTGCATGAGCCCTTAAGTCTCTTGCACAGGACCGTATGGTTTTTTCAATAGTTGGCGGTCTGCAAAAAACGGATCTGCAAAAAATACGGATGATGTCCATGTGCATTCAGTTTTTTGCAGAACGGAACAGCTGGCCCCTGATAGAACAGTACTATCCTTGTCCGTTATGCGGACAATAATAAGACATGTTCTATTATTGAATGGAATAACGGAAACACGGAAACAGAAGGCATACGGAGTATCTTCCGTTTTTTGCGGATGCATTGAAATGAATCATTCCATATACGATCCGTATACGGAACGCAAAAAACGGAACGTTAACGGAAAAAAAAATGTTTGTGTGAAAGAGGCCTTATAGAGATTAGCAGGGACTCAGGAACCTCATTATTGTGTTCATGGGGGTCCCAGCAGTTGTCCCGCCAGCAATCATATACTTATCACTTATTATCTGGTGATATTATTATTCTTTTGGTGGAACAAACCCTTTTAAGACCTTGAAGGTCAAAGATTGAAAACATTTGGGTAGGTTACTATTAGTGCCTTTTTTAAAGGAGTTATACAGCGATGACTCTAACGTGTCAGGGATGGCACGAGCATCTATTCTGCTCAGCAAAAATAAATAATACATTACAGGTCACTGAAATGAGCCAAAAAGAAGGGACAAATATGGGCAGTAATAAATCTGCCCCTTTGTCAGTGCAATCATTAGATATTGATGGGAGGAACGGATTGTTTTTTTATTGGCTGTTATTTGAGATTTGTCAAATTTATGCATTTCTCACACTGTCCTTACCATAGTTTTATTGTAAACTAGCAAACAGCCTCCTCGCCTTTGCTATAGTCATCACCATGTGATAGTTGGTCATATGGATGAAGAATCATGCTGGCCAAAACACACAGAGCCTTACAAACATCAAGACATTTCAGGTCCTTCATTTTAAGTTTCTCCCAAATGCATGCACATAGGTCTGGCATGTGTTAGCAAATGGAGATTAGTGAAAGCAAGCCAAATGGCGAGATCTTGCTTACCTTGTCCATTAGCAAGCCTAACAAATAGCTATAATGCCGCAATTAATAGACTTTCTGCCTCTAGAGAAGTCTGTGCAAGGAACATTTTATAAATTGGGTCAGACAAGCGAGCACTGCAAGAATGAAGTATGTGCAGGTAATTTCACTGTATTTTGTAAGAAGACTGAAAGAAAATGGAATGCAATCTAATGTAGTCTCAAACCGAGAACACAAATAATATGCTGACGTGTAATAGAATTCCATTAACACAGTTTTCACTGCGAAGCATTCTCTTAGGCAAAAATAGCCATTTTACAGGCACTGAAGAAGCACGTAATTTTGGACTCAGGAAAGACTGATCTTGAGGATTTGTGATATATTTAATGTGCAGAAAACAATGGGAAAAATTCTCTTATTCACCCAAATACAGTTAAATTCTGAAAAAATGCTTCTTGAAACTGGACAGTGTGTACCATCAGATACCTATACAAATACATATCTATATATGTGTATTTACCTGCTCACTGAAGGTCAGAGAAATGCCTAATGCACATACCAGCACTTTCTGCCATCATTCAATGCAAAGCACCCAATCAAGTACGGGTAAAAGAGGGCAGCACTAACGAGAGTACTGGTACACGTATCAGGGACTGCCATAGACAGGGCAAGATCTATAAGGTAAAATGCTGTTAATCCGCTAGGGACTGCCATAGAGAGGCAAAGATCTATAAGGTAAAATTCTGTTCAATCGCCAGGGTCTGCCAAAGACGTATAAGGTAAAGTCCGTTAATCCTCTAGAGACAGCCATAGATATTCAGAGATAAATAAGGTAAAATGCTGTTAATCCGCCAGGGACTGCCATAGAAATACCAAGATCTATCATGCAAAATGCTGTTCATTCGCTAGGGATAACCATAGACATGCCGAGATCTAAAAGGTAAAATGCTGTTAATCCGCCAAGGACAGCCATAGAAATACCAAGATCTATAATGCAAAATGCTGTTCATTCGCTAGGGATAACCATAGACATGCCGAGATCTAAAAGGTAAAATGCTGCTAATCTGCCAGGGACTGCCATAGACATGCCAAGATCTATAAGGTAAAATGCTGTTGATCCTCCAGGGACGGCCATAGACATGCCAAGATCTATAAGGTAAAATGCTGTTGATCCTCCAGGGACGGCCATAGACATGGCAAGATCTATAAGGTAAAATGCTGTTGATCCGTCAGGGACGGCCATAGACATGGCAAGATCTATAAAGTAAAATGCTGTTGATCCGCCAGTGACTGCCATAGACATGCCAAGATGTATAAAGTGAAATGCTGTTAATACACCAAGGACAGCCATAGACATGTCAAGATCTATAAGGTAAAATGCTGTTAATCCGCCAAGGACTACCATAGACATGCCAAGATCTGTAAAGTAAAATGCGGTTAATCTGCCAGAGACTGCCATAGACATGCCAAGATCTATAAAGTAAAATGCTGTTAATCCACCAGGGACTGCCATAGACATGCCAAGATCTGTAAAGTAAAATGCGGTTAATCTGCCAGAGACTGCCATAGACATGCCAAGCTCTATAAAGTTATAAAGGCTTTAGAACATATAACTGCACCGCTGAACAGCAAATAATATATTTTTTTTTGCCACTAATACACGCCAAAAAAGGCTTTAGAACATAT
The DNA here is from genome assembly GCA_033119425.1 of Bufotes viridis. Taxonomy (NCBI): domain Eukaryota; kingdom Metazoa; phylum Chordata; class Amphibia; order Anura; family Bufonidae; genus Bufotes; species Bufotes viridis. The sequence continues at coordinate 293,793,595 of CM065593.1, read as the reverse complement.
AACTGCACTGAACAAGGGCAAATAAGACGTAGAAATATTTCCTTGTAATAAACTCGGTAATGGCTGAATGAAACAGCACTTGCACCCCAATAACTAGAACGGTTTGCTGGAATTACAGAGCTGTATAATGGCAATTTGGATCCGCAGTCAGTGCAGCAGGTTGTTCCTATTACCCAGGCTGTAACCTCCCCTACTGAACCCTGTTCTGCTTCAATACTGTGGAATGATTCCTCCCTATCCTTTCCCTGAACTTCTATACAGTAAAATAAAAGTTTTAAAGTCTTTCCTATCACTGTCCCTAGCGCCTGCTGATGTCTCTCCCTGCACTAAGTATGCTGGAAAATGGCTGAATCCAAGATGGTTGAGGCTATTTATAGGGCTGTGACATTACAGGGCTGTCCGGCTGCTGATTGGCTGCATGCATGGCATTGTGGGTGATCCCTCATTCCCAGAGTGCCTTGCTCCATGTTCTCACATGTGCAGCATCCATTTTAGAAAATGTGATTCGTTACCACGAAGCGTGAGGAAATTCGGATTCGGTGCAAATTGAATTTTTCCCTGAAATTCGGATCAAATTCCACTTCGTCAACTTCGATTCGCTCATCTTTACTGATGACCTATCCTGAGGATAGATCAATATCAAATTCCATAAGGTGAGTTCAGACGCAATGCAATTGTTTGCGAATTTTACACCAATTCAGGGTGTGTTCCCACAGTGCAATTTTTCCTGGCACAGATCTTACACAAATCCAGAGAGATACAGTAGCAAGATTGGTATGTAGCACAGATTTGAAAATCCGTAGCATGTTTTTTTTTTTTCTATTTGTAGATTGGGTTTTGAGAACTTCATCCGTACATATTGTAATTTAAATTACAGCGATTCTTGAGCATCTGAATATAGGCTTATAATGCCATCCCTGCTGGGGATCATATGGAATATGTTGTAGATTTCTACTCATGGTTTGACCCTTGCAATGGGTTACTAGCTAAAACCACCACATCTGAATCCACCATAAGGCTACATGCACACGACAGTTGTTTTTTGCTGTCCGCAAATCGTGGATCCGTCTTCCTTTTTTTTTCACATCCACAAAAAACGGATGCGGATGACAAACGGATGGCTTCTGTTGGTCATCCGCATTTTTTGCGGACCCATTGACTTCTATGGGTCCGCAAACCGTTTTTTGCGGACAAGAATAGGACATGCCATATTTGTTTTGCGGACGTGAAATGCGGATAGCGGACAGGCAACGGAAGAGGCATCCGCATTTTTAACGGGTCCATAGAAATGAATGGGAAACCATCGGATCTGCAAAAAAAACGGAACGGAGGCTGCAAAAAACCACTGCCGTGTGCATGTAGGCTTAGGCTAGGTCTACAAGACAACATTTTGTTGCATTAATGGTAGTCCATGGTGTCCCATTGCGAGATGCTGCGACTGCGACAAATGGATTTTTCTGTGACTGTCGCATCGCAGCATGTCGCAGTGAGACACTATAGACTATCATTATAAAAATTGTCACGCGACATTGGTGCGTGCGCCAAATGTTGCAGTGTAGTTGTGCCCTGTGTTGCGTGGCACATGTCGTCGTGTAGCCCTAGCCCAACAAGCATCTGAAAGACAAGGCTATAACCAACCATATGCATAATCTTTACGTGTAATGTGCATGTATGCCTTAAGGTTCACTTAACTTTTTCCATACTTTTATTTTAAAGGAAACATTAAGGCAGTCTTATGTAAAAATGGGAAGAGTCACTGTCTTACTAGAGACCATAGTCCAGCGAATGGTGAAGAAAGAAAACGAGTCTTGGAATCTGGAGGATCTGTTAGTTCTAATGAAAGCTGTGGATTAATTGAAGGATTTAGTAGAGTTACAAGGGGACTTGGTTTCCATGGCGACCCCCAACTTAAGAATTCAGTTATTGCGGCCCCCTATACCATATCCATTCCAATATATAAATCATGCCAGTTCCTCATCCTCGCCTCCAGTGGCTTGTGGGACGTTCTGAACAGCAGGGAAGTTGTAGCAATGGCCCAGGATCTACTGACAACTTTCTTAATGTGCCCACAAGATAGAAATCTGGGCAGTATAAGAACAGAGGAGGAGGACTTCAGTGGTCCATATGATGATCCAGAAACATCTGAAGATCTCCGTGCTACTAGTGCAAAAGCAGATTTTCTAGGAAACAGTTCAGATAGAGAGACAAAGGCAAATAATACAAGTCAGCTGTATGATATGGCAGCAGTTAGTGTTTGCAGGCAGATAGTGAAGGCAGCGATGTTGGCAGGATCTCAACAAAACATTACCGTGTGCCTCATTCTTCTGCCCGGGTGTGAAAAGGCTACCAGTCCAGAAAAGTCGTCCAGTTAACTGCGCTATTAAACATAAATCCCAAATAAACTACAACGTTCGGTCTGACTGGGGTTAGCCACCATTTTAAATCCAGGCAGTTGCTCTCTAGCAGCAGATTATAATGGGTCATTCAATGACCAGTGTTACTAAGGATCAACAGAGCAGAAATTCACTAAAACTTCTGATTTTGTTTAGAATCACGCTCGTTTTTAACATTTACAAGGGAAAGCAGCTTCTGCAGTTATGGGCTTCATTTGGGCTTCCTTCACACACATTTTTCATGGCTTTTTTTAAATCAGATTTTTGCAGCATTTTATTCAACGTATTATTCAAACTGGCGTTTTTCAAAAACTCCAGTGTTACTACGGACCAACAGAACATCTATAAAACATGGGGCACATTTATGAAGACGTTGTCCACACACCCTGGATGGGTCATCAGTATTTGATTGGTGGGGGTCCAACACCAGTCATGGATCTGCAAAATCGCTTCCGTTACAATAATATAACCGCATGCATCCATCATGAACGGCTGTATTGTCTTCTATAGCCATGACGGATCCCTCATGAACACCATTGAAAGTTAGTGGGGGACGGATCCGTTTTCTATTGTGCCAGATTGTGTCAGAGAAAACGGATCCGTCCCCATTGACTTACATTGTGTGCCAGGACGGATCCGTTTGGCTCCGCTTCGTCAGGCGGACAGCAAAACCCTGCTGACAGCGTTTTAGTATCCACCTCCAGAGCGGAATGGAGACTGAACGGAAGCAAACTGATGCATTCTGAGCGGATTCTTTTTCATTCAGACTGCATTAGGGCAAAACTGATCCGTTTTGGACCGCTTGTGAGTAGATCTCACAAACGGAAAGCCAAAACGCTGGTGTGAAAGTAGCCTTATACTGTAGAAAACCATTTCCCGAACTCAGGTTCGGTTCCAAGTGGTACCTTCAGGAAATGTTTTTTTACAGTATAAATCAAATTCTGAAGTTATTATGCGAAGTCTCGCGAGACATCGGAGCCAATACATTCTAATACCGTACGGAGCGCTTGCTCCATACAGAGTTGATACGAAGTTTTATGCGATGTTTCATCCGAAGTCGATTCGCTCATTCCGAGTAATGACTCTATATGAGCTTCACTTTTTGAATTGAATTACTTAAATAATTTAACTTTACAATGAGATTCTAATTTATTGAGATGCACTTGTATGTCTCTCTAGACAGTGGAGAAGGAAATTAGGAGGATATTGCATAGATTATTCTCACGGTGAAAAGAGGCGTTAATATGATAATTTTTATTAGGTACTAAATAAACAAAAAGACTAAAAATGGTGATGTGTATTGGAAACCCTCAAAAAGTGCAATAAGTATAATGAACATTGTGACACTTGATAGCTAAATGGCATCCAAAGTAAGACAGAGGACTGTAACCATAAAAGTCATGACTTTCCTCTGAATTTGGAGGCCACTATATCAGTATAAAGCCAATCAAGTGTCATATGTATCGCACAGTCGTCGGGTATTGACCAATGACCCGACTGTGACTAGGTAGGTGCCACCATATAACGGGTATAAGCCGTGCGGACACAAAACTGTAAAATGGGTAGGTAGTATGCTGAGGTATAGGAGGATATTAGAAAGTCCTAGCTATAGCTGAGGTAAGTACAGCTCTGAGAGCACTGACATCAATGTGGAATGGTCTCTACGGGAATAACAGTCACCTGGGAACTGTTCTTGGCCCGAGAGACCAAATAAGCGTCTAGGCAAAGGCTCAACGCTTTTCATCACTAAGAATCATCTGGAGCAGCTTTCAGTGCACGTGGTGAATTGTAGCAAGAAAAACGTTGCCTCACTAATGGTGTGTGGCAGCGTGTCCGATGCCAGGATGGCCGTGATTACATAGTTTACTGCTGTTTATTAGTGTAATTGTTGGGGCTGGGACTATTTTCTATGCTTTGTCGGGTTGGATGGGGACAGTTGGTGGACAGCCATTTTCAGGTCTCTGAAAATATTCGATTGGGTTCAAGGCTGGGCTCTGGCTGGGAATCTCAAGTACATTCACAGAGTTGTCCCCAAACTACTCCTGTGTTGTCTTAGCTGAGGTCCAGAGCACTCTAGATGAGGTTTTTAATAAGAATATCTCTGCGCTGTGCTGCATTCCACTTTCCCTTAACCCTGACCAATTTCTCTGTCCCAGTTGCTGAAAAAACACCCCACAGCATAAAGCTGCCACCACCATGCTTCACTGTAAGGATGGCACTGGGTAGGTGATGAGCAGTGCCTGGTTTCTTTTAGACATCATGCTTAGAATTGAGGCCAAAATGATCAATCTAAGTTTAATCAGATCAGCAAATCTTGCTTCTCACAGTCTGACAGATCTTTAGGTACTTTTTTTTGCAAACTCCAGGCTGGCTTTCATCTGTCTTTACTAAGGAGAGGCTTCTTTCTGTGCAGCAGGTTGTTCCTATTACCCAGGCTGTAACCTCCCCTACTGAACCCTGTTCTGCTTCAATACTGTGGAATGATTCCTCCCTATCCTTTCCCTGAACTTCTATACAGTAAAATAAAAGTTTTAAAGTCTTTTCTAGCACTGTACCTAGCGCCTGCTGATGTCTCTTCCTGCACTAAGTATGCTGGAAAATGGCTGAATCCAAGATGGTTGAGGCTATTTATAGGGCTGTGACATTACAGGGCTGTCCGGCTGCTGATTGGCTGCATGCATGGCATTGTGGGTGATCCCTCATTCCCAGAGTGCCTTGCTCCATGTTCTCACATGTGCAGCATCCATTTTAGAAAATGTGATTAGTTACCACGAAGCGTGAGGAAATTCGGATTCGGTGCAAATTGAATTTTTCCCTGAAATTCGGATCAAATTCCACTTCGTCAACTTCGATTCGCTCATCTTTACTGATGACCTATCCTGAGGATAGATCAATATCAAATTCCATAAGGTGAGTTCAGACGCAATGCAATTGTTTGCGAATTTTACACCAATTCAGGGTGTGTTCCCACAGTGCAATTTTTCCTGGCACAGATCTTACACAAATCCAGAGAGATACAGTAGCAAGATTGGTATGTAGCACAGATTTGAAAATCCGTAGCATGTTTTTTTTTTTTCTATGTGTAGATTGGGTTTTGAGAACTTCATCCGTACATATTGTAATTTAAATTACAGCGATTCTTGAGCATCTGAATATAGGCTTATAATGCCATCCCTGCTGGGGATCATATGGAATATGTTGTAGATTTCTACTCATGGTTTGACCCTTGCAATGGGTTACTAGCTAAAACCACCACATCTGAATCCACCATAAGGCTACATGCACACGACAGTTGTTTTTTGCTGTCCGCAAATCGTGGATCCGTCTTCCTTTTTTTTTCACATCCACAAAAAACGGATGCGGATGACAAACGGATGGCTTCCGTTGGTCATCCGCATTTTTTGCGGACCCATTGACTTCTATGGGTCCGCAAACCGTTTTTTGCGGACAAGAATAGGACATGCCATATTTGTTTTGCGGACGTGAAATGCGGACAGCGGAAAGGCAACGGAAGAGGCATCCGCATTTTTAACGGGTCCATAGAAATGAATGGGAAACCATCGGATCTGCAAAAAAAACGGAACGGAGGCTGCAAAAAACCACTGCCGTGTGCATGTAGGCTTAGGCTAGGTCTACAAGACAACATTTTGTTGCATTAATGGTAGTCCATGGTGTCCCATTGCGAGATGCTGCGACTGCGACAAATGGATTTTTCTGTGACTGTCGCATCGCAGCATGTCGCAGTGAGACACTATAGACTATCATTATAAAAATTGTCACGCGACATTGGTGCGTGCGCCAAATGTTGCAGTGTAGTTGTGCCCTGTGTTGCGTGGCACATGTCGTCGTGTAGCCCTAGCCCAACAAGCATCTGAAAGACAAGGCTATAACCAACCATATGCATAATCTTTTACGTGTAATGTGCATGTACGCCTTAAGGTTCACTTAACTTTTTCCATACTTTTATTTTAAAGGAAACATTAAGGCAGTCTTATGTAAAAATGGGAAGAGTCACTGTCTTACTAGAGACCATAGTCCAGCGAATGGTGAAGAAAGAAAACGAGTCTTGGAATCTGGAGGATCTGTTAGTTCTAATGAAAGCTGTGGATTAATTGAAGGATTCAGTAGAGTTACAAGGGGACTTGGTTTCCATGGCGACCCTCAACTTAAGAATTCAGTTATTGCAGCCCCCTATACCATATCCATTCCAATATATAAATCATGCCAGTTCCTCATCCTCGCCTCCAGTGGCTTGTGGGACGTTCTGAACAGCAGGGAAGTTGTAGCAATGGCCCAGGATCTACTGACAACTTTCTTAATGTGCCCACAAGATAGAAATCTGGGCAGTATAAGAACAGAGGAGGAGGACTTGAGTGGTCCATATGATGATCCAGAAACACCTGAAGATCTCCGTGCTACTAGTGCAAAAGCAGATTTTCTAGGAAACAGTTCAGATAGAGAGACAAAGGCAAATAATACAAGTCAGCTGTATGATATGGCAGCAGTTAGTGTTTGCAGGCAGATAGTGAAGGCTGCGATGTTGGCAGGATCTCAACAAAACATTACCGTGTGCCTCATTCTTCTGCCCGGTGTGAAAAGGCTACCAGTCCAGAAAAGTCGTCCAGTTAACTGCGCTATTAAACATAAATCCCAAATAAACTACAACGTTCGGTCTGACTGGGGTTAGCCACCATTTTAAATCCAGGCAGTTGCTCTCTAGCAGCAGATTATAATGGGTCATTCAATGACCAGTGTTACTAAGGATCAACAGAGCAAAAATTCACTAAAACATCTGATTTTGTTCAGAATCACGCTCGTTTTTAACATTTACAAGGGAAATCAGCTTCTGCAATGATGGGCTACATTTGGGCTTTGTTCATGGCTTTTTTTTAATCAGATTTTTGCAGAATTTTATTCAACGTATTCTTCAAACAGACGTTTTTCAAAAACTCCAGTGTTACTACGGACCAACAGAACATCTATAAAACATGGGACACATTTATGAAGACGTTGTCCACACACCCTGGATGGGTCATCAGTATTTGATTGGTGGGGGTCCAACACCAGTCATGGATCTGCAAAATCGCTTCCGTTACAATAATATAACCGCATGCATCCATCATGAACGGCTGTATTGTCTTCTATAGCCATGACGGATCCGTCTTGAACACGATTGAAAGTTATTGGGGGACGGATCCGTTTTCTATTGTGCCAGAGAAAACGGATCCGTCCCCATTGACTTACATTGTGTGCCAGGACGAATCCGTTTGGCTCCGCTTCGTCAGGCGGACAGTAAAACCCTGCTGACAGCGTTTTAGTATCCACCTCCAGAGCGGAATGGAGACTGAACCGAGGCAAACTGATGCATTCTGAGCGGATTCTTTTTCATTCAGAATGCATTAGGGCAAAACTGATCCGTTAGGGACCGCTTGTGAGCAGATCTCACAAACGGAAAGCCAAAACGCTGGTGTGAAAGTAGCCTTATACTGTAGAAACCATTTCCCGAACTCAGGTTTGGTTCCAAGTGGTACCTTCAGAAAATGTTTTTTTTAGAGTATAAATCAAATTCTGAAGTTATTATGCGAAGTCTCGCGAGACATCGGAGCCAATACATTCTAATACCGTACGGAGCGCTTGCTCCATACAGAGTTGATACGAAGTTTTATGCGATGTTTCATCCGAAGTCGATTCGCTCATTCCGAGTAATGACTCTATATGAGCTTCACTTTTTGAATTGAATTACTTAAATAATTTAACTTTACAATGAGATTCTAATTTATTGAGATGCACTTGTATGTCTCTCTAGACAGTGGAGAAGGAAATTAGGAGGATATTGCATAGATTATTCTCACGGTGAAAAGAGGCGTTAATATGATAATTTTTATTAGGTACTAAATAAACAAAAAGACTAAAAATGGTGATGTGTATTGGAAACCCTCAAAAAGTGCAATAAGTATAATGAACATTGTGACACTTGATAGCTAAATGGCATCCAAAGTAAGACAGAGGACTGTAACCATAAAAGTCATGACTTTCCTCTGAATTTGGAGGCCACTATATCAGTATAAAGCCAATCAAGTGTCATATGTATCGCACAGTCGTCGGGTATTGACCAATGACCCGACTGTGACTAGGTAGGTGCCACCATATAACGGGTATAAGCCGTGCGGACACAAAACTGTAAAATGGGTAGGTAGTATGCTGAGGTATAGGAGGATATTAGAAAGTCCTAGCTATAGCTGAGGTAAGTACAGCTCTGAGAGCACTGACATCAATGTGGAATGGTCTCTACGGGAATAACAGTCACCTGGGAACTGTTCTTGGCCCGAGAGACCAAATAAGCGTCTAGGCAAAGGCTCAACGCTTTTCATCACTAAGAATCATTTGGAGCAGCTTTCAGTGCACGTGGTGAATTGTAGCAAGAAAAGCGTTGCCTCACTAATGGTGTGTGGCAGCGTGTCCGGTGCCAGGATGGCCGTGATTACATAGTTTACTGCTGTTTATTAGTGTAATTGTTGGGGCTGGGACTATTTTCTATGCTTTGTCGGGTTGGATGGGGACAGTTGGTGAACAGCCATTTTCAGGTCTCTGAAAATATTCGATTGGGTTCAAGGCTGGGCTCTGGCTGGGAATCTCAAGTACATTCACAGAGTTGTCCCCAAACTACTCCTGTGTTGTCTTAGCTGAGGTCCAGAGCACTCTAGATGAGGTTTTTAATAAGAATATCTCTGCGCTGTGCTCCATTCCACTTTCCCTTAACCCTGACCAATTTCTCTGTCCCAGTTGCTGAAAAAACACCCCACAGCATAAAGCTGCCACCACCATGCTTCACTGTAAGGATGGCACTGGGTAGGTGATGAGCAGTGCCTGGTTTCTTTTAGACATCATGCTTAGAATTGAGGCCAAAATGATCAATCTAAGTTTAATCAGATCAGCAAATCTTGCTTCTCACAGTCTGACAGATCTTTAGGTACTTTTTTTTGCAAACTCCAGGCTGGCTTTCATCTGTCTTTACTAAGGAGAGGCTTCTTTCTGGGCGTTGTGTCATAAAGCTCATTTTGTTGGAGTGCCGCGGTGATGGTTGACCTTTGGAAGTTTTTCCTATCTCCATACAAGATATTTGGAGGTCAGCCAGAGAGCCCATTGGGTTCTTAGTCACCTCTCTTACCAAAGCCCCTACCCGATTTCTAAGTTTGGAGGGGCAGCCAACTCTAGGATGAGTTCTGGTTCTTCCAAACATCTTCCATTTAGAAATCAGGCTAGTTTCAACCTAGTGTTAGCTCTCGGCAGGCTGTTCAGTTAGAGAACAGCCTGCCAGAGCTCTCTGGATCCAGTGTAGCCAGATGTTACTACAATGCCAGCCAGCTCCCATTGACTATAATAGGATCCATAATGGGCCGCTACACAACAAATATACCTAGATCAGGCTGAACACAAAACGCTGCATGCAACATCTTTTGTCCGGCCGAATACCGGCATATTTGCCAGGTAGCAGCTGGATCTCCATAGGATCCCATTACAGTCAATGGGGGCTGGCGGACATTGCGATAACATCTGACTATGCTGCATCCAGAGAGCTCTGGCAAGCATGCTGGAGGTCACATCACAGATGTGAAAGAGGCTTTATGTGCTCTTGGGAAATTTCAGCACAGCAGAGTTTTTTTGTCCCCTTCATCAGATATGTGCCTCCACACAATCCTGTCTCCGAGCTCTACAGCCAGTTCTTTCCTCCTCATGGCTTGGTTTTTGCTTTGACATGCATTATCAGTTGTAAGACCTTATATACACAGGGTTGTGTCTTTCAAAATCATGTCCAATCAACTGAATTTATGACAGGTGGACTCAAGGTGTAGAAACATCTCAAGGATAACCAAGAGAAATGGGAAGCCCCTAGAACAAAATTTGAAGAGTCATAGTTTAAAAAAAGTGAAAGGGTCTGAAGACTTTCCAAATGCATTGTATGTAATCTAAATACTCTAAAGAAGTGCATGTGGAAGATACGTCCCATATTTCATTTCCAGACCCATCAAAGGGTTAAATTACAAAAGGAAACTCCAACTGAGAAGCACACTGGAATTATATTTGTCTTCAGTCACATCATCTTAAAAGGGATGAATTTATGGTAAGATCTCATTTACCACTATTGAGTCTAGCTTCCATTTATCCTTTTCATGTTCTTGTAATCATTAGTTTTTTGTGGGTCTATATTTGTATTTGTGTTCTTACTACTGTAGTACTGAATGTACGGAGCTGTGCCTGGTAAACAATTAAGAGTCACCTTCTGAATTTAGACCCAGCAATTTAATATTGATGACCTATCCTAAGGCTATTTTCACACTAGCGGCAGGGGAGTCCGTCAGGCTGTTTCAGCGGGTGAACAGCCCATCAGATCCGTCCTGCCGCTAGTTCACGTGGGCCCCCGGACTACCGCTCTGTCCCCATTGACTATAATTGGGGCGGAGTTCCGGCGATAGCACGGCAGCGCACGCCGTGTGCTGCCACCGGAACCCCGCCTCCATTATAGTAATTAGGGACAGAGTACGGCAGTCTGGGGGCACACATGAACTAGCGGCAGGACGGATCTGATAGGCTGTTCACCCGCTGGAACAGCCTGACGGACTCCCCTGCCGCTAATGTGAAAATAGCCTAAGCATTAATCATCAATGTTACTTTACTGATTTACTGATCAAAAGATTGCCTGTTCTAGTCTCCTTGTGGGACTATCAAATGGTTAAAAAAAGAGGGGGAAAAACATTAAATAAATTCCAATAAAAATAAAATGTTTTTCCATTAAAACAGAAAAAATTGTTTGGTAGCCACGTCCGTAACGACCTACACTACAAAAATATCATGTAAATTATCCCATACAGTGAACGCCGTAAAAAAAATAATAAAAAAGCGATCAAAAAGTGTTATGTATCCCAAAATGATACCAATGAAAACTACAAGTTGTCTCACAAAAATCAAGCCCTCACACATCTCCGTACAAAAGTTATAGGTCTTAGGATGCAGCGATGCAAAATGATTTTCTTATTAAAAACTACAACTATTTAAAAACTACAACTTGTCCCACAGAAAACAAGCCCTCATACAGCTACATAGACAGAAAAATAAAAAGGTTATAGCTCTTGGAAGGCATTTTGGCTCGTTCCATATGTACGCAATGCTGTCAACTAAGACGTATTTTTTTCAGATGCTATTTATTCCAACTAGACAAAATGAAATCCAAATAGAGGAAAAAAACATTAGCTTTTTATTTCATCATTTTAGTAACTGTACAATTTTAACCAAATCTTACAAGTAACAGAACATATTAAACATAAATGAAGACTACAATCCAGTACCCTATTTACAATACAATTTTACCATCCAATTTTAAGATAACTAAATGGAGTACACATAATTGTTAGAACATTGTATTTGTATTGGGCAAAGATGAAAACAAAAAGAAACCCCATGAAGGCAGAATTAACGGATACTAGAGTGTTCTGTAAGGGAAAAGAAAATTACATCTCAAATGAATCACCTTTGAATAATAGCGGACAATTTAGCATGATTTTAAGGAGATGCTCTGGAAATAAAAGCGTAAACTGTTCCCCAAAGAGCTAATGAAACCGGTATCGCACTTCCCATTCTCCTAGGTAAGAAGCAGAATGATTAGTGGCTGATAAGTTATACAATAAGAAGCGGAATGTACATTTTAGCAGAGGAGGCGACTTTCAGTGAACACTGCGAAGAGGCGGAACCCATTTCTTATTATACTTTTTACTCATATTAAAAAATTTAGAACAAACCATTTAAAACGTTCCCCTATGGATTAATGAGAATCATTATGAATTAGTCAGACCCGGAACTCATCACTGATAAAAGTTAGGAGGTGCTAATATTTGGCGCCAGGTTCTCTTGACTGTTCCATGTGTATCTGCTACAAGACAACATTTTTAACTGCTTTCAGAAATTAATGCATGCATGTTAAAAACCAGATTCAGCACTTAAAGAACTGTGGGGGGGAGGGGGGGGGGGAAGAGAGAGACGCCACTGCAAGTCTCTTCTGCTGTTTAAAGTTTCACTGGGCCACGTTATTGAACCTATTGCCTGGGGAGACTTCCAACGCATTGCGCTGAAGGGTCGGTGCCGAGGCTGAAAAAGGGTTAAACACTCAATTGTTATTTTAACAATTAGGAAGCAAGAGAATATCGAGAGTTTTAAAAGTATGTGAAGGCTTAGTTACTACAGCATTGACTTTTGCTAGGTTGTGCGCTTTCAGTAAGATCTACTCCACGTCCTCTGACAGTGTTGCCTCCACCAGTCTGTGGTTCCGTCTTGGGAAGCTTTTTGGCTTAAAAAGAGAAAAAAGGGGAGGGGAAAAAAAAAAAAAGACGTGATATTACAAATCAAAGAAATGGTAAGACAGGCAGTTTATAAATTTCTAATGTGCAAGATTAACAGCTGTCAGGATAAGCAAACACATATACATATAGTGCCTTAAAAAGGATTCATACCGCTTGAACCTTTCCCCATTTTTTCACATTACCCCCACAAACTTAGATGTGTTTTATTGGGATTTTATGTGATAGACCAACACAAAGTAGCACGTATGTGTGAAGTGAAAAGAAAATGATACATGGTTTTCAAGATGTTTAATAACTGAAAATCTGAAAATTGTGGCCCGCATTTGTATTCAGCCCCTTTTACTTGTAGCCTCAGCATCATGAAAACCAAGGAACATACCAGACAGGTCAGTGATAAAGTTTTGGAGAAGTGTAAAGCAGAGTTAGGTTATAAAAAAAAATATCCCAAGCTCTGAACCTATCACAGAGCACTGTTCAATCCATCATCTAAAAATGGAAGTAGTATGGCATAAGTGCAAACCTACAAAGATACGGCTGTTCACCTAAACTGACAGCCCAGGCAAGGAGAGCACCATTCGAGAAGCAGCCAAGAGGCCAATGGTCACTCTAAAGGAGCTGCAGAGATCCACAGCTCAGGTGGGAGAATCTGCCCACAGGACAACTATTAGTGGTGTATTCCACAAATCTGACCTTTATGGAAGATTGGCAAGAAGAAAGCCATTTTTTGAAAGCAAGCCATAAGAAGTCCCGTTTGAAGTTTGCCACATGTCATGTAGGGGACACAGCAAACATGTGGAAGAAAGTGCTCTGGTCAGATGAGACCAAACTTTCTGGCCTAAATGCAAAATGCTATGTGTGACTGAAAACTAACACTACACATCACCCTGAACACACCATCCCCACCGTGAAACATGGGACATAGTAGCTGGTCAGAGTTGATGAGAAGAAGATGGATGGAGTAAAATACAGGGCAATCCTGGAGGAAAACCTGGTAGAGGCAGCAAAAGACTTGAGAGTGGGGCGGAGGTTCTCCTTCTAGCAGGACAACGATCTTAAACATACAGCCAGAGCTACAATGGAATGGTTTAGATCACAGCATATTCATGTATTAGAATGGTCCATTCAAAGTCCAGACCTAAATCTCATTAAGAATCTGTGGCAAGACTTAAAAACTGCTGTTCACAGACGTTCTCCATCTAATCTTACTGGAATGGACAAAAATTTTAGCCTCTAGATGTGCAAAGCTGGTAGGGACATAATCTAAAAGACATGCAGCTGTAATTGCAGCAAAAGGTGGTCCAACAAAGTACTGACTCAGGGGGGCTGAATACAAATGCACAAAACACTTTTCAGATTTTTATTTATTAACAATTTTTGAAAACCATGAATAATTTTTTCACTTGCTTTTTTGTGTTGGTCTATCAAATAAAATCACAATAAAATACATTTAAGTTTGTGGGTGGAATGTGAAAAATATGGAAAAGTTCAAGGGGTATGAATACTGCCTATATGCGAGGATGTCTCCATTCTACGGGAGTCAGCGGTATTCGCCTGGATGTGGCAAACAGGGGACATCTCACAAAGGTGGGACCTGCATTACAGAGACATGTATGGCATATACTGTGGACATGCGACGTAGATGTCTAAGATAGGAATATCCCCTAAAGTACTTTTTTGTCATAATCGTATTTGATGTGGCTGAGTCAGTTGGAAGGTTCGATTCCAAATAAATTTGACCCAAATCGAAAGTGCTCCAGTTCAGCTGAAAAGTTGTGGATGACATTCTGGGGTCTCCTAGGACTGTATGAAGCAGACTTCAAACTCTTAAAAGGGGTTGGTCGGTGTCCTATATTGACCTATCCCCAAGATCCCGACTCCCGGCACCCCATCAGACGAGCGCTATGTTCTCTTCGCTGTCAACATCACAGTGAGCAGGTGTAACTACAGCTTCTCCGTCCCACTCACTTCAATGGGAAAGAACAGACGGAGTGTAATTGCTTGTTCCCATTAAAGTCAATGGGACAGAGGAGCTGTAGTTACACCTGTTTGCCGCTGCAATGCCGACAACGAGCAGGTAAACAGCGAGGAGGGACCAGCGCTTGCAGGTGCGCCTTGTTCTCTTCAAACAGCTGATCGGCGGGCTTGCTGGGAGTCTGATATTGATGACCTACCTTAAGGGTAGGTCATCAATATAGGAAACGGTACAAGGCCTTTAATGCCAAGCCACCAGTATTAGTCCTTTTAATGTAACAGTTACATATATGACTATGGGTAAACGAATGGCTGCTGGTGGTTAACAAACAGCCTTGTTAAAAACAAACTGCACTGTAGGATTTTATATATATATTTTTTCAAATTATCCCAAAAAATATAACTTTTTGGTAGTAAATGCCTGCTGGTGTGTATACACATACAGCACCTTGGGTCATGTGATCCCACAACTTCAATTTTCCTGTCTTCTGATCTGAAAAATGGCTGCCGCCATTTTGAGAAATTTGGCCAAATTCGACCCTAATTTTTCTAAAATTTGGATCGAATTTCATCCGTTAGAATCGATTTGCTTGTCTCTAGTACGGATAATCTCATATTTCAGCTAACTAGTAAGTAATTTTTACAATATTTTTCAAATGTTTCCTGTACACTTAAGCATGTGTTCACAAACAGTATGTTTTTTTTTTTGCGGCTTTTTTCTTTTACTGAAAAAAAGCATATGAGGCAATTTATCAAACTGGTGTAAAGTAGAACTGGCTTTATTGCACATGGCAACCAATCAGATTCAACCTTTCATTTCAACCTGTTGGCAACTAAGCCAGTTCTACTTTACACCAGTTTGATAAATTACCCCAATACTGTATAAAAAAAAGGGAACAAACCTTAAAGGGGTTGTCTCACATCAGCAAATGGTATTTATCAAGTAGACAAAGTGAATACAAGGCACTTACTAATGCATTGTCATTGTCCATATTGTCTCGTTTACTGGTTTGATTCATTTTTCCATCACATTATACACTGCTCACATCCAGAGGTTACGACCACAATGCAATCCATCAGAGGTGGTTGTGCTTGCACACTACAGAAAAAAGTGCCAGCCTATGCGCACTCCTGCTGGCTGACGCTTTTTTCCTATAGTGTTTCCTATAGTGTCCTGCTGGATTGCCGGGTGGTCATAACCATGGAAAAGAGCTGTGTATAATGTGATAGAAAAATGAATTAAACCATGTAAAGCGCCCTATTGGAAAGCGCCTTAAATCGGTGTGAAGAGACTTATGGGCCAGGCAACGCTTCTCTGGATTTCTGGGAAAAAAGGGATGCAAATGAGCTCTTAACAAGCTCTGCCTCTGATGCCACCAGATGTAAGGAGCTATCCTATAAGGTTGAACACTGACTTATAGGATAGCTGCCTTACATCTGGTGGCATCAGAGGCAGAGCTTGTTACCAGATCATTTGCATACCTTCTTCAAGCCAGCTAAGGAAGCAATATGTACAATCACAATACATTAGTAAGTGCCTTGAATTAAAGGGGTTATCCAGGAATTGATAATGGTGACCTATCCTCAGGACTGATTGATGACCTATCCTCAGGTCATCATTATCACATTGGGGGGGCAGCCGTCTCCCTGCAGCTTTCCAAACACAGCGCCATACATGGTATTTCAGCTCAGCCCCATTGAGTTGAATGAGGCTGAGCCATGTGACCAATGGACAGTTAAGTTGCATGGACTTGGAAGAGGCTCACGGAGCCCGGCATCTTCTAACAGCTGATCGGCGGGGGTCCCAGATGTCGGACCCCCGATCGGATATTGATGACCTATCCAGAGGATAGGTCATCAATATAAATTCCCGGATAACCCCATTAGCTTTGTCTACATAATAAATGCCACTTGCTGAAGTGAGACAACCCCTTTAAAGGGAACCTTTAGGCAGCTTATGCCCCCTAAACTGCTGTAACTGCAATGAGGTTTAATCCCTACCATAGGGAGTCTTGCATTAGTGGCACACAAATATATATTCAGAAAGCTCTCTCCATCACCTGTATGGCAGTTGCAGTAGTTCACAGGGGCATAAAACAGCTGGCATGCTTCTTTAAATGCTTCCCCATATGCGCGGGCCCCTCACACACAACCTCGCTTCACAGCACCCGCACGGCCGCCACTGCATCTCCCCGTCGTGTGTATGAAAACATGGACAGCCAATAGCAGGTGGTGATGGGAACGAGACTCTCTGGCATCACGGGTGACGCTAGGGAGGCTCGTTCCCGTCACCGCCTGATACTGGATGCAGTGGCGGCAGTGCGGGCTTCAGAAGCGATGCGGGTGCTGGGGAGCAAGGTAAGTACAACCTCTGTCAGGGGGCATTTCAGGGGTTGGATAACCCCCTTAAAAAGCTATGAGGCCAATGTGGCCATCACAACGTTGCCACCATGATTAGTGTCGGGGAAACAGTACAATCGAGAAAGTAAATATATTTGAAAAACTTATTTTTCCATTAGGAACATTTTTAGGATGTGGGGGAGGGGGGTCCTTTAAGCATCGGGCAGAGAATTCTGAATACATCTCCCGTCTCTGGAATGGAAATGAAACTTACTCTGCGTTAATGAAGCACATCCAGAATATCCAACATTCTTTGTATATGAGCATGTCATTCATTGTTACGCTTACCTATGGCCATGAATATTTCATTCACATTCGCTGATGTTTTGGCAGAAGTCTCCATAAACAACAAGCTGTTGTCATCTGCATAAGCCTGAGCCTCCTGCAAAATATCCAGACGCACATTACTCATAACACACCACATGAAACTGTTCTGTAAGACAATAGGACAATGTGCTGTATGGCTTCCAAGAAAATGACAAATTAAAGGGAACCTGTCAAACTGAAAAAATGACTAAAAAATAAAAAAATGACTACTTAGCAGGGCTCCGGACTAAAAAAAAAATTACCAGGAGCCATTGGCTCATAAACTAAAACATTTAGGAGCCAAATAAAATTTTTCAGTCGCCAAATTTAAAATGCATATAATTAAAAAAAGGACTTGTTAGAGAAGATGAGACGCAGGTCACAGTAGTGAGCCAGCTCTACATATAGGAGAATACAGAACCACATGCCTCTCACATCCAGTGACATCTGCGGGACAAGGTGACTAAAAATGGCGAATTGCGCGGTTTTGATTTTTTTTCACCAGAGAGGAAATATTTTTTTATATTTTAATAGCTCACACTTTTTCGCAAGCGCAGTTTGGGCAATAGCCGCTAGGTGTCTGCTGGAATAACGTATGCGGTCAACGATAATGTCGATCGCATACATTAAATCCCTCAGATGCCATGGTCAAATGTGAACAGGCCATCTAGGAGGTTAAAGACTGGGAGTAGGCACTGCTGCCCGTGCCCCGGATGCCCCGCCTGGAAGTATCGGGCGAGTGGAATGGAGTGTGCGGCAGCCTCGGTCCTCCTGAGTTACAAGCTGCCACACATTCATTCCTATGGAGAGCCTCCCTTTGGCAGGACTCCATAGGAACATAGAGGGAGATGTATCAAACTGGTGTAACTAGGGCTGCAGCCATCGACTATTTTTGTAATTGAGTATTCTATTGATTAATTGAGTAGTCTACTAACAAAAACTAAAGAACGTTTTTCTTTATAAAAACTCATCAGCTGCCACCTCAGTGCCACCAGCTGCCTCCGTGCCACCAGCTTGCCCCCCGTAGCTTCCCCCCAGCGCCACCAGCTGTCCCCCACTGCCACCAGCTTGCCCCCACTGCCACCATCTTCCCAGCACCAGTGAAACAAAATACTTACCTCATCTGTAAGGGCGCAGCTCGACAGCTCCTTCATCTTCTTCTCCGCGCGCTGCACCTGTCAGGGCAGAAAGTGCAGCGCGGTGCGGGCCGGCGGGTGCCCACGGAACGGTGAGTAATAGCAAGAGCTTCAGTCCTGCTTCATGGTCACAGGTCACAAACGAATCCTCAATGCAAAAATTAGCATTGAGGATTTTTTGTGTCGAATTACTCGAGTCAATCGAGTAATCATTTCAGCCCTGGGTGTAACGTAGAACTGGCTTAGTTACCACGGCAACCATTCAGATTCCACCTTACATCAGTTTGATAAAATCTCCCCCATAGTGTATTTCGGATAGACTCCAATGCCATTAGAAAATACAACCTGTCCCTCCCTCATACGATTATGTGAATGAAAAAATAAAAAAAGGTATGGCTTTGGGAAGGCTGGGAATAAAAAAAAACGAAAAAAGGAATAATCACCCGGACTTGAAAGGGTTTATCCAGTAATATATACTGAGGACCTATCCTCAGGAAGCTCAGCCACATTGAGGATAGGTCATCATTATCATTTCCTTGATAACCCCTTAAAATTAACTGAGATGTGTGCCAACTATATTTAAAACAGATTGAAGACCACGGCTAGATGGCATCTGTATCTGAAATTCTAGCTTCTTCTAAGGCAGAGGGGTTTTTGGACCATCTCAGGAACCAAAGCCCAGGTGCAACTTCTGCAACTCCTATAGCTACAATCCTACCAGTCCCCAATTTGTTCTCCTACCCTTTCCTCTTAGCAATGAAATTACCCTGATAAAGTGGCCGTGCAGTTTTACCCAATATGATACAGACATTCCAAACAGAAAATTAAGTCTTTACTGATTGAGCTTCGTTTGCATAAAACCAGAAAATCCATTTAACCCAAGATCCCCTTGATTACGATCTGCAAAAAGGACCTTCACCATCATCTCATCCCTATGCGTACAGCAATCAGAAGAGCCTGGGATAAAATGCCATCTATAGAACACTGACGAGCAATTACTACACGTAATCACAGTCATCTTCTGCGGCATCACCAGACACGGACATTGCAATTATTGTACATAAAGATGTATATAGCTCATCAACAGTTTGTGGCAGACATTATTATATGACATAATGACAAAGGGATTCAAAGACAAATATGTAAAAAGGAGAAACGTACCTGGAAGTCCACAGCTCGCTTGGATGCCAGGTCGGCTTTGTTACCAGACAGCGCTATCACAATATTGGGGCTCGCTTGTCTCTGGAGTTCTTTTACCCAGTTCTTTGCTCTTGCAAATGATTCCTGCAATAGAATACAGTCGGTAGATGAAATCTATATGAGGCAATATAAGTGCTGAGTCTCATGTACTGGTAACTTGTGCACACAAATGAGGTCTCTGGGCTGCTTCAGCTGGATATCAAGCTTTCAAACAATACCGGAATCACATAATTATCTTCACTACATCGGAAGATATCGCTGTTAGGGCTCATGCATATGACCGTTGCCTGTACCAGATACCGGCTGTGTGCGTTCTGTGGAACAGAACATCCGGTCCATAATAGAACAGTCCTATCCTTGTCCATATTACGGATAAGAATAAGACATGTTCTATATTTTTGCGGGTGCCACGGAACAGACATATGGATGCGGACAGCACACAGTGTCCGCATGAGACCCGTAAAAAATGCGGATGGGAGCAAAAATAGTTTGTGTGCATGAGCCCTTAGAAATCAGGATGGCAGTGAATGCAGCTGAAAGTGAATGTAGATTTTACCGGGTTTATTTCTGAATCAATGTATATCTGATATCTCATGCCGATGTTGTGATTCTGGTCTTGTATGAAAGCTTGGATTGCCAGTTTTCAAACAAGACCAGTCCCTTTAAGGGTCCTCTTACACAGGCAAATAACGCATGCTGACTGAAGACATATAAGCTGATTAGCTAAAGTTTAAAGTTTTCATACACTCCAATTAGGGAGGAGCGAATCGATTCGCATAAAACAATGTATTGGTACCACTTGGAACTAGGGTTTCATACGATACCGGGTCTTACTAGTATGCGGCTAGACCCACTGCGATGCGGCTGCCGCTGCCATCAAGGAGAAGATGGCGGGGAGGAAGAGGGGAGGGACTGTGGCTACTCCTCCACCAATGAATATAAAACACATTAATTCAAGTATAGGAGGCACTGGGTGCTGGTGCCGGTATCATAAACCCGGCATCCGGCCTAAATAACAGTGCACAGCAATCCGCGGCAATTAACCCCTTTAGGTGCCACACCCGAGAGGTTAATTGCCGCGGTTCGGCGGATCGCATTCCCTGTTATTGAGACCGGGTATGTCATACCGCCACCAGCATCCGGCCTCCTATTCATGTGATAAATACATTCATTGGTGGTGCAGTACCCCCCCCCCCCAGTATTATATATTAAAGCCATTGGTGGTGCAGTGTGCCCTATCGCCCTATCCCCCCCCCCCCAGTATTAGTATCCTTGGTGGCGCAGTGGCCACAGGTGCCTCCCCCCCATTGTTATATTCATTGGTGGCAGTGGCAACAGCGTCCCCTCCGCTCCTCTTCATTGGTGATTCTGTGGCAGTTCCGATCAGAGCCCCAGCAGTGTAATTGCAGGGCTCCAATCGGTTACCATGGCAGCCAGGACGCTACTGAAGCCCTGGCTGCCATGGTAAGCTCCCTGCTGCTGTGTGTACTATGCACAGGACCGTAACAGAAAAAAAAAAAAAAAAAACGCGTGATTAGGGCTGCAATGAGTACTCTAGGGTTCAGCCAGTATGGTCAGATGCATGTTATTATGGTGCACCTTTTTGCAGTGATTTATATATATGTATATTCTCATCCACACATTATTTCATCTTGTGTAGGATGTTTTTGTGGTGCATGTGATCCGCTGCCACATCCTCCATTGTCCGCATTTTTGCGGGGATTGCTGTGCAGCGGATCACATGCGGAGGAATTGCTGCCCCGGTTATAGACACGCTACAGTGTTTGGGGTTTTGAGCAGTTCCTCCCATGTAGGCCACTTCATTCTGTGATTTTTTCTTTATAAGTATGGAACGTGCCAATGCTTATCATTGGTAACATTCAGTGCACCTGGTAGCCTGTATCACATGGCCCATTATAGGTGGGGCTCGCAGTCTCCTCCTCCCTCAATTTGTATTAGTGATCTTACTATGGAGGTATGTTGGAGTGTGGCTGTGAGTCGGAGCTTAGCACCTATCAGACTGTGTTCACACACTACAGGTAGGTTAGCAATAGGGTCCCATGCCACACTTAGATACCTTGACGTGGTGCGAACAGGCTCTGATATGTTCCTGATCTGAATATATTGGCGAAAGTCTCGGCTTCTAACATCAGTGTGAGGGTTCGGCCAGTATGGTCAGTTGCATGTTATTATGGTGCACCTTTTTGCAGTGATTTCTGCGTACTGCAATGAGTACTCGATTAAATCGAGTAATTTGACACAAAAAAATTCCTCAATGCAAATTTTTTGCATCGATAATTCATTTGAGTCACGTGACCACTGAGCAGGAGTGCTAATACTCCCACTCCCTGGTCTCCCGCTGGCCCGCAATGAGCTCGGAATACTCATCTTTCCAGCAGGGGACCTCCGGACACTCAACAGCACGTCCATGTTCCAGCGCTGCACTGACCTCCTGACGTATGTACGCCGTGACCTGACACGCTGTGCGACGTCAGGCCCAGAGCTGCGCGGAACGATGGAGTGTCGGCGGTGCCCTAGGTGGAAACTTAAGTTAGTGACACCGAGGGGGTGTGACTAAGGCCGGGCACCCGGAGTAGGGCAGGCTGGGCTTTCACGGATCGTGCGTCCGTGGTTTAACTGAAGTATGGCCCGGCCTTAGGGGAGGAGAGACGATGGCACAAGGGGGGAGAGCCGACGGCACTGGGGTGGGGGAGTGGAGAGCCGACGGCACTGGGGTGGGGGAGTGGAGAGCCGACGGCACTGGGGTGGGGGAGTGGAGAGCCGACGGCACTGGGGTGGGGAGTGGAGAGCCGGCGGCACTGGGGTGGGGAGTGGAGAGCCGACGGCACTGGGGTGGGGGAGTGGAGAGCCGACGGCACTGGGGTGGGGAGTGGAGAGCCGACGGCACTGGGGTGGGGAGTGGAGAGCCGGCGGCACTGGGGTGGGGAGTGGAGAGCCGACGGCACTGGGGTGGGGAGTGGAGAGCCGGCGGCACTGGGGTGGGGAGTGGAGAGCCGACGGCACTGGGGTGGGGAGTGGAGAGCCGGCGGCACTGGGGTGGGGAGTGGAGAGCCGACGGCACTGGGGTGGGGGAGTGGAGAGCCGACGGCACTGGGGTGGGGAGTGGAGAGCCGACGGCACTGGGGTGGGGAGTGGAGAGCCGACGGCACTGGGGTGGGGGAGTGGAGAGCCGGCGGCACTGGGGTGGGGGAGTGGAGAGCCGACGGCACTGGGGTGGGGAGTGGAGAGCCGACGGCACTGGGGTGGGGGAGTGGAGAGCCGACGGCACTGGGGTGGGGGAGTGGAGAGCCGGCGGCACTGGGGTGGGGGAGTGGAGAGCCGACGGCACTGGGGTGGGGAGTGGAGAGCCGACGGCACTGGGGTGGGGGAGTGGAGAGCCGGCGGCACTGGGGTGGGGAGTGGAGAGCCGACGGCACTGGGGTGGGGAGTGGAGAGCCGACGGCACTGGGGTGGGGGAGTGGAGAGCCGACGGCACTGGGGTGGGGAGTGGAGAGCCGACGGCACTGGGGTGGGGGAGTGGAGAGCCGGCGGCACTGGGGTGGGGAGTGGAGAGCCGACGGCACTGGGGTGGGGAGTGGAGAGCCGACGGCACTGGGGTGGGGGAGTGGAGAGCCGACGGCACTGGGGTGGGGAGTGGAGAGCCGACGGCACTGGGGTGGGGAGTGGAGAGCCGACGGCACTGGGGTGGGGGAGTGGAGAGCCGACGGCACTGGGGTGGGGGAGTGGAGAGCCGACGGCACTGGGCTTGGGTGAGAGCTGAAGGCCCTGGGGGAACGGAGCTGATGGCCCTGGGGGATAGTGGAACTGATGGCACTGGGGGATAGTGGAACTGATGGCACTGGGGGGAATGGAGCTGATGGCACTGGGGGGAATGGAGCTGATGGCACTGGGGGGAATGGAGCTGATGGCACTGGGGGGAATGGAGCTGATGGCACTGGGGGGAATGGAGCTGATGGCACTGGGGGGAATGGAGCTGATGGCACTGGGGGGAATGGAGCTGATGGCACTGGGGGGAATGGAGCTGATGGCACTGGGGGGAATGGAGCTGATGGCACTGGGGGGAACTGATGCACTTGGGCTGATCGCACAGGGGGGAACAAAGCGTGTTGGAGACTGATAGCACGGGGTCTGATGAGTTTTTATAAAAACAGTCTATTAATTCATTTTTTTTTTTATTAGAGTACTCGATTAAACGTAAAAATAATTGGTAGAATACTCGATTGCTAAAAGAATCGTTAGCTGCAGCCCTACACGTCATTCGCCATTTTTAGTCACTTTTCCCTCCAAAAAATAGGATAGGACTGTTCTATTATGGGCTGAACGTTCCATAAAATATGGAAAGCACACGGCTTTTTTGGCGTTTTATTTTTTTCGCGTGGTATCGAATGGTCTTAAGTATCGCAATACTTTTTTATGGTATCAAAATCAAATCAAAATTTGGGTATCGTGACAAACCTACTTGGAACCGGACTAGAGTTTGATACAAAGGTTTTTTGGAGTAATAACTTCGGCTCTTCGGAGCCAATACATTCTAATGCCCAGTATTAAAACAACGTTTTTTGCAAATTGGTTTGCTCATCCCTAACTCCAATGCTAAGGGCGATGTGTTCGATATAATCGTCCGATATTGATTATTTGTCAGGTTATCGGCGGCACCTTTATATGCCAGTTATTGGGAACAAGTATCTGTATGACCTTTCATTCCAAATAATTGGTCCGATACTAAGCCAGTGTTATAGGGGTCTCCGGTTCTGTCCACATCTCGATTCTGGAGTATTTTGTGACTTATATTTCCTATTAGTGTTAGGGTAAAGCATCATTCCCTGCTGTGAGGAGAGGGTAGAGGGCAGTTCAGCTGAGGACTCCAAGCCCCAGTTACACACCGCTAAAATATTGAGTACAAAGCTTTCACAGCGTGCACATTAATAACTCAAAACAAGCCTTGATGTTTTTTTTAAATTCTGTTTTCCTCGGAATTTCAAGAATTGGCAGTGGCAGCTCTATTCAGTGAATGCTGTGTACAAAGCAAGTTAAATGCGGTCACTTGGGTTCCTACGAGGAAAAGAACAAAGCAAAATGGTGGCTCCAAGCGACGTTCTCTTATTCCTAAGGTATGCATGGAGTCACAGACCTGGTCACTCGCAGGTCCACTATGCTAATCCTCAAAATAGCCCTGTTGTGAAATGACTGCGTGAACACTAATGTCTTCCTAAATAAGCGCTAACTCCCTTTTACATTTTGTGATCCAAGGAAACTAATGAGCTGGAAAAGCAGAGGCATTATGTAGGAATAGGCTTCAGAAGCAAGCAGTCTGATGTTGGCTCTGTGCCCAGCCATGGCACCGCACAGTGAACGGGTCTAATAAAGCTTGTAGTGTCAACACTTTGGGGAAAAAAAAAGAAAAAAAAACAAACCCCGCAGCAGCAAATGTTATAAAGTAACAAAAAACATCCAAAAGGAGACGTGGGAACGCCGCTGCTGCTGCCACCCAGCGGTTCTTGGCCCCGGAATCCGTACCAAACTCCACTATCAAAGTACTGTGGTCCAGGGGCGGATTACGGTGGGTCGATGCTCAGAGGGCTGCTGAAGCCCCCATCTCTGCCTCTGGCTGGGTACATAATAAGCCATCAGTGGCAATTAACTGACATGCCCTCCGTTTTGCCTTCTTTTTAGCATTTGTTGCTGTTTTTTTTTTTTGTTTGTTTTTTTTTTAAGGATCAAGTAACCTTTTTAGGGTACCTTCACACTGGCGTTTTTGTTTTCCGGCATAGAGTTCCGTCGTCGGGGCTCTATGCCGGAAAGAAACGCTTCAGTTACAGATAATACAACCGCATGCATCCGTTTGAACGGATCCACTTGTATTAACTTTAACTATTTTTAACATCGTCAAAACAGAGCCGCTTTGAACTCTATTAAAAGTCAATGGAGGACGGATCTATTTTCTATTGTGGCAAAATGTGTTAGCGAAAACAGATCCGTCCCCATTGACTTACGTTGGGGGTTATGCTCCGCATCCCAGGACGGAGCGAAAACCGTAGCATGCTGCGGTATTTTCTTTGCCCAAAAAACATTCACATACTGAACGGAAGACATCCTGATGCATCCTGAACGGATTTCTCTCCATTCAGAATGCATTGGGATAATCCTGATCAGTATTCTTCCGGCATAGAGCCCCGAGGACGGATCTCTATGCCGGAAAACAAAAACGCTAGTGTGAAAGTACCCTTAAATGGGTGCT
Source organism: Bufotes viridis (assembly GCA_033119425.1). Taxonomy (NCBI): domain Eukaryota; kingdom Metazoa; phylum Chordata; class Amphibia; order Anura; family Bufonidae; genus Bufotes; species Bufotes viridis. The sequence goes on along the minus strand of CM065593.1, from coordinate 293,767,578 downwards.
CTAAACTCAAGGAATAGGGAAGTAGTTAACAAACACAGGTTATACTGACACCGAAAAACTGACTGCCAAGAGATCCATTCAAATTGCATCATTCTGGATTACTAGTGTAATCCAGAATAACTACGTACCACAATTCCCAGCATGCTCTGCGCTCACAGCAGACATAGATCATGAAGGAGGAGCTGACCAGTAATGACAGCTACGGACTGATTAGGACTGAAAGGCCGACCACTAAAAAATGAAAGTTACCTTGCTTACAAGAACTTTGAAATATGCCGTTTGTCAGTCTCAGGCCTTATTCACACATCAGTGTTTGGTCAGATTTTTTCGTCAGTGATTGTGAGTCAAATCGGTCAGGTGCGGGTCAGAAACACAGAAGCGGTGAAAAACTTTCCATTATACTCTCTGTGGAGGCTTCGCTCCTAGTTTTGGCTCACAATCACTGATGCGAATGAGGCTTAAGGCCTCGTGCAGGTGGCAGTGCCCGCGTTTCTGTCCGGAAAGATGGATATCTTCCGAGTGCACACAGCTTTTTTTCACCCCCACTAAAAGAAGTGTGTTATTCTTATCCGCAATGCGTTGTGGAACAGACAAACGGATGGAAAATATGGTCGTGTCGAGTCCTTAAAAAGGAAAAGAAATACATCCACATAAACAAACCCGCAATAAACCGCACAGTACCTCATTTGTGATGTCATATACAACTATGGCCGCTTGGGCTCCTCTGTAGTACATTGGTGCTAGGCTGTGGTACCGCTCCTGGCCAGCTGTATCCCAAATTTCAAACTTTACTGTTGTATCATCTAGACACACAGTCTGGGTAAGAAATGCAGCTGTCAGAAAAATAAAATAAAAGGAAAAATGTAAAATTATTTTAAAAAAAAGAAACACATTTATACAACATGTATATACGTGACGTGACTTTGCTGCATACACAAGTCAATAACATTTTCATGAAATGCGGTCTCAAAAGTCAACTCTTTTTAAACAGAAGCTGACCCGCTATCGACTGACCACCACAAGCCCAGCCTCAGAAACCCTTTGTGAACATCAGCAGTCACCACAGGGAGGGGGGGGGGGGGCCCCACGCTGAGGCCTCTGCACATGACATGAAGGGCACAGGCAGCTCGCTCCATTATGCCCCTCTATGACTCCCATGTGTCCCAACGCGGCATATGGAAAGTATTTGCGTTTAGGAGACAATCCCTTTAAAGAGGATCTCATATCTGTTTTAGGAAACACTTAGGAAATGACGTTGCTCTATTATCCCTCCAGGAAATGTATGACTAAACTGACAACTGGGTGCTGCCATTCACCTGGTCAAGGGGGTGCGTTCCTACACAGTCCGCCACTGATTTGACACTGTCAGAGTGAGTAGGGACACATCCCCAACTGGTGATACCCAGCTGTCAACTTATGCATACATTTCTGGGAGGAATAACAGAGGAAAAGCACAGTTCTAAGAAAAGATGTTCCAGAATTGTTGTTTCATGGGGTGGGGGGGGGGGGTATAAATATTTATCTAAAAGACATTTCAGGAGAGATGTTAAAGGGGTTGTGTCACTTCAGCCAGTGGCATTGATCATGTAGAGAAAGTTAATACAAGGCACTTACTAATGTATTGTGATTGTCCATATTGCCTCCTTTGCTGGCTGGATTCATTTTTCCATCACATTATACACCGCTTGTTTCCACAGTTACGTCCACCCTGCAATCCATCAGCGGTCGTCGTGCTTGCGCACTATAGGAAATAGCATCAGCCTCTCTGGTGGCCGGGACCTAGGGTGCGGACATAGGCTAGTGCTTTATCCTATAGTGTGCAAGCACGACCACCGCTGATGATGGATTGCAGGGTGGTCGTAACCCCTGGATATGAGCAGTGTATAATGTGATGGAAATATGAATCCAGCCATCAAGGGAAGCAATATGGATAATAACAATACATTAGTAAGTGGCTTGTTTTAACTTTCTCTATATGATAAATGCCATTTGCTGAAGTGACACAACCCCTTTAATGTGCAATAATATCAGTAACATTGAAAGAATTATTTGGGTATACAGAAGGGGGTGAGAGTAGGGACTGGTTTTTTATTATTGGGCGTCACTCTAAATAACAGAACAGGACCACTGCTCAGTGCCTGTATCAGGATCGCATTGACTTTTATTCTGGTCGGTGCCATATCCGGGGTTCCGTCACACACGACTTGTGCAGCCACCCGCTTGTCTGCAACACAATGGGGGGAGTAATCAAAAGGAAAACTGGCTTAGTTGCCCATAGCAACCAATCTGATTTCACCTTTAAAATGAAAAGATCTGGTTGCTATGGGCAACTAAGCCAGTTTTCCTTTACACCAGTTTTGATAAATTTCCCCCAATGACTGCATGTATTTGAAATTTATATTAAACTGTTGCTCTTAAAGGGGTATTTCCCATCTCAATACTTATGGCACATTAACAGGACATGCCATAAACACCCGACAGCTGCGGTCCCCCCCCGATGGGACCCCCACTTATCTTAAGAGCAGGGCCACACAAGCATGACTTTCTCCATGGATATCTACGGGGGTTCTGGAAATGGCCGAGTTACGCTTTACATCTAGGGTAGCCTGTTCCGGCAGGCAAGCAGAGGATCGTCAGGACATAAACCGCGGCATGCAGCAGTTAGTGTCCGGCGGGTTTTCCGCCCGTCAGCAGGGTGTGAACAGAATGTCGGCTGGACCTCAATATACTCCGAAGGTGCTGGCGGACATTCCGTTTGCATCCGGAAGCGCCGGACCCGGGTCATCCTCTGACGGAACAGCCTGCCGGAACCGGAATTATATACGGAGATGTGAAGCTGACCCTTAGCATGTCCCCGCTCACCACACAGGACATGGTGGGAGATGCACGCTCCACCAATCACTCACCTCAGCCCAGCGACTGGCTAAGCAACGTAGCTGCAGCTCTCGTTTTAACCCATTTTGCCCCTTATACAGAAAAAAAAGGTCACGCCAGAGGACCCCTTGAAAGAGCCTTTCCACCTAACATCAAATCAGACGCAAGTTGTTCTCTTTGGTCAAGCGGTTCCAGAATTATACTTATTTCTTATTTATTTAGATATGTTTCTGGGAAAATGGGAGAACAGGTCGGCCATGACATCTCCCTGGAGAGGGCGTGAGGCGGAGTTACTGCTGCATGACTAGTGGAGACAGGCAAAGTTTGGTGCCGACACAAAGTGGTGGCCATTTGCACTTAAAAAAAATATCAGACATGGTCCAAATTTTTGTGATGGTCACAAAGTCACTTGCAACTCTGGTCTCTATAAGTAAACCCGGCACAGCCATGGCCTCCTAAAGGTCTGCCTAGTTATAGTTACAATCTCCATCCACTGCAGAAGAGACACAGAGGTGTAGATCCAGCGCCCGGGCGGCAGGGGTGCAGAGTGTCGGACCGCCGCCGATCAGACATTGAAAGCCTATTCTGATGATAGTCCATCGACAGTAAAGGAGTGGACAACCTCTGTTTTCTAACAAGAGAAGTCGAGGTATGAGCAGGCTGTCACTGACCGTAAACAACAATGTTCTCATTCACTGACAGCAAACAAATCCGGAAAATAATCTAAAATTGTAGCAAAAAATATATCAGAAACTTGAAGAACTTTTCATTCATACAATGGTTAAAAGGGTTGTCCGCGCTTCAGATACTGATAGGATAGGTCGTCAGTGTCAGGTGGGGGTCCACACACCGGCACTTCCACCAATCCGCTATTCTAGGCTGTTGCGGTGCTGAAAGCCAGCAGTGTACAAAGCGGGAGGCTCTGTAGGCTGTAGGTTTTGACACTGGAGTACTAGGGGCCAGTTCATATGGCGCTGTTTTTGTCGTGTTCACTTTAAAATCAGCTCTAAAAAAAATGCCTCAAAAGAGCCTCCCAATTCATCTCAATGGGAAGCAGAACTTGCTTTTTTTCCCACATGGAAAAGAGAATCGGCATGCCCCATCTTGGGGTGGAAGCCCCGCTTAAACTCCAATAAAAAAGAATGGGAAGCGTAAAAAAAAAAAAATGCTTTGTACGTGTCGGCGTGGTGTTTTGGGCGTTTTCCGTGCGGAACTGCAGTAAAAACTATGAACTGCTGAAAATGAAGTTTTGTATTGAAGTAAAAACCAAAGTTAAAAAAAAAGACATGTTGAAAAACTGCATCAAAACTGTGGAAAAATTCTCAAAACATGTATGAAAAAGGCACTGAATAAAAACCGAACAAAAAACACACACAAACAGATTCCACGCTGAATTTTGTAGGCAGATTTTCAAAATCCGTTGTGTGAACATGACCTGAAGCTTAGTTCCCTTCACCTGAATGAGAAGTGAGCAGCAGTACCAGGCACGGGCGCCATACCATGTACAGAGCCGTCTGCCTCCAGCTCCATACACTGCACAGTTACCAGCGCCGCAGCCCAAAACACCTGATCGGTAGAGGTGCCGAGTGTCGGACCCTCACCTATCTGATGACCTTTCATCAATATCTGTAGCTCCAAGCCCCTTTAAAGTGGTGACTGGGCTTTGGACAGTAACTGCTGTGAGCAATAAGTAGTATTCTCTAACCTCCGATCGTGCTTTCTTGGAACTCGTGAAACTGTCCCTTGACAAAGCGTAGCACTAAGCTGGACTTTCCCACCGCGGACTCTCCTAGGAGGACGAGCTTGAACTGACAGATTTTATTCCCGGCGTTGGGTCCATTAGGTCTGGAGGCTCCTCCTCGGTTCGCCATGTTTAAAGGTGGACAGACAAGTCTAATGTTTTTGGCAGTCCGGGAAGCAGAGCTCTGGGATCACTTAACCGTCTGGAAATCTGTAGGTAAAGCAGAAAGAGACAGGTTATAGTGTGAGGCCTATGACAGGTTTGTAGGCCTCAGTGCAGTTACAGCAGGTTCTAGACCAGTGGAGGAGGAGCAGGTTACTGGGACAGTCGTACCATTCAATGCAGCCCCCTCGGCAGAGGAATTACCCGGACAATGCTCGTGTTATGCGTTCACACTAATAATCCCATTACCAGTATGCAGGCTACTTTACATGAATGAAAACTTATATGGGGAATATTTTAAGCACTTCTCAGAGGGAATGCAATGGCTTCCTAAGAAAAGGCTCTGATTGGGTATAATGGAGTATGGTCCTGCTGCCAATGTCCAGCATAGTCTATCATTAAAGCTGCGCGTACATTTTAGCGCGTTCAGTAGGAAGTTATTCCTCCCAAGCCACCCTACACACGCATGCTTGGCCGAGAAAAAAATGTCTTCTGAATGGGAAGAAAAGCACTGCCAGACACTTTTGGCACCAGCTTATCTCCTTGAAAATATAGGCATCTGGCATGTAGAAATCCAGTCGTCCGATCCTTCATTCCCCAATATCTCCTATCGGGGGAGAGTTGAGAGGCCCCCATACGCATTAGATCAGGGTGTCAAAAACTTCTGCAACTCCAGCAGTGGTAAAACTACAACTCCCAGAATGCTTTATTCACTTCTATAGGAGCTCTGACAAAAGCCTAATAAGTGTGCATGATGGGAGTTGTGATTTTGCCTCAGGGCACAGCTGATCAGACGCCCCACGTGCAGCGACCGGGTGGTTGCGCTCCTGCTGCAGCATCACAGACTTGATAAAAGGGGTCTTTAGAACCCCGAAACGCATTGTCCTGAAATAAATCCGATTGCACTAATCATCTGGTTGTGATTTGCGCCTCGTGCCCACGCGCTCACTAGACTGTTTAAGTCCAGAGGAACTCCAGTATCAGTTCCAGTGTACACCCGAATGGCGGTCACCGCTTAAGGTGTTTTTGGACGCATCTGGCGGCACCAATCAGAAACCTGTTGTCTTTCCAGTTTGCCTTCATTGTGGTTGCACCCAATTAGGTGCAACCCAAAGAGGTGAGCGCAACTTACTCACTTCAGCTTGGGGAACACTGTTTCCTTTTTCATATTCACCCTATGAGCGCCTTTCTCTTTTTGTGGCCACGTTTTACTTCATAGGGGGAGAGCAGTACCAGACGCATTTCGGGGCTGTAAATGGCCCCACTGAGGAAGGGGCCATTTATATGCCCCGAAAACGCATCTGGTACTGCTATCCTCCTATGAAAGAAGCAAGGGATTCCATGTGCACCACAAATCACTGACTTTCAAGGTATACCAACACAGTACTATTGTTATCCGGAAGTGTGCAATAATCGCCAAACGTGGTACCGCCTGCCCGTGCAAAAAGACGGAGTGGGTACAAAGCGAACTGACATTGGGACAAAGGTCAGCATACAGCGCAAGCCGCCGGCGTGGTTCAGACAGAAGGGAGAAGCATCTGAGACGTGAGTGAAAACATTCGCATTTGAACGTCCTGAACGAGGAGATTCACACATTCTACATTCCGGTAAGACTGTGTCCTTCACTGTGTTGGAGACTTTAAGACTGAGCTCTAGTACAGTGACCAGGAGCGGGAGTTAAGGCTGTACAGCAGGACGCTGCTTGCGCAGTTTGTATAGCGGGACGCCGCTTCTACTACCAGACACATGCTGGCTCACCTTTAAGTGGGGACATCCAACTCACTTTTTCCACCTTTTTAGGACCTTATGAATATTATTTTGGAGCTGGCATGGATATTGTCTCTTGAATGATACTCTGGACATTATTCGTCTTATGAGATATATGTTTGTGGGAATCGGATACACTATTCCCTCCGGTTCCCTATTTTGGTGTATCTGTGGGCATTCCATATATTTAGTTTTATTTTATGTTCTGGATATAATTAAAGGTTTTATTTTGGCTCCAACTATCAGAGAGTGCCCAGCTTTCTTTTTCGTTTCCTTTAAAAAGAAGCTGTTCATGCAGCTCATGAAGGGTCTGCACCCTCATAACACATAACTAAACAAACAGCCATCAATGTAACTCAGTGACAGACCAGGTCTGCGAAAGCAGGGGTCTGTACGACGTCCATTTGGGCCTTTAAAGGGGTTCTCCGGGAATTAAGAAAATGAAAATATTTAAACATTACTTTATTATAAATATATTCCCAAATAGCTTTTATTAGTTATAATGGCTCGTTTTGTCTGGGGAGCAATTATTAGGAAAAATAAAACGGCCGCCGTCCTATTAGTACACACAAAACCCCTCCTAATCACACATGAGGACAAGTTACTTCACAACACTGAGCTAAAGAGCTGCCTCATCCTCCTCTCTGCTCTGCTCGTCAGGGATTATGGTCCTGAATACAGATGATAAGATGTTCAGCTGAATCTCTGTAGATATGGAGTTCATGAGGAGACATGAAGTACAGAGAGGACAGACAGGACAGACTGTGGTAATGGAGACTGCATACAAGTGCTGCTGCTTGTTACCCCCACCTCCTCTCTGTACTTCTTGTCTCCTCATGAACTCCATTCCTACAGAGATTCAGCTGGAGATCATATTAAAGTGTACTCAGGACCATAATCCCTGACAAGCAGAGCGGAGGATGAGGCAGCTGTTTACCTCAGTGCTCTGAAGTAAAATGTCCTGCTGTGTGATTAGGTCAGGTTCTGTGTCTGCTAATAGGATGGCGGCCATTTTATTTCTCCTAATGATTGCTCCCCAGAGAAAACAAGCCATTATAACTAATGATAGGTATTTGGGAATATATTTATAATAAAGTAATATTTAAGTATTTTTATTTTCTTAATTCCTGGAGAACCCCTTTAATGAGACAACCCCTTTAAAAGGGAACCTGTTACCATAAAAATGCAATGTAATCTGTAGCTAGCATATTGTAGAGCAGGAGGAGCTGAGCAGATTCTAGGCATTGACGTCAAGGAGGCGGTCCTATCAGTGACTGTCTATACAAAGATAGCTGTCAATCACTGAAAGGACCGCCTCCTTGACTTCAAAGCGTAGAATGACAGGAATTTACATGTATAAATTGCAAGTTATACTCCATCTTTTTCAATAAAACTATATATCAATCTGCTCAGCTCCTCCTGCTCTATAACAGGCTGCCTGTAGCTCAGACACCACGTTCGACACGACATTCCCATTAATGCAATCAACCAAGCATATACATAAAACATTAATAGAAACTAGTAACCAATTAGATCTCTTCTTCTGTTTTCCATCATAACCTTGAAAATTAAAAGCTGGAACCTGATTGGTTGTTCTGAAGGGGTTGTCTGATTCTCACTGCTACTCCCCACCCGTCCGCTAAACTTCATAATTCACTTTCATTTTCAACACCCTGTAAAGGCGGAGGTCGTGGAGCTGGTTGGGTGATCCCTTCCTCTGCTATTGAATCACCTGCGCTGACCTAACAACCATGACTCCCATCACGACCTGTCCCGTAAGGCAATGATGTAATGGCCATGGGACTTTGCTGTGGCCAGGTATCATTCCCCACACCCAGCGCATGCGACCCCCCACTTCAGCGTGTGCTACCCTAATTTCACCGTAGGCCCACGTGACGTGCTCTCTGCGGAATAAAACCAGCAAAATGGACAGTGCAGGAGCCGGATGTAGTCTGTGTGAGAGGACTAAGGAGTACTTTGTGGGACCAGTCAGGGTTCAGAGGTGTAGTGCGAGTGGCGGGGTGAGGTGGAGTGGACTAATGTCTTTGAGCACGAGACGGCAAAGTACTGCGCCATGGGAGGTGATGCTGCTGCATAACAGAAATGCCCACAAATAGAAAATTCGGCAAGTACACAGAGGGGAGCAGCAGAAAATCAGGGTTTTGCTGAATTATATGCAGGCAAACAGGAAAAGAAGCAGCTCTATCTAGTCAGGCGGAAGAGCCCGCAGTGTGATACAGTGCAGAGCAGACGGCTGCATCGGGGGAACGAGGCAGGGTAAGTCCTATGTAAAACAGCTTTCCGCCACAGGTTAGCTCCAGTCACTAATTACTGTATTTTCTGGCGTATAAGACTACTTTTTAACACATGAAAATCTTCTCGAAAGTCAGGGGTCGTCTTATACGCGGTATACTGGGTGCTGAAACTTAAGAGGACCTTTCACTGGTCCAACGATTGTTAGATAATGATATGTATGTGTAGAGCGGCGCCCAGGGATCTCCCTGCACATACTATTATCGGTATACATACGGTATATATCATTATCTAACAGTTGTTGGACCAGTGAAAGGTCCTCTTTACTTCCAAGCCGGACTGGAGAAGCTGTCCTTCTCCAGCTTCAGGGACAGGCGCCCTCTAGCTGAGCCACCGTGCGCTGCATCCAGGCCAGTCGCTCCTGAAGCAGCCCCCTATCCCTGCTCTCACTGGTTTTCTCATGCTCGGATCGTCTGTTCAAATTTTATTTGTTGTGCATTGGAAGAGGTGTAGTCTTATACGCGAGTATAGCTCAAACCCAATACTTTAACAGGAAAAGAAAGGGGTACGCCGGAAAATACGGTAGACAAAATGCCCAGAGAACCCCTTTAGGGTCCATTCACTCTCTATGGGGACGGAATGGATGCATCCGCATTTCCGGAGCGCGGCCCCGAACTTCCAGTCCGCAGCTCCGCAAGAAAATAGAGCATGTCCTATTCTTGTGCGCGGCTGCGGGCAAGAATAGGACTTGCTCTATTTAGTGCCGGCCATGTGTGGTCCGGTGTATTGCGGATCCGCAATACACCAGGGACGTGTGAATGGACCCTTACACTAATTTTACCAGAAAATGTATCGGTTTGAGTGGGACTGCGAGAGCTCACATACAGCTGCTTCCGACAAGTGCTCCATGTCTCTGCTGTCCGGAGCGGGGCTTGGCTCTCTTTCACGTAGCGGATTACCCGCATGGCATCCGCTTGTGTGAAAGAGCCCTAATACTTATCTGAACTCTCCCGGTGATCCTGAGACAAGACTGGCCTGAGGTCGTTGGCAGCATCAAGGAACGACAACCACCTAAAATGTACATGTTTTTTAAAGTGGTTACCTAACTCCGATCAAGCCCGGGGCTCTCACATAGGTAATACATACACTGCTCCCCGGCACCCACATTGCTTCTGCTCCCAGCACGGCCTCCATTGCATCTCCCCATTGTGCGTATGAAACCATCTGGCGAAAGTGAGGGGGAAGCAGCCAATAGCAGGTCGCGACGGGAACGAGCTTCCCTAATGTCACCCGCAATGCTGGGGAGGGTCGTTCCCGTTGCGGCCTGCTATTGGCTGCTCCAACAACCCCCCAACGACATGCTTACATGCTTTCCTCCACGTGATGGGGAGATGCAGTGGCAGCTATGCAGGCACTAGGAGTGACGCAGGTGCAGGGAAGGGAGGTAAGTATAACCTGTGTGGGGGAAATTTGTTGTGACACAACAGAAGGTTAGGGTAATACTTACCCGTACCCTGGGTATACCAGACGGTATTTAGCACAAGACACTCCATATCTGCATTCTGCCTTTCATTAATAAGCAGTAGCTGACAGCAGGAATGGTGCTACATGCTCCTCATTTTTTGCAGTCAAAAGTAACAGTGATCGAGACAAACAACTGATAGATGGAATCTGGCACCAAGATGTCAGCAACAGATCCTTCATAGATCGGAACTCTTTTTCCGTAAGGGAATACCGAAGGTTTGTACTAGGACTGCAACACTGTTTAGGTGATAAGTATCAAAGTACCAACTACTTGTGTCAAAGTAACATCCGCTTCATTCCCAGGACCCAAGCTTTCCCAGCAGAACATCGCCCAGAGCATCACACTGCCCCCTTCATCTTTGTGCCATCTCTTCCCCAGGTAAGCAATGCACATGCTTCTGGCCATCCACATGATGTAAAAAAAAAAAAAAAAGATTCATCAGACCAGCCCACCTTCTTCCTTCTCTCCATGTTCCAGTTCTAATGCTCATGCGACCACTGTAGGTGCTTTTGGTAGTGGACAGGGCTCATCAATGACTGCTGGACCCTATGACCCTGTTGCCTGTTCACCAGCTGCTCTTCCTTACAGCACATTTGTTAGGTCAGGGGTGTAAAATTGTATCGCCCGACGCCCGGGACATGCAGTTCCGGGCGCCGGGCAGGTAGTTTGTCCGGTAGCTTAGCCCTGCTGCGGGCAAATAGCAGGGCTGACTGCAGCTGCCTTAGGGCGCACAGACGGAAAAAGGGGGCGGAAATGTGACATGGGTGGGGGGGGAGTGATGTGACATGAAGGGAGATTAATGTGATATGGGGGGAGGGGGGTGGGAGAGAAATGCGATATGGGGGGAGGGGGGGTGGGAGTGAAATGTGACATGGGGGGAGTGATGTGACATGAAGGGAGAGAAATGTGACATGGGGGGGAGTGATGTGACATGAAGGGAGAGAAATGTGACATGGGGGAGGGGGGTGGGAGTGAAATGTGACATGGGGGGAGGGGAGAAATGTCACATGAAGAGAGAGAAATGTCACATCTCTCCCCCTCCATGTCACATTTCTCCCCTCTCCATGTCACATTTCTCTCCCCCATGTCCCAGTTCTATTATTAAATTATTTTTTGTATCAGGACAAGTAGATTGTCATGAGGGACAAGAAGATCGAGCCCCCACTTTAGTCCTTCGACAAGTAGTTTTTTTTTAACATGTCCACACCCCTGTAGGTACTAACCACAACATACCAGGAACAACCCCAACGTATTGGAGATGCTCCGACCCAGTCATCTAGCCATCAGAATTTGGCCCTTGACCATTTATCTTGTTGCTGCCTGTTCACTTTCTGCTTTTTATACCCCACCCCTTGACAGGCTCCGATGTCACCAGCTTATCGATGTCACTAGCTTATCAATGTTATTCACTTCACTAGTCGTCAGTGGTTTGAGGCTGGGTTTCCACGTTCAGGTTTTTTGAAGCAGTTTTTGAAGCAAAAAGTAGGTGTTAGTTAAAAAAAAGTATCTGGCCTTTATATGTTCTCTCCCTTCACACCTGGTTTTGGCTCCAAAAACTGCATCAGAAAACCTGAACATGCAAAGTCAGCCTCAATGTTATGGCGATCAGCGTAGACTACAGGCATGGAAGTCAGCAGCGGCAGACGTCTGGAGGTTTTCTACATTTCTACATTCCAGGGTGCTATGACCTGTTTGTACTTGGCAGGTGGCAGGTGATGTCATTCAGACAAGGGCGTAAGGAAACTCTAGACTCAGTAGACACACCTCTGCTTACCACGAATTATATAACCTTCAGGCAGATTGTGAAGTTAAGTACAAAGTATGAACAGGTCTTACCTAATGTATACACTATCAATGGAAGCAGCTGTTACCCTGTTTATGACAAAGTGTATGGGAGAAGTCCAGGTTCTGGTCAAAAGTGAGGAATCAAGGTCATTTATGGACTTCTAATAGCAAGGGTGAAGGGCCACCTCTACCAAGCTCCATTTTCAGATGTTCTGCTCATAAAATGGACCAACTCTATGGGGGAGTTTTCTCACGAAGGGAATTTTTTAAGTCAGTTTTACAGGAGTCTGCGTTTCTGTAATTTGTAACAAATGTCGCACAGTGTTTGATATACTTGGTGCATCTTTCATGCTAAGGATATCTTCACTCTGTCAAAATCCACCACTTATAATGAATGAAGCTAAACCACCAGCGGTGTCTGTCCGGACACTGAGCCAAGAAGGTACATATCCCTTCTTGGTGGGGTTGTGGTTTTAAAGGGAACCTGTCATCAACTCTGACCTCACTGAGGGCAGCATAAAATAGTGACAGAAATGCTGATTTCATAAGTGTGTCACTCATGAGCGAAAAGTAAGTGGTTGCTGAGAACCAGCATCATAATCATTGCTGCTCAGGCCTTGAAAAGAGTCAAATCTACCTGAGAAGAGTCATGGTTATTCCTAATCTCCTGCTGATGATTGGCAGTTCTCTCCTAGAGAGAGAGGGAGAAAACTAGGCAGAAGCCTGTCAGTCATCAGCAGGTGGAGAGCAGGAATTCATGAATAACCAGGACTCTTCTCAGGTGGCCGTGACTCTTTACCAGGCCCAGTCTGCAATCATTGTGATGTTGGTTCTCGGCAACCACTTACTTTTTTCACTTATAAATGACAGATCGCTGAAATCAACTCACCTGTCTCTACATTAGGCCCAATACACACGTCTGCATCCGGTGCGGACCCATTCATTCTCAATGGGGCTGGACGTGAAGCAGAGAAGCAGAAACTTCCGGTCCGCGGCTCCGCAAAAGATAGAACATGCCCTATTCTTGTCTGCAGCTGCGGACAAGAATAGTCATTTCTATGGGGGGTGCCGGCCAGGTGTGTTGCGGATCTGCAACACACCACGGACGTGTGAATGGGGGCCTTATACTGCCGCAAGTTTGGGCAGCATAAAATTGATGACAGGTTCCCTTTAAACCACTGGCCCCCTGAAAAGCAGCGCTCCCATTGCATTTTCATTCCCTGCCTTCACAAAGCCATAACTTTTTTATGTTTCCGTTCACACAGAGGTATAAAGGGTTTTTTGTGGGATAAGTTGCACTTTCTAGCAGTACAATTTAATATTACATGCAATGTAGAAAGAAGCTGGAAAAAAATCCAAATGGGGTAGAATTGGAAAAAAGGCATTTCCATCATAGTTTTATGGGTTCTGTTTTTACTGTGTTCCCTAGGCGGTAAAACTGACCTGTTCCCTTCATTCTCTGGGTAAGTACAACTACAGCAGTACATCTGCATTCTTCTTCTTGTATTTTAATACTTAAAAAAAAAAAAACTTTGGAAAAAATTTTTTTTCTAGTAATCGCCATATTTTGACCCCATAAGTTTTTTTTAATATTTACGTCTATGGAGCTGTGTGATTTTTTGCGGGGCGATCTGTAGTTTTCAGCGATACCACGAGGGGGTGTTTATGACTTTTTAAATCACTTTTTATCATTTTTTGGCAGGAGGTGAAACAATGAAAAAAAGGCAAATTGGGTATTCTTATTTTTACAACATTCACAGTACGGAATAAATACTTAATAGTCCGGGCTTTTTGGGACACAGGGATACCAATGATTTTTTTTTAATGTTTATTTATTTTTATTATGAGACAGGGGGGCAATTTGAATTTTTATCACTTTTTTTCTTTCACTTTTTAAAGTTCCCCTAAGGGACCTGAACATTCGTGCTGTCCGCATCAGTGTGTCCATTCTGCAAATTATAGAGCGTGTCCTGTTCTGATCTGCAAAATACGGTCCACTGACCCACTGAAGTCAACGTGTCCGCAAAATAATGCGGATAGCACACGGACAGTATCTGTATTTTGCGTATACAGTTGTGTGCATGAAGCCTTACTCTGTTAGTAAGAATCCAAGGACACGGATGGACTGACCTCTACTAATAGTAGTTTCCTATTATAGAAACCCATGCCGAATTTAAAGAGGTTGTGTGGGATTTACATATTGATGACCCATCCTCGAGATCATCAGTATCAGATTGGCGGGGGTGCAGAGAGTTGGACAGCCGTTGAGGAGGCCGCTGTACACCGTATAGCAGCTGTGCTTGGTATTGCGCGGCGCCTCTTCATTCAGCTGATCGGCAGGGACCCTGGGAGTTGGAGGATAGGTCAATGTGTAAATCCCGGACAACCGCTTTAAGCCATACAGATTAAAGGGGTTTTTGGCCTATCCTCAGGAGATGAAATTCATATTGTGAAGTTCGTTCACGCTTCGTTTGGTGGTAAAAGGTGAATTGTGTTAAGGATTCCGTTACCACGAACCAAAACGCAATTCTATGACGGAATGCAAAAAGGAATGCCTTTAGGGTCCATTCACACATCCGTTTTTACACTCCGTTTCCGTTCCGAATTAAATCGGAACGTTTTTCTGGATCCATTAATTTCAATTGCCTCCGCAAAAATGCGGACACCAATCATGGTGCTGTCCGAATCACGGAATCCGTTCCGTTTCCGTTTTTTCCAGGATGCGGATCCTGAAAAAAAATTAAGCTTGTCCTACTTTCTGTCCGTTTTTCGGGTCCGTTGTCCATTCAAGTCAATGGATCCGCAAAAATGCGGATGACATGCACAAAACCATCCAAATGTCATCCGATTTTGCGGATCCGTTTACAGGAAACAAAAAAATAATTGAACCCAGCCCTCTGTGCCATGTGCTTTCTGTTTTGAGACGGAAAAACGGAAACACGGAACGGATTCGGATGCACTTTAGTACAAAAACGGAATGTTGTACAGAAAAACGCATCCGCAAAAAAACTGAACGTTTATCTGGAAAGGTAAAAATACTGACGTGTGAATGGACCCTTAGAGGCAGGTTTCTGTTATGCAGGGGAGGACCTAGTGGTGCTCCGGGCCTTCTCAGCTATGAGGAACTCTGGTAGGCTGTTACTCTGCCGGATGGTTGTAGCGCTAGTGTGAAGCTACCCTTATGGCGGATTTACACCACACAATTTTACAGCCGATTGTTGGGAAGAAAGCGTTCCTTTCCGACAGTCGGCTGCTCGCTCAGTGAAGGAGACCAGATCTCCTTCACAGTATGAAAAGGAGGGATCGCCATAGCGATTGCTTGTCTCCACACGGAATCATGGTTTCTGGACAGCAGATCGCTATTTAGACAGCATGACCTGCTGCGCAGGAACCATGATTGAATGATGATGAACATCCCTTCGTAGGAACAGTCTGCCTAGAAGTCAGGCAGTCTAAATGCACCTTTAGCTGACATGCGAGATATAGTCTTGGAACGACACGGCTTTATGGTATGGAAAAAACCAAACGGCGCTGTATAATGACAAGTATACATATATTTGACAAACACAAGCAGAACGGCAGCTCCGCCACTAATCCCCATGTAAATATGCAGCATATAATTGTTCCACCACCACTGAGGGACGTGGAAGTCTCAGCTACTGGTCAGGCTCTGTTTACCTTGTGCCCAAAGCCCACGTTTGTCGTAAACACCCGGAAAAGCCAAATGTCTCCTGAGGGAGGTCCAAAAGGGTCCTTGTGGCTATTACCGGCCTACATAGGTCAGTAAGGAGCAGAAAGTAGTTCACAGTGGGGACCCTGGCATAGACTGCATGTCAGCGACATGGGATTAGCGCGATGAGTGCTGGGGTTGGGGGTAACAACCTGTGCAGGCCAGCGAAAAGCCTTTTTTTTTTGGAAAACTTCTTTAAAAGGTTTTCTACGTGTAGATTAGGCTTGAGCGAATCAACCTTCGGATCACAGAAACTTGTTTCTGTACAGCAGTAATATGTATGGGCTCTGCAGAGCCAAAATTCATCTCGCCTGAAGTCGCGCGAGACTTTGGTGAATTACTACTGTATTCATATCTGCGTATTTAAAAGAGGAATCCGAAGTGGGCTTTGGTACCGAGGTACCAGCCAGTACCGACGCCTACTTTGGATTCCTATTTTAAAATGCTTTTAAATACACAGGAATACCGTACTAATTCACCAAAGTCTCCCGCGATTTCAGACGGGACGAAGTTTGCCTATGCGGAGCCAATACATTTTAATGCTGTACGGAAATAGCATTAAAAACTACGTTTTGACCAAATCAACTACAGATCTATGATCCGAAACACGACTCGCTGAAGCCTAGTCATCAATATTAAACATCCAGAAACCCTTTGACAGTCTATAGGTGAATATTTTATTACAGATATCATTTATGAAGTCACTCCGTCTATTCTACTTCCTCCTTCACAGTCTTGCTCAGACCATTCACTATGGCCAGAGAGGGAAGGGAATGAGTAACTCAATTAGAGCATCTTACATTCCACTGCCCTATGCTCTTCTCTGGATATGTAGATCTAGGCCTATCAAGAGAAAAAGAGAGCAATCACACTGTTATCCCAATTCCGCTAACTTACTATTATACTAACAGATAACACCTTTAGCTGACCATGGATTACCCATCTACACAGTAGTATCAACACTCTGTGCTGACTGCTAAAATAAGATAATTTATTTCATTTAATTTTTTAATAGTATAGTACTGCCAAAACGAAAAAAGCTTGCACATAAAACATGCCTACCCGCTAGCGGCTGCTGACCGCACTGGTTATACGGTTGATCAGCTGCTTGCGGTATATGTTTAACAAGTTTTACCACATTTACCACAATGTTATAGAGCCCCGAAGATTCACAACAGTTTAAACAACGGTCCATAAACGATCATGGGCACTTAAAGCGCAATTTTAGATTAGGTAAAAGCATGTGTTCCTTACCGCGCAGCATGGTCGTGCCCTTATGCCATATCCATAAGATATACCACAAAGGGCCACTGCATCCAGGCAGAGAATGGAGAGGTGGCCGCACTCCCCCTTCACTTCAACGTAGGATAGCCGAGCAAGCGTATCCGCAAACTGAGCGTGAGAGAGCAGCGCACATGCATGGCCCTCTCCATTCATTCTCCGTCTGGATGGGGGTCCCCGTTCTGTAGAAAGCATATTTGGGTTTTCTCACCATTCAGTCTAGACGCTCCGGAGGAAGAAGACTGAGGCGAGTGGGAACCCCAAAGCCCTGCCCATCATACGATCTCTTCTGCTTCCTAAAAAGACAACGCCTTGAGCAGAACGGTAAAGAATGGCCAGATTTACTAATACAGCCTAAAAACAGCAGAGCGGTGGCGCACCTACAGACATTTTTGGCAGAATTGTGTGACTGAATTTTGGTGCAATTTTCAATAGAGTTGAGCGAACTTGTATTTTAAGTTCGGCGTCCAAAGTTCGGGTTGGGGTTATCGAAGCATCCCGTTATGGATTCCGCTACCACGGACCATAACGGCATTTGGAATCCATAAGGGGATTCTTCAATGAACCTGAACCTTGGACAACACTAAGGACCTGGGGTGACGTCACCGTCATGTGATCAGTGCAGGGGGCGTGGCTCAGCATTGGATTAGATAAGAGGTGATCCAGTACTGAGCCACGCCCCCTGCACTGATCACATGACGGTGACGTCACCCCAGGTCCTTAGCGTTGTAGAATCCCCTTATGGATTCCAAATTCCGTTATGGTCCGTGGTAGCGGAATCCATAACGGGATGCTTCGATAACCCCAACCCGAACTTTGGACGCCGAACTTAAAATACATGTTCACTCAACACTAATTTTGAAGCTCTTCCCCATTCCCTCACCTTGTGGGCTAAGAAGAAACATGGCAACATTGGACTAAGCACCTAGGTGCGCAGGTTTACAGAAACAGCCGAGTGGACTGGCGCTCCGCTGTTCCTCTAACTCCCATTTTAGCGAGTAGGAGGTACACGAACCGCTCAGCAGAAGCAGGGCGGCCTGTTGTACTACAACGGGAGATACGGAAACAGCGGAGTACCAGCCCGCTTGTCTGTTTGGGTAAGCCCATCCACCTGAGACTGGTCGCTGTGGAAACGGTGAGATGGGACAAGCCCTTTAAAAGTAAATCTACACCAATCTCTGTACAAGCAATTCCCATGGCGTATAACGGGATCCTAGTCCTTGCAGCGCCAACACGCCGAGACGGTCAGCATTTCTGTGTGCTCTTAGTGCCATGGATCTGTAGCTGTAATATGCCAATCTCACATAGGGCAGTCTATGAAGCTGACTAGGCGGTCTTACCCCAATCCAAGAGTCACATAATACAGCTGAATACGGAGGAGACCCCTTGGGGGCAGCAATGTGCCGAGGAGATTTGTATGCCGCAATGGAAGATGCATTGTAATAAAGATGGCGGCCCAATCCTCCTCACAACCTACGAACAAAGTGTTCATTGTCATCTCAAAGGGTTGTCCGGCAGGATTATATATATATTTTTTTAATTATTATACGCGCCTCCCCAATCCTCCGCTGCTGTATGCTGTACCGGGTTCCCGTGGGAAATGCTTGCGCAGCAGATCACGGACTGAGGCGGTCACTGCAGGGACCAGTGATTGCTTGAGGAGGAACCCCCGCCATTACCTGTGCGTCAAAGCGGGACAATAAAGTGGAGACTACGGATGAGCGAACTTCTGTTTTCACGTTTGGCGTACAAGGTTCGGGTTATCTAAGAATTCCGTTATGGATTCCACTACCACTGACTGTAAGTTATGCTCCGTTGTAGCGGTATCCATAAAGGAATTCTTTGATAACCCGAACCCCTACACCGAACTTGAAAACAGAAGCTCGCTCATCCCTAGTGGAGACCAAAGGGACCCAGTAAATGCCGGACCGGGGTGAGTAAAGATTCTTCTTTTCTAATCCATTCTGCTATATATATATATATATATATATATATATATATATATATATACATAACGACACTGGACAAACCCTTTAAAAGGGTTCTGAGGGCTTTTTGGGGAAATCCTGGAGTCTTCAGATCCTGTGGAGGAGAGATCATTTCCTCTGTACTTACCCACCGCCGCCGCCATGACTGCCGCAGGCTCTTCCGCCCCATCTAACGTTTTCCCGAGTCCTCAGCTGTACATACAGTAAACACATCTGGACAGGAAGACTTGGGGAGAACATCAGTCCAAGCGCAGGACGGTGGGGTAAGTACAGAGAAAACGACTTTTCCAGGATTTTCCAAAAAGGCCAGAGATGCCTATAACCCCCCCCCCCCCCAATGCCCAGGCATCGTGTAACAAATGCCCCAGAATTTACTGAAAGTGGTCTTCTAGTGGGGTGGTCTTCTCAAAAGAGCTGAGCAGAACGCATAACATGTAGTAGAACTGAACATCTGATGGGGGTGGTGGTCTTAGAGGTTCCACTGTGTATGATATATACTGTATATTACTCCTTGATCACTGGCGGTCTAGACCTGTCACACAGCACTTCCAGTGGTGCCCAGAACCACCCTGTACTGGACCTGCTGCACCTTCTGGTCCGGTGGTGGGCTTCCAGCAGTCTATGTTAGGGGCCGGTCTCAGGACATTTGGTGATTCTCATCTCTGTGATCACAGGCCTAGGGACCTTCCCCTGTACTGAGGCTGGTCCCAGGCAGGCGCTGGGCCGTGTGATAGGGTCGGGATCCCCCGTCCAGTGGCGCCATGTAAATAACAACACACGCACAACAATAAGCCCCCTCCCACCCGGCAAACAGAACGCCCCCCAGTCACGGCTATTACCGGAGAGCGGAGCAGACACTCACGGCAGCCGCACGGTCATATCAGGTGGACGGACTCCTTTCCTGGCTCTCCCTGCACTCCGCCAGCTTCCTGGGCTACCCGACGGCTCCGGTCTGGCCCAATCACATGATCTCGATGACATCAGCCCAGATACGGGGAGTCGCTGGGACCAAACTCCTCCAGTGTCACAGCGCGTTTTTTCTTTTTCCTCGTTCTTTCAGCCGCCTACCCCGCAGTCATTACCTTGTGCACCCACTATGACAAGCCTGTGTGGGTGGAGCTGGCACATGCCCATGTCTGATTCTGCCCCAAAATAACATACCCCGTATGAAGTGTGCAGATAATCTCATCATAAAGTGTGTACACAACCATACAGAGCGCAGATAATGCTGCCCCATAGTATACCACCAGTCACATGTGGTGAAGCCAGTTATATCAGTGCTCCTAATGCCAACCTCATCAGCATCTGTATAATATTGGCCCGTAGACAGGGTTGCTAACCGAAATTAATTTTTTTAAATTTATCCCAAAATTACGGACAGCCAATATTTTTTACGGACAAATTGGAAAACTATACTGAACTATAATTAATATATAAATATAAGTAATACATTTCTTAAGGTCAGATCCTAATAATGAGCACCTTACCAGCAGTAAGGGCTCATACACACAGCCATTGCCCAACCGTGCCCGTATTGCAGCGTGCAAACAGTGGATGCGCAATATACAGGCCCCAGCTGTTTGTGCACCACATCATAGATGCTGACCCACATGGAACCGCCGCGTGCATGAGCCCTTACACTGGGTTCAGACCTTGTCGCGCGTATTTTAGCGCGTTTTTGCAAATAGGAAACGCGCGTCATACGCGCGTTCGTGATTCTGGAGACCAATAGAAAAAGGCATATCTACACCTTAACGCGCGTTTTATGCGCGTTCCCATTGAAGTCTATGGGAGGAAAAGCGCGACAAACGCCCAAAAAAACGCGCCTGAACGAGCTTATGCGTCGGGCGTTTTACAGTGCGTTTTTACGCGCTGTAAAACGCTCAAGTGTGAACCACTCCCATAGGGATGCATTGGTTTTCATGTGTTGAGCGTTTTACAGCGCGTTTGAACGCGCTGTAAAACGCTCAGGTGTGAACCTAGGGTCAAAGTGACCTGCTCAATCACCACCAGCCTAAAAAAAATTACAGACACATCTAATTATTTTCACGAACACTGGAAAAAAAGTGCTTTATTTTTACGGACTGTCCAGGAATTTCTGGACGGCTGTCAACCCTGCCCCTAGATTTAGTCTACATATCTCCCAACTTTTAAGGTTGAGGAGGGACATGATCAGCAGAGTGCTAGAGCAAATTTCCAATTTTTTGGGATACTAAGCCATGCCTCTAACTCTACCTAATACCTATCTATATGTGCCCGATCTGCCCAGTCCACTCGGTGCCCCCATACAATAGTTATGCCCCTACATAGGGGCATGCCCCACTTTTGGATGCAAGTCCCTCTTTGCTGCTTAAGGCCTCATGCACACGACCGTTGTGTGTTTTGCAGTCCGCAAATTGCGGATAAGCAAAACACGGAGGCCTTCCGCAATTTGCGGAACGTAACAGGCGGCCCATTATAGAGATGCCTATTCTTGTCCGCAAAACGGACAAGAATAGGACATGTTATATTTTTGTGGGGCTACTGAACGGAGCAATGGATGCGGACAGCACACAGAGTGCTGTCCGCATTTTTTGCGGCCCCATTGAAGTGAATGGGTCCGCACCCGAGCCGCAAAAACTGCGGCTCAAATGTGGACCAGAACAACGGTCGTGTGCATGAGGCCTAAATCTCCCTCTTTTAAACCTGGGTAATAAATATACATTAATAAACTTACTAAACTGCGCCAGAAACAATCTATCTGGGTCCTACCTGTACATTGCACCTCATCTTATATATTTTATCATTATTTGGGAAAATTTGGACCATAAAGTGGTTTTCCGAGACTTTTCTACTGATGACCTATCCTCTGGATAGGTGTTCAGTATCTGATCGGTGGGGGTCCGACACCAAGGACCCCCACCAATCCGCTTTTTGAGAAGGCACTGGTGCTTACAATAGCGCAATGGCCTTCTCTCAGCTTTCCCTAGGTCATCTGATGTCACGCTTCCGGGTCACATGCCCAGGGCGCAGCTCAGCCCCATAAAGGTGAATGGGACTGAGCGGTGATAACAAGCACAGCGCTATACAATGTATGGTGTTGTTCTTAGTGAGCTCAGAGAAGCGATGCTATTGCAAGCGCCGATGCCTTCTAAAACAGCTAATTGGCAGGGGTCCCAGGTGTCGGACCCCCACTATGAGGTACTGATGACCTATTCAGACAATAGGTCATCAGCTAAAAAATCCTGGAAAACCCCTTTAGGCCTCATGCACACGACCGTAGGTGTTTTGCGGTCCGCAATCTGCGGTTCCGCAAAACACAGAAGCTGTTCCGCGTTCCGTTCCGCAATTTGCGGAATGGAACACGGCCCATTGTAGAAATGCCTATTCTTGTCTGCAAAACTGACAAGAATACGACATGCTATATTTTTTTTGCGGGGCCACGGAATGGAGCAAAGGACGTGGACAGCACACGGAGTGCTATCCGCATCTTTTGCGGCCCCATTGAAGTGAACGGTCGTGTGCATGAGGCCTTAAAATAGGTGTCCCTCTTTGGCCAAAAAGTTGGGTGTTATGCAATAGTTATGCCCTCTCAGTGCCCCCACATGAAATTTTTTTACCAATAGTGACCCCATATGGTAATTATTACATATTATTGCCCCTCACAATAGTCATACCCCTTAGTGCCCCACTCAGTATTTATACCTCTTTAGTGCCCCACACAGTAGTAATGTCCCCTTTGTGCCCTCAAAATGCACAGTTAATGCCCCCAAACACAGTAGAATGCCCCCTTAGTGCCACACACAGTAGTTATGGCTCATTAGTGTCCTCTACACAGTAATTATACCCCCTTAGTACCCCACACAGTATTTATGTCCCCTTTACTGTCCCACAAACAGTAGTAATGCCCCATTTTTAACCCCCCCCCCCCACACAGAATGCCCCCACACACAGTAGAATGCCCACTTAGTGCCACACACAGTAGTTGTGCCCACACAATAATGCTGATTCGCTGCCCTCTTACAACAATGAAGTCGGAAGCATTAATAAAATAAAATACTGGCAGTCACCTAGCTCCCTGCCCCTGTTGAATGGAGCTCATTCTGCTCCCCGCGCAGCAGGTGAGAGGAAGTGACGTCATTGCTGCTGCTGAGCTGAGCTCATAGGTACGAGGATGCTCATCATTCCCCGGTCTGTGCATCCCAGCAGACTCTGCTTCACCTTTATATCTAACTGTCTCTGTGTCCTCAGGACACAGAAGCAGTTGGAAGAGGGTCATAGCCGTCCCAGGACTATGGGACAGCTGCCTGATCGGGACGGTTGCGAGGTAAGTTAAACATATATGCAGTGGCTACTGTCTCTCCTTATGGAGTGTGCCTAGTAGGTGTAAGTAGTCTTCTAGGCCAGGCAATGCACCTCTGGAAAACAGGTATGCAAATTAGTCTTCTTTCAAAAATGAAAAGAAAGTTGAGCCTCTAATGCCACGAGAGGTAAAGGAAGCTATTCTGTGCGTTTTTTCCTGAACGCATAGATGATCAATGAAAAACGGTGCTCATGTGCACAGACCCATTAAAAAACAAATAGGTCAGAATTCAGTCCAGATGCTATGCATTCACTACAAGTGTCACATCTGAACAAAAAACTCGCTCATGTGCAAGACCCTAAGTCAATGTTCGACCTTTTAAACAGGTCTTGAGACATAATTTAGGATTATAGCTAAGCCAGTACCTCATCTGCAGACAGCTGAGGTGATTGCCCTATATCAGTGCAGAACAGAGTACTGGCTTAACTGGGCGAGAAGCCTAGGCATATGCACACATTACACTGTAGTGCCCATATAATGTCAACTACACTGCACATGTAATAGTGCACAACTTCACATATACACACATTATGCAACATATACATACAGGTAACAGATTCTATGTAGATTTTGCACCTATTTTATCAATACATCAAACATAATACAATATGTGTTATGCCTGATCCACACAAATGTATTTTAGACATATTATACTCCTGTAAGCGGGGTCCATCACCCACTCGGACGCCGCTCAGCTGTTCAGCAGTAGCTCCAGTGCTGAAAGTCAGAATGGGAGCACATAACCTACTGTCCCAAATTTCAAGGGACTGCCCCTGATTTTCAGAGACAGTCCCAGCAAATTTGGGCTGTCCCAGGATGAAAATGGGCAGGGCTATCGATATCCCCGCCCATAAGTAGGTGTTTCTCATGGGCGGGGTTGTGAATGCCCTGATTTTTCCATCCTAAACATTGGTAAGTATGGGAGCAGTGCTGCAGTAACCAGCTCTATCCACCACACCACAGACAGAGCTGTGTAGTTTTGGTGCTGATCTGTGGGGTGTCTTTAACAAGGGTGTCACGACCTATTGCTGACCCTGTTGTGCCTGGGTGGCTACGCGCTCGGTTTCTCAAGGGATCGCTCCATGACCTAATGGTGAGAATGGATTCCGGTTAAAGTTTTCCTGCTTAGGTTTGCGATCCTTTTTGTCCCATTTAGGAATCTGTAGCTTTACCTTTCAGCTGTTCTCTGTCAACCACTTCCAGCTACTATATATTCTACCTTTCTGCTTCCCTTGTTGCCAGTAGTGTTGATCGCGAATATTCTAATTGCAAATCTTTATCGTGACACTTCGAGAATTCGCGAAAATCTACAATATAGTGCTATATATTCGTAATTGCGAATATTCTAGTTTTTTTTTTTCATCAGTACTACTGCTTCCTGCCTGTGGGCCAATGCGAAGGCTGCAATATCTTTGTCAGAGCTTAGCAACATCCCTAGCAACTAATAGGAAAGTTGTCTACCCCTTACTACATAAGAAACTCCCCAGCAGCCATTCTATGCTGTTTTTTGCAGTTCTGAGAGAGACAGCAGTGTCATTGCTGTGCTGTGTGCTTTGCAGACTCATCTGGATCCTTATTTAATTACATTAGTTAGTTAGCTCATATATATATATAATACAGATAGTTAGGGGGAGGTAGTCAGTGTTGGTTAGATAGTGATATAGTGTAGCTGATAGGTTCCAGTGCAAGGTGTTAGGTAGTGTGATAGGGATTAGTGTGCTGTTATAGGGATTAGTGTCTCTGTTAGACACAGCGCTGTGATGTCACAACAATACTCAGTACACCAATCAGTAATATCTACCCAGACCTGATAAAATGTGAAGTTAAAAATGCGCATCATTAGTGCAGATTTGCGCAATCGCGAAAATAATGACTGGAGATTGCGAATTCTAGAATTCACGAATTTATTGTGAATATTATGCGAAAAATTCACCAAATATTGCGAAAACAAATATTGCATATGCCGCTCATCACTAGTTGCCAGATATAGACCTTCCTTCCAGATCTTCTATTCTGACCTCAGATGGACAACTGTTGGAACTGGAGCTGTTGGATCTCTGGTTCACTCCTGTTGTTGTTGTCTCCCTTCGGGGATTGTTTTTGGTGTTTGTGTTGTTTGTCCTTTCCCTGTTTTTACCCTAGGTGTCAGTGGTGAGGACTAGTGCTCCCACCGCCCTACTCACTACCTCGGGCTTATTTCAGGATAAGCCAGGGACGAGGCACGTGATCTGCGTATGGGTTAGCAGCCCGTCTAGGGACGTCAGGGCAGCCAGGTGCTAGTGCCAGGTGACCTAGGGGTTACCACTCCTCCCTCTCCCTAGTGGAAGGGTACTCCTCTTCCCTCCCCTCTGCACCGCACGTCTGCTAGCTGCAATCTCAGACGTGATAATGTCGGACCCATACTGATCAGATAATGATGGCCTACTCTGAGGATTGGCCATCAATTGTAAAGTGTTTGGCACCCCCAATAAGGGCGGGTCACACACAGCTTTTGTGGCAGGTTTTGATGCAGTTTTTTGAGCCAAAGCCAGAAAATGAGATGGAAGGGAATGAGAAAAATAAAGGAATAAGGGCTCTTTCACACGAGCGGATCCCGAGCGTGAAATCCGCTGTGTGAAAGAGTGCCCTGTTACGGACAGCAGAGACAAGGAGCACTAACAGGATTGATAATGCTCCGTGCCTCTCTGTGACCTTTTTACTACAAAATCACAGTGAGATAAAGTTGTCGTTGTGATTTTGTAGTAAAAAGGTCAGAGAGGCATGGAGCATTATCAATCATGTTAATGCTCCATGTCTCTGCTGTCCAGAGCAGGGCTTGGCACTCTGTCACGCAGTGGATTCCATGCACGGGATCAGCTTGTGTGAAAGAGCCCTAAGGTATACGTCTCCTTCCTGCTGGATCCACTTCTGACTTTGGTTCAAAAAACTGGCACAAAAAGCAGTTGGTGACACCAGCCTTATGTGCTGAGACTGACCAACACGTATTTGTTGCATTTCCTATGGTGTTCCTTGAGTGAGCAAAAAAACGCCTGAGCAAATTTGCATGTGTAGGGGTCCTTACAGAGACTTCAGGGGGGATTTATTAAACTGGTGTAAAGAAGAACTGGCCTAGTTGCCCATAGCAACCAATCAAAGTCCACCTTTCCTTTTCCAAAGGAGCTGGGAAAAATGAAAGGTGGAATCTGATTGGTTGCTTTGGGCAAATAAGCCAGTTCTTCTTTAAAGGGAATCTGTCACCTGGTTATCCACAATTTTTTTTTTCCTTTAGCCTAGGGCAATAAAGTACCTTATATCCGGATCTGTTGTTCTTTTTTCCTTGTGTCTTGTAGTTTCTCTTAAAAACCGCTTTATCCATTATGTAAATTAGTCTGTAAGGAGCCCAGAGGGGCGTTTTTTCTCTTCC
Source organism: Bufotes viridis (assembly GCA_033119425.1). Classification (NCBI taxonomy): domain Eukaryota; kingdom Metazoa; phylum Chordata; class Amphibia; order Anura; family Bufonidae; genus Bufotes; species Bufotes viridis. The sequence goes on along the minus strand of CM065593.1, from coordinate 293,740,727 downwards.
AAGGAGCCCAGGAACGCCCCCCTGATGTGCCCAGACCGCCTAAATTTGAATCTAAAGAACGCCTCCAGCAGCTGAAATCTCGTCCCAGAGGCAAGGCCACGGCTCCGCCCCCCGGCTACATTCGCTCTCTGCCCGGAATACATCTCGCGCAGGCGCAGTGCTGGCGGTTACCTGCGCCTGCGCGATCCAATTGCAACAGCGCTCCGAAAACGTCACTGGGCTCGGCGCATGCCCAGTGACACTATTGAGGCTGTTGCCCTCAGTTGCCGTCAGATCGCGCAGGCGCAGGCAATCGCCGGCACTGCGCCTGCGCGAGATGTATTCCGGGCAGAGAGCGAATGTAGCCGGGGCGGAGCCGTAGCCTTGCCTCTGGGACGAGATTTCAGCTGCTGGAGGCCTTCTTTAGATTCAAATTTAGGCGGTCTGGGCACATCAGGGGGGCGTTCCTGGGCTCCTTGGAAGAGAAAAAACGCCCCTCTGGGCTCCTTACAGACTAATTTACATAATGGATAAAGCGGTTTTTAAGAGAAACTACAAGACACACAGAAAAAAGAACTACAGATCCGGATATAAGGTACTTTATTGCCCTAGGCTAAAGGAAAAAAATTGTGGATAGCCAGGTGACAGATTCCCTTTAAACCAGTTTGATAAATCTCCCCCTTATTTTAATTTTCCTATAGCTTTTTTTTTTGTAATTAAAGGTGTCTGACTTATTTCAAAAATGTCCCCAAAGCCCCTAAATGTGTTAAAAAAAGGAAAATGTTGTATACTCACTACTCGTAATCCTGCAGTTTCCAGCACTACAGCTCCTCCTCACCTCTGGTCTGTGTACGGCATATGACGGCTGGAACCAGTCGCTGGCCTCAGCAGTCGTGCAATATATTGCTGTACCACTGAGGCTGGTGATTGGCTAATGCAGTCACGTGCTGTCAACAATTACTTCACCTCTGTAAAGACAGACCGCCAGCCGTTAGATCCACTGTGCCTCCCTGGGACCTTAATCTAGTACTTTCTGTACTTGTGGATCCTCCTTTTGAGCCTCTAAGTGAGATCCCTCTTAGGTTACTCTCCCTAAAGACGGCCTTTTTAATTGTGATCACCTCGGCCAGGAGGATGGGAGAGATCCAGGCCTTATTTTGCCGTCCACCATATCTAACTATACTGGATGACAGAATAGTTTTAAAACATGAGCCTTCCTTTTTGCCTAAAGTATTTACAAAATTCCATTGTCAGCAGGAAATTTCATTATCTACCTTCTGTCCACAGGCCAGGTCCGACAAGGAGGTTCAGTACCGCAATCTCGACGTCAGGAGATGCGCCTTGGCTTACCTAGAAGCCACTAAGGACATAAGAAAATCAAATCGCCTACTAGTCCAGTATGCAGGAAGAAACAAAGATCAAGGGGCTTCAAAATAACTATTTACCACTGCATTAGGATAACCATTGCCAGGGCATATAGAGAGAGGAGTGCTACGCTACCCCTGGAGTTAAAGCCCATTCGACTAGAGCAATTTCTACCTCTTAAGCGGAAGGTGCCTCGGCTTCCCTGGCCCAGATATGTCAGGCTGCCACCTGGTCCAGTCCAAGTACTTTCTTCAAACACTACAGACTGGATGTTATCTCTAATAGGGACCTTTTTTTCGAGCTGTGGTCCCTCCCTAAATAGTTTTTTTGATTGCTCTGTTAATCCTCCTGCTTAGTGCCGTTGGGGAGGTGTATAGAAAAGATGATAACTACACTTACCGGTAATTGAATTCTCCATTCAGCCTCCCCAACGGCACTGGGATTTCCCACCCAAACCTGTGTTGATTTCTTAATAATTCTTTGTTGCCTTTTTTGTTACTATGTTCTATGCCTTTTCATCAGATAAAGGAAGTTTATATAAATATACATATTCAGCATCATCTTGAGTTTCTCGGATACTTGCTGGAGACGGTAAAGGGGAGGAGGCTTTTAAATGATTGTTCTGCACAGTGTTTCCTGTCCCTGGGAGTTTGGGATATCCTCCTGCTTAGTGCCGTTGGGGTGGCTAAATGGAAAATCCAATTACCAGTAAGTGTAATTATCATCTTTACGTGCCCTGGGGTCATTTTGAATTAAGTTGGACAACCCCTTTAAAGGCTATATTCAGCATTAGAAGGGGCTCATGCACACGGCTGTTGCGGTTTTGGGGTCCGCAAAACACGGATACCGGTTGTGTGTTTTCTGAATTTTGCATCCTGCACTCTGTACAACTGTCTTAAGAATAGGACATGCTCTATCTTTTTTGCAGGGCCGCGGAACAGACATACGGATGCGGACAGCATTTGTGGCCCCATTGAAGTGAATGGGTCTGCATCCGACTGCAAAATGAGGACCGGTGTGGACCAAAAATCTGTTTGTGTTTGGTATTTTTTAATTCTGGACACCCCTTTGGGTATGCACACTTTTGCAACCAAAATGAACCAAATGTGCAAATAGACACGCTTTAAAATATCCTAGCATTCTATGGGCCAGATTTATCATTAGCTAAAGTCACCGTAATGGAGTGAAAAAGTCACAAAAAAATGCGCAATCTGTAAAACTGCGCATTTTTTTGCGACTTTTTCAAGCTCTGCACTAAGCTCTCCAGTTTTGTGAAAGTGGGCGTATTGTCCTATGTAAATGAATCTCTAGACAGATTTACTATTGCAACCATTTAAAAAGTCGCGAAAAAGTCGCAAAAAAGATGCGCAATTTCACTCCAGGGGGGACCATGCTTATCTTATGCGACTTTTTAATAGAACATGCGACTTTTTTTGTAAAGACGTGCGACTTTTGTAAAGGATAAACTGCTACCGTCAAACCACATTTATCACAGTATTAAAGGACCATTAATAAATCTGACTGAGCCAAAAGTGACTTTGGGCAGATGTAAAAGTGGAGTAAGATGTAAGTGTAATGATGAATCTGGCCCATATATGTGTCTACTGCTTCTATGCAGACTTATGTGTTGCCATGGTTTCCGACTGCAAGCAAACCCTGTGCGCAGTCTGATCCTACTCCTGTTTTATGCTTTCATCTGTTCTTTATTCTACTGTCCATAGGTGAGCATGGGGGGGGGGGGGCTGATATGTAACACATGACTGAAGGCTGACTACATGACTGGTCAGACTACACACAGGGGATGTTTGTAGTCTGTAATCATGGCGATAGAGGGTGTATTCACGGAGCAGGAGAATATTTTTAACCCCTTCCCGCACCTCAACGTACAGTTACTGTAGGTACTGGGGTTGGCACTGGCTCAGGTGCTCTACCATGCTATTCACAGCAGGTATCAGCTGTTACAGGTGCCAGCGCCCCCTAGTGGTGCTGCACGCAGCCAGTTTTGTCATGTCCCTGGTTCATTTCATAAGTGTAGACACAGTAAATGTAAATCTTGTTTGTACGCACAGGGGAGAGATTAATTTAGAATCCTACACCATATAAGCAGCGGCTGCTGGTTTCTTAGTATATTATGTGAAGCAGTGATTTAGAGCTGTGTGGGTAGATACATCAACGTATTTACAATCATTTAGAACTATAAGACTACATGCACACGACAGTGAAAAACAGACATGTGATGGAAAGTTTTTTAACAGCCATCACACGTCTGTTTTGAGACCAATGCTAGTGGACGTCAAAAAATACATGTTCTATCCTGTCTGTTTTTTACTGACCGACTGCCCCCAATTGAATGGGTCCATTTTTAACGTCCGTTTCTCAGAAAGGCATCAGTGAAAAAAAGTCCATAAAAAGTTTACAGTTTATCCGTTTTTAACAGACGTTTTTTTCACTGTCGTGTGCATGTAGCCTAATGTTCAGAATTACCACAATATTTTTGAAGCACGTGTTCCACTTTACTGACACAGAAGTCAGATAAAACCGCTTTCACACGAGCGAATTTTCCGCGCGGGTGCAATGCGTGACATGAACGTATTGCACCCGCACTGAATCCTGACCCATTCATTTCAAAGGGTCTGTGTACATGTTTTTTTTCATGCATCAATTCTGCGTTGTGGGAAAAACGCAGCATGTTCTATATTTTGTTTTTCACGCAGCCCTGGCCCCATAGAAGTTAATGGGGCTTCAGTGAAAAACCCATTGCATCTGCAAGCAAGTGCGGGTGCAATGTGTTTTTCACTGATGGTTGCTAGGAGATGTTTGTAAACCTTCAGTTTTTTATCATGCACATCAAAACGCCTGAGGCCTCTTGCACATGGCCGTTGTGTGCCCGTGGCCGTATTGCACTCCACATCCCGGCCCGTGTGCACTCCACATCACGGATGTGGACCCAATGGGTCCGCAGTCACGGACATGCGGAAAGGAAGCACAGATCGGAACCCCACGGAAGCACTACGGAGTGTTTCCGTGGTGTTTCTGTCCGTGCCTCTGCCCCGAAAAAAAATTTGAATTGGTCTCGATCCGTCCCTGTCGCTGCATCGACGTTGCCCTGCATTGGGGACCGCAAATTGTGGTCCCCAATGCACGGACGGATAGACAACGTTCGTGTGCAAGAGGCCTAAGGGTGACTTTTTAAATAAATAAAATTTTACAATAAAACTTTGAAAAAAAAAACGTAAGTTCATTCGAAATCTGGGGCACTTTGCGGATTCTGTCCGGATGCGTCGCGGGTGCATTGCGGGAAACCAGCGCAAGTTAGCATGCAATTTCAGTCAGCTTTGACTGCTCTTACGTTGTTCAGTTTTTTCTGCGCGAGCGCAATGCATTTTGCACGCACGTGATAAAAAACTGAATGTGGTACCCAGACCCGAACCCCGACTTCTTCACTGAAGTTCGGGTTTGGGTTCGGTGTTCTGTAGATTTTATTATTTTCCCTTATAACATGGTTATAAAGGAAATTAATAGCATTTTTAATACAGAATGCTAACTGAAATGTCCAATGAGGGGTTAAAAAATAAAAAAATAAACTCTCCTCTTCCACCTGATCTCGCTGCCGGCATTGTCTTCTTTCTTCTTCTTGCAGGACCTGCAAAAGGACTTTCGATGACGTAATCGCGCTCACCACGTGGTGAGCACGAATACGTCATCGAAGGTCCTTTGTGATCAGAAAATGGCCTATTGTTTAAATCACATTTTTATTTTAGATATATTTTTTAGAATTATTGTTGAGTTTTTTTTCCCCATGTTCCTAGGGATATTAAAAATATATATAATACTGCAATTTTCTCACTGGCCACTAGGCCTTATAATAGGTCAAGATTTTCTGTTCTGTACATATCACTTTTCAGTATCCATCTCATTATCATCGCAAGCAGGATTGCAATGATAGGTAACATCTCTATATGGATAACAAAGTATCCACTATTCACAGCAGGTGATAACACAGCTTATCTACTACTGAGCTTTGCTCAGGTCACACAGTATGTCTAGAAAACTCTTCCATAGAAGTCAATGAGGTCCTCTCCTGAGCATTGTGTCTGTGGCCCATGGTGGCTGCTCTGAAAGAACAGAAAATCTGGACATTTTTTAGGCCTAGTGACCTAAACTTTACGATTTGGGATTATATATTTTTTTAAATATAGTGACATGGAAAACATTTTAAAAATCTAAAATTTTAAAGAGATATATTTAACATAAAAACTGGATTTTAACAACAGGTCATTTTCTGATGACATATTCCATATAAGTCATGCACTTCAAAGAGCAGCCATGTTTGGACTACGGTGATCTAGTATGTGAAGGTGGCGGTAGGACATGTAGGAATAAGAAGGCAGGTGTTATGCCATGAATTATAACGCTAAGCAGCCCTGTACCTCACAAGGATCCAGAGATCTCCCCATTCATTGTTCCAATTGCTCTGCTAGATTATCTTCAGCCTGGCAGCTCAGGGGGAGTGTCCTTTCTGCTGTAGGTCTTTCCCTGTAACTGACACAGCTTCAAACAGAACATATGGTCAAGGAACCAAGAGCTTGTGACCACCTTAGTGAGATGGACAAGAAAAAAGGAAAAGGCCAAACAGCAGGTGGCGCTATAGAGATACATTTTTCTTAATAACTCAATGGCTGTACAAAATGTTTAATTACATGCAATTACTAAAGTATTTAGATCCAGGTGCTGGTTTGAAAAATGTTAAATATGTTTTGTGGCACAACCCCTTTAACAACTTCCAGACCGAGCCATTTGCCCCCTTCCTGACCAGGCCTAATTTTGCAAATTTACTTATCTAAGCCTATCAGAGATTGTTTTCTCTTGACACATTGTACATCATGTTAATGGTAAATTTAAGTCAATATATTTCATCTTTTTTTTAAATAAAATAATCCAAAAGTTAATGAAAATTTTAAAAAATTAAATGTTTTCTAAATTTGAATCTCTCTGCTTTTAAGACAGATAGTGATAACTTATAAAATACACATTAATTAACATTCCCCATATGTTAACTTTATGTTGGCATCATTTTGCTAATGTAATTTTATTTTTTTAGGAAGTTAGCGGGTTTAGAATTTTAGAAGCAATTTTTGAAATTTAAGAGTTTCCAAAATCTATTTTTTTAAAGGACTTGTTCAGTTCTGAAGTCATTTTGAGGAGCTCACATAATAGAAATACCCCATTTTAGAAACTACAGCCCTCAAACTATTCAAAACTGGTTTTAGAAATGTTATTAACCCTTTAAGTATTCCACAGGAATTAAAGCAAACTAGAGATGAAATTTAAAAATTTCACTTTTTTTGTGTGCAGATTTCCCATTTTAATCAATTTTTTCCTGTAACACATCAAGGGTTAACAACAAAACAAACCCTAATATTTATTACCCTGACTCTGCAGTTTACAGAAACACCCCATATGTGGTCGTATACCGCTGTATGGGCACACGGCAGGCGCAGAAGGCAAGGAGTGCCATATGATTTTTGGAGGGCAGATTTTGCTGGAATGGTCTTAGGATGCTATGTTGCATTTGAAGAGACCCTGAGGTAACCCCACAGTGAAAACCCTTAAAAAGTGGCCACATTTTGAAAACGACACCACCCAAGGAAGTTTTAAGGGGTGTAGTGAACACTTGACCCAACAGGCGTTTCATAGAATTTTTAATACTTGGCTGTGAAAATGAAAAATTACTTTTTTTTTGGTGCTTTAGACCCAAACTTTCTTTTTCACAAAAGATAACAGGAGAATATCCCCCACAATTTGCTACCCATTTTCTCCTGAATACAGTAACACCCCAATTGTAGTTGTAAACTGTTATTTGGGGATATGCCAGGGCTCAGAAGGGAAGGAGCGGCATCTGGATTTTCTAACATGGAATTTTCTGTCATGGTTGGTCATGGTTTTTAAGAGCGATAGCGATAACTTTTTTTTGACTGAGCTGTGTGAGGGCTTATTTTTTGCGGGACAAGCTGTAGTTTTTGTTGGCACCATTTTGGGGGTACATTTGGCTTTCTAGTAGCTTTTTATCTCATGTTTTGGGAGGTGAACTCACAAAAAAAAAGCTGTTTGGTGTCAATAGTCGCAAATATATTTCAAATGTCTCAAGTGTGGTCTGGCAGTGGGGTTGGCTGAAATGGAACATTTTAGTTAAAAAAAAGTCGTATTTTAGTGACATTAGTGTTAAAATGTTGCAAATAGAGAGAAATAGGCAGATATTCGGGTTTATCTTTTAAAAAGTCACATTTTAAAAGTGGCATGCGCCTTTTGACATATGAGGGGAAACAAATCACCACTTTTGATTTGTAATGTTAGTATTTTTTGGAGTAAATTACATCATTATTGATAAATGTCCCCCATTATCTCTTATGCTACTTGCAGCAGGTGTAGGCTTTAGTATGGGGGTCATACTATGGGCTCACGCTGTAGTTTACCCCTCTACTGGTTTTTCCGTCAGTGCTATATGTTTGAATACTAGTATTTAAGTATATACCGCAATGTATTTACTGTAATGGGTCATACGAAGTCCAAAGGATTAATCTTTAGACTCCATTTGATCTGCTTTCCGTTTTGCCAGACAGAATATCGCAGTCTACCACACCTTAGAACATGAGGAGCCTGAAAGCTACTCCGTCTCATAAAGAAGTATTGGTATGTGTTGTCTCTGTAGTGTGACATCACTGTGTGCATCATCCTTGTAGTATGATATAGAGTTTTTATTATCTCTGTGCTGCTTCATCAATAGCCTTTAGCAGTGACATCACTACATTTCTTATCACTGTACTGTATAATAAATGTAGCCCATAGGTTTTATTGGAATCGGTGACATCACTACATTTTTTATCACTGTACTGTGTCATCATTGTGGACCTTAGTCTTTATCGGTGAAGGTGACATCACAACAATTATTATCACTGTACTGTGTCGTTAGTGTAGTCTATAGCCTTTAAAGGGGTTGTCCGTGTTATTTTTTTGTTCTTTGTAACTAATCAAATGTAACAACTTTGCCATGCACTTACTGCATCTGTAGTTGCTCCTTTCTCAGCGTTCACTGAGGTTTACATGACCTGTCAGCCTCTCTCCCTGCTCTGATGATAATTCGTGCTCAAGCCTGAAAGAGCAGATGTGTGTCTGTACTCCAGTGCTGAAGGCTTTACTGACTAGCTGCAGGCAGTGAGGAGACAAATGCTGGGCACAGGAGCTCACAGACTAGAGTAGTTCTGCACAAGAACAGGTAGGGGGAAGATCCTATGTGTATCAGCAGTGTCATTGTAAAGCTGGGATTTGTAGTCCACAGGGATCAGACAGTTAATTGTGCATTTTTTTGTGGGCGGCGCTGATGTGCGGCATGAGGAGGTGCAGCAGGCGGGCGGTGCGGCGGGCGGGATCGCGATCCCCGGCCCACCTCCTCTGTAACATCATTGGTGGCTAGTGGTTCTATCAGAGTGTCCGATGTGCTTGTTCAAATGCCAGCCGTTTAACCCCTTCCATACCGCGGTCCGTACGGACCGCGGTTTGGAAGGGGTTAACAGGGAGGGAGCTCCCTCCCTCTCCCATCGGGGGCTGCTGTGCCTTTGCAGCCCCCCGACAGGATGTGATCGCAGAGGGAGGGAGCTCCCCTCCCTCCCCATCACCCGCTGCTTCAGAATGGGGAGACACTAAAAAATAATTTTTTTCACAAGTGCTTTATTATAAAAAACTGAAACAAAAATTCAAAAAGTAGTCATATTTGGTATTGTCGCGTCCGTAACAACCTGCTCTATAGAAATAGCACACGATCTAACCTGTCATATCAACTATGCAAATAATAAAAAATAAAAACGGTCCCAAAACAGCTATTTCTTTCAAATTTTCCATTTTAATCCATTTTTACAAAAATCAAGGGTTAACAGCCAAACAAAACTCAATATTTATTTCCCTGATTCTGTAGTTTGCAAAAACACCCCATATGTGGTTGTAAACTGCTGTATGGACAAACGGCAGGGCGCAGAAGGAAGGGCTTCAAATGGGACATGGTATCTAAAAACCAGTCCAGTAAAATCTGCCTTCCAAAAACCATATGGCATTCCTTTCCTTCTGAGCCCTGCCGTTTGGCCATACAGCAGCTTACGACCACATATGTAGTGTTTCTGCAAACTACAGAATCGGGGCAATAAATGTGGAGTTTTGCTTGGCTGTTAACCCTTGCTTTGTTACTGGAAAAAATGGATTAAAATGGAAAATTTGCCAAAAAATCGAAAATCTGAAATTTTATCTCCATTTGCCATCAACTCTTGTGGAACACCTAAAGAGTTAACAACGTTTGTAAAATCCGTTTTGAATACCTTGAGGGGTGTAGTTTCTAGAATGGGATCATTTTTGGGTGGTTTCTATTATGTAAGCCTCACAAACTGATTTCAAACCTGAACTGGTCCCTAAAAAGTGGGTTTTTAAAAATTTCAGAAAATTTTCTAGATTTGCTTCTAAACTTCTAAGCCTTGTAACGTCCCCAAAAAATAAAATGGCATTCCCAAAATGATCCAGACATGAAGTACCACAAAGATAAACGTTGTGGCACACTGCTTGTTTCCGCCACTGGAAGTCGGGTTCCCGCCCCGGTCTAATGAAGAAAAGAACTCCAGTTTGTCTGCGGTTTGAAAGCTTTTTATTTCTGAGTAAATGCGGCAATATCACTAGTAAATGTGACGTTTCGGCCCAGTTATGGCCTTCATCAGACTGTGATAAGAGAATACAAAGAATGAATAAAGATGTAATAACAGATACCATGTAGTGATTTCTGGACATGATGATAATTTTACAAAAACATGATCTAATCGTAAGATTACATGATTATAAGATAATATGAAAATTCTAGACATGATTCTGGATATGGTATGAGATAAAAAAATTCATATAAAGAGGTGCGCTGTTAGTAGACTGGGATCCATCATAGGTATAATGCAGATATATAGAAAGTCCATTATAAAGTCTATTTTCAGCGCCCCCATAGGAATGAATGACTTTGTGCGCTCGGTTCTAAGTACAGGTGCCAGTCCCAGAGGTGGTCCGTGCACCTATCAGATATTGGGGGCATATCCTAACTATGTGCCCCAATGTCTGAGATGCAAATAACCATTTAACTTCTTGTTTATTTTAGTCCTCCTTAGGGACTTGAACATATTCTGCTTATACTATAGACTGCAGTAGTTTACTATGTAGTTTGTGTGATCCTTCACAAGGACGCAGACTTCCATGACAAGTGATCTGTCCCCCAGCGCAATTTTGCAACAGGGGCCAACTGAAGGTCAGAAGGATCCTCTTGCCTCTAACCGCTTAGATGGTACTGTCACTATTGACCGCAGTATCTGAGGGTTTAAGTGTACGTGATCAGAGTTATCGCCAATCATGGACACTGCTCGCTGGTGGCATCTGTGTAAGGGCTCATGCAAACGAACGTATTTTCTTTACGTGTCCGTTCCTTTTGCGGACCATATGCGGAACCATTCACTTCAATGGGTCCGCACAAAAAAACGGAAGTTACTCCGTGTGCATTCCGTTTCCGTATTTCCGTTCCGCAAAAAAATAAGACATGTCCTATTATTGTTCGCATTACTGACAAGGATAGGAATGTTCTTTTAGGGGCCAGCTGTTCCGTTCCACCAAATACGGAATGCACACGGACGTCAACCGTATTTTTGCGGATCCGTTTTTTGCATACAGCAAAATACATACGGTCGTGTGCATGAGCCCTAACACAGCCATCACCTGCCTGCTATAGCACAGGCTTAGCTCCTGAGCAGGCACCATCTTTAAACTCTAGACATATGCCTCACATGTACGGCGGATATCGTGTAGGGTTTAATGATTTTTTTTTCAACCGTATCTATTTTTAGTATAAACTGAATGTAAGATAAATTAGAAAACAATAGGGGGAATTTATTAAGACTTGCATTTCATACAGCGCTGGAGTAAGAAGAGCCAAGTTTATTAAGAGGTGGCGCATCTTCAGGGAGCGCATTCACCAGAAAATAAACGGCTATAACACGGCATCGATTTTATTTTGTACAGAAACTATAGCAAGCCGTGAGAAGACACGCCCCTCCCGCTAATCTCTGCACCTCCTTTCCAGATGGAAAAAGTTGCACATTTTTGCACAAAATGGCAACGTGCAAACTTTGTACGCCATAGAGCTGGCAAACTGGCCTTGATAAATTACCCCCATTCTGGTGTTCGTGTTCCCGAAGTCCTCCACCACCTGAAACATGATTGCCATGATGTGTGTGTGGAGATGATGCAACTTCATGGCTTTAAAGCAGGTCTTACATCAGATTTTCTTATTTTAACTCACATTTAGTTTATTGAAAAGAAATTAAAAATGATGGAGGTCTAAGCCCTCTGTTTTAAGGGTCCACAACTGACCATTGCCATAGCCTGCCGATAGAGGGCAGTGTCACGGGAAGCCCAGGGCTCCACCTACAGGCGTGCTAAGGAATAGAAGACCAGCGCGGAGTGACGTCACTGGTTGCCGGGTAACGCACTGTACACAGCCGCCGTTGCCGGGCAGCAGTGGAGTTCCAGGAGTGAAGTTATTGACGTTACCGGGACTTATAATAATGGGAGTGGAGAGGACCGAGGAGCCGGCGCCGCTGTACCGGGGGAGGTTTATAGACCGGGCGCCCCATGTCCGCTCTGTGAGTACACCTGACTGCGCTGCGGTCTACAGGACCAGATCCCGACCAACCAATGACAGCTCTATAGTAAATCTCACCCTGGGCGTACATTACCGGGGGTTTCAGCATGCTGCAGCCTTGGTGTTTCTTACTGCTTTCACACATAGGTTTTTGGTTTTCTGCATTTTTAGTAGCATTGTTTTTTACCATCATTTTTTTTTTTTTTTTTTTTTTCTTCCAAAAGGGCTACCAATTTAACTTGTAAAAAACGTGCAAATTAGCGCTGCACTTTTTATTTTTGGACACCCGTGGTTTGTGGTTGTTTTTGGCGTTCTCTTTATGGCTCTTTCCCCCATAGAGAAGGTGATGTCAGAACGGCAGAGTCCTGCGCGCTGCTGGGTTTTTTAAAAGAAGGAAAAATGACGTAAAAAAACAACAAAACGTAATAAAACAAAAAGGGTAGGACCCACAAAAAAAGGCGTGTCCTTCATTACATATTTCCCGTAGACCTTCAGTTACTAAGCTGGTGTTTTTTGCAGAAGTGCAGAAAAGAACCTATGGTCGACTTCATGCGTGGCGGAAAAAAAATCCGCCAGAAGATTTTTACAATGATGCGGATTTTGGTGAAGATTTCATTGTAGATTCTTTCATTGTAGATTTATTCTGCAGCGGAGCACAGGGCAGGAATTGATGCTTTTTAACCCTAAAACATGGGGGGGGGGGAGTCTTTATGCTGCGTATTTGCCAGCAAATTTTTCTGCGATGTGTGGAGGCGCCCTGAAAAAAACTAGTAAGACACACTGGGGGCATTTAGTGGCGTAAAAAAAGTCGGAAATTATGTTGCACGCCTTATCTGCGACTTTTTGAGCTTCTCTCCACATTTCCAAAGTGTTGCGAAAACGTGCAGGGCTTAGTAGGAAGGGACGGGGCTTGTCGCGACCCAACGGATTTACTAGAACTTACAGCAGAAACTGACGAAGACTTGAGTTTGTGGCGCACGGACTGCCAGAGATGAGACTAATATAGTAAGGCGCACCTTACACCACCACAGGGGGATCATATGGGAACGCCAGCGTTGGGTAATCTCCCCCACTGTATGCAAAATATGCCAGAAAAAATGCCACAGAGGGAAAAAAAAACAGGATCCTGTAAAAAAACAGATCCTGTTGCATCAGTTGTCAGCCGTTTGAGCCATTTCCGTCTGAGATCCGTTTTTTTAGATGGAAACAAAAGTACTGCATGCAGTTTTTTCCAGGGTAAAAAACGGATCTCGGGCTACTTTCACACCTGCGTTAGGTGCAGATCCGTCTGTTATTTGCACAGACGGATCCGCACCTATAATGCAAACGTTTGTATCCGTTCAGAACGGATCCGTTTCCATTACCTTTAAAGAAAAACGGATCAGTTTTGAATTACATTAAAAGTCAATGGGGGACAGATCCGTTTTCAAATGCACCATATTGTGTCATTAAAAATGGATCCGTCCCCATTGACTTACATTGTAGTTAAAAACGGATCCGTTCGGCTCCGCCTCGTCAGACGGACACCAAAATGCTGCAGAAGGCGTTTTGGTGTCCACCTCCAGAACGGAATGGAGGCGGAACGGAGCCTAACTGATGCATTCTGAACGGATCCTTATCCATTCAGAATGCATTGGGGCTTAACTGATCTGTTTTGAACCGTTTGTCAGAGCCCTGAAACGGATCTCACAAACGGAATCCAAAACGCTAGCGTGAAAGTACCCTCAGATGGAAATGGCTCAAACGGATGACAACTGATGCAACAGGATACGTTTTTTTACTGGATCGTGTTTTTTTCTCTCTCTCTTCTTCTGATGGATCAGAAGAACGGAAAGCTAAACGGTGATGTGAATGCATCCGTAGGCCTCATGCACACGACCGTATGTGTTTTGCGGATCCGTTATTTTTGTGGATCCATTGTAATAATGCCTATCCTTGTCGGCAAACTAGAAACAAATAGGACACGCTCTATTTTTTTGCAGAACGGAAAAACGGACATACGAAAACGGAATGCACACGGAGTACCTTCCGTTTTTTTTGCGGACCCTTTGAAATGAATGGTTCCGCATATGGTCCGCAAAAAAAACGGAACGGACAGGGAAAGAAAATACGTTCGTGTGCATGAGGCCATATTCTGCTATTTTTATTATACTGGTAATAAAACGCCACTGCCAGGGTCCTTACGTGTGGGTAAGGACCCTTTGTGTTTTTTTGTTTTTTTTTGGCTTGTACTTACTAATGTCACACGGCCAGGTTTCTGTTTTTAGTTTTGGAAGCCAAAAGCAGGAGTACATTTTTAAAAAAAGGGCAATTCGTATCTGTCCTTTAGGGTGTAAGTGTTTTGAGGTCTGAAAGTCGCGGATCTGTAAAACATGGACACCGGCGGAGTGCATGCCGCCATTTTTCTGTACAAATGTCCTAACCTTGTCGGCAAAACGGACATACTCTATTTTTTTGCGGCTCCATTGAGATAATTGCACGTGGACCGAAACTACGGCTGTGTGCATGAGCCCTTATACTTTCTCCCCTTTTATGATCCACTCCTGGATTTTGGATTTTAAAACTGCGCGCAGAAACCTGACCATGTGGTCGTGCCCACAAATACGTCGTGTGCTGCCACTCAACACACTATATGGTGTTTGGGACGAACTTTTCAGATGTTTAAGAAAAAAGTGCCCGGGACTTCAGAGCTGCAAGGAGTGTGTTTCATTGAGGGTGGTTTACACATGGCATTAGGCTGGGTTCACATGGCACTGTTAGGCCCCTTTCACACAGGTGTGATTTCCGCGCGGGTGCAATGCGTGAGGAGGACGCATTGCACCCGCACTGAATCCGGACCCATTCATTTCTATGGGGCTGTGCACATGAGCGGTGATTTTCACGCATCACTTCTGCGTTGCGTGAAAATCGCAGCTCTATATTTTGCGTTTTTCACGCAACGCAGGCCCCATAGAAGTGAATGGGGCTGCGGGAAAATCGCAAGCATCCCCAAGCAAGTGCGGATGTGGTGCGAGTTCAGTTTTTTATTTTTAACCCCTTCATCCTCATTTTACAAAGCATTCTTTATTAAGAATGCTATTATTTTCCCTTATAACCATGTTATAAGGGAAAATAATAAATTCACCAGAATACTCAACCCGAAACCGGACTTCAGTAATAAAGTCCGGCTTCGGGTCTGGGTACCAAACATGGCGATTTCTCCAACGCGCGTGCTAAACGCATTACAAACGTTTGCACACTTGCGGAAAAATCGCGCACATTCCCGCATTGCATGCTGAGCCCAATGCAGATTTTGCAGTGTTCAATCTTTGAATTTGCCAAAAAATCCATAATGGCATTTTTCCCACTATATTTACATCCCTTGTGGAGGAACCGTTGGAAGAAAATACTGTCATAATATCTTAGCTTAAGGGCTCTTTCAGACGAGTGTGTCCTGTGCAGGAATCACGCTCCGCGTGTGAGCGTGATTCCCTGTTATGGACACTGCTCGTTTCTCAGGAGTGCACAGCATTATACTGATTTATAATGCTCTGTGTCTCTTCATAGCCTTATTGCTACAGAATCATAGTGACAGCATCATTTCAGTATAATTCTGTAGCAGTAAGATCATGCAGAGACACACAGCATTATAAATCAGTATAATGCCATGCACTCCTGAGAAACGAGCAATGTCCATAATGGGGAATCACGCTCACACACGGTGTGTGATTCCCGCACAGGACATGCTACAAACGCTGCTTTTTTGTGGGAGATTTTGGTCACTTTTTGTGCATTCTTTGGGTCAGTGCCTTAAAAAAAAAACACAGCATGCCCTAGGTGTGATGTTCATAAACTGAAGTGTCCCATATAGGGTTGTTTCGGGTATCGAACTTTCGATACCCAATCGATACTTTTCTCTGGTATCGAGCTCGATACCAGGATTAGTATTTTATCGATACTGGGCTGCGCTACCGCACAGCCCAGTATCAGAGAACGTGGCTGCGCCGCTCTCAGCGCGGCCATGTTCTCCTCGGCAGCACAGGGGAGAAGGAGGCAGTGTCTCCCTCCCCCTGTGCTGCCGCTGCAACCAATAGAGGGAGAGGGGCGGAGAAGGGGCGGAGCGGGGGGACGGGAGCACTGAGGGGTTTATTGCCTCTGATCGCAGTGCTGGGTTACAGGCAGGTGCCGGCAGCCTGTGTCTTCTGCCTGCATTTATATATGAAACGGTACTCGGCATTGCTGGCCAGTGCTTCCCCCCCCCCCCAGTCCCCTGTATTAAAACATTGGTGGCCAGTGTGGCTCCCCTGTCCCCCCCTTCCTCCCTCCCTCCCCCAAGTAATAAAAGCATTGGTGGCAGTGGCCACA
This sequence comes from Bufotes viridis, assembly GCA_033119425.1. NCBI lineage: Eukaryota > Metazoa > Chordata > Amphibia > Anura > Bufonidae > Bufotes > Bufotes viridis. Next base: position 293,724,331 of record CM065593.1, on the reverse strand, counting down.
GGGTCCCCTCACCTCCTCCTCATTGGTGGCAGTGGCAGTGATCGGAGCCCCAGCAGTGTAATGCTGGGGCTCCGATCGTTACCATGGTAACCAGGGCGCTTCTGAAGTCCTGGCTGCCATAGTCAGCTCCCTGCTGCTGTGTGCACAGAGCATAGGGCAGCAGGGAGAGGGTGAGATCCTATTCACCCTGATAGAGCTGTATCAGGGTGAATAGGATGAAAATGATTCCAGGTTCTAGCCCCTAAGGGGGAAATGGTTAATAAATAAACTGTAAAAGAAAAAAAAAAGTTTCCCAATTTTACATATAAAATATAAACAATAAATAAAATATTACATATCGCTGCCTCTCAAAAGTCCAAACTATTAAAAAATCCACTTTTATGCGGTGAACGCCGTAAAAAAAAAAAATGCACGATTCGCCATTTTCTTTTAGTCGCCATAAAAAAGTAGTATAGGACTGTTGTATTATGAGCCGGCGGTTCCATAAAATGTGGAATGCACGCAGATTTTTTTGGCGTTTTTTTTTTTTTTCCACGTGGTATCGAATGGTATCGAGTATCGCAATACTTTTTTATGGTATCGATACCGAATCAAAATTTTGGTACCGAAAGAACTCTAGGACTCCCATAAATGCAGCACTAGCAGCCAGTGAGTGCGGTACATCTTTTATTTGAGTCATCTACTTCACAATAGTAAGGTGTTCAGCTGCCCACAGCCCCACCGTTCCCGTGCCACTGCCCTTTTCCCATTAGCTTTCAGTCCCTGCTGGCCCAGACGTTAATTGGTGGTCCCGTGACAGCTACAGCCAGAAACTGGCTTCAGCAGACATGTGCTTGAACGGTATGTCGCTAACATATCAGTAACAGTGACTGTACAAGCACATGTGACTGCTGAGGCCAGTGATTGGCAGCGGTCACGGGGCCGCTTCTGGTGTGGTGGTTACTGGAAACAGTCAGGAACCGGGCAGTAGCGTGGGAATGGCGGCCTGTGGACAGGTGAGCGTTTTACTTTTCAACTTGCCACCGATTCTGTCCATTGGAGTTGTCAGCCCCTAAGCTTGACAACCCCTTTAACATGTACAGTAATACTTGAAAGTGTGTGAGCTCTTCAGTATTTTCCATATTTTTGCCTGAATTTTACCTAAAACTATATTAGATTTTTACACAAATCCTAAAGGTAAAGATAACCAAATCAAACAAATGAGTCAAAAAAATGAGACTTGGTCCTCCATTTATTGAGGAAAATGATCCAATATCACATGTCTGTGAGTGGCAAAAGTATGTTACCCTTGGCTTTCATATATCTGGTGGGACCCCATTGTGTAGTAATACCTGCAACTAAATGTTCCCGGTAAGTGTTGATTAGTTCTACATATCGGCTTGGAGGAATTTTAGCCCATTCCTCCATACATGGGCGTAGCTATAGGGGGTGCAGAGGTAGCAGTCGCTACCGGGCCCAGGAGCCTGAGGGGGCCCAAAGACACTTGTCCCGCATAACACGACACGCAAAGCACTAAGGGAAGGGGGCCCAAGCTAAACGCTTGCACCAGGAGCCGTTAGCTACGCCCCTGCCTCCATATAAAACAGCTTCAGCTTGGTTATGTTGGTGGTTATCTCCCATGAACTACTCACTCCAGGTCCTTCCGCATTGCTCCTACTGGATTAATGTCAGGACTATGACGGCCATTCCAACACGTTACCTTCCCTATTCTTTAATCATTCTTTGGTAGAAGTACATATAAGCTTAGGGTCGTTGTCTTGATGCATGACCGACGTTCTCTTGAGATTCAGCTCACAGACAGATGACATTTACCTTTAGAATTTGCTGGTGTAATTTAGAATTCATTGTTCCATCAATGATGGCAAAATGATACAGCAAAACAGGCCCAAACCATGATCTACCACCACCTTGTTTCATAGATGGGATGAGGTTTTTATCCTGGAATGCTGAATTGTACTTTCTCCAAAAATAACACTTCTCATTTAAACTAGATAGTTGTATTTTGCGGGTTTGGGAGTGTTCCTCAGGCTGCCGCAGTCATAGATTACCTTCCTGGTGGCTATCATGGCCCTGTGCTAAAAAGCAGCCAAGGAGCAAGATCTGAGGAGAGTAAATCCCCCTTTGTGGATACTGATTTACGTATCGATTCTGAACTCCTGACTTTAGGGTCACTTAAATAAAAAATAAAAATTCTGTAATATTGTACAGTACCTACTGAATGACCCCATAAACTCCTATTTAAAGGGGTTCTCCAGGCTTGCTCTCTCACCTGATCTGTTATTGGTCAGGTTTCTGAGGAAATTGATACCCAGTAAGGATCATGCACAGATCCAATTCTAGTTAAAGGGATATTCTGGTTGCTAGAAGTTAGAAGTCCTGTGGATAGGGGATAGCTATGAGATCAGTGGGGGTCCTACTGCTGGGAGCCCCACTAATTATGAGAACTGGGGCAACTTTACCCCTTAGAGCCCCTTGAAACAACCAGAGCGACAGGTCAAGCATGCTCACTGACGTTCCATTCATCTCAACGGGAGTCTTGGAGACAGCCAAGTCCAACACTCTGCTATTTCTGGAACTTCCATAGAAATAAATAAAGCGCCAGTTTGCTTGGCCAACCTGCCGCTCTGTTCCTTGGGGGCTCCAAGTGGTACAGGGTCCCAGTTCTCATGATTGGTGGGGGTCCCATTGCCAGGACACCCATCAATCTTATAGTTATCCAATATAACAAAAATCACAGAAAACAAAAAGATAAAAACACCCTGCACGATATAATAAACAAATATGCGGATGTCCCTGGCCACATTTATGAAAAAAATCACAGAAAGAGAAGATAATAATGCACTCATAAATTAGATGCAAACATTATATATAAACTAAGCCCTCATTCTGATATAATAAGGTCTGGGACTCATAGTTAATATATTTTGATCAAAACGCATCTATGCCCACCTACCAGGCGTCAAGGTGGTCTCAGGTCAGGTGGGTTTCTACGCTAAACCTATCTATGCAGTTGTGCATTTATGATCAGGAGCGCAGACCCTCCACATATAGTGTGCTGCTCCTAGTCACCTCTATGTGCATCAGCAACCAATTAGAGGAGGAGCACACACTTTTGCCCCACCTATCTAAGAGGCCATCTTGATTAGTTGGTACATATAGCTGTACTTGCTCCTCCTCTCAATGGTTGCTGATGCACATAGAAGTGACTAGGAGCAGCACACTATATGTGGAGGGTCTGCACTCCTGATCATAAATGCACAACTGCATAGATAGGTTTAGCGTAGGAACCCACCTGACCTGAGACCACCTTGACGCCTGGTAGGTGGGCATAGATGCGTTTTGATCAAAATATATTAACTAAGAGCCTCAGACCTTATTATATCAGAATAAGGGCTTAGTTCATATATAATGTTTGCATCTAATTTATGAGTGCATTATTATCTTCTCTTTCTGTGATTTTTTAGTTATCCAATATACTTCTTTCTACCAATACTTCTGTCATTGCCCGACTTGTAGTGTTGTCATGGGGAACAATTACCTGATATTATACACCTTTTTGGGGGGGGATTTATCAAAACTAGTGTAAAGGAAAAGTGACTTATTTGCCATTTCCAGTTTTCATTTTGATTTTCTAAAGGAGCTTTGAAAAATGAAGGGTGGAATCTGATTGGTTGCTTTGGCAGGTGTAATTACAAGTATGGCATCCCCAATCACTTCTGTGTGAATACTACAGAGCCATCCCATAGAAGTGAATGTGGACGCCATACTTGTAATTACACTGCTCACTACTGCAATTGCTACGGCGAGCGGGTGAACCGAGCAGAGAAGGCAGCACTCGTATGAACGCTGCCTACAACTGATCGGTAGGGGTGCCGTGAGTCGGACCCCTGCCGATCTGATAGTGATGACCTATCCTGAGCGTAGGTTATCACTATGAATAAAGCAGACAACCCCTTTAAGGGCAAACACACATGTCGGGGTCTGAGGTAGAGGTTGCTGCCTGTATTCCTCTTAATGGTTCCAGTCTCGCCTGGACAGTCACATGTATATACAGGAATGTCACTGCTGCACCCTGGTAAAAAAAAGACTCCACCAGTCCTCCACTGCTGCTGTTCTACTACTGCTCCGGTGCCCGCTGCTCTGCCCTTCCTGTCCTGGCTCCACACAGCTGGAAACGCTAGGAAAGGCCGGCTCAGCCAATCACTGGTTGAGGCGGGCCACTGCTGAAATCAGTGATTGGCTGGGTAGTGACTGTGTTGAACAGGGACAGGAAGTGCAGAGCAGTAGAGAGAGAAGCAGTGGCGGGGGAACAGAAGAGGTGAGTTCTCATTCTTTGCTGTTTTTAACAACTTTTGCTCCCCCTTATTTTAAACTTCCCAGAAAACTCCTTTAAAGTGTAACTGTCATATATATTTTTTGCTAATATGTAGGGACAGGGTACACGGTGCTGTGCTGGGAGCTGGCGGGCGTCTGTTAGTTGGGCAATACAGTTATTGTAGATTGAATATGTATTGATGTATAAATAAGTATCTTTACTTTCTTCTTTCTCACTGACCAGCGTGGCCAGAGCTGTCAGTGAGCCCCTGTACCCCCGACACGCTTTGTGATTAACCAGCCTCCGGGAGCGATGCCTGTGTGAGCGGTGAGCGCTCACTACAGTCAGTGCAGGGAGGTAGGGGGAAGCTCCTCTCCTGTATGTAGGGGCAGTTATGGTATATTTCTGTCGCTATGTCCCTATGTACAGTAGAAGAGCTTCCCCCTGCCTCTCTGCATTGCTTACCGCTCACACAGGCATCGCTCTTGGCGGCTGGTTAATCACACAGCGCATCGGGCGTACAGGAGGAGAGCTCACTGACAGCGGTGGCAGCCCTAGTTTTCCACTATAAATCAAGGTTTTCCCAAAATGAAGTATGTTAGAAAAATGTTCCCTATTCCTGTCCCTACACAATAGCAAAATAAAAATAAAAATAAAATAGTTACACTTTAGGTCTGTATCTGTTAGGAGGTTGAAGCTTCCTGTACGCACTGTACTTGAAAGTATATCGTTTTGTTTTCTTTTAATGAAACTGAAGCAACAAGACATTGAAGATGGGGACAAAACAAGAATCACAAAAGGAGCACATTACTCTGGCAACGTAGTCCCGCTGCAGACTGTGCAAAGGAGATAAGGTTGATAAATGTCACCCATCAGCGGTCACTTTCTCAGTTACACTTTAATTGATGAATCATTTATAGACTGTTACTATTTTGAGTTGTATGCGCCTGAGGCGTACAATACTGGGCATTCTGCAAGACCTTTCATACCAAACCATTGGAAAGTTCTACACCCGCAGAGGAAACAAAGAGAAATTGAAAGGCTTGCTTTACTTGTTATGATATTTTTGTTGCATTCATCTGTTTTGAGACATTAGATCTGTACTTTTCTGACATTTTGTTATAGCAACTTTAAAGCTGAAGCTTTAGGCTACATGCACACGACAGTGAAAAAAAACGTCTGTTAAAAACGGACATTTTTAACGGACGTTTTTTTCACTGATGCCTTTCTGAGAGATGGACGTTAAAAATGGACCCATTCAATTGTATGGGGGCAGTCTGTCAGGGAAAAATGGACAAGATAGAGCATGTTCTATTTTTTTAACGTCCGTTTTTCACTGACAGTTAAAAAAACTGCCATGTGAATAACCCCATAGACGACCATTGGTCTTAAAATATATTTCATGGCCGTTAAAAAAATGTACATCACATGTCCGTTTTTCGCTGTCGTGTGCATGTAGCCTTATACAACTTTACCCTATTTCCAAAAAAAAAAAAAATATTTTAATATTATAACATGAAAAGTATTTTATACACTGGACTGATTTGTTAAACCTTCTTATTTTGTTCAAGAATTCAGTCACAATAAATGTTGTTTTACAGGGTAAATGTCGTTTTAGATAACTTTTCTGAATAGTTGCCTTGTGTGTGTACGTGAGGAATCACAATATATCTGGCCGTTTTATGACTTATATCCTGTATTTATTACCAATTTTTCTCTCTACTTGCACCATCTTTAATTGTCAGTTGTCCCTAACTCAAGAGGGGTGAAGACTAGCTGCTGTAAAGTCCCCCATACACAGCAGACAGAAGAGGTCATAATTCCCTGTCTCTCTTTAGTACGCTAACTCTGAGGGTCCGTGCCCACAATAGCCACTGGAACACTTACCCACCCTACTGCTCATTGTTTCTTGCGGCCTGTACCATGTAGTGTTTCACCTCTCTTTCCTGGCATGGCACTTGGACTGGCACTGCTCCGTCCGATCCACACAGACTGAGGCCTACTTCAGTCAAGCTGTGCCTCCCACTGCCCATAGGAGAAGTGCGTGCGCTCCCTATCTGTCTCTTAAAGGGCCACTGTTACACTGACTACTCGTTCTCAACTCCTGTCTGACTGCCAAATTTGAACCTCTGCTGCCTAACCTGACTTTTACCTGATTCCTGGATTTGAACCTGTGCTGTCTGCCTGACTTTTGGTCTGTTACTGGATTGTAAGAACGCCTGTCTTCCTTGACCTCACTTGTCCTTCAATAGGTAGCAGCCTGGTAGCTCCCTGCAATGGAGTCCAGATCCCTGTACAAAGGTTAAGGCTGAAAGCCAGGGGCCAGTGGGGACAACACCCTTATGAGTGACCCCAAAACCAAGTCTGTTCAGTAGCACAGCAGATCCACATTCACTTCCATTACACACAATCAGAAGCATCTACAGCATGGAGGACATTATACGGAAATACTGAGCAGTGTAACTGTGAATCCAGCACAGGTAGCAAAACACTTCAGCTGCTCCCTCCTTCTCCTCACCTGTTCATAGACTTCTATGGGGAGCAGCCATAACTATTTTTTTTTCATTTTTGTATTTTGTAAAAGTACAAACACCTAAAATATTTACCACACAATACATATAAATAAAATATATAAATCTTTATTAATCTTTATTAATACATCCATATCATGATAACAATAAAATAGTGGCACAATGCATATATATCGAGGGCGATAAAAACATACAAAACCACCTCTCTGACGATGCGAGTAACAATGTGAAGTATACAAAAGGATTTCAATAACAAAACTGAGGTACAAAAACCTATCTGGTGGACAACTATACAGGAAGGTACCTTAAAATCAAAAATATATGAAACTGACTAAAAACGTAGGTATAGTAGACATAAGTAGCCCGCCAGAAGGTAACCCGCCACATCATGAACAAGAAAGCAGATTACCGACCAGGGAGGGAGGAAACTCCAACATACGTTTCGCCTTAGCTTCTTCTAGGAGAATAACACTTTACTTTACTTGTTCATGATGTGGGGTCTACATTTTGGCGGCTTACTTATGTCTATACCTACCATTTAGTCGGTTTCATATACTTTTGAATTTAAGGTACCTTCCTGTCCTGTCCGAGACCCCTCACCCCCACTGATCAGCTGTTCTACAAGAGTTCTGGAGCTGAAACTACAGCTCTGTCTATTGTGTGTAGTGGACCAGCTCCGTCTACTACAAACAATGGATGGAGCTGTAGTTCAGACCCGTACAGCAGAGCAGCTCATCAGGGCGATGGGGGGTGGGAGTCTCCTGAGGATAGGCCATTAATACTAATAGACCCCTATAACATACCGGTACCATTTTTATTGCACAGAGAAACGAAAATTAAATTGAGAAATGCTTTTTTCCATTCAACTCAACAAATACATTTTTAAAAGTCTCTCGAAACATCGTGCTATTAAAAAAAATTCAACTCGTCCTCCAAATAACAAGCTTTCTTACAGCTATGTTGACAAAAAATAAAAAAGTTATGGTTCGTTGAGGGTAATAGAAAAAAAAACTAAAATTAGATGCGGAGCCAAGGGGTTGATGTATTTGTGAAATGACCTAATACTGCAATATTCCAAATACGTGAACATCAATAAATCAATTACCGGTAATTTTCCCAGAATAATTTGCTGACAATTGAGTTAAGTCAGGGTTAGATCCCATCATTGAGCAAGTGTTGAAGTGTGGCATCCAACTGTAGACACCTCCATAGGCCTTCACAGAGTCGGCCAATATGCGGAGGCCAATGCAACCACCACATGCTGCCATAGCCGACTTGTATCTAACTACAGCTTGACATGGGAAACCTGTCGTGTGCTGCGGTGTCGGCAACATGTCTGTACTTCAACGCCACAGGTCTCCTGCGGGAATAGTTTCTGTAGTATGTTTTACTGGAGATCTTTCCTTTACCTTATAATAACTAATACAGGAAATGTAACGCTCTCTGTACTATGCAGGAGCCTTCATCACAGTAGGGGTGGCGTTTGGTCATACAAATATGTTGCAGATTTCTGATTGGGGAGGATCCGACCACTGGGGTCCCCACTGATTACTAAAGCGACGGCCCATGTTACCATGTCTGAATGGAGCTACTGGAGATAGCTGAGCGCTTGTATCCGCCAACTCCAGGAGCCCCATAGAGTTGAATGGAGCGGCTGACACCTATCCATAACTGCACTCCATTCAAACATGGTAACATGGGCCCTCGCTCTAGTAATCGGTGGGGGTCCCATTGGTTGGATCCCCCCCAGTCAGACATTTATCCCCTATATATCCCCCTATAGAATAGAGGATACGTTACTGTCACGGGATAACACCTTTAAAACATCAAAAGAACAGAAACTGCTAAAAACTGCAAAGAGTAAAGTACATTGCTTTGGTGCTGCTTCCCTAGTGCAGGGAGCACAGTAATAAAGCAGTGCAAGGATCAAAGGGGTCCGAGCAGTCAGACCCCCACCAATCAGAAAGTGATGGCATACGCTATTGATGGGAAGAACCCTTTAAGAGCAGGGTAGGACTTTAGGAAAGGCCATCAGTATTACATCAGTGGGCACTGCTGCAGATCAGCTGTTTTGCAGTCTCTTCATTGCTTACGTTGGATCTTACACTGGTTTGGGCTGCAGTCATCATAGTATTCGTAGTGGTTATACTTTGTATAGTTTTAAGTAAATTACACAAAGCTACAATACCAAGCACAGCCATTACAGAAAGAGAAGAAGCTGCAGCACCACAGACTCTTTAAACAGCCGGTCTGCAGGGGTGCTGAGATATGCATCCCTACCGATTCAATATTGACGGACTATCTTAGGTTTAAAGGGGTTGTCCACCTGAGGGTGGCCTTTCAGCCAGACAGTCCCCTTGTCACCAGGGCTGTGGAGGAAAGCAAGCTTACCTGCTCCATGACATGTGACCCAGTGACGTGGCTCATAGGGGACTCGTCACTGCTGTGGCCAGTCATTGGCTCCAGCTACACATGTGACCCCATTCAAACTGGATCTTGATGAGTGGGACCAGAGCATGGCACCGAAGGACCGAAGGAGCCAAAACCCATTGCTGGGGAGCCGGTAAGTATAGTTCCATCTGCAGGTCCGGTGGCGTGAAGGGGTCTGGATGAAAGGCCCCCTGAGGGTGGACATTTACTTTAAAGAACTGGATAACCCCCTTTAATAAAGGAACTAATAAAAATGTGACCTTTCACACCTATAGAAAACATTTAACCTTTGATCTTGCTGTTGCAGGCTGGGAAACTATTCCCCACTGGAGAGAGAGCAGAAAGCTGTTTAGCTGAAAATTACCCTAGGGTAAGAAAAAAAAAATCATATTTTTTTTTGTATTGAACCTTTTCTACCCACCTTTTCTCATAGTGCAGACCTTTATAGCCTAAAAAGGAGCTGAGTTCCATCACCTGGCTGAGAGCTATATAGGAAACCTGTTCTGGACAGGAAGGGAATGAGGAGCCCCACTACCAACCTGCTCATCATTCCATAAAAATCCAGGCCAGATAACACCATTAACCAAAGTCCTCAGCAAACAATGTTTTGCTAAGGCCTCATGCACTCGACCGTAAGTCCATCTCAAAATGTGATGGGTGCCGCAAGCAATTAATTCTTTACTCAGCAATACAGTCTTCAATGCCATAAACAGGCTTTAACTTACTGTCTGAATTTTGTGCACAGTCTTGGTGGTGCTAGACCTTCTATGGGTTTCTGTTTTTCTTTCCCTTAGGGATATTCTCTGAGTCTCTCAGTTAAATAGTTTTCTGGCACTTGTTCAATCTCAGGAGTGGTGTCTCCTGGATGAGGGGTAGCTTCTCTCAGCTAACAACATCTAAATAACCAGGGGTGTTCTAAGTCCATCCACCGGGTAACCTAAGTCTGACAGTGTTAACTATATATTGCATTGCCATTAGGTATACATAGTGCACAAAGAAAGTACCTTAATAACAAATCACAACATTTGACTGTGTAACATTAAACTAACTATTTGCAGTGTTCCTCTGGGGCACTGCACAGATGGCACTGCATTTCATGGTGACAGGTTTTCTTAAACCAAGCATCTGCAGATTTCTATCCTAGTAAAAATGGCCTATTAATCCAAACAGTAACTATCATTTTTTTTGTATCTATTACCTACTATTTAGGGTCCATTCACATGTCCGCAAAATGGGTCTGGATCCATTCCACAATGTTGCGGAACTGATCCGGACCCATTCATTTTCAATGGGACTGCAAAAGATTCGGACAGCACACAATGTGCATTCTGCATCCGCAACTCTGTTCCGCAAAAAATAGATAATGTCCTATTCTTGTCCGCAGACACGGACAAAAAAGGCATTTCTATTAAAGTGCCGACCATGTGCGGTCCGCAAAATGTGGAACACACATGGCTGGTGTCCCTGTTTTCTGCAAGACACTTGCGGACGTGTAAATGCACCGTAAAAGATATGTCCTCTCTATGTAAAGCATTTGGGAGCTATTTAAATGTGATAACTGAAAATGTAACTATTATACCCATTATACACACTATTCCCATAGTGTTGTCAACTAGTCTTCTTGTCCAATCCCAGCCTACAACTGTCCATAGCGATGTATGTTCCATTTCATACCAGTTCTGCTCCCTTACAGTCCTGCAATCAATGAACAGAGGCACCTCTTTGCCATCGAAAGCCAACATTCGACTCAGTTTCATAGGGGAATGTCTGCAATGTAGACTGGATAATACTGCCCTGTACTGCATTCGTGGACATGTATTAGTTCAGGTTTTTGCAGAGAATGTAAAATAAAAAACATGATGCAACTTTGCAGATATGTGTATCTTTAACAACACTCTGAGTGTTACTATGTGCATAAGACAGCTTTCTGTAACATACAGAGACAGGCTTCTCAGCCTGCCTCTTCTTTCTCTACCCAAGCCTCTGCCTGACGATATGTATCCTACAATATTTATGAGCTGACCCTGGCTATCTGACTTACTGCCAAGGAAAGTGCAGGGATGATGGAAATAAGCAGAACTGCCAACAATCAGTGCTGGCTGCAAGTTGGATAAGCAGGGACATGTCAGAAATATCATAGGGCACATGTAGGGAGTCAGAGGCTAGGGTAAGGAGAGTTACACATAGCCATCATCAACGTACAGTATACACTCAATGCACGCTCTCCTTAGCAATTCAAGAATGTTGCTAAGCAGACACTTTACTGGCCACGTTCTTATACAAAAAATACACACATTTCCCTAATAAGGTAGATTACAAAAATAATTTGAATCTCTGTCCATGCACAATCTAAGAAAGTGAAATAACAGTTACATTTTAAGCCCATTAAAGGGGTTTTACCATTTACACCATTTATCATGTTCCTCAAGACAATGGGTAATGGGTAATAAATGTATGATCTATTGGGGTTAGAGATGAGCGAACTTCTATTTTTAGTTCGGTGACGTCACCGTCATATGATCAGTGCAGGGGGCGTGGCTCAGTACTAGATTGGATAAGAGGTGATCCAGTGCTGAGCCACGCCCCCTGCACTGATCACATGATGGTGACGTCACCCCAGGTCCTTAGGGTTGTCCAAGGTTCGGGTTCATTGAAGCATCCCCTTATGGATTCCAAATGCCGTTATGGTCCGCGGTAGCGGAATCCATAACGGGATGCTACGATAACTCGAAACCGAACTTTGGACGCTGAACTAAAAATAGAAGTTCGCTCATCTCTAATTGGGGTCCATCCGCTAATACCCCACAGTCCTGAAAACAGAAGTGCACAAGTTTTCTTTGTGAATGGAGTAACCACCACTCCATTAACTTCTATTGGATTGACGGAAATAGCGGAACACTGTAGTGGCAGTTCCATAAGTATTAAACGGAGCAGTCATCTAGATAGGTGATAAGAGTTGCATTGATTTGGTTGTTATTGGCATTTAAGCATTGTCGTGTTTTTACTAGATCACATAGAGATGCTGTTAAATTTGTTTTTAGCCTGCTACTCCTCCTGTTGTGCAGAAGTTTCTTAATTCAAGACGCCCCAATACAGGTGTGCGAACTGTTTTCTATGGCAAAGCCAATGACCCTAAGAAGGAAAACTATATTATTCATGGTGTGAGCACCCGCCCTTCATTAAGTGTAAGTAGCTTGATGGTATTTGTAAATCTGAATTAGCACAGTACAATGGAACCACAAATTTCATGCATTTTGCTTTTCACACATATGTTTTTTGCCTTATGCAAGAAAAGGATTGTCTTAATATTCTATTTGAATCTTACATCGTGAATTTTGTATGCATCGTGGTTACATTTGTCGTAAGATTTTGTCTGCTTTTTCATAACTTAGGCTGGTTCCCTAATAAATGTGCCATTAAAAACTTTGTTCCAACAAAAATTACTGGAGAAGAAAGAATCTCTATATTCTAGTGCCAGGAGAACGCCTCTTGGGAAATCTCATGATCAAGCAGCAGCGTTCCCAGCTGATATCAACTTCAATGAATCTACATTTGGGCGAAAATATCAACGCAGTTAGTAAACAGTTCTATTCAGTTTTGTAATTTTATCGAGGAGATTATATTATGTTTTTTATATCTTTCTGATTAAATTATACCTTTCTTTTGGTTGATGTGAAACAATTTACTGCTCATTTGCTGAGGATGCATGGTATTATGAGTGAAGTTGTAAAAACACTCAAAACGAATTAAATTTCTTCTAGTTGTTTAAACCATTCAAACAGAAAGAAAAAAAATCTACATTAAAGTAGCTATCCAAAAATTAAAATAAAATGACTGAAAATACTTAAATATTACTTTATTAGAAATATATTCCCAAATAACTTTTATTAGTTTTAATGGCTCCCTGAATGTAGATATTGTCTAATATAAAGGGGGGAGGGAATATTATTATTATATCAATAAAGGACCAGTGTTAAATCTATATATTTTATTTCCCTGATGATTGCTCCCTAGACAAAACAAGCCATTATAGCTAATGAAAAGTATTTGGGAATATATTTCTAATAAAGTAAAATTAAGTTTTTCAGTAGTTTTAATTTATGAGTTCATGGACAACCCCTATAGAAAAAGAAAACACTCAGAAAAACAGGACATTATATAGTGTTATAGGCAATAGCAAATGTGGATGTATAAGCATTTAACAGCCGTTTACAGTGTCTGTATAGATATAATACTAGTCCTTTATTGATATAATAATTTTCCTGCTCTTTTTATAGTATAAAATATCTACATTTACAATAATTTTTATTATATTAGTTTACATATTGCCAAAATATTCTGCAGCACTGTACAGAAGTACCCACATCAGTCCTCATTGGTGCCCACAATCGAAATGCCATATTAACCATCAGTATGTTTTTGTAGTGTGGGAGGAGAAGGGAATACCCAGAGGAAACTCACACAAATATGAGCAGAACATACAAACTTCATGCAGATGTTGCCGTTGGTTGGATTTAAACCCAGAACGGCAAGGCAGACGTTCTAGAGTTCTGCTGATTACTATTAGAAGCTGTCAACAAGCTACAAAAATCTAATAACTTTTTGTTGCCCATCATGGATTTTTTCCTTCTACAATTGTTTTTTTTTTTCATTAGCCCTCCTTACCCCCCTCCACAAAAAAAAAAAAAAATGATAATAATAATAAAAGTTGATTGATGATGTCAATGGGAAAATGTTCTTACTCTGAAAATACAATGATGAAAAAATAAGTGAAAAAATGCTGCATCCTGAAGGCCAGGTTGTCTTTAAAGGTATTTTCTGGGAATAGAGAAGGCCCCGAGCCTGCATTACCTCCTGAAAGATTGATACCTGCCTGTTCGGCGCCACTCCAATCCTGTACACAAGCTCTCTTTCCTCCATCTTCCTATCCACAGCTTGTTTTCTTCTGGCTGGGGCATGAACTTGGCCTTGTGTGCACTGCAGAAATTAGATGTCACCGGTGAAGCCAGTCTTTGGCTACAGAAGCACACATGGCTATGTCCAAGCCCTAGCCAGAATAAGAAGATAAGCTGAGGACCAGAAGATGTAGGAACGGGAACCAGCATGCAGGACTGGAGTGGCGAGGAGCAGTTTAGTATGAGTATTTCAGCAGGTGACGCAGGTTGGGAGCCTCTCCTTGATAGTTACTATTCCCAAAAAAACAGGTACACCTACAGTATCTCACAAAAGTGAGTACATCCCTCACATTTTTGTAAATATTTTATCTTTTCATGGGACAACAGTGTAAATTTGGTGTGCCTTAAAAATAACTCAACACACAGCCATTAATGTCTAAACCACTGGCAACAAAGGTAAGTACGCCCCTAAGTTAAAAAGGCCAAATTGTGCACAAAGTGTCAATATTTTATGTGGCCATTATTATTTTCCAGCACTGCCTAAACTCTCTTGGGCATGGAGTTTACTAGAACTTCACAGGTTGCCAGTGGAATCCTCTTACACTCCTTCATGGCGACATCAAGAGACCTTGCGCTCCTCCACCTTCCATTTGAGGATGCCCCATGATGCTCAATAAGGTTTAGATTTGGAGACATGCTTGGCCAGTCCAGCACCTTTGCCCTCATTTTTTTTTTTTTGAAAGGCAGTGATCATCTTGGAGGGGTGTTTGGGGTCGTTATCATGCTGGAATACTGCCCTGTGGCCCAGTTTCTGGAGGGAAGAGATCATGCTCTGCTTCAGTATGTCACAGTAAATGTTGGCATTCGTGGTTTCCATAATTAACTGTAGCTCCCCACAGCCGGCAGCACTCATGCACCATCTTAACCAAATAAGTTTATCTTGGTCTCATCAGACCACAGGACACGGTTCCAGTAATCCATGTCCTTAGTCTGCTTGTCTTTGGCAAACTTTATGCGGGCTTTCTTGTGCATCATCTTTAGAGGAGGCTTTCTTCTGGGACAGCAGCCATGCAGACCAATTTGGTGCAGTGTGTGGCGTATGGTCTGAGCACTGACAGGCTGACCCCCCCCCACCCCTTTAACCTCTGCAGCAATGCTTGGAGCACTTATACATCTATTTTGAAAAGACAACCTCTGGATATGATGCTGAGAACGGGCACTCAGCTTCTTTGGTCAACCATGGTGAGGCCTGTTCTGAGTGGAACCTATCTTGTTAAACAGCTGTATGGTCTTGGCCACTGTGCTGCAGCTTAGTTTCACGGTGTTGGCAATCTTCTTATATCCTAGGCCATCTTTATGTAGAGCAACAATTCTTTTTTTTAAGGTCCTTAGAGAGTTTTTTGCCATGAGGTGACATGTTGAACTTCCAGTGACCATGTTGAATTTCCAGTGACCAAAAAGCCATAACGCTTTCATATTCTCATCATTGACATCACTGATCAACTTACATTATTATTTTCATTTTAAAGGGCTTCTGTCACCCCCACCTATGCAATTTCCAGTAGCTGACATTAGCTACTTGCTAATGTCAGCTGAGTTCAAACATATGTTTCATACCTTTGAGTTTTCTATCTTCTAAAAATCGTACTTTTATTATATGCAAATTGTCTTCGCTACCAGCAAGTTGGGCGGATACTTGCTGGTAGCCGCCGCATTCTCATGCTCTGGGAACACCCCCTCTGCTCTTGATAGACAGGGCCAGCGCGCTCTCCTCCTTCCGCTGGCCCTGTCTGCAGCCGAAATCCCGCACATGCGCCGTAACGGTCTTCAGTTGGCGCAGGCGCTTGGCTGCTTCTTCTCTCAGAGTGCCTGTGCCGACTGTAGACCGATACGGCGCAGGCGCGGGATTTCGGCTGCAGACAGGGCCAGCGGGAGGAGGAGAGCACGCTGGCCCTGTCTATCAAGAGCAGAGGGGGCGTTCCCAGAGCATGAGAATGCGGTGGCTACCAGCAAGTATCCGCCCAACTTGCTGGTAGCGAAGACAATTTGCATATAATAAAAGTACAATTTTTAGAAGATAGAAAACTCAAATAAAGGTATGAAACATATGTTTGAACTCAGCTGACATTAGCAAGTAGCTAATCTCAGCTGCTGGAAATTGCATAAGTGGGGGTGACAGAAGCCCTTTAAATATTCTCTGACAACCCCTATAAAGGGGTTAATGTTTATTATTACAATAGCTGATAATATTTACTATATGTTTTAGTTTATAACACACTCATTACAACATGAGGGAGGAAATGTTTCCGAACACAAGTTTACCAGTTCAACAAATTATTTTCAAGATTAGGAGCTCAATGTGTTGCTGTTTTTTTTTACAGAGATGTGATTATATAGCCAGGATTAATGTGTAAGGCCTTGTTCACATTTCCACATCACAGATCACAGTAGTGCATGTCCCCATGATTTTTTTACTGACCCATGGTCAGTAAAAAAATGCTGAAAAGTGAACAGACACATTTAAACCAATGGGCACGTGTGCTGTCCCCAGAAAATGCAGACAGCACACGTCAATGAAAAACGGAAATGTGAACGAGGCCTAATGCTTATTTTGCCTCTCCTTTGAAGTGTAATAACGAGGAATACGCCATTTATTAATAACAGAAACTCTTTCCCTTGTTTTCCATTAAGGTTTATCAGCAGGTGTTCTTATAAATCCCCCTAGAAGCTTGCGAGAAATAGAGGAAGACTCGTGCAGAGGACATGATCTGTATGTGGTTACACATAACGATTATGACGTTGGTGAGTACATAATATATTTCACAACTAGAGCTTTAACTGAACTGAAAACTTACAGCATGTCGAAACTAGCAAAAAGAGCAAACACATGATCAAAAGGCAGTGTATTATCAAAACATGACTGGCATATTATTTGAATGAGATGTTTTTATACATTTTAACCCCTTAAGGACACGGCCCTATTTCACCTTAAGGACCAGGCCATTTTTTGGAAATCTGACCAGTGTCACTTTATGTGGTGATAACTTTAAAACGCTTTTACTTATCCAGGCCATTCTGAGATTGTTTTTTCGTCACATATTGTATTTCATGACAGTGGTAAAATAAAGTCGAAAAATTTCATTTTTATTTATAAAAAAATACCAAATTTACCAAAAATTTTGAAAAATTTACAATTTTCCAAGTTTCAATTTCTCTACTTCTAGAATACATAGTAATACTGCCAAAAAAAGTTATTGATTTACATTCCCCATATGTCTACTCCATGTATCGATTATTTTGGGAATGCCATTTCATTTTTGGGGACATTACAAGGCTTAGAAGTTTAGAAGCAAATCTTGACATTTTTCAGAAATTTTCAAAAACCCACTTTTTAGGGACCAGTTCAGGTCTGAAGTCACTTTGCGAGGCTTACATAATAGAAACCACCCAAAAATGACCCCATTCTAGAAACTACACCCCTGAAGGTACTCAAAACTGATTTTACAAACGTCATTAACCCTTTAGGTTTTCCACAAGAGTTAATGGCAAATAAAGATAAAATTTCTGAATTTCGATTTTTGGGAAAATTTTTGATTTTAATCCATTTTTTCCAGTAACAAAGCAAGGGTTAACAGCCAAACAAAAGTCAATATTTATTGCCCTGATTCTGTAGTTTGCATGAACACCCCATATGTGGTCGTAAACTGCTGTATGGCCAAACGGCAGGGCACAGAAGTAAGGGAACGCCATATGGTTTTTGGAAGGCGGATTTTGCTGGACTGGATTTTTGACACCATGTCCCATTTGAAGCCCCCGATGCACCCCTAGAATAGAAACTCCATAAAAGTGACTCCATCTAAGAAACTACACTCCTCAATGTATTCAAAACTAGTTTTACAAACTTTGTTAACCCTTTAGGTGTTCCACAAGAGTTATTGGCAAATGGAGATGAAATTTCAGAATTTCAATTTTTGTTACCTTGCCTCAAAAAAGTGTAATATAGAGCAACCAAAAATCATATTTACCCTAAAATAGTACCAACAAAACTGACACCTTATCCCGTAGTTTCAAAAATGGGGTCACTTTTTTGGAGTTTCTACTGTAGGGGTGCATCGGGGGCTTCAAATGGGACATAGTCTCAAAAAACAGTCCAGCAAAATCCGCCTTCCAAAACCATATGGCGTTCCCTTCCTTCTGTGCCCTGCCGTTTGGCCATACAGCAGTTTACAACCACATATGGGGTGTTTCTGCAAACTACAGAATCAGGGCAATAAATATTGAGTTTTGTTTGGCTGTTAACCCTTGCTTTGTTACTGGAAAAATGGATTAAAATGGATAATTTGCAAAAAAATAGCTGTTTTGGGACAGTTTTGTATTTTTGTTATTTACATCGTTGAACTGACAGGTTAGATTGTGTGCTATTTCTATAGAGCAGGTTGTTACTGACGCGACAATACCAAATATGACTACTTTTTGGGGTTTTTTGTTTCAGTTTTACATAATAAAGCATTTTTGAAAAAATGATTTTTTAGTGTCTCCACATTCTGAAAGCCATAGTTTTTTTTTTTTTTTTTGCGATTGTCCTATGTAGGGGCTCATTTTTTGTGGGATGAGATGGCGGTTTGAATGGTACTATCTTGGGGTGCATATGACTTTTTGATCACTTGCTATTACACTTTTTGTGATGTAAGGTGACAAAAATGACTTTTTTACAACGTTTTTATTTTTTATGTTTACGGCGTTCACCTGAGGGGTTAGGTCATGTGATATTTTTATAGAGCAGGTCGTTACTGAACGCGACGATACCCAATATGTATACTTTTTTTATTTATTTTGGTGTTACACAATAATATCCTTTTGAAACAAAAAACATGTTTTAGTGTCTCCATAGTCTGAGAGCCATATTTTTTTCAGTTTTTAGGCGATCGTCTCAGGTTGGGTATAATTTTTGCGGGATGAGGTGGCGGTTAGATTGGCACTATTTGGGTGGTCATATGACTTTTTGATCGCTTGCTATTACACTTTTTGTGATGTAAGGTGACAAAAAATGGCTTTTGACAAAGTTTTTTTTTTTTTTTTTACAGTGTTTACTTGAGGGGTTAGGTCATGTGATATTTTTATAGAGCAGATTCTTACGGACGTGGAGATACCCAATATGTCTACTTTTTTAAAATTTTTACATTTAACACTAAAAGCATTTTTGAAACAAAAAAATCATGTTTTAGTCTGAGAGGCATAGTTTTTTATTTTTTGGGCAATTGTTTTATGAAGGGGCTCATTTTTTGTGGGATGAGATGGCGGTTAGATTGGTACTATTTTGGGAGGCATACGCCTTTTGATCGCTTTGTATTACACTTTTAGTGATGTAAGGTGCCCAAAAATGACTTATTTACACCATTTTTGGGTTTTTTTTATGGCGTTCACCTGAGGGGTTCAGTCATGTGATATTTTTATAGAGCTGTTTTTTACGGACGCGGCGATACCTAATATGTGTAGTGTATTTGATTTTTTTACTTTTTATTCAGTGATTTGTGTTTTTTTATTTTTACTTTTTTTCACTTTTTACATTTTTTTGACCCAGACCCACTTGGTTCTTGTAGATCCAGTGGATCTGGTGTCTATAATACAGTACAGTACACTATATAGTGTACTGCACTGTATTTTTACTTTTCACAGTCTGGTCAGACTTCTGCCTTTAGCAGAAGTCTGACCAGAGTTACTATACCATGGCAAGCAGGACGCTCTGAAAGCGTCCTGCTGCCATGGTAACTCATCACCCACTGCCATTAGAGAGCAGTGGGTGATGGATAGGGAGGAGGAGCTCCTCCCTCTGCGATCCCATCCTGGGGGCTGCATAGGCACAGCAGCCCCCGATGGGAGAGGGAGGGAGCTCCTCCCTGTTAACACTCTTCCATACCGCGGTCTGTCCGACCGCGGTAAGGAAGGTTAAACGGCTGGCATCTGCAGCACAGATGCCAGTTGCTTTCTATCAGAGTGCCAGCAATGTGCTGGCACTCTGATAGAACCACTAGACACCAGGGAATTATTACAAGGGAGGCGGGCGGGGGATCGCTATTGCGATCCCGCCTGCCGCACCGCCCGCCTCCCGCACCGCCTACCGCCGCCAGCCACTCCCTGCACCCCGCCGCCATAACAAGATCGGGGATGCAGGGGGTTAATATGATTATCTTTGGGGCATTAACTCTCTGATCCCCGCGGTCACAGACCGCGGGATCAGAGATCTTAAATCGCTGCAAACCGCAGGTCTGAATTGACCTGCGGTTTGCAGCGATCGCCGATACGGGGGGTCACATGACCCCTCGGCATTAGAACATGGTTCCTGCTGATCTACATCAGCAGGAACCATGTTGCTACGGCGCCCACATCGGGCGCAGTAGCAGTTTAAACACAGGGCGTACAGGTACGCCCTGTGTCCTTAAGGACTCGGACATTAGGGCGTACCTGTACGCCCTGTGTCCTTAAGAGGTTAAACATTATGAACATAAATATATAAACATAGATATATGTATATATATTTTTATATGACTGCCAGAACTGCACCCTCTTCAAAACTTGCCTGCATATCGTCTCGTGCAGTGTAATTACAACAACTGTGTCTGCCCATTCAAATGTATGGGATCAGCAATTCTAATTACCCTGCACTGATGCTATGGTGGCAGCGAAATGTAGCTAAGCTTTCAAGTGGACGCAGCGCATTTACTAGCGCCACAACCCCTTCCAACAACCGATTAGTGGGTATGCCGGCAGTTAGGCCCTCACCGATCTTATCTTGATGACCTATTCTGAAAATATGTAACTAATATTATGCCACTGCACAACCCCTTTAAAGAACCACTGTACTGTCACGCTATTTCATTTCATTTACTGGAGAATGATGTAACTAGCAAATATCCACCTGAAAAAAAAAAGCTCTAATGTCATGGCCACTAGTGGTCTCACTTCCACCTTAGTTGTAATCCACTGCCTGTTGTCAGGCAAGATCCATCTCTGGTAACGGAGACTGAGAAGATGGCTGAGAGGAATTGAGGGATCTGCTTTTTAACATTACAGTAGCATCCTGCTTTTCTGTAAGTCAAACGAAATAATAGCTTATCTCAAGGAGACCAGCTACAGAAAACACAGCAGAGCCTCATTTAAGAGTCTCAAAACAGCAATCCAAAGTGCAAAGCTCCCTGGGAAACAGTGATATGCAAAATAAATGTGGAGCCCCAGTATTGGGTCTACAACACAATGAAAGCCAGATATCCCTCAAAGGAAGGAAAACCGAGCAAAGGGGTATCTCCATTACAGAGATCACCAAATCCACCATATTAAGTGGCCCCTATGTCAAGATCCCGCTTTTTTACAAGCTTTAAGCATATGACGGGGAAAACCTATGCCAGTTATCCATCCACAGACAGTTGTTTGTCCCTCATCAGTGTGGAGTAGGATTCTGGCTAACTGGGAGCAATGAGAAACCAATACAATGTCCCAATCGTTCAAGCAACCCACACATGCAAATGCAAACAACACCAATAAAGCTGTATGGGTCATACCATAACAATAACTCCAAACAAGGATTATATATAGTAGTATCACAATATTTTATTAAACAAAAAATAACATGGAGTACATGATTGACATAGCACAGGACTCACATGATTAAAAACATTTAAAATTTATACTGTACTGGTGATATAGGGTAGGCGCACAAATTCATATTAGTAAATAAAGTGCAAAGTGCAAAAAGATGACCATAATATTCGGTAGTATAGGGGTAAGCAGGTCAAATATCCAAAAGTTTTTTAAAGGACTATTAGGTAGAAGACCATGTGCATGTAAAACATGGTATCTATTATTTCTAAGTCACAGAAATGAGTATAATATTAAATAATGAAAAGACGCATACTAACCACACCAAAAGAGGCGCCAACCAATATACCACCAGCACAAGCCCCTGACGCGTGCTTCGCGTTAGCTTTCTCAAAGGGGTAATACACACTTGTGACAGATGTGGCCATATATACTGCTTAACAAACAAGGATTGGCTAGTAAAGCTAAACATAACGCCCCTAATCACTCTTAAATTTAAAACAAGTGTCGAAGGCTACCATCTGCCCATTAGTCTATATCAGCCACAGTTCATTACCTGGCGCACACGATCCGCCATGACCGCCATGGACGCAGGCGGCACCACCGTCAGTTCGCGCGAGCGGCCACGTGATAATCACATGACCGATATCGCCACGGAGTGAGGGGCGCGGCCAGCATCCAGGCCCATGCGCTGAACGTGCGCGCTCCACTGCGGCCATATTGAATGTGGGCAAGTAGATGGGCAAGAAAAAAGGACAGTATTCAATGGCAAAATCAGCCATAACCGCCATAAGTGTAAGCGGCAACCACCATTGGTCAACGGGAGACCAACCGTGCAAAGGTCACATGCTGGGTGTCATCTCAAAGCAAGGGGGCGCGGCCGACAATCAAACGCATGCGCGCCCCTACAGCCATATTTGATGAGGGTAAATGAAATGACAATAAAAAGAGAGAAACCCAGCATCTAAAGGCATAAAACATAAATGACAAAAAGCATCTCTATTGTTCCAAGGTAAATAGAATGGCAATAGAAAAAGGAATAACATCTGTTAGCATAAAGCACATGAATGATCTAAGAAGCATATCCATTGTTTCTAGATGACATCCATTGCTGGACAAGACCTCAATTGGCATATATATAGTATCAGATTACTTAACCTAAAAAAGTAAATGCACCACAACCTAAATGATATAAGTACAGACTATAAGTACTTGCATAAAAGAAAAAACTATACATGATTAAATAACATAAAGGGAAAGTGGGAGGGGGGAAAGAAAACAAGGATAGTGTTGAGGTGAATCTAGTGAAAATTATATGTGAACACACATGCACTACAAAATAAGTACACAAAGAAGAAAGTGCAAATGAAAATGTGATGTGATAGTGAATCAAAAATAGTGATTAGTGTTAGTGACCAAAATCAACTAAGATGATACATGATATAAATAAAACATTCATAATATATAGAATAAAAAAGAAAGTGAATAATTAAACACATAATTATATTATTATACTGATTCTTTGTCAATACCAACCTATGATCGATGGGTGGACTAAACCACAAAAGTGCAAAGTGCAATTTAACCAAAATCATTAATGACAAGTTACGCCATCCCAAATATATGATCCAGTCCCAGCAATAATAGATAGAACTATATTAAGCCATAGGCCCATTCACCATACCTTACATACACAATAGGTCATTCACTAACATACTTATGCACGGCTTGATTGTACTACCCTAATGCCCTATTGGGGGACCAATTAAACCCATTAAATACTAGCCCCAAAAAGAGGGAGGAGGAGGAAGGATGGCACCAATATTACATACTGCCATAAGCATATATAGACCACATGCGTCACTGCATAAACAACATAAATTCTATGAGGATAAGGAGGCACCGAGAAGCATACACGGCCAGCTTTACAAGAAAGATGCCAAGGGAATTTTATCATTCAGACCACAAGGTGTTTGTGTCCGAAGTTTGACAATCCATTTACTCTCCACTTGTTCGAGTCGCTTGAACAAATCACCACCTCTTGAACCAAGAATTACCCGATCTATACCACGAAACTTCAAATCCTGCCATTTATTGTCGTGTTTTAGTCGAAAATGTCTTGCAACCGGTTTTAGTTTCCTAATCTTTTCACGATCAAGGGAATCAATCTTAGCAGCTGCTCGTATGTCACTTTGGTGCTCCTGTATCCGAGTACGGAATTCACGTGTGGTCATTCCAATGTAAATCTGTCCACATGGACAGGTTGCATAGTAGATAATGCCAGAAGTGCTGCAGTTAATAAAATGGACTATCTTGTATTCCTGATGACCAGAAGAGTCAACAAAAATATTAGTTCGAACCACCACTTTGCATGCACTGCAATGACCACAGGAATAGAACCCCATCTGGGTCCTTTTGACATAGAGAGAAAATTCCTTGGTTTAGGTGGAATGTAATGACTGGAGACCAAAATATCCCCCAGATTTTTGCTGCGCTTGGCAACAAAAGCCGGAGTAGGAGTAATAATACGTTCCAAGACATGATCCGACTGTAACACCGGCCAAAATTTTGAGAATATTTTCCTCATATTTTTCCATTGGGGATTATAGTTAGTAATCATACGGACCGTCGAAGTGGTTACAGATATATCACGATGTTTAGGTATAAGTAGAGAATGTCTAGAAGTACTTTTCGCCCTTTGGTATCCCTGTTGGATGTCCGTTTGATGGTAATGTCGCTGTTCAAATCGTTGTTTCAAGAGAATTGATTCATTTTCAAAATCCGTATGGGTGGTACAGAGTCTTCGTGCCCGCAAAAACTGACCAATTGGTATAGATCTTTTCTGGTGTCTAGGGTGAAAAGAGGAGGCATGAAGCAAGGAATTAACAGCAGTTTCCTTCCGATGTACCTTGGTCTGTAGCATTCCCTCTCCTGAAACCCCAATATGAATATCCAAAAATGTCATCTGTTTCTGAGATATTTGATGTGTTAATTTGATATTCCACTCATTTACATTGAGCTGTTCCAGAAAGATATGTAACGCTGCCTCTGACCCCTGCCATATAAAGAGAACATCATCGATGAAGCGCATCCAGGATATGACCTGGCCTGCAGCTTCATCCATGGATCTCTGGACAAGTTCTCGTTCCCAGAACCCCAAAAGAGGTTGGCATATGAGGGCGCACAAGTCGCCCCCATTGCCACACCCGTAATTGCAAGTAATGGCAGTCCTTGAATAGAAAGGAATTGTGTGTTAGAATGAATTCCAACAACACAATAAGTAATTCAACCAGTTCAGGTGCAAGATTGCGGGTTTCTAAATAGAAACGTGCCGCCCTTATCCCCAAATCATGCTGAATGCATGTGTACAAAGACTTCGACATCACATGATACTAAAAACATATCATGTTCCATCTGTATGTTGTCAAGATGTTTGAGAACATCTGTCGAGTCACGTACAAAAGAGGGAAGACTCTCTACACATGGTTTTAAGTAGAAGTCTAAAAAGCGACAAATAGGTTCACATAAGCCACCACATCCCGAGACAATCGGTCTTCCCGGTGGTTTTATTAAAGATTTATGCACTTTTGGCAATAAGTACAATGTAGGTATGATGGGATGTTTTACCACCAATCCATCGAATACAGATTTGGTAATAATATTGCTATCCAGAGCTTGGGTCAGAATCTGTTCAATCTGGATTTTGAAATTAGCAATTGGATTGGAGGATAATCTCTTGTAACATTTTGTATCACGAAGTTGTCTGTGTGCTTCGGCCTCATACATATTCATCGGCCATATCACCACATTACCCCCCTTGTCCGCCGGTTTGAACACGACATCGCGCATATTGCGCAATTGTCGTAGCGCAATACGTTGTTCACGATTAAGATTATCATATGGACGTCTAGTTGGAAGACCGTCCAAATCCTTCACCACCAATTTAACAAAGGTTTCAATAGCTGGACTTAAGGACAGGGGGGGAAATGTGGTTGATCTCGCCCGAATGAACGGGCCTTACCAGTACCCATTGAGGTCGCGGGGTCTGGTTGCGGTGTCCACTTCCTCTCTGGAGAGGCTCTCGGCTCTGTACTGCCTCCTACTTCTCCGTCGGCCTTCCACGTGCAGGGCGCAGCCATGTTGGAGGCGGTCTCAGGAGCGTCACTTCCGGTGGCTTCAGTGCGCCTCTGCAAGCCGGGTGATATCCTCTCACGAGATGTCCGGCGAGAGGGCACGCTGGAATGCCTGTCTTGGTTGAGAAAAGAAGAGGGTATAATAATTTTACCTTATCTGGACGACTTCCTATTGACAGCTCAATCTGCCACCATTCTAAGGAGACAGCTAGAATTCACCATGACAAGTTTCTCCTGCTTGGGATGGATCATAAACCTAGAAAATCGAACCTTATTCCAGAAACGAGGAAGATTTTCTTAGGCACCCTATTGGACTCGGAAAAACAAAGTTTATTCCTGCTGATAGAGAAACAGGCAAAGATGCGCTAGATTTTCTTATTCCAAAGGAAAGAAGTCTGGTCTATAAGAACGGCCATAAATATCCTGGGGTTAATGACGTCTTGCATCGTCACAGTCCCCTGGAGTCAATTCTATTCAAGACCTTTGCAGAAAACAGTTCTCAATTGTTGGAACCGAGATCTAAATTCTTTAGATCAGAAGATCCGCATTCCAAAGTCGGTAAGACGGAGTCTTTCATGGTGGGTAGATCCAGAGAACTTATCATTGGAAATTCCATGGACTTTAGAACCTCAGATTCTTGTAACAACGGATGCCAACAAGTCGGGCTGGGGAGCCCAGGTGCAGGACTTATACTTTCAGGGTTCCTGGGGTCACAATCTCTCCTACAAGTGCTCAAACTTCAAGGAGTTGAGATCAGTCTTGGAAACTTTCCTAAAAATGGAAAATCTTCTAAAGGGCCTACATGTACGGGTTCTCTCAGACAACATTGCAACAGTATAATTCCTGAAACATCAAGGTGGGTCAAGATTTCCGCCCCTTCAACATTTATCAGACCGGATATTCACTTGTCAGTCTCAGCAATCCACCTGAAAGGAGAGAAAAATGTGAGTGGTGAGGGAGTGGTGTCTCAAAAAAAGGTATTTCATCTACTTTGCAAGATTTGTGGGAATCCTCAATTGGACCTCTTTGCCACAAGAAAAAATACTCGTCTTTCCTTTTCTTCTCAATAAATCCGTGGGACAGACCAGTGGCAGTAGATGCTTTTTCTAGGGAGTTAGGACATGGATCTGGCCTATGCTTTCCAGCCTCTTTCTCTAATTGGGCCAATCCTGAAAAAGCTGAGGTCAGAACAAGTAACTCTGGTTCCAACAGCTCCATATTGGCCAAAACAAAGCTGGTTCCCAATTCTAAAGAACTTGGCATTGGAGGAACCCTTCTTTCTTCCCCTAGAAGAAGACCTATTGTCTCAGGGGCCTCTTTGGCATCCACAAGTGCACAGGTTTAAGCTGGCAGCGTGGATTCTGAAGAGCAGATACTAAGAACCAGGGGCCTGTCAGAAAGAGTTAGAACAACCATGCTACAACGTCACAAGAAGATTACTTCTGCCATCTACGGTAAAATTTGGAAAAAATTCAGTTCCTGGTCTGTTTCTCTTCACAAAGAGTCAGTTTCACCTTCTATTCAGGACATTCTAGAATTTCTGCAGGAAGGTCTTGACATGGGTCTCAGGCCCAGTACTATAAAAGTTTATATTTCATCTTTGAGTTGGTTTCTTGACTTCCAAGAGAACAATTAGATAAAAACATTTTCTTGTGCCATCTCCAGAATCCGGCCTCCGGTAAGAAAGTCAGTTCCTCCTTGGGCCTTGTCACTAGTATTGGAGCACCTATGTAATCCCTCTTTTGAACCTTTAGAAAACTGTGAAATAAAAATGCTGTCTTTCAAAACAGTATTTCTAATGGCCATAACATCGGCAAGGAGAGTACGAGAGATACAGCATTCTCTTCAGGAGAACCATATATGAGGATTCTGGATTCTGGATTTTAAAATTGGACCCAGCCTTTATTCCAAAAGTCGTCTAATCTTTTCATCGTAATCAGGAAATAGTTCTACCCTCTTTTTGTACAGATCCGAAAAATACAAAAGAAAAATGTTTTCATACTCTAGATGTTCGTCGTTCAGTAATACAATATTTAGAAGTCATTCGCCCCTTCAAGAAAGATTCAGCTTTATTTGTACAATTCGGGAAAACAAGCCACAAAATCCACTATTGCAAGATGGATTAAATCAACAATCCAGCAAGCTTATACTTCCCAGAACAAAGACTGCCCATTCAAAGTCACAGCCCATTCTACTCCAGCAGTAGCCGCTTCTTGGGCTGAAAGAGCTAATGCTTCTGCAAACACTACAGACTAGACCTATCTGCTAATAGGGACCTAGCCTTTGGACGTAAAGTCCTACAGGCTGTGGTCCCTCCCTAAAGTAGTTTATCTGATATTGCTCCATGTGTGCTGTCATGGAGGACGTCCTGGAAAATAGAATTTAGACTTACCTGTAAATGGTCTTCCAGGAGTCTGACATGACGGCACCCTACTTATCCCTCCCTAAAGATATATGATTTATTTATTGGGAATTTATATATATATATATATATATATATATATATATATATATATATATTGCTTGACCGGTGTGATAATTTAAAAACACTGGTGTTGGAGGGGAGGGAGGGGCTTTTAACCTCTTTGTGCTTCCTGTCCCTTTAAAGGTACATAAGGACTTCCTCCATGTGTGCTGTCATGTCGGACTCCGGGAAAACTATTTACCAGTAAGTCTATATTCTACTTTCTTTTGTTGATCTGAGGCTCCGTTCTTGAGTTATGATTCTTTATCTTTATGTACAAATTAACCCTTTGGTGCAGTGAGGGTGTTACCATTGCTCTTGTTGCACCCAAGCTGCACTCCTTTCTGTTTCCAGCCCATTCTCTCACTGCTCAGGCGGTGGAAAAGCAGCCAGAGAGGGCCTGGCCACAGAAAGGAGTGTAGCTTGGTTGCAACAAGAGCAATGGTGACACCCTTATTGCACCAAAGACAATTTAACCATAATTTGCATATTAAGAAAAAGGGTAATAACTCGGGAACAGATCCTCAGATCAAGAAAAGAAAAACACCATTTTAATCAAGTGAAACACAGTTGTGTGTCTATGCCAACAGTTTGATAGGTTGTTGCTGATGAGATTCCCTTTAACCCGTTCAGGAAACTTTTCACCTTCAGGACAAAATTTACCAAAAATCTGGAACAATTAGCAAATTTCCAAATTTCAATTTCTCTACTTTTATAATAGATAGTAATACCTTCAAAAATAGTTATTACTTCACATTCCCCATATGTCTACTTCATGTTTGGATCATTTTGAAAACCACATTTTATTTTTTTGGGATGTTATAAGGCTTAGAAGTTTAGAAGCAAATCTTAAAATTTTTAAGAACATTTCCAAAACCCAATTTTTTCAGGACCAGTTTAGTTATGAAGTCACTTTCTGGGGCTTACATATTAGAAACCACCCATAAATCATCCCATTTTAGAAACTGTGATCATAAACTGCTGTACGGGCACACGGCAGGGCGCAAAAGGAAAGGAACGCCATATGGTTTTTGGAGGGCAGATTTCACTGATGCACCCCTATAGTAGAAACTCCAAATAAATTAGGTAACGGTTAGATTAGTACTATTCTGGGGGTCATACACCTTTTTGATCGCTTGGTGTTGCACTTTTAGTGATGTAAGGTGACAAAAAAATGTTTTTTTGAGAGTGTTCATCTGAGGGGTTAGGTTGTGTCTAATTTTCTTATTTTATCTATTTTTTTCAATTTTTTTTACTTTATTTTGAGAAAAGGATGCTTTTTTTTTTTTTACTTCAAACTTTAATTTTTTCACTTTTTCACTTTTTTTTTTACCTTTTCTATTTGTCCCACTGTGGCACTTTACCTTTTTAGGGTTTGATCCCTGTTTCAATTCAGCACAATGAATTCTGTGTTGTACTGAATTAAACTGGCAGCGTCTTACACAGTAAGACGCTGACAGTTTCCTAGGAGACCCAGCCTGCTTCCGTAGCTGGCAGGCAACGATGCCTGTGGAAGGCATCGGAGCTGCCATGGCAACCATTGGCCCCCTGTCAGCGCAGCCCCCTCCCTCTGTAAACCCCGCACGTGCCGCGGTCAGCGCTGACAGCGGCATGTGAAAGGGTTAATCCGCCGGCATCACCGCATACAGCAAAACCGGCAGATGCAGCAGAGCCAATGCTCCGGATTGGGCGGCTGCAGATCCCATCACGTACATGCACGTGGGAATGCTGTAAGACACCACATTCCCCCACGTACATGAAAATGTGGGAAGGGGTTAAGCGTATTCCGTATGCTGTCTTCCACTGGAGTACTGTTTAACATGTAATATGCATGATCCAGAAAGTAATAATTATATACATAAAAAACTAAATGTACAGTGCAGACAAAAGATTCAAAAAGCTTCACTGCTCTGACACTGTCCAATCAACGCTTTATCAGTATGATCTCTCGAGAAACTCCACTTCAGTAGAAGACTTGTGGGAGCCACCCGTTTGGCAAACCACTGATAATTTACATATAGGGCACCAGAAGTACCTAGGACAATATCTTGGCTGTATCTCATGAACTGGAGGGAGGGGAGGCTGCCCAGACAAATAAAATAAACACCGAAGCAAGGAGCTAGCGTTGAATATTTAACCCCTTCAGGACACAGCCATTTTTCACCTTCCTGACAGAGCCTATTTTTGCAAATCAGACATGTGTCACTTTATGTGGTAATAGCTTTGGAATGGATTTACTTATCGAGGCCATTCTGAGATAGTTTTTTCGTGACTAATTGTACTCTATGGTAAATTTAAGTCGATATGTTTTACCTTTATAAAAGAAATCCAAAATTAACGGAAATTTTTTAAAAATTTGCTATTTTTTACATTTGAATTCCTCTGCTTTCAAGACGGATTATGATACCTCATAAATACTTAATAATTAACATTCACCGCATGTATACTTTATGTTGGCATCATTTTGTAAATGTCATTTTATTTTTTTAGGACGTTAAAGGCTTAGAATTTTAGAAGTCATTTTTCAAATTTGTAAGAAAGTAATGAAGATCATATAACATTTTGATAGAGCCGATACCTAATATGTGTATTTTTGTTGATGAGGGGAAAGGGTGCTTAGTTTTATTAATTTTTTTCTTGAAAATTTTAATTTTTTATTATTGAAAAGCACTTTTTAAACTTTTTTTTTACGTTTTATTTTTGTCCCAATGTGGTACATCAACTTTTGGGGTCTGATCCCCTCAACAATGCATTACAGTACAGGAGACTGGGTCTCATGCCAGGCAGGCTCAGATGCCTGTGGAAGGCATTGGGCAGCCATACCAGCCATCGGGTCCCCATCACTTCCCGCTGCCCTGTACATCTATGGCGGATGTCGGGAAGGGGTTAAAGAGGACCTGTGACATGTATGTTTTAGTAACTACTGTACTTGCCTTCCCCATGTAATAACAATTCTGGAGCATCTATCGTTATGGCTCTATGTTGTGTCATTCCTGTATTATTTTTACTAGAATTTATGAATGAACTGCTAGCAGTCTGTAGTAAGGGTACAGAGGGGTGGTAACCAGTTGGGGGTGTACCTGCACAGTCTGAAAATGGCTCCACTGATTGGATAGAGTGAGTCTGTGCAGGTACACACCCCCAACTGGTTACCACTCCCCTGTACCCTTACTGCAGACTGCTAGCAATTCATTCATAACTTCTAGCAGGAATAATAAAGGAACAGAACAACATAGAGTCATAAGAATAAATGCTTCAGAATTATTATTTCATGGGGAATGCATGTAGTTACTAAAATAGACATGTCAGGAGTGGTGACAGGATCTCTTTAAACTGATGACGGGTCCTTTTTAACGTCCTGTTTACATCATGGCTGACATTATGTTTGCTCTCATATACCACACCTTTGGCCAGTGATAATCTATGAGCATGTGGACATATGTCAGCAAATGCTGCAGACATGTATGTGAAATATAGATCTGGATTGGGATGTGTTCACTGCTTAACATAAAAAAAAAACAAGCAGTATATAAGAATTATTTTACGGTACATTCACGCAGATTGTGTGTATTCACTCATCTCTGCAACCAACCTATATATAGGTGAAGGTACTATAGCAGGGTGCATTCACATGACCATATGTTTTTTGTGGTCCGCAAAACACGCATCTGTGTGAGTTCCGTGTTGCATCCATCTGTTTGAGGTCCGTGTTGCATCCGTTTTTTATGTGGACCCATTCCTACGGCCAAGAATAGGACATGTTCTATGCTTAGCGGAATGGACATACGGATGCAGAAAGTACACGAATGTCTTCCAGATGTCACAGAGATGTCATTTCTATTTAACGGATCCGTGTTTTGTGGACCACAAAATACATACAGTGGTGTGAATGCACCCTTAACGTTACATTGTGGCAACCTGCTATAGTGCCACCTAATATTATATACTTCATATTGGTTGGCTGTAGAGATGAGCGAATCAATTTGTCTCATTAGCCAGACTTCTTCAGCTGTGGTGGGGCTGTCCACCTACCGTATGATTGACAGGGCTGGACAACCTGGCCGACCCTGTCATTCTCCTGCCTGAGCTTCTGGTAAAGCTTAAATTTGGGCATCGACAGCAGCTACTGAGGTGTAGAAGCACATGCACAATAGCTGCTCCCGAATATGAGCTTTGGCAGTGGCACTGGCAGAAGATTGTGAGGGTTGCCCAGGATGTCAGTCCTTGTCAATCATACGGTAGGCAGACACTTCTTCACCTGGGTGGACAGCCCCACCACAGCTGAAAAAGTCTAGCTAATGAGACAAATCTACTCATTAGAGTCAATTCACTCATCTCTAGTTGGTTTTATATAGCAAAAAAATTGGATATAGACATTAGATTTCTGTTTGTAAATGAGGGACCAAGTTGCAGCTTTTATTTCTCATTTTATTTAGTAAGTTTATTTTGTACTAAGGTATTAATACAGTTCATTATATCTTAGGGGAGATAAGAAACAGAAAATATGACTGGACGAAATATAAAAAGGACAGCAGGTTTGGAATTGAGACACCTCACTTTAATGATGGCCGAAATGTTGCCCGAAGCTTAAGGTGGCTTCAGGAAATGAAAAAGTAGGTTCTTCAGCACTGGACTTTATGCATTTTTGGTCTTAATTTTGTTATAGCTGCCGTAAGTAACCCTTATGTATTAAGATAACCCGAAGCAATCTTAGTACAAGATGTACCTTGTATGACATTAACAAGGGCAACTATTTGCTTTGGCTCTTATTACCCTTCAAGGGTTCACAATATAAACATTTTCTTTTCATAAACTCAATAAGCAGATATATTAGAAAATAATGACGTGAAAATGTATGTGTTTTAGGAATGAAGCAGCTAACATAGTTTCAAAAAGAGTCGATGATTTCCGGGAACGTTCACAGCATCAACTTGGGAAGGTTCTGGACCCGTAAGTACCACCAGCTCTCAGAATTATCCTACGGATGCTAGTATCAAGAGTAACTCTTTCTGTTCTCAAATTTTAATTTCCCTTGTCTGAAACAGAATGTTTCCTATGTGTAGGTAAGGTGACTATATGGCACATACTAATATAGCCTTTGTTGCTATTCTGTGCTGTTTACTATGCTTCATTATCCATTTCCCCTTAGGGGGCAGATCTTCTGTGCTGTCCGCATAGATGTCCTGTCTATAAGATGGCCGCCGATGGAGGGTCATGTGACTAGACACATCACTTAGCCTCCCCCATCCTAACACACTCCCAACGGTCAAGTGCAGATGGCAGGTACAGTGTATTTGAATGGAGGAGACTGTCTGAGTGACATATCTGGGCATATGACTCTACATCAGCATGTTTAGCAAAAAGACTTGCTCTACAAAGGGACATGGCTTAGGAAGTAGAGAAGATGGCGCCCAACATCAACTAAGCCTTTGTTAGTAAGTGCCATAGTTATAAACCTGTGCTGATATATGCGTTATACACTTAGTTTTATTGAGATATTTTAGGATTGCATCTCTTAGAAGACCTTCAGTTTACCAATAATTGAGGTTATAGAGGACCTGTAACCTCTTCTCACATGTCTGTTGTAGAAAATACTTACACCCCCCTTCTGGATCATCTGTCGTTATTACTTTTTGTTGTGACATTCCTTTATTCTTCTTCCTAGAAGTTATGAATGAGTTGCTAGCTGTTTGCAATGAAGGCCCAGATGGGTGTTACCAGTTGGGGAGGGGGTTCCTGCATATTCTGACAATGGTAGCATTAAATGGATAATGTGAGACTGTGCAGGGACACCCCCAACTGGAAACACCCATCTGGGCCGTCATTGCAAACGTCTTGTAATTGATTCATAACTTCAGGAGAAATAAAAGAATGGCACATCATGGAGTCTTCGTTTTGTTTTTTTCTTTGTAGTTTTTACTGCTTCTTTACTGCCTTTCTGTTTTAGGAATTTAAATGCTTTCGTCATGTCATCACATAGTGAACGCAGTAAACAAAACCCCAAAACACAATGGTGGAATGGTGATTTAAAAAAAATAAAAAATCTTCATCTCGTAAAAAAGAAATTTCACTATGCAAATTTCACACTGGCCACTAGGTCTTATATATATCTATAGTCATCCACATGGGCCATAGACACAATGGAGGGGACCTTATTGACTTCTATGGGAGATTTTTCTAGGCATACTTGGTGACTTGAAGGTGTTGTCCAGCCGTTAATATTGACACCCAGAACTCCTGCTGATCAACTGTGAGACGCTCCATGCGAGCACCACTTTCTGGTCTTTTCACTACTCCTAATCTCCTCTGGAGCGGTGGTGTAGTGTAATTACAAGTACTAGTGAATGGAGCAAGTACTTATATTACACTTCACTTCCGAGATGAAGTACAGTGTAATAAGGGGGAAACGGTGGTTGCATGGAGCACTGCCTGCTCTTCAAACAGCTGATCGTGTAGGACTCCCACCAATCAGATATTGATGACCTATCCTGATGATACGTCATCTGTATTAGGGTCCATTCACACGTCCGCAATTCCATTCCGCATTTTGCAGAACGGAATTGCGGACCTATTAGTTTCAATGGGGACAGACGATGTCCCGGCCGGGTCCGCAATTGCGGATCCGCACTTCCGGGTCCGCAATTGCGTTCCCGAAAAAAATAGAACATGTCCTATTCTTGTCCGCAATTGCGGACAAGAAAAGGCATTTTCTATGAGAGTGCCGGCGATGTGCGGTCCGCAAATTGCGGAACGCACATCGCCGATGTCCGTGTTTTGCGGATCCGCGGATCCGTGGATCCGCAAAACACACACGGACGTGTGAATGGACCCTTAATGGCTGGACAACCCCTTTGAGCAGGTAAGCTGTGATATTGCCTATTGAGAATGGTGGATCCTGTGTTATCTATATAGAGTTGATAGCTGTCAATGTAATTCTGCCTGCCTGTGATGATAATGTGATATCTACTGAAAAGTTACCTGAACAGAACAGGAAGTCATATTATTAGGCTTAAGGTGGCCATACAGATTAGACAGAAGTTTTCTGATGATTGAACACCAGTTGAACAAACAAATATCTGGTGAATGATCTGTTCGAAAACGCGGCCATACACATTTTAGTCCATATTAGCCATTACAGTTGTCCAAATTGGCCATACATGTTCAATAAAGCTGAGCCATGTACAAAAAATATTTCTGTGAATGTTATTTCAAAGAAGGATCTTTCGTTCATGAATGATCCATCTTTAAACAAAAGGTGTTTCGTCCAACTATTAAAAATATTAAAATCTTAAACAAGCCCAACTTCTTTTCAAACGATAATGTAATGGTCTATTATTGGTCAGCTTAAATTATCATTTTTTTGGTCAAATTTTAACCAATGAACATTCATTTTGTTGAAATCGTCCTTTTTCTACTGTATTTTTG
Organism: Bufotes viridis; assembly: GCA_033119425.1. NCBI lineage: Eukaryota > Metazoa > Chordata > Amphibia > Anura > Bufonidae > Bufotes > Bufotes viridis. Next base: position 293,688,545 of record CM065593.1, on the reverse strand, counting down.
TTTCGCATCCAATCCCTATTTTTTGTGGATTGCATGTGGACCCATTCATTTAAATAGGGCCATAAAAAATGCAGAGAGCACATCGTGAGCTGTCCGATTCTGTACGTCCTTTTTGCAGCTCCACAAAAAAATTGAATATGTCTTATTCTTGTCCGTTTTGTAGACAAGAATAGGCATTGTTACAATGGGTCTGCAAAAAAAAAAAAAAAAACAGATGCAACACGGACGTCACTCGGACGACATCTGTATTTTTTTGTGGATTCGCGTTTTGCAGACCGCAAAATACATAGGGTCGTGTGAACGCACCCTAATGCTCAGGATGCAGATGCTTCTAGAAGTATTCCAGTTTCTGACCCCGTTGTCACATGTAGTGCCTCTTTTTCTAGGAGGGGAGAAGGAAGGAAAAGGTGCTGCGCAGAATGTTGGCGTATATCATAAATGCGCTGTAATCTGAAAAGAGGTTTTCAAAGCTGGGCACCACTTTAAGATGTCTGGGCCTATTGTACATATACAGTTGTTATATAAAATATTTTCTAGTTATAATTGTGTAATATAATTATCGGATTTGTGCACTTTTATGTGTATTCATTGTCTTTAGCTCCTATAGTAGACATTTTAAAACGGCGTTCACACTATACTCTTTATCACCAATGAATTTCTGTTTCATACTTTCAGTAGAAATTGCAGATCACCCCTGTGACTTCAGCAACTGCTACTGGGATAAGTGTTCTGCGAGTTCTGTGTCCGAACAGAAATGTACGGCCCCTAAAGATGGGAAAAGACTCCTTTGAATCTTGAATGTTGTTTCCATCACTTGATATTTGTGAATTCGCAGACCTTATAAAACCACACATATACCATGCTATGCCCCCTCATACACATTGTTCTCAGTAACATTTATCATTAATAAATCAAAAGAGTGGTGTCGCACTAGAATGGCGGGGAACAGAGTATAGGTGCTCAGAGTCCACGGGTCCACCAATTCCACAAAGACGGATACAAATAGCAAAAAGGACTGGGCACTCTATAGTATCGGGGTTAGTGGTATTTTAATTAAACAAATGGTTAAGTGATTTTTTAGCCATTTGTTTAATTAAAATACCACTAACCCCGATACTATAGAGTGCCCAGTCCTTTTTGCTATTTATCATTAATTGTCATATATTTTATACTAAATGTAAAGTGAAGAGCAACTAAGGGCTCTTTCACACTAGCGTTTTTCTTTTCCGGCATAGAGTTCCGTCGTCAGGGCTCTATGCCGGAAAAAAACTGATCAGTATTATCCCCATGCATTCTGAATGGAGAGAAATCCGTTCAGTATGCATCAGGATGTCTTCAGTTCAGTATGTAAATGTTTTTTTAGACAGGGAAAATACTGCAGCATGCGGCATAAATTCCCGTTGACTTCTATCAGTGCCGGATCCGGATCGGTCCTTCCGGTCTGCGCATGCACAGACCTTTAAAACTGTGACAAAAAATCAAGACGGATCCGCCTCTCCATCTGAAAACGGAGCCACGGATCCGCACTTGCATTGTCTCTTGCACTTGCAATCCGTCTCCAAATGCTTTCAGTTGTCATGCGGTATGACAGACCCGGCGGGTATTAATTTAGAGAAAATGGACGGCACTGTGCTTTCATTGAGGTCTGGGTGCACGGTCCGCAGGTCGGATCCCCATCAAAATGAAATGAAAGGACCGGCACTCCGTGATTTCTTTGCAAAAAAGACTTCTTTATTCGTCACCCATATGTTACGCGCGTTTCGGCACAGACATGTGCCTTTGTCAAACAACAGGTGATAATGGCTACCCGGCGGGTAGTTCCGGTTAAATTAGCAAAATGAATTTAATAAATGGATAGATAAAACCATTTTTCAATTGTATATGTCAAATTTTCCTAAAGGGGTATTCTTATATAGTTATATGTATATACCGTATAGATATATCCATGGGATGGGGCAAAAATATCTGATAGATGTGGGTTCTACCCCTACAGATTTTTGTGCCCTGGAAATAAATAATGATTGACTGCAAGCAAAGTCTTGAAAGCCACATGAAATTAGTACTGGGACAGTTTAAAATATCTACAACATCTGAAATGTCTGCTATAAAATGGAAATCCTTTTATATTCTTCACAGGATCGTAGACAGTTTGAAGGTCCCTGCTGATCATACTTTTGGGATTCTGCTTCGACCTGAAAAATATGGTAAGAAGTCTTTTTGGTAGTGAAAATCTAATTTTACATTTCTCATCTCTTTTAGACATGCTTCGCTAATTTTATTTCCGTGGAGTGAGAAAACTACAAAGCCTGAGTACTCTTTATGTGATATAAATTAGGTTGTAGATAATTATCCAATTTCTCAGACAGCATCCTTTCCAAGTGTAAACCCTTAAAGGGAATGTGTCATCAGAAACAGACCTGCTGTTTAAATCACTTTTTTATGTTTAACATATTTTTTAAATAATTATTGATGATGTTATATTCAATTTTCCATGTCACTTTTTACATTTAAACTAAAACAAAAAATGCTGCAGTTTTTGCACCGGACACTATGTCTAATAATGGGCACCACTTCTTTTTCTACAGATCACTTTACTGCAGTTATCTATTATTGTAATCCTGCCTGTAATGATAAGGAGATATCACCTCTGTGTATAGATAAGACAGGATCTACCATTTACAATAGGTGGTTGTCAAAGCGTATCTATTCTTTCCTCTGCATAGGTCAGAAAATGCCTAGAAAACTCTCCCATAGAAGTCAGTGAGGTCCCCTCCTGACCATCGTGTCTATGGCCCATGGGGCTGCCGTAAAGCAATTTTTTAATGCTTTGTAAATGCTGTTAAGAAGAGCTCAGACAAGATGGCCGCCCCCATAATTATGTTCAGGAAACGAAATAAAAAAATCTACAATCAAAGAGTACCGTATTTTCCGGCGTATAAGACGACTTTTTAACACCTGAAAATCTTCACAAAAGTCGGGGGTCGTCATATACGCGGGGTGTAAGGCAGCACAGGGGAGAAGGAAGCAGTCCTTCCCTCCCCCTGTGCTACTGCTGCCACCAATGAGGAGGAGAGGCGGACGCACCGTGCTCCAATGAGAATGAACATTTAATACATTGCCGACACCCGACAATGACAAAAAAATGAATCAACTCATCTCTCCTGTTCCATATGCCGCCGCTGCTGCTGCTCCTGGGATCCAACGCTCTTTCTGCCACGCTGTGCTGTGACCCAACATCGCACAGCGGGAGGTCACTGAGCATGGTTACGCCCTCATGTGTGCAGGTCACAGCACAGCGTGAGGTACCAGCAGCCAAAGAGCAGGGAGCGGTGGGTACAACCAGCACATGGGCACTGTATTCACCGCTCCCTGGTCCTACTGTAGTAAGAAGTTCTGTAAAGGATACACTTATTAGTATTTGCCCCATAAGATGCACTGATTTTTTGGGGAAAAAAGGATGTCTTATAAGGCGAAAATATGGTATGCCTCAATCTGAGCCAAAAGTAGTAAAAATTAATATTAAAAGCTATACATATTTGGTATTGCACAGTAAACAGTGAAAAAAATGCAAAATCTGATCAATAAATGTATCCAAAATAATGCTAATGAAGAATACAATTTTTCACACACAAAAATGGCCCTTATACCCCTAAATCAACAGGAAAAATTGTGTGGTAAGGTCATTAGGGACCAAATAAAACAAAACTTTCATTCTTCTCTTCTTTCAGGAGTTGGAGATATTCTTCACTACAGAGCCCCCAAAGATTTTCTGCGTGGTAAAGAGAAGCAAAGGGCCATACTGGCAACTGTTCAGCAACACTTGAAGAAAGCAAATCATCAACATTTTACCTCATTATTGGAAGCTTTCAGGCATTATGACAAGGTTGGCTGCTGTACTCTTTGCAAAGTATCAATAGTTTATGCCTTTGCATAATATATGTATAGAATTAGAAAACGGCGGTAATGGGTGCTCGCCGCTGTAAAAGTGGAAGTGGCAGCCAGAAAAGTTCAGGTAGTAGGTAAGGTCCAGGGTTGCTTGTAGACTCTCAAGCAGTTTGTCCATAAAAGTCAGGGATGAAGTTCAGCACTCTTCAGAAGTAAATATAAAATTACTAGAAGAATTAAAAATCCATAGCAATGGCTGACGCGTTTTGGACTATATATCTTTCTTCATAACCTAGACTATGAATAAGGGTGTATACGTCCAAAACGCATAGGACATTGCTATGGACTTTTCTTCTCTTATCTTGTATCTACAGTAAATTGAGTAATTTTTTTCCCTACCTCTAAAGAGTGCTGGACTTCATCCTTGTTTTCTATGGACAGTAGTAATAGATGGTAGACGAGAGTGATAGTAAAAAGCAGAAACTATAAGAAACAATGCATGTAACAGAGCCTAGTCCACGGAAGTTTCTCTGGCTCTATATTGTGGAGCTGTAGGTACAATGTGCCTCTTTTTGTCACCATATTAAGGAGGTATTCTCTAAAATGTATGCTTCTTTGAGAACTTGCATCCATAAATATGACAACTGACTGACTGACTGTCATAGGGGGTTCATTTCTCCTATACCAGATGACTGTACAATACCTGGTATAAAGACTGCACCTCCCAGAATGCAAATCTTCAGTTGGCAAGGAGATTTCTGCTCTGAAGCCAGCAGAATAGTAAGTGCAGCCTGTAGCCCAGCCCCTGTAATAAATAGTGCAGTGTATTTATAAGGTTACTCAATGTTTTTTGTAGATGAATTCTACATGTAAGGGTGGGTTCACATCCTTTTAAAGTATACAAAAAACGGATGCCTCAGACTGATGCAATACAGTGGCATCCGTTCACCATAGAGTTCTATTGTAAAAAAAAAAACGATACTTTTTTTTACTGGACCTTGCAGTATACAAGAACGTGGTGTGTTATGTTTTTGTATCCTTTATTTTTGTAACGTATATGTCAAACGGAGACATAAAACGTGATGTGAACCCAACCAAAGCTGTAAAATGGTGTCCAAAGATGAGTATGCACTCTGACATTATCAGAACTCATTGGACATTGTCCAAGTGTGTCAGGACACACCCAACGTAGTAGAATGGTGCCTGCCAGTTGTCAATTTCTTCATACATGTCTAGGAGTGATAACAGAGCAATGGCACAACACTGAAAAAATGCACTGACATTGTAATTTAAAAAGAACATACCATATTTTTTGGACTATAAGACTCCCTTTTTTAAGTCAGCTGTGTTACTGACAGAGTACTTTAATTCTTCAAGTTTTCTGTTGTCTAAACCTGGGGTGCGTCTGGTCTGGTGCATCTTATAATGCGGACTAAAACAGATATTTACTAAAACAGATATGTCAGTACAAGTGACAGGTCCTCTTAAACCTATGCCGCCCCCCAACCCTGCTATTCTCTGACAACTGTGAACTGGCAAATTAAAGCCAGTGAGCCTTTTACATCTAACTCTTAAGGGTACTTTCACACCTGCGTTAAACTTTTCCAGTATGGAGTTCCGTCCTAGGGGCTCAATACCGGAAAAAACTGATCAGTTTTATCCTAATGCATTTTGAATGGAGAGCCATCCGTTCAGTATGCATCAGGATGTCTTCAGTTCAGTCACTGTACGGTTTTTGGACGGAGAATATACCGCAGCATGCTGCAGTATTTTCTCAGTCCACAATTCCGGAACACTTGCCGGAATGCCGGATCCATCATTATTTTCTATTGAAATGCATTAATGCCGGATCCGGCCCCAAGTGTTCCGGAAAAACGGATCCTTTAAAAATGTGAAAAAGATAAATACCGGATCCGTTTTTCCGGCTGACAACCAGAGAGACGGATCCGGTATTTCAATGCATTTGTGAGACGGATCCGCAATGGTATCCGTTTGCATACAGATTGCCGGATCCGGCAGGCAGTTCCGGCGACAGAACTGCCTGCCGGAATCCAACAACGCAAGTGTGAAAGTACCCTAAAGGGGTTGTCTGGGATTTTTTTTTTATCCGACTGCCAGCCAGTGAGACCTGGGAAGACAAACATACTTAGCTTCTCTCGCCACTCGCTTCCCACTCCATGACTCTCAGGCTTTCTGCACTGCGCTTCTAGTCCCGTCTGTGAACATCTGCACGGCCGGGGTCATGAGTGCTGCAGCAGTCAATGACTGGCTTCAGCAGTGATGTGCCCCATGACCCAGTAGTGAAGTCCCACTTGGGGACATATCATGTCACCCCTGAGGTCAGTCATTGCATGCAGTGGTGCACCTGACCGTATGTTCACAGACGGGGACTGAAAGTGCACTGCAGACAGCGTGAGAACCAGAACCAAGAACTGGAGAGCAAGTAAGTATATTTTTCTTCACAGGTAACGCTGGTGGGATTTAAAAAAAATTCCTGGACAACCCCTTTAAGACTTAGGCCTTATTCACACGTCCGCAATCTACGTCTGCACCCGTTCCGCAAATTTGCGGAACGGGTGCGGACCCATTCATTTTGAATGGGGACGTGATGGATGCGAAGAGCACACACTGTGCTCTCCGCATCCGCATTTGCGGAGCGCGCCGCCGATCTTCCGGACGGCGGCTCCGCAAAAATATAGAGCATGTCCTATTCTTGCCCGCAATTGCGGACAAGTATAGGCATCTCTATAGGGCCGGTGGCAAGGTGTTTTGCGGATCCGCAAAACACTACGGATGTGTGAATAAGGCCTTATCCTGTCCATGTTAGTGGTTTTGATACTTATAACCAAGCAGATCAACCAGAAATGGTATTTAGATATTTTCTACTGTTCTTTGTGTGTTCGTTCCCTCTATTAGACCACTAAGAACTCATTGCACATAACTAAAATTATTCTGTGTGAAAAAAGAAATTATTTTCCTTTTTTTCCCTATTGATTTTATTATATTTTATCCTTAGAATGGTGATGGAAAAATCGATAAGAATGATTTGAAAAAGACCTGTGACCAGTTTGGTCTGGATTTGGACCCTGTTCTCTTGGACTCCTTAATAGAATACTGTGATGTAGATAAAGATGGTTTGATTAGCTTCATAGAGTTTGCAAACTTCCTGAACTGGAAAGATAAAATGTCAATTGGAAGTGAAGGTAAGAGTACGTAACCCACTATTTATCTATTCACATTCAGGTTTGATGTGCTTTCAATTTGGTTTTATGGGAAAAAAAATCAAAAATTAATATTATCTTGTATCGTAATACAAAAAGGACAATTTTAAAATTTTTAAATTGAATTACAGTTACATAATAAAGGTGGGTGAGCTGGAAGGGTAATATGAAGTAATCCCTAAAAAACAGCCTTCCTACAATCGTATAGATCCCAAAAAAGATGCAGTTAAAGTCAAGACATATACATTGTAGGCTACAAAACAGAAAAACAAAAGGGTCAGAATGGTGTTAAAAAACCCAAGAAGTGAAACAGCGGAATTGAATATGAAAAATTTGTGGCAATTAAACTACCACAAAGTAGATGAGATTTTCAGATATCTTATCCACATGAGAGCGTCAGCACTGGAATGTCAATTCATGCTGCAAATTTGACCCTTTGAGACGCAATGTGAAATCTGTGGAAAATCTGCATAATCTCTGCACAGAAATCCACAGCAAAATTCACATGCGGATTTTCACCAGATACTCTGAGGATTGTCCTGCTCCGTGTGGCTGTACTGAAGGTCTATGATCCTATTGGGGTAAGGAGAGGGCACAATGAGTATTAAAATTAAGTGAATATAAAGTAAATACAAAGAAAAAAACAATTATTATATAAAAATAACTGTAACATAAAGTGGGACACACCTTAATTATATTTAAAAAATGGGGGAAAAATGTGAAAACAGATGCAATGAAAAATCCAAATAGAGAAAAGGAATAAAAATAAAGCTGCGCGTGTGATGCTAAAAGGAGATGCAAAAGTTATTTAAATTACCAAAAAAATAAATAGAACATCATTGCTTTCAAACACTCCTGTACTAAAAGAGTAGAACTACAGCATATCTGGTCATGAACAGAGGAAAATGGCCTAGACTTGAACTGGTTAATCTGCAGCAATCCGTAATTTGTGCATACATTTAGACCATCTGAGCATGGAAATCTCTTGTTTCTCATGCTCTGATTAGCGGAGGTGAATGATGGTAAAGACTATAATTTGCTGATTTTTAAATTTAATGCCATGATGATAATGGTTCATTGAGCAATTAGCTCTATCGTAATTTATATCAGAGTGCACCCTAACTTTTATCTTAAAATCCCCATTGATTTAACATTTCTCAGGGTCTTTTTATACAGGGCATTTGCAGCCACAAATAAGTTCCAACTGACTACATACAAGTCAATCAACACTCATTTAAAGGGGTTATTCCATGACTAATGTTAAAGGGCTTCTGTCACCCCCAAGTGTGCAGGCGTACTGAGTGGAGGACGGGCACTTGCCACTGAGGACGGAGCTGGCAAGCGCCCGTCCTCCACTCAGTACGCCTGCGCCGATTGTGGAATGGTATGGTGCAGGCGCAGGAATTCAGGAGAAGACAGGGCCAGCGGGAGGAGAAGAGCGCGCTGGCCCTGTCTATCAACAGCAGAGGGGGCGGTCCTACAGCACGAGGATGCGGCGGCTACCAGCAAGTACCTGCCCAACTTGCTGGTAGCAAAGAGAATTAGCATGTTTTAAAAGTATGATTTTTTAGGAAATATAAAGCTCAGATTAAGGTAAGAAAGGTATGTTTGAAATCAGCTGACATTAGCAAATAGCTAATGTCAGCTACTGAAAATTGCACACTTGGGGGTGACAGAAGCCCTTTAAAAATGAAAATCAGGCAATATTTAGTACATGCCAACCTCTTTCTAACAAAGCTAGAACCAACCCCGTACATCACATGGATCCAGAAATCTCCACATTCATTGTTCCAAATTTATATCAAGCTGACAGTTCAAGGGGGGTGTCTTTTCTGTTGCAGCTAAGAGGGGTGTCTCAGCTCTCCCTATCACAACTATCTCAGTGAGCTGGACAAAGAAATTAGAAAAAAAAAACAGCAGGTGGCGCTATACAGATACATTTTATTGAATAACTCCCTGGCTATGCTAAGTTTTTAATGACATGCAACTACAAAAGTATTCAGATACAGGTGCTGGTTTGAAAATTGCAATCATTCATTCCCCATTCAGTTTGCATATTGTCAGCAGTGCATTTAACGTTTACACAATATGAAAAGATTTTTGGTGCCACATGACAGATATGATCCCCCGACAAATGAGTTTTTGCCCATTTGTCAGGGGATTGGCAGCACATTTACCTTGGACAATTATCATATGTTTTGCATGTGTAAAATGGCCGTCCATCCAGTGGATAGGTGATAAATGTGTATGGCTGCAATACTCCTCAAGTTATATGTGTAATAAGCATATTGTGACCATTAACAGGGTTGTGCAGGCAGTACATATTGATGACCTATCCGACTTCCAGCTCCCCTATCTTTTTCTAGAGCTATTATTTATCAGGAACAGTGTGAGAATGACATCTTATTCAGCCAAGTTCTGTTCCTACAAGTGCACTGTGCTTCACTTGAAAGTGCTCCCTGTTTTGAGCTGCTTCACAACCCCTCCCCTCTGCTTTGCATGACAGCTGTAGTGGTCTTCTGGTTTGATGTTACAGCTGTTTCTCATTCATATCATTGGGGGACACAGGCTTGACCTTGGGTATAGCTGTTGCCACTAGGAGGCGGACACTAAGCACAAAAGTGTGAGCTCCTCCCCTTCAGCTATACCCTTCCTACAGGGACTAAGCTAAATCAGTTTTAGCTTAGTGTCTGTAGGAGGCAGACCTCCCTGCGTTGCAGTTCTGCTGGTTTTTGTTATTTTTTTGTTTTCTCTTTGTTTCCTTTTTTTTCTAGCGGGAGTTTCGGGCAGTCCTAAAAGCTGCCCGCACTCCCACCGAGGAGATGGGAGACCAGGGGGTGCCCCAAGCCCGCTGCCCTTCCCGTTCTCCAGAAGCAAAGGAAGACCAGGGGTTTCTGAAAGCCTCTGTATCCCGCCAGCGTTCAGATCACCATGGCCGTCCACCGCAAGTCCCCTCTGGATTGGCCCCAAGTGCTCCCCACCTTCCAGTACCCTCCCCTTCTCAGAATACCTGGTCCCTACAAAGCTGGGCCCCTCCAGGAGGTTTCTGCTGTCAGGAGAGAGGGGGCGCGGCAGAGCTGGGTGCAAGACGTCCATTTTCCATTATTGTTCGGCGTGTCTGCTGGTCTGGGGCACTGCCTGGGCCACGGCTAATTGAGACCACCTGCGGCATTTTTCCTGCAGAGTCTGCCCATGGCTTCCTATTCCTATTCCCCGCCCAGCATCTCGGTTCGACCGGGGCTGTGGCGGTATGTGGTTCCTGTGAACGGGTGGGGCAGATGCGGATGCTTGTGGGCCAGCTGGCAGCTGGGAGGAATATGGACGATTGCTGCTGGCTCTGCCTACATCTGGTTCTTAAAGGCACCTGTGGCGGGGCGCTGACAGGCTCCTCTGGACATGCTGCGTGGAGGGACACAGGGTGGGTAAGCGCTGTTTTTCCCTTCCTACAGGGTTTAACCTTCCCCCCTCATCCTCCTTCCTATTCCGGTAGGGTTGTCATCATGTCACTGTTGTGCACCTTTATGTGCTTGTGTGTCATGTCGCGCAAAATTTCCTTCTGCTCAGTCAGATCCCCTCTGCTCTACGTGTGCGGCTCTCTCCACCTTCCAGTGGCTCGGCCCAGGACCCAATCGCCCCTGCGCGTTTCCTGTCAAGGATGGTACAGGATGTCTCCAATACCAACAAATCTATTGTGGAAATATTGGGGCGTTTGTCGGCAAGGCAGTCCTCTGACCGATCTGACTCTGGGGATCAAGGGGCTCATGCCCTTCGCTGCCATCCCGCAAAATGGGCCAGACCATCCTCCCCCAAAAGGGTGTCTATGTCTCCAATTTCCTTGGCCTACTAGGGAGTCTCACTCCGATGTGTCCTCCATGGAAGAGGCTTGTTCTGTGGAGACGGAGTCAGATGAGGATGTTGTCTCTACTGAGGGTCAGTCGTCCAAACTGTCCCCTATGGTGGACAATGTTATTACAGCGGTTAGCGAGATGTTGCAGGTCGAGGACCCTGCACCTTCTTCGGCCAGCTCAAGTTTTTCCTTCAGAAGGTCCTCTTTGGACGCGGCCAGACTTATGGCTCGCTCGTCAGCCCAGTTGGTGGCTTTTCGCCGTACCCTATGGTTCTCTGGCTGGGTGGCAGATAATGCTTCAAAGCGGACCCTGACGGCCCTCCCCTTTACCGGCATCAGACTGTTTGGTAAGCGTTTGGATAAAATAATTTTGGACGCTACGGGTGGTAAGAGCACTCATTTACCACAGAACAGTGGGCGGTTTAATAAGTCAAAAAAGCGGAAGCCCTTTTTTCGCCCCTTTTGGAGTTTTTCCAGCCCTGAAAAGTCGGCGGACAAGTCGGCTCCGGATCAGAAGCCTTCCTTCAAGCCTCGCCCTTCCTGGCTGGCTTACGTCTCGGATGCGTGGGTGAGAGAGGTCATTGCAGAGGGCTACAAGCTGGAATTCAAGTTCTCCCCTCTGTCCCGATTTTTTCGGTCGTCGCCTCCGACCTCTCCCTCAACCGCAGATTCTTTTTTTCAGACGATTCTCACGCTGTTGCAGCAGGAAGTGATTGTTCTTCCGGTTCTTCGCAAGACCGTTTTCAAGGGTTTTATGCCAATCTCTTTGTGATTCCTAGAAAAGAGGGGATGTTCCGTCCCGTTATGGACCTCAAGGCACTCAACTGCTTCCTTCGCATCCGCAGTTTCTGGATGGAGTCCCTGAGATCAGTCATTGCGTCCATGGAACCGGGGATGTACCTATCCTCCATAGACATTAAGGACTTCCAGTTTGTAGCCCTTCTGTTCAGCCTGGCCACAACTCCCAGGGTCTTTACGAAGATTCTGGCAGCAGTCATGCCCTGCTCCATGCCAGGGGGATCGTACCATCCTGGTTAAGGGTCCGTCATTCCGGGTTATGGCGGACAGCCTGCGCATAGTTCTGGACACCCTGGAACGCTTCGGATTGATCCTGAACAGTAAGAAGTCCTGTCTTTATCCATCGCAGCGGCTAACTTATCTGGGCATGGTGCTCGATACATTTCAGGCCGAGGTATTCTTGCCTCCCGAGAAGCTATCTGCTCACCGTCTTCAGATTCTCCCCTTGTTGCGGCCATGTCCTATTCCCATTCGTCACTGCATGTGGCCTCTGGGTCACATGGTCTCTGCCTTCAAAGCAGTTCCCTATGCTCAGTTTCATACCAGAACTCTTCAGTAAGCCATTTTGTCCAGCTGGGACCTTCCCCAGCCTCCCTGGATCAGCCCATGCGTCTCTCTGCCTCTCAGATGGTGGCTGGCCTCTCAGATGTTGACGTCGAGCCGCTGGTTCCTTCCTCTCCTTTGGACGGTGTTAACAACGGACGCAAGCTTCAGGGGTTGGGAGGAGTGTTGGAAAATCTCTCAGTTAAAGGAGTATGTCACGCGAGGAACGCTCCCTCCCAATCAATGTTCTAGAGTTGAGGGCGATTCGTCTCTCTCTGTGGCATTGGACCGACCATCTCAGGGGACCTTAGGTTCGGGTTCAGTCCAACAACTCCACGGCGTACTTCAATCTCGAGGATGGCACCCGGAGCCCGGCAGCCATGACGGAGACGGCTGTGATTCTCAGCTGGGCAGAGAACCATGTTCTGGTGCTGTCAGCAGTTCACATCCCAGGCGTCGACAACTGGGTCGCCGACTTTCTCAGCCGGGAGCATCTCGATCCCGGTGAATGGGCTCTTCACCCGCAGGTCTTTCAAGCCATCTGCTTCAACAACAAGGTCGAGGATTTCATTGCGTTGTCCAGGGACCCCATGACCCTGGCGTGCGACGTGCTGGTAATTCCTCGGTGTCTGTTCACGTTTCCTTACGTGTTCCCGCATCTCCTCCGGAAGATCAGGTCCGAAGGACTACCCGTCATTCTCGTGGCCCCCTATTGGCTATGTTGAGTGTGGCAAAGGCCTTTTTGTACATAGTGTGATTTTCTTTTTGTCTTGTTTCTCCTACTGCTCTTGCACTAACTGATTTAGCTTATTCCCTGTAGGAAGGGTATAGCTGAAAGGGAGGAGCTCACACTTTTTGTGCTTAGTGTCTGGTCAAGCCTGCCCCCCCCCCCCCCCAATGATTGGAAGAGAAACAGATTTTACGGTAAGTACAAAAATCTAGTTTTCTCAAAGCACTGGTGCAAGCACTTAATATTCACACTACTCCTGATGACAAAAACACTACAACATGTATGTTTGTACTGCTCTCCCCAGCCCTGACTTCATACTGTCAAGTTTAGCATTGTCAAAACTCCCTTTAAACATTTAGTTAACTATATGAAAACTTAAAGAGGACAATTCTGTAGTTTCAGATGAAGGTCACCTGAAACCTGAAGATCTCATTTTGGAAGAAGGGGCATTCGAGAAGACACTCCGGACTCTTTCAAGGGGAAACCAAGCTCCTGAATTTCACCAGACCTCATCTTCTAGGATAAATTCAGCGGTTGGACATCTAGGTTCTTCTTGTAAGTGCTATGTAATCTATAATTCTGCACAGTGTATTATTATCTTAGTTTATTTCATTTGGAAACATGGAGAAAAACATTACAAGTGTCTGTTAAAGGTAACCTGTCTCGTTGAACATGTTGTCTGAGCTGCAGACAGCATGTTATAGAGCAGGAGGAGCTGAGCCGATTGATATATAGTTTTGTGGAGGAAGAATAAGTTAAACTTGTAATTTATTAATTTATATTCCTGTTCATTCTGGAGGTGATCCTATTAGTGATTGACCGCCTTCCCTCTATAACTGTGTATACAGCGAGAGCTGTCAATCACTGATAGGACTGTCTCCTTGACTTCAAAAGCCAAAATGAGCAGAAATATAATTGAGTAACTAAACTTTTACTAAATCTTTTCCCATAAAATATCAATCTGCTCAGCTCCTCCTGGTCTATAACAGGCTGCAGATCTGACACTATGTTCAACGTGACAGGTTCCCTTTAAGATGTCAGACCGAGATTGATTGACTTTTAAAATGTATTTATCTTTTTGTTACTCAGGTATTCAGACTTATGGCATACCTACTATTCGAACAGATCTTGCCCCTCCTAGATTTCGCAGGATCAGTGATAGAACTAATTATGGAGATGAGTCGAATGCATTTGGATTGCTGTGTCCATCCATCTTTACTCAGCACATGGTCTATGAATGTGATATGTTTAAATCAAGGCCAAAGGAAGAGGTAATAGTAGAGCACTTTATCTTTGTTGTGCTACAGTTTGGGTTTGCTGGTTGTCTCTGATCTCTCATTTCAGTAGGTGTCACTGTACACATTTTAGGTTACTTTCACATTTGCGTTATTGCCTGATTCGGCAGGAATCAGCAAAAACGCTTCAGTTTTTGATAATAGAACTGGCTGCATCCGTTATGAACGGATCCGGTTGTATTATCTTTAAAATAGCCATGGCGGATCCATTAAAACAATCGTAAGTCAATGGGTGCCGAATCAGTTTTCTGTTGTGTCCAAGAAAATCGATCCAGCACCATAGACTTGCATTGTGTGTTATGCACATCCGTTTTGCTCAGCATCCCATGCTGGACAGAAAACCCCTGCTTGCAGTAGTTTTCTGTCCTGTATGGGAACGCAGCTAAATGGAACGGAATGCATTCTGGTGCACCCCATTCTGTTTACTTCAGTTTTGTCCCCATTGACAATGAATAAGGACAAAACCGAAGCATTTTACTCCAGTATTGAGAACCTCTGCTGTATCTCAATACTGAAAAAAACGCAGATGTGAAAGTAGCCCAAGCCTCATGTACTCAACTAAAAAGCATTACCAACATATTCAGGACCAGTTATACAATCATGTGCATGACTCCCTTTTTGTAGCATCTGAGGGATTCTTACATGCAGTATTAGGCTAGGTTTACACGGGTAAAATCCATGTGAGCCATCACAGTGGCAGATCAGTAGGCTGATCCACCAAACTCCACCAAAAACGTGCCAAAAAAACGCTAGCTAGCTTTATCCTTTTGACTTTAGTAGGGAACACAGCTAAAACCCCATTGAAGAAGTAACTTCACTTCTCAAGCGGATTTGAAATTGGCGTCAGACAAAAATGCAGCCACGTAAGTATTTTTACATTGGAACTAATGGAAGGCTGTTTGTGGCGTTTTTGATGTGGATTCCGCAGCCTTATAAGTAAGTATGTATATGGGAGTTTACTCTGGAGCTGAGTAAGAGGCGTGGTTGTTTAGCATGCTTAAAAATGCATGGAGTGAAATCCACAGCGAAGCCCCACCAAGATCTGTGATAGAATTCCACTGTACTACACAAGGGTTTTATTTCAAAGTTTGCTGTGAAATCTGCAAAGGACTCATGCACATGACCGTATTTTTGGCCTCCATTCGATCTGCATTTATTGTGATTTGTCTGCTTTGTCCCATTCATTTCTATGGGGTTGCATAAAATGCAGGCAACACACAGATATAATCCGTGTGCTTTCCACATCCATGAGGCCGTTCCACAAATGATAGAACATGTCCTAATAGCCATCTGTACAATAAGGACCTTAAAATACATATGGTTGTGTACATGTAGCCTAATGCTGGTTGTAATTCAACAAATACAGAGGAAGTCATGTAATATATCTACAAAGTTAGGCTACATGCACACGACCGCGCTGTGTTTTGCGGTCTACGAATTACGGATCCACAAAACACAGATGCCGGCCATGTGCGTTCTGCAATTTATGGATCGGGCCTGCCCATTATAGAAATGCCTATTCTTGTCCGCAAAACGGTTTGATCTGCTTTAGTGATCAACTGTGGGTCAAGCTCTCTACACCTCTGGCAAATAGCTGATTTCCCCATTCAAGGGAAATGTAAAATTACACGGAGGTCATTAAAATGAATGACTGTCCAATTAATACATGGATGGCTTCAATTCACCAGAATAGGAGCTGCTCTTAAGGAGCGTTATCTCTGTTCTGGCTTATATAAGGCGGTCTTGGCCTGGGGACCACCCTCTATGACATCCATATGATCTAATATGACATGTGGAAAGAGGTACCGTATTTTTCGCCCTATAAATGCACTTCCCCTCCCCCTTGAGTCACGCTGCCAGGGCCCGCCCGCCCAGCCTCCTGCCTGCTACGAAGTTAGTAGTAAGTAGTGCAGGCGCTGGATTTCAGATGATTTGAATAGTTTAACCATACCTACAGTTTAGACATGATTATACTACAGTGAGCGGGCGCGGTGTAGTAGAATACAGTGACTCCACCGTGCCCCGCTGCCATTACAAAACCAGATGCTGGCCCCCATTCCCTACACAGGGACACTGTTATGGGGGGATCTGTGGATGAGACATAGCATAAGATGCTATATATATGTGTCATCCATCTACAGATACCCTCATAACAGTGCCATCCAGAGATGCCCTCATAACAGTGCCATCCAGAGATGCCTCCATAATGATCCTCCATAACAGTGTCATCCACTGATCCCCCATAACAGTGCCATCCACAAATGCCCCCATAACAGTGCCATCCACAGATGCCCCCATAACAGTGCCATCCACAGATCCCCCATAACAGTGCCATCCACAGATCCCCATAACAGTGCCATCCACAGATCCCCCATAACAGTGCCATCCACAGATTCCCCATTATAGTGCCATCCACAGATCCCCCATAACAGTGTCATATTTTTTTTCTTATTTTCCTCCTCAAAAACCTAGGTTTCGTCTTATGGTCCGGTGCATCTTATAGGGCGAAAAGTACGGTAGTTTTCTTAATGTAGTTCAGTTCTAAGGCTGGAAACTGGTGCTCAAAAGCAGACATGAGAGGTACTCAAGAGCTGTCCTCTGGAGATGGTATTAAATGTTTTACAGATTTAGTAAACATTCAGTGAAGGAAATCTTTTTCTCCTCTTTTGCAGATTGCACACATTCTACATAATATCGGTGTTAATATTCCGGGTAACACTTTTGAAGAGCTGTGGAAATTAGCTGCAAAGAGACATCCAAAAGGAGAAGTTTCTGTTGAGACGATGAGAAGTGTTTTAGATGATGTGCAGTCAAACACCAAATTATACTCAGCAGCTTGAATTACAGTTTAGTTAAATGCATAATTTCCCTGGAAATACATTGAGCTAATTTAACTATTAATTTGTTAGAGTATTAGAGTATTTCACATGAATCATATGTAAAAAAAACAAGTTAAATGTATGGGTAAATGTATCTTATATAATTCCATTTGAATGCACATTCTTTTATTATTGATATAATAGATATATGTTGGAACTTCAATTTTGGAAGTTCTTTAACCACTTCAGCCCCCCTAGCTTAAACACCCTTAATGACCAGGCCACTTTTTACAATTCCGCACTACACTACTTTCACCGTTTATTGCTCGGTCATACAACTTACCACCCAAATGAATTTTACCTCCTTTTCTCCTCACTAATAGAGCTTTCATTTGGTGCTATTTCATTGCTGCTGACATTTTTACTTTTTTTGATATTTTGCTTTTTTTGACGAAATTTTTGCAAAAAAATGACATTTTTCACTTTCTGTTTGAAAATTTGTCAAATCAAACTACATTTCTCTACAAATTTTTCTGTAAATGTATTGTTCTACATGTCTTTGATAAAAAAAAAATGCAATAAGTGTATATTTATTGGTTTGGGTAAAAGTTATAGCATTTACAAACTATGGTGCAAAAAACTGAATTTCCGCACTTTGACTTTCTGAGCACCTGTCCTGTTTCCTGACATACTACAATGCCCAGACAGTAGAAACACCCCATAAATGACCCCATTTCGGAAAGTAGACACCCTAAGGTATTCACTGAGGGGCATAGTAAGTTCATCGAAGTTTTTATTTTTTGTCACAAGTTAGCGGAAATGTTTTTTTTTTTTTTTTTCAAAAATTTCCGCAAGCTTGTGACAAAAAATAAAAACTTCCATGAACTCACTATGCCTATCAGCGAATACCTTAGGGTGTCTACTTTCCGAAATGGGGTCACTTGTGGGGTATTTTTACTGCCCTGGCATTTTAGGGGCCCCTAAAGCGTGAGAATCCAAATGCATAAAAATGCCCTGTAAAATCCTAAAGGTACTCATTGGAATTAGGGCCCTTTTGCGCATCTGGGCTGCAAAAAAGTGTCACACATGTGGTATCGCCATACTCAGAAGAAGTAGGGCAATGTGTTTTGGGGTGTATTTTTACATATACCCATGTTGGGTCAGAGAAATATCACTGTAAATTGACAACTTTGTATAAAATTTTTAAAAAGTTGTCGTTTACAGCGGTATTTCTCACACAAAGTATGGGTATATATAAAAATACACCCCAAAAGTCATTGCCCTACTTCTGCTGAGTACGGTGATACCACATGTGTGACACTTTTTTGCAGCCAAGATGCGCAAAGGGGCCCTAAAACCAATGAGTACCTTTAGGATTTCACAGGACATTTCTACTCATTTGGATTCCAAACCGCTTCTCACGCTTTAGGGGCCCCTAAAATGCCGGGACGGTAAAAATACCCCACAAGTGACCCCATTTGTTTTTTCTCACAAAGTCTCCCTTTTTCTTGTGACAAAAAATGTAATCTTTCATGGACTCAATATGCCCCTCAGCGAATACCTTGGTGTGTCTTCTTTCCAAAATGTGATGTGTTTGTACTGCCATGGCATTTGAGGGTCTCCGCAATCATTACACATATGGCCAGCATTAGGAGTTTCTGCTATTCTCCTTATATTGAGCATACGGGTAATGAGATTTTTTTACCATTCAGCCTCTGGGCTGAAAGAAAAAATGAACGGCACAGATTTCCTCATTCGCATCGATCGATGTGGATGAAAAAATCTCTGCCAAAAAATATGCAAGAAAAAAAAAAGGGGCCTGGCGATTGCCAGGACATAGGGGCTCCGCCCAAACATCCATACCCACTTCAGCTCCTATGTCCTGGCAAACGTGATTTCTCCATTCACATCGATCAATCAATCGGTGTGCAGGAAGACATCTTTGCCAGATTTTTTGATACAAAGTGTTTGCCAAAGCATATGAACTCCAACACCTCTCCTCAGCTAACATGCCAGGGCAAACGTACCTGTCCTGCAGAGGAGAAATCTCGTCTTGCAGCGCCGCATACACCGACTTCACGTGTCTTCTGACAGCAGCGCAATGCTTCTCTCAGAATTCACATCAGTGCTGCAGCGTTTTTATCGGTTGGTCCGTTGATCTGCCTGGAAAATAAAGGGTGGTTAGGGGGAAAAAAAAAAAAAGAAGAAAAAACAGGCAGCAGGCACATAACTTGAACGTTACAAACTTTATAAAACATGAATAAAACCTGAACATAAAAAAAAAAAGGAACTTTTAAAACCTGAACTAACTCAAGATTATTTTTTGTTTTTTTAACCATATCACTCTTTATTTTCCTAGCAGAAACCTCTCCTTTCCCATGGGACAATGTGTGAAGTGTAAATCACACAGAGATGGTGAGAAGTACACTATACACGTTATCCCAAGTGAAAGGAGAGGTTTCTACCGTTTCACACTTCTGCAGTAGCACAGCAGCACCGTCCCCTATGTGTTAGGGTCTCTCAAAACCTAGTATCCTGAGAGACCCTTGAGCCTGATTGTAAAAACTACCTGTGATGTGCTGTCCCTAGGTCCCTAAGTGTACCTGAGTGTGGTACTTCCGGAAACACTCCCCTAGGCATAGGGCAGGGTGGTCAGGACAGAAATAGCGGGTGTCACGCCTTATTCCACTCCTGCTACAGACACGACATCTTTTTTGGGGTGCCGGTTGGGTTGAGGTACCGGTAACGACACTGGGGAAGTTTCGCTCGTGTAGACGGCTCACTACACTGGTGGATGGGGCCACGGAACCTCCTGGATACAGGAGTTCCGAAATGATCTCTTCCTGGAATTTAAGGAAGGATCCCGTTCTCCCAGCCTTACTGTAGAGAACGTAACTATTATAGGCAGCCAATTTAAATAAATATACAGACACCTTTTTATACCAGCGTCTGGTGCGTCGGGAAATCAAATACGGGGCCAACATCTGGTCATTGAAGTCCACCCCTCCCATGTGGAGGTTATAGTCGTGGACTGAGAGGGGCTTTTCAACGACACTGGTTGCCCGTTCAATTTGTATTGTCGTGTCTGCGTGAATGAAGGATAGCATGTAACCGTCACGCTTGTCTCTCCATTTTACCGCGAGCAGTTCTTCGTTACACAATGCAGCCCTCTGCCCCCTTGCAAGTCGGGTGGTAAGGAGCCGTTGGGGGAAGCCCCGGCGACTAGGTCGCACGGTGCCACAGCAGCCAATCTGTTCTAGGAACAAATGCTTGAAGAGGGCCACACTTGTGTAAAAGTTGTCCACATAAAGATGGTACCCCTTACCGAATAAGGGTGACACCAAGTCCCAGACTATCTTCCCACTGCTCCCCAGGTAGTTAGGGCAACCGACCGGCTCCAGGGTCTGATCTTTTCCCTCATAGATCCGAAATTTGTGCGTATAGCCTGTGGCCCTTTCACAGAGCTTATACAATTTGACCCCATACCGGGCGCTCTTGCTTGGGATGTACTGTTTGAAGCCAAGGCGCCCGGTGAAATGTACAAGGGACTCGTCTACGCAGATGTTTTGTGCGGGGGTATACAAATCTGCAAATTTCTGGTTGAAATGGTCTATGAGGGGCCGAATTTTGTGGAGCCGGTCAAAAGCTGGGTGGCCTCTGGGACGGGAGGTGGTGTTGTTGCTAAAGTGCAGGAAGCGCAGGATGGTCTCAAAACGTGTCCTGGACATGGCAGCAGAGTACATGGGCATGTGATGAATTGGGTTCGTGGACCAATATGACAGCAATTCATACTTTTTTTGTAATGCCCATGTTGAGGAGAAGGCCCAGAAAAGTTCTAAATTCGGAAACTTGGACTGGTTTCCACCGGAAAGGCTGGGCATAGAAGCTTCCCGGGTTGGTGGTTATAAATTGAGTGGCATACCGATTTGTTTCTGCCACGACTAAGTCATAGAGCTCCGCAGTGAAGAACAGCTCAAAAAAAACCAGCTCCAATCCGATCTGAGCTGTCTCCACCCGAACTCCTGACTGGGCGGTGAAAGGGGGAACTACTGGTGCGGCTGAAGATGGGGACAGCCAATCAGGATTTGCCAGCACCTCAGGGACTCTAGGGGCTCTACGGGCCTGTCTGCGCGGTGGCTGCGACGGGGGAATTACTGCACGTGCCACCGTACCAGCTTCAACTGCCCTTCTGGTGCTCGCCACTTCACCATGTTGTACGGCAGTGCTGGTAGAAGGTCCAGGACGGGCTGCGCTGCTAGTGTATGCCTCACCACGTAATCTTGCAGCGCCAGCCCCACTCTGCTGCCCTTGAAACTGATCCTGCGCTACCTGCGGTCTAGCTACACGGGGCCGGGTACGCCTGGTGCTATCAGGGACCTCAACCTCCTCGTCCGAACTTTGGGTCACACTGCTCTCTACAGGTTCGTATTCTGACCCGCTAGATTCGTCAGATGAGGGTTCCCATTCCTTATCCGACTGGGTCAGAATCCTGTAGGCCTCTTCAGGAGAATACCCCTTGTTTGACATTTGGGCGACTAAATTTAGGGGGTATTCCCTGAGACTACCCAAGAAAAAAAGCAAGCCTTTCTTACAAATGGGAGTGTAGCGGAGTACAGAAGCCGCTGCGATTGATAAAAAAAGATCAAAACTGATTTTTTTTATCGCCGCAGCACTTTTGAAGTGATTGTGCAGTGATACAAAAAAAAAATTTTTTTGTCACTGCGGCAGGGCAGGCGTGGGTGAACGCAGGTGTGGGCGACCGATCAGGTCTGATCGGGCAAACACTGCGTTTGGGGTGGAGGGCGAACTAAAGTGACAGTAATACTATTATAGATCTGACCGTGATCAGTTCTGATCACTTACAGATACTATAAAAGTACAAACGCTGATTAGCGCTACGCTAATCAGCGAATCAGTAAGTGCGGTGGGCTGGGCGCTAACGCTAACTACCTACCAAAGGGGCCTAAACTAAACTAAGCCTAACAGTCAATTGTAGTGAAAAAAAAAAATGTGACAGTTCACAAAAGTGACACTGATCACTTTTTTCCCTTTCACTATGTATTGACAGGTGATCAAGGGGTTAATTAAGGTGATGGGGGGTGATCAGGGCCTGATGTGTAGTGTTTGGTGCACTTACTTGGGATCTGTGCTCTGTGCTGGGTCCAACCGATGAAAAGGACCCAGCACATGGCACAGATCCCTTATAAAACCCCTATATTTATAAATAAAACTTAGATTACACTTTTTCATAGGTGATTTTAAAAATCACCAGCCTGCCAGCGCTGATCATTGGCTGGCAGGCTGGTTACTCACCTTTCCTGAGTCCGGCGGGGCGTTCCACTTGCGTTCCACCGGACCCAGGAGTGCGTCAAGGAGGAATAAACCGACCGCCCGCAGGACGCAATCCTGCGTTAGGCGGTCGGTAACAGGTTAAAAGGGTTTCCCGAGAGTTTTGAGTACTGATATCTGATCGGTGGGGGTCTTACACCCGGGATCCTTGCCAATCAGCTGTTTGAGAAGGCACCACCGCAGCCTTCTCACTGCTTTCCCTAAGCCATGTGACATCACTTTCATTGGTCACATAGCTTAGGCGCAGCTCAGCCCTATTGAAATGAATGGGGCTGAGCTGTGATACCAAGCACAGCCGCTATCAAATGGACGGCACAGTTCTTAGTGAGCAGAGAGAAGGAGCGTCAGTGCCTTCTCGTAACAGCTGGTCGGCGTGGGTCCCCCCCACCAATCAGATACTTATGACCCATCCAGACGATAGGTCATCAGTAGTAAAGTCTTGGAAAACCCTTTTAACAAGCATAGGTCATCAGTATTTGTTTGGTGGGATCTGACACTGGGCAGCGCACCCAGCACATCGCCATAGCGCCATACATTATACAGTGGCTGCGCCTAATATTGCAGCCCAGGTGCATTCACTTGAATGGGATGGGCTGCACATAGGCCACGTGACTAATGAATGTGATATCACTGACCTAGGAAGAGGCCACAGTGTTCACCAGGGCGCCACAGCCTCTACAAAACAGCTGATCGGCGGTAATATTCTACTTCCATAAAACCCCTTTAAGTTACATTATAAAGCCAAATTATTACCTTGGGTGTTACTTTGTATTCAGCGAGGTTAATATCATACTGCAGGCCACTGACATATACATTTTTTTCTAATGATCTAAATCATGTTTCAATTAGCTATCCAATTCTATGGCATTAAAAATGTTTCAAATAATGGAAATATGCCCAACTGGTCAGAACCCGAAGGCCACATGCACGCAACCATATGTGTTTTGGGGTCCCCAAACAGTGGATCTAAAAAATACAGACATCAGCCATGTGCATGCTGCAGTGTCGTTGTAAAAATGCCTATTGTTGTCCGTAGAATGGACAAGAATAGGACATGTTCTATCATTTGCGGAGCAGCTGCATGGATGCAAACAGCACATAAACCACTGCTCAGGTGACTTTTCAGAATAGGCTGTCATATGTGTGCATATGAGGAATCACAACATATCTGACCATATGACTTGTATTCTGTATTCATCAGACATTTTCCCCATCTGCAGGCTTTGTCTCTAATTTGTTTGTCCTGAGCTTAGCCCATTTGGAGGAGGAGACTAGCTGGTATTATATCTCCTATACAAGGCACACAGAGAAGAAGAGATCCTGCTCCCCTATCTTTCTGTAGCACACCCTTAGAAACTGCAGCATGGAGGATATTATACTACAGTAATGAGCAGTGTAGCAGTGAATCCAGCTGTCGGATTAGGTAGCAAAACACTTGCTAGAAGCAGCAGCATTGTCTTTGTGTGCCTGTGCTTCTCTTTCACTATAAGAATGCTCCCCTTCTGTGAGAAGCAGCTGTAACATGATTCATCAGTGAGGTGATAATACGACCCCCTCCCCTCCCAGTGGTGCAATCACCTTGTGAAGGCTGCTTCTTTGAATATGGATATTGCCAGTGAATTCAGAGTGTATGATCGCTCAGGGCTTTATGCCACTTCCACATAGTGAGGATTTGATCAGTATTTTCCTTTATATTTAAGGGGAGTCTGTCAGCAGTTTTAACCTCTTTATTCCCCTTCATGCTGCAATCTCAGGTGCCCCAAAGCATTCTTGTCATCTGCAGTATCCCAGGCTGTCTGCACTGAATGCTCCATGGCCCCTCTCCATTACTCTAGGGCAGGGGTGCACAACCTTTTCTGGTTGGGGGCCACATGCTCAGCCTGAACCAATTCCAAGCGCCGAAAATAAAACTTAAAGGGGTATTACCAACTGAAATACTATATTTTTGGCATATTGAACATACAGTATATACTACAAATGTCTAGTTACAGTTCTAGGACTCCCATCTAATAGGAGAATACATGTAAGAAACATGTAAGAAGCCATAAGACATAGACATACATGTCCTTTACCAGATGTTTAGGGGCCGCACAGAATGGTATTGAGGGCCGCATGTGGCCCCCGGGCCGCAGGTTGGGCACCCCTGCTCTAGGGTGACTGCTCTAGTGTTCTCCTGACTAGAGACCAGTCAGTTACTTAACCCCTTAAGGACGAAGGGCGTACATGTACGCCCTTGCGTCCTGGTACTTAAGGACCAAGGGTGTACATGTACGCCCTGTGAATTTCCGATCACCGCTGCGCACGTGGCGGTGATCGGAACAAGATGCCTGCTGAAATCAATCAGCAGGCATCTTGACAAAATGCCCAGGGGGGTCCTGTGACCCCCCCATGTCGGCGATCGCAGAAAACCGCAGGTCAATTCAGACCTGCGGTTTTCTGCGGTTCCAGGTCATTCGGGTCTCAGGTGACCCGATAACTCTGAACAGGATGGTGATCAGTGGTGCTATAATGCACCACCAATCACCATCCTTGCCGTTGCCAGAAATCGCCCTTGATTGGCTGTGCAGGGGGCGGCGGCAGACGTTAACCGCCGGAGCTTCTCCCCCCTGCACACTGCCTGTCCTCGCGCCGTTGGATCCAGACGCCCGTCGCCCAGCCGGACCCATCGCACCCCAGGAGGACCCCAGGAAGACCCCATCCCACCCAGCAGACCCCCGATCAGCCCCAGCAGCTCACCCAGCCACCGACAGCCCCAGCCATCCACAGCCCCAGACACCAGTGTTCCAGCCCCAGCCAGCCCCAGCAGCAGCAGCAGCATCTGAGTAAGTGCACCTGGGTGTCTGGGGTCCACAGCACTTAGTTGTGTGACCCTAGACCCCCCCCAGGGGTGCAATCTCTCCCATGGACCGCCGGCTGTTCACGGTGGAGGAGGCATACGCCCAGATGCTCTCCGACACCGAGAGCGCCAGTGAGGATGAGGATGACCCCACATTCCTCCTGTCATCCGCATCCTCCTCATCATCATCTGATGATGATGAGCCCCCAAGGCGGCGGAGACGCCGCCAGGCGGAGCCAGGGTCCCCACATGCTAGGGACCCCGTGGCCAGCACTAGTACGAGCAGCCCTGGGACTCGTACTAGTTTTCCGGCCCACCAGCCAAGTGCACCTGAGCCCCCTTCAGGTGAACGAGTCTGGTGCATCCCAGTGGACTATCAGCCTGCGATTCCTGAATTTGTTGGCAATCCAGGAATCCAGATTCCCACAGTGGGATTTACTGAAATAGACTATTTTAGTTTTTTTTCAGTAACCCACTTGTGAATCTGATGGTGGAGCAGACGAATCTGTACGCCCAACAGTTCGTCGCTCAGCACCCAGGCTCTTTTTGGCCAAGCCCGGTGGCTGGACGCCAGTCAGTGCAGCCGAAATGAGGACATTTTGGGGCCTCGTGCTGCACATGGGCCTGGTCAAAAACCAAGTGCCAGGCATTACTGGAGTGGGGACGCCCTTACCAGACCCCACTGTACAGTATGGCTATGGCACGCACTCGGTTTGAGGCCATACGGAAATGTCTGCATTATGCAAATAATGCAGCATGTCCCCCGAGGTGATCCTGCCTATGACCGGCTGTACAAGATACGGCCGATCATAGATCACTTTGGGGCCGCATTTGCGCAGGCCTACGTACCTGGAAGGGAGGTCGCGGTTGATGAGTCTCTCGTTGCTTTCAAGGGGAGACTCATTTTCCGCCAATACATTCCCAGCAAGCGAGCGAGGTATGGCGTGAAACTATACAAAATTTGTGAGAGTACCTCAGGGTACACTTACAAATTTCGTGTTTACGAGGGACGAGATTCCCGTATTCAACCCCCAGAATGTCCCCCCACTCTGGGTGTTAGCGGGAAACTTGTGTGGGACCTTGTGCACCCACTGCTGGATAAGGGTTACCACCTGTACGTGGATAACTTTTATACCAGTATTCCCTTGTTCCAGGCCCTCTCCGCCAGATCCACGTTCGCTCAGGGACCGTGCGGAAAAATCATCGCGGCCTCCCTACCCACCCCCTCCAGGTACCTATCCCCAGGGGTGAGACCCGTGCCCTTACCAGCGACAACCTGTTGCTGGTCAGATATAAGGACAAGAGGGATGTCCTTATGCTGACCACAATCCATGGTAATGGCATCACCCCAGTCTCTGTGCGAGGAACCGCGGCAACGGTCCTCAAACCCGATTGTATCGTCGACTACAATCGGTATATGGGTGGAGTTGATCTATCTGATCAAGTCCTCACACCATATAATGCCATGCGCAAAACCCGGGCATGGTACAAAAAGTTGCGGTCTACTTGGTACAGGCTGCCATGTACAACGCTTTTGTACTATCCCGATGCGCTGGCAGCACAGGGACTTTCCTCCAGTTCTATGAGGCAGTCCTCAAGGACCTGATCTTTTCAGACCGGGAAAGAGCAGGTCGGAGTACCTCGGGAATTGAGGCACCCGGGTCGTCCCTGGCCAACATTTTCCAGGTGTGGTCCCCCATACTGGAAAAAAGGGACGATCCCAAAAAAGTGCAGAGTGTGTCGCAAGAGGGGGATCCAGAAATACACCACCACTCAGTGTGACACGTGCCCCGATCATCCGGGCCTCTGCATTGACGGTTGCTTCAGGGAGTATCACACTTCCATGGAGTACTAAATTATTATAATTCCCTACAGTCCCCTAGAAAAACATAACATTATGGCTCTCAGACTTTGGAAACACGGAAACAACTTTTTTTTCCATAAATTATTTTATTGTATATAAGTTTTTTTAAATGTTGTTTTAGTGTATCCAAAGTCTGGGAGCCATACATATTGGGCATCGTCAGCGTCCGTAACAATCTTATGTATAATAATAAAATATTACCTAACCCCTCAGATAAACACCCTTTAAAAAAAAAAAAAAACCATGTTAAAAAAAAAAATTGTCACCTTAGATCCCAGAAATTATAATAGCACGTCATAAAAAATCAAATGCCCCCCAAATAGAGCCAATCAAACTGCCATCTCATCCCGCAAAAAATTAGCCCCTAGATAAGACAGTCTCCCAAAAAAATAAAAAATTATGGCTTCCAGTATGTGGAGGTACAAATTTTTTTTTTTTCCAAAGTTGGTTAATGATGTCATGCTGAAGCCAACTTTTATAAAAGTAGTCATATTAGGTATTGCCACGTCCGTAATAATGTGCTCTATAAAAATAACATTTGACCTAACCCTCAAATAAACGCTGTCAAAAAAAAAAAAAAAGTTAAAAATAGCCATTTTTTTGTTACCTTACATCATAAAAAGTGTAATAGTGTGCGATCAAAAAGTCATATGCCCCCAAAATAGTGCCAATAAAACCGCCATCTCCTCACGCAAAAAATGAGCCCTTACATTAGATAGTTACCACAACAACAAAAAAAATAGATCCCAGGCTATGGAGATAGTAAAATTAGTGTAAAATATTGTAAAAATAATAAAATAGTGTAAAATCTAAATACATCAAAAAAGTTGACATATTAGGTATCTACGCGTCCGTAATACTCTGCCCTACAAAAATAACATTAGACCCAGCCTCTCGGATGAACGGCGTTAAAAATAAAATAAAACGGTGCCAAAACAACCATGTTTTGGCAAATTTCCGTTTTAATCCATATTTTCCGGTAATAAAGCAAGGGTTAACAGTCAAACAAAACTAAATAGTTATTGCCCTGATTCTGTAGTTTTCAGAAACACCCCTTATGTGGTCGTAAACTGCTGTATAGCCACAATGCAGGGCATAGAACGAAGGGAACGCCACATGGTTTCTGGAAGGCAGATTTTTATTTTTATACCATGTCCCATTAGAAGCCCCCTGATGTAGCCTAGACTAGAAACTCCAAAAAAGTGACCCCATCTAAAAACTACACCCCTCAAGGTATTCAAAAATTACTTTACCAACTTTGTTAACCCTTTAGGTGTTCCACAAAACTTAATGGCGAATTTAGAAAGAATTTTAGAATTTCCATTTTTTGTTATCTTGCCTCAAAAAAGTGTAATATAGAGCAACCAAAAATCATATTTACCCTAAAATAGTCCAAAACAACAACCACCATATCCTGTAGTTTCCTAGATGGGGTCACTTTTATGGAGTTTCTACTCAAGGGGTGCAGCAGGGGGCTTGAAAGGGTACATGGTGTAAATAAACCAGTCCTGCAAAATCTGCCTTCCAAAAACCATATGGCGTTCCCTTCTTCAATGTCCTCCCGTTTGGCCAAACAGTAGTTTAGGACCACATATGGGGTGTTTCTACAAACTAGAGAAACAGGGCAACCCACATTGAGTTTTGTTTGGCAGGTAACCCTTACTTTATTACTGGAAAAATGGATTATAATGGAAAATTTTCCAAAAATCGAAATTCCAAAATTGTTTCTCCATCTTCCATGAACTGTTGTGGAACACCTAAAGGGTTAACAGAGTTTGTAAACCCAGCTTTGAATACCTTGAGGGGTGTACTTTCTTAGATGGAGTCACTTTTTGGAATTTCTATGCTAGGGTGCATCAGGGGGCTTGCAATAGGACATGGTGTTAAAAACCAGTCCCGCAAAATCTGCCATTCAAAACCCATATGGCGTTCCCCTCCTTCAATGTCCTCCCGTTTGGCCAAACAGTAATTTAGGACCACATATGGGGTGTTTCTACAAACTAGAGAAACAGGGCAACCCACATTGAGTTTTGTTTGGCAGGTAACCCTTACTTTATTACTGGAAAAATGGATTATAATGGAAAATTTTCCAAAAATCGAAATTCCAAAATTGTTTCTCCATCTTCCATGAACTGTTGTGGAACACCTAAAGGGTTAACAGAGTTTGTAAACCCAGCTTTGAATACCTTGAGGGGTGTACTTTCTTAGATGGAGTCACTTTTTGGAATTTCTATGCTAGGGTGCATCAGGGGGCTTGCAATAGGACATGGTGTTAAAAAACCAGTCCCGCAAAATCTGCCATTCAAAACCCATATGGCGTTCCCCTCCTTCAATGTCCTCCCGTTTGGCCAAACAGTAATTTAGGACCACATATGGGGTGTTTCTACAAACTAGAGAAACAGGGCAACCCACATTGAGTTTTGTTTGGCAGGTAACCCTTACTTTATTACTGGAAAAATGGATTATAATGGAAAATTTTCCAAAAATCGAAATTCCAAAATTGTTTCTCCATCTTCCATGAACTGTTGTGGAACACCTAAAGGGTTAACAGAGTTTGTAAACCCAGCTTTGAATACCTTGAGGGGTGTACTTTCTTAGATGGAGTCACTTTTTGGAATTTCTATGCTAGGGTGCATCAGGGGGCTTGCAATAGGACATGGTGTTAAAAAACCAGTCCCGCAAAATCTGCCATTCAAAACCCATATGGCGTTCCCCTCCTTCAATGTCCTCCCGTTTGGCCAAACAGTAGTTTAGGACCACATATGGGGTGTTTCTACAAACTAGAGAAACAGGGCAACCCACATTGAGTTTTGTTTGGCAGGTAACCCTTACTTTATTACTGGAAAAATGGATTATAATGGAAAATTTTCCAAAAATCGAAATTCAGAAATTTTATCTCCATTTTCCATGAACTGTTGTGAAACACCCAAAGGGTTAACAAAGTTTGTACAATCAGTTTTGAATACCTTGAGGGGTGTAGTTTCTAAAATGGCGTCATTTTGGGTGGTTTCTATTATGTAAGCCTCACAAAGTGACCTCAAACCTGGACTGATCCATAAAAAGTGGGATTTGGAAAATTTCTGAAAAATTTCAAAATTTGCTTCCAAACTTCTAAGGTATGTAACATCCCCAAAAATAAAATAGCATTTCCCAAATACTCCAAACCTGAAGTAGACATATGGGGAATGTAAAGTCATAACTTTTTTGGGGGGTATTACTATGTATCATAGAAGTGGAGAAACTGAAACTTTAAAATTTGCTAAATTTTGCAAATTTTTGGGTAAAATTTGTATTTTTTATGCAAAAAAATAAACTTTTTTGACCCAATTTTAGTAGTGTCATGAAGTACAATTTGTGACGAAAAAACAATCTCAGAACGGCCTAGGTAAGTAAAAGCGTTTTAAAGTTATTCACACTTAAAGTGACAGTGGTCAGATTTTGAAAAAATGGCCTGGTCCTAAGGTGAAAATGAGCCCGGTCCTTAAGGGGTTAGATCAGAGGGGAGGGTTGACCAGCCTATAACAAATTTTCCAAAAGCGCTGTAAACTACACTATTATGATGATATAAGGGAATCTGGCCTGATGTTCTCATATGGGAAGTCCAGTCCCCTTTTTTAACCGCTTCAGCCCCCCTAGCTTAAACACCCTTAATGACCAGGCCACTTTTTACAATTCCGCACTACACTACTTTCACCGTTTATTGCTCCGTCATACAACTTACCACCCAAATGAATTTTACCTCCTTTTCTTCTCACTAATAGAGCTTTCATTTGGTGGTATTTCATTGCTGCTGACATTTTTACTTTTTTGCTATTAATCAAAAATTACCGAAATTTTTGCAAAAATGACATTTTTCACTTTCTGTTGTAAAATTTTTCAAAAAACTACATTTCTATATAAATTTTTCTCTAAATTTATTGTTCTACATGTCTTTGATAAAAAAATCCAATAAGTGTATATTTATTGGTTTGGGTAAAAGTTATAGCGTTTACAAACTATGGTGCAAAAAGTGAATTTCGGCATTTTGAAGCAGCTCTGACTTTCTGAGCGCCTGTCATGTTTCTTCAGGTGCTAGAATGCCAGGATAGTATAAATATCCCCCAAATTACACCATTTTAGAAAGAAGACACCCCAAAGTATTCGCGGAGGGGCTTGGTGAGTTCATGTATCATTTCATTTTTTTCACAAGTTAGCGGAAATTGACACTTTCTGAGAAAAAAAAAAAAAAAAAAGTTTCAATTTCTGATAACTTCTGGCAAAAAAAAAAAAATCTCAGACGGACTCACTATGCCCCTCAGTGAATACCTTGGGGTGTCTACTTTCCGAAATGGAGTCATTTGTGGGGTGTGTTTACTGTTCTGGCATTTTGGGCGGGCTAAATTGTGAGTCGCCATGTAAACCTAAAGGTACTGTTGGAATTTGGGTTCTTTGCATCCAGGCTGCAAAAGCGGACTTATGGGTATCGCCGTACTCAGGAGAAGTAGGGCAATGTGTTTTGGGGTGTATTTTTACATATACCCATGTTGGGTGAGAGAAATATCTCTGTAAATTGTCAACTTTGTATAAAAAATTTTAAAAGTTGTCGCTTACAGAGATATTTTTCACACAAAGTATGGGTATATATAAAAATACACCCCAAAACACATTGCCCTACTTCTCCTGAGTACGGCGATACCACATGTGTGCCACTTTTTGCAGCCTGGGTGCGCAAAGGGGCCCTAAAACCAAAGAGTACCTTTAGGATTTCACAGGGCATTTTTACGCATTTGGATTCCAGACTTCTTCTCACCCTTTAGGGGCCCCTAAAATGCCAGGACAGTATAAATACCCCACATGTGACCCCATTTTGGAAAGAAGACACCCCAAGGTATTCTGTGAGGGGTATGGTGAGTTCATGCAAAATTTTATTTTTGTCACAAGTTAGTGGAATATGAGACTTTGTAAAAACAAAATTAAAAAAAAAAAAAACAATTTCCGCTGACTTGTGCCAAAAATAAAAATTCTGTGGACTCACCATGCCCTCACGGAATACCTTGGGGTGTCTTCTTCCAAAATGGGGTCACATGTGGGGTATTTATACTCACCTGGCATTTTAGGGGCCTCCTAAAGTGTGAGAATCCAAATGCATAAAAATGGCTCAGAAATCTTAAAGGTACTCATTGGTTTAGGCCCCTTTGCGCATTTGGCTGCAAAGTGTCACCATGTGGTACGCTGCACTCAGGAGAAGTGGGCAATGTGGTTTGGGGTGTATTTTATATATACTCATGCTTAGTGAGAGAAATATCTCTGTAAATGACAACTTTTTACATTTTTTATTCAAAGTTGTCAATATACAGAGATATTTCTCTCACCCAGCATGGGTATATGTAAAAATACACCCCAAAACACATTGCCCTACTTCTCCTGAGTACGGCGATACCACATGAGTGACACTTTTTGCAGGCAAGATGCGCAAAGGGGCCCAAATTCCAATGAGTACCTTTTAGGAGGGCATTTTTACGCATTTTCTTCTCACGCTTTAGGGCCCCTAAAATGCCAGGGCAGTAGAAATACCTCACGTGTGACCCCATTTTTGAAAGAAGACACCCTAAGGTATTCCATGAGGGGCATGGCGAGTTCATAGAATATTTTTTTTTGGCACAAGTTAGTGGAAATTGATTTTTTATTGTTTTTCTCACAAAGTCTCCCTTTCCGCTAACTTTTGACAAAAAGTTTAATTTTTCATGAACTCATTATGCCCCTCAGCGAATACCTTGGGGTGTCTTCTTTCCAAAATGGGGTCACATGTGGGGTATTTATACTGCCCTGGCATTTTAGGGCCCTAAAGCGTGAGAAGAAAAATGCGTAAAATGCCCTCCTAAAGGTACTCATTGAATTTGGCCTTTGCGCATCTTGCCTGCAAAGTGTCACTCATGGTATCGCCGTACTCAGGAGAAGTAGGGCGATGTAGTTTGGGGTGTATTTTTACATATACTCATGTTGGGTGAGAGAAATATCTCTGTATATTGACAACTTTGAATAAAAATGTAAAAAGTTGTCGCTTACAGCGATATTTCTCACACCCAGTATGGGTATATGTAAAAATACACCCCAAACCACATTGCCCTACTTCTCCTGAGTACGGCGATACCACATGAGTGACACTTTTTGCAGCCAAGATGCGCAAAGGGGCCCTAAAACCAATGAGTACCTTTAGGATTTCACAGGCCATTTTTACGCATTTGGATTCTCACGCTTTAGGACCCCTAAAATGCCAGGGCAGTATAAATACCCCACATGTGACCCCATTGTGGAAAGAAGACACCCCAAGGTATTCTGTGAGGGGCATGGCGAGTTCACAGAAAAAAAAATTTGGCACAAGTTAGCGGAAATTGTTTTTTTTTTTTTTTTTTTACAGTCTCATATTCCACTAACTTGTGACAAAAATAAAATTTTCCATGAACTCGCCATGCCCCTCACGGAATACCTTGGGGTGTCTTCTTTCTAAAATGGGGTCACATGTGGGGTTTTTGTACTGCCCTGGCATTTGAGGGTCTCCGCAATCATTACACGTATGGCCAGCATTAGGAGTTTCTGCGATTCTCCGTATATTGAGCATACGGGTAATGAGATTTTTTTCCGCTCAGCCTCTGGGCTGAAAAAAAAATGAACGGCACAGATTTTTTCATTCGCATCGATCAATGTGGATGAAAAATCTCTGCCAAAATCAGTGACTGCGGTGCGGTGGGCTGGGCGGTAGCTACCTAACAAGTAGCTAACTAACTGGCGGTGATAAGGGACCCTTATGCCCCATTCATACGTCCGAAATTCTGTTTGCGGAACGGAATTGCGGACCCATTCATTTCTATGGGGACAGACTTTGTCCCGCTCGGATCCGGAATTACGGATCCGCGCTCCGGGTCTGCACTTCCGCTCGCAAAAATATAGAACATGTCCTATTCTTGTCCGCAATTGCGACAAGAAAAAGCATTTTCTATATAGTTCTGGCAATGTGCGGATCTGCAAAATGCGGAAAGCACATTGCCGGTGTCCGTGTTTTGAGGATCCGCGATCGGATCCGCGGATCGGATCCGCGGATCGGATCCGCGGATCGGATCCGCGGATCCGTGAATCCACGGATCCGTGAATCCACGGATCCGCAAACACATATGGACGTCCGAATGGAGCCTTACAAGGGGTGTGATCAATGACAGGGGGTGATCAGGGGGTCTAGATGGAGTGATCAAGGGGTTAATAGGTGAGGGGGGTGGGGGTTAGTGTAGTGTTTGGTGCAACTTTATTGTAGTTACCTGGTCCTCTGGTGGTCGATCCCAGAAAATGGGACCACCAGAGGACCAGGTAGCAGCTATATCAGACGCTGTTCATAAAACAGCGTCTGATATAGCTGTTTGATGCGATTTATATCGCATTTAGCAGCCTGCCAGCGATTGATCATCGCTGGCAGGCTGTAGTCCAACTCTCGAGTCAGCGCATCACTGTGAACGCGCACGCGCGCGCGTTCACAGGAACTCTCGCGTCTCGCGAGATGACGCCCCGGCGCGTCCAAACAGAAGATCCCGGCCGCCCGCAGGACGCAATCCTGCGTACGGCGGTCGGGAACTGGTTAATATAGTCTATTCACTGACTATATGGTGCTCCTCTGTGGAACATGGTCAATGATGGAGGGGCACTACTAGTACATTAGTCGTTTCAATTGTGTAATATTTTGCTTTCTTTAGTTTTTAATGCCATTTGCAGTGTTATTCAATAGAGACTAGTGATGTGGTCATGTTTCCCTACATCAGCATCCATGGGAGCACCATCCAGTCAGTGAGGAGACTGTAGTTTTGTAGCAAGGGGACGGAACTTCACATATGAGAACATCGAGTCAGATTCCCTTAGAACATTATATGAGTAAGTGGCTTATATTGCTGTTGTTTCACCTTATTACCCTGTTGTTTCACTTTATTACTTGTGCGTGAACATTGGTTGTGTTTTCCTTGATTATTTCAGTAATCTTCAAAGACTCATGACTTGTGTCCCCTACAGTCCTTGGTCATTTATAAAACTCCTTAAAGGGGTTGACTCTATAAGTGAGACACTTGTGGAGAGGTGATAAATGTTTACTGTGAGAAAAATCCGTCAAATAATCCCCAATATTCTGCTAGTGGACAATTTAAGGTGTTGCCCAAGAACCTCAAGTAGGACTACCTTCTAAATAGTATTATGAGGCAGTGCATCCCAGGCAACTTGTTTCATTGTTTCAGCGTCGAGTAGCATTCTATTTAAAGGGGTTCCTTGGGATTTTGATATTGATGGCATATCCTCAGAATAGGTAATCAATATCATATCTGCAGGGGTGTGACTCCCCGCATCCCCTCCGATCAGCTCTTCGAAGAGGCTTCACGCTCTGTAAGTGTTTAGGCCTCTTTTTAAGCCAGTGACCTCACCGGACATCGGTCTCGTGGCCTAGGAGCAGCTCAGTCTAATTCAAATGAATGGGCCTGTATGGCCCTGTGCTTGGTAAGCTGTGAGAAGGCCGGAGTGCTCGCTGGAGCTACAGTGGGGTCAGTTGCCTCTTCAGCTGATTGTTGTGGGTCTGGATTCCACGGATCTGGTATTGAAGGCCTATTTTGATGTCAAATTCCTGGAGTACCCCTTTAGGACTGAAATGGCACTAACCTGAAAAGAGAAGTGGTAAGAGGCCTGTCAGTACTCAAACCAGACCATTTTA
Organism: Bufotes viridis; assembly: GCA_033119425.1. Taxonomy (NCBI): domain Eukaryota; kingdom Metazoa; phylum Chordata; class Amphibia; order Anura; family Bufonidae; genus Bufotes; species Bufotes viridis. Next base: position 293,652,645 of record CM065593.1, on the reverse strand, counting down.
TATGAAGTTAGATTTTTTTGAAGTTTGATTTTTCTGTTTTGGCTGTGTCTTCTTCTTCCTTGTTTGTCAATTCTTTGTGAGTAATACACTAGTCACTCACTGACAGCTGCTACATTTACGCTTCTGATAATCTTTATGGAGAGCAAACCTAGGGTAAACCATGCAAGATAAATTGGTACTGGTATCTTCAAAATGTTTATACATCAAGAGGAAAACAAATCTGAGCAAACCTTTTCTATTTTGCCATTTTGATTTTGTACGCCGCTGTTTATAATTGTGTGAAGCTCATTCATCTATGTGGACATTGGCACATTCATTTACTTTCCTTCAGCCAAAATTTCTTTCCCAATTCCACTGCTGGGAAAAATAACATTGTTCAGACAGTTTGTCTGAAAAATCAAAATGAGGACTAAATAAAAAGAGCTTCATTCCTTTCGCCAGTTTGTTATTGCTGAGTGAATAGAGGTTCCCTGTTGAAGTCAGATTTGAAGTGAACTTGAATCAATGCTTCTCCAGCCTTTTCATCTTTATAAAACCCATTATGGGTACGTCTCAGAACAGGCTATTGAATTCTGTCTTGCTTTGACTCACAATATGCACTAAACAGTTCTGTAAAATGCAATCACTCAGACACATAGATAAGAGAGCATTGTCAAAATGGAACAGACTTTATGAAATGAAAGTGCTGTAAGTATTCTGGAATACATAATGAATGCATATAAATTGGGGCACTAAACTAATTTGTCATAAGCCTTTTGCCTTCTGTTTCCAGATCCAAGCAAACTGTTCTACAATGAAACACTCAGAAAAGTCGATTTAGTATTTCACAAATTTTGTAATAATGAAAGTTAATTAAGGATGAAGTCATTCAATGTTAATGAACCTTGGAAATTTAAGCTACCAGACGTGGTATTATATTTTATCCCGTTTCCAACATTTGACGTACATGTACGTCAAAATGGCAGAAGGGGTATATGGAGCGGGCTCAGGAGCTTTCAGTGTTATACGGAATAATATACTAATACTCAAAGGTACATTTTATATATGAGATAGTTGTCAAATGAAAACATAACCTTTAATCAAGCCACTAAAATATACCCCTACCGGAATCCTGTACAAGAAAAACCAGAATGGCCATCTTAACTTCATTAAGAAGGACTACTCCAACGTCTTCGTGTTCATTCCAGGACGTGGTAGGACAACGGTGGTATTTGTACCATTTTGGTTGGTGCTGCCGTGCGCTATGGTACCGCTGTGTACCAATGGTTATGTTTCAGAGAATTATCTAGTCCAGGCATGCTCAACCTGCGGCCCTCCAGCTGTTGTAAAACCACAACTTCCACAATTCCCTGCTGTAGGCTGATAACTGTAGGCTATTTGGGCATGCTGGGAGTTGTAGTTTTGCAACAGCTGGAGGGCCACAGGTTGAGCATGCCTGATCTAGTCTATTTTTGTGTCTGTGTACACTATATATTTTAGTGGATTTTAATTTGACAACTATCCCATACATGGAATTCACCTTTGACTATTAGTACAGTTGACAACCTCCCTCATTGACCAGTTAGACTCATCTTGTCCTTTGATCACCCCCCCTCCGAGGTGAAATCGCAGTGTGCCGATCAGTTGTCTTAGTAACCTGGGCCCTTTTGATGACTTCCAGGCCGGTCATGTAAGTATCCTGTGGCAGGGCTTAATAGGAAGACATAACAAGTACCACAGACTGCAATACTAGTCCCCTATAGGAACTAAAAAGAAGGCAAAAAATACGTTTTAAACATTTAAAAAAGTATTAAAAATTGAAATCACTTTCTTTCCAAATTTACATATAAAAAGAAACAAAAAATAAATCTATTTGGTAGCATCACGTCTGTAAATTATTTATTTATGTATTTATTCTGCATGGTAAACAACTGTAATGGAAAAAGAAAATTAAATGTCCATTGCTATTTTTGGTCAAGTAGTAGAGCATAAGACTACAACCCCAATATCAAAAAAGTTGGGGTGCTGTGTAAAAAGAAAACACATGTAAATAAAAACAATGCAATGATTTGCAAATCGCATAAACCTATATTTTACTCACAGTAATCATAGAACACATATCAGATGCTGAAGGTGATCCCTGACGAAGCCAGTTTTCTGGCGATTCGCATAGGGTACTTTCTCCCTCCCCGGGGTCAGATTGTACTGCTGGGCACATGGTATTATAGGTTGATAATTATTTCGTTTTTTGTGCTTTCAATATGTTTTATTGGGCCATGCTTGTCTTACACATTAACCTGTACTGACCTGTCCTTCACATTTGTTGTGATTCTCAGGTTTAGGGAGTGGGTGGTGGTTTACCATGGCAACCCCCATGTGTGCTTCATTTTAAATGTTTTTATGGTGTTAGTTATATATGGTATGCATTTGGGACTTTAATTAAGCTTGATAATATCTTTTATATTTGCCTTTTGTGTGCTCAAATGTATTGACTATCCATGGTTATCTCCAGGTATGGCAGTGTAGCACCCATCAGTTGCTTGTATATATTTTGAGTTGTACACCCAATTGTTGGTATACAAGATGCTGAAGGTAAAAATTTTACAATTTCATGAAAAAATAACTCATTTAGAACTTGATGGCAGCATCGCATCTCAAAAAAGTTGGGACAAGGCCATTTCTCCCACTGTGTAGCATCCCCTCTTCTTTTAACAACAGCTTGTAAACAAGTGGGAAGAGAGGAGACCGATTTTGCTGGAGTTTTTGGAGAAGAATGTTGTTTCATTCTTGTCTGATGTAGGATTTCAGCTGATCAACAGTTTCATAAATACCCATAGACATATAGATGTCAAGAAAACAGGAGTCCGACAACCATTCTACCATCACTCATTACTGCCTGCTCCACTCTCAATACCGTTCACTGGAAAGGATGCCCTACTTGTGCGTGATCTTTTCAGGGGCCGTGGATGTTGTCCCCGATCCTGGGTTCAATTATCATCCACTCAGTGTGGTATAACACAATCCACACCTGTTTAGACAGACCTCCAATTATAGCGGGACCCTCCACTGCTTATTTAGGACAAATATAGTCACAGTAGGTTAATTGTACCAAATGGATCCAAGCTCATATTGAGTCTGATAGCAATGGAGCTATGTGTAGTGTTAATACAAAAACTGGGATACAAAAAAACTAACCAGGGAACCAATAAGTATGGCTGACAGTGTAATACCAGGTCTGACGTTCTGCAAACTGCCAGTCAATAAAACCAAAACAGAAATTCGACCAGTGCCAATCAAATAAATACTGCAATAGTATGTAAAATACCACTATCAATTTTATTAAATATACACAAATAATACAAATACACCGGAGATAAAGTAACCACTGAAAAGCCTGATAAATATCAGGCTAACACCCAGAGACTGATCGGGTAAATACAAAAAGTTGGCAAAAATCTTATGTATGTAAAATTTTATGAGAAAAGAAAAACCTGACTCGAAGTGGTGAAAATAAAGCATGTAAAACAAATCATCAACAAAACCAAAATAAGGTAAATGTGAGATATATGATATAAAAAAAACGCACAAATGTTATGTTAGACAATAGACCTATAATCCAAAAGTGACAAACACCACTGCGAGTCCAGGTTAAGAACAAATAGAAGAAGTAACAACATTACCCATATTCCGGCTAATGTAACACCCGATAACGAGACACCTCAACGCGCGTTTCGCCGTTAAGGCTTCGTCAGGAGGCTGACTGCTATGGTCTGAAGCATGACTTAAATAGTCAAAGGCTCATCTGTGGCTAATAATTGGACGCATCAGCACCATGATGTAAGGAGGGCATCACAACAGCGCGCCGCCCGTCATCACATGTCGGACGCTAGGCACAGCCGCGTACCCCGTGACGTGGCCAGTGCAGGTGATGCGCACCAGCGTCCGGCACCATGGCAACAGGAGAACAGGAGCGCGTCATGATGCTCGCCAACAGCGCATGCATGCGATGTATACCTCATTACAGGTGTAACAAAGTGCATATCAAAAACTAAATAATAAAAAGAGTGTAACGCACCAAATTGGTCAGTTAGGATCTCAACCGCGGAGTCCTTTGACATCCACTTTTGTCACACTGCTTGAGTGTTGGCGGTGTCTATTGCGGCTGCTCAGTGTTACCCCAGGCGGCTCTCTCAGTCTTAAGCGGAGAGTTTGGGGTTAACAAAATCATGTGCCGCGTACTAGTGATAGAGAATTAAACTAATAGTGAAGAATGTTCATTTAGAAGTGAAAAACAATTGCATCCGCTAGTTTGGTGTAGGCAAACACATGTATATCTCAATCACAGTTTGGCCACCGTAATATACAGTCTCTCACTTGTGGGGAGTTTAGTTAGAGTTCACATGATTAACAGCTAATTGCATTATCCAGGTAACCCAGCTCTGCAGTACTAATAGTCTCCACTGCGAGTCCCTTACTCTCAGTGAGTACCGTCAGTGAATCAAGTGACAGGCTGAATACTTGCTGTTAGGAGTCCTGCGGGGATCCTGCAGTGATGGAGCCGGTTAAGGTAGGTAGGGGTTCCTCCTGGAGGTTCAGAGTTCCGAGTAGTTAGGGTCTTAAGTCCTCGTGGTGAATGGAGCTGGCAGGGTGCGCACTCCATTAGTGGAACACCCTGTGCAGCTCCTGGCTCCTATTTATTGGCCAGAGCGTGGGTGGGCGGAGCTACATAGACGGCCCAGCAGCCACTGCTTCCAGCCTGGAAGGCAAGCAGCGATCGCTGTCATAGTTACACAGGGCATGGATCCAGGCTGGAGCGCAACCCACCGTACCCTTACAAAGAGTGGGAACGGGGGGATCGGTGAACTATATAAGGAGGGATGGAAGCTCACAGAAAAGAAGAAAGGGGGAAAGTGATTAAAAATGAATTGTGCCAAAATGCAAAAAATAAATGGTGATGCTACATACAAACCCAAAGTGAAAATTGAGTGGCAAGCAAGATAAAGTGCATATAGTGCTAAAAATACATGTGATAAAATAAATTGTATAAAATATACAGTTCAAATACATAATTGCATGATATAAAAATTAATATCATAATGATAAAGTGCCCATAACACCCTGTGAAAAATTAGTGTAAAATAATCAAGATAAAGTGCATGTAGTGCTAAAAATATATGTGATAAAAATAAATAGTATAAAATATACAGTTCAAATACATAATTGCATAATGTAAAAATCGATATCATAATAATAAAGTGCCCATAACGCCCTGAGAAAAAGTTAGTGTAGAATAATCAATATTTCTTCGTAATTAGAAATCATTTTCTTTCATACTCTAGCGTCCATTTATAATAGATCAGCACTCATCCAAACCCACAGGGAAACCATGCAGAATATACTATAACTGAGCAAAACAAACATAAAATTAAAATCAAACACGGACCACATAAAGTTAAACGCGTTACAAGAAGGATCTGAAACTCACTGCCTCATTTAACCCCAAGGGAATCTCACTCTTAAGCAGCATGATCTACTTTGTTTCCCTTTGCAAGAGCAGCTTTTTAATGTCTCCACCACTAGAGCCTAACACAATTTTGTCAATGCCCCTCACCTTCAAGTCTCTAGGATCTGATGCATGTTTATCTTTAAAGTAAAGGGCAACAGGTTGTAATTTTGACAGTTTTTCCTCCCTCATAGTTTTGGTCAAACTAATTTTGCTGACATGTTCTAAGGTTCTCACACGAAGTTCTCGGGTCGTCATGCCCACATACAAAAGATTGCATGGGCATGTCATGAGGTATATCACCCCCCTGATCTACATGTAATATGATGTACAATTTTAAAGCCTGGGATCTCGTAGAATCCGTAAAATTGGAGGTTCTTACCATATACTTACAGGCTTGGCAATTTCCACATGAAAATGAACCCCATTTTGGGCCACGTAAACCAAAAATACCACTTGTAGGTGGGGGGACATAATGACTCCTCGTTAGAGAATCCCCTAGATTCTTCGCTCGTTTCCAAGTAATCTGTGGATAATCAGAGAGTGACTGCTTAAGGTCACTATCCGATAGTAAAATGGGACAATGTTTTGTTAAAATTGCCTGTATCTTTCTCCATTGTGTCTTAAATGGTGTTATGAACCTACAATTGGTATCTTTTTTCACTATCGCCTTCTTAGCCAAAAGGGGATCCCTGGAGGATGATTTTGCTCTAATATAACCTCTCTTGATATCTCCATATTTGTAATCCCTAGCCAAAAATCTGTCAGTAAGTTTTCTTGACTGGATCTCAAAACTGTGGTCACTGGAGCAGATACGACTTAAATGTAAAAATTGGCCAGTTGGAATGGCCCGAATAGTTTGAGGATAGTGGGAGGATTTCGCATGGAGTGGGGAGTTGTTTGCTGTGGACTTTCTGAAGAGGTCCGTGGAGACCATGCCATCCATCTCCCTTTTCAATATGATATAAAAAAAATTCAATGTATGCCTGGCTGTACTGCCAAGTTAGCTTAATAATTAAATCATTGGAGTTGAGCTGTTGGAGAAAAGAGCAGAGATGCTCCTCAGAGCCCCGCCAAATGAAAAGCAAATCGTCGATATACCGCGACCACGAGACCACCGAGCCATACAAATGAAGATGTTGAACGACCTCCCTCTTCCATAGCCCCAGGAACAAATTAGCATACAAGGGCGCACAGGTCGCCCCCATTGCTGTTCCCTGGAGCTGTAGAAGAGGCGGTCCTTAAAAAGAAAATAATTATGTTTCAAAGTGAAATCCAAAAGTAATATCACAAGTCCCTGTCCAAATTGGACATTTCTAAAAAATATTTGGCTGCTTTGATCCCGTGATCGAGGCATATCGACGTAGAGTTGTTTCGGTACCAAAATTTTGATTCGGTATCGATACCATAAAAAAGTATTGCGATACTCGATACCATTCGATACCACGCGAAAAAAATAAAAAACGCCAAAAAAATCTGCGTGCATTCCGCATTTTATGGAACCGCCAGCTCCTAATATAACAGTCCTATCCTACTTTTTTACTTTTTTGTGGCGACTAAAAGAAAATGGCGAATCGTGCATTTTTTTTTTTTTACGGCGTTTACCGCATAAAAGTGGATTTTTTAATAGTTTGGACTTTTGAGACGCGGCGATATGTAATATTTTATTTATGTATTGTTTATATTTTATATGTAAAATTGGGAAAGGGGGTGAATTATAATTAATATTTTGGTGTACTTTGTTAACTTTTTTTTTCTTTTACAATTTATTAACTATTTCCCCCTTAGGGGCTAGAACCTGGGATCTTTTCATCCTATTCACCCTAATAGAGCTCTATTAGGGTGAATAGGACTTCACCCTCTCCCTGCTGCCCTGTGCACAGTGCACACAGCAGCAGGGAACTGACTAAGGCAGCCAGGACTTCAGAAGCGTCCTGGTTGCCATGGTAACCGATCGGAGCCCCAGCATTACATTGCTGGGGCTCCGATCACTGCCACTGCCACCAATGAGGAGGAGGTGAGGGGACCCTGTGGCCACTGCCACCAATGCTTTTATTACTGGGGGGAGGGAGGAAGGGGGATGGGGAGGGCGCACTGGCCACCAATAATGTATTTAATACTGGGGACAGGGGGGGCCACACTGGCCACCAATGTTTTAATACAGGGAACGGGTGGGGCGGGAGCACTGGCCAGCAATGCCTAGTAACGTTTCATATATAAATGCAGGCAGAAGACACACGCTGCCGGCACCTGCCTGTGACCCATCGCTGCGATCCATGGCAATTAACCCCTCAGGTGCGGCACCTGAGGGGTTAATTGCCTCTGATCGCAGTGCTGGGTCACAGGCAGGTGCCGGCAGCGTGTGTCTTCTGCCTGCATTTATATATGAAACGTTACTAGGCATTGCTAGCCAGTGCTCCCGCTCCGCCCCGCCCCTCTCCCTCTATTGGTTGCAGCGGCAGCACACGGGGCGGGAGAGACGGCCTCCTTCTCCCTGTGCTGCCGAGGAGAACATGGCCGCGCTGAGAGCAGCGCAGCCACGCTCTCCTATACTGGGCTGTGCAGTAGCACAGCCCAGTATCGATAAAATACTAATCCTAGTATCGAGCTCGATACCAGAGAAAAGTATCGATTGGGTATCGAAACTTCGATACCCGAAACAACCCTATATCGACATATACAATGCCTCCACATCACATGTAACGAACCACATATCGTCTTCCAGCACAACGCCATTGAATTTACTGAGGATATCAGTAGTGTCCCTGGTATAGGAAGGCAGGGTCTCCACGGAGCCCCTCAGATAAAAGTCCACATACCTACTGCCCTGTTCACAGAGACTCCCCACACCCGAGACAATAGGACGTCCGGGTGGGGCACTCGCATTCTTGTGCACCTTTGGCAACAAATAGTATGTAGGAGTAATTGGATGATCCACCATCAAGCCCTCCTTCAATCTGGGTGTGAGAATATTTTTAGACACCCCTAATTGTAGCAAACAATCAAGTTCTAATTTGAATTTGTTAGTAGGGTTACTTTGTAAACGTTGGTAACAGTTTTTTTGATTAAGTTGTCTAAACGCCTCTTTCTCATACATTGCCGCCGGCCACACAACAATATTTCCCCCCTTGTCCGCTGGTTTAACAACAACATATTTGAGTCTACGAAGCTCATTAATAGCCAAACGTTGGCTCGATGTCAGATTTTGTGAACCATGTATCGCTTTCATAGACTCAAAGTCCTGTTTAACCAGTTTAATAAAAATGTTTACCGTTGGACACATGTTATGAGGGGGGAAAAGTTGGGACCCGCGGCAAAGATGCAGTGGCATGTTTTTGGAGAACAACAGCTCCTGTTCATCTAACAGGGATTGTAAATCCTCCAATGCTTGTAGTTCCAGGGATAAAGAGAGGTCATGATTAACCGGCTTCTTGCCAAATTGTTTTTTCAAAAGAAGTTTGCGTCCAAAAAGTTCCAGATCCTTCACAAGTGTGAAGTGATCATGGTTCCTTGAGGGGGCAAACGTTAAGCCTTTCTTGAGCACTTCTAGTTGAGGCACTGTTAATGTATATGTAGACAGATTAATTACCTTCAGTTCCTCCTGTGTCGCTTGCCGTCTGCATCTATTATCCTGATCCTTCTTTTTGGTCTGGGGGTGTTGGAGATGTTTGGAAATGACATTCTGCTGCCACTTTCTTCCAGCACCCCCCGTGCCCCTAAAAAAGGCTCTCCACATGATCCCTCTGAGGTAATGAGATGCCAGAGACTGAGGGTGTCACTGATCCACTTCTCTCCCGTTTGTTCTGCCAATGGTACACGCTCCTGTTTTGAAAGTCTGCAATGTCTCTTTGGAATTTAAAAAAATTTTAAATTTTTTTTACATACATGAGATTTTTGACGACTTTTTGTATTCACCTGATAACAGTCTCTGGGTGTTAGCCTGATATTTATCAGGCTTTTCTGTGGTTACTTTATCTCCGGTGTATTTGTATTATTTGTGTATACTTAATAAAATTGATAGTGGTATTTTACATACTATTGCAGTATTTATTTGATTGGCACTGGTCGAATTTCTGTTTTAGCGGTAATATCATCATACCAGTTGCAGACGATGTTGGTGGTTTACCTTGAGGTATTTTGTAGGTTCTAACTGCCAGTTAATAAAACTTGGTCTAGGCTAAATTCCCTAGATAGGGAATGACTTCCCCACACAAGGACCGCAGCCCATGTGTTCTGAATTCCTGCCCCTGCTGCTGTAGTCTCGCTCAATACGCTTCCACAGACAAACTGAGTAACTGTTTCATCAGGAGCTTTGCTATCTAGCAGCCTCACACATTGAATAAGCAGACAGGACGCCGCAGCATGTGATGTGTGGCGGCATCCTGTGCTGGTGTGGCTGTAGTGTGCTCGCCAGGCCTCGTATTAGAAAAAGGCTTAAACCCGCCCATCAAGTGGGCTTCATCCCTAGCACTGGCCATTCGGAGAGTGGAAGGCAGGGAGAGCCCCCCGCAGGCTCCCCCCCACTCTCCAAGCCCTGTTATGATAAAGGGAGAAACCCTGAATATGTGAGTAAGGGCTCATTCAGATGGCCATGTTTACAGGTCTGCATCCGTCTGCGGACCCGTTCATTTCAATGGGGCCGCAAAAGATGCGGACAGAGCACACTGTGCTGTCCGCATCTGTAGTTCCGTTGTCCTGCAAAACAAATGAAGCATGTTCTATACCTGTCTGCGAAAAATGTTCCGTGGCCCCATACAAATCAATAGATCTGCATGGGTCTCATAAATGCACCGCCCCGCATGATAGAGCCTTCCCTCTATGACTGTAGATACAGAGATAGCTGTCAATCACTGATAGGACCACCTCCTGATCTTCACAGCCCAGAATGAGCAGGAATTTAAATGTATAAAAGACAAGCTTTAATGAATCTTTTTGGATAAAACTATATATAAATCTGCTCAGCGCCTCCTGTTCTATAATCTGCTGCCTCTAGCTTACATTACATTTTCATAGTGACAGGTTCCCTTTAAGTGAACCACTATATCTGTTCTATATGAAAGTGTGATGCTTCTTTGGCCCCAACAATACTGCTCCTTGGGATAGCTGAAGGTCTGCAGTAACTCAAGGAGCAACACTCTAAATACCATCCATCTGTTTCATCCACCTGTTTCGCATGGAAAAGGTATTTGGTAGGTAGTGGAGTGACCCTGTGAACTTACCGGCATACCTTTTCCGCGGGAGTGTGCGATCGGTGGGCGGACCTTCCTACACACGTGGGCCGACATCGTTTGCCGTGGTGAGCCGGGAACCAGGGAGCCCTTGATAACGGGACCCGAAAGAGGATTCCTGTTTAGAGGGCAATACGATCCATGCAATCTTCCTGGTAAGACGTTTCCTTGCTATCGGCATCAGAGACTATGCGATCGCATTAGTGTTCTTCACAGCGGGACGCCGCTGTATTACAGTAGGAGCGGGACGCCGCTCCATATTGGAACCTTTTATAGGAGGTCATTTAGGGGACATCTACAGACTTTTACCAGCAGCGACTGGTGGGTGCTCATTATTTTAGAAACTGTGTTTACTTTATGTTAAAGTCCTGCAAAGGATATTAGTGACCACTGGGGATTAAAGTTATAAAATGAACAGCTGCCACATTTTTTATTTCCTTTTGGTTGCCATCCTGATAGCCAAGTATGTTGTTTTTCGTCCCTGAAATGGCTATATACCAATTTATTACGTATGGTGTGGCACCTTCTGAAGGCGACAATGGGTTTACTATCTAGTAATTGTTTTAAAGCATCATATCCCTCTATTATGCCCCAATATTTTTAAATAATCTGTTTTATATAATCAGCCATGGGGCTGAATTTGAATGAGAATGCAAAATTTGGGGAACCTTGTTCTGTTTTTCTCTGTGGGGGTTCTCTTTCTTTTCTCCTCCCCTTGTTCAGATGGGGGATTGCATATTTGGCGTTCTGAGACTATTGCTTTTCCCATAACTTAATTTAATAAGTCTGCAGGAACCCCTGGCTCTCAGTCTATTTCGCAGATCAGCTGCTTGTTTTTGATAATTGTTAGTGGTTTTGTTTATACAAGCTAGGCTCACAAACTGGCCATAGGGTACGGCTTGTTTTACTGTTTTCGGGTGGTAACTGGAGAAGTGTAGGAGGGAGTTGGTCGCCGTCGGCTTACGATAGCCCTCGGTCACCAACTCCCCCCCAGACACGGAGATCATCACGTCCAGGAACTCAATCTTATTTCCCTCAAATTGGTATGTAAATCGCATATTCATATTGTTATGTTTGTTGAGATATTCTACAAATTCCCCAAATAATTTTTCGCTACCCGACCAAACAATGAAGATATCATCCACAAACCTATAGAGGGTGTGGATATATCGTAAAAAGGGGTTCAAAAGGGAGTACACATAGCGATCCCCAAACCGTGCCAGGTATAGGTTGGCAAAAGTACAAGCGACGGGAGTCCCCATCGCGGTACCCACATTTTGTCTATACCAGGCATCCCCGAACATGAAAGTATTATTTTTTAAAATTAATTCTAGGCCATCTCTGATGAAATCCCTAAAGACCACACTTCTGTCTGTATTTTCTAGGACTTCGGTCATGGCTTTAATGCCCTGACATTGGAGAATGCGGGTATATAGGCTTTCCACATCCAGGGACACCAAACTGATCCCCTCCCGCCAATGAATGTCTCTCAGTGACTGTAGGAGATCAGAGGTGTCCCTGAGGTGTGATGGAATCATTGCTACAATCGGTCTCAACAGCCAATCCATATACCTGGACAACGGTTCAGTCACTGACCCAACCCCCGAGACAATAGGTCTTTTGGATTTTTGGGAGGAAATACCAGGTTGGTTTCCTCGGGTGTGGGGGAAGAAGCTTTTCAGCCTGATTTTGAGACAGCATGTCGTTCTCCACATAAGTGTGCAAGAACCGCCTGAGGACATTTTGAATCCTAAATGTGGGATCTCCCGATAATCTCTCATACACCATCCGATCATCTAACTGTCTGTGTGCTTCCATCACATAATATGATCTGCTCATTATGACAATGTTCCCCCCCTTATCCGCCGGTTTTACTATCAAATCATCCCTCTTCTGTAGCCAAATGAGCGCTTTCATCTCATTCATGGAAAGATTCTTTCCTGTTTGGGGATATATTAGTGCCTTCACATCCTCCAGTACCTTCTGCTGGAAGACGTCAACGCTAGATCCGGCTGGTAGGGGGAGACAAAAGGAGGATTTTATACCTCCTGTAAAACTTGAGTCATCTACCCTCTGTCTGGGATTGCTGAGATCAATATCTGTCAGGAATTCCAGACAGGAAATTTCCTCTTCATTAAATATTGCGTTTATACTAAAACCTAGGGGGCTGATTTTAACAGGGCATTCGCCCTCTTTTTGCTCTCTATGGGGCTTAGAATCTTGTGGTGTATTATCATATATTCTCCTCAAATTCAATTTTCTGGAGGCCTTGAAAAGATCTATTTCAAACTCTACTGGGTCAAATTGCTCCACTAGGCTGTAATTAAGACCTTTATTAAGGACTCGCTCACAGCCCTGCGGCAATTCGACTCCAGACAAATTCACAACCAGATTTGGTTGTTCGGGTTCTTCCATTATCGTCTCCAGGAGACCTGTTTTCACTTGTAACCCTGTCTCCCTTCACCTTTTCCTTTTATTTTTTCCTCTTCCTCTCCTAGTACTTTTTCTAAAGGGCTCATATCAATGGACGCGCTTCCAGAATTGTTGGTATTAATGTCGTCATATGTACTGGAGTCAGAGTCTGATTCCAAGTACATATGACGTCCAATAGTCACTTTTTCTCCGTTTTGGTCGTTGTCTTTTTTGTTGTTTCACACTCCAATTGAAAACTCTTCCCAACTCATAATCTAGCTTGTGCCTCAGAAATTTATCACGTTTTATTTCCTTGATTTCACTCTGGATTAACGTTAATTTCTTATCCCTCCGTTTTAGGAAGGCTTGGGACTGGTTTCCAGCTAGTCGAGAGAGTAAAATTCCTTTTGCCTTCTGTAATTCCTCAATTATTGTTTTATATTCTTTTTCATTTCGTTTCAAAACTGTTTCCATGATTTTAAATGAGAAGTCCAGGTGGATCTGATGCCATTCTGCGATGAAACTGGGGTCATCGTGAAACTGAGATATCTCTTTAAAAATCCGTAAGCCCCTAGGGACTCGTTTGCTTTTGCAATAGGACTTCAGTGAATTGATCGTCCAATAAAGCCGAACTTCTTTTTCGGCTAACTGCATGATTTTGTTTTTAGAGCTTTAGTGCTCAATGTCTCAAAGATATCTTTCTGGTTGCACTGTAAAAAATATTGGTCTGCCCCCTCTCTGCCCTCTAGCATTCCTGGTTTCAGCTCCGTTTGTGGTGTGGTATCCATTCCTGTGGACCCGGGTTGTATATTATCCATCATACGGAAAATGTGTGTGCTCTACTAAGTATGCAGTGAGCAAAGTTCAAACATTCATCCACACGTGTTTAGAAACAGTTATATAGTGGCAATACACACATCTGAAAATTGATGAAAAATCCAACTCTTCAGTCCACTCACCCATCAGGAGATCAACGCTGGTAACACGGTGGTGCTCTGTTCAACAAAAGTCTTGACGATACATCCATGAAATATAAGATCGTGATGGCACTCACCATTGCGTTACGGTATCCGCGTTTATTTGAAGCAGGAGGGGGAGACATACAGTGCAGACTCACATAGAAAAGGTGACGGCCGTTTCGCGCTACCTCGCTTCCTCTGGCTGCTAAAAATGCGGCTCGGATGCGGACCAAAACGACGGTCATGTCAATGAGCCCTTACTATGAGAAAAAAATAAACACTAAAGCTATTTACTACTCTCAAAATAATAAATCAGGTAACTTATTGACCTCTCGGTTAAAATCTTAACATGAAAAATCTAGAATCCCGTATTTACTATAACCTCCTGCTTACCAAAAATTACTTCGCCCCCACGATATTGCTAATCAGTTTAAACCATATTATAAAGCCCTTTATAATTTTTATAAATGACCCTCTCTCTCCTCCTGTAGTAACAAGATCAGTCAGAAAAAATTCACTGAATACCTTATTTACATGATCTGAAATTCCTGCTACGATCAATTCCCTTCCCCTCAGGAAGGCCTCAGGACCAGAAGGTCTTTCAAATGATTACCATAAAACATTTACATCACTTCTTAATCCATATATGCTTGCCATTTTAGAGAAGGCAGTAGCCACTGAATTCTTACCTAAAGAACATTAATCAGCCCTAATAGCCATTCTTCCCAAGCCAGGTAAATCTCCAGATTCCCCCCAGAACTTCTGGCCCATATCTCTTTTATATTTAAAGATTTAAAAATCTGTGCTAAACTCATTGCTAATAGACCTACTCATGCCTTTCTTGATTGAGGAAGACCGTTCCTTTTGAGGGATTCCTAAAAGGACAGCAGGCCCAGAATAACCCCAGACGTTTACCTTTTATTGTACACCAAATAGAAACCCTGGAATATCCCTGCGATCCTTCTCTTTTTAGATGGCGAAAAAAGGCATTTGATTGCCATGATTGTCCATATGCTTTCCCTACCATGGATAGAATTAGTTTTTCAGGTAACATTTTGAATGCTATATCTGCCTTGTACTCGAACCCTTCAGCTAAAGTGTTTACCAATGGTATACTCTCAGATTAATTTACCATTTCCAATGATAAGAGATAGAACCCATACCGATCTAGCTTTTATGCTGACATAATCTTTACTCTTTGTGATCCAGAATGGTCCATTGGTCTATTGCTCAGGTTCTACAGCTATTACACTCCTTTGGTGACACATCCCTCTATAAATGAAATGCTTAGAAGTATCAAGCTTTTCCTTTCTTCCTCTCTCTTCCTTGAATTATTATATCCCCTTCGGTGTCACAGTTATATAAACATAATTATGAGCCTCTGCTAGCTCAGATACAGGCAGAGGTGCACCATATGACCAAGTATGAGATCTCTTGTATAGTATTCTTGCACACACACATGATCATAACAGTACCTTTGTTGTTTTTGTCCCATCTAGTAAGGCTGAAAAAATGAGTGTATAAAGTTATGGAAATGAGGGCACGCAAGTGCCCAGGGTTGGCCTTTTGGCTGCAAGTGCCCTGGCCTCTCTGTGATCTGCACGCCTAACCCCTACCCACTGTATCCTCTGGCCCGCCCTGTAATGAGCTTGCATCATCCTCTTCAGTTCTTGCCTGTACACTTCACCGCCGGCCCCAGGCATGCACAGTGCTCATAGCTTCTTTACAGTGGCAGGCCTGGGAGCCTTCACAAGACTCCTGGCTGGCATAGTAACTGAACAGCTCCCCTGATCTAGTTGAGATGATTTGATCATCGGATGGATGAAGCCACATTCTTCTAAATGACCTCTCAAATCCTGTGGTTGCAATTCACCGTGGCATCTGAGGGTTTAAATATACATGATCACAGTCGTCTCTTATCATGGATACTTCAGGCAGATGTTTGCAATGCAAAACAGGCACCCACCAGCTACGGCAACCACTCAGCTCCTGAGTCGCTGCAATATACAAAGAGTTGACTTGTACGGCAGATGTTGCTAAGGGGTTAAAAAAGTCAAAATATTCTAGGCAAAAATATAGTAACATATGGGTTCATTTATCAAACTGGTGTAAAGTAGAACTGGCTTAGTTGCACATAGCAAGCAAGCAGATTCCAAACCAAAGATGGAATCTGATTGGTTGCTATGAGCAGCTAAGCCAGTTCTACTTTACACTGTTGAGATAAATGCCCCCAATAGTTTGTAAAGCTGAAAATAAAACATGAGTTCATCCAGTTTAGCCTATTATCTTGCTACAGTATATTGATCAGCTTACCATCACAATGAGTTCCTGGATCACCAACCCTTCTCCAGTAACCTAATACCCATAACATGTAATATTATTACACTAAAGAAAGATATCCAGACCCATTTGGACTTTTTAGTGAGTTCACATGTTGAGCGCGAATATTGGAATAGCGAATTTTTTTATCGAATATCGTCACTTAGCAAATATTGTGAATAAAGCGCTATATATTCGCTATTTCGAATATTCTTTTTTTTTTTTTTTAAGATGTTAATCTTTTTTGCTCTCTGGTTGTCTTCCCACTTCCCAAAAGCTGTTCTTACCTGTCCAGAGGATTCTTGGCTCCCTGCCTGCTCCAGTCAATGCCCGTTGCCGCTTCTGCAGACTTCCCGTATGCATGGGAACGCCTCCATGCTAAAATGAGAATCACGATATCACAAATTTGACTAAGTTGTAATCGCAATGCGATTAATATAACCTGAATTACTCGCATTGCGAATTCAACTTAGAGCTGGGTTCCTAATGGTTGTATTGCTAGAATTGACAAAGATAACGAATATCACGAATATAGCACTATATTCTCAATCTTCGTTATATTCTAGCAAGCCAACCATTAGGAACCCAGCTCTAAGTTGAATTCGCAATGCGAGTATATGTTCGCATTGCGAATTCAACTTAGAGCTAAGTTTCTATTGGTTGTTGCTAGAATCTAACGAAGAGTGAAAATATAGTGCTATATTCGTGCTATCCATTACCTTCGTCAATTCTAGCAATACAACCATTAGGAGCCCAGCTCTAAGTTGAATTCGCAATGAGAGTATATGTTCGCATTGCGAATTCAACTTAGAGCTAAGTTTCTATTGGTTGTTGCTAGAATATAACGAAGAGTGAAAATATAGTGCTATATTCGTGCTATTCATTACCTTCGTCAATTCTAGCGATACAACCATTAGGAACCCAGCTCTAAGTTGAATTTGCAATGTGAATATAAATTCGCGTAATATTCGCAATATATAGAATAATGACGAATATTCGATTTCGACGAATATATGACGACTATTCAATCGAGTATTCACGAAATATCGCAAAATCGAATATGGCACCTTCCTCTCATCACTATTCACAATCACACATTCCTCTGGTAGTGTTCCATAGTCTCACTGTTCTTACCGTAAAGAATCCTCTTCTTTGCTTCTTTCTTTTACATCTGTGGCGACCGGAAGTGCGTCGGAAGGGCCAGAATCGCGGGCCCAGAGTTATTTAAACAGACGGCAAGCACGATATGGCCAGCCTTTGTTTGCAGAGGTGCTGGCTCCTTACCTGGTGGACGTTTTACATTCAGGAGAGTTTGCCTGGAGGTAGGCATCTGGGGGGACCCAGGATTCGTATTTTTTCATGTGCTGACAGCCTCATATATACACAGTGCGGTATGGAGGAGGACAAGCCTGTGGAGATCTTGGAGGGAGACACCCAGCCGGTACTGGAATCATTTCTTCTGGGGGTAAGTGCTGGGAAAAAATTGTATGTTACTAATGGGATATACGTATGCATATATTTTAGGCAATCCCTAAGAAGGCCTCTTCCAAAAAGAAATATAAGGAATGCCCATTGTGCAGGGTGGCATTGTCCTCCGCTTATTCTAAAAGACTGTGCCAGGCCTGCATAGATAAAACTGTATCGGAAGAAGGTCCCAGCTTTATGGACAACATTAGGTCTGTGATTAGGTCTGAAGTGAAAGAGACCTTAAAATCACGTAAAAGACAAAAGAAAGTTCAGGAGGAACGCAATCTAAATCGGAAAAATCAGATGTCAGTGAGGAAGAAGTCTCCCTAGACGATCCGGCCTCTTCATCCTCATCCGAAAGCGAGAGAGAAGGAACTTATTTATTTCCAGCAGAAGATACGGAAAAATTATTAAAAGCTATTCGTTCAACCTTACAGTTGGATGATATTAAGGAAATTAAAACTATAGCGGACGTTGTTTTTGAAGGATTAGGGGAAAAGAAGCGCAGAATTTTTCCCATCCATAGTAATATAGAGGCAATAATTCATAAGGAATGGAACAAACCAGATAAAAAGGTTTTTCTCACTCGTAGCTTTAAAAGAAAATACCCCTTTGAGGAAGAGGCTTCTTCATCTTGGAGCAAGGCTCCTATGATCGATGTGGCCATCTCTAAAATAGCTAGGCGATCAGCGCTGCCCTTTGAAGATCTGGGTTCCCTTAGGGAACCTATGGATAAGAAGATTGAAGCTTGTCTCAAGAATTCATGGGAAGCTTCAACTTCTTCCTTTAAGCCTAATATCGCTTCTACGGTGGCAGCCAGGTCGGTAGCTATTTGGCTACAGAGATTGGAGGCCCAGATTAAGGACAGGTGTCCTAGAGAGCAATTGCTGGAATCCCTGCCTACATTAAAAAAGGCGGTGGATTTCATTGCGGACGCCTCTATGGATGGTGTTAGACTTGCTGCTAGGGCTTCTTCCCTTTCTAATTCAGCTCGCAGAGCCTTGTGGCTGAAGAATTGGAGGGGAGGGGATCTAGCTTCCAAACAAAGGTTATGCAGCATCCCCTGCCAGGGTCAATTTTTATTCGGGCCCGAGTTAGATTCTTTACTTGAGAAGGCGGCTGACAGGAAAAAGAGATTTCCAGATAGCAGACAGGATTCATCACGTCCTTTTCGGAATTTTAAGCAGCCCTTTCGTAACCAGTCTAGGTTCCAATATAAAAAGGAAGAAAAAGACCAGGATTCCAGGTATTAGAGCTCAGGCAGAAAGGGGTTTCTCTTTCAGAATGCTTCCTCCCAACAGAAGAAGCAGTCCAAGCAATGACGCCAGAAGTTCGGTAGGGGGAAGGCTTCGGGACTTCGTCTCGGCTTGGGATCAGGTAGCCGGGTCCTGGGTAAAGATATTTTGAAAACAGGATTAAAACTAGAATTTCTAAGTTCTCCCCTCACAGATTTATAACAACAAATTGTTCCCTGGAGATGGCCAGAGAAGTGTCAGCATTACTAGAGAAAGAAGTATTAATACCTGTCCCAGAGGAGGAGTGGGGCAGGGGTTATTATTCAACTCTTTTTCTGGTAAAGAAGCCAGATGGTTCTTACCGGGCAATAATAAATCTAAAGGCGTTGAACAAATCATTGAAATACAGAAAATTCAAAATGGAGACAATAAAGTCTGTAATCCATATGTTGTTTCCGAATTGTTTTATGGCAGTCATCGACTTGAAGGACGCCTATCTCCATGTGCCCATACATCCACAACACCAACAATTCCTGAGAGTTGCAATAAAACAGGAGACGGGTATTCATCATTTTCAGTTTCAGGCACTTCCGTTTGGTCTTTCAATGGCACCGAGAATCTTCACCAAGATTGTAGCGGAAATGGCATCCTTTATCAGGAAGAGAAATATTACATTCCTCCCTTATTTGGACGATTTTCTGATTCTAGGAAACTCCCAGGAAAATTGCCAGAAGGCAGTAAGGGAGGTGATAAACATTGTTCAAAATTTGGGATGGTTGATAAATTTCGAGAAGTCCCGGATACTACCAGTCAGATCCCAGGTTTACTTGGGGTTCAGATTGGACTCCAGGGTTCAAAGGACCTTCCTTACGGAAGAAAGGATCTGTTCGGTTCAGAAGGTAGTCAGGGACTTGCTAGTGAGGAAAACAGTAAAAATCAGAAAGGCAATGTCAGTCCTGGGAACATTGACCTCTTGCATCACTGCGGTGGAATGGTCTCAATTCCATACCAGACAGTTGCAGGGAGAAATTCTCCAGGCAGTAGAAAGAGAAAAAGGAAATTTGGAAGCAGGGATGAATGTGACGGAGGAGGGTCTTCAGTCCCTGTTGTGGTGGACCAAACGTCAAAACTTATGTCAGGGTACGGAATGGTTCCCTCCAGCCCCTGTGGTGATCACTACGGACGCCAGTCCTTGGGGTTGGGGGGCTCACTTCCTGGACCAGAACTTCCAGGGAGCTGGTCGGCTTTGCAAAGGTCCTGGTCCTCGAACATGAAGGAGTTGTTGGCGGTCAGGCTAGCCCTGAAAAGTGCCCTTCCCTTTGTCAGGGGGAGTCGGGTCAGGGTCATGTCGGACAATCAGACTGTAGTGGCTTATATAAATCATCAGGGGGGCACAAGATCCCAAAGTTTGATGAAGGAAGCGAGCCTTCTGTTCCAGGAAATAGAAGGGCAGATAGATCACATCTCAGCCCTCCATATCAGAGGGGTAGACAATGTGAGAGCAGACTTTCTAAGTCGGCACACACTAAAGCAAGGGAATGGTCCCTAAGTCCTCAGGTGTTTCTTCAGATAACGAAATTGTGGGGAGTTCCTTCAATAGATCTATTTGCCTCCAGGGGGAACAGAAAGGTGAGGCATTTTTATTCTCTAACTCCGGGAGAATCCCCAGATGGGATAGATGCTCTACTTCAGAGGTGGGATTTCAACCTGGGGTATGCCTTCCCTCCCTTTCAGTTGATTCCCCGCGTCTTGAAGAAGATCAGGTCAGAGAGGGCCAGGGTAATCATGATCACTCCTTCTGGCCAAAGAGGGGGTGGTTCTCGCTGATAAGAGAGTTGTCGGTGGCAGATCCGTGGATTCTGCCGGAATCGGAGGATCTATTGACACAGGGTCCAATATTTCATCCAAAAGCGAGTTCCCTTCATCTAGCCGCATGGATATTGAGAGGGTGATCCTGTACAAAAAGGGTTTACTAAACCAGTGGTGGAAACTTTGCTTAAAAGCAGAAAGGAGGTGACCAACAGAATTTATACCAGAATCTGGAAGAGGTTTAGTTCCTTTGCAGGGTTGTCACTAGAGGAGGACCTAGGAGCTCCCCTATCTATAAGATCCTAGAATTTCTTCAGAGGGGTTGGCTTTAGGCTTGGCCAAAAGCACTTTAAAGGTTCAGGTCTCAGCTTTGTCGGCCCTTTGGGGGGCAAGTTTGGCCTCAGATTTCTGGATTATTAGATTTTTAGAGCAGTGGATCGTATAGTTCCTATCTCGGGCCCTAGGTTCCCTCCGTGGGATCTTAACTTGGTTTTGAACTCCCTTACGCAAAATCCATTTGAACCCATGGAAGAAGTTTCTATTAAGTTCCTAACTTGGAAGCTGGTGCTTTAGTGGCTCTGACTTCAGCTCGTAGAATTAGTGAATTACAGGCCATTTCTATTAGCCCCCCGTTTATGTTGATCAAGGAGGATAGGGTTGTCCTTAGACCCGATCCCAATTTTCTCCCTAAAGTGCCCTCTAAAACCAATAGGTTGCAGGAAATTGTTCTACCTTCTTTTTACACTAGCCAAAATGACAGGGAGAGAGGGTTCCATACCCTGGATGTTAGGAGAACCCTCTTACAGTACTTGAAAGAAACTAAAGAATGGAGAAAGGATTCCTCTCTCTTTATTCTGTTCTCCGGAGTCAACAGGGGTAAGAAAGCCTCTCAAAGTTCCATCGCTAGGTGGATTAAGAGTGTGATTGCGTTTGCTTACACAAATTCTGGCTCTACGCCTCCTGCGGGGCTTAGGGCGCATTCTACACGAGCTGTTTCTACCTCTTGGGCGGAGAGGGCTAATGTGTCTATCGACCAGATCTGTAAAGCAGCAACTTGGTCCTCTCCGTCCACTTTCTATCGTCATTATCGGCTTCAATTAGACTCTGTCTCTGACACTCTCTTTGGTAGGAAGGTGCTGGAAGTTGCTACCCACCCTGTTTAGAATCTCTGTAATCTCTCTCTGTGGTGCTGTCGTGGGGGAGGGGAAAAACATCGGTTACACTTACCAGTAAGTGGTTTTTCCTGACCCCACGACAGCACCATTTCATTCCCTCCCTTCTGGTGTTTTTGGCCTGTTGGTGGTGGTCTGTCGCATAAAAAAAAAAAAAAAATATATATATATATGTGCTTAACTGGGTGGGAGTCCCTCTCTTTCTCTGAAAACCTCACTGAGGGGGGAGAGAGGGCTCCACCTTTTTATACTGCAGGTTTCCTGTCCCAGAGGTGGAGCCATCTCTCTGTGGTGCTGTCGTGGGGTCAGGAAAAACCACTTACCGGTAAGTGTAACCGATGTTATTACAGATGTAGCAGAGCTAAAAATAATTTTTACTGCATTAAGTAAACAATGGCAAGAACATGTTAATTGACTTTTTCAATGGATTTTGTCACAAGATAACACTGAGATGTGTTATCACAATCCCTTTGCTACATCTGTAGATCTCCCCTCAATCATCTTTTTTTCTACACCAAATAATCCTCATTTTTGATTGACTAAATGTCCCATTTGGACACTGTCTTTGTACAGTGGTGTCATGGAGACCTTTATTGAGTCCCCCTCACCAAAACTATTTTTATTTCCTACTTGGCTTGAAAAGTACCAGCAATAATGTGTCTAGGCCCGAATTCCTTGTGGCAAGAGCAAAGAAGATATTAATTCTGCTTTCAGGCTACCTGCACATGACCGTATGTGTTTTGCGGTCCGCAAATTGCGGATCTGCAAAAAGAAAAAAAACGGACAACGTCCATATGGCATCCGTTTTTTTTGCGGATCCGTGTTTTTTCGATCCATTGTAACAATGCCTATCCTTGTCTGCAAACTATAAAACAATAGGACATGCACTATTTTTTTTGTGGGGCTACGGAATAGACATACTGATGTAGACAGCACACGTTTTTTGCGGACCCATTGAAATGAATGGGTCCGCATCCTATCCGCAAAAAAAATGGAACAGATGTGGAAGCAAACAAAGGTGCATGAGGCCTGTGAATTCATTCAGAAATAATGAAATGACCCACCAATGTCCCTTTACAATGTGAGACTTTGGTTTTCACTGAACATTCTCATTTATTTGCTTCATCTCCATTGAAGACAGCAGTGTAGCCAGTGTTGCAGTGGTGTTCCTTGGTTCCATCAACCCTCCATCTATACAGAACATGTGTACATCCACTTGCAGTTTTGATCCCAAATGTTTCTTTTCATTGCAAACACAATCAATGATTAATAAGGCCAAACAGGTAGTTTGTGATTTAAGCCATATAAATTACCTTCTAGTAGCAAGTGATTGATTCCAAGAAGAATTGCCTCTTGCTGAACCTTTGGAGCCTAGGACCACTTATGGATCCAGTGGTATTATGGTTAGCCTGATTGATAATGATTGTACCCTAAGCCCTTTTTTCACTATCTCTTCTACATGCTCTAGCTAAAGAAGGGGAACAAAGTGGGTACCTCTTAAGACACTTTTGGTAGACTTTCATAGCTTGGTTTGTGATATGGAACTTGACAGAATGGGATAAAAAAAATAAGATTAATTGGGTGGGAGGCTTAGCTCAAGGGAAAATCGTCTGTTGTGGAGCCCGAACTCAGAGAGGGCCCACCCAGAATGAAGACTAAAAGCATTTACTGTCAGGATCCCCTCAAAAGTATTAAACAATGACATAATATATAATGACATGGTAGCAAATGGACCGAGCGGCTGCCGGGCCTCGTCTGAGAGAGAGAGATCTTGACTAGCCACAAGAGTGAAGGTTGCATGGGAGGAGGGGGTTGCAAAGAAGTTTCTGGAGATGGGGCCCGTTCAAAAATTTGCCATGGGGCCCAGTTATTTCTAGTTCCGCCACTGTTAGTAATTGCTGCTTTTTTCTGTTGTGCTTTGTTATTGCTAATATTTCACTTTATTGTCCCTTTAAGCAGAACACCGAAAGCATTTTATTCAGTTACTATTATAGCTGTCATGTGGAACAGATGTCCATTTTTGAAAGCGATAGGTAAAGCATTCCATCTTGTAACACAAATATAATCCTGTAAGTTAATTAATATAAGTTGATAGCTCTGTGTTCGTGAAATGCTTGGAAAGCTCGTAAATGAAGACTGTCAGAATTCATTTGGTTTCTAAAAATGCAGTTGTGTTTTCCTCTGAAATGATTACTGTGATTATGACTCGTGCCTTTATTATCGACAAATCTATTTTGACACAGTTGAGGTGAATGTTTGACATAGAAAGCATGTAGAGGGAATACATTACAATGAGATGGTATGTTTAAAAAGTAAATAGCAGAAAACAGCTGATCGGTGGGGTGTTTGGTGTTGGACCCCACCGACCTGATACTGATGACTTATCCAGAAGATAGGCCATCAATATCAAAAAGCCAAAATAGCCCTTTAAAGGACAGCGTACCATAGTTGTTAATTATACAGCATAGACCAGGGGTGCACAACCCGCGGGCCGCATGCGGCCCCCAGAGCCAAAGTTTGCGGCCCCTGTAGTGTCCTCCTGGACAGAAACACAGCTGATCGTGCGATCAGCTGTGTTTCTGCCCGCAGCGTCGCACAAGAGAGCTTACAGGACAGCTGGGGGAGCGTGGAGAAGGCAGAAGCAGTTGATCAGCGCTTCTGCCTTCTCCTTAGATAGGTAAGCAGCACTCTGTGCATTGTACATCCGGCTTGGGGGCATAGGAGCGCAGAGCTGCAGGGTCAGGACTCAGAGACCCTGATCAGCTCTGCCTGTGTACAACGCCCCCACAGCAGGCTGGTTTCCTCTGTAACTGGGGCTCCTATGGATGCTCCGGTTACAGTGCAAATAGTGCAAAAAGAAAAGTCTGTGTCCCCAAAGGTCTGTTAGTGACCGTTTGGGACAAATTATGTGAAAAAAATATATTAAAAAATAATTAAAAAAATATTTAAAGAATTAAAAACAAAAAAATATAATAAAACACAAAATATGATGTGGCAAATAAAATAGAAAATTATAAAAAAAAAATACTAATAAAATAAAAGTGTTCACTGTCTTTTTGTGATCAGTTGAGGGACACATTATGTGGCAAAAATATATATATAAAAAAAAATAGAAAATTAAAAATAAAAAAAATAATAAAATACAAATAAAAAGGAAAAAAAAGTGCAAAATAGTAGTGTTCATTGTACCCCAACAGTCTTTTAATAACCTCTTGTGGGACATATTATATGGCAAAAATATATTTAAATAATAAGTAATAAACCCCCCCCCCAAAAAAAAAAAAATAAAGTATTAATAAAATACAAATAAAAATAAAAAAATAAGACCTAATGCAGCCGAGCGTGTTTTCTTTCCGTGACCGTTCCATTTTTTTGGGATCATATAGAAAACCATTCATTTCAATAGGTCCGCAAAAAAAAAATGGAAGTTACTTTGTGTGCATTCCATTTCCGTATGTCCGAATTTCCGTTCTGCAAAAAAATAGAACATCATCTATTATTGTTCGCATTACGGACAAGGATAGGGCTGTTCTATTAGGGGCCAGTTATTCTGTTCTGCAAAATACAAAATGCACATGGATGTCATCCGCATTTTTGGCGGACCGCAAAAAACATACGGTCGTGTACATGAGGTCTAAAAAGGAAAAAGTTTGAAATTAACAAAAAGTGTCAGTGTCCCCCAAAGGTCTTTTTATGACCTCTTGGGGGATATTATTTGTAGCAGAGATATATAGAAAAATTACCATATTTTTTGCCCCATAAGATGCAGTCCCCCCCCCCCCCATTATGGAAGCGCTCATTAGTACCAGAGGGACGGAAAATGGTGAAGGCTCTGTACTATAGAATAAGGAGCTATAGTTTGAAAAAAAAATACTTTTTAAAAATGTTTTGTACAGTTTTCCCCAAATAAAACTAAAAAATTAATTATAAGGCCCTATGTGTCAAGTGAAAAATTGTTCCAAAAAGGATTTTGCCAGTCCCAACACATAATAAAGTTACAACTATTTGAACCACCATGTGTGCTAAATCACAAAAAAAGTGTCTGTTCAGGCCTGGTTATTAAAGTGTTACCAATAAGCACTTTCTCCACTAGAAAGTGCTTACTGGTTTTTACATGGCGCCTGTAACTGGGGGGCAGGAGGTGGTAATAATCAATGAGCGCCAACCTCTGCAGTGGAGGAAAACACTCATTTATGAATAGGAGGCAGGAAGGAAATGTTGCCACGTTTCCTGTAAAAATGACTTTTAACATGTTCCCGCAGCATGGCCCCTGAAACAGAGGATTCATAATTACCTTCTTCAGGCCGCCCTGGCCCCCTCTGCCTCCATCTTCTGGTCTCTGCACTTTAACACCTGTCAGCGCATGGCCATGGTCACATACACGGCTCCAGTCAATGACTGACCACAGCAGTGACACGCTGCTTGTGGCAACATCACCGCTGAAGCCAGTAACTGGCTGGAGAGCTGCATGTGACCATGGCCATGCACTGCCAAGTAAAAACAGCGTAGGGAGCAGGTAAGTATAAGGCCACTTTGCAGACGAGCATTTGTCACAGTTCTGGAATGTATTGGATAACACTGGCAGCATTATGTCAGTGTTATCCAATACATTCCAGAACTGTGTTACATAGCATCATAAATAAAAATAATTCTATGTGACCCCTGGCAGCGCTGGGAGTTCCGGCCAGGAGCTGCGTTACAGACTCGCTTTGTGACAAATGCTCATCTGCAAGGGGCCTAACTCTTCAGTTTCAGGGGCCATGCTCAATTACTGGGAACAATTGTTCATAGGAATGCTCATTCATGATAAGTGGCGGTATACTGTCTCTGTGTAATCAGGGATGTGCTACTGATAATCAATATAACTAAATGAAGGAGAAATGACTGTAATAGTGATCATTCCTCCCCAGTCACTTTATATTGGCCTGTGTAATAGGCTGATGCAAATGAGCACCAATCAACATTTTTTTTTGCGGCCCCTTGAAATAAAGCGTTGTGACAATGCGGCCCTCAGACCAAAAAAGGTTGTGCACCCCTGGCATAGACTATAAGGATCATTTGCTATACTGAGATAAGCCTAAATTAGGCGCATTTCAGGTGCAGATGGCGAATTCAACATGCTCACGCCAGTTCTAAAATTGTGGTCATGGCGTGGAAGGGGGCGGGCTGGCAGGGCAGTCTCATTCATCTTTTTTTACGTCTGGTTTAGGTGTAGAAAATGGTCTAAATGCAAGACAGCAAGGAAGTTGCCTTAAATTTAGAACCAGCGCTGGATGCGCCAAAGTTATGGAAAGGCCTGCGCCAACTACGTGGCTTTATTAAGACCAGCGACTAAAATGCCGGTCTTAATAAATGTGCCCCTATATCCTTTGCTGGTAATCAAGTGCCTCAATATATCAATTTGTGGTGTATACCTTCATTGCAAAAAAAACTAAACAAAAACTATTTTGAATACAAATTTTTATTCTCGTGGAAAATATAGGAGTTCAATTAGTACTTGGTGTCACTTCAATAGACTTTCATGGATAGAGTCACATGGTTCAGTCAAGCCAGTTTCTGATTATTCCTAAACTGTATCAGGTTTATAATGATGTGCAGTATGTAATGTACATGATTGAATGTTTGGTATAAAATGAGTTAACTACTGTGAGAGTCAAGGTTGGATTAAATAAACCGTTAAAGTATGGATAAAATAAGACTAGACATAAAACTAATAGGACTGTTTGGGTGACATCACCTTTTAGGCTGTTTACACAAGCCATTTTTGCTACTCTTTTGGCATTATTTTTGCTGGAACTTTGCAGCTTTTTTTATAGACTTTTTTTTCCAAAGGCTTGGCCTATCAGATTGCTTTCAGTGAGTCAATGACAGTCAATAATGCTTTGGAATTGTCAGAACTATAAATAAAGTCCATAAGTATATGGCCCATATAAGATGTATGGACATGAGCCTAAAGGACAACCATTTTGTCTTATTTTAAAAGTGCAGAGTGAGTCAGGATTTTAACTCTGAATTACTAACCTAAGATTTACAATATGTACCAAAGTGTTTACCCAAGTCTGTTTTTGTGAGAAGGAGATGTTCCAAGGTCTAATGAAAAGTAATTGCCTAGATAAGACAATGTATTATAAATGTGCTGAGTTTTGATGATTTTCTTGAATGGAGAAATGTGGACACAGGTGATCATAAACAAACCCTGTTTTTTCCCCAGAACAATGACTTGAGTATGGTCATGTGTATCTTGATTTAATTAGGTCTGGTCAAAAGATTTAAGGATAAACCAGGTGTTTGATTAAATACAAAAGTCATTGTCTATTCAAGATCTCCTCAAGGTTTGGTCTGAAACCTTAGTTAAAATTTATTAGTAAATGAATAAGAGAAATACGTGAGTGCCTCGACTTTTGTATGGAGTACTAGTGCCATCTAGTGTTAGGGTAACATAAAGATCTAGGGTGTATTTTCCTTAGAGGGAGGTTCTATTAATTATAAAGTGAGGTCACTAGTTAATGATAAAACTTGGCCAAGCCCTTTCTAAGATAGGATAAAAAGATGGTATGGGCTGACATAAAAAAAAAAAAGCAGGAAGAAAAAATCTTGGGGGGTCTGGAGCTCTCTCTCTGACCATCTTCAAAAGACCATCTTCAGAAAGACCATCCTCAAGGGACGATCATCAAAGGAAAAGACCAGATCCAGCATTGACCACCTTTTCAGTCATTGGAGGCAGCCATCTTTGGGACCATTGAAACTGATTTCTGCTAGCTGACATTTTGGTATAGTATAACCTTACCTATATTTTATAGGATAATTAATCAGTATAATACATATCTATATATTTATCGCCAATTTTATTATATATTATTTTGCACTATAAATTGTATTAATAAATTACATATATATTTTGTCTGTAACTGGGTTTTGTCTTCAATTCAACGCAGATCACGAGCTTGTTTTAGCTTGATATTTATGATAATAAATTAGAATCTCCTTCATTACAGATTTTAATTTATTCACATAAATAATATAGACTGTTAATCGGAGACAGCATAAATATTCCAACAGAATTATAAGTATTACAAACTCAATTTCAGTGTATTGCTAAAATTATCTCCAGGGTCTCCACTTATTTTAAATGTGGGCAGCTCAGTGACTCAGTGGTTAGCGGTGGTGCTTTGCAGCACAGGGTTCAAATCCAAGCAAGGGCAACATCATAATGAAGTTTGCATGTTGTTCCTGTGTCTGTGTGGGTTTTCTCCCAAAGACAGACTTAGATTGTGAGTTCCACTGGAGACAGTCAGTAATGATAATGTCTGTAAAGCGCTGTGGAATATGTCAGTGCTATCTATATAAGAAAGCAAAAGAAATAAACGAATGGTGTCTCATGCTGCGTGTGTTTTCAATGAACACAACACATAAAAAACCTCAGGTTGAGTACATTGGAGGACATTTATCGAGACTGGCATTTCCATAAACCAATCTTGATACCCTCTGCACTGGAGTGAGTGGCACCTAATTTATTAAGAGGCAGAGATTAGATATACGTCTTTGGCATTCAGTGTGCCAGAAACTTAAAGGGGTTTGTCCCACGAAAAATATTCTACCGTTTTCAAACCAGCACCTAGATCTAAATACTTTTATAATTGCATGTAATTAAAAATTTAGCATTTAGCATATTTAGTTATTCAATGTATTTAATAAAATCTATCTGTATAGCACCACCTGCTGTTTGTTCTTTCCTTATTTCTTTATCCAGCTCACTGAGATGGCTGCACATGCTCAGTTTCATCCTTCAACTGCCCCCTAAGCTGTGATAGGGAGAGAGCTGCAGCAGAAAAGACACGCCTCCTGAGCTGTGATAGGGAGAGAGCTGCAGCAGAAAAGACACGCTTCCTGAGCTGTGATAGGGAGAGAGCTGCAGCAGAAAAGACACGCTTCCTGAGCTGTGATATTGAGAGAGCTGCAGAAGAAAAGACACGCCTCCTGAGCTGTGATAGGGAGAGAGCTGCAGCAGAAAAGATGCGTCTCCTGAGCTGTGATAGGGAGAGAGCTGGAGCAAAAAAGACACACTTCCTGAGCTCCAGCAGAAAAGACACTCCCCTTGAGCTGTCAGTTTGATATAAATCTAGTACAGTAATGAATGGGGAGATCTCTGGATGCGTGTGAGGTACAGGACTGGTTCTAGCTTTGTTAGAAAGAGGTTGTCATGCACTATATGATGTCTGATTTTCACTTTTTTTTTACATCAGTCATGGAATGATGCCTTCAAGTCTATGCCAGCTTGGGGGCAGGGGTAGGCTTCAGCTATAACTTACGCCAGTTTCTGGTGCAAGTTATAGAAAATTCAGTGGGCAATGATAGGCTCTGCCCAGCATACTAACCCCTAGTCCTTTTCTTTCCATTTTCGGAAAGTGACGACCTTGTGGCTTATGTAGGTTAGTAAATGCCCTTGATTGTCTTGCAATTAAATTGTGTCTTTGGTCGACTCGTGATTTGTACACTATCGCAACAAAATCAGAATTTGAATCTAAGACCTTATTCAGATGGCCATATTATATTCAAGTCTTACTGTCCGTATTGCAGATAGAACACTCCATGTACAGATCTATTAGACTGCACCGATACCTCCATTTATCGGATTTGTGCTATTTCTATGTTACTACAATTTCTACATTATAATAAATTTAATAGCAAAGGTTTAATTTTCAATTTAACAACAGAGTTTCCTATTTTTCTCTTCACGATTCTCTATTCGTTCTATTTGTGTCCCAAAAGATCACCTTCCTCCTTCTTTTTTTACAAACCTCAGATCAGACCTGTTTCTGCCTGTAAGGCAATTGACTCCAACAGTAGCCATCTCCCACTGCTCCGTCTGCAGAAGAAGGCTAAACTCATTAATCTTCACACCTTTAATAAAGTCCCATTTCTCTACTCTCTGTCAATCAAAATGGATGGGACCTGGAGAAAATGAACACCTCTGTGTCCTCACAAGATTACTAGTGTTTTCAGAAAATCCTGTGGGCAAATTTTTCTTTTGTCTACCTATCACTGACCGATAGTAGACATGCTGTTTTGTGACATCTTGTGTTTCCTAACTAGCATCATCAAAAGTAGGAAAATAAATGTTTCCAATCCTCACAGGACCTTCTTCTTTATTCTCCTCTTCTCTGTTCCTCACACAATTGCCTACAAGATTTCTCACGTGCATCCTCCATACTTTGGAACTTACTACCCCAGCATCAGACTGTCAATCTATCCTCCAACATCCAAACATTCAAAAGCAACCTGAAAAGCCACCTCTTCAGGAAAGCCTACCACCTGCAATAAGCATGCTCCCACCATACAGCCAGATCAGCAGCCTTTACCCTAACCCACTGTGTGTTTTCCCTTTCCCTGCTAAATTGTAAGCTCTTGTGGGAAGGGTCCTGGGGAGCAATATGTAATAGGTTAGACAACCCTATTA
The DNA here is from genome assembly GCA_033119425.1 of Bufotes viridis. NCBI lineage: Eukaryota > Metazoa > Chordata > Amphibia > Anura > Bufonidae > Bufotes > Bufotes viridis. The sequence goes on along the minus strand of CM065593.1, from coordinate 293,621,105 downwards.
GGGCTTGTTCACAAGGTGGATTTCTGCCTATCATTGTTTTCAATGACAATTAGTGCTGCTGTTCCTACAACCATTTCTACATGGGTTTCCAAACAGCAGCAAGAAAGGACATGTCTCTTCTTGACGTGGATTCTGTGTGGCAACAGTTCTCCTCCATATAGCCCCCCTAAACAGTATATGTGTCTTTAGAATGTACCATTTGTAATTGACGTACTTATCCTTTTTATTAGGAACCCCCATGTACTTAATTTTAATATTATATAGAGATAATATACATCTGGCAGTCTTGGAGAACCCATAGCATCCACTAATAATGTGGCACAGTTATCATATTGCAGGTCTATAGTTCAAATCATCCTTCAATTACCAGTTCAAGTAAGTCCATGATATTACTTGCAGAATATGGGATCGGGTATGTTCTCGGATTATCTGACCTGGAGTTGCAGGCAGCGTATCTCTCCCTGCATAAGGGAGGACGCGCTGAATCGTGTTATCGTGAGCTGCGGTCACGTGACGGGTGTCCGATCACGTGACTCATTACCTAGGCTACGCATCCCCCTGCTCAATAGAGGAGACGTGACGCTAGAATCACGTGACCGCAGTTCGGATCACGTGACCATAGGTCACGTCCTCTTTTCCTTTAAAACACACGTGGCATCTAGAGCGTCAGAGGACACCAGAACATCAATGCCCCCATTATCAATAGGGGCGCAGCTGTTTTCCACCAAGGTCTCTGGATCCCTGCCCCTCCTGTTAAAATCGATCAAAACTAATTAAGGTTGGCAATCGGCCCATTAGGATATCATTGCTTGGTATCCCTTATATAATTTATGCTTAGGTCGTAGCCTGGATTTTATTTCTGTTTACAGGTGCCTATACTTTCAAGGCTGCTACCCATGTGATGGCGGACTATCTGGTTTATACCACCTCCTGATACGCAAGTACATTGTGTACATGATAACTAGAGGGTGTCCTAGGTCTTACCAACTGACCATTGCTGATGAGTTGTTTTAACTCTAGACCCAGAACAGGGGTTTGTAGTCATTTTTCCACAATTTTTGGCTTAGTGTCCCCTGAAGAGCCCCCCCAAGTGACCGGGGCGAAACGCATTGGGTCAGAGTAGTGGGGATCAGATATATACCACTACGTTAACTACCTTTTTTTTTTATCTATCATTGTGGTATTATGTTTAACCTTGTGGATTCTATTATAACTCTGTAAGAATTGGATACAGATTTTAGACTCCCTTATCTTTGTAATTATACTATTTATTATTTTTGGTATGTTTTTGGTTTCGGGGCGGCCATTCTGTTGTACGTAGGGTCATATAAGAATAGGGTCATTGACAGGGACAGTTAATTTCATCACTGCCCACCTGAAGAGACCCTACTACAACCTTATATTTATTTTCTCCTTTTGTATGTTATATTTATTGATTTTTCAAATTTTTTGGAGATTTTTTGGGGGGCAACTTTTAAGTTAAATAATAATAAAGGCTAAGTTTTAGTCATAGGATGGTCCTCAGTGAATAAATTTCGCTTAAGACCCCACGGGATATATTACCCCTCAACGGGTTATTGTCGATACTGTGAAAAGTTATTTTTTCGATGGAAATGTGTTTGTTAGTTTTCTGTCACTGGAAACATGTTGATGGGCCAATTTCATTTAATGAATGGAGGTTGTTAAACAGATCACGGATATATAACTGCTATGTGACCCGAGGGCTGCGTGTAATGGTTTCAGACCCATGCATTATTTTGCCTTCAATAAATGATTCCTTCAGTATATTTATTCACAGGTTGACATTATCCTTATTCCCATTCACTTTTTCAGTTTATTAGTTATGTCAGAACACAAGACCCTGGGGTAGAGTGGTCAGTTCTTGAAAATAATGATGCTTGAATGATAAATGTGTTGTAAGAACAATCATGGACTAAATATTTTTATGAACGTTTTAGTCTTTGATTCATAGGAGAATTGTAACAAAGTTAGTAGATAGCCCTGTACCTGACAAAACAGAATTTGACAGGTGTGAAATAATTCATGTACATATACCAGCTAATCGTAATAGTTTACATGCCTATACATAATTATACATAAACTATATTCAGTGATAGTTATAGTGCTTTTGATATATACTGACTGTTGTGTAAGCTTTTTGTGCAATTTTAGGAACTCTAATGTGTGTGAGTGTTACGCTGCACAGTTTTCTCTACATTTATCAGTTTAATGGAGGCTAAAAACAATGCCAGGTCAGAAAATTTATGGAGGATGCAGATAAATGAGTGTATTGTATGGTCACCATGTCTAGCTCTAATTAATGAACACTATGGGGCAGACTTATCATCTCCCTTGTCACTAAAAAGTGTCATTAAAAAGTTGCAGGTGTGACTTTTAACTGAGACTTGTTAAAAAATTGTCGCATCTATCAGTCTTACACTGCCCTTGCCACTTTCCCTAAAGAGGGCATGACAAGGGCAGAAAATCAGTATGGCAAGCCGCTCTAATAAATTTATCTTCATTTACGCCAGTTTTCTGGCACAAATGAAGCCAGATATCTACAGCAGCTCTGATTTAGGAGCATGGACTGCAGGAGGGTGCGCCTAATTTATGATGAACCGTGCGCCTGTCATAAATTAGGCGCATCCTCTGGTGGCACAGGGGACATCCAGACAGGAGCAGAAAGTGCCTGTCTTGATAAATCTCCCCTTTTATTTATTTCTTTTATGTGGGTGCAATGGGGGACATTTATCAAGACTGGCGATTTCAGCACCAGTCTTGCTATCCCCTGTGCCAACAGAGGATGTGCATAATTCATGATGAGGCGCACGCTCCTGCAGTCCATGCGTCTAACCACAAATCTATGAAGAAAGTTCCCAGCAACAGTAGCTTCTGTAGCATGCTTCTTTTAATTATTTCTAGAATAATAATACAGGGTTTATAAGGCTTGTAAACCCTGTATTATTATTCTTGAAATAATTAAAAGAAGCATTCTACAGAAGCTACTGTTGCTGGGAACTTTCTTCTTTGTTTCATGGGGATAGCCCCTTCCCGCGCAACTTAACCAAGGATCGTGGGCTGTCATTTTGGACTATCGATAACCAGAAATCTATGACAGCTCAAAGCTGCCGTAGATTTCTGGCTTCATTTGCGCCAGACAACGTAAATTTAATCGTAAATGAAGATAAATTTATTGGGCAGTATGGCCACGCCCTCTTAACTGCCCTCACCACACCCTCTTTCAAAAAAGTGTCTAGGACGAGAAAAAGGGGGAGATGAGACACCGTCTTTTAAAAAGTTGCAGTTAGAAAATCGCACATGAAACTTTTTAATGCCACTTTTCATCAAGATAATGATAAATCTCGCCCTATGATTTCACAGTTATACAGTGGGATGCGAAAGTTTGGGCAACCTTGTTATTCGTCATGGTTTTCCTGTACAAATCGTTGGTTGTTACGATAAAAAATGTCAGTTAAATATATCATATAGGAGACACACACAGTGATATTTGAGAAGTGAAATGAAGTTTATTGGATTTACAGAAAGTGTGCTATAATTGTTTAAACAAAATTAAGCAGGTGCATAAATTTGGGCACTGTTGTCATTTTATTGATTCCAAAACCTTTAGAACTAATTATTGGAACTCAAATTGGCTTGGTGAGCTTAGTGACCCCTGACCTACATACACAAGAGAATCCAGTTATGAGAAAGAATATTTAAGGGGGTCAATTGTAAGTTTCCCTCCTCTTTTAATTTTGTCTGAAGAGTAGCAACATGGGGGTCTCAAAACAACTCTCAAATGACCTGAAGACAAAGATTGTTCACCATCATGGTAGGGGAAGGATACAGAAAGCTTTCTCAGAGATTTCAGCTGTCTGTTTCCACGGTTAGGAACATATTGAGGAGATGGAAGACCACAGGCTCAGTTCAAGTTAAGGCTCGAAGTGGCAGACCAAGAAAAATCTCGGATAGACAGAAGCGACGAATGGTGAGAACAGTCAGGGTCAACCCACAGACCAGCACCAAAGACCTACAACATCATCTTGCTGCAGATGGAGTCACCGTGCATCGTTCAACCATTCGGCACACTTTACACAAGGAGGTGCTGTGTGCGAGAGTGATGCAGAGGAAGCCTTTTCTCCGCCTACAGCACAAAATGTGCCGCTTGAGGTGGGCTAAAGCACATTTGGACAAGCCAGCTTCATTTTGGAATAAGATGCTGTGGACTGATGAAACTAAAATTTAGTTATTTGGGCATAACAAGGGGCGTTATGCATAGAGGAAAAAGAACACAGCATTCCAAGAAAAACACCTGCTACCTACAGTAAAATATGGTGGTGGTTCCATCATGCTGTGGGGCTGTGTGGCCAGTGCAGGGACTGGGAATCTTGTCAAAGTTGAGGGATGCATGGATACCACTCAGTATCAGCAGATTCTGGAGACCAATGTCCAGGAATCAGTGACAACTGAAGCTGCGCGGGGGCTGGATCTTTCAACAAGACAACAACCCTAAACACTGCTCAAAATCCACTAAGACATTTATGCAGAGGAACAAGTACAATATTCTGGAATGGCTCAGACCTGAATATAATTGAAAATCTGTGGTGTGACTTAAAGAGAGCTGTCCATGCTCGGAAGCCATCAAACCTGAATGAACTAAAGATGTTTTGTAAAGAGGAATGTTCCAAAAGACCTTTAACCAGAATCCAGACTCTCATTGGAACCTACAGGAAGCGTTTAGAGGCTGTTATTTCTGCAAAAGGAGGATCTACTAAATATTGATTTCATTTCTTTTTTGTGGTGCCCAAATTTGTGCACCTGCCTAATTTTGTTTAAACAATTATAGCACACTTTCTGTAAATCCAATAAACTTAATTTCACTTCTCAAATATCACTGTGTGTGTCTCCTATATGATATATTTAACTGACATTTTTTATCGTAACAACCAACGATTTATACAGGAAAATCAAGACAAATAACAAGGTTGCCCAAACTTTCGCATCCCACTGTATGTGCTTTGAGCGTAGCTGATTTATTTGGGTACTATGGATGGTATTTAGTGTTAAGTGAATCATCGATCCAAAGTCGATTGAAACATTTCAACTTTAATGCTGTCTCCGCATACAGCATTAAAATGCATTGCCTCAGTGTAGGCAAAATTCATTTTAGCCGAAGTCACTCGAGACTTCGGTGAATTAATTCGGTAATCACTTCTGCGTCTTTAAAAACATTTTACCAAACCCGACTTTGGATTGCTATTTAAAAATGTTTTTAAAGCCACAGATGTGACTACAGAATTAATTCACCGAATTCTCGCACAACTTTGGCTGAAACAAATTTTGCCAACATGGAGGCAATACATTTTAATGCTGTATGCGAAGACAGCATTAAAAACGAAGTGTTTGAACTAATCGACTTTGAATCTCTGATCCGAAGCTCAATTCGCTAAACGCTGTACATTTTTCCTTTTGTAAGCATCCTGCATGGAACATTAATATGCTAATATGTTTTAGGCATAGGGGATTGTACCAGTTCTGGAATATATTTATTCTGTATTTTAAAATGTTCATATTAATGTATTCACTGTTGGAATATGGCAGTGATAGGTGGTGGAAAGTCTTCAGTGTGAACAAAATCTTCATCTGAACACTCAGTGTATCTAACAATCCTGCAGACTGCAAGTGTTGAGTAGTATAGTGTAGTTGTAATTGTCTTTGTACACACAGGCATGGGAGTACATGGATATCATAGGGCTCCATAAAAAAACTTAGTAGTGGATGCTCACATTAAAATGTCTAACAAATTAACAATTTTTTTAAATTTATGTAAAAATATTTGAATATAAGTCACTGTTTTACCCACTTGCCATCTTCTACGTCAGATAAAAAGGATCACCATACAGCTACTGTATAAATGCTCTTCTTCCACTAACACAATAGAGTCTTCAGGAGATAGAAATGTGTGTAGCTACCATTGAATTCACTGGAAGATATATAATATATATAATATAAGTATATATTGTGGGGGGTTAGCTCTGGTCTCGGGGATCATTCACACAAACTTCCTTCCGGACAACGGATTTCTTGTCCAAACAGTGCATTTATTTGGCAGTCTTCTCAAACAAAACAACATAAATAAACACCTGCCCGGCTAGGCACTACCTAATACATAATATACATCATATCCCTAACTCGGCTATATGATAGCGTTCACACACGGAACCAGGTGCGGCTTACCCCAGCCATACGATACTCCAGCCCTCAGGCTGTAACGAGTGCAGTAACTTTAGACAGGGGTTGTGGTCTAGCAGACCTCCCGACTCTGACCTTTCAACGTTTGTTCCCGGGCCTCACCGAGTCCCCCAAAGTCCAGGCTATTGCATAGCCTCTTGGCCCCTCAGCCTTGCCTTGCTGAGACCACACTGACAGAGCCTCAGCAGGCCTCTGTCTGCACACTCTCCAGAGTCAGACCCCACCCATGTCCAACAAGAGGATTAAATAGAATCCCTGGACATGGGCATTGTCCAATATCCCGGACTGGAGCATGGGGAACAGGCACCCACCCAGCACATTACCTGTTCCCAGTAAAAGCCCGCCCTGGAACGGGCTGAGCCAGCTATACTAATACTAATACTTGGGCTTTCACTCCACCAAGGCCAGGCACCTTGGTGACACACTCTCGGTGCAAACAGCCCTGTCTGACGGTTTCCCTGGGGCTTCACTGCACACATCAGTGTTCACATTGCCACAATATACATATATATATATATATATATATACCACTGCTCACAGGGAAAAAGTGGGTTGGCAGTACATGTGACCGAAACTCCTTCACCAGAAACCACAACTCCAGTGGCTAGTTTCTCCTCTGTAGGTTACATACAATCAGATGTTGGGCTGTCCTGCTGCTCATTTAAAGCATGCTTTGGAGCCCTAATCCAAGTTTAAGTCTTTCTCCTTACTAGTGTCATGGCTCCCATGTACAAGCCATGACAGCTACAGTATGCAGGATCCATTTTTGAACAGATACCAGCCAAATCCATGAGACACCACTGACTCTTATTGGCCCTTCAACATCAACAGTTGCTGCAATTCCTATGACATTCCGGAAACACTTGCAATGAATGGAAACTTTAAAGGCTATGTACACCTTCGGAAGCAATTGTTTTTACCATTGTTTTTTACTCATTTTGAGCTAAAAATAATTTTTTCAATTGGTCTTTAATAAAAATATTGAGCTGTTACAAAGAGTTACAAAGAGTGTCACAAAGAGTTAACTATTTGTCTAGCTGTGTGAATTGCTCTATTTACTTTTCTTTGTGCCAGTCATCTATAACCCTTTTCTGTAATTTACTAAGAGGTCGTAAACACTTATTTAAGCCACATTCTTATTAGTAAGATAAGAACTGAGCTAAAATGAGTGTTTATAATGTCAGAGAGCAGTGATAAGGAGCCCATTAGACTAGCTTTCTGATGCAGCAGAGAAAATTCTGATCCCTCTATTAGAGAATCTCAGCCCTGTCCAGAAAAAAGGGCTATTTGTAATAAAGACCAATCTAGGGTACTTTCACACTAGCGTTAAAGTTTTCCGGTATTGAGTTCCGTCCTAGGGTCTCAATACCGGAAAAAAAATGATCAGTTTTGTCCCAATGCATTCTGAATGGAAAGCAATCTGTTTAGTATGCATCAGGATGTCTTCAGTTCAGTCACTTTTACGGTATTTGGATGGACAAAATACATGCTGCGGTATTATCTCCGGACAAATTTCCCGAGCACTTGCCTGAATGCCCGATCCTGCATCAATTTCTATTGATATGTATTAATGCCGGATCTGGTATCAAGTGTTCTGGTAAAACGGATCCGGTTTCCAGGTCTGCACATGCGCAGACCTTTAAAAATATGAAAAATAATAAATATCGGATCAGTTTTTCCGGATGACACCGGAAAATGCAATAATAGCCTTTAACTTATTCAAAGAGGATCATTGATGGTGTATGTTTTTGGTAGAAGACCATCACCTTGAATACGGTGACATAATTCAAAACTCTGCATACATGCTCACCTACCTACATTCTGTAAAAAGTCATACCTGGTACACCAATTTTAAAATGGTTTTCTTTTGTAGGGTAATTCTCATTGCAGAAATATCCTGTGGATATGCAATTGCATGTAATCGGAATAACCATTTAAGACTTCATGCTCACATCTCCGTTATCAGGGTTCTCTGAGCAATAGTACAACCCAACAGAAGTGCAGCAATTTCTCTTGGTGTCTAAACACGGGATTCAGAGTGCGGTCCATGCCTCTCTCACCTGCTGTCTAATAATGGCAGTTGGACAGACAATTATTGTGGCCTGTTGCTCCCTTACATACCCACCAATCCCTACAGTTCTTATTTAGAATGCCCCTGTATTCACTGCTTGTGCTCCAATTGGTTATTTGAAAAGCAGAACATAGAATTTTTGTAATTCTTAAATTGTGTTTTTTGGCTCCTTTTCTGTGATTTTTTTTTTTTTTTGGGGGGTGATTGGCTCTGTAAAAATGCTCTGAAAATAAGCATTTTGTTGATGGTATACTTCTTTGCATTTAAAAAAAATCTCAGTTGACTCAAAAAATGCACCAAACGTGATTTAATAAATAAAAAAAAAAAACAACTGAAAATATATTTACTATTTCCCCATTGCCTTACTGCTAACATCTGTCTGTAGCAGCAGAAAAAGCCTTGAGAAATGGCACTGCCATATAGACTACCAGATCTGCAGACATGGCAAATGACTACCATCAAGTAGGATAGTAAAATTCCTTTCGCTTCCCTTTCTTGCCATCAGTATTTTGCATCTTTCACATTATCTTAAGTAGGTCAGCACGATGAATATTTATGGATTCTGCTTAGACTTATAGGACAGCTCTGTTGGAATGATCACAAAACCAGAATTTCAAAGAAATAAAGTTTTATTACAAAGACCATATAATTACATGGTCAATTGCTTCCTTTACAAAACTGGCTACTGGCAAGTTCTATATATATACCAGATGGGGGCACCAGAGGACCATGATGATTTATTTTGAAACCAACTTCCCAGCATTGTCTATAGGATAAATCTGAAGCAGCATGAATTTCCTAAGGATTACAATATTAAATTATAGCATTGTAACCGTTGTATTATATCTAGGAAACACTTCAACTAACGTATTCATTTCTACTTTCTAGAAATAGCCAAATCCTAAGTACACGTTAAACTATACCTTTTATTTGGAACAGAAAGAAAGAGTAGAGCAGACTTTGTGCGGTTTATAATGGAACAGCATGTGTCTATCTTACCCTGCTCATTTATATGCTGTCAACACTAAGGAATATAAGTCATATTTCGTACAGTGTTTAACAAGAACCTGCTTTCATTTCTTGTTTGTTTTCGAGCAGATGCATCCTTCCTACCACCTGCAATACCTTTGTTACCAAGTCAGAGACTGATGACGTCATCAGTGACACGTGATACGTTGCTAGGTAGCCTTTAAAATGATATATTTTTAATGGCAAGCAACAGTCAAAATGACAACATTGACAAAATTGCCATAAATAATGGCATGTAAAGGAGAAAGCCTTCACCTACAAAAGACACAATTCTCGACTCTACTTGTTTTATTTAAAAACCTGCAAGCCCCATAACCTTTACAAGTAATGTATAATACATCAGATGGAAATCAATAATTTATTTCATTCTTAAAAGCAACTTAGTAGAACTAAGGAAATATGTATCACACCTGAGTGGATGGATTAGCCACGTATGGTTTCCTGTAATACTTTGTGCGAGACGGAATGCGGATTTCTGCAGCATGGGTTAAAGCACAAGCATTCAGAAGAGCACATGGGATTTCAGTGACCTATATATGAGGATAATTTGTGGTTGAGTGTGTTAGCTGATGGTGTGGCTATTAGATTTCTTCACCAGTACTTCAAGACATATTCTAAATTTACCTTTTTGTGCTTGCGAAGTTGCAGTCCTTTTAGATGAACCGACCATCAGACCAATTAGATATGCCCACTCCCGATAATTGTACATTGTAAAGTTTCCAGTAGTCACCTGATAAATGAGCAAACGCTTAATCATCCGGGAATCGTGTCTCTTATCTAACTCCAAAAATCATTATTTCTGGTCAGTATCTCCTCTGACAATCAGGCAATTATCAGGAACGTTTGGTTCATTTCCGATAATTGCCTGAAACTTTTTTCAGAATGGGTTTTGTAATATACACTATATGGCCAAAAATATGTGAACACCCCTCCTAATTATTAAGTTGAAGTGTTTCAGTCACACCCATGGCAAACATGTGCAAACAAGCACACAGTTGTGCAATGTCCATAGACACACATTGGTAGTAGTATGGATTATACTTAAGTGTATTGACTTTAAATTGGCATTGTTATAGCATGTCTCTTTTGCCATATTTCACTTTGTGAAAATTCTCTTCTAGATCTGTCTTGGTCAGCTGTAGGGGCTGATATTGTAGAAACATCCAGCATCCAGTAGTAACAAGAGATTAGCTATGAAGAGATACTCCACAGAAATTCAGAGTGGGACTACAAAGTACTGAAATGTATGTTTTTTTAAATCACATTTTCACTTTTGCGTCACTCAATACAGAGGTCAACGCTGTCTGTTGAAATTACATCAGGACCAAAACTGTGCATCACAAGCTTGGTGAAATAAGTTATCATAATCAAGCAGCTACCCTCAAGCAGAAGATCATCATGCAAAATGGCAAACATTGGCTAGTGTGGTTGAAGTCACAGTGCCACTGGACTCTGGAGCAGTGGGACGATGTTCACTGAAGTGATGATTAGCTATCTGCCAGTCTGATAGATGAATCTTGGTTTGATGATTGCCTGAAGAATGCTACCCACTAGAATACATATTGACTACTTCAACATTTGGTGGAGAATGGATTATAGTATGCGGCTGGTTTTTTAAGTCTGTTATAGGCTCCTTGTTTCAATTGAAGGGTAATGCTATAACAAACAAAGATATTTTAGATAACTGTATTCTTCCCACTTTGGGAGGACACTTTTATACAAAGTGAGGTCCATAAAAGCATGGTTTTTGAGTAGAGGAACAGAAGTGGTAGGTACTTTTAGAATGGAACACTATTTATGAGTTAGAACTGCTCATCCAAGCAGAACCATGAAATACAATACGGAGAAGTTCTAAGCATAATAGGCATGGAGCCAGTAGCTTCGAGGCAGTAAAACACGTATTACGAATCATGTCTGTGTCTCTCACTCTGCTGCTCACTCCTCCTTTTGCGCTAGGGAAGGGCTCGGGAGAACAGTACAAATATACATTTTCATAGTTGTCAACAGTCATTTGCAGGGACTGTCTCTAATTGTCAGAGATAGTCACTGCAAGTTCAAGCTGTCTAAGGCTTAAAATAGGCATGGCTTATGTAAGCCCTACCCATAATTGGGCGGCCTGCATGGTTTTGTGGCATTCCTGGCAGCAGAGCCTATTTGTCCCAAATTTCCCAACTGCAAAGTTCGTAAGTAAATATTTTGTGCCGCTTTTCTCATTAGGAGTAGTGTGAATATGAGAGAAGCTCCACAAAATATATGTTTGTCCTGCTGTACTCATCTTCTACCTATAGCTGTCAGCAGGATAGTATGGTCAAAAGTGCTGACAGACTCATATTCTAAATCATATTTAGAATGCACTTTTGATTATTATATGGATGTTTTATTCATTATATGGGCTCTATATTACTATACAGTTTGAGTGCTATTTTAGACCCATATGGTAGTATTGTTTTAGCACTGTATCAATATATTATTTAGTTTCGTTTTCATTTTTTAACACCATGCCTTCTAAAAGTAATAACTTTTTTATTTTTCAGTTGAAATAGCTATAGCCTTGTTATTTGCAATGACATAATTTAATATTCCTCACATATTGTGAAGTTGGAAAAAATTCTTACTAGGTTGGAACTGGAAAAAAAACTATTGCACCATTGTTTTATAAGCTTTTTTATGGCATTCACTGCGGAGTAAAATGACACATTGGGGGAGATATACTAAGACTGGAGTTAATAAAACACTCTTAGTATCAAGTCCACCGCACAGACCTCTTAATAAATGTGGCACATTTTCAGGCAGACCATGCACCAGTTTCTGGCGTAAGTAATTAGTAAATCCATAGGGCCACAAACGCCATAGTTCCCAGCTATTTTAAAAAGTGTCAAGAGAAGTCATGAATTATTGCACACATGGCATGTGCCATAAAGTGCAACTTTTTTAAATGCCACAATAGTACCGTAAACACTTTGGTAAATACCCTTGACTATTCTGCTAGTTAGTATCATTACTCTGATACCAAATTTGTATAGTTTTTGTTTTAATATATATATAAAAAAATTGAAAATAAAATTATTTGCATTTCCATATGTTAACACTTATAACTTTTTTATATTTCCATCTATGGAGCTTTGCAGGGCGATCTGTAGTTATTGATGCCATGTTGCAGTATGTATGACTTTTTGATCACAACCACAAACCACTGATTCAGCCATTTTAATTTTTTTACTATTATAGTGTTACATAGTAACATAGTATATAAGACCGAAAAAAGACATTTGTCCATCCAGTTCGGCCTGTTTCCTACAAGTTGATCCAGAGGAATGCAAAAATCCCCTGTGAGGCAGAAGCCAATTTCCCCCACTTAAGGGGAATAAATTCCTTGCCGACTCCAATCAGGCAATCAGAAGAACTCCCTGGATCAACGACCCCTCTCTAGTAGCTGTAGCCTGTAATATTATTACACTCTAGAAATACATCCAGTCCCCTCTTGAATTCCTTTATTGTACTCACCATCACGACCTCCTCAGGCAGAGAGTTCCATAGTCTCACTGCTCTTACCGTGAAGAATCCTTTTCCTACGTTTGTGTACAAACCTTCTTTCCTCCAGACGCAGAGGATGTCCCCTCGTCACAGTCACAGTCCTGGGGATAAATAGATGATGGGAGAGATCTCTCTACTGACCCCTGATATATTTATACATAGTTATTAGATCTCCTCTCAGTCGTATTTTTTCTAAAGTGAATAACCCTAATTTTGATAACATTTCAGGGTACTGTAGTTGCCCCATTCCAGTTATTAGTTTAGTTGCCCTCCTCTGAACCCTCTCCAGCTCTACTATGTGTTCACCATATGGGATTGTTTGGGCATTTTCATTTATGGTGTTATGGTTATTTTTTTGTTTATTGATTTTTATTCACTATGCAGAATGGGGAAACTGTATTTTTGTGTATTTTCAAAAATATTTTTTTTTGCTTTATTTTTTGTGCCAATAAGCAACCTAAACATAGCTTAAACATACAATTGTTTGACTGCTTTACAGTAGATTGCCATGTTTTACCACTGCAGTCTATGGGAAAATAGCTGTCTTCCTATTGAGTAACATTTGCTCTGGCAGGCCTAGGAGTTTTAATAAGGCTCCCGGGTGCCATAGCAGCAGAATGGCTCCTGCAATCTCATAATGGGGGGCTGTTTGGTTATCGGGAGAAGCCCTCTCATGGTAAATGTCCACAATTAGAGTTTCCTCTGATCATGTATGTGCAGGGAGCTCACAGGCTCCTTATCTTATCTGATCATGTATGTGCAGGGATCTCACAGGCTCCTTATCTGTGATCTCTGACCTTATAAACACTGATCACAGCTCAAGTCTTATCTTACTGATAATAATGTGGCCTAAAGAGGACCTTTCACTGGCCCACAGTTTATTAGGCAAAGCTATGTACATGGAGAGCGGCACCCAGGGATGTCCCTGCACCTACTTGTATCCCTGGGTGCCGCTCCGTTCGTCCTCTGTAGCCCCTGGTACCGGCGCTCGTGCTTCTCCAATTTTGCCTGGGGCGGAGACTTCTTCTTTTGCCCTGGGCGTCTCCTTCTCCCAGGGCTGAAGCGCTGGCCAATTGCAGCGCTCAGCTCATATCTCCATGTACATAGCTTTGCCTAATAAACTGTGGATCAGTGAAAGGTCCTCTTTAAATAAGTGTTTATGGCTTTTTAGTAACTTAGACATAAGGGTTTTTAGATGACCGACACAAAGTGAAAGTACCATTCACAAAGCTAGTAAAACAGTTAACACTCTGTGACAGAATGGCTCAATATTTTTGTCTCTGAAGGTGTACATAGCCTTTAAACGAAGATGGCGATTATTTTGTTAAAACTTTTATATGGTAATTCACAGATAAAGTTTAGGATTTTTGTTCCAAGTTTTTCCTCCAACAAGATGTGCTATATTCACAAAGCCTGTGACATTTAATATGAAACCTAGCAGTTTTCTTACAATACCATTTCTTGCAATGAACATGAAGTGCTTGTGTATGGATCTGTCATAAGGGGTCTATGGTACCATGCAGTGTCTGCCACTTGTCTCTTTATCAAGTGATTAGGTCACTATGCTCCCATAGATTTTCTTTTAAACTCAACTGCACCCTAAGAATCTGACATTTAGCAAGGCTTTAATATAATTCTTTCAGACATAATAAAATGGATTTTGAAGAAGAAACAAACATTCTGTCAGTACAACAAATGAGAGTTGTGGGTTCCCTGTAGTGCACAATAAAAATGTCATCCTTCTGTTAGCTCTGCAAATAATTAAGCTTGTATTATAAATCAACTCTAACAATTACTGAATTACCTGTGCCTAAAGGAGAACACATAAACTGAATTCATAATTCAGGGATATTGTTTTCTCCTAATACACATAGGTAGAAACTTATAGTAAGATCAGTCATGTACCTACCATGTATAGAGACTACGCGACTACTATGGGGCTTGGGCAAAAGGTGGCCCAGTACTAAACTTATGTTCCTGACATAAATCCATATTATTTTTTGACAGCTGCCACTTGGGGGAGCTCAGGGCAAAGAGATTTTTTACAGCTTCTTTTAGGTTTAGGTGTACTGTATAACATCCTATGCACTGAGCTCCATCTAGTGGTGGCTGCAATTCATACCAGTTGTCTGATGTAAATACATTGAGCAATATGGTGTTTAGAATGAGTGCCATATTTATAAAGCAGCTGTTAGGTTTTTTTCAACATAGAAGATGAGGAAAGAGGGTGAGGCCGGTAAAGTGGCCCATGTATTTTAAAATAACTGAATAGAATGGAATCATTTCTTATACTGTATGTTCTGACATCGTTTTATGTAATAAGTGAGATATTGATATAATAATTGGTTAATTGAGAAGACTATATGAGACCAGTGATAGCATTATTGCTCACGTCATAACATTATAGAACTGAAAAGAGGCGAGGTTAATGGAATTACTGTGCAAAAATGATTTTATACTTATATGTGGTCATTTATCACACTAGTGTAACGTAGAACTGGCTTAGTTGCCCTTAGCATTTAATCAGATTCCACCATTTATTTTTGACAGCTCCTTTAGAAAATGAAAGGTGGAATCTGATTGGTTGCATGGGCAACTAAGCCACTTCTACTTTACACCAGTTTGATAAATGACCCCAATAATGAATTAGCATACTCCTGTATACTGATATGTTATGATCTGTGTCTTTATGGCACAGGTTGTAATTAGGGCAACACTAATGTGCCCTAATAGCAGGATTACTGAATATACAGTCCTTTTCTAAGTCCCCAGAGCTGATTGCCAAGGGCTTACCCAGCCTCCTTTCAGATCACTATGGCCCAATCAGAGGGTCAAATCCCTTTGATCATGCTGTGATTAAAGACTGTGGCAATCAAAGGGATAATAGTTGGGATTGGAGCAACCCCTGATCCTTGCTGTAGAACAAAATGCTGCTCTAAGAACTGGAGCTGTTAGATATAGTTCATTTGCTACCTTTAAAATATTGACAACAAAAGACAGTGGGTGGTCCGTAAGAGGTTAAAGTAATAGAAATGAATTTACAAAGTATCATTTCATCATGTCTGTGTACAAAAATTGCAGATGAGTCCGGATGGGCTCATAACTGGACATACACTACTGACACAAAGTTAGGGATATTTGGCTTGTGGGTGAAATTTCCAGATTAACCTAAAGTGCACTCTAACCTTTACAGGTGAACTTAATGTGACCTTCTCTAAACTTTTGAATGCAAATATCCAACTGTTCAATGTTTCAGTACTTTTTGCTCAACTTGCTGTTCTCTAACAAGGAGCTTAACAGCAAAATTCACAAGAGGTGTTTGATCCAGGAATCACACAATACATTTCCTGGTTCAATTAGAATTGGAGTTTAAACAGTCCTCCTCATCAGGTGGTTCACATTTTGACATAATGAGACCAAGACGACACCTAACAAATGATCAACAGTACCTCACTATTGGGAGGCTTCAACCAGGATGTTCTCAGACAGAAGTGGCCACTGAGCTTAGAGTGTCACAGAGTGTCATCAGCAGGTTGCAACAGAGATACAGAGAGACTGAAAGAGTCCCACATTCCATACTGATGACCACTTCATTGTAAACAATGCCCTGCGGATCCGGATGATGAAGACCATACAACTCCAGGCACATTTAAGGGAGGTAAAAGGCACTCAAGTGTTACGTCAGAACATTCAAAACCATTTAAATCAATGTGGTGGCTGTGTGCTAGATGACCTGCAAGGGTACCTGACCACAGGCATCATGTCTTCCATAGGTCAGGAAGCATCTAAGCTGGATGAGGGACTAGTGGGCCTCAGTGCTGTTCATTAATGAAACTCGATTCACGCTGAACAAAAATGGACTCTAGGTGGCCCAAAAGGGTCCTAGAGCCTTGTTTCAATTGTACAGTTTTACCCAATAAACTTATCCTTTCTCTCTAATATTGTAGTCACTTATATCTATCTTCATTACATTCACACATGGAAAGTTTCATTCAACAACTCTTTCTTGGTGCATTATTTTCTTGTGAATAAGTGCATATAATGTAAGTAGTAGGACACGTAGTTTGCTTAGAAAGATTGATGCTCTAGACCTCTGCTGTACCACGTGACCGACACACAGATTCTTCAATTCACACAGCCACTTATGTGGACCGAAAGTCACTTTCTCTTTTCATACCTATTGGACTCTATCTGAGTCTCATAGAAATGATTAGAGAAAGTGACTTCTGGTTCGCACATTAGAGAATGTGTAAATCAGTCTGAGGTCCTGAATTCTGGTCACATGGTTCAACAATGGGCCAAAACAAAGGTCCATCGGGGAATTGGCAATAGATGCCCAGGGGGCCACTTAATCTCTCCTCTTGGCCGTCAGCAAGGTACATAAATATCTGGTGCTCTCAGCATTACTTAATGTAGGAGCATCAGGCACTTATGCACTTGGCCACTGTGGGGTGGGTGGCAGTATTTTGTGCTGCATTGTAGTATTGTGTTTTCTCAGAGGCATTATTTTGTGCTGCACTGTGGTATTTGGTTCTGCTGATGCAGTATTTAGTGCTGCACTGTGATACCTGGTTCTGCTGGGGCAGTATATTGTGCATTGTTGAATGTGGTTCTGCTGATGCACTATTTTGTGCAGCATTGTGATATTTGGTTCTGCTGGGGTGGTATTTTGTCCTGCCCTACGGTATTGCTGGCCCCGCCTATGTCTTTTTACCGGGCCACTTTAAGTTCCCAGTCTGCCTCTGCAAAGGTCTTCTCTTCTGAATAAAGCCATCCCTAACCAAACTACTTGCCATACTAATTTCATCATTTAATTTATTAATCGATTAAAGAATGAAAGGTTTTGTGGTAGTGCTTCTTTCAGAAAGATGGAGAAGATTTAACATTTTGATCTTGTATCTAAAATATATTTCTCTATTATCTATAAAACTAGCGAATAATCCTTTTATAGTGTATTTCAATACAACCTTCTATAAATAGTTGTCTAATTTAGGACACAGTTTGAAGTCCTCTTTACTTCTAAAACCTTCCTATTAATGAAAGCATAAAGTAGAACACCGGTAGGTTGTTGGATTCAGAAAAACTAAATCATTCTCTGTTCATTTATTCCTAAAATATCTCTGCAGTAAAACTGACAAAATATAATAATGTCCTAATAGGTAGAAACACATCTTTCCTGAATTTGATAATGAGTTTCTTATACATTTATGCATAGGCATTCATTTGGTGAGTTTACATAGTATATACCTTCTAATAATAGAGACCATGCCAGAACAGTGTTAGGAATACATTATGTTATTTGTTCAATATGGAAGAAATATATTTTTTAAATGACATAGTTTACAAATGAAATCACTTATTAACTCCTTCAGGACACAGCCAGTTTATATCTTATGGACCAAACCAAATTTTGCAATTCTCATGTGTCAATTTATGTGCTAATAACTCTAGAATGCTTTTACTTATCCAACCAATTCTGAGATGGTTTTCTCATGACACATTGTACTTCATGTTAGCGGTACATTTGGGTCAATATGTTTTACCTTTTATGTATTAAAATAAATTCTGAATTTACAGGAAATTCACAATTTAATTTTTTTTTTTAAATATCTCAGCTTTTAGGACAGTGGTACCTCACAAAATAGTTATTACTTAACATCCACCTCATGTAAAAAGCAGGGGTGGGGAACTTTTTTGCTGCCGAGGGCCATTTGGATATTTGGTAAGATCGTTTGCGGGCTATACAAAATTCTTAACTTAAAAATTTAACTACTATATTTGGTCAAACATATAATTGACTTAGGGGTAAGTTACATAAATTGTGCTTAAATTAAAAAATTTTAAAAAAATTTTTGCAGCACAAAATGACACCTGCTCTATATATATTACATATAGTAAAGGCACCATTTTGACCAAACATAGCAGTCTAATTTTTAACTTCTGAATGTTATGTATTTAGTTCTTTATTTGGCATTAATGGTAGCCAAGCTCATCACAGGTGGGTCCAGAGAAGGGTTCACCCAGCTTTCACTCTCGCAGCCTCAGATGAGATCCTCATCAGACCCTCCCCAGCCTCAGATCAGACACCGAGGCTCAGATCAGACCCCCAATAGACCCTCCCCACCCTCCATTAGCCTCTATCAGACCCCCTTATATCAGACATTAAAAAATAAATAAACGTACATCTCCAGCTCCGGATAGCACTGCCACTTGGCAGATTCCCTTACCCTCCCTGCTCTTCTTCCCGCCGTGCTGTACTGTGACCTGACAGCGCACAGCATTAAATCACAATGCGCGCCTATGTGCACTATGTCCTGACAGTATACGTGTCAGGACAGAGAGTGGGGCCGTCAGAAGACCAGGGAATGTGAGTACAGTCAGTGCAGTTCTCACCTTCCTGTGCCATCTGCATGCTAATGACCGCTTCCATAATGGCAGTTCACATGAAATCATCCCATCCCTGGTATAAGGTATAGATTTTAGAAAAAAAATCCAGCGACATGTCCAATTCACATTATTGAGTAATTGACTTACCCTGGTGGCTTTTTTTAATCGGGGACCACTCAGGATGTTTAGGTTAATTTCCTGTACATGATCGCCCTTATTTGGCTATCTTTCTGTAGGCAATTGTAATTGATTGCTATGTTACAGTGAGTATCTTTTTTTTCTCCCCTCCTGTATTTACAGTGCATGCATGTTTAGGTGGCCCATGCTCCTGAGCTTACTTGTAATCAAAATATTCAAGTCCTTCACTTCTGTTACTAATTCCATATGGCCATGACAAATGTAAGGTATTTGCATAAGCTTATTTACTATTAGCCAATGTGAGTGCATAGCTGTTTTTAGAACTTGATGTTGCTGATAAGCCTGGCATAATGCAATTAAGTTACACAGATTAAACGAGCCAAAAGATTATTGATGGTAGCGCACTCCACCAAGCCATTAAGACAGGAGATATAATTGAATCACTACTTTGTGACAGCAGGCTGGGTCTTTCGATGTAGATCAGCTATTAGATTGGTTTTATAGTCCTAATAAAGGTGAGGTTTTATTAAGTTTGGGATGAATGTGAAGTTAGGTCATTAATAGCCATTGGCTAAAAGTAAATGAGCTTTTCTACTGTTGTCCTAGTTTTAATCCACTTTCATCTACTTTGTAGTGTCTGTGCCAGGGTAAAACAGCTAAACTCCCATTCAGGGGAATAGAAGCTGAAACAGCTATTCATTGGGAGTGCCAGGTGTTTTACCCCCACCCGATCTGATATTGATGACATGTGCTGAGGATCATCAATATCTAAGTACCGCAAAACTCCTTTAGATATCCTACACAATTTTCTGTCTTCTGTAAATTTGACACTTTATTCTTAATCCCATCCATATGGCCATTTAAAAGGGTTTTTACGGTAGTTTTCTGGGATTTTCTGGATAGGTCATCAGTATCTGATTGGTCAGGTGGTCCAACACCTGAGGACTCCTGTCGATCGCCTATTTGAGAAGGCACCGGCACTCTCAGTAGCTTAGTATCGCAGTTCAACCTCATTCACTTCAATGGGACTGAGCTGCGCCTAGGCTATGTGCCTTCTTAAACAGCTGATCTTTATGGGTCCCAGTTGCCGCACCACCACTGATCAGATATTAATGACCTATTCAGAGGATAAGTCATCAGTAGAGATGAGCGAATTTTTCAAAAATTAGATTCGACGAATTATGTTAAAAACTGCTATTTCCTGGCTTCTGAGAGCCTTTTTAGTGGTGTACAATACTGTGCCTTGCAGTAACATGCATAGGGAGTCTGCTTTGGTAGTGAAATAATACTGTGAGTCCGTATGACCTGCAGATGAAAGGCGTCGCTCTTAGAATCACTGCACAGTTCACTTATTTGGGCAGTCACAGGGCCAAAACTAACCAAAAAACTCAAGTATGAACTCAGCCTTACAGGTCAATGTTAGTTTTAAGAAGAAGCGCACTCCTTTTACACCATCGTCAGCTGATTCCACATAGATGTAAACAGAACCTGTTCTATTAAACGCTGATACAAGTAGAGCCTCCCGACAGAGAGGTGAGGGTGTCAGTAGTAAGTTTATGTTGATGTCACTGATTATTTTGCCCTTTCTCTGATTCGTCAGAACAATAACCCCCTCAAAAAACGGATCCTGTCTGTTGAGCATTTGCCTTCACTCTGTCCATCAGGATTGCTAATGCAAAAAAAACAGGAGTGGATCCAAAACAGAGATGACACATCAACAGAATCTTTGCATGTCTTCTGCGACTGACAAATAATGTGGCATCCTCAAAGGGACTGAGAAAACGGCAGGTGTCACGCATGAGTCGGCACTGGCTGACATCAAAGTTACACAGGGAAGTACTCCTGTCCGCTTGGATCATTAAGAAATTGTTTATGGCCTTTCTCTGTTCGTATAGTCGGTCTAAGATATGGAGGGTGGAATTCCAATGAGTGGAAACGTCGCATATCAGCCTATGTTAGAGAATGCCGCTCTGCCGCTGCAGCTCAAGGAGTTGTGCTTTGCGGTCTACGAGTGGCTGAAGTGCATGCAAAGTTTCCTGGCCATTTTTAAGATGTTTTGCAGATAGGTGGAGGACTTTAGGAACCGCTTGACAACGCCTTGACAGGGCGCATGGCTCAGCCCTCCTTGACGCAGTGTCGACACAATGTTCTTCCCGTTGTCGGTCACTATGGTTCTGATTTTGAGTTGTCGCAGAGAAAGCCAGGATTCGAATTCTTGATGAAGGACACGGAGCAATTCCTCCCCTGTGTGACTCTGTTCGCCCAGGGAAACGAGGTGCAGAAAAGCATGACACCGCCGTGCCCTGCACATGTGGTATGCTGGGGGGCCCCTGTGAATTGTCCCTGCAATGGTGGCTGAGGACACAGTGGAGGATGAGAAGGCAGAGGTGGACATTGTTTCAGGACCAATGGTGTGGCAACAAGGAGGCGGAAGCGGCGTTACCTGGCCAAGTTGCTGGTGTGGCTGTGCAGGAACCATATTCACCCAGTGGGCTGTAAAGGACATGTATTGTCCCTACCCATAGTTACAGCTCCACACGTCGGCACTGCCAGCACTTTGGCAGACACCAATAGGCTCAAGGACTGGCCCACCTTCTGTTCTACATACGTGTGCAGGGCTGGTACTGCCTTTTTGGCAAAGAAATGATGGCTTGGGACTCTCAACCTCGGCTTGGCACAAGCCATCAGTTCTCTGAAAGGTGCAAAGTCCACCACTTGGAAAGGGAGGGACTGCAACACCAGCAAATTGGACAGAAGCACATTCAGCTTCTGCACCAATGGATGCGTGCACGCATACTGTTGTTTCTTTGCAACCGCTTCGGTTCATCGATTGCTGACGGAATAACTGACGAGGAGTAGGAGCAGGAGAATTAGGTCCAGCAAATGATTGGAAGGGCAGACAGTTCCCTTCGCCTGAGGTGGTGGAGCCTTGACTGCCTGAAATCGGGTGCTTGCCACTGGGTGATGCAGAAGTTCCTGCAGCAGGCTGGACCACCACATCGGAGCCACAGTTCTCCCAGGCCACTTTATGGTGAAGCTGCATATGTTGACGCAGGGCCGTGGTGCCAACATTAACACCCTGGCCACACTTCACCTTCTGCCCACATATTCTAAATATTGCCATGTTCAAGTCCTCCGGCGGCTTAACAAAAAACTGCCGAACCGCCGAGTACCACCAACACTCCACACAGACTGACTGCTACTGCCACTGCCTCCGTAAACCCGTGCACCGCTACTTCCCGGGCAGGTAGGCTCCTGTGAAGTGGGTGGTCTACCCCGGGCACGTTTCACTCCCAACCTCCCACTGCTGCCACCCTGCTGACTCCCGGCCATGCTAGCGACTTGCTGGCTCACGGGCAAGCTGCTCCCAATGATGATGAAGCCCCATTGTCACCCGGCTCCCAAGTGCGATCAGCTACATCATCATCATTGAGTACTGTCTGCACGTCACTGATGTCCTCCTCAACCGTCTCTGGGTCAGGAGCCTGACCGCTCGCAACACCAGCTCCCAAGCCACTCTCCTCATCAGTACTTGCCAGTCTAGTGGAGAAAGCGGCGGATGTCTCCTCCAGATCTTGGCTGGGCAGTAGCTGCTGACTGTCCTCTAGTAGCTCGTCCTCGCTGAAAAGTGGAACCCGAGCCCACAGCATATAATACTTCTCTGGCTGAGGGAACAGAAAAGGACAGAGGACAGGTGAAGGCACAGGGCCTTCTCCTGGGCCATGCCAACTAAGTGTCGTGTCAGAGGAACCCACCGACTCTTGGCTGGGGGTGTCTGATGTCACTTGGGAGGAAGTGGATGACTGAGTCAACCATTCAAGAACAGCTGGGTTGCAGGTCAAGACACAACCGCTAGCTGACACCAGGAGCTCAGGCCTCTCGCTGCAACCCCTGCGACCGCGACTCCAAATGTGATCCATTAAATTAAACTTATAATTATTATTACTTGTGGTCCCCAATAATCCAGATTCTAATACCTCCATCATCTTAAACAGATTATCTTTCCACCCCAAATTCCCCAAGTGCCAACTCAAAATAGGTGTTATATTATATATTATCTCCATTCATAAACCCAAATTGTGCCACCAAGAAATAAAAATACCAATTTGGAAGTGCCATTTCCCCTTCTTTAATTGGTAGTTGCCAAATTTCTTTCATTATCGTAGAGTTCCCTCCTTTCCAAGTAATTACCCTCATCATCCTATCAATAATAGTGAAAACCCTAGGTGGCAACCACACTGGAGCACACTGCAATACATAAAGAATCCTTGGGAGAATGATCATCTTTATCAAATGAACCCGTCCCATCATTGACAATGGTAACCTTCTCCAAATATATATTTTTTTTTTCAAATCCTCTATAAGAGTAAACACATTCAACTTAATATATTCACCTAAACTCTTTGTGATATTTATTCCCAAATACTTAAAACTACTTTCCCTACCCACAAGGTGTACATCCAAACACCCATCTTGTTCCCCTTCTCCCAATAACATCAAATGTGATTTTCCCCAATTTATTTTCAAACTAGATTAATACCCAACTTTTTTGATTATATCCATTACTTTAACCAATTTTGAATCCGTGTTAGCCAAAAACAATAAAATATCATCTGCATACAACATTATTTTCTCCCTTACATAACCATATTGAAAACCCTTAATACTTTTATTCTCTCTAATACTAATCGCTAATGGTTTTATTGCAATTGCAAAGAGCAACGGGGATAGGGGACCTCCCTGCTTAGTTCCTCTAAAAAGGGCAAAGGGCAGGGACATAACCCCATCCACCGCTACCCTTGCTCTGGGATATGAATAAATAAGCTTAATCCAATTTATAAAAGAATCCCCGAACCCAAAACTTTTGAGGACCTCCCACAGATATTTCCACTCTATGCAATCAAATGCTATAGTTCTTCTGATATTAGAATGTATCAATCGCCCAGGAGTAAACCCTATCTTATCTTCATCAATTATTGTTTTTATTACTTTTGTTAACCTATCTGCCAATACCGTAGCTAACAACTTAATATCAGTATTTAACAAAGAAATAAGTTTATATGACTCTGGCTTTATTAAATCCTTTTCGACTCTAGGAATCAAAACAATAATGGCCTCCTCCATAGACTCAGGCAATTTTTTTGATCTCTTGGCCTCAATCAGGGTCTCCATTAATTCCGGAAGTAACTCCTGGCTGAACTCTTTATACACATCAAATGGTAGCCCAACCCACCCCCGACCTTTTTATCTCTAGTTGAATTCAGCGCTCTCACTAATTCCTCCAATCGTATATTCTCCTCCAACTGATTTTTCTGCTCTTAAGTAAGCCTCCTAAAGGGAATATTATCCAAATATTGACACAAATCCTCCTTTTTATACGCTTGATAATATTCTCCGAATGCATTGCTAATCTGTTCCAGAGTTCTGACTATATGGCCCCTAATATTCTGCAATGCACCTACCCAATTATTATTATTTTTTTTGTTGATTAATAATTATATTTGCCAAAAGCTTACCCACTCATTCACCCTCAGCAAAGAACCTAGCTCCCTGAAAAAACAATAATGTTTGAGACTGGAGCTTTCAATATATATTTCTTTAACTTTTCTATGTTCTTCTTACGAATTTCTCAGGTTTTCTGTTGAGGGGTCTTCTAAACAGTGTTTTTTCACTTCTTTTAATTTCTGTTCTGCAAACTGAATTTTGCTATTTACCGTACTTGTTTTTTCCAGTTACTTACTTGTTTATATAATATTCCCCTTAGGAATGCCTTCGCTGCATCCCAAACCACCTGTTTATTAGTTGAATCTCTATTAACAGAAAAAAAGAACTTCAATTCTACCTTAACACACTCCTGACCCTTAAGCAAATTAAACCAATGAGGAATAAATCTGAATACCATAGGAGCCTCTTTGGTGAAGGGCACCATCTCCAATACAACTGCACAATGATCTGTCATAACCATAGTTACATATTTTATACATGTTATATTTTTATCTAACAACTTCCCGTTACCAAAGATCATGTCAATCCTTGACCATGTTTGATGTATCTTTGAATAACAGGAAAAAAACCTTGTCTTCAGGATTGTATAGTCACCAAACATCCACCCATCCAAACTCAGTTGTCAACCTAGCCAAATTAGTATTACATTGCATTGTAATACTTAGATAATTTATCTCTACTTGGGTCCATCACTGCATTATAATCACCAACTGCGATCAATATACATTCTTGTCTCTCAATCATATATTTCTGTAACTCATATAGTACATCGGGTTTATACGGGGGTGGAATATATACGTTTGCAATTAACATCGCTATATCATTAATTTTCACACTGGAGGAAGAGATACCTGCCACAGTCACCCGCCTTAAGTGCAACATACTCATAACTGATTTTATTGTGCACTAAAATAGATACGCCTCTTGAGTATGAAGTATATATCGAGTGATATCATGCTCCTATCTATCTTTTTTCTACACAATTTAAGAGTTCCTTATCTAGATGTGTTTTCTGTAGGCAAATGATGGCTGGCAAGTACCTCCTCATCCCGTCAAAAATAGCTAACCTTTTAAAGCTATCTCTTAACCTGCGTACATTAACTGAAATAATTCTTATCATTCAGAGGACAATATAAACAAACCCAATCAAGGAAACACCCCAACCCCCCTTCTTTCTAAGAGAAACCTAGTCCACCCCCCGACCCTAAAACCCCCCATATTGCTCCCCATTTTATCACAACAGAGAGCCCCCTATCCATGCATATCCCACCCACCCTCCGTCTTCAATTACTACTTTTCACATAGGCCCTTCAAATCTGCCCATTCGTTTGCTTCTTTAGGAGACTGGAAAAAAAACAATTTGTCTTGATACACTACTGGCAATTTAGCTGGAAAGACCAGGCTATATTTAACCCCGGCCTCCCTCAATCTCCTTTTTATATCATCATACTTTTTCCTTTGAACACTCGTAGCCACTGAATAGTCCGATATACTCTTATTTTTGTCCCATCAATTACAAATTAAGAGACTCTAACTTCCTTAAACACAGCCTCCCGGTCTCTATAACATGCAGACTTAGTCAAGATTGTCTTTGGGTAATCACCTGGCTTTTTCTTTGGCTTGGAACTCTGTGCTCTCTCTCTATTGCAAAGGAATTGGACAATATCCCGGTCTTACAGTTCTCAAAGGTAAATTTTTCCATTAAATCAACACTGTCTGACCCCTCCTTTCCCTCAGGTATTCCCACCCATCTCTTATTCATTCTTCTAAACTTATCTTCCAGATCCGGTATTTTATTCTCCATAACAACATTGGTCTGTTTAAGAATCGCTATATCTTTCTCAAGTTTTTCTCTTTGGATCCCCCCTATCTGAGTTACCACCTTCCCCATCATACTTTCCAGCCTTGTGACCGCACACAGAATTTCTTTTACCATTCTCGGTTCAAAATCACATATTTCAACATCCATTTCTTTCCCTTGAGGGGTACTTAGTTGTACGTTTCCTTCCAAACATGCTTCTATTCCCTCCTCCACCTCTTTTCTTTGATCAAGGATTCTTGATGGGGAAGTTGTAGATGTTAAATATTTACTCAGCACATTTTGTTTTTATCTTGATTCCAAACCAGCGCCTCCAGCTGAATGTCTATTGGCATTAGAACCGTGCTGGTCTTCTTTTTTATTTTTTGTGGCATTATGGCCAAAATGCTTAACAAATAAATAATAAATCACAATTTATGCAAGAGTTCCTTAATTAAGAGCTTATCAGGTAGGAGCTTATCGGGTAGGAGTTAGTCACAGCTAGTGTTAATAGGTTAGTGAGGTGTCATAAAACTGCTTATTAGAGAGGAGCAGTCCAAAATCCAAATTAAAGAATCAAGGATTAGAAGAAATCTAATTTGTTAGACAGTCCAAACACACTAGTTAGTTGGGGGGCACTGAGCAGTTTAGGACAGTAAAGGTTTTATGGAAAGGTGCTATTCAAAAGCACTTCTTCCCTTGCTCATACCCCCACCAATAACACCTCCAACTTCAGATCAAAATTTCTTCTCTGCTTCTCTCAAAGATGTGGTAGACTCTAAAACATATAACTTTAATGATATGCATTAAAAATGGCAGTAGCCAAGTGACTAAATAGCAAACAAAAATGATTCCCCTTGAATTGGTGAAAACAATTTACACCATATATGGGCCCCAGGGTGGGGGTGGGGGAGTATGAGCGGAAGGCGGCTAGGGGGGACAGGATATCCCAACTCTACCCCTTGATTATCCCTGAGCCCGAGGGACTGACCTGATGGTGGTGAGCCCTCGTCCTCGTACCTACCCCAATAACCCTGGATTGCCCTAAAGTGACCTAATCGCCGCAACGCGTTTCCCTCTTATTTAGGTTTGAACCCTAAATAAGGGGGAAACACGTCGGGGCGATCAGGTCACTTTAGGGCAATCCAGGGTTCTAATTCTCTCAAAGATGGCCCACATACCATTACAGCCAGCAGGACACACCAAACACCACCAACCCACTCTCACCGGGTTCTTGCTCGCTCTATGGATCCAGCACCGCTCTGTACCAGCTCCTAGATTGCTTCTCCAAGCTTCATTCAGCAGGAACATGCCACTTAAATGAGGTCACTTCACCTCCAGCTAGCGCTGTGCAGGCTAACGCAGGGACTCAAAGACTGTCAGGCAAAGCGGGATCACCATTTTGGGTTCCATATGCGACGTCTGCCCCAGCCACAGCTCTCTGACCTTCCAACATGGCCCGCTGGCTCCGGATCAAGCAGCAGAGGTGGGAAGGGGCGGAGCTCAGCGTCAGACGCTCCCATGCTCCTGACCGGATATCCTTCTGTATTATTTAATTAATTTATTAATGATATCGAGGGCAAGATGAATAGTACAATTTTTATTTTTGCAGATGACACTAAGCTATGTGGTACTGTACAGTCTATGGAAGATGTCCATAAACTACAAGCTGATTTGAACACTCTGAGTGATTGGGCATCAACTTGGCAAATAAGGTTCAATGTGGATAAATGTAAAGTTATTCATCTTGGTAGTAATAATCTCTGTGCTTCATATGTCCTAGGAGATACAACACTAGGGGAGTCACTTGTAGAGAAGGATTTGGGTGTCCTTGTAGATCATATATTGAATAACAGCATGCAATGTCAATCAGCTGCTATTGTCATACATTAAACGAGGCATGGACTTGCGGGGCAGGGATGTAATACTACCACTTTACAAAGTGTTGGTGCGGCCTTATCTGGAATATGCAGTTCAGTTCTGGGCACCAGTCCATAGAAAGGACGCACTACAGCTGAAAAAGTACAGAGGAGAGCGACTAAAATGATAAGGGGCATGGAGGGTCTTAGTTATGAAGAAAGATTAAACAAATTAAATTTATTTAGTCTTGAGAAGAGATGTCTAAGGGGGGACATGATTACCTTTACAAATATGTAAATAGGCCATACAAAAAATAGAGAGAAAAACTGTTCCATGTAAAATGCCCTCACAAGCCAAGGGGGCACTGCCTCTGACCTGAGAAGAAAAAGTTCAGTCTCCAGAAGAGTCAACATTTTTTTACTTTAAAGGATAACTGTCACATTTAGACCCTAATTTCAGTTTTCATATATGTAGTTAATAATATGATAATATACCTGAATCAATAACTATTAGACTTACTTACCCCTTATTTAATAAGATTCAGCCCTTAGCAACCAGTCTGCATAAAACTGCAATTTCACTATTCTGTTAAGATGGCCGCCCTCAGCCCTGAGGCTAATCCATAGGACGCCTGCAGTGAAGTTAGTGAAGACCAGCTCTGTATAGGGGGGTCTTGCAGTGAAGTTCCCAGGTCTGGCTGAAGCCTGTAGTCCTCCTACAAGCTCTCCTCTTATCAGATAAGGCTGTCATTTATACACTGGGCTCTACATGGTCCTTCACTGCTAAGGGAGTGTCTGCCAAGCACAGGCATGTGGAGAAGTTCACACACACAGCCCAGCACTGTTATCTCCTGTCAGGAAGAACCTGGCTTTTTATACATTCCCTTACAATGCTGACTCACTATCAGTTCCCAGTGCACGCAGCGTGCTCCGTCCTCTATCTGGTAGACGGAAGGAGCATAGCAACCTGATTTTATCTCAGGTAAATATAGCCAATACTGGGGACTTTTAGGTGGCTTTTAGGGGTTATTTATTTAAGAATCAGAAATTAAAACAGGGCCAACAAGGTAATATTAATCACCAGAATCCAATAGTAAAAAAAAATTGACAGTTATACTTTAAGAACTGTAAATCTGTGGAATAGACTTCCTCAGGACGTGGTCAAAGAAGGAACAGTGGACAGTTTTAAAAAGGGTTTAGATGAATTCTTAAAAGAAAAAAAAAACATTAATGCTTATGAAAATGCGTAGAAATCTAAGTCTCATTTTCTTCTGGGATTCGCGTCCCCACCTATCCCTTGGTTGAACTTGATGGACTTATGTCTTTTTTCAGTCGTATTAACTATGTAACTATAATTCGGTTACTGTGCACTTTGGCCAACAGACAGTTGCCTGGGCCCTCAAAAGGAACAGGCAGTGGTAAAAATGTTGCTGTAGCTGGCACAAGTAGCAGCAGAAGAAGGGGTGGTGGTACAAGCAGCCGCAGCAACCGCTCAGAGCTGCCACTGTCATCCAGCGGTTGTGTTTTGACCAACAATCCAGCTGTACTGGAATGGTTGACTTCCTGTTCAACATAATCTCAAGTGACAACAGATACACATAGCCTGGAATTGGTGGGTTCCTGTGACACCACACTTATTTGGAACAACCTCTGTGCCCTCACCTGTCCTGCAACTGCCTCTTTCTTTTGCTGCTCCTTGTGCTCAGGACATAATGTATGCTGCCGGCTCTGCTCCGCCTTTTAGCGAGGACAAGCTTAGTGAGGGCAGTCGGCAACTACAGGCCAGCACAGACTTGGAGGAGAGGTCTGCTGTGTCGTCCCATAGGTGTGCAACTAGCAATGATGACAGTCAGGTGGGAGCACATGTTGCGAGAGGTCAGGGATGTGGCCATAAGACTGGTAAAGCTGAAATAAGTGACTACCAGACTGTAGTGGATAATGTGGATGTAGCTGATTGCACGTGGGAGCTGGGTGAAGATGGGGCATTATCATCATGATCTCATGATCAGGGGATGAGGGTGGCAGCAGGCCTATGAGACACACCCCAAGGGTGACAGCGTGTCAATGAGCCAGCAGGGTCATCGAAGCAGTGGGAGATCTGGAGCCAAACGTGCCCCGGGTAGACCTACTGCTACTCAGGAGCCTACCTGTCAGGAAACAACTAGCGGTGCATGGGTTCATAAAGGCAGCATCAGGCAGTCAGCACGGAGTGGTGGGAGTAAAATGCCATACTCTGCAGTGTGGGAATTTTTTTCCTCGTTCTCCACCTTGTCCTCAGCCTCCACTGTAGGCACAGTTCAGAGTGGTCCTCCAGCATACCACCTAGGCAAAGCACGGCGTTGACACACAGTTCTACACCTGGTCTGCCCGGACGAACTGAGTCACACCAGGTAGGTACTGCTCCACATCATCAACCAAGAAATTGAATCCTGGCTGTGTCCTCCCCAACTTAAGATAGGAACCATGGTCACTGGTAACGGGAAGAACATTCTGTTTGTGCTCTGTCAGTTTGGACTAACCCATGAACCCTAAATGGCGCACATCTTCAATTTTCCTGAAGTCTTACACCCAACTGCAAGATGTCTTAAAAATGTCAGGGAAACTGTGCATGCAATTTAACTCTTACTGTGCAAAACCCGTCACTTGTTGCACCAACTATTTGAGCAGAGTAAACCCATGACCAATTTCTTGATGAAGCAGATGGACAAAACTACTCTCTGGTGTAACTTTGACGTTAGAAAGTGGCAGCTCATTCGTAACACATGCCATTTGCTCAGGCCCTTTGAAGAGGCCACTTTATTTGTGTCACGTACCAGGGTTCCCTAAGGGGTTCTTCAAGACATCAGGCGAACAGTCATAGGCGAACATTGGCTGGGATGGTTCGCGAACGCGCGTTCGCTATCAAATGTTTGCGAACCGCGCATTTGCATCAGGCCCCATTGACTTTGATGGCAGGCGAACCTGAAAACCTTCAGGTCATATTTGTAGCCACCAAATACTTACTAGAAGTGCACAAATAGTCCCACAACATGGACAGTGACATAACAGAGGGGGATCATTGGCAAAAATTCCCACATAAAATATGTATTTTAATCAGTGACCATTTTTATGCGTCTTAAAGGGAAAATCTCAAAAATGTGCCCTGCTGGAGCGTAGAAATTTTTTATCTTAGGCCACGGGAGTACAGGCCCCAAAAATTAGGCATTCACCTGACAGAAAAGAACTTGTGAATGTAATTATGTGACTGGAGGTACATTAGACGGTCACCGGCTAAAATTTTTTACTGTAGGCCACTGGAGTACAGGCCCCAAAATCTAGGCATTCACCTGAACTTGTGATGATGTAATGTAGAGGTACATTAGGTGGTCACTGGATAAAATTTTTACTGTAGGCCACTGGAGTAGAGGCAGGCTGCGTTACCACAGTGTTCTGCTCCAGACTCGATGTGCCCGATATTGAAACTGAGAGCAGACCAGTGCGGGCGGCGTGTGGAGCTAATTTTGAAAAAATTTGTTGTGGGCTTTACAAACTTAAAATACCTTTGAAAAAAAAAATTGTCAAGGGAAAATATTTGATTTAGACAAAGAACCTGATTCTGTCAGAGGTGTCTAAGATTATTTTTGGTGTTGCCCCGGTCTGGTGGGGGCCCATTCTTGGGAACACATTCCTGCTGCAAACAAAGAACCTGCTGCTTTTGGTTCCTGCTATGTTAGGCAGAGCTATGTGTTGGTCTTATACTCGACCGTTACAATGTACCTGCTGCTGCTGTCAGTCCTGATCCTGATGAGTTATGTGTAGGCCTTATACTCGACCGTTACCATGTACCTGCTGCTGCTGCTGTCTGTCCTGATCCTGAAGAGTTTGCCATGGACTAAAGGGGTCTTACTGCAACCTTATCTGTTAATATTACACAAAAACATAATTTAAAAAAATGAAAGCACACATTAGAAATGAACAAAATATTTATTTATAATTTGGGAAACAAATATGCCTCTATAGCAATTTCTTAAGTTTGTCTAGAAGGTCCAAAAGCTTCTGGATTCTCTGACGGTGCTGCTCCTCTATCTGCTGAACCTTTCTTTCAGAAATTAGCTGCTGCTTCCTCAGCTGCTCCTGGGGTTCCCGCATTGATTGTGGGTGCTCCTGTTGCAGCAGCCTTATATTTTTTTTTTTATTCAATTTGTACTGTTAGGATTAAAAAATAAAAAAGAATAAAAATTACTTGCAATTCAGATTAAGAGGCAATTAGTGAATTGTGTGGAGTATTTGTTAAAGCTCTTCCGATTTACATCTCAATTCGTTAGTTTATGATACTTATGATGATTATATAGTTGGTTAATTAGTGATAGTTCAGTAGAGTATATATATTTGGGGTGTTTCCTGAATGGGGAGAAAATGGGGAACATATACTGGGGTGCATTTTGTCCTGTTACCCCTTGTGAAAGTGAAAAATTTGGGACTGCTAGTAATTTTACATATTTACAAATGTGTTCTCTGAAATGCTTTCACTATTGTTTCGGCCTTCTGTGAGACACCTGTTTGCTGAAAAATACAATTTCCAACACTTAAAATGTTCTAACGGAGGTGCTGTTTCCAAAAAAGGGGTCACTTGTTGGGGTTTTTAATTTCTGGGGACCTCAGGAATTTATTTAATGCGACATGGTACCTATTAGAAATGTCTGCCAATTCAGGTCAGCCAAATCCATATTTTGCTATTTAACTCTAGAGCCCTTCTGTGCGCCCATACATCACTTTTTGATCACATATGGGGTGTTGATGTATTCGGGGGAAATGGGAAACAAAATGTGGGGTGAATTTTGTCCTGTTACCCATTGTGAAAGTGAAAAATTTGGGTTTAAAGCAACTTTTCCTGGAAAAAAATTTAATTTTTCATTTTCATAGCCAAGTGTTTCCTAATTCCTAACGACTGATCGGTCAAAATGTTCACTACACACCTTGAAATATTTAATATACTTGTTATGAATACAGAATTATATTGCTGTGTGCACATATTTAGGCTGGTGACACCCTCCTCCTCCCCAGGACCTGGGGGGGGGGAGGGGGGACCTGGGGGGGGGGGAGGGGGGGCCGGGGGGGGGACCTGGTCCTGGGAAAGTCCAGCTTCTTCAGGGTCCACCTCCACTCAGTTGTGGGTTACGCATCTTGCTGCTGGGAAGGTCCTGCCTAATCTCCCTCCTCCTCCTCCGCAGACACCAACACTACCTCCAGATCCTCTGTGGAAGGCCTGATGCGGATGGAGGGAACGGGAAGACCTGTAATCGCCCAATGTTCAGAATTTATGGTTCAATTTGTTTTTATTATCAATGTTCAGAATTTAAACACAGACAACTCAGAACTCATATAAAAATCCGAATTAAGTGGGGGATGTATGTAATGAAATGATGGACGGGGCCTTTTACTGGTATACAGAATGATGATTGCAGTTTATGTATATATACACACATATGTATATTGATTTATGTGTGTTTGAAAGGTATGAAATCTGCTTGTTACATCACACATCTGAGCCACAAACAAATTGCAACGCCACACTTCGTTAGAAAGTGATAAATACAAACTTTATTAAAGGTAAAATATTACAATACATTACATAAATAATTGTTTTATACAGCAGCCATAACAAAATGGAGGACATAAGACCAAGGAGGAGGCTGAGGGGTCAGCACATACGGGACACTGCGGACAGTAATAAAAAAGCAAGTTTTCACATTCACCTGTGGATACAGGGTATCAAAATTAGGGTTATTCACTCTAGAAAAAAGACGACTGAGGGGAGATTAATTAACTATGTATAAATATATCAGGGGTCAGTACAAAGATCTCTCCCATCATCTATTTATCCCCAGGACTGTGACTGTGACGAGGGGACATCCTCTGCGTCTGGAGGAAAGAAGGTTTGTACACAAACATAGAAAAGGGTTCTTCACGGTAAGAGCAGTGAGACTATGGAACTCTCTGCCTGAGGAGGTGGTGATGGTGAGTACAATAAAGGAATTCAAGAGGGGCCTGGATGTATTTCTGGAGTGTAATAATATTTCAGGCTATAGCTACTAAAGATGGGTCGTTGATCCAGGGAGTTATTCTGACTGCCTGATTGGAGTCGGGAAGGAATTTTTTCCCCTTAAGTGGGGAAAATTGGCTCTACCTCACAGGGGTTTTTTGCCTTCCTCTGGATCAACTTGCAGGAAACAGGTCAAACTGGATGGACAAAAGTCTTTTTTCGGCCTTATATACTATGTTACTATGTATGTTACTATGTTACCTGTCTGTAAAGTGCAAAAAACTCCTGGACAATACCAAGGAAAAAGGAAAAGAGCAATAGTGGCACGTGGAAAAACATAAATATAGTAAATACCCACCGTGTGCTGGCTCCTCAACCGCCGCCTCCCAACGCCGTTTCGCCAGACACGCTGGCTTCTTCCGGGGATGGTGTGTAGGTGATACTATGTTTTTTTTATAGTGATCTTAATAAGAGGATAACAGATTGGTGTGCTAAAGGAACACCCACAGTGGGTGGACCGATGGACCATGTTACCAGGAAGTCACTCGTAAATAGTTAAAATACAGTGTTTAGTCAGATGTATAATCAAGGTAAAGATAAAGTAAAACTTCGTAGCTAGTAGTCTATGGTATAAGAAGGAGGCACACCGCAAGAACACTGCAAAAATTATGCAGAAACAGCATATAAGTTCAAGGTAAAAGGACCTTCTGACGTAGGGTTGTGGGTGTGGCAAAACCCCACATGACGCAGATCATGTGAGGAGGCTTGTAGTTTCATACTGGTAGAACCTTATGACGCACGTTTTTGTAGGTGTGACCAAGCCTCACATGATATGATTTATGGGCGTGGCTTAGCCTCACATGACATGGTTTACAGGCATAACCAAGTGTGAAGGTGATGTGAACCACACAGTGAGGTGATGCAAGAGAAAAGTTCATGGATAAGGGAAGTCACTAATGGTAAGGATCGATGGGGAATGGATGGCAGGCTCTTCTTCCAGCACACCAAAAGAAACATGAGATCTAATAATAGAAACAAAAACACAACTGTTAAAATGAGTAAGAACAGAGATGTATAAAAATATTGGATACCACCAGGGTAATCAGGATGCGCAAATGAGTATATTGCAGCAAGAAACCATGAGTCGGGTCATTGTAAGAATATTGCAAGAATGGTGCAAAAGAAATATCTTCATTAGGCCTCTAGGTACCATACTATCTAAGTGATAGATCCATTTTACCTCTTTTTGAGCAAGGACTTGTCGCCAATTGCGACCTCTCAACGAGATATAGACTCGGTCGATTCCTCTGACGCAGAATGATGTGCTGTAACAGTTATGGGCTTCCTTAAAATGCCTAGAGATAGTTTTCAGTACAGCTAGATGCTTCTCCTCTTTTACTGATTCTATCCCAAGGACGTGCTCCCGAACTCGTCTCTTCAGTTCCCTAGATGTCATGCCAATATAAATTAGAGAACAGGGACAGGAGGCCAAATAGATAACCCCAACAGTGTGACATGAGATGTTATGAGTAATCTTATAACTTTTGTCACTCAGAGAGGGATTACTGAAATTAGTCGCCCTATCCATATTCGGACAGGCCATGCATTTACCACATGGATAGCTTCCCCATTTAGGGCCTTTTGATCCAAAGATTTTTAATGGATTTTTACCAGGGTAATAACTTTTTACCAGAAGGTCTCTCAAGTTTTTTGTCCTTCTATATGTGATGGCCTGGCATGTGGGAAGAATTTTATGTAGAGTGGGGTCTAACTGAAGCACTTCCCAGCGTTTGTTAAGGGCACCCCTAATTAAGCGCCACTGGGGTTTAAAGGAGGTAATGAAACATTAGTAGAAACAGGGGTTAACCAGTCTTAATATTCCCGACGGACACGGATCTAATCGCGCTGCTGGTTCTTAATAGTGTGTTGGACCTTCACACTTCGAAACATGTAGACAAATAAAAGAGAACCGCGCTGCTTTAACACCGACTTTTCCAATAAGCAGGATACCAAATTGTGCTGCCCAGCTTCCAAGATGTTAAATGGATCCACCGATCTCCTGAAAGGTCAATGGGGTATGCACAAATAGTGAAGGACCCTCCACACAATTAAAGTATAAAGGGTTTAATCGTACTCACAAAAGTAGATAAAATATCAGCATGTAACAACGTACTCCAGTTAATCAGTCACCGCCCGACCCGGGTTTCGCACTTTAGCTTCCTCAGGGGCAGGAGGAAGCTAAAGTGCGAAACCCGAGTCAGCGGTGACTGATTAACTAGATGCTGTACATGCTGATATTTATCTACTTTGTGAGTACGATAAGCCCTATGCTCTGATGTGTGGAGTCCTTCACTGTGCTACCCATTGACTTCAGGAGATCGATGATCCATTGACATCTTGGAAGCTGGGCAGCACAATTTGGTATCCTGCTTATTGGAAAAGTCGGTGTTAAAGCAGCGCGGTTCTCTTTTATTTGTCTACAGGTAATGAAACATACCTTATCATCTCGTGTCTGATGTTTTTGGCGGTAGGATAGCAATTGGTCCCTTTTGGCTAAGTTAGCTTTCTTGTAGCCTTCTGTAATGCTGGTATCGGAATATACTTGTTGTGTTAATCTATTGCGGAGATCCTGAGACTGTAGGTCAAAGACTTGTCAGTGGAACAGATCTTTCTGGCTCTCAAAAATTGGCTATATGGGATGCTGTTAATCAGGTTCTTGGGATGGCACGAATTGGCATATAGAATTGAGTTGGTGGAAGTTGCTTTGCGGTATAACTCCGTGGAGATTTTGCCTTTATTATCAACTGGGATTTTAATGTCCAAAAAGTCCAGATCGGTCTTGCTCATCCGGTGAGTTAATTTAATATTGTAATTATTATGGTTGAGGTTGTTAATAAGGTCAGTGAATCCAGACTGTGGGCCCTGCCACACGATTAAAAATGTCATCTATATAGGGGGCCCACATCTGGATCCCCCCGACCCACATATAGGTCTCTGTCAAGAAGACTTCCCTCTCCCACAGCCCTAGGAACAGGTTAGCGAAGGATGGCGCACATCTGTAGCTCCCTGTGTGTATATATATATATATATATATATATTTATAGACGTATGATGTAATCGGCTGATTTGGTACGTGTCACACCAGGTACTAAGTAATCATTTGTGAAGGGATGAAATACTTATTTGCATAACTGTATATATACATTACAGAGTGTTGGCGAGAGATACAAAAGTAGTGTAAGCATTGTACCTGGGAATTTGCCGTCACGGATCTCAGTGATCCACTCAGAGTGCCTCCTCTTCAGAACCGTCCAGTGTTTTATTATGGCAAGCGTCGTGTGCCTCCCCTTACACTTCCTCCAGAGCTCCTTCCTTATCTCCAACATGCACTAGAAGATAAAGATGCAAGCGTATAATCCCAAATTTGTTAACTAAAAGTATTTAAAATAATGTCCTCAACAACACAGCTAAAAGTTTTTAAGTCTTTGAAGGGGAAATATTAGATTTAATGTTACCGTTATAAGATCTGATTGTATTGCAATTGTATGTGTGTGGGGTCTGAGCAATCGGATATTGGCCAGCAACGCATAGATGTACCTGTCTAGTGAAGTGAAGGCACGATATGGGCTGTACAGCTGGTTCGCCTGTGGTGCACCCTGGGTAACTCTAAATGGACCAGCAAATACTGGCGTTTAGACAAAGAAAGCTTTTCCTGACCAACATGGCACAAACTCAAATCTATAGACTCTGTGTGTTAGGATGGACACTTGCAGAGCCCCAAAAAGGAGGACAGCGTACCAGGGACAGTGGCGCACAATAGTTAAATACTACATACTAGATGCCCAGGTTATACCAGAATGGTCCATATTACTATATATAAGATGTATAACTTATACCAGCTGTACATATATAATTATACACAGGAGATTCCCAGGTTATAACAGCATGATCTAATTAAATAATTATAATTTATACCAGCTGTACATTTATAATGATATACAGTTATACAAGTTATTCCAGCTTAGTCCATATATAATTTAAACTCAGATATATACAGTCCCTGCCAAAAGTCTTGTCGCTTCTCTATTTTGTAGAAACTCCTGCTATTAACCTGACTTTTAATTAATCAATTGGTGTTAGAAATAGCTCATATGAAAAGCTAAAGCCCTCCCAAATGATGTTTAATGCACTAAAATAAATTAGTTTTACTGAAAAAAGATTTATCATTTAATCAAGACAGAAAGGTCAAATTTTGGCAAGACAAAAGTTTTGTCGCCTATACAGAAATTGAACAACTTTACTGCAAATCCAAAAATATGTCAGAAAATTAAGTAGTGGTGCTGTGAGATCCAAATTTAAATTTATACAATTTATTAATGAAGTCATCAGGAATAGCAAAGAAAACAGTCTTGCATGCCTCCCAGATTTCATCAATATTCTTTGGTTTCGTCTTCCATGCTTGCTGTTTCATCCTACCCCACATATGCTCAATGATGTTCATGTCTGTTGACTGGGCTGGCCAATCCTGGAGCATCTTGATCTTCTTCGCCTTAAGGAACTTTGATGTGGAGATTGAAGTATGCGATGGAGGACCATCCTGCTGCAGAATTTGGCCTTTTTTTATGGTTGGGAATATAAGAGGTAGCTAAGATTTCTTGGTATTTTAGACTATTGATGTTGCCTTCTACCCTGAAGATCTCTCGCACACCCCCATACTGGATATAACCCTAGACCATGATTTTGCCTCCACCAAACTTCACTGTTTTCTGGGTAAATCTTGGCTCCATGCGGGTTCCAGTAGGTCCCCTGCAATATTTGCGGCGACTGTGGTGTAATTCAACAGAAGATTCATCTGAAAAATCCACCTTCTGACACTTTTCCAGCGTCCATCCTTTTAGCAGGCTGTGGGCCTTGGCAAATGCCACACGGTTTTTCAATTGTTTTTTGTTTAGTGCTGGCTTATGGGCACTGATTCGACCATGGAGTCCGTTTCGAGACAGAATCCGACAAACTGTTCTGGTTGACACAGGGACTTCAGGTGACCAGGTGTTTGCTAGACCACATGTCTGTGGTCAGATGAATCTTGGAAGCGACACTGTGTGCCAGAGATATATTCACTTGCGGTGAATGTGGCCATATAGCTCTGGGATGCCCTTCTGGGAGAAATATTTCCTTCCGGGGACCTTCCATTGCGGTGTGCCAATGGCCAAAAATTTAATCTAAATCTAAAGACCTCCGAGTCCACCAGTTTATATGGCAGTAGTTGGCAGGCTAGCAGTTCCGACAAGCCAGCGGTCAGCCATTGGGCAAGAGGGTTATCCGGCGTCATCCACATTTTATGTTCAATATTTGGTGGAAGCATGTATATCAAACCCCTTAATCAGTATTTTGTGGAAACAGGTATATCGCAGGCCTCAATCAATATTTGGTGGAAGCAGGTATATCAATCCCCTTAATCAATATTTTGTGGAAGCAGGTATATCGCAGGTAGGTTAACTGTAAGCTAAGTAGTTGGACCGTACCTAGGTATAAACGTGTCACTGCCTGTATGGAGAGTTTAAAAATAAAAAATAAATCTTTATTGAAAGCTTATAATAATAAAATCACTATGCCAATGTTTCCTTACTTAATACACCAGAAGGACTAGGCATATCGGGACTAGTGTCTAAATTAGACTATGAGGTATAACAAGTCTAATCGCCACTATCCTTGGTCCGAGCAGGAGGTATGCTTATTGATTATCGCAATACCTATATACGCATACAAAGATGCCAATTCTCTGCTCTGACCAGGTTCCCATGAAATGGTGGTACTAGTAATAACCAGTGGACATAGGGATCAGTCCTGTGGTGTGTACCATACGTGTACTGCAGAGACATACGCTATTCGCCTATTCTGGGTAATACTCCCAGTGTAATAGCGATATAGTCTTAAGGCTACTGGCACTCTTAGACAAGTGAGTGCGCATAACTGTTTGTTGCCCTGAGTTACACCTGGCCAGAGCTTGTCACAGAAGCACAAAGGGAAACAACAAGGAGTACAGCACCTAATTAGAGCTCTCACTGGCTATTATGCTGACTCAAAGAATTATTTTCCTGCGCTTACTAATCACTACACCAGCACTATTGTCAGATTGTGATGCCCTACATATGCTCAACCCATTTCTATGTCCCTTTTAGTGGGACACTTCATCAGTAGCAAAGGCACTAAGAGGGTTATCTGACTGTCATACAGAGGAGCCGGTGGATCAGCACTAGACATTTTCCTTGAAGTAGTTACGAATGAAGTTTGCCATCTGGAAAATAACGTACTCCCTCATCATAACATCTCAGCACAAGAATTAGACGGGCTTTTGTCCTTAGAGAAGGACGATTCTATTGTTATAAAGCCCTCAGACAAGCGTGGTAATATAGTAGTTCTTGGCAAGCCCCAGTACATCATGTGTGACAATTTGCTGGGGGACAAGGAATGTTATCAGATTTTACAGGAGAATTCCATGGCTAGGTTTAAAGATAGCCTCAGTGATATCTTGAAGGAAGCAAGATCTCTACATCTGATGTCTTTCCCATCCTATGTACGCGACACGATGGATGTCCTTCAGAGGGTGAATGGCATTGTCCTTTAGGATGATGTACTATTAGCGAGTCTCGACGAGGAAGCACTGTATAGCTCCATACCCCATAATCAAGGGGTTCAGGCTATACAATACTTCCTTCAAGAAAGACAAGTCCACTGCAGGAGCCTCAATG
Organism: Bufotes viridis; assembly: GCA_033119425.1. NCBI lineage: Eukaryota > Metazoa > Chordata > Amphibia > Anura > Bufonidae > Bufotes > Bufotes viridis. The sequence goes on along the minus strand of CM065593.1, from coordinate 293,579,761 downwards.
AGTTTGTCTTGGCACTTCTAGAGTTCATCCTACAACACTGGGTTAATTTTTAATGGCTAAATCTTCCACCAGCTCAGGGGTGTTGCCATGGGGAGTCCATGTGCCTCTACTTTTGCAAAGTTATACCTGGGTTAGTGGGGAAAAAAATGCGTTTTTGGTGAACATCCGGATGACTGGTTGTCATGCGTCCAGCTATGGCTGCGTTACATTGACGATATTTTGATCCTATGGAAAGGAGAGGGGACGCAATTTGATACTTTTGTCAGACAATTGAATATCAACAATGTTGGACTTACATTCACTTCTACAGTGTATCCCTGTCAGATTACATTCCTTGACATACTTATCACTAATCACACTGATGGGCATTTAATGACTAAGATGTACTGCAAACCGACTGCGACTAATAATTTATTGCAATGGGGTAGCTGTCATCTGCACACTTTGCGTAGAGGTATACCTTAGGGACAATACCTTGGAGCTAGGAGGAATTGATCAGAACCAATTGACTTCAAACATGCGGCAGATAGTCTCAGAAGGAGATTTAAGGCCTGGGGTTACCCTGACTCTATCCTCAACAGTGCGTACTACGATGCACATTGCTCTGAACATAATACCTTACTGGTCCCCAAAGAGAAGAATATGGAGGAGAACGTAACTAGAATAATCAATACCTTTGATGCGGGCCATAATGAGGTCAAGGAAATCATTAATCGGTACTGTTGTATTCTACGCACGGATCCTGACATTGTGCAAGGGGTAGGAATATTAGGGACCGAGTTTCCTTTCTCCTCCCCAACAGTGTACCTAGCTGCTCCCAAAACCACAAGGCACTTTTATATGCAGTGGATGCATTGCGTGCGGGTCAATACAGCTGGGTAGAGCTTTTTCCAGCTCTGTAACCTGGCAGACCTATGAAATAAAAACATTTATCAATTGTAGAACCACAGCTGTGGTGTATTTTATGATGTGTATTTGCGGTTTGCAGTACATTGGGAAAACGATCTGTGAATTCAGACGCAGAATAGGGGAGCATCTGAATGATGTGCGCAATAATAAAGACACCCCATTTCTAGACATATCAATGATGTGCATTCAGGGAACACTAAGATCATGAGGTTCCAAGGCATTGAACATGTTAGACAGATGCCACATGGAGGAGATCTAGAAAACAGATTATTGAGAAAAAAATTTGAATGGATTTTCCAGAGGGATACGGAAACTCCAAAAGGTTTAAATGAAAGTAGCAGTTTTTCCTGCTTCATAGAATAATGTTACTGTGTCTCCACGGTTTGGCCTTCTGTGCTATTCCCTATGCATCAGGGATATCATTAATGCTGGTGGAATTGCTATAATAGGGATCTGGAAAGTGCAACAATGTTTTTAATGCACCTTGTGTATGTATCTTTTCCATCCCTATAATGTTGTCACATCTGGCAGTGACCTCTGCAAAAATGTCTCACCATGGACTTTTAGTTGTTATTGTCACTGTCACTAAACACTGTTTAGTGTTATTATCACTGTTCTACACCCTGTAGTGACACATAACTTGTTATGTGTAGTCCTTTACCAGTATGTCTTATAGAGGCACCACATATGTCTGTATTACTATGTTGGGTCCTCAAAATACACCTGCCACTCTTTGATTTTTCATTTACTCTGTGTAGGGTTTTATTAGCCGCCTGATGATCCCCCATGTTAATGGAACTGTGGAGTCTGGCGCAATAGACGAAGAACAGTATGCGATCGTGATCCGGGCCATGGTAGCATCCTTCGGACACCACCTCTTATGATTGGATGCTTTAGACAGCGCCTACTCTCCCAATCACAAACGCTCTCTTACATAACCAGCCGGAGTCGGCGGCTTGCGTAAGGGCTATCCAAGCGCCGCTGATGCTGCTACTCACATGTGCAGCGTCCATCGCGGGCTCCTCTGTATGACAGTCAGATAACCCTCTTAGTGCCTTTTCTCCTGATGAAGTTTCCTGCCGAAAGGAACATAGAAATGCGTTGAGCATATGTAGGGTATCACAATCTGACAATAGTGCTGGTGTAGTGATTAGTAGTGATGAGCGGCAGGGGCTATATTCGAATTTACGATATTTCACGAATATATGGTGTATTATTCGCCATATATTCGCGAATTCATGGTTATTTTCTTGATTGTGGAAAATCGGCAATGTAATATTTGCGTAATGCATACGCAATACAGGCAGGGGTCACTTTAGGTACATTTTTCAAGCTGCTAGAAGTTTACTGAGACTGGAGATAATGGTTGGCAAGGCAGAACATTACAATAGCTTTATAAGCAGTAGAGTGCTCCAATAGTCCCGTAATGATGTGCATATTTTTGCGTACTACGTGCAACTGGGTAACATAACAGCACTATGTATTTATGGACAGCCGAATAGGGCTGCAGTAAACGATTATTTTAGAAATCGAGTATTTTATCGATTATTTTTTACGATTAATCGAGTAATCTAATAAGAATATTACCATGGCAACCAGGGCTTCAGTAGCGTCCTGGCTGCCATGGTAACCGATCGGAGCCCAGTTATAACACTGCTGGGAACTTCCACCAATGAGGAGGGAGGGGACTCTGCTCTGTGGCCACTGCCACCAATGAGGAGGGAGGGGACTCTGCTCTGTGGCCACTGCCACCAACTATTTTAATACCGGGGGGTGAGTGGAGGGCACACTGCGCCATTAATGAAAATTAACCTTTAATACAGGCGGCAGGCAGCAGATTAGCGGCAGTTAATCCCTCAGGTGCGGCACCTGAGGGGTTAACTGCCGCTGATCGCAGCTCCCTGCCTCCTGTATTAAAGATTACAAAGGACCTTTCATGGTCCGGACTTACTAACTAGCAGCTACATAGAGCGGCACCCAGGGATGTCCCTGCACTTACAATTAAACCTGGGCGCCGCTCGGTTCTCCCCACTGTGGGCCAGTTACAGTCTCCTGCTCCATATGCTAATTACTAATATCGGACCAATAGGGAGGAGACATCAGCTCTGTGGGCGTTCCTTCTCCATGCCCTGTGATGTTCTGTGCTGCGATTGGACAGCGCAGGGAGAAGAAACGCCCACAGAGAAGATGATGTCTCCTCCCCATTGGTCCGATATTAGTAATTGGCACATGGAGCACGAAACTGTAACTGGCCCACAGTGGGGAGAACGGAGCGGCGCCCAGGGATAATTGTAAGTGCGGGGACATCCCTAGTTAGTAAGGCCGAACAATGAAAGGTCCTGTCATTGGTGGCGCAGTGCGCCCGCCCCTTCTACTCCCCCAATCTCTCCTCACTGGCAGCACAGCACAGGGGGAGGGAGAGAGCGACTCCTTCTCCCCGTGCGCCCCGCCTCCTCTGCTGCCAGCCGCTCTGCACAGTGTCGGGTCATAGGGTGCGCTTAGGTGAACTATGACCTGACGTGTGACCACGGAGCGGTGAGTAATAGCAAGTGCTGCCCTCCCGCACTGTGGTCACATGACACAAACGAATTTTGCATCGAGGATTTTTTTGTCGAATTACTCGATTAAATTGAGTAATCGTTTAGCCCTACAGCCGAACCTATCAGCTACACTATAAATCAATGTAACCTACACTGACTATCTTCCCCTAACTATCTGAATTATATATCTAAGTTGTGGTTATGGCTACGGCCAAGAGATATCCGAAGAACCATAGGGAGAGAAACAACGGGAACAACCTAACCCAGCTAGGCGTGTCTTAGCTAACCTGACTAAATGGCTTGTTGTGTGCCCTAAGCCATGATCGTGGGTAGGCCTATAAGTGGGCAAAAACCAAGCCAAGTAGGGTAGAAAAGGAACTCGAATGGCATGTGCAAACCAATCCCCAAGCCAACTGTAAGGCGTCAGGGATCTTAAGCGAAAATTCGGGGTGTATGAGGCAAGACCAGAACAAGACCTACAACCCATCTTGTGGATGACAAGGCCGGAGATATGATGCTCAATATTGCGGATACTGCCCCAAAGCGGAATGGAGGACCGGGAATACGTTGTGAAATGGATCATGAAAAACTACCTGAACCTTGTAAAGTTTTGGTTCTAGTGCGAGTACTGGCAATGCCCTAGCCTCAGGAGATTGTGGAACCGAAACCTGACTGCCTAGACTATGCAGGAATGAGGGCCAAAAAGAACCATATAGATAGGAAAAGAATCCTTGTAAGTTCCCCAGACAACAGCTATCTGCTATCCATTGTCCGCGATATTGTTGTTCTTCTGTGTACCCCTGAGAATTGTTTTATCGCGGTGTACCCCGCGATATTGTTGTTCTTCTGTGTACCCCTGAGAATTGTTTTAACGCCTGAGACGTGAAGACCAAAATACTATCTGAATCTTCTACCGTGAGGGAATTCTGGACCTTGTCCAAAACCCGATTCAACATGGTTGGCGAACCGGACCAGTTTGCGGACAAAAACATAAAGTGAGTGATCAACATGGATTATTATTAGATTAGGGAAGCAGGTATGTATGTAATTCATATGGGCCAAATCAGCCTAGATGCACAGATGGACAACCAACCAGGCAATAAGCCCGGCAGGACTGAAAACAGTCATCGGGCCCCTGAAGCCATGGGGCCGAAGCTGTCATCGGCCCCGAAGCCATGGGGCCGAAGCTGTCATCGGCCCCCGAAGCCATGGGGCCGAAGCTGTCATCGGCCCCCGAAGCCATGGGGCCGAAGCTGTCATCGGCCCCCGAAGCCATGGGGCCGAAGCTGTCATCGGCCCTCCGAAGCCATGGGGCCAAGTTTTTTTTATTTTTATAACTATAATAAGTATCCTGAATAAGGTGCAGGTGAAATTAAATCATGAGACCTGGTGAAATTAAACTAACGAGACCTGACCGACGTGGAAGGTGACCCCCAACATGAGTTCAACTGAGTAACCGCAGGGAAGACGGACATTAACTAAAATGAAACCTAAATAACATAAGCTGGCAAGCAGGTAAAGATGTAAGTCATTCAAAACCAAAAGCATAGCTGCACAGGTGGACAGACAACCATTGGTCGACAATGCCAGTCGGGAGGTTCTATAAGCGAAAAGCCACTCATGCGAGCCTCTTATGGCAGGAGCCATGCATGCGAGTCTCTTATGGCAGGAGCCATGCATGCAAGTCTCTTATGGCAGGAGCCATGCGTGCGAGTCTCTTATGGCAGGAGCAAGTATCAGATGACCGTGCGGACTACGAATGACAATGCCAGTCGGGAGGTACTATAAGCGAAGAGACACTCATGCGAGCCTCTTATGGCAGGAGCCATGCGTGCGAGTCTCTTATGGCAGGAGCCATGCGTGCGAGTCTCTTATGGCAGGAGCCATGCGTGCGAGTCTCTTATGGCACGAGCCGTGCGGACTACGAATGACGATGCCTGTCGGGAGGTCCTATAAGCGAAGAGACACTCATGCGAGCCTCTTATGGCAGGAGCCATGCATTCGAGTCTCTTATGGCAGGAGCCATGCGTGCGAGCTTCTTATGGTGGAAAAAAGTATCAGATGGCCGTGCAAACTACAAGTGTCGTTGCCAATCGTGAGGTCCTATAAGCGAAGAGCCACTCGTGCGAGCCTCTTATGACTTTTTTTTTTAATAAACCACTTATGCAACACCAGAATGCCTTGGGGACTCGCATAACATGACCCCCTCCAACAGCAAACCTGGGACACTAACAAGCCTACAACCATGTCGTACCCCTAACAAACAAAACATGAAAAACGGTCATGGGGCCCCCGGAGACAGGAGGCCGGATCAGTCATAGGGCCTCCGAAGCCAGAGGCCGAAGCAGTCATATCGCCCCCGAAGCCGAGAGACTGATCTGGCTGACGTTGCGATGACGATAAGTAATTAAAACATAAGCCGGACCTGATGGGATATGCAGCGACTTGAATGATTGGATTGGCTAGAAGTAGGGCTGAAATGATTACTCGATTAAATCGAGTAATTCGACACAAAAAAATCATCAATGCAAATTTTTTGCATCGATGATTCGTTTGTGTCACGTGACCACGGAGCGGGAGTGAAGCGTTTGCTATTACTCCCGCTCCGTGGTCTCCCGCTGGCTCGGAATACTCATCTTTCCAGCAGGGGGCCTCCAGAAGCTCCACAGCATGTCTATGGTCCCGCGCTGCTCTGCGCCTGACGTCACACAGCTCAGGTCACGGCGCGCCTACGTCGGTAGGTCAGTTCAGCGTGGGACCATGGATATGCTGTGTAGTGTCCGGAGGCCCCCTGCTGGAAAGGTAAGTTAGTGAAACTGAGGGGGTGGGGGCCGACTAAAGCCGGGCGCCCGGAGTGCACAGCGTCATAGCAACCAATGACGCTGTGCACTCCCGGTGTCAGGAGGAGTAGGGCAGCAGAGATCCTTTCCCCTGAAGACGCCAGTTTATCTGGTGAAACATGTTGGGGGACAGAATCTGTTGGTTTTAGCTCTGCTCGAGTTGCTAAACACTGAGTAGGAAACAGTTATTTACTTTAGGGTGTATGTTCACAGCACCGAGTACCCTGCAGGATTAGTCAGGCAGGTAGTTATACACTGATTGCAAACTTGTGGGAAGGTTAGGAGGGTAGTGCACACCCTCCGTTACCACTAGCAACCTGTGCGATAGCAGTGTGCAAATTCGAGCAGTAGTTTCAACAAGTGTGTCAAAACTCACAAACATTTTTAGAGAACTACTAATAAAAGTGAAGTTTTACTGATTTAAATATTAAGGGTAAAAGTGGTGAATTGAGCTCAATTGAGCAAAGTTTTTTTGCAGCAGAGATGATGGCACAAGGTGGGGGGACAGATGATGGCATAAGGTGGGGGGACAGATGATGGCACAAGGTGGGGGAACAGATGATGGCACAAGGTGGGGGACAGATGATGGCACAAGGTTGGGGGACAGATGATGGCACAAGGTGGGGGGACAGATGATCTCACAAGGTTGGGGGACAGATGATGGCACAAGGTGGGGGACAGATGGCACAAGGTGGGGGAACAGATGAGTGCACAAGGTTGGGGGACAGATGATGGCACAAGGTGGGGGACAGATGATGGCACAAGGTGGGGGACAGATGATGGCACAAGGATGGGGGACAGATGATGTCACAAGGTGGGGGGAACAGATGATGGCACAAGGTGGGGGAACAGATGATGGCAGAAGGTGGGGGACAGATGATGGCACAAGGTGGGGGGACAGATGATGGCCCAAGGTGGGGGACAGATGATGGCACAAGGTGGGGGACAGATGATGGCACAAGGTGGGGGGACAGATGATGGCACTGGGGTGGGGGAACAGATGATGGCACTGGGGTGGGGTGGAGCTAAAGTCACTGGGGTGGGGTGGGGTGGAGCTGACGGCTCTGGGGTGGGGGAGAGCTGACGGCACTGGGGTGGGGGAGAGCTGACGGCACTGGGGTGGGGAGAGCGGCACTGGGGTGGGAGAGCCGACGGCACTGGGTGTGGGAGAGCCGGCGGCTCTGGGGTGGGGAGAGCCGGCGGCTCTGGGGTGGGGAGAGCCGACGGCACTGGGGTGGGGAGAGCCGGCGGCACTGGGTGGGGGAGAGCCGGCGGCTCTGGGGTGGGGAGAGCCGGCGGCACTGGGGTGGGGGAGAGCCGGCGGCTCTAGGGTGGGGGAGAGCCGGCGGCTCTGGGGTGGGGGAGAGCTGGCGGCACTGGGGTGGGGGAGAGCCGGCGGCTCTGGGGTGGGGGAGAGCTGACAGTCTATTAATTCATTTTTTCTTATTAGATTACTCGATTAATCGTAAAAAATAATCGATAGAATGCTCGATTACTAAAATAATCGTTTACTGCAGCCCTAGCTAGAAGGTGGCCTAAGAAACATAACTGCCAACAGGCGTTGAAAATATAGACATTAGTAATCCGAAGCACGTAACACTAACCACCGCGAACCATAAAACGTAAACATGAAATTGAAACAGAGATTGCAAGTTCGCTAAGAGAAGTTTCTTATCGTGGCAAACAAATGAACAGCTTGTGAAAACATAGCAGGAAACTTACTTCTATTGGCCCACTGACCTCCGCTGAGGAGCTGTTTGGTTAACTGGGGCAGGAGACCAATCTGAGTGAATACGTACCAGAAGTAAAAGGAGACCAGTCTGAGGGAATATGAACCAGGATTAAAGAAGTGAACAGAAAAGTAGGCCTATGGAATGTAACAGACCACCGAGGAAAGGAATGTAAGCCTGAAAAGAATGCAGTTATGTTTGTCGGGAGAGAGGTACCAGAGCAGTGGGTGCAGACTGCCCCGGTGAGATTATTGAGTAAAACCATGACGTAGCAAGGAACAGGAGAATGCAGCTTTGAGTGGGAGCAGAGTACAACACATGATGTAACAACAAATGGGTGAATGCAGCTTTGGATGTGAGTGGTACCTAAAACATGTAGTATGGGGGCAACTCTGAGTATGGGTAGAGCATGAAAAGCATGGTATAAAGCAGACGTATAAATGCAATCTGAAAGTGAGCAGAGTATTGATGTGATGTAAAGCAGACACGTGAACGCAGCTCTAGTAGTGAATGGAGTATAGGACAAGATGTAAGAGCAGACATGCGGACGCAGCTTTGGATGTGAGCGGAATATTAACTTGATGTGACAGCAGACATGGAAAGCCTTTGGTGAGTGGGGTATACAACCTAGTGTAGCAGTAGAAGTGTGAACACAACTCTGGGTATAAGCAGAGCATGAAATTTGGTATAACAGCAACTCTGGTTGGGAACGTAGCATAACATAGATGAAACAGCGACGTGAATGCAGTTCTTGAAATGGGCCTGGAAAAAACCTGTAGTTGCATAGGACTTGTGAACGCAGCACTGGGTGCGAGTAGAGCAAACATGATATACCGATAGATGTATGAATGCAACTCTGGTCGTGGGTGGAGTGCAAAAAAAATGATTTGACAGCGTAAGTGTGAATGCACCTCTGGTTGTGGCCGAGAATGAAATTGGTAGAATAGCAGCTTTAAATGTTAGTGGAGCATAAACATGATGTAACAGTGAACGTGAATGCAGTGCTGAAACAAGCCTAGTATGAAAATGTTGTGACAGCGGATGTGTAAACACAGCTCTCACTGTGAGCAGAGCAAAAATGGTATACCAGTCGACACATGAAGGCAGCTCTGGTTGTGAGTGGAGCAAAGTGTGAACACCAGTGTGGTGGGTCCAGAGAATAAAAATGGAGTAACAGTAGCAGCTATGGCTGTAAGCCAAGTATACAATATGTAATAACAGACGTGTAATATGGATCCAGATGTCTGCTGGGTACGGAATGTGATGTAAAAGCCAACAGGTGAACGCAGCTTGAATGTGATTAACTGGTGAGGAATGATGAAAATAGCAGAAATGTGGACACAGTTCAGGTGAGCAGGGAGTAAAACATAGAGTAACAGCCAAATGTAAAGGCTGGTCTGGGAATGAGCAGAGTAGGAAAGTGCTGTCACAGTAAAAGACATGCAGATGCATCTGAGGGTGTGAGGCGTATCAAGCATGTTGCATTAGTATGCATAAGACATTAAATAAAAGCCGAAAGTGTGAATGCTGCTCAGGATAACAGCAGAGCATAAAAGTGCGGCAGGGTTTTTAAGTACATGAGCAGTGAAATACGTGAAGTCTAAAGATGGTGGTGGTGGTGGTGGGGGGGTAGACACATGGCAAGGAAAAGCTACAACAAGAGGCCTAAACAATAACAGCTGCGTCCGATCTCCAAACATGTGAAAATGACTATAACAGAAGACCTCAATGTACTGAAATTGATCAGTGGGTAGGAACCCAGTGTGCCACTGACTAGCAATAATCTGGAGGGGCGTAACCAAGCAGATACCTGGTCTTCACTAGAGCGTCAGATGGTGAAGATAGGCTCGAGCTGTTAGGGTAGTTGCCAGGGGCTACTCCAGAGTGTAAACAGGATCAGGCGGCATGGATATACCAGGCAAGGTACTGACAGTACATGAGTCCACAGACAGGCATGCAGAATGGAACAGAGGCAGAAGCAGGTACGTGTGCCCCAGGCACAATAGAAGCAAGGCGGCCCCAGGAAAAGCTGCAAAGAACAGGCAGAGCAGAGACAGAAGCAGTAATCTGCGCCACAAACAATAGAAGCTAAGAGGCCCCAGGGAGAGCTGCTCATAGACACAGAATGGGCATTGGCATTCGGGCATTCCCCCTCCGTGGAGCACAGGAACCCTCTTCCGAAGGCAGACATGGACAGACAACAACGAAACACCAGAGGCAGTAAGGACTTCCAGGCAGACAATACCAGGAACATAGATCAGATGCAAATAAGCTCTGCTAGGCAATACAGATACAAGGCAGATACAAGACAAGATACAGGGCATGAATGCAACAGGAACATAGATCAGACCCAGATAAGCTCTGTTAGGCTATAGAAATACAGGACAGATACAAGGCAAGGTACAGGGCATGAAGACAAACAATACAGAACCAGGCGGAACATACTGAGGTGTAGATGGTAGGACCCCTTGGGTCAGCAGCAAAGGGCAAAACCTGGCAAGACAAATGTAGACAGACAGACTACACAGAGCAGAAGGGAGAACCACCAACAAGACAGAACAGACTGACCTCAACAATCCACGCTCAAAGGCAGAAATAGCAGCCTATTGAGTGCACCTGAAAGGACACACCCAGGAACCGACCAGGGAAGGTTAACCCTATCAGAACCAAACAGGGAGGTACCAAATCAGGTCAGGGGTAACCACAAACCACAGCATACCAAGCTGCAATACAGGACGTTGCCCCTAGCAACCAGCATGCACAGAACACCGCAGCCAGTACGCAATAGCGCAACCAACCTGACATACCCACAGGGAGAGAATACAGCCAAAGGGGGTACACACACACACGGGCAGGTTCCCACTAGATACCGCAGCCAGCACGCAGCCAAAAGCAACCAGCCTACACGGAATCACCCGCAGCCAGTACGCAAATGGCGTGCAGCCAGCCTGCACTGCAAACCACGTCACGGTGAACCGCACCATGACAATTTGTCACTTGCCAGCACTACAGGATGAATTATGTCATTCCACTCTATCAAGTCCTGGAGGGGATAGAAGACGTGGCACCTACTTCTAATAGCCACCTGAGCCCTGTAGAGGCTGAACACACAGTAGGAGGCAGAGGAGGAGGACAAAGAAGACATAAACGTCCAGGAATTATATATGGAACTAGGTGGTTTATCTGCCCAAGCGACATGAGAAGAGAAGGAGGAGCATGAGGAGCTAGAGGGCGTCAACAAAGACGACACAGATGACCCCGACAGAGTCCATTGTGCAAATCGCCAGATGCATCCTGAGTAGCTTGTGTAGTGACAGCCGCATTATTACCATTCAGCAGAGTGATGAATACTGTCTCTCCACAATGTTAGACCCTCGCTACTGGTCCAAAATGGGGGCCTTTTTCACACCTTCTGAGATGGATGAAAGACACAACAACTCTCAAGACATCCTTTGTAGTCGGTTGGTCCTGGCCTACATGCCCCATCGTCGATCCTCACAAAGGTCTAACCGGAGCGACCCTCTGAGTTCATGTTCCACTGCCATGACTGCTGAGAGGGAATGTGGGGACAGGAGTAGCACCAGCTCCATCAGCAGCAACTTAAGTCTGGAGTTTCTAATGAGCAGTTTTCTTCACCGGCATACTGAAGAAACCACTCACCAGCAGCAGCAAGACATGGAGCACAACCTGAAACAGCAGGTGGTGGCATACTTGGACTACACTGTGTCACCCCAGATCCATGATCTCTTGGACTACTGGGCAGCCAAACTTGAATTGTGGCTGCAGCTGGCTGAGTTTTTTCCCTTGGCAAATGTTCCTGCCCGGCCAGTAGTGTATCATCAGAGCAGGTGTTTAGTTCACAAACTGTTGAGAGACTGACCTTTATAAAGATGAATCAGGTGTGGATCAACCAAGATTTCCGGACACTGGTGCCTGATGCAACAGAATAGATTATTCTGGCAGTAGTGATCTGACTGTAGTGTGCTGCCACACCAGAACATTGTGACAAATGGCCCGTTACTTCTGCCCATGTCTTGCTGCCACTATTCTGATGCTGCCGCCCATCTGATGCCACATGCCTGCTGCCTCTACTGCAATCTGCTCCTACTGTGAGCTGACAACATCTTGTGCTGTTACTGCCACTGCTGTAGGTACCCCCGTCCACACCGTTCCAGGGCCACTATTGTGATTCTTCATGCTGTTGCCACCCTAATCGCTCTGTTCCGGCGCCACTATTGTTACTCTTTATGCTGTTGCCACCCTCACCACACTGTTCCAGGGCCACTATTATGACTCTTCAGGCTGTTGCCACCCTCACCAGTCTGTTACGGGGGCACTAGTGACCCCGTTTGGCCGTGTTGACATCACAGTTTATTTTTACTGTTCTTCTAATCCGTCAGAAGAACAGAAAAATAACAAAACAGGGGTCCTATTTGAGAGTCCATAAGGCCTCCATCCCACGGTCAGTATTTTGAATCAGGATTTGATAATGATTACGAAGCTAAAAGCAGTAGTGGGTCCAAAACTCAAAACACATGCAAATATTTCCATCACTTTATTATTTCTGCTTTGGACCGATTCCTGTTTTTGCCTGATCAAATACTGATGCAAAAAACTGACCAAATACTGACCGTGTGATAGAAGCCATTAAATACCTTTACGCAGGACTTCTCCATCTGAAGAAAACCGATTTCAGAATCAAATGGCCAAAACTCATGCAAATTGAGCATAAGGCCTATCAAATAGTCAGTATTTTGCATCAGGATTTAATAATTATTTGCAAACCAAAAGCAGGACTGGTTCCAAAACACAGAATAGATGCAAATATTTCCATTATATTTCATGTCTATTTTGGACCCACTCCTGTTTTTGCCTTACAAATGCTGACCAAATACTGATGGTGTGAAGGCGGATGCTTAAAATACAGAATCTACTTTTTTTTGGCTGTTCTTCTTATGGATCAGATGAATAGAAAAATAAGTGCATAAAATATATTCGCTGACAAGCGTACTTCTCTGTTGAAAAGCCTGTTGTGTAAAAGTAGAACAAAATTTGGGCCTAATTGACATTCTGCGGTGCAGTGATATATTGTGAAGCCCAGTTTACCGTGTATTAGAGGCGAAATAAAAAATATTTAATCTAACATTGGATTATTTAATCTAACAGTATGTCATACAGAGAAGTGCCAGGCCCTGCACAGTGGAGTGGCAGAAGCGTAAATGTTTCTGGCGCAGGCCTAGGTTGCAGCAGAGTAAGTGAGTGTGGCAGCAGGGTTTGCAGCGAGAGACCTGAGCTCCCGCTGTAATCTAGCAGTCGTGTCTTGACCAGCAACCTAGCGGTTCTTGAATGGTTGACTTGGTCATCCACTTTGTCTCAAGTGACATCAGACACCCCCAGCCAAGAGTCGGTGGGTTCCTCTGATAAGGCGCTTAGTTGGCATGGCCCGGGAGCAGGCACTGTGCCTTCACCTGTTCTCAACCTGCCTCTGTCCTTTTCTGTTCCCTCAGCCAGAGAAGTATTATATGCTGTGTACTCGGCTCCACTTTTCAGCGAGGACGAGCTACTAGAGGACAGTCAGAAGCTACTGCCCAGCCAAGATCTGGATGAGACATCCGCCGCTTCCTCCACTAGGCGGGCAAGTAGTGATAAGGAGAGTGGCGTGGGACCTGGTGTTGCGAGCGGTCAGCTCCTGACCCAGAGACGGTTGAGTAGGACATCAGTGACGTGCAGACAGTACTCGATGATGATGATGTAGCTGATCACACTTGGGAGCCAGGTGATGAAGGGGATTCATCATCATTGGGAGAAGAGGGTGGCAGCTTACCCGTGAGCCAGCGGAGCAGCCAGCAAATCACTAGCATGGCCGGAAGGGTGGCAGCAGTGGCAGGTCGGGAGTGAAACATGCCCGGGGTAGACCACCTGCTTTGCAGGAGCCTACCTGCCCGGGAAGTAGCCGGGCATGGGTTCACGAAGGCAGAAGAGGGAGCAGTCAGTCATTGCGAAGTGTTGGCGGTAAAATCACCTACTCGGCAGTGCGGTAGTTTTAATTAAGCCGCCAGAGGAGGTAAACATGGCCATATGTAGAATATGTGGGCAGAAGGTGAAGCGTGGCCAGGGTTCCAATGTTGGCACCATGGCCCTGCATCAACAGCGTCACCATAAAGTGGCCTGGGAGAACCATGGCTCCGATGTGGTGGTCCAGCCTGCCGCAGGAACTGCTGCATCACCCAGTGGCACGCACCCGGTTTCAGGCAGTCAAGGCTCCACCACCTCAGGCGAAGGGAGCTGTCTGTTCTTCCCATCATCTGCTGGTCCTGATTCTCCTGCTCCTCCTCCTACTCCTCGTCAGTCATTCCATCAACAATCGATCATCGAAAGCGATTTCCAAGAGACAACAGTATGCATGCTTGCATCCACCAGAGCAGAAGCTGAATGTACTCCTGTCCGAGTGGCTGGTGGACTCTGCACCTTTCAGAGAACTGATGGCTTGTGCTGAGCCGAGGTGGCTGTAATTTTTTTTGCCAAAAAGGCAGTACCAGTTCTACACACATATGTAGAACAGAAGGTGGGCCAGTCTTTGAGCCTGTCGGTGTCTGCCAAAGTGCACGGCATCGCCAACGTGTGGAGCTGTAACTACAGACAGGGACAATACATGTCCTTCATTGCCCACTGGATGAATGTGGTTCCTGCACTGCCACATCAGCAACTGGGCAAGGTGACCCCGCTTCCGCCTCTACGTTGCCACCCCATTGGTCCTGCGACAATGTCCGCCTCTGCCTCCTTATCCTCCACCGTGTCCTCAGCCCCCACTACAGGGACAATTCACAGGGGCCCTCCAGCATACAACATGTGCAGGGCACGGTGGTGTCACGCTGTTCTGCACCTCGTTTCCCTGGGCGAACGGAGTCACACAGGGGAGGAACTGCTTTGTGTCCTTCGTCAAGAAATCGAATCCTGGCTTTCTCCGTGACAACTCAAAATCAGAACTATGGTGATCGACAATGGGAAGAACATTGTGTCGGTGCTGTGTCAAGGAGGGCAGAGCCATGTGCCGTGAATGGCACACATGTTCAATCTGGTTGTCAAGCGGTTCCTGAAGTCTTCCACCCATCTGCAAGACATCCTAAAAATGGCCAGGAAACTTTGCATGCACTTCAGCCACTCGGGACACACGCAAAGCACACCCTCCTTGAGCTGCAGTGGCAGAACGGCATCCCCAAACATAGGCTGATATGCGACATTTCTACCCGTCGGAATTTCACCTTCAATATGTTAGACCGACTATATAAACAGAGAAAGGCCATAAACGATTTCTTAATGATCTAAGCGGACAGGAGTACTCCCCTTTGTCACTTTGATGTCAGCCGGTGGCAGCTCATGCGTGAAACCTGCCGTTTGCTCAGGCCCTTTGAGGATGCCACGTTATTTATCAGTCGCCAGGACTACAGGATGAACAATGACATTCCACTGCTTCATGTCCTGGAACAGATGCTGATAAATCTGGCTGGTCAGGGTACTGGAGACGTGGCGCCTAGATCTCATGGCTACATGAGCCCTGTGGGGGCTGAACTGGAGGAGGAGGACATTGGAGGAAAAGCAAGGTGTAGCAAAATGGGTGGTTTTTCTACACAGGTGAGAGGAGAGGAGGAGCAGGAGGAGCAGGAGCAGTCAGAGGAGCTGCAGGGCGATGAGGAAGATGAGACAGAGGACCCAGACACACCGTGGCAGTGTGCAGTGAAGATGGAGGCAGGGAGTCTCTCCAAGTCACTTGCAAA
The DNA here is from genome assembly GCA_033119425.1 of Bufotes viridis. Lineage (NCBI taxonomy): Eukaryota > Metazoa > Chordata > Amphibia > Anura > Bufonidae > Bufotes > Bufotes viridis. Next base: position 293,563,967 of record CM065593.1, on the reverse strand, counting down.
AATGGCCCAATGCATGCTCATTTACTGAGTAGTGACAGACGAATTGTCACCATTCGGCAGAGGGATGACTTCTGGCTCTCCACCTTGTTGGACCCTCGCTATTGGTCCAAAATGGAGGCCTTTTTTACACCGGCTGAGAGGGAAGACAAACTGAACTTCTATAGAGACATCCTATGTAGTCAGTTGACCGCTGCCTATTTGCCAATCGTCCATTCTCTCGCAGGTCCGACCGGGGGGCCCTCTGTGCTCAATTTCCACTGCTGTGGCTGCTGGGGTGGGATGGCAGTAGCCATACTAGATCCGCTGGACTACTGGGCAGCCAAACTGGATTTGTGGCCACAACTAGCAGAATTTGCCCTAGAAAAGCTGTCCTGCCTGGCCAGTAGTGTGGCACCAGCGCGGGTGTTTAGTGTGGCGGGGGCCATAGTTACCCAATGAAGAACTTGCCTGTCCACCCAAAATGTGGAGAGACTGATCTTTGTCAAGATGAATCAGGAATGGATCAGCCAGGATTTCCACCCACCAATGACTGATGCATCAGATTAGGTCATCCATGCTGCCTCACCCAAACCTTGACAAAAGAGACCGGTTTCTTCTGGCTACCTGCCTAAGCAACTATTCTGATGCTGCCACCCACATGATGCCACACATATGATGCCAAGTGCTCCTTCTTACACCCATCATCATCAGCGGGTAGTGTTATTGCCACCCAACTCCACTTTCTGTCGTCATGCCACTCTGCGGCCTCCTCCTGCTGCTGCCGCCACCTTCACACTCTGTCGTCATGCCACTCTGTGGCCTCCTCTTGATGCTGCTGCTGCGACCTCCACACTTTGTAATTATGCCTCTCTGTGGCCTCCTGAGGCTGCTGCTGCCACCTCCATAATCTTTTGTCAGGCCACTCTGTAGCCTTCTCCTTATGCTGCTGCTGCCGTCACACTCTGTCATTGTGCCTCTCTGTAGTCTCCTCATGCTGCTGCCACCTCCAGACTCTGTCATTGTGCCACTCTGTGGCCTTCTTCTGATGCTAATGCCACCACCTCCATACTCTGTTATTGTGCCACTTTGTTCACTTTACTCATGCTGCTGCCACCTCGAAATTCTGTCATTGTGCCACTGTCTGGCCTCTTTCTGCTGCTGCTGCCGCCACCTCCAGACTCTGTCATTGTGCCACCCTGTGGTCTCCTCATGCTGCTGCCATCTCCAGACTCTGTTATTGTGCCACTCTGAGGCCTCATCATGCTGCTGCCACCTCCACAATCTCTCGTCGTCATGCCACTCTGTGGCCACCTCATGCTGCTTCCACCTCCACACTCTGTCAATGTGCCACCCTGTGGTCTCCTGATGCTTCTTCCACCTCCAGACTCTGTCATTGTGCCACTCTGAGGCCTCCTCATGCTGCTGCCACCTCCACACTGTCGTCGTGCCACTCTGTGACCTCCTGATTTTGCTGCTGCCACCTCCACACTCTGTTGTCATGCCACTCTGTGGGATCATCCTGATGTTGCTGCTGCCGTCACCACCACACACTGTCATTGTGCACCTGGTGACCTTCTGATGCTACCGCTACCTCCAAACTCTGTCACTGTTCCACTCTGTGGCCTCCTGATTTTGCTGCTGCCCCCTCCACACTCTGTCATTGTGCCACCCTATGGCCTCGTTCTGATGCTGCTGTTGCCATGTCCACACTCTGTCATTGTGCCACTCTGTGGCCTCCTGATGATGCCACTGCCACCTCCACACTCTGTCGTTGTGCCACTCTGTGGTCTCCTGATGCTGTTGCCACCTCCACAATTAGTGTTGAGCGCGAATATTCGAAAAGCGAATTTTTTTAGCGAATATCGGCACTTCGCTAATTCGCGAATATTTCGAATATAGCGCTATAAATTCGCTATTTCGAATATTCGTTTTTTTTTTTTTTTAGTTATATTTTTTTCTTTCCTACTTCCCAAAAGTAGTTCTTACCTGTCCTGAGGATTCCTGGCTTCCTGGCTGCTCTAGTCAGTGCCCGTTGCCGCTTCTGCCGACTTCCGTGCTCATGTGGAGCGTCCCCATCCATGGGAGAATCTCCATATACTAAAATGTACTGTCGGATTTGAGGAATTACGTTGAAATCGCAATGCGATTAATTCAAGTTATATTAATCGCATTGCGATTACAACTTAACACTGCTATCTTACATAGGCTAGAATTACTTGAATATGGAGTATGGCTATGCACTAGCAGTGCTAAGTTGAAATCGCAATGCGAATACTTAAGTTAAATTAATCGCATTGCGATTCTAACTTAACACTGCTATCTTACATAGGCTAGAATTAACGAATATGGGTATAGCTAATGCTATGCACTAGCAGTGCTAAGTTGAAATCGCAATGCGAATACTTTAAGTTAAATTAATCGCATTGCGATTACAACTTAGCACTGCTATCTTACATAGGCTAGAATTAACGAATATGGAGTATAGCTAATGCTATGCACTAGCAGTGCTAAGTTGAAATCGCAATGCGAATACTTTAAGTTAAATTAATCGCATTGCGATTTCAACTAGCACTGCTGCTATATTCCATATTCGTTAACTCGTTAATTCTAGCAAGCTGACCCATTATAAACCCAGCTCTAAGTTGAAATCGCAATGCGATTAATATAACTTGAATTAATCGCATTGCGATTTCAGCGTAATTCCTCAAATCCGACAGTACATTTTAGTATATGGAGACGTTCCCATGGTGATGGGGGCGCTCCATGAGCACAGAAGTTATGGTTGGCTTGGTAGAATTAGCGAATAGCGAATATGGCGAATGTATTCGTCATATTCCTCAAAACGAAGATAACGAAGTATTCTACATCTTCGTTTTAGCTACCTATTCGTCTCGTCATCGTCAACTTAAGCTATTAAGCTAATTCTAGCAATCAAATAGGAAGGTTGACTTACCAGACAACTGTGTTAAATTCGCTATGCGATTTATTTTTTTAATACAATAATTATATTACTTGATAAAATTATTATAAGTATTCTATTTATTAAAAAAAAAAAAAAATCGCATAGCGAATTTAACACAGCTGTCTCTATAGTCAACCTTCCTATTTGATTGCTAGAATTAGCGAGTTGACGAATAGGTAGCTAAAGCGAAGATGTAGAATGCCGTTATCTTCGTTTGAGGAATCGACGAATACATTCGTCATATTCGTCATGCCACTCTGTAGCCTCCTCTTGATGCTGCTGCTGCGACCTCCACACTTTGTAATTATGCCTCTCGTGGCCTCCTGAGGCTGCTGCTGCCACCTCCATAATCTTTGTCAGGCCACTCTGCTAGCCTTCTCCTTATGCTGCTGCTGCCGTCACACTCTGTCATTGTGCCTCTCTGTAGTCTCCTCATGCTGCTGCCACCTCCAGACTCTGTCATTGTGCCACTCCGTGGCCTTCTTCTGATGCTAATGCCGCCACCTCCATACTCTGTTATTGTGCCACTTTGTTCACTTTACTCATGCTGCTGCCACCTCGAAATTCTGTCATTGTGCCACTGTCTGGCCTCTTTCTGCTGCTGCTGCCGCCACCTCCAGACTCTGTCATTGTGCCACCCTGTGGTCTCCTCATGCTGCTGCCATCTCCAGACTCTGTTATTGTGCCACTCTGAGGCCTCATCATGCTGCTGCCACCTCCACAATCTCTCGTCGTCATGCCACTCTGTGGCCACCTCATGCTGCTTCCACCTCCACACTCTGTCAATGTGCCACCCTGTGGTCTCCTGATGCTTCTTCCACCTCCAGACTCTGTCATTGTGCCACTCTGAGGCCTCCTCATGCTGCTGCCACCTCCACACTGTCGTCGTGCCACTCTGTGACCTCCTGATTTTGCTGCTGCCACCTCCACACTCTGTTGTCATGCCACTCTGTGGGATCATCCTGATGTTGCTGCTGCCGTCACCACCACACACTGTCATTGTGCACCTGGTGACCTTCTGATGCTACCGCTACCTCCAAACTCTGTCACTGTTCCACTCTGTGGCCTCCTGATTTTGCTGCTGCCACCTCCACACTCTCTCATTGTGCCACCCTATGGCCTCGTTCTGATGCTGCTGTTGCCATGTCCACACTCTGTCATTGTGCCACTCTGTGGCCTCCTGATGATGCCACTGCCACCTCCACACTCTGTCGTTGTGCCACTCTGTGGTCTCCTGATGCTGTTGCCACCTCCACAATCTCTCGTCGTCATGCCACTCTGTGGCCTCCTCATGCTGCTGTCACCTTCACACTCTGTCATTGTGCCACCCTGTGGTCTCCTGATTCTGCTTCCACCTCCAGACTCTGTCATTGTAATACTCTGAGGCCTCCTGATGCTATTTCCACCTTCACAATCTCTCATCATCATGCTACTCTGTGGCCTCCTCATGCTGCTGCCACCTCAACACTCTGTCATTGTGCCACCCTGTGGTCTCCTGATGCTGCTGCCACCTCCATACTCTGTCATTGTGCCACCCTGTGGTCTCTTGATGCTGCTGCCACCTCCAGACTCTGTCATTGTGCCACTCTGAGGCCTCCTCATGCTGCTGCCACCTCCACACTCTGTCGTTGTGCCACTCTGTGGTCTCCTGATGCTGTTTCCACCTCCACAATCTCTCGTCATCATGCCACTCTGTGGCCTCCTCATGCTGCTGCCACCTCCACACTCTGTCATTGTGCCACCCTGTGGTCTCCTGATGCTGCTGCCACCTTCAGACTCTGTTATTGTGCCACTTTGTGGCCTCCTCATGCTGCTTCCACCTCACCACTATGTCATAGGGCCACTCTGTGGACTTTTCATGCTGTTCCCACTCTCCACACCTCATGACTTGGCCACTATTTTGCCTTTTGGCCTGGCTCACATCATCATTTATTTGACCCTTCTTCTGATCTGTCAGAAGGAAGGAAAAATGAGACGCACAACGGATCCTCTCTGTGTAGAAGTTGTACGGCCTGTATGGTCCCATCAGAATTGGCTTGTGATCTGGTAGCCAAAAGCGGGAGTGGGTACAAAACACAGAAGACATGCAAATAGTCCATTCATGTTTTTTTTACATTAGCAATACTGATGGATTACTGACAAAATGCTGACCGATTGAAGGCAACTTCTCAACAGACAGGATCCGTTTTTTGGGGGGTTATTGTTCTGACGGATCAGAGGAAGGGCAAAATAATCAGTGACGTCACCACAAACTTTCTGCTGACACCCTGTCGGGCGGGGGGGCTCTACTTTTATAAGCGTTTAATAGAACAGGTTCTGTTTACATCTATGTGGAATCAGCTGACGAGGGTGTAAAAGAAGTGCGCCTCTTCTTGACACTAACATTGACCTGTGAGGCTGAGTTCATACTTGAGTTATTTGGTCAGTTTCGGCCCCCTGACTACCCAAATAAGTGAAATGTGCAGTGATTCTAAGAGCGACGCCTGTCATCTGCATGTCATACGGACTCACAGTATTAATTAAGTACCAAAGCAGACTCCCTATGCTTGTTACTGCAAGGCACAGTGTTCTACACCACTATAAAGGCTCTCTTAAGCCAGGAAATAACTGTTTTTTTAACGTAATTCGCCGCGAATATATTCGGATCGAACCAAATTTTTCCCGAAAAATTTGGCTAATTGGCGATTCGTATGTTTGAAAAATTCGCTCATCTCTATCAATAACTAAAGACAATTATCCTTTCCAACGGGTACAGGACTCGACTAGAGGGTCTGCCATACTGGACTTAGTATTAAACAATAGACCTGAAAGAACAACTGATGTGCATCTGGGAGAACATTTGGGAAATGGTCACTATAATATAATGAACTTCCTGCTATCATTCAATGGTTGTTTTCTACAGGGAGGCACTAAAATGCTGAACTTTCAAAAAGAAAAATATGATCAGCTTACATAGGCCATTACCTTCACTAACTCTGACAATGTCAAAATCTCTGTCTGCCTCTCATTGTTTTTAATGGGAGGCAGCTCTGCAGTTTGCAGTCTAGAAGTTTAAACTCACGACCGCTGCAAGAAGGGACATATCCCATCTCGGTGCATTGTCCGCACAGATGTGTTTGCTTGTGGCTTTGCTCTATTCAATGGAGCTAAGCTGCGAGTGGATTCGTGGCATCTAACATTAACAACTGTTGCAGGAACCGCGCTAAGTTCTGTTGCAATATATAAATCTGCTGTCTGTACAGGGTGCGGGCCCTAAAAGTATAAAATTTTGCAGTAAGGAAAACTACAACTCCCAGCAGGTCCTGAAGGTCTGCAGCTGACAGGGAATGCTGAGAGTTGTAATTTCCAGAGGGAAGGACAGTAAAATTGTAGACTTTTTTTTTTTGCAGTAAATATTTATTAGTTTGGAAGGAGACTGGTCCAGCTGGGCACACTTTTTAGCTTCCTTTTTTGAAATAGCTCCTCGTACTTCTTTTCAGTGACTATGCCTGTGCCTGCCTGGTCTGCACACAAACTGAAATCCTGCCGCCTCGCTCTATACTTGGAATATGGGCTGCTGTGTGTGTGGGGTCCTCAGTATGACGATGGACGCACTTAGAGGTGCAGAGGTCAGGTGGCGGGGCACACAGTTGAAGAGAATGGACCCGCAGCACTTCCACAGCTGTATTAGATAACCAGTGGTGAGATGATCTTAGAGAGCATCACACCACTTTCTGCACATTCCTGCCCATTGATGGCCCTGTAGTGAGTAGTGAGTACTGCACTACTTATGATAGTGACAGGCAGAGGCGCTTGATTAGTGTGACTGTGATTATAAATATACGCATGCAGGCAAAAGGCCCAACGAATATTTCACTGGCTCCCGGTGGGCCAGTCCAAGCCTACACTTGAACAAAACTGGGCTGTGCCTAGACCATGTGACTGATGACTGTGATGGAACTTGCCTAGGAAGAAGTCACAGAACACACTAACCTGCGCAGCTTCTTCAAGGAGTGCTGCGAATCAGACCCTCACTGATCTGATATTAAGGACCTATTCTGAGGATAGGTCATCAATATTAAACACGCACACAACACCTTTAAACTAAATGGCAGTAAAAAACATTGTATTGTTTGGTTACAAGAAGCTTTTTAAGAGTGCAGTGATTAGGTGAACACTTGTTTTACCTCTCCCTGCCCCTCAACAATCATTGACAGATTCTGAGGTATACATCTATATTTACAACAGCCCTTAATCATAGGTAAAGGAGGAGACTTTTGACTATATATTTAACGTGATAATTTGCAAAATTAATTATCTTTAGCATCTTGTTGGTATCTTACAGGGATTTTTAATGTAAACTTATGTAAAGGCTGGCATTGTACTTCAAAGAGGTTTTCTGGTTTGCATGAACATCCTATAACGTAATGATTTATGAAGGTAGCTGTAACTTTGTAATGTATGTCTTTTACCTTTATTCTTCTTTATTCTTCTATTCTTTATTCTTCCTATCTTCTTTTCTGGGCTGTGATCACATGACCTTGTCCATGCAGAATCTTTTTATTTCCTGTGATGTTATGTCCATGGATGTGTCAAAGCAGCAACTGTAGTAGTGATAGGGGACTGTCTATGTAACTACCTGGGTAGGGGGAGCTATAAACTAGCTAGGCATTGTTAGCTGTGGTGCCAGAGCTGTGGTAGAGGAAGGAAAGGTGCAACATGTTTTTTTTTTTGGATACAGCAACAGGAAGTGCTACGTATTTGATGCAAACCAGACTGATTTTTTAACATGGTGAAAACGGGTAGGAATAATCCAAATGAAAAAAAAAAATGGTGTGCGGAAGATGTGAAGTGAAAAGTGAATGTCTTGGTAATGGAGCAACCCATTTATCAAAGACTTTGCTACAAGAAAGGTAAGAACTAAGCACAATCCAGATTTTCAAGTTGCTTTCACATCATAACTCCCTTCCTAAAGCTGGGTCTTTAAACATGGTGGGCATAAATAATACTGATCATGGATATTTTTAACCCCTCCAATTCCATGATGAATTGTGATAACGGCATCAGAGAAGCTTTTCCCTGGGATTGCTTTGCTCCCAGAGCCCAAATGACTCCCCCACGCAGAAGGCTATTTATTGCAGTCTATGGGAGAAGTGACCTAATGATCGCATGTTCAAGTCCCCTAAGGAGACTTAAAAAAAGTGAGAAACAAAGTAAAAAAAGTTTTTAAAAATATAAAAATGTAAAACATCCTTCTTTTGCCATATTAAAAATGAAAACAAACATTAAAAAATAAACATCATTAGCATTGCCACATCCCAAAATGATCAAACTATTATCATATAAATGTATTTATCCCATACATTGAAAGCCGTAAAGAAAAAAAATTAAAATGGTCGATTTGCCATTTTTTGTTGATTTACCTCCCAAAAACATGTAATAAAAGTGAACAAAATGTCATACACTTCAAAATGTTATCAATAAAACTGAAGATTGCTCCACAAAAAATGAACCCTCACAAAGCCCACATAATATAAATAATGTATGGGGGTCAGAATATGGTGATGCAAAGAAATAATTTTTTTCAAAGAACTTTTAAAGTATTAAAACACAAGAAAAACGTGGTGTTACTTTAATTGTACTGACCCAGAAAATTACATTAACAGGTCAGTGTTACCACTAAACGCATACAACATTTTTCAATTCCATTACATTTGGACATCTTTTGCATATATCATATGCAATAGTAAAGGATGCTGTTAGAAAGTACAACTTGTCCTGCAAAAAAATCCTCATAATAAAAATAAAAAGCGTAAAAAATGAAAATGCAAAAACGGAAAATCGCAGTCTTGAAGGGGTCAAGGTATTGACATGCTTACCCTCAGCTACTGTGTCTTTTTCTCATTCAGTGTAGATTGTAAGCCCTCGCGGTCAGGGTCCTCTCTCCTTTTGTACCATTTTTGTAACTTATCTTGTTCATGATTATTGCAGTTGTCTGTATTATGTATGTATACTGTTTTTCATATGTACAGCACCATGAAATGAATGACACTTTAAAAAAATAAAATAAAAAATAATATATATATATATATATATATATATATATATATATATGATATCTGTAATACAAGCACATGATAATAGCTATATTTTTTGAAACCTAAGAAATGGTCATTACAGCCTTGATCCAGACATCCTTTGAAATTGTACCCCTCTGTTTCATGATTTGCACCTTAGTGCCTTTGCCCTTAGTGCCCTATGAAGAAGAAGTAGTTATTTAGGGGACTTATTCTTTTTCAGAAATAGTATATTCTTACATAGGTTCTAGCTAACAACATAACAAAAAAATAAAATAAAAAAATGGATTGCTGCAATTACAGAAGCTATTTAGGGTAATTCTGCTTGATGTGAATGTCTTTGTTTGTGCATTTCTGTTGCATGATGTCTAGAATATTTTAGCACACAGTATAGCCCTTGCTCAGACTAGTGTCTCACTCATGTATTGACTATTTTGGAGATCAAGCATAAAAACTTTATGAGTTCTGAGGTAATCTGAGAAAGTCTCTTAAAGAGGACCTGTCAGCTCTTCTGACATTTCTATTTCTATTTTGAGAATATTCTATATATGAGAATATTTGGATGAGCTGGATTTTGACCCATTGGGAGCCACTTCCAAGAGGCGGGGCTAGCGAGATGGTTCTCTTTCTTGGAAGATATTTCTTTCCATAAAATAACAGTTCTTGAGCTTTTCTTAGAAGTCTGTGTTGTGCCATTTCTCTGTTATACCGCCAAAAGATTTATGAATTGACAATTTGGTGCTACTATTCCACTTGCCAAGGGAATGTGTTCCTACATAGTCTGATTCTATTAGCGCTGATTGGACTGAGTGAAGGCACAATGCTGACTTCTAAAAAATATTCTCCAGAATTGGTATTTTAGATGCGATTAATTATTAATAAAACAGACATGTCAGGTTCTCGAGATAACAGGTTCTCTTGAACTCTGCTTGATTTAGGAAAATAAAAATCCTTTCTACTTATAGTCATAAAAAACGGGTTCACCTATTCCTGGTCTCAGTTTCGATTGCCTCGTATGACATCTATTGATACTTCACATCACATGTTAATATTCCTGTGATTTCTCAATGGATATCATTTCACTACAAGGTCCTTAGGCCCTGAGCAGGTAAAAATGCTAGCCTCAGAAGTGTATGTCTACATCAAGCATACAAATTCATGAGAATCTCAGAAAAGCCCTTTAAGCATCACTGTTGGCCACAGCAACCATTCTACAATCAAGGTCATCAGAGATCGATTCCAGCACTGGACTATTGTGGAATGCCCCATGGAAGAAATCCTATTATGGATGTTATATAGAACCTGCTTAATTCTCTAATAATTACTGAACAATTGTTCTAAATGTGGCACTTCTCTTTATCATGTAATAAAACAGAGAACTATTCAATAGAATATGTTGGAAAATGCAAAATAACACGATTGGAAATACATCCAGAAAAAACTAGAAAAATAGCAGAGGACACAGTATATTATATAAGATTCATTAAAAAGGCTTTTATAAGCCATGAAAATAGGTCTATTTATGTACTGTCTTCTGATAAGTTACTGAATCCTGCTTGTCATATAAGATTGATTGAAAAATGTTAGATCTTTGGTGGAGAAATGAGATAAAGACTAGAGTACATCAGGACATGTTTCCCTCTCCTATGTTCCTATTTGAATGGACTATATTTAGAAACAGAAACTATAAAATGAAGAAAGAAGCCATTAATCATCCTTTACTACACAACTCTGTGCCACTCCAACTCTAGTTTTCACAAGTAGTGAATATAGATATGCTGGTAGATAGATTTCCAGCATGTTGTAGCATTTAATGAGATAATCTGTGCAATTCAATTCAGTCATAGAGCACATTTATCCTACTACTTAATGTCATTCACAGTTTTTGGGTCTCAATTGTGTATTTCAGTCCAGTGGTAACACTATTAGTATACAATCACCAATGTATAAAGGTTATCTACAATGGTGAATTATGTATACTAGGCCCTAGGCTTGTTCTCAAATTTGCCTATCTTCCCCCACTGTCCTTCCCATCCCTGCCAATAAATATCACTACCGTTCTGTGCTAACATTTACAACTGGGTATTACCATTCCCCTATCAAATGGTTGTGCTGTATACCCCTATATACTGACCGTGTTCATTCATCACTGACAGAATAATTTTGTCTCGAGACACATTCTCTTGACAAGAGGAATGGTAATACCTAGTTTTAAATTTGGTCTGTGCTGCATGGAGAAGTTTTGTGGAATACAAGTATTAACTAAAATAGACTACCATGAAGACTTCTACATGTGACTGTCGATCTGCAGCCATCCCCAGCCTTAACATTAAAACTAGAGATGAGTGAATCGAAGTTGACGAAGTGGAATTCGATCCGAATTTCAGGTAAAATTCGATTTACACCAAAGCCGAAATTTCCTCACGCTTTGTGGTAACGAATTGCATTTTTTCCTAAAATGGCTGCTGCATGTGTGAGGACATGGAGAAAGGAACTCTGAGAAGGTGGGATCATCCATAATGCCATGCATGCAGCCAATCAATAGCCACCCAGTCCTGTGATGTCACAGCCCTTTAAATAGCAGCAGCCATCTTAGATTCTGCCATTTACCAGCGTACTTAGTGTAGGGAGACGTGTCTGCAGGCGCTAGGGACAGTGATAGGAAAGACTGGATTGTGGTGAAAAAATGATTTATAAGTACAGTGAAATAATAGGGAGGAATCGTTCCACAGCATTTATGTAGAACAGGGTTCAGTAGGGGATCCAAATTGCCATTACACAGCTCTGTCATTCTAGCAAACCATTCTTGTTATTGGGGTGCAAGTGCTGTTTGATACAGCCATTAACAGGGTTTATTACAAGGAAATAATTCTACAGTATTTCTTATTTGCCCTTGTGTGGTGCAGTTATATGTTGTAAAGCCCTTTTTGCCATGTATTAGTGGCAAAAGAAAAATATATTTGCCCTTGTGCGGTGCAGTGATATATTCTAAAGCCCATATTGCCGTGTATTAGTGGCGAAATAAAAATATATTGGCCGTTCTGCATTGCACTTATCTGATGAAAAGCCTTTTGTGTTATGTAAAAGTAGAAAAAAATTAGGGCCTAATTGCTGTTCTGCGGTGCAGTAATATATTCAAAAGCCCAGTTTGCCACGTATTAGTGGCAAAATAAAAATATATTCACCGTTTATCGTTGCACTTATCTGTTGAAAAGCCTTTTGTGTTGTGGAAAAAAATTAGGGCCTACTTGCCGTTCTGCAGTGCAGTGATATAGTCTAAAGCCCAGTTTGCCGTGTATTAGTGGCAAAATAAAAATATATTCGCCGTTCATCGTTACACTTATCTGTTGAAAAGCCTTTTGTGTTGTGGAAAAGTGGAAAAAAAATAGGGCCTATTTGTCGTTCTGCGGTGCAGTGATATATTCTAAAGCCCAGTTTGCCGTGTATTAGTGGCAAAATAAAAATATATTTGCCATTCTGCGTTGCACTTATCTGTTGAAAAGCATTTTGTGTTGTGTAAAAGCAGAAAAAAATTCGGGCCTAATTGCCGTTCTGCGGTGCAGTGATATTTTTTAAAGCCCTGTTTGCCGTGTATTAGTGGCGAAAGAAAAAATATTTGATCTCACATTTAATTATTTGATCTAACAGTATGTCAGACAGAGAAGTGCCCGGCCCTGCACAGGGGAGTGGTAGAAGCCTAAATGTTTCTGGCGCAGGCAGAGGTCGCAGCGGAGTAAGGAGGTGTGGCAGCAGGGGTTGCAGCGAGAGGCCTAAGCTCCCGGTGTCATCTAGCGGTTGTGTCTTAATCAGCAACCCAGCGGATCGTGAATGGTTTATCACACTTGGGAGCCAGTTGACGAAGGGGCTTCATCATCATCGGGAGAAGAGGGTGGCAGCTTTCCCGTGAGCCAGCAAGTCGCTACCGTGGCCAGGAGTCAGCAGGTTGGGAGCAGTGGGAAGTCGGGAGCCAAACAAGCCCGGGGTGGACCACCCACTTTGCTGAAGCCTACCTGCCTGGGAAGTAGAGAGGAAAAGGCGGTAGCAGTCAGTCAGTGCGGAGTGTTAGGGGTAAAAGGACCTACTTGGCGGTGTGGCAGTTTTGTGTTAAGCGGTTGGAGGAGGTGAACATGGCCACATGTAGAATATGTGGGCAGAAGGTGAAGCATGGTCAGGGTGCCAATGTTGTGTCAACATATGCAGCATCACCATAAGTTAGCCTGGGACAACCATGGCTCCGATGTGGTGGTCCAGTCTGCTGCAGCAACTGCTGCATCACCCAGTGGCATGCACCCGGTTTCAGGCAGTCAAGGCTCGACCACCTCAGCCGAAGGGAGCTATCTGTCCTTCCCATCATCTGCTGGTCCTGATGCTCCTGCTCCTCCTACTCCTCATCAGTCATTTCGTCAGTAATCGATCACCAAAGCGATTGCCAAGAGACAAGAGTATGCATGCTCGTATCCAATGGCGCAGAAGCTTAAAGTTCTCCTGTCCAAGTTGCTGGTGCTGCAGTCACTCCCTTTCCAAGTGGTGAACTCTGCACCTTTCAGAGAACTGATAGATTGTGCTGAGCCGAGGTGGAGAGTCCCAAGCCGTCATTTCTTTTCCAAAAAGGCAGTACCAGCCCTGCACAGACATGTAGAACAGAAGGTGGGCCAGTTCTTGAGCCTGTCGGTGTCTGCCAAAGTGCACGGCAGTGCCGACATGTGGAGCTGTAACTACTGTCAGGGACAATACATGTCCTTTAAGGTCCACTGGGTGAATATGGTTCCTGCACAGCCACACCAGCAACTTGGCCAGGTGACACCGCTTCCGACTCCACGTTGTCACGCCGTTGGTCCTGTGACAATGTCTGCCTCCTTATCCTCTACCGTGTCCTCAGCCTCCACTGCAGGGACAATTAACAGTGCCCCTCCAGCATACCACATGTGCACGGGATGGCGGTGTCATGCTGTTCTGCACCTGGTTTGCCTGGGCAAACGGAGTCACACCGGGGAGCAATTGCTCCGTGTCCTTCGTCAAGTAATCGAATCCTGGCTTTCTCTGCGACAACTCAAAATCGGAACCATGGTTACCCACAACGGTAAGAACATGGTGTCGGCGCTGTATCAAGGAAGGCTGAGCCAAGCGCCCTGCATGGCACACGTGTTCAATCTAGTTGTCAAGTGGTTGCTGAAGTCTTCCACCCATCTGCAAGACATCCTAAAAATGGCCAGGAAACTTTGCATGCACTTCAGCCACTCATACACCGCAAAGCACACTCTGCTTGAGCTGCAGCGGCAGAACGGCATCGCCCAACATAGGCTGATATGCGCCGTGTCTACCCGTTGGAATTCCACCCTCCAAATGTTGGACCGACTATACCAGGCATCTTCAAACTGCGGCCCTCCAGCTGTTGCAAAACTACAACTCCCAGCATGCCCAAACAGCCTACAGGTATCAGCCTACAGCAGGGCATTGTGGGAGTTGTAGTTTTACAACAGCTGGAGGGCCTGCAGTTTGAGGATGCCTGGACTATACGAACGGAGAAAGGCCATAAACGATTTCTTGATAATCCAAGTGGACAGGAGTACTCCCCTATCTAACCTCGATGTCAGCCAGTGGCAGCTCATGCATGCTCAGTCCCTTTGAGGAGGCCACATTATTTGTCAGTCGCCAGGACTACGGGATGAACAATGTCATTCCACTGCTTCTTGTCCTAGAACAGATGCTGGTAAATCTGGCTGGTCAGGGTATTGGAGACGTGGCGCCTAGATCTCATGGCCACATGTGGGGGCTGAAATGGAGGAGGAGGAGGACATTGGAGCAAAAGCAATGTATAGTGAAATGGGTGGTTTTTCTACACAGGTGACAGGAGAGAAGGAGCAGGAGCAGCCAGAGGAACTACAGGGCGATGAGGAAGAGGAGGCAGAGGACCCAGACACACCGTGGCATTATGCAGTGGAGATGGAGACATGGATTCCCTCCGAGTTACTTTCACAAATGGGCCGATGCGTGCTCACTTGCTTGCGTAGTGACAGCTGAATTGTCACCATTCGGCAGAGGGAGGACTTTTGGCTCTCAACCTTGTTGGACTATTGCTACTGTTCCAAAATGGGGGCCTTTTTTTATATTGGCTGAGAGGAAGGACAAACTGAACTACTATAGAGACATTCTATGTAGTCAGTTAGCCGCTGCCTATCAGAAGTTGTCTAGAGTTGCTGAAGACCCACTTTCTTCACCTGCCTAGTGAAGAAACTACTCACCAGCAGCAGCAGCTAGACCTGGAGCAGCACCTGAACAGGCAGGTGGTGGCGTACTTGGACAGTACCCTTCCACCCCATATTGAAGATCTGCTAGACTACTAAGCGACCAAACTGGATTTATGGCCTCAACTGCCAGAGTTTGCCCTGGAAAAGCTGTCCTGCCCATACAGTAGTGTGGAATCAGAGCGGGTTTTGATTGCGGTGGGGGCCATAGTTACCCCAAGAAGAACTCGCCTGTCCACCCAAAATATGGAGAGACTGACCATTGTCAAGAATAATAAGGCATGGATCAGCCAGGATTTCCACCCACCAGTGCCTGATGCATCAGACTAGATCATCCATGGTGCCACAACAACAGTTTGACAAAAGAGACCGGTCTCCTCTGGCTACCTGCCTAAGCTAATATTCTGATGCTGTCACCCACCTGAGCCAAGTGCTCCTTTTTTCACCCACCATCTTCGGGACCCAGTATTGCCACCCACCTCCACACTATGTCACCTTGCCACTCTGTGTCCTCCTAATGCTGGTACCACCTCCACACTATGTCACCTTGCCACTCTGTGGTCTGCTCATGCTACTGCCACCTCCACACTATGTCAAATTGCCACTCTGTGGTCTCCTCATGCTGTTGACACTTCCACACTAAGTCAACTTGACACTCTGTGGTCCCCTAACGCTGCTGCCATCTCCACAATATGTCACATTGCGACTCTGTGGCCTCCTGATTCTGCCATCACCTCCACACTGTCATTGTGCCACTCTGTGACCTTTTCCTGATGCTGCTGCCGCCACCTCCACACTGTTATTGTGCCACTCTGTGGCCTCCTCATGCTGCTACCACCTCCACACTATGTCACCTTGCCACTCTGTAGCCTCTTCATGCTGCTGCCACCTCCACACTAAGTCACCTTGCCACTTTGTTGACTCCTTATGCTGCCGCCACCTCCACATTCTCTTATTGTGCCACTTTATGGCCTCCTGATGCTGCTGCTGCCACCTCCACTCTTTCATTGTGCCACTCTGTGACCTCCTCATGCTGTCACCTCAATACTATGTGACCTTGTCACTTTATAGTCTCCTGATGCTGCCGCCACCTCCACACTGTCGTTGTGCCACTCTGTGGCCTTTTGTTGCTGCTGATGCCACCTCCACGCTATGTCACCTTGCCACTCTGTGGCTTCCTCATGCTTCTGCCACCTCAACACTATGTCACCTTTCCACTTTGTGGTCTCCTGATGCTGCCACCACCTCCACACTGTCTTTGCTCCACTCTGTGACCTCCTGATGCTGCTTCCACCTCACCATGATGTCACCTTGCCACTTTGTTGACTTCTTATGCTGCTGCCACCTCCACACTGTCATTGTGCCAGTCTTTGACCTCCTACACCTATCAACAAGACACAACGCAGGTAATATAAACAAATACCTTTATTAATTCACCAATATGTTAAAAACATGATCCACAACATCAACTACAATGAAAGTTCATAGGCACGAACAGAGATGGGGAGAAAAAGCTCCCTAAAAATGTATGGTCAGCAGTGTCACAATGGTATTAGATAGGCTTGGGAGGCAGAGTAAGCCACAGTAATATACAAAATAAAGTGCAAAGTGCAATAGCTACAGAGATAACAACAGCATGTGCTCGCCTCCTCCCCATAAGTAAACATGTATACCGACCACAAAATGTCCATTATGCTGCTGCCACCTCCACACTATGTCACCTTTCCACTTTGTGGTCTCCTGATGCTGCCACCACCTCCACACTGTCATTGTGCCACTCTGTGGCCTCCTACTGATGCTGCTGTAACCGCCACCTCCACACTGTTTTTCTCCACTCTGTGGCCTCCTGATGCTGCTTCCACCTCACCACTATGTCATAGGGCCACTCTGTGGACTCCTGATGCTGCTGCCACCTCTACACTATGTCACCTTGCCACTTGCCTTGACTCCTTATTGTCATACCCTGCTCTGGTGATTTGCGGAGGTCTGTCAGGTTGGCAGCATGTGTGTAGTGTTTTCTGTTTACTTGGAGTGAGCTGTATCTGCCTCCCTACAGGTTCACTGGGTGGGGTCGTTTGTGTGAGTTTAAATCACGCACCTAACCAGTGTCCCTTGCGGGTTATAGCTTCTTTGTCACTCAGAGGAAAGGTGGATTGCTTTTTCTGCTCTGCTTCAAAGATAAGTGTATTTTTGGTTTCCATTTGTGTTCTGTCTAGGCCAGTGATGGGCAACGTGCGGCTCTCCAGCTGTTGCAGAACTACAACTCCCAGCATGCAAAGCCTGTCTATAGCTATCAGCCTACTGCAGGGCATTGTGGGAGTTGTAGTTTAGCAACAGCTGGAGAGCCGCACGTTGCCCATCACTGGTCTAGGCTGTTAGTTAGACACCTGCTTCCTTCAGGATTAGAGGAAGCAGGCTGCCTTTTTCCCCCTTGTCCACTATCTCATGGACTATAGGATTAATTCAGTCTTAGGCACGGGGGCATGTTTATTCCCACCTTCAGGATCTAAACGTGTGCACAACAGTCTAGGGTCAGCTGATAGGATTTTGTCAGGAGGTGACAATTATCCCCAGCTTTGGCCTAGACACTTGTTTGTTGTTTCTTGTGTGTCTATTGTATCTTGTACCCTTCCCGGCCTGACATTATAACCTGCCCGCCATGATAATTCCTAGACTGCCATTTCTCTGCTGCTAGGAAATGGAGTCAGTTGATGCATTAGTGGATCGCATGCAGGGATTATCCCTGGAGGTTGCTGATCTGCGTAATTCAATCACACATTGTCAGAATGCTCTGGCATCAGGTGCTATTGGAGGAGGTCAAATTTATGGGGAGCCTAGAGTCGCTCTTCCTGATAGATTTTCAGGGGTATGGATGACTTTATCCGCTTTAGAGAGTCATGCAGGCTGTTCTTTCGGTTGCGGCCGTCTTCATCTGGCGATGAGAGTCAGAGAGTAGGGATAATCATTTCCCTGGTTAAAGGGGACGCGCAGTCCTGGGCCTTTTCGCTGCCGACCGGTTCTCTGGCACTTCGGTCGGTGGATGAATTTTTTAAGGCCTTGGGTTTGATTTATGATGACCCAGATTGAGTGTTGATGGCGGAATCTAGGTTGCGTAACTTGATTCAAGGAGAACATACTGCAGAGGTGTACTGGGCTGAATATCAGAGATGGGCTATGGAGACTGAGTGGAATGACCCCGAGCTGCATAGTCAATTTTGTCAGGGGTTATCAGAGAGATTGAAAGATGCCCTTGCTTTTCATGAGTATCCGGATATGTTGGAAAATACTATGTCTTTGGCAGTGCACTTAGATAGACGCATTAGAGAGAGGAATAAGGCCCCTTCAGTGCGACGAATTCCTTCTGACAGTGGTTTTGTCTCACCGATTCCCCAGGTTAATATGACATGTAATTCTGGGATGGGGGAGGAACCCATGCAGCTGGGTCAGGTGTCTTTTCGTACAGGTAATAGGAACTTTAGGAGGTTGCATAAGTTATGTTTTTACTGTGGAGCAAATGGTCATTTTGTTTATGCTTGTCCTTTGCTAAAACCGCAAGTTGATAATAATGGTCCACAAAGAAGTTTACATAAAAATGAAAAAGAAACATCCCTGACTCTTGGTAGTGTGGATGGGGTGCCGGAGCAAACAGGAATGCAATCTACCTGCAATACCAATTTTCTCCTTCCAGCTATGGTGGCGCTAGAATCAGGAAAATTTAAGTTTGAAGTGTTTATTTACTGTGGTGCTGGAGTAAACCTTATTGATTTTCTGTTTCTTCAAAATCTGGGCCTACATACGTGCACTTTAGAGAGAGAGATTCCGGTGTTTGCAATTGATTCTTCCCCTCTTTCTCAGAAGAATCTCAGTCATGTTGTTCATGGTATTCGGCTATGGGTGGATTCGCATGTTGAAATAATTTTGTGTTTTGTCATGAAAAACTTGCCTGCTCCTATGGTCCTTGGTTTGCCGTGGTTGATTAAACATAACTCTACTATTGATTGGCAGGCAAGACAGAGTATTGGTTGGAGTAAATTTGGTTCATAATTGCTTTAGTGCATCTATCAGGGTGTCTTCTACGATTTTGCAGATGTCTTTTCGGAGGGTGGGGCTCAGGAGTTGCCTCCTCATCGTAAATATGATTGTCCTGTTAATATCATCCCAGGGCCAAGTTGCCAAAGTCTCGGCTGTACAATCTTTCTCAACCCAAAAGAGAGGTCATGCGGAAGTACATAGCCGATAGTTAGGCAAAGGGTCATATTAGGCCCTCAAAGTCTACGGTCGCAGTTGGTTTTTTAATTTATAAAGAAAAAGTATGGATCGCTTAGACCTTGTTTGGATTTTCGAGAATTAAATCTCATTATGGTCCGTGATCCGTATCCCCTTCCTTTGATTTCTGACCTTTTTGATCAAATTGTTGGAGCCAAAATTTTCTCCAAGTTAGATTTAAGAGGGGCCTACAATCTGATCAGAATCAAGGAGGGGGATGAGTGGAAAATGGCCTTCAACGTGCATGAGGGTCATTTCGAAAATCTGGTTATGCCTTTTGGGTTAATGAATGCGCCAGCAGTGTTTCTGCGATTTGTCAATGACATTTTTCATTATTTGGTTTGAAGGTTCATTGTAATTTACTTGGATGACATATTAATTTACTGCGCTGATCTGAAGACCCATCAGGATCACGTTAGACAGGTTTTTACGATCCTTCAGGAGAATAAATTATATGTTAAGTTGGAGAAATGTGTGTTTCCTGTCCTGGAGCTTCCGTTTTTGGGATATCTGCTTTCTGGCTCTGGTTTTCGGATGAACCCGAAAAGGTCCGGGCGGTTCTGGAATGGGACCAACCAGAGAATCAGAAAGCTTTGATGCGGTTTTTGGGGTTTACCAATTATTATAGAAAATTCATTTTGAACTACTCTACCATTGTAAAGCCACTGAGCGATATTACTAGGAAGGGCGCCGACTGCTCTGTCTGGTCAGATGAGGCATTGCAGCCTTTTCAGCTATTAAGGAGTGTTTCGCGTCTGCTCCCATTCTGATGCAGCCTGAAGTGTCTCAACCATTTGTGGTGGAGGTTGATGCATCAGACGTGGGGGTTGGAGCAGTACTGTCGCAGGGTCCATCGCCTGGCAAGTGGCGTCCGTGCGCCTTCTTTTCCAAGAAACTCTCGGTCGCCGAGAGGAATTATGTTGTAGAAGATAGGGAATTGCTGGCCATCAAATTGGCCTATGAGGGATGGCATCAGTGGTTGGAGGGGGTGTATCATCCCGTTACTGTATAACCTGATCATAAGAATTTGGCTTACTTGCAGTCCGCCAAGCGCCTAAATCCTAGACAGGCTAGATGGTCACTGTTCTTTACTAGATTCAATTTTGTGATTACTTTTCGCCCGGGGATTAAAAACGTCAAGGCAGATGCTTTGTCTCGTAGTTTTCCCGGGGGAAGTGATTCGGAGGATCCTGCTCTGATTTTGGCTGATGGGGTGGTTGTCTCCGCTCTGTACCCTGAGTTGGAGATGGAGGTGTTGGAAGCCCAGGAGGCGGCTCCTGATTCTTGTCCCCCAGGGAGGTTGTTTGTTCCTTCTAGACTGTGAAACAAAGTATTCAAGGAACATCACAATACCGTCCTTGCTGGACACCCTGGTGGCAAGTCCACCTTTGATCTTATTTCTTGGAGGTTCTGGTGGCCCGGATTACGTGGCAGCTTGTGAGACCTGTGCACGGTCAAAGGTTGCTCACACTAGACCTTCTGGTTCACTTCTTCCTTTGTCTATCCCTTCTCGTCCTTAGACGCACTTGTCTATGGATTTTATTACTGATTTGCCAAGTTCCTCTGGGAAAACGGTGATTTTGGTGGTTGTGGACTGTTTTAGCAAGATGGCTCACTTTGTATCGTTAGCTAGTCTGCCCAATGCTAAGATTACATGGTATTCCCTTGGATGTGGTTTATGATAGGGGTACTCAGTTTGTTTCCAGGTTTTGGAGGGCGTTCTGCTCTCTTCTTGGCATTCAACGTTCGTTCTCTTCGGCTTTTCATCCGCAGTCGAATGGGCAGACAGAGCGTACTAACTAAAACCTGGCTGAGAAACAGTAGGACTGGTCCTCATTCCTATCTCTAGCAGAGTTCGCCTTGAATAACCGTAATCAGGAGTCCACGGGTAAGTCGCCATTTTTTGGCGCATACAGTTTTCATCCTCAGTTTGGTACCTTTTCTGGAACTGGTTCCGCTGGGATGCCAGAGGAGGAGAGATTCTCTTCTGCCTTGTCTTCTATCTGACGGGGAATCCAGGGCAATTTGGAGAAGATGGATGAGAGGTATAAGCGAATGGCTGACAGGAGACGTGTGACTGGTCCAGACCTGTGTGTGGGTGATCTGGTGGGGTTATCTACTAAAAATATTAAACTAAGAGTACCATCTTGGAAACTGGGTCCAAGATTTATTGGACCTTACAAAATATCTGCAGTTGTCAATCTAGTTGAGTTTAGTTTGGATCTTCCACAGACCTGGAAGATCCATGATGTGTTTCATTGATCTTTACCTAAGAAATATATGAGACTAGTGGAACCATCGCCATTGCCTCCTCCCCCTGTTCTGGTAGATAGTAACTTTGAGTTTGAGATCTCTAGGGTTCTTGACTTGCGTGTTCTTCGGGGTTCCCTTCAGTACTTCACAGAAATATAGTGGCCAATATGGGGGAACTGCTCAGACCCCAAACACTGTAGCGTGTTTCTCATTGGGGGAGCAGTCCCACCGCATGTGGACCGCAGCAAGCGGCTGTTTGCTGCGGTCCACATGCGGTGGGACTGTTCCCCTAATGAGAAACACGCAACAGTGTTTGGGGTCTGAGCAGCTCCCCCATATTGGCCACTATATTTCTGTGATTTTTGTTCCATATGTATTGAATGTGCCTTCACCTGGCATTTAACATTCTTTTGCAACTGGTAGCCTCCATCACACGGTCTGATATGGGTGTGGCTTGCAGTCTTGCTTTATTCACATTGCATTAGTTGTCCTGCTATGCGGTTGTGTGGAAGCTTGGCTGTGAGCAGTATTCCATCACCTTCAGACCGTGTTTACACCATAGTTAGCGTAGTGGTAGGACCCCATGCCATGCTGAGTGACCGTGACGTGGTGCATAAGGGGCTCCGATGTGTTCCTGACAGGAATATATTTGCAAACAGTCTCAGCTTTTAATATCTGCTTGTTTAACTAGCTAGTATAGTCAGTGGCATATCCGTTTGGTGCATTTTTTTCTGTGGTTTTTATATTTATATATTTCATCCGCACAATGCTCCGTTTTGTGTAGGATGCCTTTGTGGTGCATGTGGTCCGCGCCGGCATTCTCCAATGTACCCAATTTTTGCTGGGGATGGCCGTTTGCTGCAGTCCACATGCGGTGGGACTGCTCCCCCAATGAGAAACACGCTACAGTGTTTGGGGTCTGAGCAGTTCCCCCATATTGGCCACTATATTTCTGTGATTTTTGTTCCATATGTAATGAATGTGCCTTCACCTGGCATTTAACATTCTTTTGTACCTGGTAGCCTCCATCACACGGTCTGATATGGGTGTGGCTTGCAGTCTTGCTTTATTCACATTGCATTAGTTGTCCTGCTATGCGGTTGTGTGGAAGCTTGGCTGTGAGCAGTATTCCATCCCCTTCAGACCGTGTTTACACCATAGCATGGCATGGGGTCCTACCACTACGCTAACTGAGTGACCGTGACGTGGTGCATAAGGGGCTCCGATGTGTTCCTGACAGGAATATATTAGCAAACAGTCTCAGCTTTTAATATCTGCTTGTTTAACTAGCTAGTATAGTCAGTGGCATATCCGTTTGGTGCATTTTTTTCTGTGATTTTTATATTTATATATTTCATCCGCACAATGCTCCGTTTTGTGTAGGATGCCTTTGTGGTGCATGTGGTCCGTGCCGGCATCCTCCATTGTACGCAATTTTTGCTGGGGATGGCCGTTTGCTGCGGTCCACATGCGGTGGGACTGCTCCCCCAATGAGAAACACGCTACAATGTTTGGGGTCTGAGCAGTTCCCCCATATTGGCCACTATATTTCTGTGATTTTTGACTAGCTAGTATAGTCAGTGGCATATCCGTTTGGTGCATTTTTTTCTGTGAATTTTTCCCTTCAGTACTTGGTACACTGGAGGGGATACGGTCCTGAGGAGAGGACGTGGGTCCCGGCTGTGGATGTTAATGCCAACCGACTAGTTAGTGCCTTTCACAGGTCCCACCCAGATAAAGTTGGTCCTGGGTGTCCGGAGGTCACCCATAGAAGGGGGGGGGGTACTGTCATGCCCTGCTCTTGTGAGGTGCGGAGGTCTGTCAGGTTGGCAGCACATGTGCAGTGTTTTCTGTTTACTTGGAGTGAGCTATACCTGCCCCCCTACAGGAGCACTGGGTGGGGTCGTTTGTGTGAATTTAAATCACGCACCTACCCAGTGTTCCTTGCAGGTTATAGCTTCTTTGTCACTCTGAGGAAAGGTGGATTGCTGTTTCTGCTCTGCTTCAAAGATAAGTCTATTTTTGGTTTCCATTTGTGTTCTGTCTAGGCTTTTAGTTAGACACCTGCTTCCTTCAGGATTAGAGGAAGCAGGTTGCCTTTTTTCCCCCTTGTCCACTATCTCAGGGACTATAGGGTTAATTCAGTTTTAGGCACGGGGGCACGTTTATTTCCACCTTTGGGGTCTAAACGTGTGTATAGTAGTCTAGGGTCAGCTGATAGGATCTTGTCAGGAAGGGACCATTATCCCATGTTTCATTTGTGTCTATTGTCTCTTGTACCCTTCCCGGCGTGACACTTATGCTGCCGCCACCTCCACACTGTCATTGTACCACTCTGTGGCCTCCTCCTGACTCAGACACCACCTCCACATTCTCTTATTGTGCCACTTTGTGGCCTCCTGATGCTTCTGCTGCCACCTGCACACTTTCATTGTGCCACTCTGTGGCCTCCTCATGCTGCTGCCACCTCCACACTGTCATTGTGCCACTCTGTGGCCTTTTGATGCTGCTGCTGCCACCTCCACGCTATGTCATCTTGCCACTCTGTGGCTTCCTATGTAACCTTGCCACTTTGTGGTCTTATGATGCTTCCACCATCTCCACACTGTCATTGTGCCAGTCTGTGGCCTCCTCCAGATGCTGCTGCCGTCCCCTCCACACTCTGTCATTGTGCTACTCTTTGGCCTCCTGATGCTGCTGCTGCCACCTCCACAGTTTCATTGTGCCACTCTGTGGCCTCCTCATGCTGCTGCCACCTCAACACTATATCACCTTGTCACTTTATAGTCTCTTGATGCTGCTGCCACCTCCACACTGTCATTGTGCCACTCTGTGGCCTTTTGATGCTGCTGCTACCACCTCCACGCTATGTCACCTTGCCACTCTGTGGCTTCCTCATGCTGCTGCCACCTTCACACTATGTCACCTTGCCACTTTGTGGTCTTATGATGCTTCCACCATCTCCACACTGTCATTGTGCCAGTCTGTGGCCTCCTCCAGATGCTGCTGTAACCGCCACCTCCACACTGTCTTTGCTCCACTCTGTGGCCTCCTGATGCTGCTTCCACCTCACCACTATGTCATAGGGCCACTCTGTGGCCTCCTGATGCTGCTGCCACCTCTACACTATGTCACATTGCCATTCTGTGGCTTCCTGATGCTGATGCCACCTCCACCCTATGTTACCTTGCCACTCTGTGGTCTCCTCATGTTGCTTCCACCTCCACGCTCTGTCATTGTGCCACTCTGTAGCATCCTGATGCTGCCGCCACCTCCACACAGTGATTGAGCCACTCTGTGGCCTCCTCCTCATGCCTCCTCATGCTGCTTCTGCCACCACGTCCCCACTGTCATTGTGCCACTCTACAGCCTCCTCATGCTGCTGCCACCTCCACACTCTGTCATTGTGCCACTTTGTGGCCTCCTGATGCTGCTGCTGCTCCCTCCACACTCTCATTCTGACACTTGGTGGCCTCCTCATGCTGCTGCCACTTACACACTGTCACCTTGCCACTTTGTGGTCTCCTGATGCTGCATACACCTTCCTACTGTCATTGTGCTACTCTGTGGCCTTTTGATGCTGCTGCTGCCACCTACACACTGTCATTGTGCCAATCTGTGGTCTCCTCATGCTGCTGCCACTTCTACAGTATTATGCAAAATAAATGTGGAGCCCCAGTTATGGGTCTACAACACAATGAAAGCCAGATATCCCTCAAAGGAAGGAAAACTGAGCAAAGGGGTGTCTCCATTACAGAGATCACAAAATCCACCATATTAAGTGGCCCCTATGTCAAGATCCCGCTTCTTTCCAAGCTTAAAGGATGTGACAGGGAAAACCTAAGCCAGCTATCCATCCACAGACAGCTGTTTCAGGATGTTGCCCCTCATCAGTGTGGAGTAGGATTCTGGCTAACCGGGAGCAATGCCTCAGAGACTACTCAAACAAAACAATAGCTGATCTCAGGGAGACCAGCTACAAAAAACACAGTGGAGCCTCATTTAAGAGTCTCAACACAGCAATCCAAAGTGCAAAGCTCCCTGGGAAACAGTAATTTGCAAAATATTATGCTGCTTTCTCATGCTGCTTCCACCTACACACTGTCATTGTGCCACTCTGTAGCATCCTGATGCTGCCGCCACCTTCACACTGTGATTGAGCCACTCTGTGGCCTCCTCCTCGTGTTGCTTCTGCCCCACGTCCCCACTGTCATTGTGCCACTCTGTAGCCTCCTCATGCTGCTGCCACCTCCACACTCTCATTCTGCCACTCGGTGGCCTCCTCATGCTGCTGCCACCTACACACTATGTCACCTTGCCACTTTGTGGTCTCCTGATGCTGCATACACCTTCATACTGTCATTGTGCTACTCTGTGGCCTTTTTGATGCTGCTGCTGCCACCTCCACACTGTCATTTTGCCACTCTGTGGTCTCCTCATGCTGCTGCCACTTCCACAGTATGTCACCTTGCCATTTTGTAGACTCCTGATGCTGCTGCCATTTACACCCTCTGTCATTGTGCCACTCTGTGGCCTCCTCCTGCTGCTTCCACCTCACCACTATGTCATAGGGCCACTCTGTGGACTTCTTATGTTGTTCTCACCCTCCCCACTTCATGACTGGGCCACTATTTTGCCTTTCGGCCTGGCTGACATCATCATTTATTTACAAACAAAAAAATGCAACAGCACTCTGCAACCAGAACTCTGCCCAAGATAGAAGCTATAAGAGGACATTAGTGTACGGTTTGATCAAAAGGTAATAAGCCACTCGCCACGCCAAGGCTGTCCCGTGAGTGGTACTAACGCTAAATCTGACCTGTTATGGGCCATGACAGCCACATAAAATCCTCCTAACGCTAAATCTTACCTGTTATGGGCCACGACAGCCACATAAAATCCAGGGAGTGTGGGCCCAGAATGCATGCTGGGATAAACCATACTTATTAACCCCTTCTGGTGCTGTAACAGCCTCCATTAGATCCAGGGATGCAGGTACCAACATGCATGCTGAGCCTACTGTGCACTCCTCCTGAAGCCAGAGGGCTACTAGCAGGTAATGTGAGTACACATTCAGCTTTATACTCACTCTGATTAAAAACCAGCATCTAGGGCAGACAAACTAGTCAGGTGTGCATGACTGAAGAGGAGGCTGCCACACCTCCAACACATACTAAACAGAAACACAAGGGGGGGTCAGTCAGCACTTCCCTGTATGCAGGTGCACGTAGCTGTGGCAATTATACATACAAACAAAAAAATGCAACAGCACTCTGCAACCAGAACTCTGCCCAAGATAGAAGCTATAAGAGGACATTAGTGTACGTTTTGATCAAAATGTAATAAGCCACTCGCCACGCCAAGGCTGTCCCGTGAGTGGTACTAACGCTAAATCTGACCTGTTATGGGCCATGACAGCCACATAAAATCCTCCTAACGCTAAATCTTACCTGTTATGGGCCACGACAGCCACATAAAATCCAGGGAGTGTGGGCCCAGCATGCATGCTGGGATAAACCATACTTATTAGCCCCTTCTGGTGCTGTAACAGCCTCCATTAGATCCAGGGATGCAGGTACCAACATGCATGCTGAGCCCACTGTGCACTCCTCCTGGAGCTAGAGGGCTACTAGCAGGAAATGTGAGTACACATTCAGCTTTATACTCACTCTGATTAAAAACCAGCATCTAGGGCAGACAAACTAGTCAGGTGTGTACGACTGAGCACGATCATTTATTTGACCCTTCTTCTGATCTGTCAGAAGGAATAAAAAATGAGACGCACAACGGATCCTGTCTGTGGTAGCAGTTTTAAGGCCTGTATGGTTCCATCAGAATTGGCTTGTGATTAGGTAGCCAAAAGTAGGAGTGGGTACAAAACACCTAAAAAAAAGCTAATATTCCATTCACGTGTAGAGTTGAGCGAACACCTGGAAGTTCAGGATCGCCGGGTTTGGCCGAAGTTCGCAGCAAAATTCGAGTTCGGGACCCGAACTTGACCAGAACTTGACCCTGAACCCGAACCCCATTGAAGTCAATGGGGACCCGAACTTTGGGGCACTAAAATGGCTCTAAAAAAGTAATAGAAAGTTCTAGAGGGCTGCAAAAAGAAGTAAAATTGGGATATGAGCTGAACAATTGCTATGCAAACAAATGTGGATAGGGAAATGACTAAAAATAACATAAAATACATAAAAATTAAAAATAATAATCGCAAACTTGGAGGAGGAGGTCCATATGAAGTAGGAGGTTGAGGAGTCGGTGGACGTAACAGTGTAGGTGGAAGCGGTGGTGGAGGAGGTAGTCGTCAACAACACTGTTTTTTATTTTTATTTGGGGGGAGTTCCCAAAACATTAGGAAATATAGAAAAGAAAAAAAAGAGAAAGTGAGCTGGAGTATAACAAGGCTGGGTGAGGCCCGGTATACATGTCTATTCTGCACAAGGTACGGACAAGTCCTGTGGAATCCAAGCCTGGTTCATTTTAATGAACGTGAGCTTGTCCACATTGGCTGTGGACAGACGGCTGAGCTTGTCTGTGATAACACCCCCCTGCCGTGCTAAACACACATTCACACAATACACTGGCTGCAGGGCAGTTCAGCACCTCCACGGTGTAAAGGGCAAGCTCAGGCCATGTGCCCAATTTGGAGACCCAGAAGTTGAACAGGGCAGACCCATCAGTCAGTATGTGTGCACACATAGTGTTCCATCATGTTGCTGAAATGCTGCCTCCTGCTAAGACGTTCCATGTCAGCTGGTGGTGCTGGTTCTTGTGGCGTGCTGACAAAGCTTTTCCACATTTTGGCCATGCTAACCCTGCCTTCTGAGGTAGGCAACTTCTTCCTCCTCCTCTGCCTTTGCCTTGTGCTTCCTCTGAGGCCCCAGTGTCAGGTGGGAATGCCATCAGCAGCGCATCTACTAGCATGCGCAGTGTGGGAATTAAGGACAGCACATTGTCCTTGTAACGGAGATCGAGCACGGTGGCCACCCAGTAATCAGCACTGGTTAGAATGTGAGGTTGTTGCGCAGGCACTGCAGCATGTAGTCACTTATGTGTGCCAGGCTGCCCAAGCTGTTCTCTGTCTGAGTTGTGTCGTCTGTGTCCTCCGTATCCCCCCAGCCATGCTGCAGTGATGGCCATGAGCTGCTTTGGGTGCCACCCTGATGTGAACCCGGTTCCTCCTCCTCCTCCTCCTCCCCCTCCTTCTCATCCTCCTCCTACTCATCCTCCAGAACTGTTCCCTGGCTGGACAATTGTGTACCTGGCCTATGTTGGTGCAGGAACCCATCCTCCGATCAACTTGTGAATGACTTGCTTGATAACCATGGAAATGATCCCTCTTCCTCCTCCTCTTCCTCTTGTGCCACATCCTCTTCCATCATCGCCCGAAGCGTTTTTTGAAGGAGACATAGAAGTGGGATAGTAATGCTGATCACGGCGTTATCGGCACTGGCCATGTTGGTGGAGTACTTAAAACAGCGCAACATGGCACACAGGTCTCGCATGGAGGCCCACTCATTGGTGGTGAAGTGGTGCTGTTCCGCAGAGCGACTCACCCGTGCTTGCTGCAGCTGAAACTCCACTATCGTCTGCTGCTGCTCGCATAGTCTCTCCAGCATGTGCAGGGGGGAGTTCCACCTTGTGGGCAAGTTGCATATGAGGCGATGAGGGGAAAGGCTGAAGTTACACTGCAGTGCAGACAGGCGAGCAGCAGCAGGGTGAGAAGGCAGAAAGCGCGCACAGACGGCCCGCACTTTTTGCAGCAGCTCTGACATATCGGGGTAGTTTTTCAGGAATTTCTGCACCATTAAATTCAGCACATGCGCCAGGCAAGGGATGTGCGTCAAACTGGCTAGGCCTAGAGCTTCTACGAGATTTCGCCCATTATCGCACACCACCAGGGCGGGCTTGAGGCTCAATGACACCAACCACTCATCGGTCTGTTGTTCCATGCCTGTCCATAGCTCCTTCGCGGTGTGGGGTTTTCCCCCCAAACAGATGAGTTTCAAAACAGCCTG
Source organism: Bufotes viridis (assembly GCA_033119425.1). NCBI lineage: Eukaryota > Metazoa > Chordata > Amphibia > Anura > Bufonidae > Bufotes > Bufotes viridis. The sequence goes on along the minus strand of CM065593.1, from coordinate 293,534,185 downwards.
CTGTTGTTTCCCCCTGGCTGTGCTAAAGTTGGTGGTGAAGGTATTGCGCTGAGTGGATGAGAAGGTGGTGGAGGAGGAAACGGAGTAGGATGAGGAGGCAACAGGAGGCAAAGAGAAATGTCCTGCAATCCTCGGTGGTGGAAGGACATGTGCCAAACTGCTATCCGCCTCAGGCCCAGCCGCCACTGCATTTACCCAGTGTGCTGTTAGGGAGATACAACGTCCCTGCCAGTGCTTACTGGTGCACGTATCGGTGGTTATGTGGACCTTGCCACAGATGGCATTGTGCAGTGCACACCTGATTTTGTCCTCCGCTTGGTTGTGCAGGGAAGGGATGGCTCATCTGGAAAAGTAGTGGCGGCTGGAAACCACATATTGTGGGACAGCCTCCGTCATAAGGATTTTTAACAATGTCCGTCTCTACCAGATGGAATGACAGTATTTCAAAGGCCAGGAATTTTGAAATGCTGGCATTCAGGGCCAGGGATCGTGGGTGAGTAGGGGGGTACTTTCTCTTTAACCTCAGTGTTTTGGAGATGGACAACTGAACGCTTCCATTGGACATTGTGGAGATGCTTGGTGACGTACGTGGTGATGTTGCTGCCACATCCTCTGTTTGCTGGGTGGCAGGTGCCACTGTCACTCCAGAGGGGGAGGAAGAGGCCGAGACTGCAGCAGACAATGGTGCAGGAGGAGACTGAGACCTTTCTTGGTTTTTAAGGTGTTTACTCCACTGCAGCTCATGCTTTGCATTTAGATGCCTGGTCATGCAGGTTGTGCTTAGGTTTAGAACGTTCATGCCTTGCTTCAGGCTCTATTTGCACAGCGTGCAAACCACTCATGTCTTGTCATCAGCACATTATCTGAAGAACTGCCACGCCAATGAATTCCTTGCAGCTGGCTTTAGTGTGCTCGGTCCCTGGGTGCGGTGGGCAGTAGCAGGCGTACTGTCTAGGGGATGGCCGCTCTGCTTTTGCACCCTGCTCCCTCTTTTGCTGTGCTGGTGGCTCGGTGCGACCACCACCTTTTCCTTCGAACTGCACACATCCCTCGCATGACCTTGATTCCATGTGGGGTCTAGGACCTCTTCATCCTCCTCATCATCTTCCACCCACTCTTCACCCCTGTCCTCCTTGTCGGTCTGCACACTTCAGAAAGGCGCAGCAGTTGGCAGCTGTGTTTCATCATCCGAGATGTGCTGCGGTGGTCCTCCCATGTCCACATCCTGAAATATAAGTGGTTGGGCTTCGGTGCACTCAATCTCTTCCACTTCTGGGGCAGGGCTATGGGGATGGCCCATGGAAACACTGCCAGCAGAGTCATAAAAACGCATAAGAGACTGCTGCATGACCTGGGGCTCAGACTGCTTGGCTGATTTGCAAGGGTGTGAGGTGAAAGACAGATGCCCATGGGCTGCAGGTGCCAACTCTGCACTTTCAGCATGCGACCGGGTGGGAGACAATGTGAAGGAACTGGAGGCACTGTCAGCCACCCAATCTACTATCGCCTGTGCTTGTTCTGGCCTCACCATTCGTAGAGCAGCATTCGGGCCTACAAAATAACACTTAACGTTCTACACGCACCTGAGGAAGGTATTTAATTTGGGCGTGCAGCTGGCACAGATTGACCACGTCATCTCCCTGCAACAGGAGCTCCACCACCACCACCAGCATCACCACGACCAGGGCTACATCCATTATTTGAAGCTCTCCCCATTCTTTGCGTTCACCCACCAAACTAACAGATGGATTTACAAAATTTATTTCCTAGTCAGGTATGCAGTGCAGGGGTAGTTTGAAAGAAAAAAGGGGTACAGATCACCCAGCCAGCAATCTAAACTGCGCCGAATTTACAGAATATATTTCCCAGTCAGGTATGCAGTGCAGAGGTAGTTTGAAAGAAAAAAGGGGTACAGATCACCCAACAATCTAAACACTGACGAATTTACAGAATATATTTCCCAGTCAGGTATGCAGTGCAGGGGTAGTTTGAAAAAAAAAAAAAGGGGTACAGATCACTCAGCCAGCAATCTAAACGCTGCCGAATTTACAGAATATATTTCCCAGTCAGGTATGAAAATACAGGGGTAGTTTGAAAGAAAAAAGGGGTACAGATCACCCTAAAAATCTAAACGCCGCAGAATTTACAGAATATATTTCTCAGTCAGGTATGCAGTGCAGGGGTAGTTTGAAAGACAAAAGGAGTACAGATAACCCAGCCAACAATCGAAACTCCACCGAATTTACAGAATATTTTTCCCAGTCAGGTATGCAGTGCAGGGGTAGTTTGAAAGAAAAAAGGGGTACAGATCACCCAACAATCTAAACTCTGCTGAATTTACAGAATATATTTCCCAGTCAGGTATGCAGGGCAGGGGTCATTTGAAAGAAAAAAGGGGTACAGATCACCCAAAAATCTAAACGCCGCTGAATGTACAGAATATATTTCCCAGTCACGTATGCAGTGCAGGGGTAGTTTAAAAAAAAATAGGGTACAGATCACCCAGCCAGCAATCTAAATGCCCCCGAATTTACAGAATATATTTCCCAGTCAGGTATGCAGTGCAGGGGTAGTTTGAAAGAAAAAAGATGTACAGATCACCCAGCTAGCAATCTAAATGCGCCGAATTTACAGAATATATTTCCCAGTTAGGTATGCAGTGCAGGGGTGGTTTGAAAGAAAAAAGGGGTACAGATCACCCAACAATCTAAACGCTGCCAAATTTACAGAATATATTTCCCTGTCAGGTATGCAATGCAGCAGGAACACACCCTCCAAGCCACTTGTGAATGACTGGCCTGATAATCGTGGAACTGTCCACAGTCACAGTTTTATTTACTGATTATATTTCACTCTCAGAAATGGAGTGCATGCTACAAGAGTACTTTATGGCAAAAAAAAAAAATTATTTTATTTTCACCCACAATGTCACAGTTGTATTTACTAATTATATTTCACTCTCATAAATGCAGTGCAGGCTGTAAAGGTACTCTATGGCAAAAAAAAAATAATTTGTCCCCCCAGAATCTAACAGATGGATTTACTGAATTGATTACACTGTCACATATGCAGCACAGGGGTACTTTACAGAATTTTTTTTGAATATTTCACCCTCTGGGCCCCTGAACTCACAGACGGATTACCTATATTATTTTCCCTTCCCCTGGCACATGTGCAGGTGCACTTAAAATATGGGTATATGTCGCCCACTGAACTACAAGAACAGGATTAAATTATTGTCCCTGGCACATATACAGGTGTAAGTGCACTGCACTTGCACAAAATGGCCACCGACGCCCACCTAACTAACAGATGGATTAAAACTTATTTTTCTGTGTCACTGGGCTCAGGGCAGGTACAAAAATGTTGCATTGCACCCTCAAACAAAAATCCAAGCTCTGATCTTAGTTTTTTTCCTAATCTCTCCCTCACAGCAGCAGCATCCTATCCCTACACTAGTAAGAGCTGACGTGCCAAGCCTCGCTACGTGACTGTAGCTTTTATAGAGGCTGGATCACATGCTGCACTGGCCTATCACAGCCATGCCATTAGTAGGCATGCTTATTGGCATGGTTATTGTCTTGACGGATCAGAGGAAGGGCAAAATAATCAGTGACTTCAACACAAACTTACTGCTGACACTCTCTCCACTCTGTTGGGGGGCTCTACTTATATAAGCGTTTAATAGAACAGGTTCTGTAGACATCTATGTGGAATCAGCTGACAAGGGTGTAAAAGAAGTGCGCTTCTTCTTGACGCTAACATTGACCTGTAAGGCTGAGTTCACACGAGTTATTTGGTCAGTTTTGGCCTGTGACTGCCCAAGTTAGTAAAGTGTGCCGTGATTCTAAGAGCGATGCCTGTCATCTGCATGTCATACGGAATTACAGTATTATTTCCCTACCAGAGTAGACTCCCTATGGTTGTAACTTCAAGGCACAGTGTTCTACACCACTATAAAGGCTCTCTGAAGCCAGGAAATAGCCATCTTTTACCCACGGTTCGCCGCAAATAAATTTGAACCAAACCAAATTTTTCCCCAAAAATTCGGCGAATTGGCGAATCGAATTTTTGAAAAATTCGCTTATCTGAAATTAAAACCAATAGACTCAGGTCCAAAAGCAGAATGCAAAGTAACTACGGAACCAAATACAGTAAATTCAAATCCTATAAATAAATAAGGAGGACCCCACACTCACTAAACTATTTCAAAAATTATACGTTTACAACTGCCCTAAAAATACTGTAGATTATATCAGTAAGTAGACAAAAATATACAGAAATATTTAAAAAATATATTCTTCTTTAGTAAACAACCACAGCAAAAAAGTTATTAAAAACAGCTATTAAAATCACAATATTGATTAGTATTGATGCCATGCTCTGCACATCGTCAATGTCACCTAAATAGCCAGATCACCAGAGTGAGTAAGTCACATAAATATATATACAACATACAAGTGTATATATATGGTATTAATTCAACAATCCAGGTTTTAACCAGGCCTCTTTTTTCCATGCCTTACTTTTCCCCAGTCTTTGTGGGAGGCTCTGATCCACCATCTGACTCATGATCTTCCATGAACTTCAGTGAACCCGTTGACAATCTCTTACTCCAGGCATGCTCAACCTGCGGCCCTCCAGCTGTTGCAAAACTACAACTCCCAGCATGCCCGAACAGCCTACAGCAGGGCATTGTGGGAGTTGTAGTTTTACAACAGCTGGAGGGCCGCAGGTTGAGTATGCCTGTGGACTTACTCCATTCAAAGGGGTTGTTCTTCATACGTCACACTGCTCCCAATTGCACAGTAGCAGTGCCCACATGACCAGAACTTCAGAACAGTATGACACAGATAATTTTAGGGTTCCTATGTTTGCTATAGTATTTCAATAAAGTAAGAGTACAGAAGAAAAATAGTTAACAATAATTTAGGTTCTGCTATTTCCATCACTCTCTTCCTATAAGTGTCCAGTAGAAAATACATAGAGACTTAGTCGTCAGATAGAAAACAGAGACATATGGCCATGATTCCACCCTTTTATCTTCAAAGTGCCACTATTTCCTGACTAAACCACAATATACTGTATATATCTCAAGTTGCCTCAAGCATGGAAAAAGTTCCTTCAGTCCTCAAACTGGCAATCTGACAAATCTCTGGATCATCATTCTGATCATCATATATTGCTGCTAATGCCTGTAGCTTCATGTATTTGGTGTTTGAAAAAACATATTCAGCTTTTTCTTAATTTGACGGTTTCTGCTAGCACAAGTTCCAGTGGGAGGTCATGCCACAGTTTTATGATTTTAACACAAAATATCTATTTGTAGCTGGAGATTAAAGGAGCACTAAAGTATATCTTCATTTTATGTACAGGCCACTGCAATCTATTGTTCCCTGGAAGCAGCTATTTCAATGGAATTATTGTCATGATTACTTCTGCCCCACAATCGCAAATCTATTTTACGTACATGTCCAGTTTTGACAAATACTCAAAAAAATTCCATACAAATTTGTAGATAATACTTGTCTGCAACTTGTTCGGACTCATACATCTCAGTCTGTGCAGAAATTTTATGACAATCGTCCTTTCTCACTCGTGGTTTAGTAGTCCATACTTTATAATAATTCTGCCCTTGCTGTAATAGGAATCAATTCACTATACAGTGAATTTTTTTTCTGTATCTCTGGTAGATACAGAAGCCACAGCTGCAGAGGGAGCGTCATCTAAAAGTAATGGTGAGACAGGAGGTGTTTCTCAGGCTACCTAAGACTACCGGTAGGTACTATAGTTACATTGTAGTCACAGAACACAGCTATTACCTAAGGCCTCATGCACACGACCGTATGTGTTTTGGCAATCCGCAAAAAAAAAATGGATGACGATCCTTATGGCATCCGTTTTTTTTGTGGATCCGTTATTTTTGCGGATCCATTGTAATAATGCCTATCCTTGTCCGAAAACTAGAAAAAAATAGGACATGCTCTATTTTTTTGCGGAATGGAAAAACGGACATACGGAAATGGAGTGCACACAGGGTACCTTCCTTTTTTTTGCGGACCCATTGAAATTAATGGTTCCGCATATGGTCTGCATAAAAAACGGAACGGACACCGAAAGAAAATACATTCATGTGCATGAGGCCTAATAGTGATGAGCTAAAATCATTGATTGAAATATGGTACTCATGAGCTATTGACAATACTATTATATATTATCTTTGAGCCAATCACTGCATTAAATTGAGCATCTACTTGTCTTTACCAAAGTGCCAAAAATCAGTTGGTGAAAACTGTTGGGGGTGCAGAGGTAGCAGTCGCTACCGGGCCCAGGAGCCTGAGGGGGCCCAAAGACCCTTGTGCCGCATAAGAAGACACACAAAGCACTGAGAGAAGGGGGGCCCAAGCTGAACTCTTGCACCAGGGCCCATGAGCCGTTAGCTACGCCCCTCTATGGAGTGTATTGTGTCAAATAGATTATAGTGCTTTGGCCAAGTAACAGATTCACATACTGTGTGTTTTTCTAAAATTTGAAAGATTTTTACAAAATTGTCATGCTCGGCATGAAAGATCCGATTAACAGCTATTCAATACCTCTAGTTCTGGTATGTTTCCTCCCCCATCTGTTCAACTAACTCTGGGTAGCACTGGAGGAAACTGGGAGGTGGAAAACCTTGTGGACTGTGCCTAGCTGTTCTATTGGAGAAGAACTTAAAAGGTACCTGTAATATGTTCTCTACTGATTGAACATGGACAGTAAATCCTAACCCAGCATGCATGTGGAATCTGCACTCCCTGAATTTTATAGTGGCCGTTAAGGCAAATTACAGGTAGCATTTAGTGTTAGGTTCCCGTCTTACAGAAATCGTCTTGACGTTTGGCAGACGGGCCCAAATAATTTTGTACAAAATGTATTTGCCAAGAATCTCAAATTTGCAAAATAAGCGTAGCATTAGCACCAGAATATTTTCTTTTACTATGCCATTAATATACTTTATTTGTTTTGTAGAGGATGCAGGGATTTCTCCTTAACTTCTTGCCGACCGCCTCACGCAGGATTGCGTCCTGCGGGCGGTCGGTCTGTTCCTCGTTGACGCGCCCGCGCGTCATCTCGCGAGAGGCGAGATTTCCTGTGAACGCGCGCGCGCGCATGCGCGCGTTCACAGGATCACGTCGGGGAGAAGGTAAGCTACAGCCTGCCAGCGCTGATCGTGCGCTGGCAGGCTGTAGAAGTAAAAAAAATGGCATATCAGACGCTGTTTTGTTAACAGCGTCTGATATGCTTGCTGATCGTTCCTTTGGTGGTCCCTTTGCTTGGGACCACCAAAGAAACTTTTGTAAGTGCACCAAAACACCACACAGACCCCCCACCCCCCACCCCACCCCCACCCCGTTACTGATTAACCCCTGATTAACTCCCGATCACCCCATGTCACCCCTGTCACCCCCTGACACTAATTACCCCCTGTAAGACTCATTCAGACGTCCGTATGTGTTTTGCGGATCCATGGATCCACGGATCCGCAAAACACGGACACCAGCAATGTGCTTTCCGCATTTTGCGGATCCGCACATTGCCAGAACTATATAGAAAATGTCTTTTCTTGTCCGCAATTGCGGACAAGAATAGGACATGCTCTATCTTTTGCGGAGCTGCGGCCGGATGCTTGGGGGCCGAAACCCAGAAGTTTGCGGCCGCAGCTCACGCAAATGCTGATGCGGCGAGCGCATAGTGTGCTCTCCGCATCACCGCCAGCCCCATTCACACTGAATGGGTCGGCATCTATTCCGCAGAATTTTTGCGGACGTGTGAATGGGGCCTTACTACTTTTTTTGCCATTATTTGGCAGAGATTTATTCATCCACATTGATCGATGCGAATGAAAAATCTGTGCCGTTTTGTTTTTTTTGCACATTTATGGCAGAGATTTTTTCATCCACATTGATTGATGCGAATGAAAAATCTGTGCCGTTCATTTTTTTCTTTTCAGCCCAGAGGCTGAACGGGAAAAAATCTCATTACCCGTATAGCTCAATATACGGAGAATCGCAGAAACTCCTAATGCTGGCCATACGTGTAATGATTGCGGAGACCCTCAAATGCCAGGGCAGTATAAATACCCCACATGTGACCCCATTTTAGAAAGAAGACTCCCAAGGTATTCCGTGAGGGGTATGGGAGTTCATGTAAAATATTATTTTTTGTCACAAGTTAGTGGAATATGAGACTGTAAAAAAAAAAAAAAAAAAATCAATTTCCGCTAACTTGTGCCAAATTTTTTTTTCTGTGAACTCGCCATACCCCTCACGGAATACCTTGGGGTGTCTTCTTTCCACAATGGGGTCACATGTGGGTATTTATACTGCCCTGGCATTTTAGGGGTCCTAAAGCGTGAGAATCCAAATGCGTAAAAATGGCTTGTGAAATCCTAAAGGTACTCATTGGTTTTAGGCCCTTTGCGCATCTTGGCTGCAAAAAGTGGCACACATGTGGTATCGCTCGAACTCAGGAGAAGTAGGGCAATGTGTTTTGGGTGAATTTTTACATATACCCATACTGTGTGTGAGAAATATCACTGTAAACGACAACTTTTTAAATTTTTTTATTCAAAGTTGTCAATTTACAGAGATATTTCTCTACTCAACATGGGTATATGTAAAATACACCCCAAAACACATTGCCCTACTTCTCCTGAGTACGGCGATACCACATGAGTGACACTTTTGTACAGCCTGGGTGCGCTAAGAGGCCCAAATTCCAACGAGTACCTTTAGGATTTACATGGCTGCCTGACACTTAGCCCCGCCCAAATGCCAGAACAGTACAAACACTCCACAAATGACCCTCATTTTGGAAAGAAGACACCCTAAGGTATTCGGCTGAGGGGCATAGTGAGTCCATGAAAAATTTTACTTTTGTCAAAAAGTTAGCAGAAAGGTAGACTTTATGAGAAAAACAATAAAATCAACTTCCGCTAACTTGTGCCAAAAAATCTTCTATGAACTCAGCCATGCCTCTCACAGAATACTCTGAGATGTCTTCTTCCAAAATGGGGTCACACGTGGGGTATTTGTACTACCTGGCATTCTAGGGGCCCTAAAGCGATGAGAAGAAAAATGCGTAAAATGCCCTCCTAAAGGTACTCATTGGTTTTAGGGCTTCTTTGCATCTGCTGCAAAAGTGTCACTCATGTAGTATCGCTGTACTCAGGAGAGTAGGGCAATATGTTTTGGGTGTATTTTTACATATACCCATACTGCGTGTGAGAAATATCTCTGTAAATTGACAACTTTGAATAAAAAATGTAAAAAGTTGTCGTGCATAGCAATATTTCTAACGCAGCATGGGTATATGTAAAATACACCCCAAAACACATTGCCCTACTTCTCCTGAGTACGGCGATACCACATGAGTGACACTTTTTGCAGCCAAGATGCTAAAGGCCCTAAAACCAATGAGTACCTTTAGGATTTCGACAGGCCATTTTTACGCATTTGGATTCTCACGCTTTAGGGGCCCTAAAATGCCAGGTGAGCTAAATACCCCACATGTGACCCCATTTTGGAAAGAAGACACCTCTAAGGTATTCCGTGAGGGGCATGAGGAGTTCAGAATTTTTTATTTTTGGCACAAGTTAGCGGAAATTGATATATTTTTTATTTTTTATTTTGTTTTTTACAAAGTCTCATATTCCACTAACTTGTGACAAAAATAAAATTTTACATGAACTCACCATACCCCTCACGGAATACCTTGGGGTGTCTTCTTTCTAAAAATGGGGTCACATGTGGGGTATTTATACTGTCCTGGCATTTTAGGGGCCCCTAAAGCGTGAGAAGAAGTCTGGAATCCAAATGCGTAAAATGCCTCGTAGAAACTTAAAGGTACCATTAGGCTTTTGTGCACTCAGCTGCAAAAGTATCACACATGTGGTATCGCATGCATTAGGAGTAGTAGGGCAATGTGCTTTGGTGTGTATTTTTATATATACCTATACTGTGTGTGAAAAATATCTTCTGTAAACGACAACTTTTAAAATTCTTTATACAAAGTTGTCAGTTTACAGAGATATTTCTCTCACCCAACATGGGTATATGTAAAAATACACCCTAAAACACATTGCCCTACTTCTCCTGAGTACGGCGATACCACATGAGTGACACTCTTTGCAGCCTGGTGCGAATAAGTCCAAATTCAACGAGTACCTTTAGGTTTTACATGGCGGCTCACAATTTAGCTCTGCCCAAAATGCCAGAACAGTAAACACACCCCACAAATGACCCCTTTCGGAAAGTAGACACCCTGCAGGTATTCACTCGAGGGGCATAGTGAGTCCGTCTGAGATTTCTTTTTTTTGCCAGAAGTTAGCAGAAATTGAAACTTTTTTTTTTTCTCAGAAAGTGTCATTTTCCGCTAACTTGTGAAAAATGAAATGATACATGAACTCACCATGCCCCTCCGCGAATACTTTGGGGTGTCTTCTTTCTAAAATGGTGTGATTTGGGGGTATTTATACTTTCTCTGGCATTCTAGCACCTGGAAGAAACATGACAGGTGCTCAGAAAGTCAGAGCTGCTTCAAAATGAGGAAATTCACTTTTTTGCACCATAGTTTGTAAACGCTATAACTTTTACCCAAACCAATAAATATACACTTATTGGACTTTTTTTATCAAAGACATGTAGAACAATAAATTTAGAGAAAAATTTATATAGAAATGTAGTTTTTTTGAAAAATTTTACAACAGAAAGTGAAAATGTCATTTTTTTTGCAAAATATCATTAAATTTGTATTAATGGCAAAAAAAGTAAAAATGTCAGCAACAATGAAATACCACCAAATGAAAGCTCTATTAGTGAGAAGAAAAGGAGGTAAAATTCATTTGGGTGGTAAGTTGCATGACGGAACAATAAACGGTGAAAGTAGTGTAGTGCGGAATTGTAAAAAGTGGCCTGGTCATTAAGGGTGTTTAAGCTAGGGGGGCTTAAGTGGTTAAGGATGTACCCTATCAGGATTTCATACTGTCACTGGTTTGTGGTGTGGATTTTTTTTTTTACATGTGAACTAGAAGTATGTGTCCCTAAAACTGTTCCTGGAATGTTGTTTTCTGACCCGTTGGGATATTTTTTATTTTTTTTTATTTTCTGGTCTAGAAAAGGAGCCTGATACACTGGAAGCTGCAATTTAAGCAGATCAAGGGTGTGTACACAGATCTCATTGGAATCTCCCATAGCAAAACTTAGTATGGGCCCTGCCAGTTTCCCAGCATGCGTGTGTCAAACACTTCAAAGCAAGACAGAATCCAAAGCATGACTTTCTTAATTTCTGATGAAGAAGTTTTAGATAAAAACAAATTGTCATAAAAGAAGTTACCCACTTTATACAACTTATATGTGGGGAAAAAGTGGTACGCATTCTTCATACATGGTGCTCATTCTGAATGCTATTATTTCTCTGTATTTACAGCAAACAACTGGCATAAATACACTGATAAATTTCCCTCTTCCCTAAACACAATATATTATAAAACTATCTGCTTGCAGCCACCACTAGGGGGAGCTCAGTACATAGGAATTTATACAGTTACAGTTGATTTAAAAAGCTGTAAATAAATTCTTTGCACTGAGATTCCTCTAGTGGTGCCTAATAGAATTTTCAATGAATCAGTGTCAAAAACAGGAAAAGCAGTTCAACAACTCACCCTTTGCTCCACAGCAGTCATGTGGTGCTTCTATGTTAGAAACACTACTGGTCCAACTGAATATATAACACCATGTCCCAGAATTGGCTGAAAGCTGCAAGATTGACTGCATACATTCTGGTGCCAATTGTATGTGAATGTACATTAACTGAAATTAATGTGTGATCCTATGCACCAGTCTTAAAGGGATTATCCTATGACTAATGTATAATGTATATAGTACATGACAATCACTTTCTAACAAAGCTAGAACCAGCTCTGTACCTCACATGGATCCAGAGATCTCCTCATTCTTTACTCTGCTAGATTTATATCAAGAGTATGGGAAACTAGGAAGACAGGCACTCTATATCAGGTCACCAGCAGATATCAACAAAAGACAGAGATAGTATAGCTATGTTAAAAAAAACATATATATTTATTTTAGTAGTAGTAATGATAAAAAAACATATTTCAATATAGGTCACTCCCAATGTACAGGGAAGGGGAATAGTAGTGAGAAATTGGATAAAAAGGTAAGAATTAAATGGGAATAGGGAAAAAGATAAAAAATGATGGCGTTAAAATGATATTAAAACACCCTGTATTGGGCTATATGTACAGAGGAAAAAATTTATGATAAAATATTGTAAAAGTATAGTCAATGCTCTGGGATGAGTTCAGTGGAAAAAAGTACAGCAGCAGCCTTCCAGACCCAATGTATAAGTATATGCAGCTATTTGAAAGTGATTTTCATTTATGCGAAAATATCCTTTATTTATGCGAAAGTGATTTTCATTTTTGTGAAAATAATTTTCAGCGACCAGTGCCTGGTGGACTCCCACCGAAAATTGGCTCACTGGTCGCTGTTATCTTTCCTCGAAGATCGCAGGTTCTTTTCTGCGTAGGATCCTCTGTGTGCTGTGGGTACTTGGTGCGGCTGGCAGCGCGATTGCAGGAGGATGCGATGATTGTGAGAAGCTGCTGTTTGCGGAGCGGACCGTCGATACGTATGTTGCGCTCTTTTTCCTTCAATCAGAGGACTGTTGGCTGTGTCTGGCGTTCTTGCCACGCGCGGCAATTTTTGCCCTTTTAGTTCCCGGTATCGTCGGTGGGTGGAGGCAGCCTGATGGTGCAGGGCAGTTTGGAAGCGCTTCCCAGGGCTTGAGAAACCATACGCGTTTTGAAGGATTGCAGCCTTCTTTGTCAGTGGTAGCCCGTACACTAGCCTGCCAGGGTTTAAATATCCTCATCAGGCTGCATCAGAAAACCCGGGATGGATTCAAAAAGGCGGGAAAATCTGGAAAAAAGTGGCAAGAAAAGTCTGTAATTTTGTTTCAGTGATAGCGGTGATTTGACATAATTTGTGTCGATGGATTTGACATGTGTGTAGTTAGTGGTCCTTGTGATAAGAAGGTGAGGAGTGAGATTGTCAGTGTGTGTGTGTTTTTTCCCCAGTCTGTTCCACTGTTTTTAATGGTCCTTAGTGGATCTTATTTGCTGTGTATCTATATTGTTGTTGTTTTTTCAAGTGCAGTTGGTGATTCTTGAGGTAAGAAGGTGAGGAGTAAGAGTGACAGTGTGTGTTTATTTTCCCCAGACTGTTCTACTGTTTTTAATGGTCTCTTCTACTGTGTTTAGTGGTATCTTCTACTGTTTTTACTGTTTTTAATGGTCTTTTTAGTTAGTCTTATTTGCTATATATCTATTTTCTCCAGACTGTTCCACTGTTTTTAATGGTTTCTTCTACTATGTTTAGTGGTATCTTCTACTGTTTTTACTGTTTTTAATGGTCTTTTTAGTGGGTCTTATTTGCTATATATCTATATTGTTGTTGTTTTGTTGGGGTAATGGATTGTGGGCCCTGTTGATATCATTTGCATCTCCTAAAGGGGGATTTTAAGATTGAGGGGTTGTTTATGTGGTCTCAGCGTGTGTAGTAGTTCGTTGGTTGAGGGTATGAAGGTGGGGGCCCGAGACCGAGGGGGGATAGAGGTGCTGGTAAGCAGCCGGACACTCGATCCGCCATCAGTCAAGGGCCTCCCACCTAGTGTCTACAGGAAAATGAAGCGACGCTTTTTTCCGTTTTGATTTTTTTCTGGTTTGACGTATGGGGAATATTTTTTTAATATTTTTATAGTATGGGTGTTTTTGCACATTGCGACACCCATGATGTGTATTTTTTAAATTTTTAAATTTTTTTTATTTTTATTTTAGCAAAAGAGGAGTGATTTGAACTTTTATGTTTTTTTATTATTTTTTTTCAACTTTTTTTTTTTCTTACACTTTTATATAGTTTCTATGGGGAACTATAACTTACAGTCATCTGATTACGATTATCATACATTCCAATGCAGTAGCATTGGAATGTATGAAAAAATCGCATATTTCCTATGAAGCCTATTACAGGCAAGGCTCCATAGGAAATACTACAGAGCAGCCTGGGTTTCATTCATAGTTTTTTTAGGCACAGGTTTCTCAGTGTCGATAAATGTGTTGAATTTGTTCATTTTTACAGTAGTTACAAATTTCAGGCCTTTGTTTAATAGTTTTTTTGGGGGTTCTGTTAGGGTAACTGTGCTCAGGTTGATGATTGTGTCTGATGTGTTTTCCAGGTCTATCTTCTGTTGTAGTTTCTTTGATTTCCTCTGACTTCTCCAGAGTTTGGTGTCTACTGTAAATTGTGTTGTCAGTGTTGTTTTTGTATTTCTTGTTTTTTTTTGGCTGTGATATATTTTTCTAGTTTAGCTAAGCTTTTGCATAATCTGTCCTGCCATATGTTGAATTCATCATTTTTTGGTAATTTGTCAATTATTTCTTTCATTGATTTGATTTTTTCAACTGTTTCATTAAGTATCTCAGTTCGTCTCCTGATGACCAATTGTGTCAGATGCATAGATTGTGTCCATTTTCCATACGCCTGCCTCTTCTGACTAGGGTGATTCAGGTCATACACGTGCACCTTGTGTATTGTCCATACAGGAGAGCCACCGTATTTCCTTCTAGATTTATATCAAGCTCGCAGCTCAAGGGGAGTGTCTTTTCTGCTGCAGCTTAGGTGACTTGTCTTAGCTCTCCCTATGACAGCTCAGGAGGCAGTTGAAGGATGCGGCCTTCTCACTGAGCAGGACAAAGAAATAAAAAAAAAAAAAACTGCAGGTGGTGCTGTATGGATACATTTTATTGAATAACTCCGTGGCTATGCTAAATTTTTCATTAAATGCAGTTTCAAAAGTATTCAGATCCAGATGCTGGTTTGAAAACTGTAAAATATTTTTCATGGGACAACCTCTTTAAGGAATGGTCACAGATTTCCAAAGAGCAGTTTTCACCAGGCATGGCTTTGTACACTGTAGGAGGCTGTGCAAAACTAAATGAGTATAAGGAGCAAGAACGAGGGTTCTTATGAACTCCCACATCCACTAGAATGCACAGAGGGCTCCTCAGTACAACACAGGCAATTGTTTGGTTGGTATAACCAGAGCTGTAGCTAGGCTTTCCAGCACCCGGGGCAAGGGTTCAGTATTGCGCAATCCCCTCACCGCCCTGCTGTTGCCTCAAAAATGTATGCAGGGTGGCCCACAAAAAAGTAGCACATCTCCAGCGATAGTATAACAAGATGAACAAGCAAGTGGATTTTTTTTTTATTGCCCACAAGTCACATAAGATGCCTAAAGTGGCCCCCTTGCAAGTCTAAGCATGTCAGATTATATCGGCTGATACTGCTTGCAGCTCTTCAGCAGTGACGCTGCGTATAGTGTTTGGGGTGATTTCCTTGAGTTCATCCATGGGATGTGGATTGTTAGCGCACACTTTCTGTTTTAAATTTCACCATAGATAAAAATCACATATGAACAAGTCTGGGGAACCTGGTGCCCATAAACCCTTGCTACAGTTCGCTCCTCCGTAAACAGTTCATGAATCCGTGCCAGTGAGTTCCGTGAGGTGCGGCATGTTGCCCCATCTTGTTGCAAAAAGCATCACTGCTGAAGAGCTGCAAGCAGTATCAGCCAACATAATCCGACATGCCCAAAGATGCATAGGCATGAACAGGGACCACTTTCAGCATCTTTTGTTTGTGTGTAATTAAAAATGCAGGACTTACAGTTGTGTTAAAAAAAATTATTCAACCCCCACAGAAATTGAGTGTTTTGGCCAGTTTGACATTGATTTTGATCATTTCAGTCATCTTGTTTACAATTAAATCAAAGAGGCACTTGTAAGTCAGACAAATATAACATAACATTTATAATGAAATAACCACAAATGTCTTTTCTGTGCTCACATCATTATCAGTTTTATTCAACCCCCAAGTGACATTCAATCTTAGAACTTAGTACAACGTCCTTTTTCAGTTATAACAGCTTTTAAACGTGAAGCATAGCTTGACACAAGTGTCTTGCAGCGATCTACGGGTATCTTCGCCCATTCTTCATGGGCAAAAGCCTCCAGTTCAGTCACATTCTTAGGCTTGCGCGCTGCAACTGCTTTCTTTAAGTCCCACCAGAGGTTCTCAATCGGATTTAAGTCTGGTGACTGCGATGGCCACTTCAAAATGTTCCAGCCTTTAATCTGCAACCATGCTCTAGTGGACTTGGAGGTATGCTTGGGATCATTGTCCTGTTGAAAGATCCAACGTCTCCCAAGCCTCAGGTTTGTGACGGACTGCATCACATTTTCATTCAATATCTCCTGGTACTGAAGAGAATTCATGGTACCTTGCACACGCTGAAGCTTCCCTGTACCTGTAGAAGCAAAACAGCCCCAAAGCATGATTGACCCCCCGCCATGCTTCACAGTAGGCAAGGTGTTCTTTTCTTCATAGGCCTTGTTCTTCCTCCTCCAAACATAGCATTGATCCATGGGCCCAAACAGTTCTAATTTTGTTTCATCAGTCTACAGAACACTATCCCAAAACTTTTGTGGTTTGTCCACATGACTTTTGGCATACTGCAGTCGACTCTTCTTATTCTTTGGAGACAGCAAGGGGGTGCGCCTGGGAGTTCTGGCATGGAGGCCTTCATTACGCAGTGTGCGCCTTATTGTCTGAGCTGAAACTTCAGTACCCGCATCTGACAAATCTTTTGTCAGTTCCTCAGCAGTCACACGGGGACTTTTCTCCACTTTGCGCTTCAGGTAGCGCACAGCAGTCAAAGTCAGCATCTTCTTTCTGCCACGACCAGGTAGCGTTTCAACAGTGCCCTTTGCCTTGAATTTGCGAATGATGCTTCCTATGGTGTCTCTTGGTATGTTTAACATCTTTGCAATCTTATAGCCATTGCCCTTCCTGTGAAGAGAAATCACCTCTTCTCTTGTCTTCCTGGACCATTCTCTTGACTTCACCATGTCTGTAAACACACCAGTAAATGTCTAGAAGGAGCTGAGTACCACAGTCATTTTAAATCTGCCTAATTGGTGCTTATTATGCTTGATTGCTGCTCCTTGACATCCAGAGGTGTTTTTTAATACCTGATCGAAAACACTTGAATGAACCTCTGTTCTTAAGAGTGGTCGTCTTTAAGGGGTTGAATAATTGTGTCAATGAAGAAATCACAAAAAAAAACCATTTAATACTGTATTGCAAAAACAATTGATGTTATTTTAGTTGCATTTGGTTCTTTAAAAAGTCCTTGTAAGATTTCATTCTGAACACAATTACAAATGTACACTAAATTCCCTCAAACCCTTTACAGCATTGGTGGTTGAATAATTTTGAACACAACTGTACATGCAAAACGTTTAGCTTAGCGAAGCAGGCACAGGAGCCCTCTCCGGTCAGCTAATCCTGGCATAGCACATGGTTACAGGGTATCCATGTGCTATGCCAACATTTAGCCAACCTAGAGGGGGCACAGGCAGGAGCAGCTCCTACCCATAATCTGTTCTCTGTGGCCCTATTGATACAGTGCAAAGTCAGTACACCGCTGACAAGTCAGCGATGTGTGAGAGTAGTGGAGTTAAAGCAGGCTGGAAATCAGAGCTTTAGGGGAAAATATCTTTAATAAAAAGTCAAAATCAATAAAAAAAGTATATTAGAAAAATATTTTTGGGGATATTTGGGACATTTAAAAAAAATTAAATACATATGAATAAAAGTTTTGTTACCCTTTAAGCAATAGGTCATTTTCTGATGACACATTCCCTTTAAGAGGTTAATCTAAAAACAATAATCCCCACTCTACACAAACTAATACTACGTTATAATATTATAAACATAGCTATTTTTTTTAATAGAAATGCCCACAGATGCACTTTAATAAATGTATATTAATAATAAATAATTCAGTTCAAACCTAATTAAACAATGTGGGTAGATGATAAAAAGTATTCTAATATAATTAGGTGTGTGGCTTTATTGGGAACATCACAGACAGCATTTATTTTTGTTCTGAATTATGTAATAAACTGCAGTTGTTTATTTAGCAAGAAATGTGATCTACTGTATATTTATTATAGATAGAATATACGACAAACTAACATACTATATATAGTTCTCATAAGGTATACGACACAGATAGCCGTTAATGACACATTAGAAATTAAAATTTAAATTGCCTTTAGGTCTTAGCTGATGTAAAATGCCGTTTAGAGTAACCCTCAGCCAAACTCCAGCACAGCAGTGACAGCTGTACATTTACAAAGAATAAATGAATATCTATATTCTCCCTAGAGCATTAAGCCAAGTTGGCTGTTGGCTATCTAAAAGGAGCAGATATTTTTTTTCCTCAACAAAATTAATGTCTCAGCTCAGACCTTGAATTTCCTAAAATGATTAAACTCATTATCCCCATATTTCATATATCAATCAGTTTTGTTAAGATTTATTATTGGGTCTTTCCAGTAAGTAAGAAAATTACAATTTTGTGACAATTTTCTTTCCATTTTTCAGCCAGAGTCATAAGGGATTAGGCAGAGTGTCTCTTGTCTTTCAGTCATCTAAAAATAAATATAATATTTATTGGCTTGCAGCTTTATGCAGCTATTTTTGGCTCAAATACAAATAAAAAACAATTATACACAAAATTAAACTTTTGAAAACATTGGTAGATAATCAAGAAATACTGTACTACAATCGTTAACTCTGAGCATATCATTTCGACTTGAGTGTAATTGCTTTTTGTGCCTTATGGCAAAACTGAACTTAAAGTACCAAACCTGTAGAAGCAAAACTTATTAAAAGAAATGACAATGCGATTGACAGGTATCTAAATAAATGTCCCTGAACCAGGCACGTAATGAGAATTCAACATAGTCAAACTGTCAAGAATTCACCTCAACAATCCCCCCACACCATCACTAGAGCTTACAGTAAAAAGAATTACAGTAGTACAAACAGCAACATTAAAGGGGTTGTATCATGAAGCGTGTCTATGAGCACTATTAGGGCATATGAACATCATAGAGGGGGATCAGAACTCCCCTCTTTGAGCCAGAACTTATGGCGACTGTATGAGAGCATTCCCATTTTGGAAGACTCAACCTCGAATTACATGGACAGCCATTCATCTCCTTGAATAGTAAAAATCTACTGTCACATTCTCCCCCCAAAAAGAAGTAATGTGTAGCAAGAATTGCATAGTACCATCTAACCCAGAAAAAAACTGAATGATGTAGCATACTTTTGTGTTAAGAAATGCAAAAGTATTATGGAAGTGAAGCCAATAAAGGTATCACTCCTGCAAAACTTTTGCATTTAATAACACAAAAGTATTCAACATCCCCCTAAAAAGGAAAGAATTGTTTGATCGCTTTTATAATGCTTTGAAATGCTTATACCCTGTCAGTGTTATACTGACAGGAAACCTATTAGCCCCCACCTCTGGAATGGCTGAACCCCTTAACCCACCAAGATATACATAAATGTTAATGGGAAGTATGGAGCACACCATGTATAATAGGGAGGGACCGGGACCAAAGATAACTCAGATCCAGGTAATTTAACCCTTTAGATGCCCAGTCAATAGGGACTGCAGCATCTGTGGGGTTAGAGAGAGGGCAGGAGCTCCCTCTGTCTTCTGATGGGAGCCCCCAAATTTATGAGGGTTTAATCAGATGCTTGTGAGGTCTCCTAATACTGCCATAGCGAGCTGCCTGTGAACCCAAGCCAGAGGCATGGCCTAATAGGCAAACTGTAAAAATTCCATAGACTCCAGTAGAATCCTATCGCAGTTTATGAGAAAAGCCATCAGAAGATCCCTAAGGGAACTAAAAAGTACAGTAAAAAAATAAAACTGATCAAACAATTCCTTCATTTTTAGGGGTAAACCATGGCAGTTGATTTTTACTATTTAAGGAGTACTGTGTGAATTGTTCTTCATGTCTTAATTATTACTCAAATGTAAGTATTAAATGGGCTGGTTCATCACAGACAACCTTTTTCAGAATGCAACTGTTTCATCAGTCAGCAGATCGCTGCGGGTCCTGGCCAACAACTGACATTTCTTGACATGCAGAAAGCCACAGCCAACCTGGAAATGTACAGTAATATTACATTGTGCACATGGGCTTAGCTATAGGGGGTGCAAAGGTAGCAGTTGCTACCTGGCCCAGGAACCTGAAGGGGCCCACAGACACTTGTGCCGCATAAGAAGACACACAAAGTACTGAGGGAAGGGGGGCCCAAGCTGAACTCTTGCACCAGGGCCCATGAGCCTTTAGCTACACCCCTGATTGTGACACAAGGTTGGCTTTAGTCTGGAAAAATGGAAACTTCTCTTATACAATGACGATCAGTTCTGTCTCAAAATGGGGAGTTCTGACAGGAGGACCCCCTCCATAATGTTCATATACCCTCATACTGCTCATAGACAGTTTTTTTTCTTTTTAAAAACCCTAAAAATATAAAAAATTCAAATCACCCCCTTTTCCAATTTTACAAATAAAAATAAACTATAAAAAACGAAACATAATAGGTATTGCCACATCCCAAAATGTGTAAACTATTAATGTATGACCACATTTTGGGTGGGGAGAATGCTGAAATGAAGAAAATATCGATTTGATGTTTCTTGGTCATAATTGCTATGGTTGCTATTGACTGTAGCATCAGAAGGTTTATACGGTACAGATCAGAGGTTCTTTTCATGTCTACCTTTAGAGAGAGGTTGTGGCTGTATTTTATGACACATGCACACTTGATGTCCTCATATCAATGAGAAGGCAAACTCTAAAACTTAACAAAAAGATAAAAAAGCAGATAATACAAATTAAGTTATTTCCTACAGACATCAACTAGTGTGATTGCCACTGGGCACAAAATCATGCGTACAGAACATTGACCCAACACTGTCACTCTGTGAGATAGAGATATGGTAGCACCGAGCAAAGACTCATCCTAGTAAACCACCTAATACACTCTAAATAGCAGTATGATGGGGGGGGGGGGGGGTAGGGGCTGGCATAAAGCAACTGTCCGAAGTGCACCCTAGTACTCCTTAATACTAGACTCACGTAAGAGGATCTACCCAGGGAACAAAGCTGGCCTGGGAAGCATTAATGACATCAAATCATTACTGCAGTAGAGCATTCAAATATACTGACAGGGTGATACACTATAAAAACAATCAGATTACTCCACACAGTGGTGTATCTTGGTTTTGTGCTGCCCTAGGCGAGACTAAACTCGGGCACCCCCCTAATATAAATTTGACCCACCCCTTCCTGTCAAGGCCTAACCCCTTCCTCTGTAAACCCCACCCCTCCCACTTTAGGCTCTACCCTTTCCTGTTAGAGCTTCACATCTTCCTACCTGTATGTATTGATCTAAAAGCGGGAGGAGGGGGACGGAGGGAGAGGCGGCCGCGCACCATGGATCCACGGACCTCTCCTTTGGCACCATAATTCAGTGATTGACAGGTTAATAAAACTTGTTTTTTTAGCGGAATAAAGCCACAAATACATTTTATAAGGCCACCTTATGAATCCTAATATAACCCTGCAGCATATGTTTAGCTCACAGGGGTTATATCATATTATTCAGAGACACTCCAACAAATAGAAGGAAAATGGAACAATATACCAGTGACATGCACATTGCATCTGCATGATATTAAAGGGATTCCACTCACCACATTATTATGTGGTGACAGAATCCCTTTAATATCATGCAGATGCAATGTGCATGTCACTAGTATATTGTTCCAATTTCCTACTATTTGTTGGATTGATTTGTCTATGTATAATTTATAACCCCCATCAGCAGTATATTTTGGCGGTACTCACTCACTTGACGTCAATTACCACTCCAGTTATGCCCATTCATATAAATACTATTTACATTACATCTGTAATTGAATTTGTGTCACTTGTCACTGTGGGGGCTGTAATTTTCGCGGTACTCACTTGACGTCAATCATCACTTGTGACTCACCAGTTAGTTCTGAGTCACTGCTGCAGCGCAGTGAGCGCACAGACAGTAGCTGCGTAGGCCTGCTGCCCCTCGCCCTAGCATTGTCGCCGGCGGCCGGCCTGTGACAACACCTCGGTGTGACGTCACGGCAACGCGCGGCAGCCGCATCAGGACTGAGTTGGAGGAGGAAGTAAGTGTGGTATAGTAGTCAAGTCCTTCACTATGCGGCGCCGGTGATGCTGCTTGCTAGTGGAGGAGGATTAAATCGGACCGCGGGACAAGGACAACTTGGAATAGAGGAAAAAAAAATAAAAAATAAGTCTATCACTAAGGCAAACAAGACATTTTGCCGCCCCATCAGCAAGTGCCGCCCTAGGCAAATGCCTTGTTTGCCTTGTGATAGATACGCCACTGACGCCACAGTCCAAGTTCCTCCTTTAAAGGTAATAGAAACATGCCAAAAAGGGCAGAAACAAAATTAGGATACCAATAATTTGTGGTGAGTTCAAACCCATGGTTCCCCACAATCCACGGTGGAGCATCACCAATAGCTGCACTTATTTGGAATTGGCATTTCACATGCTTTGGCAGTGCTCGGTATACTGGCACCCTAAACCAGAAATTACACTTGTCAGATGAAGGGGACGATCCATAAGAGATGTCAAGACCATGAGTGGTAGGCACAATCACAAAGAGGGAGTGTACGTAAGCATATACAAAAAAGATAGACATGAATGAAAGAGGCACGGTCTACCTAGAAATGGGAGTGTCCATCAGTAGGTGGAATTCATATGTCGCAGCATAGTCTGCCTATGAAGTGTCCATCAAGATGTGGAGAGCCTGTGTGTTAGGTAAAGACCAAAAGGAAAAGGCTAGCGCAACATGGTATTAGTTCTTTATGCAAATTAGGCATTTAGGGCAACAAGATCATTGCCGTTGCTTTTGTTGCACCAAGTCCCAAGCCAGGCAGAAGGTACAAAATCTCACTTTGTTCTGTATTCTCACACATGCGCTGTTCATTCGCATATTTACTCGTGCAGTACAGTGTCGCCTATGGGACTCAAACAAGGGTACTTACCATGCTTTATTCAGTCTCATTTCCTTGCATGTGTGATATTCTTATTTGAGAATACAGAGCGAGGCAAGAGGACATAGCTACTGCCTGAGTCTGTCAATCGATGGTCTGAGGAAAGGGCTGGTCAGAGAAAAGAGCGGTACTTGGGTGCAAAGAGAGAACAGCGACACTCTTTTTGCACTAAAGGTCATTTGCATATTGATAGAAAGTGGAATTTCTCTGCAGGGGAGCCTACTACAAAATAAAGGCACTATTGTAATCAGTTGAGAAACACCTGGCTGGCACAGATTACATAGGGATGTCACCGGTGACAGACTCCTTTAATGAAGATTTTTCAACTGTCTATAAGAAGTATACAAGCCATCATATTCAACCTAAATGCAACTCATTGAGGGTCTTTGCGCTGCCGGAGGATGCTCAAAATTTATAAGGCATCAGTCCGTGCACCTTGATGGAAATCTACTCCAACTCCAGAGTACATTCCAGTTGTCAATAAGTCACATAGGCATCTAAAAAGTCACAGAACGATGCCTGTGACTTTTTTACACCAAAAACTGGAGTAGGGAGTCATAATCCCTTTGGAAAACATCATAGTAAACTATAGAATAGAATTATAGTGGGGGAGTATTTATGTGTATTTGAAGTTAGCTTTTAGGCTGGAGTTGCTTTGTGCAACTGAGCCAAATTTATGAAAATGGCACATGGTAATACATTTGGCACAAGTGCCATGCAGATGCATCTATTTCAGTGAATGTATTTTATGAATTTGTGACTTTTTGGAGCCTTTTTAAATAGTTGCACTTCATAAAAGTGACATAAAAATGATGGTGTTTGAAATACCAATCAACTTTTTACTCCACTTCTGAAAGTAGCAGGGGAAGGCGCAGTGCTCAAAATGTCTCAAAATGTTAACTCAAATCCCCGCATGCGACATTTCCACGCCAAAAATCTGATGTACCAGATTCGATAAATATCCCCCCTAGTGTATATTTTTTAAATAGTAGACAATGATACAAAATAATTTTATTTATTTATTTTTTATAATAATAATAATACATTTTTCAAGAAAACTGAATAAGGCACACTTACAAGAAAATCTGCATAGGTAAACTATGTATCTGCCGATAATACAGGTATAAATAATTTACCGCAAAGATCCAGCCCCTCAATAGTTCGCTTTTCTTATCATTACATCTGTTGAAACCCTAGAGGGAGTTTTAGGAAAAACAACTAATTGGATGAACTAATAGGCGCTACATTTGGGTCCCGGCACATCACCCTGTTGGCTTGTTAGGGTGACAGTGATGCGGTGCATACAAGATTTTAGATATGTGTATTTTTCACAGTAGGATATAATTTACTGTTCAGTATGTTGTTCCCAAACCTACATCTATTATTAGCCTCCGTTACTGTCAGGATAGGGGAATGATTTGCAATTATTTTTTTTCAACTCATCAGTTGTAAGAAACAAACTTTAAGTTGTGGCATTTGAACAATGAATATGCCTGTCATTGACTTGAGACATAAATCTTCAAACAGGATGAAATATTGGCCTTGTCAGGCAAAGGCATTATATAATCTAAAAGATTGAGCTCTACCTTTCCATTAATGGACTGATCTTACTGCTCGATGCACGAGTCACGTCCCATGTTCAGCTGCTGGTGCACTGAGAAGAAGAGCATTTCACAGATCAAGAACCCTAGTTATACTCAGGATGTATGGAATGACGGGTGTGAAGTATCAAATTCTGTACATCTTATGTGTCTTTTGTCTTCAGGGCTTAGTTTTATGATATCATAATCTATGAGATAAGACTAACAAATTCTGTTATAGTCATGTACCTGACTGATCTATCATATCACATTCCTGCTGGCTTATAACAATATATCATGTAAAGAAGACCAAATTGTTCCTGCAATAATTGGATTTGTTATGAATTTCCCAAAAGTTTCAGATTTCAGCAAATCCCAAACTTGTGATTCGTCTCATAGGATTTGCTCCAAATTGCGATTACCATTTTACAGATCAGAAGACAAAAAAGAAGGATCCTTGATGGCGGTCCAGCGGGCTTCCCTATAATACCTGGCAGGCAGCCCTCACTTTATAACAGCCAATCATGAGGGACTATGAGGTCTTAAAGGGGGGAGTCACCGATGAGTCATAGTCACTATAAACAGCCAAACCAGGAAATGCTGGTGCTTTGTGGAGATATATCTACTAACGATTAGTGATGAGCGGCAATATTCGAATTCGCAATATTTTGTGAATTTTTGGCCGAATATTCGCCAAGAATAATCACGCTCAACACTACTAGTGATGTCATCGTGTCATGATGTAGGTGGCTCAATGTCTTTAAAGCTGCAGGGTAGTTGGAACTCAGGCAGCAGGCTGGAAGAAGCTTGTAGCCTGCTTCGCTGATTGGAATAAGAAGCAGAGGTCAGGTGAGTATTAACTAGTGTGAGCACTATAGACAAGCCTATAATATCTAATGGAGGCACTATAAATGGGGTCTTTATTAACTATTGGGGCACTATAAAGGGGCTTATAATAACTACTGGGGCACTATAGAGGGGCCTATATTAAACACTGGGGCACTGCAGAGGGCCCAATGTTAACTACTGGTAGCATTATATAGGGGCCTATGATAACTACTGGAGGCACTATAGAGAGGTCTGTGATAACTACTGGGTGCACTATAAATCAAGCTTTTCTCATCATCCTGCACTCAATATCTCCTACTGAGAAAGTGAAAACTGAAATTTAGAAATGTTTGCAAATTTATTAAAAAGGAAAAACGAAAATTTCACATGTACATAAATATCCAAAACCCTTGGCTATGACACTTGAAATATAGCTCTGGGGGTCTCCCATTTCTCTTGATCATCTTTGAGATGTTTTATACCTTGATTTGAGTCCACCTGTGATAAATTCTGTGGATTTGACATGATTTGGAAATATACACCTCTGTCTATATAAGGCCGACAATGCTGGCAATGCATATTGGAGCAAAAACTAAGCAATGAGGAGAGAAGAACTGCCTGTACAACCTAGAGGCGTGATCTTGTGGAGCCACAGATCTGGAGGAGATAACAAAAAATGTATGCTGCCCTGAAAGTTCCCAAGAGCACAGTGCCCTCCATAAATCTTAAAAGGAACCTGTCACTTGCAAAAGACAAATTTTACTAATCACAGTACCTTATAGTTTCTTGCAATGTGGGCCCAAAGATATTTCCATACCGTCTGTCAGGGTTGTGATCTTTAATAAAATCCACTTATAGAAGTTTGTTTGGCGCCTTGTTCAAGTCCTGACTCAACCGTCGGCAAAGACCCGCCCCTATGCCGCTCCTCCTCACATTGATGGACATTTCTCCTTGTAGCTGGGACCGCGCTCTTCTCGCGCATGCTCCGTGTGCGTCCTACCACAGCGCGATCCAGGCTACGGCTCCCTTCCTCCCTGGCCTTTTTCTGTTTATTGCGCCTGTGCCGTTTCCATACAGCGCGCTGGCGCCCGTCCATTGCTTCTCCCCTGCAGCGTGAGTGCACTTTATGGGAACGGCGCAGGCGCAGGGAACATGAAGATGCCAGGGAGGGAGTGAGCCGTAGCTGGGATCGCGCTGTGGCAGAACGCGTCCATCAATATGCGGAGGAGCGGCATAGGGGCGGGCTTATCGGACGGTTGCGTCAAGGAGGCCACTGCCCCATTGACTTCAGCAGGACTTCAAAAAGGCACCAAACAAAGTTTTATAACTCGTTTTAGGAGAGAGCAAAATGCAGAAACAAGATCTTTATTGGGTACATCTTTGGGCACACTATGAGAGATACTTTAAGGTACTGTGATTAGTGTAAATTGTCTTTTCCAGGTGACAGGTTCCCTTTAAATGAAAGAAGTTTGGAACAACCAGGACTGTTCCTAGAGCTGGCCACACCAAACTAAGTAATTGGGGAGAAAGTCCTTGATAAGAGAAGTGACCAAGACTTCAATGGTCACTCCGGCTGAGCTTGAATGATCCTGTGTGCAGATTTGAGAAACTTCCAGAATGTCAACTCACTGCAGCATACAATCTAGGCTTTATGGCAGTGGCCAGCAATAAGCCTTTCCTAGGTAAAATACACATGAAAGTTTACAAAAAAGCACTTAAAGGACTTTGAGACAATGAGAAACAAGATTCTCTAATTTGATGAAACCAAGATTCAAGTTTTTTTACCTCAATTCTAAGCCTTATGTTTGGAGAAAACCAGACACCGCCTAATACCATCCCTACGGAAGCATAGTTTTGGCAGCATCATGCTGTGGGGGTGTTTTACAGCATAAAGTACAGAAATGTTCCTAATAGAACCCCGATTCAGAATTCTTTGGACCTCAGACAGGTTAACTTTCTAAGACAGAGGGTCAACTCTTCAAATGCCCTTAAGTGGCCCAGCCAGAGCCCTGAATTGAACTTAATTGAACATCTCTGGAGACATCTGAACATAAATATCCGCCAATGGCCCCATCCATCCGACTTTGCTTGAGAGGATCCACAGAGAAGAATGGCAGATAATCCCCAATTCCAGACTGGGGTCTGTAACCACTGGCAAAGGTGCTTCAACTAAGTACTGAGTAAAGGGTCTGAATACCTATGTCAATGCAAGATTTTTCCTTTTCAATAAAGTTGCAAAGATTTAGAATATTCTTCATGTTCTCATTATTGGGTATTGAGTGCAGTCTGATCAGAGAAAATGTGAACATATTTTTTTTTTTAGTACAAGGCCCCAACTTAAACTGTGAAAAAGTGAACTGTCTGAAGAATGCAGTGTAGTGTGAGATCTGTATTAGATGGCATTGAACATGATGTCTGATCTGCAGGCCGCATGCCATAGAGGAGGAGAAGCAAAGAAGGTTGATATATAATTTTGCGGGAAAAGATTCAGATGCCTTGTATTTTTTTCATTGAAATCTGCTCTTTCTATGCTTAGGAGTCCAGTGGGTGGTGTCTTTTAATGACTGGAAGAGTTTCCTGCATGGCTGTGCATAGAGATAGCTGTCAACCACTACCCAATGGACTCCTAAACAAGTCTTTCAATGAATAAATACAACACATACTGATTATTTTCCATCAAAACTATGTATCAGTGGTCAGCAACCTCTGGCATTCCAGTTGTTGTGAAACCACAACTCCCAGCATTCTGGCAGTTTGTAGTTTTGCAAATAGTGGCATGAAAAGGGGTTTCTGACCCCTTAGTTCTACATAATTTCACAAATATATTGCCATTTTATATTACTAGCATTCATTGTGAGCATAATATTTGTATTAGAAATACTATAATAATAGTCCAAATACCAGTCACCAGTTTGCTCTTAGTAATAATGTTATTCTGCTTTTATCAACTCAGGCAGACTTCTTTTGGTTTTTGTAAACGCTCAGTAATTATTGGAAAACATAACTTAAAAATAAAAATACAAATATGTCATATTTAGAGATGAGCGAATTTCAGGTTACAGCCCATAGACTTCTACCTCTAAAGGCATTCAGTTATGCATTCCGTCATAGAATTGCCTTATGGTCCGTGGTAACGGAATCCATAACGCAATTCACCTTTTACCAGTAAACGAAGCGTGAACGAATTTCGAAATATGAAATTCGCTCATCTCTAGTCATATTAGTCACAGACAGTCACAATATATTAGTAAAAGGTAAAATGTCAAAATTAATTTATTGCACAGATTATAAAAATACTTTGGCATGGATCTCATACACAGTAAAGTGCAAAATGTTTGATGAGTGAATATTCATTCGTGAACATCAATGGATTATTCATCCAGTAAACTGTATCACATTATAACTAATAAAAATGAAATATAAATTTTAATTTGTCATGGCATATTAAGTAGCGATGATCATGTTAAATCAGAAATATTATTATATAGATGAATGTTTATGTACGTAAAATATAAATTAACTGCTGCAGAATTTTTTAATTAAAATATTAAAATATTCTATCATTGACAGATACAGTACCAATTAAACTAATGTGGGAGGACTAAGGGTTTATATAATTAGAATGGAATAATACTGTATAAACATACAATATAGCGTTCTTTTGCAGACATATGTTCTTTGTCTGTGTCTAGTATTACTGCTCATCCAATTTCCAGTAAATGCTGCCCATGGACAAAGACGTGGTACTGCTCCTGGAAAAAAAAAGCAAATCCTTTTCTTCCAGTCCTTCTTCCAGTCTTGCCAGACATTTATGGCAAAGTGTCATGCATAGAGGCATTCCATATTACCTTCCTTCATAATATAAGTCTATGGCCAGCATATACTTCTATTATGACGGAATGCAATACGGAATGCCTCTTATAGGCTTCTGTGGTGCATCCTGCCATAGAATTCCGTTATGGTCCGTGGTAACTGAATTCATTACGGAATTCTTAGATAACCCTAATGCCAAACTTGCAAATTACAAGTTCACTCAACACTAGTAGCGACCTAAAGCTATTTTTTTTTTAAGTTTTCTCATTGTGCAAAAGCAGTACAACATAAAAACTTTATATAGTATTGTCATAATCAGAATGTCCCGAACAATAAAGTTACTCTCATTTATCCCTCACAGGGAACATTGTAAAACCTAAACCCAAAAAGCAACCCCCAGCAAAATTAATAACAAAAATAAAATTATATAAATTTCTGTCTGTCTGTTCTTTATACACGACCAAACCACTGCACCACATTTGGCATATAGGTATATCAAGTGTCCGGGAAGGTTTTAGACCAGGTCTTAGCTCTCTAGGACGTACAGTTCTTGAGATGTTCCCAAAAAATGCAAATATAGCAACATCACATGATCCCTATTTGCCAATAGAAGCTCTCCGATCTTTCACTCTTATCTTAACTGCCATACACACAGTCACATGACCCTTATTAGGTCAGACTACACACAGTTTTACACCAGGTTTCCAGGGGATGGGTTAAGGGGATGGGTGCTGTGGAGGTCATTGTTAAGGAGGCAGGGTGCTGTAGAGGTCAAAGTAAAG
Source organism: Bufotes viridis (assembly GCA_033119425.1). NCBI lineage: Eukaryota > Metazoa > Chordata > Amphibia > Anura > Bufonidae > Bufotes > Bufotes viridis. The sequence continues at coordinate 293,504,067 of CM065593.1, read as the reverse complement.
GGGGCAGACCCTGTAGAGGTCAATGTTAAGGGGGAAGGTGCTGTGGAGGTCACTGTTAAATGGGTGGGGTGCTGTAGAGATCACAGTTAAGGGGGTGAGCTGCTGTGGAAGTCACTGCTAAGGGGGCAGGCCATTGTGGAGGTCAATATTAAGGGGTGGGGTGCTGTGGAGGTCACCATTATGGGGCCAGGTGCTGTGGAGGTCACTGTTAGGGGGGCTGGCCACTGTGAATGTCATTGTTAAGAGGCAGACCCCTGTGGAGATCACTGTTAAGGGGTGGGGCTCTGTGGAGGTCAATATTAATGGGCGTGGTGCTGTAGAGATCACTGTTAAGGTGGCAGGTGCTGTGGACGTCTATAATATAGGGTCGGAGTGTTCTGGAGGTCACTGTTAAGGGGTGGTGTGCTGTGAAGGTCACATTTAAGGGGTGGGTCACTGTGGAGTTAGCAGTTAAGAGGTTGGCGCTGTTGGCAGTCAATGTTATAGCGACAGGCCGCAGTGGAGGTCACTGTTAAAGGTGGCAGAGTACTGTGGAGGTCACATCTTAAGAGTGAAGGGCACTGTGCAGGTTACTGTTAAGAGGGAAGACAACTGTGGAGGTGAATTTTAAGATGGTGGTGAGATGTGGAGGTCACAGTTAAGGAGGTGGGGTGCTGTGAAGGTCATTGTTAAGGGAGCGAGGTGCTGTAAGGGGGGCACTGTTAAGGGGGTGACCCACTGTGGAGGTCACTGTTAAGGGGGTGGTGCACTCTGGAGGTCACTGTTATAGGGGATACTGTTGATATCTTTTAACCACAAACACTAAATTAAATAGTACATTATATAAATCCCAAAATGGTACTATCAAACTAATGCAACTCACAAAAACAGAATTCCTAATGAGGCTACAAAAATTGAAAAATAAAAAGCTTTGGCTCTCAAAACACAGTTGTGAGTGAAACTATATATATATATATATATATATATATATATAAAGAAGAAAAAACCAGGCAGCACCAAACACAGGCAATGTGACGGGTGCAAGGTCCAAGGGTGTGAGCAACCCACAGTAATAGCGTAGAAAACGGACAGCACTCCAGTAGAAATCCAAGGTACTTTTATTCACCCAAGTGGGCAGGCAACGTTTCGGCTTAACAATAAAGCCTTTCTCAAGCGATATATATATATATCTATATCCAAAAAAAAGGGACGGCAGCACTCCTTTCAAAAAACCGTGTAGAGTTTATTAACCCAGTGACAGCAACGTTAACCTTATAAATGAATATGAATTTTGTAAAGCACATGCACTTTATTGTATTAATCATGAATTTTAATTGCACCACTAATTGTTTATGTATCACTGCCTTTATAAACTGCACTGAATGCATTGCACAGTATGGCTTGACAAAGACCGCATTGTGCGGTTGAAACATTGCTGTCACTGGGTTAATAAACTCTACACGGTTTTTTGAAAGGAGTGCTGACGTCCCTTTTTTTTGGATTTATCAAGTACAGGACTTTGTGGGTCGTGGACTGGATTTGCACCCGTATTACATTGTGCTGTTCCTCATTTTTTCTATTTATATATATATATATATATATATATATATATAAATCCTGTATCCTGAAAGGCTATGGACACCTTTGGGACAATTTGTTATTGCATTTTATCCATTATGGGTTAAAAATCATTTTTTTCATTTGGTGTTTATTAAAAATGTTCAGCTTTTCCTGAGATACAAGGGTTAAAAATCAGTCTGTTTGCAAGGTTTCACAGTCTGTTTTCTTTGAATCCCATCAGCTGATGGCTTATGCGTAGTTCTTACCTCCGATCTCATAATCACTCATTATAGCTTAATTATTATCGAACTGATATAAATATGGCTTAATTAAGTCTTTATGAGGTCAGGAGATTAGATTAAAATGACAGCTTGCAAACAGACGTATTCTTAACCCTTGTATCACAGGAATGGCTAAAACAAGAAAACATTGAAAAAATTATTTTTTGCGCAAAATGAGTAAAATGCAATCATAAAAATACGCCCATAGGTGTACGTAGCATTTAAAGCCCAAATAAGCTGTGTTCTTACGGGGTTAAAGCTCATGGTCCCCTTACCAACCACTATATCCATAATGCGCTTCAGTTAAATAACTGCATTTCATGAGCATTTATGATTTTAATTGCTGTCCTTACACTTCAAGGAGTGCTGCAAATTGAAAAGCATTGCTCTATTCTCAGATAACTGTCAGCCTTTGCTATCATTTACTTTAGTCCAAATTTTCTGGGTCGGATGATAGTCATCAATTCTCTTTGGTTGTACATTTAGACTTTGATATTTAGGTAAGTACTCTACAAGTATTAGTGTAATCAGATACTAAACAGAATATTTCTAGTTTTTTTTTATGTTTTGATGATTATTTTCATTTACATGCAAATTATTTCCAGAGAATATATTTGAACATTTAGACATCCCGCAATTTTTCAAAGAAGGATTCTTACCTTGTCACCTGTAATCTAACAGATTGTAAAGATCAAGGCCTAGATTTTGCTTTCACAGTTGGTTCCGAATTTAATTCTATATCAAACTTATTGCGATTTGAAGGTCATCCAAACTACACCAGTCCCAAAAAAGAGAAAAATTCACTTTTTTCATTAATGATGTGAATCGCCATCTGTGCAGGACTTTTATCATGCTGTTTCGTTTCATATTTATCTATGACTGACAATTTATTCTCAGCTGATGTCAGTTGGCTCTTAGGTATACGGTGCGTTGGCATACAGATACTTACCCGGCTAAGTAGTAAACACGTTATTGTCTTCATTTATCAAACTTGTGGTCAATTAATTATACAGGGATTTGAAGAGAACAGCTGGTATTTTACATTGATAAGATCAATGGTACCTAAGGGCCCACCACAATTTGTCTCCTGCTACAATTCAACATTGTTAGACTTGAAATATAATTTGAATTATGAAATGACTTTTATGGTAACGGGGAAGATATTCATATTTTGAATTTTTATTTTATTTAAAGAGAACCTGTCATTATGAAATAGTGATTACGAAGCAAACATCAGTGTGATACCCTAATAAACTTGTAATAAACTCAATTTCACCAACAAAACAGTCCCCCGAAGAGACAAATGGGGCTGAAAAGAATGCACTCTCTGGTCCTGTGATGTCACATGGTGCTTCATATGATTTTTCTTAAGCTTCTTTAAATCAGCGTTTTCCTTTCCAGTATTGAGATCCATCTTAGGATCTCAAAACCGGAGAAAAACGCTTCAGTTTTGCTTCCATTCATTGTCATTGGGGACAAAACTGAACTGAACGGAACTGAGTGCAAAAGAATGCATTCCACTTTGTTTGGTTGCGTTCTCATGCCGGACAGAAAACCACTGCAAGCAATGGGTTACTGTTCAAGATAGATCCGACATAAAAACACAATGTACATCAACGGTGCCAGATTCGTTTTCTTGGACACAAAATAAAACAGATCAGGCGCGCATTGACTTACAATGGTTTTACTGGATCCATTCAGAACAGACGCAGATGGTTGTATTATCATAACGGAAGCGTTTTTGCTGATCCTTGACGGATCCAGCAAAAGCGCTTATATGAAAGTAGCCTTAGCCAATTAGTTGTTCTGAAACAGATAATATGATACAGTCACATTTACTCAGCTTCTGAATGGCTAAGAGGGATCATGGGATTTACCATGTGATGCCACAGGATCAGGAACTGCTTTTTTTCTTCCCGACTCCCAATTGACCCTTTGGGGGGCTGTTTGGAGGATGCAGTTACAGTCACTAATGTAAGTGAATATTTATTACATGGAACTGAAACTTTGGGGCATATTTATCAAAACTGGTGTAGAGGAAAACTGGCTTGCCCATGGCCAACAATCAGATTTGACATGTCTTTTTTCAAAGCAGCTCTAAAAAATTGAATCTGATTGGTTGCTATGGGCAGTTAAGCCTGTTTTCCATCGCAGCAGTTTTGATAAATCTGCCCTTTTGTCTGCAGTTTAGTATTCAGTGAACCACATAGGAAAGAGGGGCCATATATCTAAAATAACAGGGTAGTGGTTTATGCTACTATAAGCCCTACTACTCTATTCCTCGTGGAAAGAAAAAGCCTTGTGTTTGGTCCCTTTCCTATTAAAGCATCATGGCCCTCCTCTACAATATGTATGTCCTTGCAGGAGGCCTATATCATATGACCACCAGACTTCTTCGGTCTACATTATTTTACTACCGGGTAACTGGGGTAAATTAGTTTATGTGCTTTCACCAAAAAAGATTCCACACACTTGCTAAAATATTTTGGGAAATTTGACAAACAATGGGCAAACACGTTCCATATCCATAAAGATTTGGTGGCATGGGTATCAAATAACTGAAGGAATCAGAGGTGCAAAGCTTATTGGCTACAATCAGATCAGAAATTTATTGCAAGTTGAATTTTTGTATTCATCCCATTTTAACAAGAACACCAAGTTTCAAGGCATGACTATGGCAAACTATGGATTAAGGGGGCGTCTTTATTCATCTTGATTTTAGATTCAATACACCATACACCCAAAAATGTCAGATAATTTCTGCAACAGATTTAACTTAAATCCATAGCAAAATCCATGTGCTGCATCCAAATTTTGTCATAAATTTTGCTGTGGATTTCACCCCATGTAGTAAAAAGGATAACGTCAACTGTGATCTCAAATTTCGGTGAGGATGGAGTTTTACAAATGGTTGTAACAAAAATCATTGAAACATTTGCCTTCTGCAGCCTGTGTATATTCACATACAGTGCAGACTGCTCAGTCCCATTAAGTGTGAAATCTATCAGGCAAGATACCGGATGGCTCAGTCTGTAACCCTAATTTTTGGTCTTCTGAATAATCTTCTCAACCAAGTAAAATAAACTTGTTTATTTTCAGGGGGTCCTGCTGCCAAAACGACCCAAGTAGCCAGACCTGCGAGGGAAACATACTTACCTACTCCCTGCCAGTGGGTTCTAGCTTCTTAGTGTCCCGCTGCCTCGCTCAGATCCCTGCTTGTGAACATTCTGTTTGATGGCTGCAGCAGTGACATGTCCCTCATGTTTCTCGTCACTGAGTCAAGTGACACATGAGAAACATGTAACCACTGCAGCCAGTTATTGACTGCAGGGGCCAGGTTACCCACATCAAACAAGATCAGCTGGGACCAGAGCAAGGCAGCGCTGGCGGGGGACCAAAGTAGCTGGAACCCAGCAGCGGGGAGCAGGTAATTATGCTTCCCTCCACAGGTCCAGCAACATCAGGGGAGGTCTGGCAGAAAGGCCCTCCAAAGGTGAACAAATTTGAAGAGTTTTATCATGTTTTGTAACAGCTCCGTTTTAGTAACTAATTGCACTCCCCATGCAATAACAATTCTGGAGCATCTATAACTCTGCTCTGTTCCGCTGCTCAGTTATTGCTACTGGAAGTTTATCAATGACTCTGCAATGCAGTGTTACCAGTTGGGTGGTGGTGGTGGTGGTGGGGTGGGTCCCTGCACAGACTATAATGACAATACTGACCAGTCACAAATTCATTAGTAAACTTCTAGTAGAAATTCCTGAAGAACGTAACTAATAAAAGTTATATAAAAAGATACTCCATAGTTGTTATTACATGGGGAGCACAATTATTTAGTCAAGCAGTCAATGTCAGGAGACGTGGTAGGACTTCTTTAACTAAAAAGATGCCAGTTTAAAAGCTCATTCAGGACAGAAAAGATAATAACAAAGATGCAACTCAATTAATAAAATTGATGCAAAGGTATCCATAGCAAAAATAGGGTAGTCTTTAAGGGAGGCTACTTTCACACTTTACTTGAATCCTGCAGAGGATCTAAATACTGGAAAAAAAACGTTTCAGTTTAGTCCTCATGCATTTTGAATGGAAAGAGATCCGTTCAGGATGCAGCAGGATGTCTTTAGTTTCGGCAGCATTCTGTTTTGTGACCGGACACAAAACTGCTGAAAGATCCTTTTTTTTAATGGAGGCTAAAAAAAACGGATGGTTATCCGTTGACTTTCAATGTATTTAGTGATGGATACATTTTTTTTTTTTCATTTTGGTTTCTCACAACTGCATCATAACGGAACAAATGAATCCTGATGTGCAAAATCAGAAAAGATCTGTTTTATTCCGGTATTGACATCCTCTGCAAGTGTGAAAGTAGCCTAAGGTTGTAGTACAATTAAATACTTAGTGGACATGGACATGAGTCTTGTGTTCTATCAAGAGCTTGGCACATTATATTCTTTATATATTTGGTTATTATGTTACATATATGTATTGTTCCCATATACAGCAGTTATAGATTTATTAGCTAGTAACTAAAATAATTCCTTACTTCATAATCTCATTGATCCCTCTCCCCATCTGTGCCTGCTGTCTCAAGCTGTCCTACCATTCTATTTCAATGGTTTCTGTTCTCATAATTCATTTGAGACATGACAAAGTACTGCATTTGTCAGTGTCTGTTTAGAGCCTCATTTGCATGGAAGTTTTTCTTTTTCTCTGAAACTCCATTTCTAGAGATGAGCGAATCGAAGCTGATGAAGTGGAATTCGATCCGAATTTCAGGAATTTTTCAATTCGCACCGAATCCGAATTACCTCATTCTTCGTGGTAACAAATCGTATTTTCTCCTAAAATGGCTGCTGCACGTATTTTTTCCTAAAATGGCTGCTGCACATGTGAGGACATGGAGCAAGGAACTCTGGGAAGGTGGGATCACCCATAATGCCATGCATGCAGCCAATCAGCAGCCAGCCCTGTGATGTCACAGCCCTATAAATACCCTCAGCCATCTTGCATTATGCCATTTACCAGTGTACTTTGTTAGTGCAGGGAGAGATGTCAGCAGGCGCTAGGGACAGTGCTAGAAAAAACTTTATTGTGCTAAAAAAACTATTTACAAGTGCAGGGAAAGATTACGAGATTACATCAAGGTGTAGGGAAAGGATGGGAAGGAATCATCCTGGATATTTATTTTGAATAGGGTTCAGTAGGGGAGGTTACAGCCTGGGTAATAGGAGCAATCCCATTACACCTTGCTGCATTGACTGGGCACCCAAATTGCCATTATACAGCTCTGTAATTCCAGCAAACCGTTTTTGTTCTTGGGGTGCAAGTGCTGTTTGATACAGCCATTAATAGGGTTTATTACAAGGAAATATTTCTATGTTTTATTTGCCCTTGTGTGGTGCAGTTATATGTTCTAAAGCATTTTTAGCTTGTATTAGTGGGAAAAAAGAGCTTATTAGCCGTTGTGTGGTGAAGTGCTAAAATGACAGCCCTTTTTGTTGTGTATTAATGGCAAAAGAAATATATATTTGCCGTTCAGCAGTGCAGTTATATGTTGTAAAGCCCTTTTTGTCGTGTATAAGTGGCAAAGGTAAAATATATTTGCCGTTCAGCGGTGCAGTTATATGTTCTAAAGCCTTTTGTAGCATGTATTAGTGACAAAAGAAAAAATATAGTTGCCGTTCTGTGGTGCAGTTTTATGTTGTAAAGCCCTTTTGTGGCGTGTATTAGTGGCAAAAGTAAAATATATTTGCCGTTCAGCGTTGCAGTTATATGTATAAAGCCATTTGTGGCGTATAAAAGTGGAAAAAGATAAATATATTTGCAGTTCAGTGGTACAGTTATATGTTCTAAAGCCTTTTGTGGCATGTATTAGTGGCAAAAAAAATAAATAAAATATACTGTATATATATATATATATATATATATATATATATATCTCTATACACGTCACCTTGCCACTCTGTGGTCTTCTGAATCTTATGCCAACTCCACACTTTGCCACCTTGCCACTCCATGGCCTACTGATGCTGCCGCCACCTCCACACTGTCATTGCGCCACTCTTTGGCCTCCTCCTGATGCTGCTGCCACCTCCAGACTCTGTCACTGGGCCACTCTGTGGTCTCCTCATGCTGCTTCCACCTCACAACTATGTCATAGGGCCACTCTGTGGACTTCTCATGCTGTTCCCATCCTCCCCACTTTATGACTGGGCCACTATTTTGCATTTCGACCTGGCTGACATCATTTATTTGACCCTTCTTCTAATCTGTCAGAAGGATGGAAAAATGAGTGGAGTGGGTACAAAACACAGAAGACATGCAAATATTCCATTCACATGAGTTCATACTTAACTTATTTGGTCAATTTTGGCCCCGTGACTGCCCAAATAAGTGAAGTGTGCAGTGATTCTAAGAGCTACGCATGTCATCTGGATGTCATACAGACTCACAGTATTAGTTCACTACCACAGCAGACTCCATAATCATGTTACTGCAAGGCACACTGTTCTACACCACTATAAAGGCTCTCTGCAGCCAGGAAATAGCTGTTTTTTAACATGATTCGCCACAAAGAAATTCGTATCGACCGATTCTAATTTTTAAAAAATTCGCTCAACTCTATCCATTTCTGTTGCAGTATTTTTATACTTGGGATTCCCTTTTCTGTGACATAAGTATGAATGTTAAGGTATTTGTGTACGCCATAGTGGATACTACAGCAGTTATATATTGCCCATAACATATAGTTTATGTTTTGATAATTCAAATACATAGGTGTGGTGAGCTAACCCAAATCCCTGGAGGCACAGGACCACGCCGAGGAACCACAGGAGCCAGAAATCCACAAAGTAAAGAAAAGAAGGTCCAGCTTCCGTAGCAAACGTGAAGAGCTTTATTCACATGGTGCGGTACAGGTTAAAAAACAAGGAGGTACTTGTCTATGCATTTCGGATCCACATATCTTGATCCTGTCATCTTGCGCTGCCTTGCTCTGGTCATGAGTAAGGATCAAGATATGTGGATCCGAAACGCGTAGACAAGTACCTCCTTGTTTTTTAACCTGTACCGCACCGTGTGAATAAAGCTCTTCACGTTTGCTACGGAAGCTGGACCTTCTTTTCTTTACTTTATGTTTTGATAATTAATCTGACCCTTTATTTTTATCTCCTTTTCATTAATTGTATATTAGCAACCTTTCATGTAAGCAACAGTCTTTGTTTTAGGCTGACCGTATTTTCGTTCCGCATCTGAACCGCATTTTTGGCTGATCAAATGCGGACCCCTTCATTTCAATGGGGCCACAAAAAATGTGGACAGCACACCAATGTGATTCATGTGCTGTCATATCCATATGGCCGTGCCGCAAATGATAGAACATATCCTATTCTTGTCCATTTTGCAGACAAGAATAGTCATCTCTACATTGGAGCCCGCTAAAAATGGAGCATGCACATGAACTACATCAGTATTTTGCACATCTGTGATTTACAGACTGCAAAATGGATACAGGAGGCCTTATACTGTGTACTGCAGAATTACTGACACTTCGATTTTTCCATTTTACTTAACCCCTTATGGGCTCATGCACACGGCCATATGTATTATGCATTCCGCAAAACACAGATTAGCAAAAAAAAAAAAATGTATGACATCCGTGTGACATCAGTATTGTATCCATTTTTCTTGCAGATCCATTGTAACAATGCCTATCCTGGTCCGTAAAATGGGCAAGAAAGGCACATATTCTATCGGCCATGTGGACATATGGAGACGGAATGCACACGGAGTCATTTCCATTTTTTTGCAGACCCATAGAAGTAAATGGTTCCGCATAAGGGTCGCAGAACAAGTTGTATTTTTAAATGGCACCAAATCATGTGTTTAAAAATATTTGTCATTCATCCATGTTTTTGTTTTTAAAGTGTTCACTGTGTGCTAACAATGACATTATTTTGTATGATTTCAGTGATAACAAATTTATAACTTCTGTTGTCAGAGCAAAATGGCTGATTGACTGCAGTGTGGAGTGTCAATCAGATATTGATGGTCTATCTTGATCATAGGCCATGCCTTATAAAATCCTTCATATCCTGTAAGAGAAATGGGGTCCTAACAATGAAAAAAACATTCTGTCAGGCTTTTTCCACTGGTACCTTCTTCAATACCACAGTCATTAACAAACACTGTTGCATTTCACATGAAATTTATGTGTAAAAGTGTAACTGTCACTCTATTTTTATTTGTGTAATGTATAGGGGCAGTGATACTGACCATTTTTGTAATATACTTTTTATTACTGAAATCATACATTTCTATTTAAAAAAATAGCTAAAAAATGGCCCATTTTGAGCCTTAGCAACGCTTATCTGTCTTCTGTTTACATAATAGAGGAGACTTGTTAACACTGACTGTGTTATGTAAACAGAAGATGAAGGAGCATTGCTGAGGCTCAAAATGGGCAATTTTTTAGCTATTTTTTAACTAGAAATGTATGATTTCAAGGCTCAAAATGGGCCACTTTAGAGCTATTTTTCTAATAGAAATGTATGATTTCAATAATTAAAGTATATTACAAGAACGGTCAGCATTACTGCCCCTTGTGAGACAGTGGCAGGTCTCACTCTGGTTACTGGTAAGGAAGGGGTAGATAGTGCTGTCCACACCCCTATTCCACCACAGGTGGGAGAGCTGGAGGTATCAGGATAGGATAAAGCACCTCCCTCTGTCTCATTCAATGGAGATGTTTTGAAGGAGAGCCAAGGAGGCTCTGGGAGAGAGTCTGAAGCGGAGGCCTGGGATGGCTCTGTGAGATGGCCTCAGCTGGGCAAGGGTGAGGGACCACGAGGCTTGGTATAGCCTGGTCTTGGGGGACGAAGCAACGCCTGGTAGTGGGTTGCATGGGTCCTAGTCAGGCAGACTAGTGAGCCCAACTCCCCCAAAGGACTTTGTTGCTGCACAGCCTAGGGGCTGGAGGACTGTAAACCTGGGACAGCTGGAGGACTACAAGGCGCATGAGTTCCAGGTCTGAACTGTGACTAATAGCGAGGTAGGGACACGGTGTATGTTTAGTTAGGGCCAAGCCGGGCAAGGTGTTTATTTTCTGTACAGTTTATGTTGCACTGGAACCAAATAAATGCACTGTTTGGACATTGATACCGTGTGTCCTTAAGATACTTGTGAAAGTGACCCCTGAAACCGAGCTAATCCCTTACACCCTATACATAACACAAATAAAAATAGAACGGCAGTTACACTTTACAGTGTATATGCTGTACAAAAGAGCAGATTAGTAGAGCAAGAATGTATATATTGTGATAGGGATGAAAGAACAAATGAAGAAAAAAATTTGCTGCAGAAATGTCTTCTTTTTTCGATTTTGTTTATACTGCAGCTCAATATTCCCTAGAACTAAACTAAAGTCTTTGCCAAAATGTAGAAAACTGTAACTGAAAATAGAGCAGCATACTGTACACAAAAACATTTGTTTGCCTTGATATATGCCGCCTCTCTCCAGGGCACTCATCACATATCCTCACCACCACAGAAACATGGCTTAATTGAAAGTAGTAGTATTTTTCTCTTTGACAAATATAATGCAATATGTTACAATTGGATTTTTAGCAAACGCTGATAAATAACCCTCAAGTTATATGAAATATTAATCATTTTCAAGCTTTTAAGTTTGTGTATCATGTTAGATAAAATATTGTTCAATATTGTGCATTCCATCCAAGATGCATTTGAAGTAACAGATACAACTTGTGAAAATAAGGTTTGATGAAAAGGTCTGCATTTTTTTCTAATAGCATCACCGCTCTTGTCCATGGGCTGTGTCTGGTATTGTATTTCAGCCCCTAAATGGTTTATCAGGTAGCTGCAAGGATTTAATAACTGAAAACCCTCCAAATGAGCACACTCCTTAGGTAAAAACATCTAAAGACAACAAGCTCTAAACAACCTCTTTAAAGTCATGGTTAACCTAGAAAGTCAGAGCGCTCTCCAGGACATTTTTTGAAATAATATGTGGGAATATCTGTGGAAAAAATAGACTTTTAAATTTTATCCATTCCAACACTGCTGATGACTCTGTTGGAGCACTCCCTATAGCCTGTTTCTTTTTTCTTATTTCTTTGACCTGCTCACTGAGAAGGCCGCACATGCTGATTTTCATCCTTAAATTGTCTCCTGAGCTGTGATAGGGAGAGCATGGACATGCCCCCTTAGCTTCAGCAGAAAAGACACTCCCCTTGAGCTGTCAGCTTGATATAAATCTAGTAGCGCAATTAATGGGGAGATCTCTGGATCCATGTGAGGTACAGGGCTGGTTCTAGCTTTGTTAAAAAGAAACTGTCATGTACTATATGATGTCTGATTTTCATTTTTTACAATAATCATGGGATAACCCCTTTAAGGGGCTGGTTGGAATAAAGTGCCGGGAACAGCAGATCCCAGAAGTAAGAGATGTCAGCAGAGCAACCAGGACTGCAGCAGTGATATGGGCAATTGGGACGGACTGTGATTTTGAACACAGCAGGTATTTGGCCCAATTACAAATGGGATTAGGAGTGCAATAAAACACTTAAAAAAAAATCAGAGTAGCAAGGAACCTCTTTAATGAGAATCAATAAAACCAAAATGCAAACTCTTGCCGATTTGTAAACTTACAATTAGTTCTACAAACTCCAGAAAAAAAACAGGATGGATCTTTTATCTCTGTTTGGACTGTTTTGTCAGAAGGTGTTGGAGCTCACCTAAGGATGGTGTCTCTTGAACTCAGAGGAGAGTAGACATGTCTGTATAACCTCCCTGGTTTCTTTACATCTTGTATGTAGCACTTCCTGCTGCTGTGTCCATCATGCACTTCTCCTTTGTCTGCCATAGTTCCATGACCGCCTCTAACAACATCAAGCTAGTTTGTAGCTCCTAATACTCCTATCGCTGTCTCTGCTGCTGCTTTGACACGCCCATGGACATAATATCACAGGAAAAAAGGAAGAGCTAAATGGACATGGTCATGTGATCACAGTCTAGAAGACAGGAGCAAAAAAGGTAAAAAAAACACATTACAAAATTACAGCTGCCTTCATAAAGGATTATTTTAAAGGATTTTGATACAAACCTTAAAATTTCTTTGAGATTGGCCATACACACGAGATAACTGTTCATCTGACAGCTATATCTCTTAATCCTCCAACACATATTCATTTTTAGCTCAGAGGAGCATGTGTATGCAGTGAGAGAGGAGAGGGGAAAAAGTACAAAAGGATTGGACAGTTGAACTCCAACTTGCCTGATTCTTGTCTCACCCATCTGCTGTTGGGGGAGAAATGGGAGGACGCTAAAATCGTTGATATAGGATATGTTCACACAATGGATTTTCAAAATCCACCTACAAAATATAGCATGGAATCCGTGTGTTTTTCAGTGCATTTTTGTGCGGTTTTGTTTACTTTAAAGAGTAACTAAACCTTTGTATAAACTTTTAATATGTTCTTCCTAATAAAACGATCTCTAATATACTTTATTAATACATTTTCTATTTTTACTACACTTTTCCCTGCCTAAAGTGCACCACTCACTGTGCACTTAAAACTCTGTTCTCTGTACACCGCTGACAGCTCAGCGGTGTATGGAGTACATTTTATTAATGGGGCAGCAGCAGTGCTGTGACTATGGGCAGGAGCGCATATTGCTGCTCTTGCCCGTGCTCCCTGGACGATTAAAAACTCTTGGTATAGCACATGGGTACTCTGCACCCATGTGATATTCCAGGATTAGCTGAGCAGAGCAGGCTCCTGCTTCTGCCTGCTCCGCTAAGCTAAGAGCTGACCTGCAGTTCTATTAGCTTAGCGGAGCAGGAGCTTGCTCCGCTCAGCTAAACATGGCATAGTACATGAGTACAGGGTACCCATGTGCTATGCCAAGAGTTAGTAATCGTCCAGGGAGCATGGGCAGGAGCAGCAATATGCGCTCCTGCCCTACTCACAGCACTGCTGCTGCCCCATTGATAAAATGTACTCCGTACACTGCTGAGCTGCCAGGAGTGTACAGAGAACAGAGTTTTAAGCACACACTGAATGGTGCGCTTTAGGCTGGGAAAAGTGTAGTAAAAATAGAAAATTCAGGATTAGAGTATATTAGAGATAGTTTTATTAGGGCATTAGGGAGAACATATTAAACGTTTATATAAAATTTTAGTTACTTTTTAATTCAGCATTTTCAGCTTGTGGTTTTTGGTCCAGAACCCTGCACATTCATTTAAATGTGGATTTCTCCCCTTTGGAAAAAAATTGGAGGCTAAATTGAGGCATTTCTTGGAGCTGATTTTGAGGTGTAAACTAACCAAAATCAACGTAAAAATAAAACTCTGTAATGCATATAGCCAGCATAACTCTCTGTCAATGTTTCTCTTTTTCCTGCAGATACATAGACTTTTCCACGAAACCATTTAATTGTTAATGAGTATCTATGAAGACGAGGAGATAAGTGCTAAATCTGGAGAAAGTCAATGAAATGGATGCAGTCACTGTAAGTGGGTAATTAACAATCAACAAATGTACAGTATTTATACTGCAGATTAGATTTGTAATTACGTGGCTTAAATGGGGCTGATGCTTTTTTCGATGATTACAACAGACTTAAATGGTGATCAGAAATATGTTCGAAAGTGTCTGCTGTATAGGAAAGTACTAAAAAGACTATTATCTGTAGCTGTAACAGTATGTGATCGTTATATCCAGACATTCTGATATAACATGTACATTTTTCACCTATGACAGCGTGTTCCTCTACTTCCACCCACTCCCTGTCCCTCTCTAAAGAATATTCCATTGAGAATTCTTCATCATTATAGAGAAGCATAGCGAGATATTAATTTTATCATTAAAATAATGGGCATTTTGAAGGATAAATCGCCGACTCCTCTTAAATTAATTGTCTCCCACAACAAATCTGAAAGCGTGTGTCTGATGGCTGATTCAATTTCATCTTGTGGGCTTGTGATACTGTATCTGCTCTGTTTAATCTAGGATTACCTCATGTTGACAGCCTGTTAGTTTGTGACAGGTCATTATTATCTTGCTCTTCCTCTAGCTATGGATATGTCTCAGAATTGGAGCCTAATCAGATTCTATTGTATGTGACCCGGAGCCTCCTTTAACTCAGCTACAGCAGATCAGATGCCTTGTCACGTGATGTGCACTTCTGACACGACATGCTGCTCGTCGCTCTTTAATTATTTTGGGAGTTTTCATTTTTTCAGCAATGAGTATGTGATTAAAATTTATGAAAATGTAAAAGTACCTACCCAGAGTCACATGTACTAACATTCTGTTGTGTGTCTTTCTCAAACTTAAATTTTTTTAAATTTTTTGAAGTTTCAAAGTGACATTTCTGCAAAGTTCCCCTTTCTATTGCGTGCCAGATGTGGGTTAGACAGGAAAGCACATAGCTGTAAGCTAGTAAACAATCTACTGGAAGGCTATAAAAATGCCTCATGGAGAAGATATTGCACTTTTATGGTACAGACGTGTCCACTGTCCACCAATAAAGGGAATCTGTGACCAAATTCCTCCTAGTAATCCAAATGACTTTTCTGATGCGTACGTGCCTACTGATTCAAATTCAGTTCTCCCCATCGCGATCAGTGGCCCCATTCCTAAGATGTTGATGTTTTTATTATATGCAGTTGACCTGCTTAGTGTAACATGGGTGTCACTGTTTCACCTTGTTACATCTAAAGCTCTGCCCCCCTTGATTGTTGACCACACCCACCAGTTTTGAGTGGTACTTCATCCCTGATGCTTGCTAGGGCTGATGTCATCTGTACTATGCAGCACTGGCAATCCTAGAGGCTGTACTGCTAGTGTGCTGATTCCTGAAGTGCCAGGGCTGCAGTAGATGACTTCAGCCCTGGTAAGCATCAGGACTGTACTGCGCATGTGCCAATTCTGGAAGTGCCAGCACAACCATGAAAAAACAGGGCCAGGAGGGATTACATCTCCCCTGCTTGGCCCTGTCACTCACTGCTTGAGGGGATGCCCAACTGCCAAAGGAGCAAAGATTTAGGTGCAACAAGTTTCAATAGTAAAATCCTTGTTGCATTAAGCGGCTTTTTTGCATATAATACAATCAACAATTTCCCTGGAATGGGACCACTGATCTAGATGGGGAAAACTGCATTTGATTCAGCAGGTAAGCACACATCAGAAAAGTTACTATGGAGTTATGTAGTCACAGGTCCCCTTTAACTTCCTGCAAATTTAGTTTAAGAGCAACTGTTCTTTCAACTTAAAAAACATTACTGAACTTTGTGTCATTTTATTAAAAACCTGCTTCTAAGGTGTTGGCCTAACAACATTGTAACTGCTAAGGAGAATCCATCTTCTATATTCTAATGAACTTTGAATAAAGCCTGCTCTAAGATGCAGAGGCCAGCTTTTGAGCCTGCCTCTGCTCTCTCTGCCCCAGTCACAGCTTCCCTATGTGTAAATAACCTATTTGAGTGAGGAGTTGTGTACTGAAAGCTCTTAGGTTTCTCAGATACTGCTTCAAGGCTACATTCATTATGTATCTGCTAATGGCACACTTGTGTAAAACTCACACCTGTTCGGCTGTTCTGTTAAGTTAAAGGGGTATTCCCATCACATACAATGGGGGCATATCACTAGGACAGTGTTTCCCAACCAGTGTGCCTCCAGCTGTTGCAAAACTACAACTCCCAGCATGCCCGCACAGCGAAAGGCTGTCCGGGCATGCTGGGAGTTATAGTTTTGCAACAGCTGGAGGCACACTGGTTGGGAAACACTGCACTAGGATATGCCCCCATTGTCTGATAGGTGCGTGTCCCACCTCTGGGGCCCACACCTACAAGCGATATGCCCCCATTGTATGTGATGGTAAAACCCCTTTAAGTTCTGGAGTATTTTGTGTCCATCAAAGAGGGTATAAATACTCCCTGCAGATCACAGAAGGTAAACTCTAAACAAGACATCTTTAAAGAGTCTAACCTGTGTCTTTGATATCAATCATCTTGGGCATTGCTGCACAGTAAAAGCTTGTTCAAATTTGACCCAAGGTAAGGGATTGCTATTTAACTATATGTGCTTTTATATCATATAACAACTTCTGTATATGTTTACTATGATTCAAACTAAAGGGTGTCATTTAACAAACTAGTGTAAAGTAGAACTGTCTTAGTTGCCCATAGCAACCAATCAGAGTCCTTCTTTCATTTTCCAAAGGAGATGTCCAAAATGAAAGCTGGAATCTGATTGGTTGCCTATGGGCAACTAAGCCAGTTCTACTTTACACCAGTTTGATAAATGACCCACTAAGAGTCCTTTCCCTGTAGTAAGAGTCCCTGCTTATATCATCTGCTGTCTAACCAGAAAGTAATTGGAAGATAGGAGTGGGACTGCAGCAATTGTAGTGTCCCACTCCGTGATGGTGGGCACTACAGAAGGGTCACTCGGGTCACGTTGTTCCCCCCCTGCGGGGAGATTAGTTTTCTTCTATAAAATGTATTGTAAAACCCTGTTACTGTGAATGTATTGCTATGTACAGGCCTGCTAGGGATGTCATTCCTGCGCTAGGTCAGTAGAAGGAGCTGGGAGCCCTAGTTTATATATTCAGGCCCAGTCAGGGAAAAGTTAGTCTAGCCCAGGCCATGAGCCTGTGGAGTCTAGTCCAGGCCACGAGCCTGTGAAAGTCAGTCCAGACTTGGGAGTCTGAGGAGGACCCTGCTCTGCAGCAGAGGGAGAACCAGCAGTGCCATCACCAGAGACCAGTTAGAAGCAAAGCTGAGAGGCGGAGGAAGGAAAAGTCAGTGCAAGAGGTACTATAGAAAACCAGAGGAGGTACTTTAATATTTCCCAAGGATAAAGCCAGCAATAGGGCATACGGGCCTTGAAAGTTTTACCAGACAGGAATCTGTGGAGTTCAGCCTGTACTGTGAGTTCTGATTAACCCCCTGTATACCTTGCCAAGAAATACCTGCCTATGTACTGTAAAGCCTGCTGTTTACCAATTGTCTTCTGTGGAACTACAAGGAGCGTGTATGCTGTTTCAATTGTTCAGTAAAGAAGAGTTCTGTTTCACCTCAGGTGTCTGCACCTCCATTATTCCCACTGTCAATCAGTGTGCCACCGTTACTGGCACTGGCGTCACGAACCTTAAGGGACCTAGCTATAGGCACGTTAAACCACAACACCAAGGGCACCTCACCCAACATCTAGCCTGTGTCCCTACAACAAGAGTGTGCCCCAGAGGACCCACGTGTCAGCCTCTCCATCACTGGCATCTCCTGCTGTCCCCTCAGTGGGGATGCTACACAATCAGCATTGATAGTAAGTGTTGTACCGTATACTAGTGTGCCATGAGTGGCATTGGGAAGATAAAAAACAGTGCTGCAGCGAACAGAAAGTGCTAGTATACAGTGCGTTTACTGACCACTGTAGCTCTGCTCCTATCTGTCTTCTCTGTGACTTTCTGGTTAGCACTGGGAGAGGAGTGCGGCTGCAGGGTTCAGGGCTGACAGCAGATGATATAGGCAGGTACTCAGAACAGGGAAGGGACTTTAATTCTAAATCATAGTAAACTCATTAGTAAAATAGATTAGTCACTAATGTCTTCCTTAAGTAAGG
This sequence comes from Bufotes viridis, assembly GCA_033119425.1. Taxonomy (NCBI): domain Eukaryota; kingdom Metazoa; phylum Chordata; class Amphibia; order Anura; family Bufonidae; genus Bufotes; species Bufotes viridis. Next base: position 293,485,601 of record CM065593.1, on the reverse strand, counting down.
AAAATAGAGTGAAACATTTCCTTTAATTATGGGTCAAATTTAAACTTTTCCTACTTACATATTACATTTCCTACGCACATATTCAATCTAAACTAAAACAGTTCTTCAGCCTAACTACGTGGCATTTCAAACAACAGATTATGGATTCTGAATTACTGAGATCTTGATCCTTGTTCCAGGGTGGTGGGCAGATTCAGTACCATTAGGGAGGCATCTGGTTGGCTCCAAATTTATCCTGTAGTGAAACAACCTCAAACATACAGCCCATATCATTAAGAACTATCTTCAGCATAAAGAAGACTAAAAAGTCTTGCTGTAAAGTCCATTGATCGCCAAGGTTTAATTTTTCAACAGAAGGCATCAGGCCCCTCTTTAAAATAGCCTTGTGGTTCTGGGAATCCATAATGCCGGGTACGAGGGTATCAAGGTTGCTAGTTCCTGCTACAGAAATACAGCACAAGATCATCAATGGCCCACCTCCATGTTTAACCATGTAGATGGTATTCTTCTGGTCAAAAGCCTGGCCTTTCACATCCCAAACATCGACTGGTCCATATGTCCTAACAGTTCTTCTTTGGTTTTATCAGTATATAGACTGTAGTCTCATCCAAATTCCTCCTGGCATATTCTAGTCAACTTTTCATGTTCCTTGTGGTCAAGAGTGGAGTACGGCCATGAAATCCTTGTTTATTCAGTGCACGTCTTATAGTTGCCACTGAAGCACTTGTAGCAGCCTTCATCATGTCATCCTGTAGTTGTCTTGCAAACACCAGGGATTTTACTTAGTTGTTCTAAGTTGCTAAGGGTCCATGATGAAATTTTGGCAATTCTTCCATGGCCAGGCAGGTTTGCAGTTGTTTCATAAGTTTTAAACTTACTTATAATGCTCCCAATAATGTCTCTTGGAATGTTTTTGGGAAAACTTCTTATACTCAAGACCCTTTAGGTGCGATTTAATAATCTTCTCCCTCGGCTTTTGTGGAAGCTCCTTTGTCTTTCCCATAATTGCAACTGACATTGAATACCTTCATGGGGGAGGGGGGTTATATATGCATCACAACTGAAGCAAATTAAGGATTATTAAAGAATTCCAAAGGGCTTAGGTAATTTTTAACTTTACTTTATGCCATAAAAACCTGTCACAAACCCTTTAAAACAGCAATATTATATAGGGGTTAAATAACTGTGACATAGTTATAATAACAAAATATACTGTTACAAATAAATACTGCATCATTTATTTTCTGTGTTAATTTTATATATCACTCATCTCACATATATTAAGAGCAGCCAGGGAGTAGGAAAGCTAGATGTGCCCCTACTCCAGTTAGCCACTCCAGGTATTTGGAGCAACAGTGGCCAGTCTACAGCAGAGTGGAGATTTATAAGTGCAGAGAGTTCAGATATTGGTGGCTCTCTGCTCCTGGTACAAACTGCTGTATTTTGTTTGGGACACTGTGCAGTAGGCTCAGCTTTCATTAGGCAGGATATCTTTGCCTAGTTAGGGGCCAGACGGCCGAGAATATAATTTTTGTATTGTTGTCTTTACTGGAACAGCCTAAAAATGAATAAAACTGTTTGTGGCCGGTTGCACTACATTGAACTGGGAAGAACTGTGTTCCTGGTCTGCCAGAAAGTGTCCGTCTAACCAAGGAGATGTGGGCCTGGAGCTAAACCCTCCATTTTTACATACACACGCACATATACATAATATATATATATATATATGTATATTGTGGGGAGTCGCTCTGGTAGATAGCGGTGCGGGTGCAGTACCGAGGCAAAACAAGGAGTCCAGAATGTGCAATAAACAGTGTTTTATTCACACTGACACAAAAATAAACGACAAACAGTCTCTTGGTGGTAATTCATGCACATCAGAAATAAGGAGGCAAAACAAAACAGGCCAACACAGGTTCAGTCACCTGGGAGGTTTAGGTGCAGGTTCGCACCAGGCTGTCGGCCCAGCCGCAGGAGAATCCACCTTCAGGGTGTCAGGAACAACAACACCTCCTTGCTGAGCTCTTTCCTCTAAGTCAGAGAACTCCACAGCCCTGTTTGCAGCTCCAGGACAATCACACCCTTCAGCTGCTAAGGAGGCTGCCTTTTTAAAGGCCCGGATAAAGTCCGGCCTGGACCGTGGGGAGTAGGCACCCACCCAGCTCTTTGCCTACTCCCAGTAAGAGCCGGCCCGGATTAGCTTTGCAGCCAAACTAGGTAACAAAGTCAAACAGCACTAGCTGCTGCAGACACATAAAACCCGGCTCTCACCTCACCGAGGCCAGGAACCTCGGTGACACGTACCTGCCATCGACTATGATACCTTGCACCCTCTTACAATATATATATATATATATATACACACAAAGCCTGCCTGCTGGTAATGATTAGGCAGAGAGAGGGGGCTCTTGGCTGCATGCCTTGCTTCTGACACATGGCATAATTCTACACACACTCTTTTTTCTACAAAAAGGAAATGTTTACCCTATCAAGCAGCATAAATTAGAAATTGTCTTTTCAAACAGCAATCTTGCCTGTTCTTCAAAAAGGCAAAGTGACAGGTCCATTTACCAGCTAATAGAAGAAGAAATGTTCTGTGTTAATTGTTCGGTGGTACAACTGTGAATCATTATTCTGTGGATGGATGTTTGCATACAGTTGCCAAAACACATGTAACAAAAAAGTCTGACTTGAAAAATAAAACCGATTTGTAAAATAAAAGAATAAAAATCAAAAAACATAATACATGAATATATTTAACCCCTTCAGGACATTATGATTTTTCTTTTTTGAATGATTTACTCTGCCTTCCTGAAGCTGCAAATGTTTTATTTTGTTTTGTTCACGTAGACGTATGAACTTTAACAACTTGGGCCAAACTTGGGTGCGGAAACTAAGTGTCCCCCTTGTCTTCCCCCTTTATCCCGCTCCTGGATGCGGAAGCTGGTCTCAGCTGCAGAATAGACACCAGGTCGCCACTAAAGAGTGGTCCCGGTTAAGTGGCAGCTGGCTAGGCTGCCCAGAACGCCCTGATGCAAGCACCGGGAAAACAGGCAGACGGAGCAAACTTTCGCTGGATGAAGTAGAGCTGAGTAGGTGGTTAAGCAGAGCTGAAGCTGTTAGAACTGCAGAGCTGAGAAGCCCAGGTGCTGCAGGTGTGATGATCTGCACAGCAGACAGAGGCGTGGTCGACGATCCGGGTCGTATACTTGAGAGCAGCGAGATACAGGAGGATCAAACAGAGACGAGGTCAGGATACAGGCTGAGGTAGGTAAGAGGATATCAATGCAGGAACTAGCTGGAACCTTCGCTGTAGAAAACTAAAATATTGCTCAAGCATTGCAGGAAGGGGGAAGCACCCTTATAAAGATGGTGCCTGGCCGGGATTGGAGAGAGAGCGGAATCAGGGGCGTGCACGAACCCTTAAAGAACCAGGACATGTGCGGCTCCTACAAGGTGCAACTGAAGCTGTCGCCGCCTGCGACAGTGCAGGAAAGAGGGTCCCGAGCCTGCAGTGGAGAGGAGGAGCCTTGCTTGAAGTTCAACTGAGGTACATGGCAGGGTGTGCAGCACATTGGCGGCTGCCAACTGCCATTGTTGCACTATGTGCCAGGGACAATAATTTAATCCTGTTCTTTTAGTTCAGTGGGCAACATATACCCATTTTTTAAGTGCACATGCACTTCATATGTGCCATTGGCAGGGAAAATAATATAGGTAATCCGTCTGTGACTTCAGGGCCCCAGAGGGGGGGGGGGGGGGGGGTGGTCATATTTCCACTTTTTTTGTGAACTACCCCTGTGCTGAATATCTGACAGGGAAAATCTATTCATTAAATCCATCTGTTAGATTCTAGGGGGAGAAATTCCCTTTTTTTGGTGGTCAAGTACCCCTGCAGCCTGCAGTGCATACCTGGCAGTGAAAATAATTCAATTACATTAGTCTGCGACATATTTGTGTGACCTAAAGCGATTTTTTTTTCTCTTTCTGACACCGGCACTGCATATCTGACAGTCAAATAAAACCAGTAAATACTGCTGTTACATTGTCGGTCGACAAATTCCCATTTTTTTGTGCTAGAAAGAAAATTTTTTGGCCTGCGCTTCAATTCTGACAGTCCAATAAAACCATTAAATACTGCATTTACATTTTTAGTTTAAAAAAGCACACTTTTGTGCTAGATAGTACATTTGCAGCATGCACTGCATTTCTGACAGTCCAATAAAACTGTTAAATACTGCATTTAAATTTTTGGTAGAAAAAAAACACACCTAAGGCTCCATTCACACGTCCGTGGTGAGTTGCGTATCTGCAACACACTCGGCTGGCACCCCCCATAGAAATGCCTATTCTTGTCCGCAAGCTGCGGACAAGAATAGGACATGTTGTATCTTTTGCGGACCCGCGGACCAGAAGTTCGGGGCCGCGCTCCGCAAATGCGGAAGCGGAGAGCACATAGCTCTCAGCTTCACGTCCGGCCCCATTGAGAATGAATGGGTCCGCACCCGTTCCGCAGAATTGCGGATCGGATGCGGACCCATTTGCGGACGTGTGAATGGGGCCTAACTGGGAAATATATTCAGTAAATTTGGCGGCGTTTAGATTGTTGGGTGATCTATACTCCTTTTTTCTTTCAAACTACCCCTGCACTGCATACCTGACTGGGAAATATATTCTATAAATTCGGCAGCGTTTAGATTGTTGGCTGATCTATACCCCTTTTTTCTTTCAAACTAACCCTGCACTGCATACCTGACTGGGAAATATATTCTATAAATTCTGCAGCGTTTAGGTTGTAGGGTGATCTATACCCCTTTTTTCTTTCAAACTGCCCCTGCACTGCCCCTTTACAAGTGCACGCTGGTAGACGCGCTGCTGATGGCATTCCCACCTGACACCGGGCCTCAGTGGGAGCACAAGGTGAAGGCAAAGGAGGAGGAAGAAGTCGCCAACGCAGCTGGGTCCCCGCCAGCACCTCAGAAGGCAGGGTTAGCATGGCCGAAATGTGAAAAAGCTTTGTCAGCATGCCACAAGAACCAGCACCACCAGCTGATATGGAACGTCTTAGCAGGAGGCAGCATTTCAGCAACATGGTTGAACAGTATGTGTGCACACGTGTACACGTACTGACTGATGGGTCTGCCCCATTCAACTTCTGGGTCTCCAAATTGGGCACATGGCCTGAGCTTGCCCTTAACGCCTTTGAGGTGCTAGCCTGCCCTGCAGCCAGTGTATTGTCTAAACGTGTGTTTAGCACGGCAGGGGGCGTTAGAAGCACAGCTGCCTGTCCACAGCCAATGTTGACAAGCTCACGTTCATTAAAATGAAACAGGCATGGATCCCACAGGACTTGTCCATACCTTGTGGAGAATAGACATGCATACCGGCCTCACCCAGCCTTTTTTACACTCCAGCGCACTTTCTCTTTGTTTTCTTTTCTATATTTCCCAATGTTTTGGGGTCTACCCAAATAAAAAAAAGGTAAAAACAAAAAAGGGTTTGGGTAAGCGACTGCCTCCTCCACCACCGCCTACACCTACACCGACACGTCCACCGCCTCCTCAACCTCCTACTCCATATGGACCTCCTTCCTAGTTCAAGATTATTTTTTTTTATTTTTGTTTATTTTATTCATTCATTTCCCTATCCACAAGCACTTGTAATGTTCTTACCCACATTTTGATGCCTTTTGCAGCCCTCTAGCCATTTCCATGACTCTTTTAGAGCCATCTTAGTGACCCAAAGTTCGTGTCCCCATTGACTTCAATTGGGTTCGGGTTCAGGGTCAATTTCAGGTCAAGTTCGGGTCCCGAATTCGAACTTTGCTACGAAGTTTGGCCGAACCTGGCGAACCCGACCTTCAAGGTGTTCGCTCAACTCTACTTCTCATCTGTCTCTGGGTCAGGAGCGTGACCGCTCGCAACACCAGCTCCCACGCCACTCTCCTCATCACAACTTGCCTGCCTAGTGAAGGAAGCGGCATATGTCTCCTCCACCATTCAAGAACCGCTGGGTTGCTGGTCAAGACATGACCGCTAGCTGACACTGGGAGCTCAGGCATCTCAAAGTGACCGCTGCATCCACGGCCCCTTACTCTGCTGCCACCTCTGCTTGCGCCAAAAACATTTAGGCCTCTGCCACTCCCCTGTGCAGTGTCTGGCACTTCTCTGGCTGACATACTGTTAGATCAAATAAATAAATAAATGGAAAGGAAATTAAAACACCCCAAAAAAGTCTGTAATTTTCTCACTTCACCAGACAACGGCTAATAATCCATTTTTCCCCCCATTAATACACACAAAAAAGTGCTTTAGAACATATAACTGCACCGCTGAATGGCAAATATATTTTCCTTTTGCCACTAATAGACGACAAAAAGGGCTTTAGAACATATAACTGCACCACTGAACTGCAAGTATACTGTATATATTTTTTGCCACTCTTACACGACAAAAAGGGCTTTATGACATATAACTGCAACGCTGAACGGCAAATATAGTTTTCTTTTGATACTAATACATGACCTAAAGGGCTTTAGAACATACAAGTGCACCACTGAACGGCAAATATATTTTTATTTTGCCACTATTACACGACAAAAAGGGCTTTATAACATATAACTGCACTGCTGAACGGCAAATATATTTTCCTTTTGCCACTAATACACGACAAAAAGGGCTTTAGAACATATAACTGCACCGCTGAACTGCAAGTATACTGTATATATTTTTTGCCACTCTTACACGACAAAAAGGGCTTTATAACATATAACTGCAATGATGAACGGCAAATATAGTTTTCTTTTGCCTCTATTACACGACAAAAAGGGCTTTAGAACATATAACTGCACCACTGAAAGGCAAATATATATATTTTTTACACTAATACATGCCACAAAATTCTTTAGAACATATAACTGCACTGCTGAATGGCAAATATATTTTTCTTTTTCCACTTATACATGCCACAAAAGGCTTTAGAACATATAACTGCACCGCTGAATGGCAAATATATTTAACTTTTGCCACTAATACACAACAAAACGGGCTTTAGAACATATAACTGCACTGCTGAACGGCAAATGTATTTTTCTTTTGCCACTAATGCAAGACAAAAAGGGTTGTAATTTTAGCACTCCACCACACAATGGCTTATAAGCCCTTTTTTCCCCTGAATACAAGCCAAAAAATGATTTAGTACATATAACTGCACCGCACGGGGCAAAAAAGACATAGAAATATTTTCTTGTAATAAACCCTGTTAATGCCTGTTTCAAACAGCACTTGCACCCTAATAAGAACATTTTTTGGAATTATAGAGCTGTATAATAGCAATTTGGGTCCCCAGTCAGTGCAGCAAGGTGTTATAGGATTGTTCCTATTACCCAGGCTGTAACCTCCCCTACTTAACCATGTTCAACATAAATGCTGTGGAATGATTCCTCCCTATCCTTTCCCTACACCTTGAATAATCTTTCTGTGCACTTGTAAATAAATTTTTTAGCACAATAAAGTTTTTTCTAGCACTGTCCCTAGCGCCTGCTGATGTCTCTCCCTGCACTAAGTACACTGGAAAATGGCAGAATCCAAGATCGCTGAGGCTATTTATAGGGCTGTGACATCACAGGGCTGTCCGGCTGCTGATTGGCTGCATGAATGGCATTATGGGTGATCCCACCTTCCCAGAGTTCATTGCTCCATATCCTCACACGTGCAGCAGCCATTTTAGGAAAAAATGAGATTCATTACCACGAAGCGTGAGGAAATTTGGATTCGGTGCGAATCGAATTTTTCCTGAAAGTCGTATTGAATTCCACTTCATTAGCTTCGATTCGCTCATCTCTAGTTATGTCTACAGGGCTACATGAGGGCTCACTTTTTCAGGGCGATCTGTACCTTTTATTGATACCATTTTGGATTGTGTATATCTGTTTGATCACTTTTTATTACATTTTTTGAGTGGCGAAGTTATAAAAAATTATGAATATATTTACTGTTTTGGTGTTCACTATACAAGATAAATACATTAATATTTAATAGTTTGGGCATGTTGGAATGCAGCCATAGATATGATCTTTATTTTTTATTGTGTATTTTTAATATGGAAACAGTGGGTTTTTATTTTGTATATTATTTTATTTTTTTAAACTTTTTTTTAACCCCTTAAGGACTCAGCCCTATTTCACCCTAAGAACCATTTTTTGCAAATCTGACCAGTGTCCCTTTATGTGGTGATAACTTTAAAACGCTTTTTCTTATCCAGGCCATTCTGAGATTGTTTTTTCGTCACATATTGTACTTCATGACAGTGGTAAAATGAAGTCGAAAAATTTCATTTTTATTTCTAAAAAAATACAAAATTTACCAAAAATTTTGAAAAATTAGCAATTTTCCAAGTTTCAATTTCTCTACTTCTATAATACATAGTAATACCGCCCAAAAAAGTTATTGATTTATATTCCCCATATGTCTACTTCATGTATCGATCATTTTGGGAATGCCATTTCATTTTTTGGGGACGTTACAAGGCTTAGAAGTTTAGAAGCAAATCTTTTTAGGGACCAGTTCAGGTCTGAAGTCACTTTGTGAGGCTTACATAATAGAAACCGCCCAAAAATTACCCCATTCTGGAAACTACACCCCTCAAGGTATTCAAAACTGATTTTACAAACGTAATTAATCCTTTAGGTTTTCCACAAGAGTTAATGGCAAATGGAGATAAAATTTCAGAATTTCGATTTTTTGGAAAATTTTCCATTTTAATCCATTTTTTCCAGTAACAAAGCAAGGGTTAACAGCCAAACAAAACTTAATATTTATTCCCCCAATTCTGTAGTTTGCACGAACACCCAATATGTGGTCGTAAACTGCTGTATGGCCAAACTGCATGGCGCAGAAGGAAAGGAACGCCATATGGTTTTTGGAAGGTGGATTTTGCTGGACTGGTTTTTTGACACATGTCCCATTTGAAGCCCTCCGATGCACCCCTAGAGTAGAAGCTCTATAAAATTTACTTCATCTAAGAAACTACACCCCTCAAGGTATTCAAAACCAGTTTTACAAACTTTGTTAACCCTTTAGGTGTTCCTCAAGAGTTATTGGCAAATGGAGATGAAATTTCAGAATTTCTATTTTTTGTTACCTTGTCTCAAAAAAAGTGTAATATAGAGCAACCAAAAATCATATTTACCCTAAAGTAGTACCAACAAAACTGACACCTTATCCCGTAGTTTCCAAAATGGGGTCACTTTTTGGGAGTTTATACTGTAGGGGTGCATCAGGGGAGCTTCAAATGGGACATAGTGTCAAAAAACCAGTCCAGCAAAATCTGCCTTCCAAAAACCATATGGCGTTCCCTTCCTTCTGTGCCCTGCCGTTTGGCCATACAGCAGTTTACGACCACATTTGGGGTGTTTGTGCAAACAAGAGAATCAGGGCAATAAATATTGAGTTTTGTTTGTCTGTTAACCCTTGCTTTGTTACTGGAAAATTTGATTAAAATGGAAAATTTGCAAAAAAATTGCTGTTTTGGGACCGTTTTTGTTTTTTGTTATTTACCTCGTTGAACTGACAGGTTCGATTGTGTTCTATTTCTATAGAGCAGGTTGTTATGGACGCGACAATACCAAATATGACTACTTTTTGGGGGGTTTTGTTTCAGTTTTACATAATAAAGCATTTTTGAAAAAAAATATTTTTTAGTGTCTCCACATTCTGAAAGCCATAGTTTTTATTTATTTTTTGGGTGACCGTCTTATCTAGGGGCTCATTTTTTGAGGGATGAGATGGCGGTTTGATTGGCACTATCTTGGGGTGAATATGACATTTTGGTCGCTTGCTATTACACTTTTTGTGATGTAAGGTGACAAAAATGGCTTTTGGCACCGTATTTTTTTTTTTTTTTGCTGTGTTCAGCTGAGGGGTTAGGTCATGTGTTATTTTTATAGAGCAGGTTGTGACGGACGCGTCAATACCTAATATGTATACTTTTTATTTATTTATATAAGTTTTATACAATAATATCATTTTTTAAAACAAAAAAAAATCATGTTTTAGTGTCTCCATAGTTTGAGAGCCATATTTTTTTTTTTTGTTGGGCGATTGTCCTATGTAGGGGCTCATTTTTTGTGGGATGAGGTGACGGTTAGATTGGCACTATTTGGGTGCTCATATGACTTTTTGATCGCTTGCTATTACACTTTTTGTGATGTAAGGTGACAAAAAAATGGCTTTTTGACAAAGTTTTTATTTAATTTTTTTTACAGTTTTTACTTGAGGGGTTAGGTCAGGTGATATTTTTATAGAGCAGATTCTTACGGATGTGGAGATACCCAATAAGTCTACTTTTTAGTTTTTTTTTTCATTTAACACTAAAAAGCATTTTTGAAACAAAAAAAATCATGTTTTAGTCTGAGAAGCATAGTTTTTTTTATTTTTTGGCCAATTGTTTTAGGTAGGGACTCATTTTTTGCGGGATGAGATGGCGGTTTGATTGGTACTACTTTGGGAGGCATAAGCTTTTTTGATCGCTTTGTATTACACTTTTAGTGATGTGCCAAAAAATGGCTTATTTACACCATTTTTTTTTTTTATGGCATCCACCTGAGGAGTTTAGTCATGTGATATTTTTATAGAGCAGATTTTTACGGACGCGACGATACCTAATATGTGTAGTATATTATTTTTTTTACTTTGTATTCAGTGATATGTGTTTTTTTCATTTTTACTTTTTTTCACTTTTTTAAAAAAAAAATTGACCCAGACCCACTTGGTTCTTGTAGATCCAGTGGATCTGGTGTCTGTATAATACAGCACAGTACACTATATAGTGCACTGTGCTGTATTTTTAACTTTACAAAGTCTGAATAGACCTTTAGCAGGTCTATTCAGACTTTCAGCACTATGGAGAGCAGGATGCTTCTGAAAGCGTCCTGCTCCCATGGCAACCATCACCCGCTGCCAAAAGAGAGCAGCGGGTGATGGATGGGGAGGGAGTGGAGCTCCATCTTTCTGCGATCCCATCCTGTTGGGGGGCTGCAAAGGCACAGCAGCCCCCCGATGGGAGAGGGAGGGAGCTCCCTCCCTGTTAACCCTTCCATACCGCGGTCCGTACGGACCGCGGTACGGAAGGGGTTAAACGGCTGGCATCTGATCAAGCACAGATGCCAGCCGTTTCTATCAGAGTGTCAGCAATGTGCTGACACACTGATAGATCCACTAGACGCCAGGGAATTGACAGAGGAGGCAGACGGGGGATCCCAATCGCGATCCCGCCTGCCGCACCGCCCGCCTCCCGCATCGCCTCCCGCCGCCGTAACCACCCCCCCTGCAACCCCGCAGCCAAAATATGATTGGGGGCTGCAGGGGGGTTATAAATGAGCACTTTGGGGGCATTAACTCTCTGATCCCGCGGTCAAAGACCGCGGGGATCAGAGGTCGCGCAAAGCGCTGCAAACCGCAGGTCTGAATTGACCTGCGGTTTGCAGCGTTCGCCGATATGGGGGGGGGTCACAGGACCCCCCTGGGCATTGTAACAAGGTACCTGCTGAATGATTTCAGCAGGTACCTTGTTTTGATCACTGCCGGCTGAGCAGCAGTGATCGGAACTACTCATGACGTACCTGTAAGTCATGGGTCCTTATGGACTCGGAAGCCAAGACGTACAGGTACGTCAAGCGTCCTTAGGGGGTTAAAACTCCCCCCCGACCCCACACGCACACACTTTTTAAAGTTTCCCTAGTGGACTTGAACATGTGATCATCTGATTGCTGCTCTCATACACTGCAAAGAATTACTATTGCAGCCTTAGGAGTCTTGGTATGTTCCTATTGAGCCCTGCTGCAGGAACTATTGCTGTGGGAGACTTTGATTGCTGTGATAGCCTCAAGTCTAAGAAAGAATCCAACGCCTTCCCCGATCTTAGTGTGGGGAAAAGCCTCTCAGATGCCATCGTTGACATCAATATCTTAAGGGTTAAATGTCCATGATCAGCGTTGTTGATCACAGACATTAGCCCTGGGTTTTTGCAGTTCAAAAGAGCAGAACCCTGGCTACGATGAGTGGGCAACATGTTTAAATGCTGGACTTCCGCTATAGATGTATGGCAGAGGTCTGTAAGGGGTTAGAGAGGTTTCCAGGGAACAGGAACTATTAAGGGAAGGATCCTAGCTTGCAAAGAAAAAAAAGGGGGGGGTCAGTCAGCACATCCCAATGCGCAGGTGCGCGTTGTCATGGCTGAAAACACAAGAGAAAAAAAAATACAATGCAACAGTACTCTGCAAACCAAATAAAGTACATTAAAGTATTCAAATGCAAATGCTATGCTTAAGTAAATTAGAGATGCTTAGCAAATACATTTTGTACAAAATTATTTGGGCCCGTCTGCCACACGTCAAGGCGATCTCTGTAAGACGGGAACCTAACACAAAATTCTACCTGTTGTTTGCCATGACACCTACCATACAATTCAGGAAGTGTAGGTTCCATATACATGCTAGGCCCACCTTAATTTTTTATCATTTTTGGTGCCAAAATGGCCTCCATTAAATCCAGGGAATGCAGGTACCAACATGTATGCCAATCCCACTCCACACCTCTCCTGGTGCCAGATGGCCCCCAACAAATGCAATGAGAGTCCACCCAGGCAAGGCTCCATAAGAACTATTGCTGAGGGAGACTCGGATTCTTCCTCAGAGTTGAGGCTATCACAGCAATCAAACGCCCTCCCTGATCTTAGTGTGGGGAAAAGCCTCTCAGATGCCATCATTGACCTCAGTATCTCAAGGGTTAAATGTCCATGATCAGCATTGTTGATCACAGAAATTAGCCCTGGGTGCTTGCAGTTTAAAAGAGCAGAACCCTGGCGACTATGAGTGGGCAACATGTTTAATTGCTGGACTTCTGCTATTCATGTATGGCGGAGGTCGGGAAGGGGTTAGAGAGGTTTCCAGGGAACAGGAACTATTAGGCCTCTTTCACACGGGCGAGTTTTCCGCGCGGGTGCAATGCGTGAGGTGGACGCATTGCACCCGCACTGAATCCGGACCCATTCATTTCTATGGGGCTGTGCACATGAGCGGTGATTTTTACGCATCACTTCTGCTTTGCGTGAAAATCACAGCATGCTCCAGTTTCACGCAACGCAGGCCCCATAGAAGTGAATGGGGCTGCGGGAAAATTGCAAGCATCCGCAAGCAAGTGCGGATGCATTGCGATTTTCCTGCATGGTTGCTAGGAGACGATCGGGATGCGTACCCGATCTTTATTATTTTCCCTTATAACATAGTTATAAAGGAAAATAATAGCATTCTCAATAGAGAATGCTAAGTAAAAAGGGCACTAGAGGGTTAAAAATAATAAAAACGTAAACTTACCCCCTTCATTTGATCCCGTAGCAGCTGGTTACCGGTCTTCTGCTCTGTATTCAGCCGGAAAGGGGGTGAAGGACCTTCCGTGACGTCAGTGGGTCACATGGTCCAATCACCTGCTTTCATGGAAGCAATGACTGGCTTCTGGCTGGGCGATGTCCATGCCCCAGGGAGAAGATAACAAGCTGGGACTGGAAGATGGAGGAACAAAATCCAGCATGCAGGACCACAGACACAGGGAGCAGGTAAGTATGAATCCTTGTGTTATGCTAGCAACCTGTGTCGGCCGCTCCACAAGATATTTGTCTGTCTGTCCAGTATGTATGTGTGAAGAGGAGCTTATTTCAGTGTATCTTACCTCAGTTTCAGCATGACAAGGGTTACACCCTTTCTCTCCTTGCTTTATGTATTTCTGTCCAGCTGCTGACCTACTAGTTAATCGAGCTCCCCTATCAATGCCTGCTTGTCTCTCTTAGGCTGGGTTTACATGAGCGTGATGGTTTTCGGTCCGGATGCGTTCAGTGAAAAAGCTGCGTTTTTGGAATAAAAGCAGTCAGTTTTGCCTGCGAGTGTCTTTAGTGTTCGCGTTTTTTCCGTGCGGATGACATCCGGATGGCATGCGTTTTTCACGCGTGTTAAAAAAAAACGCAGCCATCCTCTGGAGTCACCTGTTCATTTTCCACACATATAAATAACCCCCAGCATGCCCTTCTGTTTGTGGCTCCTCCATTTTGGCTTGTTCAGAAGTGTGTGCTTAGGATTTTGGAAGTGTTGACCTTGTTTTAACCCAAGGATGTCATTTTTCTCACAAAAAGTGTAATATAGAGTAACCAAAAATCATATGTACCCTAAAATAGTACAAACAAAACTGCCACCTTATCCCGTAGTTTACAAAATGGGGTCTTTTTTTGGAGTTTCTACTCTGGGGGGCATCAGGGGTCTTCAAATGTGACTGTCACGGTCTCTCCCATGACAGATCGGAGAGACTGGTGGCACATGGGGGTATCTGACAGTCTCTCTGTTTTCTCCTTGCAGTGTTGTTGCTTGGCAATGACCACACCTCTTGCCAGTTGCAGCTTGTATTCATTACTGAGGCCCTATTTAGTTCTGACTCACACTGCTTACCATGCTGCTGATATTTCCTGCTGGAGTTGGTTGAGCTAGTGTGTTGTTCCTTTGGATCTCCTGCTCATCCTTTCTTCTTTAAGCTAAGTGCATTTGTTTTGGATTTTGTTGTTCGCTTATGTTAGTTGCTTTCTAGGCTCATGAAGATGCTGGTTCCTTCATCTGGGAAGAAACTAGTAGTTTAATTCGCTGCCACCACTCCTAGGGCTTTCCAGGGTGTCCAGGGCTTAGGTTCCGGTGTATAAGTATTCCCACCTTCAGGGGCTACTCATTTTGTCAGGAGTTAGGGAGAGGTCTAGAGATTCCTAGAAGGTCACCATCCCTTTCCCTTAGCTTTGAGGCCTAAACTCCTGTCTGTTTTCTTCTGTGTGTGTTCTGGTGTTTTCTCCTCCCCTATACTTGTGACATTTTCAACCTCCTTAAACCGTCATTTTGTTTGTGTCAGTGCAGCAATGGATATTGTTTCTACACTGGTCAATTGTTTGGAGGTGGCTGACCTCCGCACACCTGTCTCACAGTTAAAGAAACCACAGCAGGCGGCATCCAACAGCGGGAACCAGGCCTGCGTGGAGCCTAAGGTCACTCTCCCAAATGGGCTTTTTCGGAGGAAGTGACAACTTTCTTCGGTTCAGGGAGTCATGCAAACTATAGACTACATCCTATCTCTTCTGGGGATGAGAGTCAAAGAGTGGGGATTATTATTTCGTTACTGAAAGTTGACTCTCGGTCTTGGGCTTTTTCTTTGCCGACCTGATCACAATCCCTCTGGTCAGTAGATGAATTTTTCAGAGCTCTGGGACTTATCTACGATGACCCAGAACACGTCTCCCTGGCCGAGACTAAGTTACGTGGTTTACGGCAGGGAGAACGTTCTGCTGAGTCATATTGCTCTGAATTTAGAAGATGGGCAACTGATACTGAGTAGAATGACCCAGCCCTCCATAGTCAATTCTGTCAAGGGCTACCCGAGAACTTGAAGGACGCATTGGCATTTCACGGATATCCAGTCATTGGAGGCAGCCATGCCTCTGGCTGTACGTATTGAAAGACACCTGAGAGTTCTAAGGTTTCTTTCGCTTGGGACACACTATAATACGGGGAGGTGGCCTCTTCCGACATTTTGGGTAGGGATACACTTGAGCTCATGTCTGATGATGAGCCAATGCAGTTAGGGGAAGTCCCTCCTGGACCTGGTAATAAAAACGTTATTGTTAGGAAAATACTCTGCTTTTTTTGTGGTAAAGGGGGACATTTTGTTAATGTATGTCCTTATGTTAAACGTCAAGGTGAAAAAGGAAAATAAAAACCTAACATGTTTAGTTCTCTTATCACTCTTGGTGGTGTGGGTGGGGAATCTGAGAATGTACTTTTGTCATTTACTGGTAGTATCCGATTTTTCCTGCCTGCCAAGGGGGCACTAAACTCCCAAACTGTGGGAATTGAAGTATTTATTGACAGTGGGGCAGGGGTTAACCTAGTGGATGGCCAATTCGTCTATATGCATGGTTTGACAACAAGCGCATTAGACAAAAATATTTCGGTGTTTGCAATTGATTCCGCTCCACTCTCACAAAAGTATTTGTCTCAAATAGTGCAGGACATTCAACTAAAGGTGGAAGATTCTCATAAAGAACCCATTTCATGTTATGCCTGCTCCTCTGGTGCTAGGTTTACTGTGGTTATCCAAACATAACCCTACCATCGATTGGCAAACGAGACAGATTCTTGATTGGAGTGATTTTTGCATAGACAACTGTCTTGGCATGTTGCTCTCTGATGTAACCCCTAAAGTTGTACCTTCGTTTATTTTGGATTTTTATGATGTATTCTCTAAAAGTGGAGACCAGGAGTTGCTTCCACATCGGGAGTATGATTGCCCCGTCAACCTTGTTCCCAGAGTTAAGTTGCCCAAGTCTCGGTTGTATAATCTTTCCGAACCCGAAAGAGCCGCCATGCGAGAATATATCACCGCGAGTTTGGCCAACGGTCATATTAGACCATCCAAATCCCCAGTGGATGCAGGGTTTTTATTTGGTAAGAAAAAGGATGGAACTCTTAGGCAATGTTTAGACTTCCGTGAGCCTAATCGCATTACTGTCCGTGATCCCTATCCCCTTCCTTTGATCCCGGATTTGTTCAATCAGATTGTCAGTGCCAAGGTGTTCTCGAAGTTAGATTTGAGGGGGGCATATAATCTAAAAAGGATCAAGGAGGAGGACGAATGGAAGACGGCCTTTAATACCCCTGAGGGTCATATTGAAAATATGGTCATGCCTTTTGGTTTAACCAATGCTCCTGCGGTTTTTCAACATTTCATCAATGACATCTTTCATCAATCTGGTGGGCAGGTTTGTGGTGGTGCATCTGGATGATATTTTAATTTATTCCCCCGACATGGAGAAGCATCAGGATCACGTGAGACAGGTCTTACAGATCCTAAGGGAGAATAAATTGTATGCTAAGATGGAGAAGTGTGTATTTGTGGTTCCGGAAATGCAATTCCTGGGTTACCTACTATCATCTTCGGGTTTTCGTGTGGATCCAGAGAAAGTCCGTGCTGTGTTGGATCGACCCGAAAATCATGCGATTTTTGGGGTTTACCAACTACTACCGTAAATTTATCTTGAATTGCTCGACTGTTGTTAAACCATTAACAGATATGACTAAGAAATGTGCAGATTTCTCAGTCTGGTCTGATGAGGCTTTACATGCCTTTTCAGCGGTGAAGGACTGTTTTGCTTCCGCTCCTATACTGGTGCAACCTGTTGTGTCACAGCCATTCATAGTGGAAGTTAACGCATCCGAGGTAGGGGTTGGAGCAGTCTTGTCACAGGGTCCTTCTCCTAGCAAATGGTGCCCATGTCCTTTTTTACTGTATACTGCTGAAAGAAATTATGATGTAGGTAATAGAGAGTTGATGGCCATTAAGTTGGCTTTTGAGGAATGGCGACATTGGTTAGAAGGTGCGATTCATCCCATTACGGTAATTACTGATTACAAAAATCT
The DNA here is from genome assembly GCA_033119425.1 of Bufotes viridis. NCBI lineage: Eukaryota > Metazoa > Chordata > Amphibia > Anura > Bufonidae > Bufotes > Bufotes viridis. The sequence continues at coordinate 293,468,104 of CM065593.1, read as the reverse complement.
GACTTATCTGGAGTTGGCTAAACGTCTGAACCCAAGGCAGGCCAGATGATCATTGTTTTTTACCAGATTTTATTTCGTTGTCAAAGCAGATGCTTTGTCTTGTAGTTTCCTGGGGGGGGGGTGGGGTGGGGTTCTGATTCGAAGGATCCATGCCCCGATATTAGCTCATGTGGTGGTTGTTTTCGCCCTTCATCCTGAACTTGAGGCAGAGGTGTTGGAGGCCCAGGGAGATGCACCTGACTCTTGTCCTCCAGGGAAGTTGTTGAACTACGGCACAAGGTGTTCCAGGAACATCACAATACTGTTCTTGCAGGACACCCTTGGAGCAGATCCAGGGTTTATCTAATTTCCCGGAGATTCTGGTGGCCTGGATTGCATAAATGTATTGAGGGCTATGTGTCAGCCTGTGAGACTTGTGCGCGTGCCAAGGTGACACATACTCGTCCATCGGGATCTCTACTTCCCTTGTCTATCCCGTCCCAACAGTGGACTCATTTGTCCATGGACTTTATCACAGATTTGCCTTATTTCTCAGGAAAAACTGTGATTCTGGTGGTTGTTGATCGCTTCATCAAGATGTCTAACTTTATAGCATTATCAGGTCTTCCTAATGCTAAAACGCTCGCACAAGTGTATGTCGATAACATTGTGAAACTACACGGTATTCCTTTTGATGTGGTGGTGTATTCCCAGATTCTGGAAGGCGTTCTGTACTCGCCTGGGGGTCCAATTGTCCTTCTTTTCGGCTTTTTATACTCAGTCGAATGGACAGACTGAGCGCACTAACCAGAATCTGGAGACTGCTTTGATGTTTTGTCTCTGAGAATCAGGAGGAGTGGTCTTCATTTTTGTCCACTGATAAGTCGCCGTTTTTCGGAGCATATGGGTTCCATCCGCAATTTCGCACATTTTCTGGTACTGAGACCTCTGGTATACCGGAAGAAGAAAGATTTTCCTCTTCGTTGTCATCTATTTGCGGAACATGAAAAACAATTTAAAAAAACGGGCACAAAAAGTATAAACGTATGGCTGACAAGAAACGTATGAGTGGTCCGGACCTGAGTGTGGTTGATTCTGTGTGGCTGTTCACAAGAAACATTAAGTTGAAGGTACCTTCGTGGAAGTTGGGGCCAAGGTTAATTGGACCATATAAGATCTCTGCCATTATTAATCTGGTTGCTTTTCGTCTTGAGCTCCCACAGGCTTTAAAAATTCATATTGTTTTTCACAAATCATTACTGAAAAGATATGTTGAACCTTCTGAACCGTCCTCCTTACCTCCTGCTCCTTCTTAGTGGACGGTAATCTTGAATTTGAGATAGTGAACTCACAAATTCTCTGTCGATCTCTTCAGTATCTCGTGCACTGGAAAGGTTATGGTCCAGAGGAAAGAATGTGGGTTCTTGTGACCGATGTTAATGTGCCCGTAGCCTTGATAAAGTCGGCCGTGCATGTCTGGAGGTCACCCATAGAAGGGGGTGGGGATACCGTCACGGTCACTCCCATGACAGAGGTGAGAAGATCGGAGAGACAGGCTGCACGTGAGGGTATCTGACAGTCTTTCTGTTTTTTCCTTGCAGTGTTGTTGTTTGGTAATGACCACACCTCTTGCCACGTGAAGCTTGTAGTCATTACTGAGGCTCTATTTAGTTCTGACTCACACTGCTTATTACCATGCGGTTGATATTTTCTGCTGGAGTTCGTTCAGCTGTTGTGTTGTTCCTTTGGATCTCCTGCTCCTCTGATCTGCTTTAAGCTAAGTGAATTTTGTTTTGGATTTTGTTGTTCGCTTGTGTTAGTTGCTTTCTAGGCGGCCTCAGGGAGATGCTGGTTCCTTCATCTAGGGCTTTCCAGGGTCTCCAGGGCTTACAGTTGTGTTCAAAATTATTCAACCCCCACTGAAATTGAGTGTTTTGGCCAGTTTGACATTGATTTTGATCATTTCAGTCATCTTGTTTACAATTAAATCAAAGAGGCACTTGTAAGTCAGACAAATATAACAGAACATTTATAATGAAATAACCACAAATGTCTTTTCTGTGCTCACATCATTATCAGTTTTATTCATCCCCCAAGTGACATTCAATCTAAGAACTTAGTACAACATCCTTTTCCAGTTATAACAGCTTTTAAACGTGAAGCATAGCTTGACACAAGTGTCTTGCAGCGATCTACGGGTATCTTCGCCCATTCTTCATGGGCAAAAGCCTCCAGTTCAGTCACATTCTTAGGCTTGCGCGCTGCAACTGCTTTCTTTAAGTCCCACCAGAGGTTCTGAATCGGATTTAAGTCTGGTGACTGCGATGGCCACTTCAAAATGTTCCAGCTTTTAATCTGCAACCATGCTCTAGTGGACTTGGAGGCATGCTTGGGATCATTGTCCTGTTGAAAGGTCCAACGTCTCCCAAGCCTCAGGTTTGTGACGGACTGCATCACATTTTCATCCAATATCTCCTGGTACTGAAGAGAATTCATGGTACCTTGCACACGGTGAAGCTTCCCTGTACCTGTAGAAGCAAAACAGCCCCAAAGCATGATTGACCCCCCGCCATGCTTCACAGTAGGCAAGGTGTTCTTTTCTTCATAGGCCTTGTTCTTCCTCCTCCAAACATAGCGTTGATCCATGGGCCCAAACAGTTCTAATTTTGTTTCATCAGTCCACAGAACACAAATGTGGTTTGTCCACATGACTTTTGGCATACTGCAGTCGACTCTTCTTATTCTTTGGAGACAGCAAGGGGGTGCGCCTGGGAGTTCTGGCATGGAGGTCTTCATTACGCAGTGTGCGCCTTATTGTCTCTGCTGAAACTTCAGTACCCGCATCTGACAAATCTTTTTTCAGTTCCTCAGCAGTCACACGGGGACTTTTCTCCACTTTGCGCTTCAGGAAGCGCACAGCAGTCGAAGTCAGCATCTTCTTTCTGCCACGACCAGGTAGCGTTTCAACAGTGCCCTTTGCCTTGAATTTGCGAATGATGCTTCCTATGGTGTCTCTTGGTATGTTTAACATCTTAGCAATCTTCTTATAGCCATTGCCCTTCCTGTGAAGAGAAATCACCTCTTCTCTTGTCTTCCTGGACCATTCTCTTGACTTCACCATGTCTGTAAACACACCAGTAAATGTCTAGAAGGAGCTGAGTATCACAGTCATTTTACATCTGCCTAATTGGGGCTTATTCTGCTTGATTGCTGCTCCTTGACATCCAATAAGTGTTTTCAATACCTGATCGAAAACACTTGAATGAACCTCTGTTCTTAAAAATGGTAGTCTTTAAGGGGTTGAATAATTGTGTCAATGAAGAAATCACAAAAAAAACATTTAATACTGTATTACAAAAACAATTGATGTCATTTTAGTTGCATTTGGTTCTTTAAAATGTCCTTGTAAGATTTCATTTTGAACACAATTACAAATGTACATTAAATTCCCGAAAACCCTTTACAGCATTGGGGGTTGAATAATTTTGAACACAACTGTAGGTTCTGGTGTATGAGTATTCCCACCTTCAGGGGCTACTCATATTCCTAGGAGGTCACCATCCCTCTCCCTTATCTTTGAGGCCTATACTCCTGTCTATTTCCTTCTGTGTGTGTTCTGGTGTTTTCCCCTCCCCTATACTTGTGACAGTGACATGGCAACTTAAAATTATCCCAGTGAAATCTGCTCTCCAAAAACCATATGGCGTTCCATTCCTTCTGCACCCTGCCGTGTGGCCATACAGCAGTTTACGACCACATATGGGGTGTTTCTGTAAACTACAGAATCAGGGCAATAAATATTGAGTTTTGTTTGGCTGTTATCCCTTGATTTGTTACTGGAAACAATTTATTAAAATGGAAAATCTGCAAAAAGAAATGGAATTCTGAAATTTCATCTACATTTTCCTTTAAGTTTTGTGGAACAGCTGAAGGTTTACCAAAGTTTGTAATATCAGTTTTGAATACCTTGAGGGGTATATTTTCAAAAATGGGGTAAATTGTTTGGAGTTTCTACTCTAGGGGTTCATCAGGAGGTATTCAAAGTGACATGGCAACTTAACATTATCCCAGTGAAATCTGCCTTCCAAAAATCATATGGCGTTCCTTTCCTTCTGCGCCCTGCCTTGTGACCATACAGCAGTTTACGACCACATATGGGGTGTTTCTGTAAACTACAGAATTAGGCCTCATGCACACGAACGTATTTTCTTTCCGTGTCCGTTCCGTTTTTTTTGCGGACCATATGCGGAACCATTCATTTCAATGTGTCCACAAAAAAAACGGATGGTACTCCGTGTGCATTCCGTTTCCGTGTGTCCGTTTTTCCGTTCCGCAAAAAAATAGAGCATGTCCTATTTTTTCTAGTTTGGGGACAAGGATAGGCATTATTACAATGGATCCGCAAAAATAACGGATCCTCAAAAAAAACGGATGCCATACGGAACGTCATCCGTTTTTTTTGCGGATCCGCAATTTGCGGACCGCAAAACACATACGGTCGTGTGCATGAGGCCTTAGGGTAATAAATATTGAGTTTTGTTTGGCTGTAAACGCTTGCTTTTGTTAGTGGAAAAAAATGGATTAAAATGTAAAATCTGCCAAAAAGTGAAATTCTGAAATTTCATCTACATTTTACTTTAATTCTTGTTGAACACCTAAAGGGTTAAGAAAGTTTTTAAAATAAGTTTTGAATAACTTGGGGGGATGTAGTTTCTAAAATCGGGCCATTTATGGGTGGTTTCTATTATGTAAGCCTAACAAAGTGACTTTAGACCTGAACTGGCCCTTAAAAAGTGGGTTTTGGAAATTTTCTGAAAAATTTCAAGATTTGCTTCTAAACTTCTAAGCCTTCTAACGTCCCAAAAAAAGAAAATGTAATTTACAAAATGATCCAAATATGAAGAAGTGTTGAGGAAGGGTGGCGTGAATATATATATATGCATGCCCCGGCAGGCATGCATATATATTAGACATAACTAAGCCACTAATAAGCAATGTGCGCAGATGTGCCCAACATCTGCGCACATCTGCCTTTGTTATTCCCCAGGGGCTCACTGCTGCCCCTGTGGGAATATGGGCATGTGTCCCTTTAAATGCCCCCTTAAATTCATATAATCTGCCCCCTTTATATAATATATATAAATTCCCCATTCCATAGGCCCCCTTTTAGATGTCCCTTCTGTGACCTAGACCAGTTACATCAATGTGAATGTGCCCCAAGCATTCACATTGATGTAATCTGGTTAGAGGCACCAGGATGACCGGACAAGGTCCGATCATCCTGGTGTGAACAAAAGGCTGAATTCTAATAGAATTCAAGTCCTTTTGTTATAATTATCTACAGCACAGCTGCAGGTAATTATACATAATAGAGAGAAGGGGAGATACCTCCCCTCCCTCTATTATGCGCATTCCGGCAGCGCGATTACTATCGCGCTGCCTGGAATGCAGGGAGAGACAGGCGGGAGATCAAATAGATCTCCCCGCCTGTCAGCCCGCGCGCGCGGCCCTGCGGCGCGCGTGCAGGGAGGCGCAGGCAGGCGCGGTGACGTCATTTCACCGCGCCGGCCCACGTGTCCCTCACGGTGGTGCGCGCTCGCGCGCCACTGTGTGGGCGGTGCGGCAGTGTGGGCTGCCGGACATATAAGTCCGGCAGGCCCTGCACTGGGCAGAAGAAGCCAGCCGCCCACACAAGAATCGTCCCCTGGACGACGAGCATCCCCTGGACAACGAGCATAAGTATCAACCCCCCCACTATACCACCAACGCTTATTAACCCCTTATTGCCCACACACCCCACCAACGATACCCATATCCCTTTCTCCCCTACTGCCCATACCTTGAACCCTTGCAGGTCTATCCCTGCTACCCACAGTCCCCTGCACCTTGCATTAACCCCTTCTTGTACCCCTGCCAGCAGACCCTGCATTATTCCCCCATTTGCCCCTACACTCCCTAATACCCCCACCTGTCCAGTACAGCTAACCCTGCTGACACCCCCTCCTGCTGTACTATTGCTCAGTTACGTACCCCCTTACTGCTCATTCTGTCCCCCTAGGGATAGACCAGAACCAGGCTGGGTGGGATGCCCTATTAAGTGTGTGTGTGACCTGTATTAGCTAGTGTTGTGGGTGGAAATTGGGATTGTGTAGTGTAGTTAGTATTGCATTGGAAGTGCTGTGTTATTTGGTATATATCTGTGTGCGTCAAGTGTTATTAAATACCGTTTTACTGATAGAATTGTGTAGCGTGTATTTATTAGCGTTTAGCGTAGTGAGTTAGGCGCATGCAGATAGTAAGTGTAAGCGACTTGGTGACGTGCTAGGTAATAGAACTGTATTGTTGTTAAGGATATAAATAGGCGTGACTATCTATAGACGGTTTACATCTATTTATGAATATTAATTACTGATATTCGCTTAATATTGGTAATTAATATTCCCCCTTTACATTGGCGAGCCAGGCCCACTGCGTAGATTTTGCGTGAATTTTTTGGTGTTGTGGGTAAGGGTCGCTAGAACTGTAAATTATCAGGCAGGAGAGACGTGGTCAGCGGTGAGTCTGAACGTCTAAGACCTGATAATTTCGGACAGGAGAAACGATCCTTCCTATAAATACCAAGAATTAACCAAAATCTTGTGCAGAGAATCTATAATCTATCTGAGTGTAATATTTGTTTTATTCCTTTACACGGTCACCGTCGTTTGGAGTAGAAGAAGGATACGTCACGGAAAAGAGGTCCATCTGCGTAGGAGGTGTGTACAGGTCCGGCTGGGCGGGAAGAAGCGATCCGGAAGAAAGGACTTCTTTCAAGCAGCCGTAAGGGACGGAAGAGTACAGCACCGCGAAGAAGATGGAGGCTCAGAAAAATGTGAGTATGAACTTCTCCACACTCCAACACTTAGCTAGGAACAGCACTTTTAATCCCATTCCCCCTACTACATACAAATCCGCTGAGCTGTTGTGGTCCGCCTTGCTGGACCAGGCTTACGCTCATGATCGGGTTTGCATTAGTAAGGGTATCTTTAACAAGACAACCAAACGCCTCCAAATGTTAGCCAAATTGGTTCTCACCTATGAGGATATCATTTGGAAGGCGGAACACACTGATGCACTCGCCAGCGCAAGAAAGACAGAGGAAGTTGCGGACAAGGCAAAGGAAGTTGTGGACAAGGCAAACTTCCACTGCAATTGTTGCGTTGATAACTATAGGAGAATACACACACTAGAAGCGCAATTACAAGAAGAGGCCCAGTGTACAGTTGAGAGGGGCAGAGAAATCTGCATGTTAGAGTCGAGACTATCGGACAAGGAGTGTCTCTACTCTGATGTGGACAGAGAGCTACTCCGGCTGTATACTGAGATTAATCAGTATAGGAACAATGCGGCATCTATGGATGCCCTGATTGTTCAGATGAGGAGGGATCTGGCTGCAAAGACACAAACTATTGCAGATTTGTCCAGGCCTAGTACCAACGGTATGGTGCCCACGAAACAAGTTTGTGTTTCGGGAGTGGCACAGGGGAGACAGCGGCGACAGCGCCAAGGTCTCCAACGGATACTACATCCGTAATGGTAGATACTAGGGGACAGGTGGAGCGGTCGCTACGGTTCACCCCGACACCCGGGGAGAACACGGGAGCAGCCGTTTCCAGGAACAGGACAACGGTTGGGGAGAGGAAAGTGGATGGCCATATACCACTTCCAATCCGCCAACACGTCCGGAGAGACAGGAAGAGGTGTATCCTAACCATTCCAGTATGGAAAGGATAAACTTCCTGTTGCGGATCTGCAAGGAGATCCCAAATACGATCCCAATGTAGATCCGTTCACCTCATGCGATATTTTCGAAGGTCACTGTAACAAATATTCAGTGGCTCCGGAATATCGCATGGAGCTGTTCAAAGTGTGGTTACCGACACACCTTAATCAAAGGTATGAGGTAACGGGAAGGATGCAACCCATGAACGGCCAGTTTCATGACAAGGAGGAACGTCTCTCCATACTCACGAGACTGGCCACGGGTCACTGGGATGTCACTCCAGAGGTTCTGTCAAAGTTCAAGCCTTCTATACATGATGAACCCTTATCATTGTGTAGTCGGTTCGAAGCTATGTACAGGAGGGTTACCAAAGATCAAGGTATGGGGATTCCACAAGGCATGGTGCGCATGTTTGTGGAAAAGTTTCCATACCTTGATACTGCAATCCGACTGAGTGCAGCTAGGGAGCCATCCCTCACGGACGCGGCCATGATTATTGAGCAGTGTAGACAGGACATACTGCACAATAAGAAGTCCGTTAAAGTGAGGGAGCGTGTGCCGGTGCGCGTTAAGTCGCACGACGAACGGGTACAGCACACGAGTTTACTTCTACCGTTCGCCCCACGGCCCCGCCGTTGGAAAAGGCAGGAAACTTTAAGTGTTTTCTGTGCCTACAACAGGGGCATATACAGAGAAATTGTCCACAATGGTTAAGGATTAACTGGACAAATTCAGAGAGAAATGGCAACAATAACGGTTTCAGGATGAAACCTAATTTTGCCAAGCCTGTGGGGAACAGGTTGATAGGAATATGGGACAGTCATCAGGTCAAGCGCCAAAATACTTGGCGGTTGTGAATGTCCCAGGGGGTAGAATCAAAAGATTCCACACCCCAGGAACAAGAAAAGAGCGTACAAGTGGCAGTATGTACCACTCAGGTACCTACTGGGAGTCTGGTGGATATCGAATGAGGATCAGGGATCCCTAAAGAATTGGCGCCAGTATGTCCAATCATACTGGATTCTTCAGGAGACCCCATATAACAGCCATGATAAAAGATAAGGAAACGAAAATCATGCTTGATACTGGTGCGGAAATTTCCATTACCAATATCAAACATGATTTACACCCCAACAGCCCTCAGTGTGTGGTGATCGGATTTGATCACCAACAAGGGAGGTGAAGGCCCACAGAATTGACGAGGTAATCATTCAGATTACCAAGTGCACGACCCTCAGGATACCCATGTGGTATTACCCGGTTCTGATAACATTATCGGAACCGATGTAATGACACAAAATGGGTGGATCCTAGATCTGGCAAATTGTATTGTGTGGAAAGGTCCCAGACGAGCAAAGGTGTTTGTCATCCAACGCCAGTGTCTGGGACCACCTTTGCCAGCAGTAGACAACTCTACTGATGTGCTTGAACACAAATGGCCTGAGGTCTCACATAATCCAGACCTCGAGCCTATTGTGTACGAGTACCCTGATCTGTGGGCCCAAAGCAAAAACGACTGTGGCAGGCTGATTGGCGTTCAGGTGGACATACAGGGTCCTGACCCTCCACCTCAACGCCAATATCGATTTCCACCAGAGGCCACCCATTCAATCATGGACACCGTCCATGAATTGAAGGCCAAGGGTGTGGTCATAGAGGGCAATTCTAAGTGCAACAATGCCCTCTGGCCAGTTAAGAAAAAGGACACCAATGCATGGAGGCTGACCATAGACCTCCGGGTCCTTAACAAGTACACCCCAATGTCAGCTCCAGTGGTGGCTCAAACTCCCGACATCATGGCCAGGATAAGCGGCAAAAGCCGCGTATTCTCGACCATTGATGTTGCCAACGGGTTCTTCTCCATCGAACTCACAAAGTCCTGCCGGTACAAATTTGCCTTTACGGTGGGGGACAAACAGTACATGTTTGCTGTACTGCCCCAGGGGTTCCATAGCAGCCCCACGTATTTCCATCAGGCATTGGCGGCTGTGCTGAGCGTGTTCTCACGGCCGGAATGCCTTCTACAATACGTGGACGACCTGCTTTTGCATACAGAGACCATGGAGGAACACTTGGTTCTGTTGAGAGAGCTGCTGGGACTTCTGGCAAAGTCAGGACTCAAACTGAGTCCCCATAAGGCAAATTTGGCCAAAGCGGAGGTAATTTTCCTCGGGGTCAGAATCTCTTTTGGAACCAAAGGAATCATGACGGCCCGTGTGGAAGCCATGGTAAAGTTACCCAGGCCGGGCACTCTTCAGGATTTGAGAAAATTCCTGGGGTGGCCAACTTCATGAGGGAGTTCATAGAAGACTTTGCGGCCAAGGCAAAACCTCTTTATGAACTCCTTCGAGGAGAAGAACCCTCAGTCAAAGGTTGGTCCGATGCGCAGGAAGAGGCCTTTTCAACTCTGAAGAGGGACCTCTCCTCGGCACCTGTGTTGGCCACTCCACATCCCGATGGAGAAATGGCCATACAGGCACATTCAGGGATGGAGTCTATCTCAGCGGTCCTACTACAGAAAGTAGGGTACGTGACCAGACCGCTGGGATATTTCTCCAGGTTACTTTCGCCCGTCGAACGAGGGTTTGATGAATGTGCCAAACAACTGGCAGCCATACATTATGCCGTTAAGACCACGGAGCATATTGTTGGTTTCCGGCCCCTCACTTTGCAGACTCCACATTCCCCGCTGGCACTTTTGCTTCGTGATACTCTCCCTGGAGTCTCCCAACAGAGATTCGGGAGATGGATCATGGATCTCAGCGGCCGGAATCTGCAGGTGGACCACAAGGCCAAGTATGTTCTGTCCCAGTTGCTGAACCTGACTGGAACTGAACATGACTGCGGCCAACCAGAAATGGACGACTCTCCACAGATGTTCAGGACTGACAGCCATCCAGATGACAGGGTCATCTTTGTAGATGGCTCTCGGTTTTATCTGAATGGGGAATATGTCACAGGTTTTGCTGTGCTGGATGAGACCACTGGTACCCAGAGTCTGGTCCGGCTACCGGGTCACATGTCAGCACAACGGGCAGAACTGGAGGCTGTTAAAGAAGCCTTGCTTCTTCAACCTCCAGGGAAACGATCTATATATAGCGACAGCTCATATGTAGTTCGTTCCCTCACACTGCACCTTGACGTATGGAAGAGAAGAGGATTTGTGGACAGCCAAAACAAACCTCTGGCTCATGTGTCAGTCCTGAAAGAGCTGTGGGAGTGGGGCAAGGCACACATGGCGGAAGCAGCCATCATCAAAATCCCGGCGCATCAAAAAGGGGACGAACCTTTGACAATAGGAAACAATCAGGCAGACGAACTGGCAAAACTGGCTGCAGTGTCTGGGACCCTTCGGGAACCAGGCACTGAGCCACTGCCCAAGTACCAGATTGCAGCACGTACCCATCTGAGTGACGGCCCGGTGTCATTTGAGGAGGAACAAGTCAAGGATCCTCTTCTAATGACACACATCCAGGCACCACAGCATCCCTGGTCCTTACAACAAGGGATCCTGTGTTACGACACCGGGACACAGTCGCTTCCTCTTCCAGTGGTTCCACAGCATCTGCAAGCAGAGTTGACGCGGTTGAACCACCAACTGTTTGGACATCTTGGCCGGAATAAACTCTTGCCTCTCTTGAGAGACAAATTGTACTGGCCTGGGATGTCCAACACGGTAGAGGAGGTCACGCAACAGTGCCTGGTGTGTGCTCAGGTTAACCCAAGGGCGCCAGCCCTGAAACCGGTGTTGCAGCGGGTTCCTCCTGCTGATGGTCCATGGTCCGCAATCCAAATTGACTTCATCGGACCTTTGCCAACCGGGAGTCGTAACTGTCGTTACGCCCTGGTGATAGTGGATGTCTTCTCGAAATGGGTAGAAGCCATCCCTACGGTCAATGATACGGCCTCCACTACTGCCCGTGTTCTCTGGGAACAAGTTCTGTCACGATGGGGATCCCCAGAGTGATAGAATCAGACAGAGGGACCCATTTCACGGGTAAAGTCATGAAAGCGCTTTGTGGTCTCCTAGACATAAAGCAGAGGTTTCATGTGTCTTACCACCCTCAGTCAGCAGGCATAGTGGAACGGATGAACCGGACCATCAAAACCCGGCTTTCCAAGGCATTGCTGGAGAAAGGTTCCTCTTGGGTAACCTCTCTTCCAGCGGTGCTAATGGGGATCCGAGCCACCGAGGCCTCCAGTACCGGCATCTCCCCATTTGAACTCATGACCGGACGAAAGATGCCCATATGGTTACCAAACGAACCCCAAGTGTCGGAGCCCACGAAAAACGCCATCGCCAGGGACATGTTTCTCCAACAGGTTCAGCAGAACCTGAAGGAGTTACTGCCTCATGCCGCTATACGGTTGCACAAACCGTACCTACAGAGGGAGACACCAATGCCCGCTGTAGGAGAGATGGTAATGGTAAAAGTTTTTCGTCGGGCTGGCCCATGGGATGCAAACTGGGAAGGACCCTACAAAGTCCTTGAAGTAATGGGAGACACCATGCTGAAGGTACAAAGGCCTATCACAAACAAAAAGAAATCCCGTAGACGCCAGGAAGTCTTGTGGATTCACGTCGACCAGGCCAAAGCCACCCGAGCCTCCCCAACTCCATAGCGCATGGCGTTCCGAGTTGGGTGAGGGGGGTAGTAGGGCTTGGCAGGTCAATGATGAATCCATTACACATAACATTCCGTCTTGTTACAGAACACAAGAGGGAGACACTTCATGGGTCCACACTACCAAGAAAGAGATAGGCGGCCTCCGAATGGGATACGTATCCAGCTTGTGACACTAGTGGTAAGCATGTTGGTGGCGGGCTCAACCTCTTCAGGGGAGGGCCTGGGGACTAATATTGGTATGGCCAGCATATCAATTAATAGACCCGGCCTTTTAATGGTGGAATGTTTGGGTGCAAAATCCTGGAACCATACGAGAACCTTACCTTTACACCAGGTCAATGGTATCTGTATGGTTTCCAGAGAGAGGGTTTTGCCAATGGTGTAATTCAACATTATACCCCGGTGGAGAATGTGTCTGCCATACAACATGACTTACACGCCCTCTGTCTCAAGGAATTCAGGCATTTTCAGGACTCAGACCCTACACCTATCAAATCCCTGAGATGGGTGTCTAGGGACCCACACTTGCATCCTTACCAGCAAGTGAGAGCCAACACTACCACAGTGTTGTGCACCAAGGAGGGTTTGCTGAGCCCTGAAGATGTCACTGGGGCAGAGTACAGCGGTTGGTACATCCTGAAAGCTACCTTTCTAGGGAAGGATAGCCATGACGGGTTGAGGGTTAGGACATATTTTGATAGGCCCATTCCAGTAAAAGGTACCCTGAAGGCATATTGTATGTTGAGGGATTCCCGGATGATTATCACCAGGGAATCCAGTTATGTACAGGGACATGTGTCCACAGATTACTTACGAACCAGTGTAATGATGTTAAAGTTAAACTGCAGTGACTCGGGTCAGGTCATTTGGAATGATCAGAGTGGTCCGGTAAAACTAGAGGGCTTATACAGAGCCACAGTTTTAAAGGTACGGACCGATGCCAAGGACCCTAGGTATGCTCAGTTAAGAGGATCTCCATCCATACGATCTTTCATGATCACAATCATGAGAGACATCTGCGTTCCTGAGGTGACGGGATACTACTTCGTCACCTATGCCCACTGGGATCAGGACAACCAGATGGTGATGTTGGACACTAATCCCTGGAGGTGGGATTTAGTGTGCAACGGGGTGGACAACCCTACGGTGGATGTATGGATGGATGGTACCCCTATGACTGAGGAATACCGGGGTAGGTATGTGTCTTCTGATTGGAAAGACCCTAGAGGCAGGGACATTAACTTTGACATCAATATAGATGGTTCGTTTAAGTGGCCTTTTGCGAGGCAGCCGATGAAGGGTGCTGGACGTTTACTCAGTGGGTCTATCTGTCTCAATCCAAACCTGTAGGGAAACTAGTGTTGCAGGCTGGAGAAGACGAACAGTGGTATCCATTCAAGGGACGGGGACAGGTCTGTGTTACGGTAGTGAGGGTCCCCTATGAAACAGAAGGTCTCCAACCAGTGAAACCACACTCAGATTCTTGCACCGCCCCTATCCATCAATTGGCAGACCCTATAGCTCCTCAACTGTCATCCCCTTGGAAGATCATCACGGATGCCAAATTCATCCTGTTCACCTGGAGAATTTCCGTAGATGACTTCCGAGTTGACCATTGGGATCATCGGTGTGAGGAGTTTGTTAGGAACCAAATTGATCTGGTAAGAGGTTGGATAGAGGCGGGGCAAGAGGTCAGGAAAGAAGACTCCCGGTATAGGAAGAACAGGGGAGGAGAGATCTAGTGGCTATGGGACTTGGCGGAGGTGCGTTGGGAGTGGGCGCCTGAACACTATGGATATGGAAGTCCTGAGAAATAAGCTTGGGGAGGTTGCGCGACATGCCGGGGAAGGATTTAAGACCCAGCTTGATGTAAACCATGTCTTAGAGGGTTTACAGCATTCACACATAGATGCCACTACCTCCCTATCTTCCGCTATACGTGAGAAGTTTAGGAGGTTAGTTGTGGGTCTCTTGGAGGAGCAGGATCGGGCTCAACTTGCCCTGGCATGTACGCAGGTCCAAAGCGAACTCTCGGACAACCTTAAACATATTGTCTCAGCGCTCCACAGCGGCCACTTCCCATTCAACCTCCATCAGCGAATAAGCCCACTGATTTCTCCTTTTGCCATGAATCACACCAACTGGTGGGTGGTTCAGTGGCATGGGTGTCAAAATCTAACCTGCACTGCTTCGTCCTTGGCACCAGTGTCCGGTCGCCTCAGACAGGGATACAGTGGCATCAACCTAGGTACAGTGATAAATAACCAGACGGTGCTTCATCCACAGCTCCCCTCGGGCGTTCTAACCTATGAAGAAGGCCATCCCTCCTTGTTTGACACGGAGGGATGTTGGATGAGAGAGGATGCCATCCTCTGTCAGGGTAGTCAGGATCGGGTGCTCAGACACCAGTGTTGGAACACCGAGGGGTCCTGTGAGATGAAGGCCAACCTAATACCCTCATCCTCTTTGAAATATTTGGGACAAGGGTATTGGTGTTGGTACCAAGGGAGTGATCCATCATATGCAATTTTTGGCCTTAATTGCACCGAGCGAGGAGAACTCCTCCCCGGAGTGTACTGTACCCTTAGACCCGTTCTAGGTCTGGATGTTGCAGAGCACCAGGGAAGGACCCCGATTACTCCAGAAAGAAGACTTGACATCCGTCCCGATATTCCTGTGAGACTACAGAAGATTCCTCTTGGCTTCGGTAAAGAACTTAGACATCTCCTGATGGACTTCGGCCAAGAGGAAGAGATTATTCAGCATCTTCGGGAGACGGAAAAACAAGCCACCATCCAACTCACCCATGACCGAACCAAGATTACCGCAGTTGCCATAGCACTGGACAAAGACTCGAAGGTTTCTTGGTGGGAGAGTCTCTTTGGATACAATCCCAAGGCAACTTCATTTTTCAATTTACTTATACACCCAGTGATAGTGCTTCTGGTTCTGGTTGGACTCATGTATCTGGGACTTTGGTGGATGTATCGGAGAGTCAAGAGATTAACGAACCTACTAGACCAGAACCAGACAGCACTTCACGAACTTAACCGCCGGAGACTCAGGACTTGACTTCTCTTCAAGTCCTGAAACCTAACAGACCATCTGGACAGGGTCTAGGATGGATACATCGTAGTGTCCTGAGACCCCACGTAATTGAACTGAACTTTTATGAGGTTTTTGGGGGTATGTCGTTGGACCTTCCGGAAACCTCATTCAACTGTATATAATTCTTTATAAAATGTCTTGGGTTTGGGTGGGTTGGGGGAGGGGGGGGATTGTGTGTGTGTATGTACCCAGGTATTTTCGTGTGAATGGGGAAAAAGATTAGGGCACGATAGGGACAGGTCCCCTCTGCCATTTGCCACTTTGAACCCTGAACGGTGAGGTTCGTAAGGGAAAACTTGGATGTGTAGTGAAGCGGAGGTATTCCCGCAGTTAGAATGTAGGTACTATGACATCACCTTGATTTGAAGAAAAAATAAATAAAAATAAAAAATTCTGATCTGCCTTGTAAAGACCGATTCAGCTGTCCATGGGAGAAGCGCACCCATCCTTCGATCAAGATGGAACAAGAAATGTCGATATGCTTAAGGAAAGTTGACGCAGATTGGAGACTGAGACGGTGAGGGTGAGAACGCTCCAGATCCCTTGGGGACGGACGTCACCTGAAGATCGGCTACTATACCGAGAGACGGAGAGGGTGTGGTCACTCTAAACGTATCAAGGGTGGCCGACACCAAGAAGACAAGTTCTGAGAGAAAAGACAAGTCAAAGACTGCAAGGGTCAAGCCACTCCGGAAGTCCAGAAAAGACGATATAGGAGGGGCTGATTCCACAACCATCAAAGAAAAAGACGACGAGAGTTCCTGGGAGAAGAAGACGGTATATCCTGTGGATGGAGGAGTTGGTTATGGTGAAGGGCAGGTCGGAGGTCGGTCGGGTTAGGTGATGTCTAGGTACCTAAGGGATAGTGAGCACTCCAGTTTTCCTGAACCATTACCGAGGAAGGGGTTGAGGGGGGGCAAATATGTCTCCACCCTTCCCCCACTATATTGTCGTATTCCCGACAACAGGGGGATTGTTGAGGAAGGGTGGCGTGAATATATATATATGCATGCCCCGGCCGGCATGCATATATATTAGACATAACTAAGCCACTAATAAGCAATGTGCGCAGATGTGCCCAACATCTGCGCACATCTGCCTTTGTTATTCCCCAGGAGCTCACTGCTGCCCCTGTGGGAATATGGGCATGTGTCCCTTTAAATGCCCCCTTAAATTCATATAATCTGCCCCCTTTATATAATATATATAAATTCCCCATTCCATAGGCCCCCTTTTAGATGTCCCTTCTGTGACCCTAGACCAGTTACATCAATGTGAATGTGCCCCAAGCATTCACATTGATGTAATCTGGTTAGAGGCACCAGGATGACCGGACAAGGTCCGATCATCCTGGTGTGAACAAAAGGCTGAATTCTAATAAAATTCAAGTCCTTTTGTTATAATTATCTACAGCACAGCTGCAGGTAATTATACATAATAGAGAGAAGGGGAGATACCTCCCCTCCCTCTATTATGCGCATTCCGGCAGCGCGATTACTATCGCGCTGCCCGGAATGCAGGGAGAAACAGGCGGGAGATCAAAGGATCTCCCCGCCTGTCAGCCCGCGTGCGCGGCCCTGCGGCGCGCGTGCAGGGGGGCGCGGGCAGGCGCGGTGACGTCATTTCACCGCGCCGGCCCACGTGTCCCTCACAGTGGTGCGCGCTCGCGCGCCACTGTGTGGGCGGTGCGGCAGTGCGGGCTGCCGGACATATAAGTCCGGCAGGCCCTGCACTGGGCAGAAGAAGCCAGCCGCCCACACAAGAATCGTCCCCTGGACGACGAGCATCCCCTGGACAACGAGCATAAGTATCAACCCCACTATACCACCAACGCTTATTAACCCCTTATTGCCCACACACCCCACCAACGATACCCATATCCCTTTCTCCCCTACTGCCCATACCTTGAACCCTTGCAGGTCTATCCCTGCTACCCACAGTCCCCTGCACCTTGCATTAACCCCTTCTTGTACCCCTGCCAGCAGACCCCTGCATTATTCCCCCCATTTGCCCCTACACTCCCCTAATACCCCCCACCTGTCCAGTACAGCTAACCCTGCTGACACCCCCTCCTGCTGTACTATTGCTCAGTTACGTACCCCCTTACTGCTCATTCTGTCCCCCTAGGGATAGACCAGAATTAGGCTGGGTGGGATGCCCTATTAAGTGTGTGTGTGACCTGTATTAGCTAGTGTTGTGGGTGGAAATTGGGATTGTGTAGTGTAGTTAGTATTGCATTGGAAGTGCTGTGTTATTTGGTATATATCTGTGTGCGTCAAGTGTTATTAAATACCGTTTTACTGATAGAATTGTGTAGCGTGTATTTATTAGCGTTTAGCGTAGTGAGTTAGGCGCATGCAGATAGTAAGTGTAAGCGACTTGGTGACGTGCTAGGTAATAGAACTGTATTGTTGTTAAGTATATAAATAGGCGTGACTATCTATAGACGGTTTACATCTATTTATGAATATTAATTACTGATATTCGCTTAATATTGGTAATTAATATTCCCCCTTTACAAGAAGACACATGGGAAATCTAAATTAATAACTATTTTAGGGGGTATCACTATCTGTTTTAAAAGCAGAGAAATTGAAATTTTGAAAATTGCTAATTTTTCAAAATTTTTGGTAAATTTGGTATTTTGTTATAAATAAAAATGAAATATTTTGACCCAAATTTACCACTGTCATAAAGTACAATATGTGATGAAAACAATCTCAGAATGGCTTGGATAGTAAGTAAGTAAAAGCGTTTTAAAATTATCACCACATAAAGTGACACGTGTCAGATTTGCAAAAAATGGCCTGTTCCTTAAGGTGAAAAATGGCAGGGTCCTGAAGGGGGTTAATAGTTACTTTTCATGGGAAACCCCTTTAAAGATATTATTGCATAATTAATGCAAAAAATGTAAAATTATTGCAAAAAATGCAAATCAGACATCATATAGTACAGGAAAATCTCTTTCTACCAATGACAGGACCAGCCTTGTACCTCACATGGATCCAAAGAGTTTCCAATTGATTTTTCCAATTGTTCTGCTAGATTTATTGCAAGCTGGTAGCTCAGAAAAAGTGTTTTTTCAAGGGGTGTGTCCTTCCTGCTGCAGCTCTCTGACCTTCAACAGTTCAGGAGGCTTGCTCTTTCTGCTGCAGCTCTCTCCCTGTAACTGGTTGGTGTTGACTGAACTGTGCACCACAGCCCATTTACCAGTTTTTTTTAATCAGCAGGATTACAGAGCTGTACTTTGCCCATATTGTAGAATGAAAGCCCAGGAGAAGCATGTAACTTATAGCTGGGCCCTTCTTTGCCCATATTGTAGGCTGTTAGCCCAGGAGAGGCATGCGTTAGAGTAGGTTCCGTGCATTGGAAGCCACCTTGTCGCCGGTAGATGGGCCTGACCTATTTTTGATCAATAATATGTGCAAAGAGCTTCTATTTTTTCTAACAGTGAGTATAGCAACCATGCAGTTTATTTTGCATTCATTGTTTGCTTATATCTTTGTGCATTTATTGAATAACTCAGTGGCGATACTACATTGTTAATTACATGCAATTACAAAAGTATTCAGATACAGGGGCTGGTTTAAAAGCTGCAGAATATTTTTCACTGGACAACCCATTTAAGGAAATACATTGCTGCTGTATATGTTACTTCAGAAATCCATTACCAGTTTGAATTGTATTAGCATGTATAATGGTTCTACATTGATGCAAAAAATGTACCTAGTAAAAGAGCAAAACTCATTGACCTGTTGCTTTGCTTCTCCTCTGTACTGCAGTGGAATAAGTGGGTAACCTCTGTCTGCCAAGCCATGTAGGAGACTGTGCTAACTTCTAAGATCAGGTGTCTCTAGAGTCCAACCACTTCCAATGAGAGAAGCAGGTTTAAAATTATAGTAGGATTAGTGGTTCTGCCAGCACCCATATCAACGACTGCTGCTAAAATAATTGATCAACATTTTTGCTGTTGCCCTGATTTTCATGAAAATAAAATTTCACTAAATTTGGGTCCAAATGGATCTGTCCTGTATAATGATCAAGAAATGCCACAAAATCAAGCCAATAACTTCTTAAGAAAAAGTAATTGAATAGTCTTCATTACTCAAGTCAGGCACTTAACCTCAACTAGATGGAGCATGCTTTTCACTTACTGACACAAAACTGAATGCTGAAAGGCCCACAAACAATTTGCAACTGACAGCAGCAGAAGTAAAGGTCTAGCAAAGCATCTCAAGGGAGAAAACTGAACATTTGGTGATCCCCATGCATTACAGATTTTAGGCAGCCATTGAATGCAAATTATTTACCTCCAGTTATTGAAAAATAATTTTCATAATAAGTATGCTTGTCCATTTTTATATGAGCCTGTGAAAATGAAGAGACTACATAAAAAAGGCTGTAATGCCAAAATTGGAAATACAAATAAGTTTGTTAAAAACCATTGAATTAAAGCTGAAAATCTGTATCTTCATTGGTTTGTTTCATCTCCATTGTGGTGGTTTATAGTGATGAGCGGCAAGGGCAATATTTGAATTTGCGATATTTCGCGAATATTTGGGTGATTATATTCGTGATAAATTCTTTTCTTGATTGTGAAAATTGGCAATGTAATATGTGCGTAATGCACGTGCAATACAGGCGTGTGTCACTTTTGGTTACATTTTTCGAGCTGCTAGAAGTTTCCTGAGACTGGAGAAAATGGTTGGCACGGCAGAACATTACAATAGATTTATATGCAGATAGGGTGCTCCGATAAATTCGCGATTGCGCAAATCTACAATTAATGATGCGCATATTTTGGGGCAATATGTGCAACTTTACATTTTAGCAGGTCTGACTACATAATACTGATTGGTGCAAGTATTGTTATGAACTTGTGACATCACAGCACTATGTATGTATGTATGTATCTATGGATAGCAGAACCTACCTAACACCCTGCACTTGAACCAGCTACACTATATCACAATGTAACCTACACTGATCTCCCACTAACTATCTGTATTATATATATAAGCTAATAACAGTATTAAGTGTTGCACCAGAACAGTAGGAGTACAGAACAGAGGTGCTCACAGTCAATAGATCCACCTGCTCCACATGTACTAAATGATTAAAACAAAGACTGGGCACTCACTTATATCTGGAGTTTTGTAGTGTTCATACAATTTATTAGAGGTAACCCAAAATTAGCCCCTTTAGGACACATGACGTAGCGGTACGCAGTGGCGTGCCCAGGGGGGCCCTGTCAGGGGGGTGCCAGGGAGAGGGACTGACAGGGGGGAACGGGGAAGCGCTCAGCGCTCCCTCCTGTCATTCCCTTGTAGCGTGACCGAGCTCTGTCAGGTCCGGGTACAGAGAGCATCTGTCTCCTGTACCCGGCCGGACTGACAGGAAGTGCGCACACAGCTTGCGCTTCCAGTGAGTCAGCCCGGGTACCGGAGACAAAAGCTCCTGTACCCGCCGCAATGCTCGGCTACGCTACAGCAAAGGTAGGGAGGGAGGGAGCGGAGGGAGGGGAGCGCAGGGGAGGGGGATCAGAAAGAACATGACAAGAGGGGGGTCAGAAAGAACATGACAAGATTGGGGGGGTGATCAAAATGGGGGATCAGAAAAACATGACAAGATGGGGAGGGGGATCAGAAAAAGCATGACAGGAAGGGGGAGTATGACAAATTACTATGTGGGGGCACTACTGTGTGGTTGGGGGTGTGGGGGACACTACTGTGTGGGGGCAATGTGGTGGACACTACTGTGGGGGCAGTATGGGGGACACTACTGTGTGGGGGACACTACTGTGTGGGGACAGTGTGGCGGACAATACTGTGTGGGGACAGTGTGGCAGACACTACTGTGTGTGGGGGACAGTGTGGCGGACACTACTGTATGGGGGCAGTGTGGGGGACACTACTGTGTGGGGGCAGTGTGGGGGACACTACTGTGTGGGGGCAGTGTGGCCAACACTACTGTGTGGGGGGCAGTGTGGGGACACTACTGTGTGTGGGGGACAGTGTGGCGGACACTACTGTGTGTGGGGGACAGTGTGGCGGACACTACTGTGTGGGGGACAGTGTGGGGGCACTACTGTGAGGGGGAAGTGTGGCGGACACTACTGTGTGGGGGACAGTGTGGCGGACACTACTGTGTGGGGGCAGTGTGGCGGACACTACTGTGTGGGGGCAGTGTGGGGACACTACTGTGTGGGGGCAGTGTGGGGGACACTACTGTGTGTGGGGGCAGTGTGGCGGACACTACTGTGTGGGGGCAGTGTGGCGGACACTACTGTGTGGGGGCAGTGTGGGGGACACTACTGTGTGAGGGACAGTGTGGCGGACACTGCTGTGTGGGGGACAGTGTGGCGGACACTACTGTGTGGGGGGCATTGTGGGGGACACTACTGTGCGAGGAGCAGTGTGCGGGGGAGTGTGGCGGACACTACTGTGTAAGGGGCAGTGCGGGGGACACTATTGTGTGAGGGGCAGTATGGCGGACACTACTGTGTGTGGGCAGTGTGGCGGACACTACTGTGTAAGGGGCAGTGTGGGGAACACTACTGTGTGGGGGCAGTGTGGCGGACACTACTGTGTGGGGGCAGTGTGGGGAACACTACTGTGTGGGGGCAGTGTGGCGGACACTACTGTGTAAGGGGCAGTGTGGGGGACACTACTGTGTGTGGGCAGTGTGGCGGACACTACTGTGTAAGGGGCAGTGTGGGGAACACTACTGTGTGGGGGCAGTGTGGCGGACACTACTGTGTAAGGGGCAGTGTGGAGAACACTACTGTGTGGGGGCAGTGTGGCGGACACTACTGTGTAAGGGGCAGTGTGGGGGACACTACTGTGTGGGGGGCAGTGTGGTGGACACTACTGTGTAAGGGGCAGTGCGGGGGACACTATTGTGTGAGGGGCAGTATGGCGGACACTACTGTGTGGGGGCAGTGTGGGGAACACTACTGTGTGGGGCAGTGTGGCGGACACTACTGTGTAAGGGGCAGTGTGGGGGACACTACTGTGTGGGGGGCAGTGTGGCGGACACTACTGTGTGGGGGGCAGTGTGGGGGACACTACTGTGTGGGGGGCAGTGTGGGGGACACTACTGTGTGGGGGGCAGTGTGGGGACACTACTGTGTGGGGGCAGTGTGGCCGACACTACTGTGGGGGCCGTGTGGGGACACTATTGTGTGGGGGCAGTGTGGGGGACACTACTGTGTGAGGAACAGTGTGGCGGACACTGCTGTGTGGGGGCACTACTGTGTTGGGGACACTAGTGTGTGGGGGAAATTACTATATGGGGGCAGCGTGAGAGGCGTTGCTATTGGGGAGGCATTGTAGGGGCAATTTTATTATTTCTGGGGATAATAATAGGGTATTATTATTACTGGGGGCAATCTAGGAGACATTATAACCTCTGTAGACACTATAGGGACATTTGGGGTCATTTATCAACCTGGTGTACAGTAGAACTGGCTTAGTTGCCCCAGCAGCCAATCAGATTCCACCTTTCATATTTGACAGCTCTTTAGGAAATCCAGTTCTACTTTACACCAATTTGATAAATGACCCCAATTATGTCTATTAGGAGGTTGATGGAAAAACTGAGAAATCTAACGTGTCTGTGTTACTAACTCTGCAGAGACGAAATGCGACTGAAATAATGTGTCTTGGCGGTCTGGGTCTAACGAAGGAGAAGAGGAAAGAGAAGGTCTACATGACAGGAGATGTCCCTGATGTAAGAGGTATGTGCCCAAGTAATGGGGGGGGGGGGGGTGCAAGAGAAAGGACCCGCCCCGGGTGCCAAAAACCCTGGGCACGCCACTGCCAGTACGGCATGTTTCCCGAGTCCTTAAGGACACATGACGTACTGGTACGTCATGAGTTGTTCCGATCACTGCTGCTCAGCTGGCAGTGATCGGAACAAGGTACCTGCTGAAATCATTCAGCAGGTACCTTGTTACAATGCCCAGGGGGGTCCTGTGACCCCCCATATGGGCGATCGCTGCAAACCGCAGGTCAATTCAGACCTGCGGTTTGCAGCGCTTTGTGTGATCTCTGATCCCCGCGGTCTGTGACCGCGGGGATCAGAGAGTTAATTGCCCCATAGTATTGATTTTTTACCCCCCCTGCAGCCCCCAATCATATTATGGCGGCGGGGGGGTGGTTGCGGGCGGCGGGAGGCGGGCGGTGCGGCGGGCGGGATCGCGATTGCGATCCCCCGCCCGCCTCCTCTGTAATCTATCCCTGGTGTCCAGTGGGTCTATCAGAGTGTCAGCACATTGCTGACACTCTGATAGAAACGGCTGGCATCTGTGCTGCAGATGCCAGCCGTTTAACCCCTTCCGTACCGCGGTCCGTATGGACCGCGATATGGAAGGGTTAACAGGGAGGGAGCTGTGCCTTTGCAGCCCCCCAACAGGATGGGATCACAGAGGGAGGGTGCTCCACTCCCTCTGCTTCAATCACCCGCTGCCCTCTTATGGCAGCGGGTGATGGTTGCCATGGAGACAGGACGCTTTCAGAAGCGTCCTGCTCTCCATGGTGCTGAAAGTCTGAATAGACCTGCTAAAGGTCTATTCAGACTTTCTAAAGTACAAAATACAGTACAGTGCACTATATAGTGTACTGTACTGTATTATCTGAACACCAGATCCACTGGATCTTTCAGAACCAAGTGGGTCTGGGTCAAAAAAAAATGTAAAAAAGTGAAAAAAAAGTAAAAATGAAAAAAACACATATCACTGAATAAAAATTAAAAAAAATAAAATACACTGCACATATTAGGTATCGCCACGTCCGTAAAAACCTGCTCTATAAAAATATCACATGACTAAACTCCTCAGGTGAACGCCATAAAAAACCCCAAAAATGGTGTAAATAAGCCATTTTTGGCACCTTCATCACTAAAAGTGTAATACAAAGCGATCAAAAGGCGTTTGCCTCCCAAAATAGTACCAATCAAACCGCCATCTCATCCCGCAAAAACGAGCCCCTACCTAAAACAATTGGCCAAAAAATAAAAAACTATGCCTCTCAGACTAAAACATGATTTTTTTTTGTTTCAAAAATGCTTTTTAGTGTTAAATGTAAAAAAAAATTAAAAGTAGACATATTGGGTATCTCCACGTCCGTAAGAATCTTCTCTATAAAAATATCCCATGACCTAACCCCTCAAGTAAACACTGTAAAAAAAAATTAATAAAAACTTTGTCAAAAAGCCATTTTTTTGCCACCTTACATCACAAAAAGTGTAATAGCAAGCGATCAAAAAGTCAAATGACCCCCCAAATAGTGCCAATCTAACCGTCACCTCATCCCGCAAAAATGGTACCCAACCTGAGACAATTGCCTAAAAACTGAAAAATATATGGCTCTCAGACTATGGAGATACTAAAACATGTTTTTTTTTCATTCAAAAAGGATATTATTGTGTAAAACCAAAATAAATAAAAAAAGGTATACATATTATGTATCACCGCATCCATAAGGACCTGCTCTATAAAAAATATAATATGACCTAACCCCTCAGATGAACTCCGTAAACATAAAAAATAAAAACGTTGTCAAACAAGCCATTTTTTTGTCACCTTACATCTCAAAAAGTGTAATAGTAAGCGATCAAAAAGTCATATGCACCCCAAGATAGTACCATTCGAACCGCCATCTCATCCCGCAAAAAATGAGCCCCTACATAGGACAATCGCCCAAAAAAAAATATATATATGGCTCTCAAACTATGGAGACACTAAAACATGATATTTTTTTGTTTTAAAAAATGATATTATTGTGTAAAACTTATATAAATAAATAAAAAGTATACATATTATGTATCGCCGCGTCCGTCACAACCTGATCTATAAAAATAACACATGACCTAACCCCTCAGCTGAACACAGCAAAAAAAAAAAATACGGTGTCAAAAGCCATTTTTGTCACCTTACATCACAGAAAGTGTAATAGCAAGCGACCAAAATGTCATATGCACCCCAAGATGGTGTCAATCAAACCGCCATCTCATCCCGCAAAAAATGAGCCCCTACATAAGACAGTTGCCCAAAAAAATAAAATAAAACTATGGCTTTCAGAATGTGGAGACACTAAAAAAAAAATATTTTCAAAAATGCTTTATTATGTAAAACTGAAACAAAAAAACCAAAAAGTAGTCATATTTGGTATTGTCGCGTCCGTAACAACCTGCTCTATAGAAATAGCACACAATCTAACCTGTCAGTTCAACTATGTAAATAACAAAAAATAAAAACAGTCCCAAAACAGCTATTTTAATTCATTTTTCCAGTAACAAAGCAAGGGTTAACAGCCAAACAAAACTCAATATTTATTGCCCTGATTCTCTTGTTTGCACAAACACCCCATATGTGGTCGTAAACTACTGTATGGCCAAACGGCAGGGCACAGAAGGAAGGGAACGCCATATGGTTTTTGGAAGGCAGATTTTGCTGGACTGGTTTTTTGACACTATGTCCCATTTGAAGCCCCCCTGATGCACCCCTACAGTAGAAACTCCAAAAAAGTGACCCCATTTTGGAAACTACGGGATAAGGTGTCAGTTTTGTTGGTACTATTCTAGGGTAAACATGATTTTTGGTTGCTCTATATTACACTTTTTTGAGACAAGGTAACAAAAATAGAAATTCTGAAATTTCATCTCCATTTGCCAATAACTCTTGTGGAACACCTAAAGGGTTAACAAAGTTTGTAAAACTGGTTTTGAATACCTTGAGGGGCGTAGTTTCTTAGATGGAGTCACTTTTATGGAGTTTCTACTCTAGGGGTGCATCGAGGGGCTTCAAATGGGACATGGTGTCAAAAATCCAGTCCAGCAAAATCTGCCTTCCAAAAACCATATGGCGCTCCTTTCCTTCTGCGCCCTGCAGTTTGGCCATACAGCAGTTTACGACCACATATAGGGTGTTTCTGAAAACTACAGAGTCGGGGCAATAAAAATTGAGTTTTGTTTGGCTGTTAACCCTTGCTTTGTTACTGGAAAAAATGGATTCAAACGGAAAATTTTTCAAAAATCGAAATTCTGAAATTTTATCTCCATTTGCCATTAACTTTTGTGGAAAACCTAAAGGGTTAATGACGTTTGTAAAATCAGTTTTGAATACCTTGAGGGGTGTAGTTTCTAGAATGGGGTAATTTTTGGGTGGTTTCTATTATGTAAGCCTCACAAAGTGACTTCAGACCTGAACTGGTCCCTAAAAAGTGGGTTTTGAAAATTTCTGAAAAATTTCAAGATTTGCTTCTAAACTTCTAAGCCTTGTAACGTCCCCAAAAAATAAAATGACATTCCCAAAATGATTGATACATGAAGTAGACATATGGGGAATGTAAATCAATAACTTTTTTTGGCAGTATTACTATGTATTATAGAAGTAGAGTAATTGAAACTTGGAAAATTGCAAATTTTTCAAAATTTTTGGTAAATTTGGTATTTTTTTATAAATAAAAATGAAATTTTCGACTTCATTTTACCACTGTCATGAAGTACAATATGTGACGAAAAAACAATCTCAGAATGGCCTGGATAAGAAAAAGCGTTTTAAAGTTATCACCACATAAAGTGACAATGTTCAGATTTTGAAAAAATGGCCTGGTCCTTAAGGTGAAATAGGGCCGTGTCCTTAAGGGGTTAATACAGTGATATAAAACCGCACAACTCTTTAAATAAAAGAGCAACCTTCACCGTTCCCAAAAAGGCAGCAACGCAGATAACTAAAATTTCAACAACCATAGATAACCTGGATGTCTCAATGAACCATTGGATAACAATAATATTGCAGCATTTCAATGGTGCAAATAACAATAATATAGCAGCATATAATATTCACTTATCGCAGCACTTTGTTGTGCAAATACCAATCATAAAGCAGCATAAGATATTCAAGTATAGCAGCACTTGACAGAGCAATACAATGTTCGCCTCGATTATAAAAGCCAGTCTCTTGGATCACTTACAGTATTTAAATGGTTAATTAAACAGGGACTTCAAATATCCTTTTCGATCTCATATAAAAGTTATTGTCCCAAACGCAGACTGCAATATGTCATTCACACCGGTGGGGGTACTACTAATCATTCAAATGTCCCCGAATAGAAACTGCGATATTATCAGCAATATTGAGTGATATCTTCAGCGATAAAGAGCGGCGTCCCGCTGTACTGCTCTATATAATAGCCGGCAGGGCACAATACTCTTCCTCCTTATGGAAGAAGGCTGCAGTCTTACCAGTACGGACAGGTAAAGTAATACCTCCGCTAGTCACCGAATTTGATGACGTCTGAACAGACCACCCTGGTGTCTCCACGTGGTGTTGGTTCCTCAGGAGAGCCGTTCTTCACGCGGCAGACAAATTTTTATTTATGGTGTCACTGCGGTCCACATCCAAATCGTACTTGGATTAGGCGTCCCTGGATTGGTAGTAGCTGATATTTGCCTAGTGTTCTTGGGGGATACAAAATGCGTTTCGGGGTAGTGTATAACCCCTTCCTATAGCAAGGGGTAGGTAACTTTCCTATTGGTTGCTAGGGATGTTGCTAAGCTCAGACAAAGACGTTGAAGCCTTCTCATTGGTCCACAAGCAAGAAGCAGGGAGGGATTATGGGTTTAGATTAAAAAACATCTATAATATTCGCGAATACGAATATATACCACTATATTCTAAAAATTAAAATTTGCGATTCGAATATTCACGCCCAACACTAGTGGTTTACAGAGACTAAATTATCAAAATTTTGTTCCCAACCAACTATATCTGGGCCCAACAAATTTACTTATGTAAAAAATTTAGAAAGTCTAAAATCTTTTTTGTAAAGTCGGGGCTTTTTCTATTGATCACCTATCCTCAGGATCGGTAGGGGTTGGACACCCAGCACCCCTGTTGATCAGCTGTATGAGGAGACGGGGCCTGCAGTGTGCACTTCTCGCTTCTCTCTTCCCGTTCGCTGCTGCTTTGCCATAGAGAGCAGCAGGGAGCAGGAAAAGAGATGGCACATGTGCACTGTTGCGTGCCGTCTCCTCATAAAGCTGATCGGCGGGGGTGTCGGGTGTCCGACCCCCACTGATCTGATATTGATGACCTATCCTAAGGATAGGTCGTCAATAGAAAAATTAACCAATCAAACAATTTGTAGAGAAAAATCATTTATTATGAACAAGCAAAAATAGTACAAAAATTACAACTATTAAGCAACTTCTGCGTTTAAAGCCCAATTGGACTCTATTCTTTTGGAGGCAGTGTCCTCTACTGTCTTTATCAAATCTTTGTATGAGGGTCTGGTGGTAAGGTTTCCTGTTACACCCACGTTTTATCTACTGCCGAAGGTCCACAAGTCCACCACTAAATCCCCAGGCAGGCCTATTGTCTCGGAATGTGGTGGACTTTGTGAGCCTGTGTGCAGATTTTTAAACTATTATTTGAAGCCCTATGTGGAGAGCTTACCTTCCTTTGTACTTGACTCCACGGACGTACTGAAAGGATTGGAGCATGTCAGAATTGATGATGACGTGTTCCTGGTTTCGTGCGACGTGGAGTCAATATACACCTGCATTGAGCATGATTTGGGGTTGGAGGCCTCGCGTATTTTTCTGAGCATGTGTGATCTATCTGAAGAATTAGTGGAATTACTGATGGTGCTTTTGGATTTTGTCATCAAGCACAACTATTTTGTGTTTAGGGACCACCACTATTTACAACTTCGCGGAGTGGCGATGGGGGCGACTTGCGCCCTATCGTTCGCTAACCTTTTTTTAGGGTATTGGGAGCGTGAGGTGGTGCAGAGCCATATGGACAGTACACATGGTGAGGTTGTATCATGGATGCACTTCATCGATGATGTCCTGTTCATATGGCAGGGCTCTAGAAATGAGCTTAACTCCTTTTTACAAGGGCTTAATACTAATAATTGGAACATCTCATTGACTCAGACGGTGAGCTGTGTGGAGATGGATTTTTTAGATATTAAGATCAAGGTGTCAACATCAGGCCTGTTGGAAACGAGTATCTATCGTAAGGAGACTGCGGTGAACTCCCTTTTGCGCGCCTCCTCATTTCACCCTCGACATCAGAAAAGATCAATACCGAGTGGTCAATTCCTACGTGCAAAGCGTGTTTGTTCAAATGATGTGGATTTTGAGTTGGAATCTAAAGTCCTAACACAGAGATTTACTCAACGGGGATATAGGCTTTCTGATATACAACGTGGTTATATAAGAGCTAAAAACACTCGACGTGAGACGTTGTTGACCCCTAAAGGTAATGTAGTCTCTTCTGAGAAACAAACAGGGAGGATGATCACTAAATATAATGCACAATGGTGCAATATTAGGAAGATCTTCACTAATAGGAACATCATACAGGAACATCATAAAGACATACGGGCAGCGGCAAAAATTGACAAGATTAATGATGAGAAAATCAAAAAACTCAAACCTATAGCATGTCATTTCTGCCATTGTCACAATAATCGGTGGCAAGAATTGCAATTCCGCGGAATTGATAAGGTCTCCTTAGGTGCGAGGGTGGTGATCTTTTTCGTCGCCTGGAGCAGATTGAAAGCAAATGGATTGTAAAGCTTAAAGGGAGTCTTTCACCCCAAATGTGCACTATCTTACACTAACACCATTGCGTCGATAACAGTCCCCACATTAAAATCCTACTTACCATAAGGTTGTCAGTTGCATAGTTCGTCTAAAAAATACTTTTATTGTATATGTAAATCAGGGTCTGAAGGTGCCCAGGGGCGGCGTTCCAATGGCCGGTGCCCAGGCCCCGTGCTGATTTCCATGTGCAACAACTCCCCTTTCACCCATTTGGCCCGCCCTTTCTCTGGCTGATTACCTCCTCTTCTTCTGAAATGCAGCGCCTGCGCCTATGACAGCCCTCTGATGCAGCATCGGCTGGAGCGTGACGTACTGGCCGGCGCATGCGCACTGGATACTCTGAGGCATCTGCCAGTAATGGGTAGTACATTGCGCATGCGCCGGCCCATACGTCATGCTCCAGCTGACGCTGCATCAGAGGGCTGTCATCAGCGCAGGCGCTGGATTTCAAAAGAAGAGAAGGTGGTCAGCCAGAGAAAGGCGGGCAAAATGGGTGAAAGGGGAGGGGTTGCACATGGAAACCTTCAGACCCTGATTTACATATACAATAAACGTGTTTTTTAGACGAACTATGCAACTGACAACCTTATGGTAAGTAGGATTTTAATGTGGGGACTGTTATCGACGCAATGGTGTTGGTGTGAGATAGTGCACATTTGGGGTGAAAGACTCCCTTTAATACAAAGATACCATGTGGTTTGAATGACAATATTCCATTTACGTTATTTCTGTGATTTTTGACTTTTTGTGACCTGTTACTATGTGGATAGTTGTTTAATTTATTTTTTATAATTATATATATTGTTTGGATGTCCCTAATTGTGATTGAATTATGCCCTGCATTAATATTTGTCCTTACATATTTCAGGTTATGATGATGTGATTGTCTTGTGATGAGAATCTCCTTGGTACTTTGCTTCATAATCGATATCACTCAGCGTTGCTGGATCCCTTTCGTGACATCTAAATTGTCTTCTACTAAGTGGAGATAACTATGGCTGCCCCATTGCATTAATTTGAAGATATTTCATAATGAACTAATTGTAGTTCTTAATAATGAATTAATTGTAGTTTTTTGGCACTTTTTATTTGTATATTTTATGTTGTTTGTGGTGTATAATTTGGCACTGATTTAGTTCACACACACTGCACAATCATATATTGTATAAGGCTACATGCACACGACAGTTGTTTTTTGCTGTCCGCAAATCGGGATCCACAAAGAAAACTGATGGTCCATCAGTTTTTTTGGGAGGATTCCTTTGTTTTCACAGATCCCTTGTAATAAATGCCTATCCTCGTCCGCATATGAGAAAAAAGTAGGACATGCACTACTTTTTTTGCAGAAGGGAAACACGGACAACGGACGCGGAACACAAACGAATGAACTGTCAGCATTTTTTTGCTGACCCATTGAAATGAATGGATTCCTGTCCTATCCGCAAAAAAAACTGAACGGAAGCCAAGAAAAACAACGTCGTGTGCATGTGGCCTAATAATGAATTTTTCCCATTTTCAAATTTTTTAATTATTTATCATATATATTTTTCTACATGTATTTTTCATATATATATTTTTTTATTGTATTTTTTGCATGTGATTATGTCACTAATCTAACAAGTTTTGATTTATTGTGATTATTTACACTTGTACTCATTTGGGTTGTGGGTATACATTGGCCCCCATGTATCCTCTATGTATGAATTGTAACAATATCTGACTGTAGTGTCACTGCTGTAACACACAATATATATATGAGTTGTGCAAAACGTAATGTGATATTCAGTTCCAACTTTTGGGGCATATTTGGAGATATTTATATATGTTTAGAATATGTTTTCTTTATCAGGGTATATATTATTATTTATAGCCATGCATTTAGGTTTATTGTCTGTGTGCCTGATATGCCCTCTATTTTGCCATCATCCATCATGGCGGCCGTGGAGCGCACACATTTGTGCGCATACGCCACCGGTGCGGCGTAGCATGGATTCGGGGATTGGTCTCTACATATTGTTGGATTGGTTAATTATTAGTTGGTGATATGCAGAGGTTCTAAATTTTCGGAATTTTGAATTGGTTCCATCAATAGAAAAAGCCCAGACAACCCCTTTAAGTTTTAGGCTACTTTCACACTAGTATTTCTATTTTCTGGTATTGAGACCCGTCATCAAGGGTCTCAATACTGGAAAAAAAAAAGCTTCCATTATGTTTCAGTGTCAATGGGCACAAAGCATAACTGAACAGAACGGAATGCTCCAAAATGCATTCTGTTCTGTTTAGTTGCGTTACCATACCGGAGAGCAAACCGCATCATGTGGAGCAAGACGGATCCACAGTGCAAGTCAATGGGGACAGATCCGTTTTCTCTGACACAATCTGACCCAGTAGAAAACGGATCCGTCCCCCACTGACTTTCAATGGAGTTCATGACGGATCCATCCTTGCTATGTTAAAGATAATACAACCAGATCCGTTCATAACGGATTCAGATGGTTGTGTTATGAGTAACGGAACCGTTTTTGCTAAACCCTGCTGGATCCAGCACAGTGGCATAGCTATCGGGGAAGCAGTGGGAAGCAGCTGCTTCAGGGCCCTAGCTTAGAAGGGGCCCCAAAACAGTACTTAATGTTTTTAGTAGATTTACAAGCTTCCCTTACCTACTACTGTGCTGAACTTTATAGAAGCAGGTACTACATACAGCAGCAGCGCTGGAGCTCCTCTCACTGAAGGTCCTTGCTCAGTGAGGAGGACACAGTGCACTTCCTCCATGCTGTCTCCTCCTCCTATGGCCGTTCTCACTCTGGGATCCACAGTGCTGGCACAACACTTGCCAGTAGTGCTTTTTATTTTCTATTTTCTGGCAGCTTAGTATGACAACTGCTGCCAGTCAATAGTAGAATGTCATGGGATCAAGCCCCACCCCCAGCACAAAGCTAGTGTAGAGCAGGCCGGCGGCTCCTGAATACAAAGCTCTGCAATACCCCCCTCCTGTGTCATGTTCTCTGCCCCTCACCCCATAGTAGGTTACTGATTAACTCCCCCACTGCTGTCCCTGGATGGCACAGGGGGGTAATGGCACCTACTTCTCCAGGCTGCCTGTGAGGACCAGACGTCAGCTGTCTACAGGAAAGTGTCTGTGTGTAGAAATAGGTGTATAACTATGCTCATGTGCGTGTATATATCTGTGCATATAAATATTTATTTATATAAGTGGTGAGCTCATGTATAAGTGCATCCATGTATGTGGTGAGCATGTGTATGAGTGCGTCTATGTATGCGGTGAGCACATGTATGGGTGTGTCTATGTATGCGGTGAGCGCGTGTATAAGTGTGTCTATGTATGTGGTGAGTGTGTGTATGAGTGTGTCTATGTATGCGGTGAGCACATGTATAAGTGTGTCTATGTATGTGGTGAGTGAGTGTATGAGTGCCTCCATGTATGTGATGAGCATGTGTATGAGTGCGTCTATGTATGCGGTGAGCACATGTATAAGTGTGTCTATGTATGCGGTGAGCGCGTGTATAAGTGTGTCTATGTATGTGGTGAGCGTGTGTATGAGTGTGTCTATGTATGCGGTGAGCACATGTATAAGTGTGTCTATGTATGTGGTGAGCATGTGTATGAGTGTGTCTTTGTATGCGGTGAGCACATGTATGAGTGTGTCTATGTATGCGGTGAGCGTGTGTATAAGTGTGTCTATGTATGCGGTGAGTGCGTGTATAATTGTGTCTATGTATGTGGTGAGCGTGTCTATGAGTGTGTCTATGTATGTGGTGAACACATCTATGAGTGTGTCCATATTTGTGGTGAGAATGTGTATGACTGCGTCTGTGTAGGTGGTGAACGTGTGTATGAGTGCATCCATATACGTGGTGAGCGCGTGTATGTGTGCATCCATGTATGTGGTGTCTGTGTGTATGAGTGCATCCATGTATGTGGTGAGCACATGTATGAGTGCATCCATGTATGTGGTGAATGCATGTATGAGTGCGTCCATGTATGTGGTGAGCATGAGTATGAGTGTGTCCATATATGTGGTGAACGCATGTTTGAGTGCGTCCATGTATGTGATGAGCACGTGTATGAGTGTGTTCATGTATGTGGAGAGTGTGTGTATGAATGCGTCCATCTATGTGGTGAGCATGTGTATAAGTGTGTCCATGTATGTGGTGAACATGTTTATGAGTGCATCCATGTATATTGTGTCTGTGTGTATGAATGCGTCCATGTATGTGGTGAACGTGTGTGTGAGTGCATCCATGTATGTGGTGAGCACATGTATGAGTGCGTCCATGTATCTGTTGTCTGTTGTATGAGTGCGTCCATGTATGTGGTGTATGTGTGTATGAATGCGTGCATGTATGTGAGGAGCAAGTGTATGAGTGCATCTATGTATGTGGTGAACGCTTGTATGAGTGCGTCCATGTATGTGGTGAGCGCGTGTATGATTGCGTCTATGTATGTGGTGAACACTTGTATGAGTGTGTCCATGTATGTGGTGAGCGCGTGTATGAGTGCGTCTATGTATGTGGTGAATGCATTTATGAGTACGTCCATATGTGATGAGCATGTGTATGAGTGTGTCCATGTGCGTGGTGATCGCATGTATAAGTGCGTCCATGTATGTGATGTATGTGTGTATGAGTGCGTCTATGTATGTGGTGAATGCATTTATGAGTGCGTCCATGTGTGTGGTGAGCGCGCGTATGAGTGCGTCCATGTATGTGATGTTTGCGTGTATGAGTGCGTCCATGTAAGTGGTAAACGCGTGTATGAGTGTGTCTATGTATGTGGTGAGCACGTGTATGAGTGTGTACATTAAGTTGTGGGGGGGCCCATACATAAATTTGCTGTGGGGCCCAGTCAGTTCTAGCCTGGCCCCTGATCCAGCAAAAAGACTAGTGTGAAAGTAGCCTTAGTGTGTAGGTACAAATACTGAGACCTCTCTGTAGCCATAGATGGTCCTTCTCAAACAATGATTTTTATGTGCTGATCTGTAGTTATCCCCATGTGTACCAAAAATGTAGTAGTTGTTACATTATCCCTGATTTTCTGTCATCAGTCAAGGACTAAGCACTGTAGAAGAGAATTTCAGATAAGACATTTGATACAAAATAGAACTAAATTCCTCATGATTAAAATCGGCAACTGTAATATGTTATTAAGGCTTTGAGTGAAATTTACAGATGCAAATAACTATTTCTATTCTAATGCATAATTAAGAAATTGAGTTTAATTAACATTAATAGCATCAGGGCCACCTTGATACCCTTTCAAGTATTGAACAGAGCAGATGTCAGAGAATATGGCAGTAATAATGTTTGAAACTCCCTGGTGAATCACTGGTATTTAAGTTTCTTTTTACATTAAAGAATCATCACATCAAGTTCAGAGGCTTTTAGAATACAGCAGGTTCCTTTATAACACAGTGAATGCTGATACCAGTGCTAATTACTTTTCTTGTCACAGTGGTATCACAATATGTCTATTTGCTCTGGATGCCAAGAATGATGCCATGTAATGATCATTTTTTAGCTGAGATGTGAAGCTCTTTATCAAACCAATGGAGAAAGAAAGTTCTCCAGGGGACAGTTTCCTCTGCTAATGCCAGCTGCATTGTGTAGATGGAAAAGTAATAGATCGTTTTTCATGTTGCTTCTATATGCTGCTGTCCATGCTTATTTAATGTTATATTCCTAGTAAAACATAGATTTTTGTGTGTGACCCGGAAAATCTACACAGTGTTCCGAATTAGGTAGTGGTAATGGGTAACAGGTTAAGACGGGGGTTCCTTGGGCCAACCAGAGAAAATAATTCTCGGAAAGAAAAGCCTGGGCCCACCAGAGGATGCTTTGGTACTCTTGTAGGCCAATCTGACGCTAGTGTTTTTTGTAAAGTTGTACAATAGACATATTGGTTATTACTTGATTGGAAAAATGACTCTTTAATATAAGATGAAAATAGTGTAGTATGGATAAGAAACATATTTGTTTGTGCTTTTTATACAGTATAGTTAATAGTAGTGATAAGCAAATCAAAGTGAAAAAAAATTGACTTAGATCTGAAGATTGAAGCTGAATCCAACACATATCCTTATCTTGCCCCTGAGGCCCCCCTGACATAAACTTCGGAGCATTTCATACTCCGATGCTTTCCTTTGCCCTGTGCTGAATTTATGGAGATCTGATGATGTACCAGGCTCGCCATAGGGTAAGCTAGCCAGAGGCTTCCACCTAGCAGTGAGCCTAGTGACGTTACTGGCACTGATGGGCAGGCTTTAGCGCTGCCCTAGCTTGTAAGGCCCCTATTACACAAGCGAGTTTTTTGCATGTGTGCAATGCGTAATGTGAACATATAGCACCCGCAGTGAATCCTCACCCATTTATTTTAATGGGTCTATGTACATGAGCGTTGTTTTTCACGCATCAGTTCTGCATTGCGTGAAAATCGCAGCATGTTCTATATTCAGCGTTTTTCATGCAGCCCTGGCATGCGTGAAATGGCATGCGTGAAAACAGAACAGCAATGCATTTTTCACTGATGGTTGCTAGAAGATGTTGTTTGTAAACCTTCAGTTTTTTATCATGCACGTGAAAACGCATCAAAACGCATTGCACCCCCACGGAAAAAACTGAACAACTGAACCCAGTCGCAGACAAAAACTGACTGAACTTTCTTCCAAAATGGTGTGAGTTTCACTGAACGCACCCTTGATGCATTCAGACCTAATCCGTATCGTTCGTGTGAAAGAGGCCTAAAACAGCTAGGGCAGCACTAAAGCCCACCCATCAGTGCCAGTGACATCACTGGCAACATTGCTAGGCAGAAGCCTCCGCCTAGAAGTGTGAAAATATAAGCAAATAAGCCCTTGCCCTGCGCAATCTAGCGCAGGGCAAAGGAGATCATCGGAGCATGAATCCAGACAACCCCTTTAATCTGTTCTGTTATACACAGACTTACTGTGTCAGACTCATTGTCAAGAGGTAGTCTTTTATATAGGCTTTTTTATCTAGTTCACATGCTGTATCATTCATACTTAATCTGTTCTTTTATACATAGACTTATAATGAATCAGACTCAGCGTCAACAGGTTGTCTAATATATAGGCATGTTTATCTAGTACATTTTCTAGGGTATCAATACATAATCTGTTCTGTTATAGATAGGCTTACAGTGCGTCAGACTCATTGTCAACAGGTGGTCTAATATATAGGCGTGTTTAGTTCTCTTGCTGCGCCATTAATACTTAATCTGTTCTGCTATACACAAGCTTTCTGTGTGTCAGGCTCTATGTCAACAGGGGGTTTAATATATCGGTGCTTTTATCTAGTTCACCTGCTGTGCCATTTATGCTTAATCTGTTCTGTTTTACATAAACTTACTGTGTCAGACTCATTGTCAAAAGCGAGTCTTTTATATAGGCTTATTTATCTAGATCACCTGGTGCACCATTAATACTTAATCTGTTCAATTATACATAAATTTACTGTGCATCAGACTCAGCGTCAACAATTTATAGGTGCGTTTATCTATTTCCCCAGCTGTGCCATTTATACTTAATCTGTTCTGTTATACAAAGACTTACTGTGTGTCAGACTCATTGTCAACAGGCAGTGTAATATATAGGCACATTTAGTTCTCTTGCTGCACCATTAATACTTGACCTGTTCTGTTATACACAGACTTACTGTGTGTCAGGCTCGTTGTCAACAGGGGTTCTAATATATAGGCACATTTATCTAGTTCACCTGCTGTGCCATGTATGCTTAATCTGTTCTGTTATACATAGACTTACAGGCGGTCTAATATATAGGTACGGTTATCTTGTGCAACTAGCGTTGATGACTGTAGTTCAGGGATGCTCAACCTGCGGCTCTCCTGCCGGACAGTCTACAGCTATCAGCCTACAGCAGGGCATGGTGGAAGTTATAGTTTTACAACAGCTGGAGGGCCGCAGGTTGAGCATCCCTGGTGTAGTTGATCGCATGTGGGAGCCAGGTGAAGAAAGGCATCATGATTTTCATTGAGAGAGGTGGGTAGCAGTAAGCATGTGAGATAGCAGCAGGGTGGAAGCAATGGGAGATCTGGAGCCAAACATATCTGGGGTAGACTATCTGCTACTCAGGAGCCTACCTGTCGGGAAACAACTAGCGGTGCATAGATTCATAAAGGCAACGGAAGGCAGCCAGCACAGAGTGGTGGGGTAAAATGCCATACTCAACAGTATGTGAATGTTTTATCAGTTCGCTGGAGGACATTAGCATAGCGGTATGCAGTATATGTGGGCAGAAGGTGAAGGTTTCTCCGGGGGTGTAATGTTGGTATCACAGCCCTGCATCAACACATGTATCGTCACCATAAAGTGGACTGGGAAAACTGTGGCACTAATTTAGTGATACAGCCGGATGCAGAAACCGATGCACCTCCCAGTGGCCTGCATCCTCTTCTCCAGCTATCAGGGCTCCTCAAACTCAGCAGAAGGAAGCTGTCATTCCTTCCCTTCGTCTATTGCTCCTGATGCTCCTTCTACCCCTTGTCACTTTTTTCTCCAGCAATCGATCATCAAAGCGATTGCAAAGAGACGACAGTATGCGCGCACTCATCCAACGGCACAGAAGTTAAACGTGCACCT
Source organism: Bufotes viridis (assembly GCA_033119425.1). NCBI lineage: Eukaryota > Metazoa > Chordata > Amphibia > Anura > Bufonidae > Bufotes > Bufotes viridis. The sequence goes on along the minus strand of CM065593.1, from coordinate 293,429,372 downwards.
GGCCAAGTTGCTGGTACTACAGTCCCTTCCTTTCCATATTGTAGACTCTGAACAATATATATGCTTTATAGCCCACTGGGTAATGTGGTTTCAGCACAGGTATACCAGCATTTTGGCCAGGTGACGGCAATGGCGCTTCCGCATTGTAACTGTGGGATTTGTGAGCCAATGTCCTCTTCTGCTTCCTTATCCTCCACCTTGTCCTCAGCCTCCACTGTAAGCACAGTTCAGAGTAGTACTCTAACAAACCACCTATGCAAAGCAATGCATTGTCACGCGGTTCAGCACCTTGTCATCAATCAAGAAACCAATTCCTAGCTGTCTTCTCGCCAACTGAAGATAGGAACCATGGTCACCTATAAGCGGAAGAACATTCTGTCTTCACTGTATCAGGGAGGGCTGACCCATGCGCCCTACATGGCACATGTCTTCAATCTGGATGTTATTTGGTTTCTGAAGTCTTCCACCCAACTGCATGCACTTCAGCCACTCTTATTGTGCAAAACATGCCCTTCTTGAGCTGCAAAGGCAGAATGGTGTTCCCCTACATCGCCTCATATTCAACCTTTTCACATGTTGGAACTCCACTCTTCACATGTTTGACCAACTGTATGAGGAGAGGAAGCCTGTGACTGATTTATTGATGTTGCAGACGGACAGGACTACTTCTCGGTGTGACTTTGACGGTAGACAGCAGCAGCTTATGTGTGACACCTGCTGTTTGCTGAGGCCCCCTTGAGATGGCCACATTGTTTGTCAGTTGCCAGGACTATGAGATGAATGGTGTCAATCCACTTTTTCACGTTCTGGAGGGGATGATAATAAATCTGACTGACAAAGGGACAGAAGACGTGTTGCCTACATCTCATGGCCACCTGTGCCCTGTGGAGGCTGAAAGGGCACAGGAAGAGGAGGAGGACATAACTAGATGGTTTATCTGCCCAAGCGATAGGAGAGGAGCAAGAGGAGCTTGAGGATGATGAATATGACGCAGATGACTCCGACACACAGTGGCAGTCTGCAGTGGAGATGGAGGTAGGTAGTCCTTCCAAGTCCCTTGTGCAAATGGCCAGATGCATGCTGAGTTTCTTGCATAGTGACACCTGCATTATGGCCATTTGGCAGAAGGATGATTACTGGATCTCCACAATGTTAGACACTCACTACCGGTCCAAATTAGGGGCGTTTTTTACACCTTCTGAGATGAATAAAAAACTCAACTACAATCGAGACACTTTGTAGTTGGTTGGTCGCTGCCTATGTGGGCCAATGCCCATCCTCATGAAGGCCTAACCGCAGGGACCCTCTGAGCTTATGCTCCACTGCCATGACTGCTGGAGGCGAGGGTGGGGGCAGGATCAGCACCAGCTCAATCAGCAGCAACTTAGGTTTTGAGTCTCTGATGAGCAGTTTTCTTCCGCTGCCTACTAAAGAATCCACCCAGCAGCAGCATGACAAAGAGCGGAACCTGAAGCAGCAGGGGCTGGCATACTTGGACGGCACCCTGTCACCCCAGATCCAAGATCCTCTGGACTGCTAGGCAGCCAAACTTCAATTGTGGTTGCAACTGGCCAAGTTTGCACTGGGAAAGCTTTCCTGTCTGGCCAGCAGTGTGGCATCAAAAAAGGTGTTTAGAACTTGTCTTTCAACACAAAATTTTGAGAGACTAACCTTTATAAAGATAAATCAAGCAAGGATCAACCAGGATTTCCAGACACTGGTGCCTGACGCAAGAGACTAGATCATTCTGGCAGTAATGATCAGATTATAGTGTGCTGCCGCACCAGAACATTGTGACAGATGGCCTGTTACTTCTGCCCACGTGCTGCTGCCACTATTCTCATGCTTCCATCTGCCAGATGCCAGACACCTGCTGCCTCTACTGCCACCTGCTCCTACTGTGATCTGCCACTGCTCCCCCACACCACTCCAGGGCCACTATTGTGACTCTTCATGCTGTTGCCACCCTCACCACTCTGTTCCGGGGCCACTATTGTGACTCTTCATGCCGTTGCCACCCTCACCAGTCTGTTACAAGGACACTAATATCTCTGTTTGACTGTGTAGACATCACCGTTTATCTTTCTGTTCTTCCTATCTGCCAGAAGCACAGAAAAAAAAAAAAAATGAGTCCTGTGATTGTGCGTCTATAAGGCCTCTATCACACGGTCAGTATTTTGCATCAGGTTTTTGTCTTACCAATACCAATCAAATACTGATGCAAAAAACTGACCAAATACTGACCTTGTGATAGAGGACATTAAAAACTAATGCAAAATGAGCATGAGGCCTCTATCACATGGTCAGTATTTTAAATCAGAATTTGATCATGATTTGGATGCGAAAAGCAGTAGTAAGTCCAAAACACAGAACCAATGCAAATATTTCCATCATATTGTATCTCTGTTTTGGACCCACTTCTGTTTTTGCCTTACAAATACTGATCAAATGCTGACCAAATACAGGTGGTTTGAAGGCGGATGGTCAAAACACAGGATCTGCTTTTTTGAGCTGTTCTTCTGATGGATCAGATATACAAAAAGATAAACAGTGATATGAACACAGCCTTCCTGCTGACAGCCTCCCCACTGTCATGGGGCCACTACTTGAAACTTAGGCCACTGCATGGTTAACTCTACGCCGATAAATTAGACCTGACACTTGTCTTGTAAAGCTGAGTTCACACTTATGTTATTTGGTCAGTTAATTCAGGAGCCAAGCTTACTCTCTGATTAGGTATCATGAACCTGTTCTGTGGTTTGGACCTGCACCTGCTTTGGGCTGACAATAACTGATGAGAATAACTGACCAAATAAGTGAAGTATAAACTAAGCCTAATAATGAATTACAATAATTCTACATGTAATAGAAGGGATTCAAAAGCATGTGTTTGCATAGCCACAACATAGATTAAAAGAACCTTTTTTTTCTCTAATACTTTACTGGCGCTGCCTCCTTGTCCTTATTTTGTTCCACTAAAGAGTAATTGGGACATAGCTCCTGCAGGAGCATGCAGCGTTTTTTTTGTTTTACTGAAGGCTGCTGTATGCTTTTAATTTTGGTTTAGCTAAGGGTTAGCTAGGCCTGCATGATGATGCGCACTTCCATATATTAGACATGCTGGTCATTCTGACACACAGTAACTGTTTCGCTACCAGAAAGGACTAGCTATGCATGCTGCTGCAATGCACAGTGATGTACACCAAGATACCTTCTCCCTAAACTGCAGGCCGGGAATAGACATGATTTAACATGCTTCATGACGAGTTCATTTGTAATGAAGCAAATTTTCGCGAAGTGGCCAAATCCTATCTTTTAAAACTTTGCTTGTCTCTAGTTACTAGTGATAAAGTCAGTATGAAAAAAGTACAACTGGCTCTTAAAAACGATCAGTATGCCATATGGACGCTAGCACTCTTACCTCTGGGGATGCCATCCCTGTCCCCTGTATGCTGTTTCCTGTGTGTCAGAACTCTGTCCCAGTATGCCCATTGTGCACAAATACAATGGGCTCTAAAAACAAGTGTTTGCCATTTCTGAAATAATTCATGAAACATTAAAATAAAAACATGGAAGGAAGATAATCCTTCCAGGGAAGGAGATGTGGACCCATTCCACATGTTGCTTCATAGCTTTTTTATTTTTTTATTTTTTATTGTTTTAATGATTCATTTGGCACTATGTACTGTGAAGAAGCTTTATAAAAACTGGTGTGAAAAAAGACTGCCTTTGTTGCCCATAGCAACCAATCAAACTCCATCTCCCATATTTCAGAGCTCCTTTGGAAAATAAGTGATTGAATCTGATAAATCTACCCCAGTATGTCTGATTCAATTTGTCATAGATTGTATAATTCTCCTCGCACATCTGTATCATACTTTTCATACATTTGTTTCATACTGCACACATTTGTATGATAATCCTCATACAGTTGTATCATATTCTTCATATATTATTCACACTTACAGTTGTATCATACTTCTCACAAATCTATTTCATACTCCGCACACATTTGTATCATATTTTTCATGCAATACATTTATATCATACTCCTCACACTTTGCTATCATAGTCTTTATACATTTGCTTCATAGTATGCACAAATTTTTCACACATCTGTACATTTGTGTTGTACTTCTCACACATGTTTAAACTTCTCATACGTTTGTATCATATTCGTCATACATTAGCATCATACTCTTCACCCCTCAGTATCAAACTCTTTATAGATTTGTATCATACTCCTCACACATTTGTATCACAATCATTATCCATTTGTATCATACTCCTCACACATCTGTTTCATACTCTACATGCATTTGTATCATACTCCTCACATATCTGTATCATACACTTCATATATTTGTATCATACTTCTAACACATTTGTATCACACTCATTATACAAATGTATCATACTTCTCACACATCTTTTTCATACTCCTTGTACATTTGTATCATACTCCCCACACATCTGTTTTATACTTCTTATACATTTATATCACATTCTTCATTTGTTTTTTTATCATACTCCTCACACACTTGTATCATACTCTTCATGAATTTGGGCCCCTAGTCTCATGGGAGACTAGGGGCCCACCTTGCTCAGGGCCCACCGGCGGATTCCCTTGTACTCCTGTGGGCCAGTCCGAGCCTGTGTATTATACTGATCAAAATTTGTACCATACTTTTCATACAGTATCATTCTTGGCACATTTGTATCATATTCTTCATACATACTCCTCACACATCTGTATCACACTGCTGAAACATTTGTATCATATTCTTCATACATTTGTATCATACTTCTGTCACATCTGGATCATACTGGTCACACATTTGTATCATACTCTTCAAACATTTGAATCATACTCATTGTACAGTCCCCCATGCATTCATACTGTTTCTGTTGCTTTACAAATAAACTAATTTGTTTAGTAATTGTATAAAACTTGGATCTATAAAGAGAAAAAAAAAAGACCAGCACTTTTATTGGCACTGCAATGCCTTTCAGAATGATCTGCTGCTGAGCGTAGATTACTAAAACAGGCGGCAGCAGTTGGGGGTTTCACAGCCACTGAGCTTTCTATGTCCCATTAGGAAGTCATTTCAAAAGAGGCATGCATTACAACCATATGGGACCAATCAACAGTAGTCAAGTCAAATGTCAAAACAAGAACTGTCTGGCCATTAATCAAATGGGAAATATTATTACCTGTTCTTGTTTACTTAAAGATACAGTGACATTTCACCTATTACATAACAACTTGCCAAGATTCTATGGACTTTGGTATTTTTAGGGGTCAAAGAAGGCCCACCAGCAGTAAAATGTAAAAAAAATTCTGGTATAAATTAAAATGTGACCCCAATTTTTCAAAGGAGATGCTTCATCTGGACAATCCATTTTAGATTGAAGCTAACTATTTTTCAGGTCTGCTTTTCTAGCCCCCTGTGAACAGGCTCTCATCCTAATATAGTTGCCAGGAGTGTTTTTTCAGTTCTCCCCTGTGTTCAAACTTAAGCAACTGTTTCACTCATACTAAAGAGTAGCAGATAACGTGTTAGTACACAGATAAAATGACTTTACAATGAAAACCACTGTTTTTCTCAGAGGGAAGCTTACTTTAGTATCAGTTGAGAGGTCAATTGGAGCTTTGTTTTTCAGTTTATTTAAAAAACATAATACAACAAGATAAGTACCCTCAAAGGCCCTTTACACAGGCTTGAACAGTAAGGCAATTATCAGAAATAATCTGTTTGTTCCCGATAATTGCCTGCTCATTACAGGAGTTGAAAGCTGTATTTTCTCCCCTGCAATATGGAGCCAAGGGATCACTGCTGTGATCCCTCGTCATTATAGAGAATCATTGTTTCTGGGCAGCAGATCTCTATTTAACAGTACGATCTGCTCCCCAGAAACTATGATTAGTGTTGAGCGAACAGTTCGAGCATAGTTCGGGTCCGTGCCGAATTTTGGGGTGTTCGTGACACGGACCCGAACCCGAACTTTTTCGTAAAAGTTCGGGTTCGGAGTCAAATCGTTCGGCATGTATTTTGGCGCATTTTGAAAGGCTGCAAAGCAGCCAATCAACATGCATCATACTACTTGCCCTAAGATGCCATCGCAGCCATGCCTACTATTGGCAAGGCTGTGATTGGCCAAGTGCAGCATGTGACTCAGCCTCTTTATAAGCTTGTGCGCACGTCGGGACGTGCTCACTCCCGATGTGAATAGAACAGGGATAGACGCAGCTGATGCTAGGGCGAGAATAGGCAGGGAATTTGGCACTATGTACTGTGAAGAAGCTTTATAAAAACTGGTGTGAAAAAAGACTGCCTTTGTTGCCCATAGCAACCAATCAAACTCCATCTCCCATATTTCAGAGCTCCTTTGGAAAATAAGTGATTGAATCTGATAAATCTACCCCAGTATGTCTGATTCAATTTGTCATAGATTGTATAATTCTCCTCGCACATCTGTATCATACTTTTCATACATTTGTTTCATACTGCACACATTTGTATGATAATCCTCATACAGTTGTATCATATTCTTCATATATTATTCACACTTACAGTTGTATCATACTTCTCACAAATCTATTTCATACTCCGCTTTTACATTTGTATCATATTTTTCATGCAATACATTTATATCATACTCCTCACACTTTGCTATCATAGTCTTTATACATTTGCTTCATAGTATGCACAAATTTTCACACATCTGTACATTTGTGTTGTACTTCTCACACATGTTTAAACTTCTCATACGTTTGTATCATATTCGTCATACATTAGCATCATACTCTTCACCCCTCAGTATCAAACTCTTTATAGATTTGTATCATACTCCTCACACATTTGTATCACAATCATTATCCATTTGTATCATACTCCTCACACATCTGTTTTATACTCTACATGCATTTGTATCATACTCCTCACATATCTGTATCATACACTTCATATATTTGTATCATACTTCTAACACATTTGTATCACACTCATTATACAAATGTATCATACTTCTCACACATCTTTTTCATACTCCTTGTACATTTGTATCATACTCCCCACACATCTGTTTTATACTTCTTATACATTTATATCACATTCTTCATTTGTTTTTTATCATACTCCTCACACACTTGTATCATACTCTTCATGAATTTGGGCCCCTAGTCTCATGGGAGACTAGGGCCCACCTGCTCAGGGCCCACCGCGGATTCCCTTGTACTCCTGTGGGCCAGTCCGAGCCTGTGTATTATACTGATCAAAATTTGTACCATACTTTTCATACAGTATCATTCTTGGCACATTTGTATCATATTCTTCATACATACTCCTCACACATCTGTATCACACTGCTGAAACATTTGTATCATATTCTTCATACATTTGTATCATACTTCTGTCACATCTGGATCATACTGGTCACACATTTGTATCATACTCTTCAAACATTTGAATCATACTCATTGTACAGTCCCCATGCATTCATACTGTTTCTGTTGCTTTACAAATAAACTAATTTGTTTAGTAATTGAATAAAACTTGGATCTATAAAGAGAAAAAAAAAAGACCAGCACTTTTATTGGCACTGCAATGCCTTTCAGAATGATCTGCTGCTGAGCGTAGATTACTAAAACAGGCGGCAGCAGTTGGGGGTTTCACAGCCACTGAGCTTTCTATGTCCCATTAGGAAGTCATTTCAAAAGAGGCATGCATTACAACCATATGGGACCAATCAACAGTAGTCAAGTCAAATGTCAAAACAAGAACTGTCTGGCCATTAATAAAATGGGAAATATTATTACCTGTTCTTGTTTACTTAAAGATACAGTGACATTTCACCTATTACATAACAACTTGCCAAGATTCTATGGACTTTGGTATTTTTAGGGGTCAAAGAAGGCCCACCAGCAGTAAAATGTAAAAAAATTCTGGTATAAATTAAAATGTGACCCCAATTTTTCAAAGGAGATGCTTCATCTGGACAATCCATTTTAGATTGAAGCTAACTATTTTTCAGGTCTGCTTTTCTAGCCCCCTGTGAACAGGCTCTCATCCTAATATAGTTGCCAGGAGTGTTTTTTCAGTTCTCCCCTGTGTTCAAACTTAAGCAACTGTTTCACTCATACTAAAGAGTAGCAGATAACGTGTTAGTACACAGATAAAATGACTTTACAATGAAAACCACTGTTTTTCTCAGAGGGAAGCTTACTTTAGTATCAGTTGAGAGGTCAATTGGAGCTTTGTTTTTCAGTTTATTTAAAAAACATAATACAACAAGATAAGTACCCTCAAAGGCCCTTTACACAGGCTTGAACAGTAAGGCAATTATCAGAAATAATCTGTTTGTTCCCGATAATTGCCTGCTCATTAAAGGAGTTGAAAGCTGTATTTTCTCCCCTGCAATATGGAGCCAAGGGATCACTGCTGTGATCCCTCGTCATTATAGAGAATCATTGTTTCTGGGCAGCAGATCTCTATTTAACAGTACGATCTGCTCCCCAGAAACTATGATTAGTGTTGAGCGAACAGTTCGAGCATAGTTCGGGTCCGTACCGAATTTTGGGGTGTTCGTGACACGGACCCGAACCCGAACTTTTTCGTAAAAGTTCGGGTTCGGGTTCGTCGTTCGGCATGTATTTTGGCGCATTTTGAAAGGCTGCAAAGCAGCCAATCAACATGCATCATACTACTTGCCCTAAGATGCCATCGCAGCCATGCCTACTATTGGCAAGGCTGTGATTGGCCAAGTGCAGCATGTGACTCAGCCTCTTTATAAGCTTGTGCGCACGTCGGGACGTGCTCACTCCCGATGTGAATAGAACAGGGATAGACGCAGCTGATGCTAGGGCGAGAATAGGCAGGGATAATTGAATAACTGGAAGCAAATTTCTCTCCTCCACCTGTGATTCATCTGAACAACTGCAGCTGAGCTGCTTTTTTGATAGGGATTGGCTATTTTTAGAGTGGCCAGAGTGATTTTCCATCCACATGTACCTGGGCTGACCGCCGGCCGCCATTTTGCGACTTGTAGTGCTGCAGCAGAAGCTGCCACAGTGTGCATTCAAAGCTCCAAACAAGTCAGACATCTACACCTGGGATTCAGACCAATAGCGATTTAGCAGCACAGTCCAAGGCTATTTTTTTAAAGGTTGTGCAGACCATTTTGTGGCACATGTTACTGGGCTGATAGGCGGCGGCCATCTTGGGACTAGTGCTGCAGCACAATCTCTCCCAACGTCCATTAATCACTTGTAATAGTGGTCTGTGCCATAGAAATCCTACATCAGGGACTTGGGTGTGCTTGTGTCACCCCTACTAATACCAGTCCACCTGTAATCCATACAGTGAAAAGCCATAAAGTATTCCAGTGAGGGAATTTTTTTTATTTAAAAAAGGCCAAGTTAGTTTATCTGGCGTTCAATATACTAGATACAGTTAGGCCTGCGTTTCATACATCTGGAATTAGCAAACTAATGTGCTGGGGTTGGGAAAACATATATGTACCCATACTAGAATCTGTCAAAGAAAGCGGTACTCACATATAACAGTCATTCCATCTGTAATCCATACAGTCAAAAGACTGAAAGTATTCCAGTGAGGGAATTTTTTATTTAAAAAGGCCAAGTTAGTTTATCTGGCGTTCAATATACTAGATACAGTTAGGCCTGCGTTTCATACATCTGGAATTAGCAAACTAATGTGCTGGGGTTGGGAAAACATATATGTACCCATACTAGAATCTGTCAAAGAAAGCGGTACTCACATATAACAGTCATTCCATCTGTAATCCATACAGTCAAAAGACTGAAAGTATTCCAGTGAGGGAATTTTTTTATTTAAAAAAGGCCAAGTTAGTTTATCTGGCGTTCAATATACTAGATACAGTTAGGCCTGCGTTTCATACATCTGGAATTAGCAAACTAATGTGCTGGGGTTGGGAAAACATATATGTACCCATACTAGAATCTGTCAAAGAAAGCGGTACTCACATATAACAGTCATTCCATCTGTAATCCATACAGTCAAAAGACTGAAAGTATTCCAGTGAGGGAATTTTTTATTTAAAAAGGCCAAGTTAGTTTATCTGGCGTTCAATATACTAGATACAGTTAGGCCTGCGTTTCATACATCTGGAATTAGCAAACTAATGTGCTGGGGTTGGGAAAACATATATGTACCCATACTAGAATCTGTCAAAGAAAGCGGTACTCACATATAACAGTCATTCCATCTGTAATCCATACAGTCAAAAGACTGAAAGTATTCCAGTGAGGGAATTTTTTTATTTAAAAAGGCCAAGTTAGTTTATCTGGCGTTCAATATACTAGATACAGTTAGGCCTGCGTTTCATACATCTGGAATTAGCAAACTAATGTGCTGGGGTTGGGAAAACATATATGTACCCATACTAGAATCTGTCAAAGAAAGCGGTACTCACATATAACAGTCATTCCATCTGTAATCCATACAGTCAAAAGACTGAAAGTATTCCAGTGAGGGAATTTTTTATTTAAAAAGGCCAAGTTAGTTTATCTGGCGTTCAATATACTAGATACAGTTAGGCCTGCGTTTCATACATCTGGAATTAGCAAACTAATGTGCTGGGGTTGGGAAAACATATATGTACCCATACTAGAATCTGTCAAAGAAAGCGGTACTCACATATAACAGTCATTCCATCTGTAATCCATACAGTCAAAAAGACTGAAAGTATTCCAGTGAGGGAATTTTTTATTTAAAAAAGGCCAAGTTAGTTTATCTGGCGTTCAATATACTAGATACAGTTAGGCCTGCGTTTCATACATCTGGAATTAGCAAACTAATGTGCTGGGGTTGGGAAAACATATATGTACCCATACTAGAATCTGTCAAAGAAAGCGGTACTCACATATAACAGTCATTCCATCTGTAATCCATACAGTCAAAAGACTGAAAGTATTCCAGTGAGGGAATTTTTTATTTAAAAAAGGCCAAGTTAGTTTATCTGGCGTTCAATATACTAGATACAGTTAGGCCTGCGTTTCATACATCTGGAATTAGCAAACTAATGTGCTGGGGTTGGGAAAACATATATGTACCCATACTAGAATCTGTCAAAGAAAGCGGTACTCACATATAACAGTCATTCCATCTGTAATCCATACAGTCAAAAGACTGAAAGTATTCCAGTGAGGGAATTTTTTTATTTAAAAAGGCCAAGTTAGTTTATCTGGCGTTCAATATACTAGATACAGTTAGGCCTGCGTTTCATACATCTGGAATTAGCAAACTAATGTGCTGGGGTTGGGAAAACATATATGTACCCATACTAGAATCTGTCAAAGAAAGCGGTACTCACATATAACAGTCATTCCATCTGTAATCCATACAGTCAAAAGACTGAAAGTATTCCAGTGAGGGAATTTTTTTATTTAAAAAGGCCAAGTTAGTTTATCTGGCGTTCAATATACTAGATACAGTTAGGCCTGCGTTTCATACATCTGGAATTAGCAAACTAATGTGCTGGGGTTGGGAAAACATATATGTACCCATACTAGAATCTGTCAAAGAAAGCGGTACTCACATATAACAGTCATTCCATCTGTAATCCATACAGTCAAAAGACTGAAAGTATTCCAGTGAGGGAATTTTTTATTTAAAAAAGGCCAAGTTAGTTTATCTGGCGTTCAATATACTAGATACAGTTAGGCCTGCGTTTCATACATCTGGAATTAGCAAACTAATGTGCTGGGGTTGGGAAAACATATATGTACCCATACTAGAATCTGTCAAAGAAAGCGGTACTCACATATAACAGTCATTCCATCTGTAATCCATACAGTCAAAAGACTGAAAGTATTCCAGTGAGGGAATTTTTTATTTAAAAAGGCCAAGTTAGTTTATCTGGCGTTCAATATACTAGATACAGTTAGGCCTGCGTTTCATACATCTGGAATTAGCAAACTAATGTGCTGGGGTTGGGAAAACATATATGTACCCATACTAGAATCTGTCAAAGAAAGCGGTACTCACATATAACAGTCATTCCATCTGTAATCCATACAGTCAAAAGACTGAAAGTATTCCAGTGAGGGAATTTTTTATTTAAAAAGGCCAAGTTAGTTTATCTGGCGTTCAATATACTAGATACAGTTAGGCCTGCGTTTCATACATCTGGAATTAGCAAACTAATGTGCTGGGGTTGGGAAAACATATATGTACCCATACTAGAATCTGTCAAAGAAAGCGGTACTCACATATAACAGTCATTCCATCTGTAATCCATACAGTCAAAAGACTGAAAGTATTCCAGTGAGGGAATTTTTTTATTTAAAAAAGGCCAAGTTAGTTTATCTGGCGTTCAATATACTAGATACAGTTAGGCCTGCGTTTCATACATCTGGAATTAGCAAACTAATGTGCTGGGGTTGGGAAAACATATATGTACCCATACTAGAATCTGTCAAAGAAAGCGGTACTCACATATAACAGTCATTCCATCTGTAATCCATACAGTCAAAAGACATGAAAGTATTCCAGTGAGGGAATTTTTTTTATTTAAAAAAGGCCAAGTTAGTTTATCTGGCGTTCAATATACTAGATACAGTTAGGCCTGCGTTTCATACATCTGGAATTAGCAAACTAATGTGCTGGGGTTGGGAAAACATATATGTACCCATACTAGAATCTGTCAAAGAAAGCGGTACTCACATATAACAGTCATTCCATCTGTAATCCATACAGTCAAAAGACTGAAAGTATTCCAGTGAGGGAATTTTTTTATTTAAAAAGGCCAAGTTAGTTTATCTGGCGTTCAATATACTAGATACAGTTAGGCCTGCGTTTCATACATCTGGAATTAGCAAACTAATGTGCTGGGGTTGGGAAAACATATATGTACCCATACTAGAATCTGTCAAAGAAAGCGGTACTCACATATAACAGTCATTCCATCTGTAATCCATACAGTCAAAAGACTGAAAGTATTCCAGTGAGGGGATTTTGCTTATAAAAAATAATATATTTCATTGTGGTGCGAGTTGAATCGCAACAATGAAGAAAAATACTATTAAGGGACGAGGACGCGGTCGTGGTGGTGTCCGTGGAGCCTCTGTTGCTGGTAGAGGACGTGGCCGTTCGGCCCCAGGCGCACACAGTAGGGAACGAACTCCCTCAACTAGCCGGCAGAATGTACCGCAATATCTCGTGGGGCCCAATGCCGCTCTTAGGATGGTAAGGCCTGAGCAGGTACAGGCATTAATCGATTGGGTGGCCGACAGTGCTTCCAGCACGTTCACCACATGGTCTTCCACCCAGTCTTCTGCGGAAAGCGCACAGGTGGCACCTGAAAACCAAGCCCATCAGTCTGTCACATCACCCCCAAGCATATCAGGGAAACGGTCTGAGCCACAAGTTATGCAGCAGTCTCTTCTTCTGTTTGAAGACTCTGCTTCCAGGGTTTCCCAGGGCGTCCACCTAGCCCTTCCCCAGTGGAGGAAGACATACCATGCACTGACGCACAACCACTTATGTCTCCAGATGAAGAGGACATGGGAATACCACCACAGCAGAGTCACCGACTCTCTGATGATGACGAAACACAGGTGCCCACTGCCGCGTCTTTTGCAGTGTGCAGACTGAACAGGAGGAGGTCAGGGAGGGAGACTGGGTGGAAGACGATGCAGAGGACGATGAGGTCTTAGACCCCACATGGACTGAAGGTCGTGGCGATGACTTTCACAGTTCAGAGGAAGAGGTAGTGGTGAGACCGAGACAACAGCGAAGCCAAAGAGGGAGCAGGGGGCCAAAGCAGACGAGCCGCCGCCCCAGAGTTCGCCTGCTACTGGACATCGCCAACAGGGACCCAGCCCCACAAAGGCAGCTTCAAAGAGTTCCCTGGCATGGCACTTCTTTAAACAATGTCCTACCGACAAGACCCGAGTGACTTGCACGCTCTGCCATCAGAGCCTGAGGCGAGGCATTAACGTTCTGAACCTCAGCACAACCTGCATGACCAGGCATCTACATGCAAAGCATGAACTGCAGTGGGGTACACACCTTAAAAACCAGGCACTCGCTGAGGCTCCCCTGCTCCCTCTACCGCTGCTGCCTCGGCTTCCGCCTCGAGAGGAATGTTGCCACCTGCTGAGCAGCAAACAGAGGATGTGCCACCGACACCACCACCACCGCCACCGTCAACTAGCGTCTCCACTATATCACACAGCAGCGTTCAGCTCTCAATATCTCAAACCTTAGAGAGGAAGCGCAAATTCCCCGAGTCACCCTCGAGCCCTTGGCCTGAACGCCAGCATTTCTAAACTGCTGGCCTTTGAAATGCTGTCATTCCGGCTGGTGGACACAGACAGCTTCAAACAGCTGATGGCCATGGCTGTCCCGCAGTATGTGGTTCCCAGCCGCCACTACTTCTCCAAGACAGCCGTGCCTTCCCTGCACATGCAAGTGTCCGATAAAATCAAGTGTGCACTGCGCAACGCCATTTGTGGCAAGGTCCACCTAACCACAGATACGTGGACCAGTAAGCACGGCCAGGGACGCTATATCTCACTAACTGCACACTGGATGAATGTAGTGGCGGCTGGGCCCCGGCGGACAGTTCCTTGGCGCACGTCCTTCCGCCCCCTAGGATCGCAGGGCATCATTCTCTGCCTCCTGTAGCCTCCTCCTCCTACTCGGCTTCCTCCTCCACTGCTTCCACCAGCTCATCCGGTCAGCCACACACCTTCACCACCAACTTCAGCACAGCCCGGGGTAAACGTCAGCAGGCCATTCTGAAACTCATATGTTTGGGGACAGGCCCCACAGCGCAAAGGAGTTGTGGCGGGGTATTGAACAACAGACCGACGAGTGGTTTCTGCCGGTGGGCCTCAAGCCAGGCCTGGTGGTATGCGATAATGGGCGAAATCTCGTGGCAGCTCTGGGACTAGCCGGTTTGGCGCACATCCCTTGCCTGGCGCATGTGCTGAACTTGGTGGTGCAGAGGTTCATTCACCACTACCCCAACATGTCAGAGCTGCTGCATAAAGTGCGGGCCGTCTGTGCGCGCTTCCGCCGTTCACATCCTGCCGCTGCTCGCCTGTCTGCGCTACAGCGGAACTCGGCCTTCCCGCTCACCGCCTCATATGCGGCGTGCCCACCCGGTGGAACTCCACCTTGCACATGCTGGAGAGACTGTGCGAGCAGCAGCAGGCCATAGTGGAGTTTCAGCTGCAGCACGCTCGCGTCAGTCGTACTGCCGAACAGCACCACTTCACCACCAATGATTGGGCCTCCATGCGAGACCTGTGTGCCCTGCTGCGCTGTTTCGAGTACTCCACCAACATGGCCAGTGGCGATGACACTGTTATCAGCGTTACAATACCACTTCTATGTCTCCTTGAGAAAACACTTAGGGCAATGATGTTAGAGGAGGTGGCCCAGGTGGAGGAGGAGGAGGAGGATGAGGGCGCGTTTCTAACACTTTCGGGCCAGTCTGTTCGAAGTGGCTCAGAGGGAGGTTTGTTTAAGCAGCAGAGGACAGGTTCACAAGTCGCCAGCCAAGGCACTGTACTGGAGGACGAGGAGGATGAGGAGGAGGAGGTGGAGGGGACGAGGATGACGCAAGTTCACAGCGGGGTGGCAGCCCAGGCCCATCACTGGTGCGTGGCTGGGGGATACGGTGGACGATGACGATACGCCTCCCACAGAGGACAGCTTGTCCTTACCCATGGGTAGCCTGGCCCACATGAGCGAATATATGCTCCAATGCCTGCGCAGCGACAGCAGAGTTGCCCACGTTTTAACGTGTGCAGACTACTGGGTGGCCACCCTGCTGGATCCCGGTATAAAGACAATGTGCCCACTTTAATTCCTGAACTGGAGCGCGACCGTAAGATGCGCGAGTACAAGCGCTGCGCTGATAGAGCGCTCTTGAGAGCATTCCCACATGTCACAGGGGAACAGGTGGAAGGTGAAGGCAGAGGAGTGGCAAGAGGTCGCCAACGCAGCTGTGTCACGGCCAGCTCATCTGAGGGCAGGGTTAGCATGGCAGAAATGTGGAAAAGTTTTGTCTCCACGCCACAGCTATCTGCACCGACACCTGATACGGAACGTGTTAGCAGGAGGCAGCATTTCACTAACATGGTTGAACAGTATGTCTGCACACCCTCCACATCCTGACGGATGGTTCGGCCCCATTCAACTACTGGGTTTCGAAATTGTCCACGTGGCCAGAGTTAGCATGTTATGCCTTGGAGGTGCTTTCCTGCCCGGCGGCCAGCGTTTTATCTGAGCGCGTATTCAGCACGGCAGGGGCGTCATTACTGACAAGCGCAGCCGCCTGTCCACAGCCAACGTGGACAAGCTGACCTTCATAAAGATGAACCAGGCATGGATCCCACAGGACCTGTCCCTCCCTTGTGCAGAGTAGTCCTTATTAACTGCCTAAAACATGTCTTGTTGTGCTACGGGCCACTTCTTTATTTGATACAAATTTTATGAAACCCACAGTTGAATGAAACTCTTCTCTGTCTGGGCGCCGGGGCCTAACCAGATGAAAGTGGCCGGTTAAACTAACGGGTGACATGAAGCCATAACCTCTGCCATGCTACCTCTGTCTTCTGTCTGGGTGCTGAGGCCTAAGTCAAATAAAGCGGTCTTCTGCTGTGCTGGGGGATATGAAGCTAATCTCTGACCTCTCTCCTCTGTCTGGGTCCAAAGGCCTAAATCACTGAAAGAGGCCTTCTCCTGTGGTGTGTGATATGATGCCAGAATATGTGCTGTGGGGCCTCTCTCCTCTTCCTGGGTGCAGGGGTCAAATAAACTAAATTGTGGCCTACTCCTGTGGTGGTTGATATGATGCCTGATTCTCTGATGTGGAACCTCTCTCCTCTGTTTGGGTGAAGGGGTCAAAGTAACTAAATGGTGGCTTCTCCTGTGGTGGCTGATATGATGCCAGAATATGTGCTGTGGGGCCTCTCTCCTCTTCCTGGGTGCAGGGGTCAAAGTAACTCAATGGTGGCTTCTCCTGTGGTGGCTGATATGATGCCAGAATATGTGCTGTGGTGCCTCTCTCCTCTTCCTGGAGTGCGGGGTCAAAGTAACTCAATGGTGGCTTCTCCTGTGGTGGCTGATATGATGCCAGAATATGTGCTGTGGTGCCTCTCTCCTCTTCCTGGGTGCGGGGTCAAAGTAACTCAATGGTGGCTTCTCCTGTGGTGGCTGATATGATGCCAGAATATGTGCTGTGGTGCCTCTCTCCTCTTCCTGGGTGCGGGGGTCAAAGTAACTCAATGGTGGCTTCTCCTGTGGTGGCTGATATGATGCCAGAATATGTGCTGTGGGGCCTCTCTCCTCTTCCTGGGTGCAGGGGTCAAAGTAACTCAATGGTGGCTTCTCCTGTGGTGGTTAGTATGATGCCAGAATATGTGCTGTGGGGCCTCTCTCCTCTTCCTGGGTGCAGGGGTCAAAGTAACTCAATGGTGGCTTCTCCTGTGGTGGCTGATATGATGCCAGAATATGTGCTGTGGTGCCTCTCTCCTCTTCCTGGGTGCGGGGTCAAAGTAACTCAATGGTGGCTTCTCCTGTGGTGGTTAGTATGATGCCAGAATATGTGCTGTGGGGCCTCTCTCCTCTTCCTGGGTGCAGGGGTCAAAGTAACTCAATGGTGGCTTCTCCTGTGGTGGCTGATATGATGCCAGAATATGTGCTGTGGTGCCTCTCTCCTCTTCCTGGGTGAGGGGTCAAAGTAACTCAATGGTGGCTTCTCCTGTGGTGGCTGATATGATGCCAGAATATGTGCTGTGGGGCCTCTCTCCTCTTCCTGGGTGCAGGGGTCAAAGTAACTCAATGGTGGCTTCTCCTGTGGTGGTTAGTATGATGCCAGAATATGTGCTGTGGGGCCTCTCTCCTCTTCCTGGGTGCAGGGGTCAAAGTAACTCAATGGTGGCTTCTCCTGTGGTGACTGATATGATGCCAGAATATGTGCTGTGGTGCCTCTCTCCTCTTCCTGGGTGCAGGGGTCAAAGTAACTAAATGGTGGCTTCTCCTGTGGTGGTTGATATGATGCCTGATTCTCTGCTGTGAAACCTCTCTCCTCCATCTGGGTGTAGGGGTCAAAGTCTTTCAAAGTCGCCTTCTCCTGTGCTGATTGATATGAAGCTGATGGTTGTGCCATCTGACATGGTTGCCGGGGTCCCATTAAATTGTGGCCTACTCCTGTGGTGGTTGATATGATGCCTGATTCTCTGATGTGGAACCTCTCTCCTCTGTTTGGGTGAAGGGGTCAAAGTAACTAAATGGTGGCTTCTCCTGTGGTGGCTGATATGATGCCAGAATATGTGCTGTGGGGCCTCTCTCCTCTTCCTGGGTGCAGGGGTCAAAGTAACTCAATGGTGGCTTCTCCTGTGGTGGCTGATATGATGCCAGAATATGTGCTGTGGTGCCTCTCTCCTCTTCCTGGGTGCAGGGGTCAAAGTAACTCAATGGTGGCTTCTCCTGTGGTGGTTAGTATGATCCCAGAATATGTGCTGTGGGGCCTCTCTCCTCTTCCTGGGTGCAGGGGTCAAAGTAACTCAATGGTGGCTTCTCCTGTGGTGGCTGATATGATGCCAGAATATGTGCTGTGGTGCCTCTCTCCTCTTCCTGGGTGCGGGGTCAAAGTAACTCAATGGTGGCTTCTCCTGTGGTGGCTGATATGATGCCAGAATATGTGCTGTGGGGCCTCTCTCCTCTTCCTGGGTGCAGGGGTCAAAGTAACTCAATGGTGTCTTCTCCTGTGGTGGTTAGTATGATGCCAGAATATGTGCTGTGGTGCCTCTCTCCTCTTCCTGGGTGCAGGGGTCAAAGTAACTAAATGGTGGCTTCTCCTGTGGTGGTTGATATGATGCCTGATTCTCTGCTGTGAAACCTCTCTCCTCCATCTGGGTGTAGGGGTCAAAGTCTTTCAAAGTCGCCTTCTCCTGTGCTGATTGATATGAAGCTGATGGTTGTGCCATCTGACATGGTTGCCGGGGTCCCATTAAATTGTGGCCTACTCCTGTGGTGGTTGATATGATGCCTGATTCTCTGATGTGGAACCTCTCTCCTCTGTTTGGGTGAAGGGGTCAAAGTAACTAAATGGTGGCTTCTCCTGTGGTGGCTGATATGATGCCAGAATATGTGCTGTGGGGCCTCTCTCCTCTTCCTGGGTGCAGGGGTCAAAGTAACTCAATGGTGGCTTCTCCTGTGGTGGCTGATATGATGCCAGAATATGTGCTGTGGTGCCTCTCTCCTCTTCCTGGGTGCGGGGTCAAAGTAACTCAATGGTGGCTTCTCCTGTGGTGGCTGATATGATGCCAGAATATGTGCTGTGGTGCCTCTCTCCTCTTCCTGGGTGCGGGGTCAAAGTAACTCAATGGTGGCTTCTCCTGTGGTGGCTGATATGATGCCAGAATATGTGCTGTGGGGCCTCTCTCCTCTTCCTGGGTGCAGGGTCAAAGTAACTCAATGGTGGCTTCTCCTGTGGTGGTTAGTATGATGCCAGAATATGTGCTGTGGGGCCTCTCTCCTCTTCCTGGGTGCAGGGGTCAAAGTAACTCAATGGTGGCTTCTCCTGTGGTGGCTGATATGATGCCAGAATATGTGCTGTGGTGCCTCTCTCCTCTTCCTGGGTGCGGGGGTCAAAGTAACTCAATGGTGGCTTCTCCTGTGGTGGTTAGTATGATGCCAGAATATGTGCTGTGGGGCCTCTCTCCTCTTCCTGGGTGCAGGGGTCAAAGTAACTCAATGGTGGCTTCTCCTGTGGTGGTTAGTATGATGCCAGAATATGTGCTGTGGGGCCTCTCTCCTCTTCCTGGGTGCAGGGGTCAAAGTAACTCAATGGTGGCTTCTCCTGTGGTGGCTGATATGATGCCAGAATATGTGCTGTGGTGCCTCTCTCCTCTTCCTGGGTGCAGGGGTCAAAGTAACTAAATGGTGGCTTCTCCTGTGGTGGTTGATATGATGCCTGATTCTCTGCTGTGAAACCTCTCTCCTCCATCTGGGTGTAGGGGTCAAAGTCTTTCAAAGTCGCCTTCTCCTGTGCTGATTGATATAAAGCTGATGGTTGTGCCATCTGACATGGTTGCCAGGGTCTGATTCAATGGGGGCCTACTCCTGTGGTGGGTGATCTAAATGCCTGATTCTCTGCTGTGAAACCTCTCTCCTCCGTCTGGGTGTAGGGGTCAAAGTCTTTCAAAGTCGCCTTCTCCTGTGCTGATTGATATGAAGCTGATGGTTGTGCCATCTGACATGGTTGCCGGGGTCCCATTAAATTGGGGCCTACTCCTGTGGTGGGTGATCTAAATGCCTGATTCTCTGCTTTGAAACCTCTCTCCTCCGTCCGGGTGTAGGGGTCAAAGTCTGTCAAAGTCGCCTTCTCCTGTGCTGATTGATATAAAGCTTATGCTTGTGCCATCTGACATGGTTGCCGGGGTCTGATTCAATGGTGGCCTACTCCTGTGGTGGGTGATCTAAATGCCTGATTCTCTGCTGTGTAACCTCTCTCCTCCGTCTGGGTGTAGGGGTCAAAGTAACTAAATGGTGGCCTACTCCTGTGGTGGGTGATATGATGCCTGGTTCTCTGCTGTGGGACCTCTCTCCTTTGTCTGGGTGCTGTGGTCAAAATAATAGTAAGTGACCTTCTCCATTGGTGGGTGACTTGAAACCTGATTCTGTGCTATGGGACCTCACTCCAATTAATATTGTTTAATTTTTATTTATTTTATGTTAACTCATCATTTCCCTATCTACATTTGTTTGCAGGGGATTTAACTACATTTTGCTGCCTTTTGCAGCCCTCTAGCCCTTTCCGGGTGTGTTTTACAGCCTTTTTAGTGCCCAAAAGTTCGGGTCCCCATTGACTTCTATGGGGTTCGGGTTCGGGATGAAGTTCGGGTCGAGTTCGGATCCCGAACCCGAACATTTTTCGAAAGTTCGGCCGAACTCGTCGAACCCGAACATCCAGGTGTTCGCTCAACTCTAACTATGATTTAGGTGACTGCACCAGTAATGTTTTCCCCTGATGAACGAGTATCTGCTCATTCATGGCATGATCGGCAGCACCTTTACCCTGGGCGATTATCGGGATGAAGCGTTCCTAGGCATGTTCCTTTACAATAACTGTCCTGATCATTGGCTTATGAAAAGACGCCTTTAGTTATAGAAAGAAGAGGATCACGTACTGTTGCTGTGAGTAGGTTTTTATGTTTACTATTGTGAGCAGATATTACTGTGTATGTACTGTATATCACATACTATTGTGAGTGCGAATGTTTTACTGTGAGCATGTGCAATTAGCTCCTAAAAAACTGGAGTGGGGGGTGGGCATGGTATTGGATCTTGTTATTATACAGTCTATAACAGTGGCTATCCTCTCAACATTGCTCCCTAGCCCAGTGCAGCCCAAGGAGGGGGCACACTTTCTTTCCACGGGACACACCCTGGTTCTGGGGCTCCTGCCTGATGGGGGTGGTTGAATGGTTAAAAGGCAGGGCATGTTGAGTGCAAAGGGCAATGGCCAGCATATAGTGCAAGCAACGGTAAAAAGTCCAGATTAATCCCTTAGGGCCCGGGCTCATTTTCACCCTAAGGACCAGGCCATTTTTTGCAAATCTGACCAATGTCACATTGTGTGAATAACTATAAAACGCTTTTACTTATCCAGGCCATTCTGAGATAGTTTTTTCATCACATATTGTACTTTATGACACTGGTAAAATGGAGTAAAAAAAAAAAATTATTTCTATTTATAAAAAAATACCAAATTTACCAAAAATGTTCCAAGTTTCAATTTCTCTACTTCTCTAGTACATAGTAATACCACCAAAAAAAGTTATTAATTTACATTCCCCATATGACTACTTCACGTATGGATCATTTTGGGAATGCCATTTTAGTTTTTGGGGACGTTACAAGGCTTAGAAGTTTAGAAGCAAATCTTGAAACTTTCAAAAATCCACTTTTTAGGGGCCAGTTCAGGTTTTAAGTCACTTTATGAGGCTTACATAATAGAAACCACTATTCTAGAAACTACACCCCTTAAGGTATTCAATACTGATTTTACAAACGTCGTTAACGCTTTAGGTGTTTCACAAGAGTTAATGGGAAATGGGGCTAAAATTTCAGAATTTAGATTTTTTCCACAAATTTTCCATTTTAATCCATTTTTTCCAGTAAATAAGCAAGGGGTAACAGCCAAACAAAATGCATATTTTATAGCCCCGATTCTGTAGTTTGCAGAAACACCCCATATGTGGCTGTAAACTACTGTATGGCCACGCGGCAGGGCATAGAGGGAAAGGAGCGAGTGTGGTTTTTGGAAGGCAGATTTTGCTGGACTGGTTTATCTACACCATGTCCCATTAGAAGCCCCCCTGATGCCCCCTCGAGTTGAAAATCCCTAAAAATGACCGCATTTTGGAAACTATGGGATAAGGAGGCTGTTTTATTAGGACTATTTTTAGGGTACATATGATTTTTGGTTGCTCTATACTAGATTCTTGTGACACAAGGTTACCAAAAATAGAAATTATGAAATTTCATCTCCATTTGCCATAAACTCTTGAGGAACACCTAAAGGGTTAACAAAGTTTGTAAAATAAGTTTTGGATACTTTGAGAGGTGTAGTTTATTAGATGGGGTCACTTTTATGGAGTTTCTACTCTAGGGGTGCATCAGGGGTTCTTCAAATGGGACGTGGTGTCAAAAAAAAAGGCCATCAAAATCTGTCTTCCAGGAACCATATGGCGTTCCTTTCCTTGTGTGCCCTGCTGTGTGCCCATACAGCAGTTTACCGCCACATATGGGGTGTTTCTGTAAAGTGCAGAATCAGGGCAATAAATTTTAAGTTTTATTTGGCTGTTGACCCTTGCTTTGTTACCGGAAAAAAAGGATTAAAATGGAAAATTTTCCAATAAATAGCTGTTTTGGCACGGTTTTTATATTTTTTTTTGACCGTGTTAATCTGAGGGGTTAGGTCATGGGGTATTTTTATAGAGCAGATTATTACGGATGCGGCAATATCTAATCTGTCTACTGTTTTTTACATTTATTTATTGATGAGAGGATGGTTTTATTGGCACAATTTTGGGAGAAATATGACTTTTTGATCGCTTGCTATTATGCGTTTTGTTATGTAAGGTGACAAAAAATTCATTTTTTTGCACCTTTCTCTTTATTTTTTACCGTGTGAATCTGAGGAATTAGGTCATGGGGTATTTTTATAGAGCAGATTATTACGGACGCAGCGATACCTAATTTGTCTATTTTTTTATCGAAAATGATAGTTTGTAAAACTAAATAATTTTACAAACTATCATTTTCGATTAAAAAAAAATTTGGGTGTCAAGTCTGAGAACCATAGTTTTTATCCGATTGTTAGTGGCTAAATGGAAAAGGGGATAATAAATTTAGTAGTTCATGGAAGTGTGGTACTTCCTGAAGCAACCAATAACGCAGAGGCCCGAATGATCAGGGCATGTGTCACACTGAGTGGTGGTGTCCTTCCGTATCCCCCACCTGTGACACGCTCTGCATTTTTTTGAGGTTTGTCCCTTCTTTCCAGGATAGGGGACCAAACCTGAAAAGTGTTGGCCAGGGACGATCCGGCGCCTCCAGTTCCCGAAGAACTCCGGCCTGCTCTTTCCCGGTCAGAAAAGATCAGGTCCTTGAGGACTGCCTCATAGAACTGAAGGAATTTCCCTGTGTTGCCAGCGCTCCGGGATGACACAAAAGAGTTGTACATGGCAACCTGTATCAAGTAGACCGCAACTTTTTTGTACCATGCCTGGGTTTTGCGCATGGCGTTATATCGCTTGAAGACTTGATCATAGAGATCAACTCCTTCCATATCGCGATTGTAGTCGACGATACAATCGGGCTTTCGGTCCTTTGCCACGGTTCCTTGCTCAGGGACAGGGGAGATGCCGTTACCGTGAATTGTGGACAGCAAAAGGACATCCCTCTTGTCCTTATATCTGACCAGCAACAGGTTTCCACTGGTAAGGGCACAGGTCTCACCCCTGGGAATAGGTACCTGTTGGGGGTAGGTAGGGAGGTCACGTTGATTTTTCTGCACGGTCCCACAAACGGATGTGGATCTGGCGGTGGGGGACTGGAACAAGGGGATACTAGTATAAAAGTTATCCACGTACAGGTGGTAACCCTTCTCTAGCAGTAGGTGCATAAGGTCCCACACAAGTTTCCTGCTAACACCCAGAGTGGGGGGACATTCTGGGGGTTCAATACAGGAATCTCACCCCTCATACACACGAAGCTTGTAAGTGTACCCTGAGGTACTCTCATAAAGTTTGTACAGCTTCACGGCATAGCTCGCCCGCTTTGAGGGAACATACTGGTGGAAAATTTGTCTCCCCTTGAAAGCAATGAGAGACTCATCAACCGTGACCTCCCTTCCAGGTACATAGGCCTCCACAAATTTGGCCCCGAAGTGATCGATGATCGGCCTGATTTTGTACAGGCAGTCATAGGCAGGGGAGGGGGACATGCTGCATTATCTGCATAATGCAGGCATTTCCGGATGGCCTCAAACCGTGAGCGTGTCATGGCCGTACTGTAAAGTGGGGTCTGGTAGAGCCTGACACTGTTTTTTTTGACTAGGCCCATGTGCAGCACGAGGTCCCAAAACGTCCTCATGTCGATTGCACTGACCGGCGTCCAGCCACTGGACCTAGCCAACGAAATGTTGGGTGTACAGATGGATTCTTGGTTGAGCAACAAAATCAGGAATCGCGGGCTGAAAATTCTCTGGGGTACACCTTCCAAGTTAACCGGTAGGGTGCTCAGGTGAACTTATCTGGTAGGCTGGGAAACTAGTACGAGCCCCAGAGCTGCTCGTACTAGGGTGGGCCACAGGGTCCCTGACATGGCGGTCCCCTTGCTCCGCCTTGCGGCGTCTCCACCGCCTTGGGGGCTCATCATCATCGCTAGATGATGAGGGGGATGCGGATGACAAAAGAAACGTAAGGTCATCCTTGTCATCACTGGGACTCTCGGATTCGGAGGCAAGCTGGGCGTATGCCTCCTCGGCTGAGAACGTCCGGCGGGCCATAGGCGAGTGCGTGTGTGCGTGTGTATGTGCGTGCATGTAAACCTTTATTCAGTGTGCGTGTGTGTAGGGGCACGGGTGTTCCCGGACTGTTCCCTAAACCTAATAGGAAAAAAAAGTAAGAACCAACTAAAAAAAAGAGAGAGCAAAAAAATCTGAAAAAGTAAAAAAAAAATTCGAACTCGCTGATCAGCCGTCCGAAGCTGAACATCGGTGGGGTGGGCTATGCGCTAACAGTGGTCGGACGCTAAAGAGTGCGGGCCACTGTTAGCGTACGCAAAACCCCCTCCGAAAAATGCTTGCACCCCAAAAAAAGGTGGAGGGGAGTGGGGTGGGGGGGGGCAAGCTTCAGCACCCCTGGGGGGTCTAGGGTCACACATCTGTGCTGTGGACCCCAGACACCTTAAGAGGGTGATGCAAGAGTAAAAAAAAACAAAAAAAACTTAACACTAAACTCTCCCTAAGTCTCCATGCCTGACTTAGAGCTTTCCCTAGCTCTCCCTAACCTACCTGATAGTGCCAGATTGCACTTTGAAGGGTCACAGGAGGGTGCTGGGGGGTGAAGTCTTGGTGCTGGGTGCCGACGACCTGCAGGCTGCTCTCTCCTCGCTCCCGGGCAAAGAATGGGGGAGGAGGAGGAGAGCAGTGCAGCCAATAGAAATCGATCCTGTGAGCTGATGTCACCATCACCTCACAGGATCGAAGGATGGTGATTGGTGGTGTGTTATCACACCACTGATCGCCATCCTATTCCGGGTTATCTGGTCACCAGAGACCCGAATAATCCGGAAACTCAGCAAACCGCAGGTCTGAATTGACCTGCGGTTTTCTCCGATCGCTGATAAGGGGGGGTTACAGGACCCCCCTAAGCATTGTGAAAGAGTGCCTGCCGAAGATTTTGGCAGGCACTCTGTTCAGATCACCCCGCACTGCGCGGCACTGATCGGAAATACTCAGGACGTACTGGTACGTCCTGTGTCCTTAAGTACCAGGACATCAGGGTGTACCGGTACATCCTCTGTCCCCAAGAGGTTAAACAGGGGTGCCAGCCACCACCTAGCAATCTCCTTCAAAGCGCCGTCTTAGAGTTAGTAACACCATCACTACCATACAGAGCCATGCTGGGGGTAAAAAAAGTCTTTAACAATACATGACATAACACAAGATAACAGTATATTAAAGATTGAAGCATTTGCAGACACCGCCTGCTCCGGGGTTCTGCACATGCTTGAAATTAATAGATGTTTAGGTTTTACAAGGTTGTTAAATAATTACTTTTCTGTGTGATAATTTTTTTGCTGTAATATCAACTGATAAAAAGTAAAAAAAAAAAAAAAAGTATTGTACTGGTCATAATACCTAATGACATATTAACTCAATAGCCTTTCAATTTGTGATTGTTGGCAGTCCTGAGAGTCAGAAGGTGCATCTTCACTTCTTGAAGTAGTTGACATAGCCATAGTTGAGCTGCAGTATTGGATAGAGCCACATGAATGAGAACATCAATGATGGAGCAACATGACACCATGATTCTGCTGTAGGAAAGACACTCACTGATTTCACCAGGGAACAATTTTGAACATAATTTTTGTTGATTTTGATTTTTCTGCTGATTTAGACAAAAATAGGCATGCTGATATCAAAACTGCAAGTTTTTTCTCTACAGCTTAACTTAATGCAATTACTCTAAGCCTGGATAAAGGGGAGCACTAGTGCTCACCCCCGAGTGGGAAGGGATGGAGGACGATCTTGGCGACCCTCAACAGGTTGTTATTTGTCTAGGCTCTTCAGTTTGTCTTTGTGAAGAATATGGAAACATAAAGAGAGTCCTTGAGTTTTTTTCAATATCACAAATACTATTGGATCATCACTGTTAATCTTAAAATGGTATGCTTCCTTCTTGGTCAGCAATGTAGATATACCAAGTATCCTTGTTTTCGGTGCATGTGGGACAGCAGAGCTCGTGAGATGCATTCGGTGTAGAGGAACTGGCCCCCAAGATCTGACCTCAAACCTAGTGATTCAAACATTTCACATGAGCCACTTGTTGACAGTAAGAACATTATATTCTCACCTCTGCACATGAAATTGAGTCTCATGAAGAAATTTGTTAAAGCTTTGCCAACTGAAGGAGACTGTTTAGAATACCTCCTTTTGGCATTTCCTACCATGTCATTTGAAAAAATAGAAGCTGCTGTGTTTGATGCTCCATAGATTTAGCAACTCATCAAAGATGAACATTTTATCAGGACAATGTCAGAACTCCAAAAGAATGCTTGGTTATCATTCAAAGATCTTGTCAAGGATTTTCTTGGAAATACACCGAAATTGTCCAGAAACAAAACGCTTGGTTGCAACATGAGCATCAAGGTGCATTTTCTGCATAGCTATCTTGCTAACTTGCTGGAAAACCAGTCAGCGATAAGCAAGGTGAATGATTCCACCAATATTTGAAGGACATAGAGGGACGGTATCAGGGTAGATGGGATGTACATCTGATGGCTGACTATTGGTGGTCTGGAGCATCAAAAAAGATTGTCCACAGATTAAACACTTTGGGGAAAGCTATAAGCATACATTTTTGCCTAACTGCTAACTAACCATACTAGTTAAACACAATTTGATTTACAGTATACTTTGTATGAACAAAATAACTGTAAATAAACATCATATTCAGGTAATGTTTTGCATTATTTTCCGTTGTATGTACATTTTGTATGGTTTTTGAAAAAAAAAGGGAGGTTATCCTGTAGCTTAAAATGTTGTACTAGAGAAAAACTGAGGTCACTTTTGGATTCAGAAGCCAAAAGTTAGTCAAAAACAAGTGTCAGATGTAACTCAAAGAAAATCGTGTTCACCAGTGTTATCCATCCTATCTTGAGAAGGTACTGGGAAATGCTAACCTGTGGAAAATTCCACTAAATGTTTTCATAAACAGGATTCTAATACTGAAAATGATGTGTCAAATGCTTGTCTTTGAAATTGATTTCCATTAAACTTACTAACTGTTTGTATCTCTAGAGATTCATCATTATCTCTGCAGAAACAAAACTTGCATATAAATAAGCATTGTACTGGGAAGCATATAGCTTGCAAAATATTAGTTTGTGTATGTCTGGTTTTTGTCAGTCAGCATTAGGGATCCATCACTTCTAAGAATTGTCAATAAGTTTGTGATTTATATCAGGGGAGCTGATTTTTTAATACATGCATAAAATGTTCCTTATTTTTTATGTGCTTACCATGAGAGAATCATGCAAAAGACACATGACAGTTAATTTTCATTCCCATTAAAAATCCAATTTATGTAGAAGTCAGTTTGATTAGAAAGATGCCAATAATGTATGCACAAGTGAATAACAGAAACATTAGGATTAGTGTTGAGCGAACAGTTCGAGCATCGTTCGGGTTTGTACCGAATTTTGGGGTGTCCGGGACACGGACCCGAACCCGGACATTTTCAAAAAAGTTCTGGTTCGTTGTTCGTCAATTACTTCCCGCTTTCTGAAGGGCTGCACAGCAGCCAATCAGCTAGCGTTTTACTTCTTGCCCTAAGAGCCCATCACAGCCATGTTACTAATGGCATGGCTGTGATTGGCCAAGTGCAGCATGTGATCCAGCCTCTATTTAAGCTGGAGTCACATAGCGCCGCACGTCACACTGCTCTGATTAGTGTAGGGAGAGGACGCAGCTTCTGTCAGGGCGAGATTAGGCAGGGTTAAGTCAGCAACAGCACCTAATGAACGGATTGATCTACAGCTGTGAATGATTGAACTTCTGCTAGTTACTTGCTCACTGGTTTTTAGGCTGCACAGAGCGTTTTTCTGTCACTTATTTTCTGGGTTGATCGCGGCCATTTTGTGACTTGTGGTGCACCAGAACAAGCTGCCACCAAGTCCATCAATACTAGTTTTTTTTTTGCTATATCCTACATCAGGGGCTTGGCTGTGCTAATTGTCACCCCTAGAAACTCAGGATAGCAATTTCTATATTTTATTAAGGGGTTAAATGCAATTGCCCAAATACCAATCCCCTAAATCTGGTGTTCCACCTTTGGCTAGCCAAGTATAATACTAGAGTATAGTGTAATGTCGCACCAGGGAATTGAGGGCTATGGAGTGGTGCTCCTATACCAATCGATATGCCCAATCGATAAAAAATAAAATAGAGAGTGATTTAGGTAGGGCACACACCTATATCTTGATCACATGTATCAGCCACATAGTATAAAATACAGTAAATTTATTAAAAATTAAAACAATACATTGAGTGCAAAGTGGACGCAATTAGTCGGAGATGGTGTGGACACCATCTCCGACTAATTGCGCCCACTTTGCACTCAATGTATTGTTTTAATTTTTAATAAATTTACTGTATTTTATACTATGTGGCTGATACATGTGATCAAGATATAGGTGTGTGCCCTACCTAAATCACTCCCCAAGTATAATACTGTCTGCTGTCTGGCAAAGGATAGATTATTTTCTGTGGTGAAATTCAAATGCCAAAATAGCAATACCCTGAATCTGGTGTCCCAGCTGTTGCAGGCAAAGTTTCATAGTGTCCGCCAAAACATATATTTTGTTCTGGGGTGAAATTAATTTGCCAAAATAGCAATACCCTGAATCTGGTGTCCCAGCTGTTGCAGGCCAGGTTTCATAGTGTCCGCCAAAACATATATTTTGTTCTGGGGTGAATTTAATTTGCCAAAATAGCAATACCCTGAATCTGGTGTCCCAGCTGTTGCAGGCCAGGTTTCATAGTGTCCGCCAAAACATAAATTTTGTTCTGGGGTGAAATTAATTTGCCAAAATAGCAATACCCTGAATCTGGTGTCCCAGCTGTTGCAGGCCAGGTTTCATAGTGTCCACCAAAACATATATTTTGTTCTGGGGTGAAATTAATCTGCCAAAATAGCAATACCCTGAATCTGGTGTCCCAGCTGTTGCAGGCCAGGTTTCATAGTGTCCGCCAAAACATATATTTTGTTCTGGGGTGAAATTAATTTGCCAAAATAGCAATACCCTGAATCTGGTGTCCCAGCTGTTGCAGGCCAAATGTAAATCTGTCCATAAAAGGATACCTTTCATCCAGGGCCTAAATACTAGCCCTAAAAGAGATATTCCCCTAAATCAGTGGTTACTGCTGTGCCTGGATTAGTGTAATACGCTACATAAACAAATAGGCAGATAGTGTTAGGTGCCTGTAAAAAAAGGTCTGAATTTGAAATCAATACATTGGGCCAAATATTTTTTTCCTTATTGTGGTGCTTGGTGAACGGTAACAATGAGGAAAACGTCTAGTAAGGGACGCGGACGCGGTCGTGGTGGTGTTAGTGTACCCTCTGGTGCTGGGAGAGAACGTGGCCATTCTGCCACAGCCACACGTCCTAGTGAACCAACTACCTCAGGTTCCAGTACCCGCCAGAATTTACAGCGATATTTGGTGGGGCCCAATGCTGTTCTAAGGATGGTAAGGCCTGAGCAAGTACAGGCGCTAGTCAATTGGGTCGCAGACAGTGGATCCAGCATGTTCACAACATTATCTCCCCCCCCAGTCTTCTACAGAAAACGCACAGGTGGCACCTGAAAACCAAGCCCATCAGTCTGTCACATCACCCCCATGCATATCAGGGAAACTGTCAGAGCCTTAAGTTATGCAACAGTCTCTTATGCTGTTTGAAGACTCTGCTGGCAGGGTTTCCCAAGGGAATCCACCTAGCCCTTCCCAAGTGGTGGAATGACATAGAATGCACTGATGCACAACCACTGATGTTTCCTGATGATGAGCACATGGGAATACCACCTCATCGGAGTCCGCACGTCTCTGATGATGACGAAACACAGGTGCCAACTGCTGCGTCTTTCTGCAGTGTGCAGACCGAACAGGAGGTCAGGGAGGAAGACTGTGTGGAAGACGATGCAGGGGACGATGAGGTCCTAGACCCCACATGGAATGAAGGTAGTGCCACTGACTTTCATAGTTCAGAGGAAGAGGCAGTGGTGAGACCGAGCCAACAGCGTAGCAAAAGAGGGAGCAGGGGGCAAAAGCAGACCAGCCGCCTCCACGAGAGTTCGCCTGCTACTAGCCACCGCCACCAGGGACCGAGCACCCCAAAGGCAGCTTCAAGGAGCATGGCACTTCTTTAAATAATGTGCTGACGACAAGACCCGAGTGGTTTGCACGCTGTGCCATCAGATCCTGAAGGAGGCATTAACGTTCTGAACCTTAGCACAACCTGCATGACCAGGCATCTACATGCAAAGCATGAACTGCAGTGGAGTAAACACCTTAAAAGCAAGGAACTCACTCTGGCTCCCCCTGCTCCCTCCTCTGTTGCTGCCTCGGCCTCTTCCTCCGCCTCGGGAGGAACGTTGGCACCTGCCGCCCACCAAACAGAGGATGTGCCACCGACACCACCACCTGCGTCACCAAGCATCTCCACCATGTCACACGGCAGCGTTCAGCTCCCCATCTCACAAACCTTTGAGAGAAAGCGTAAATTCCCACCTAGCCACCCTCGAGCCCTGTACCTGAATGCCAGCATTTCGAAACTACTGGCCTTTGAAATGCTGTCATTCAGGCTGGTGGACACAGACAGCTTCAAACAGCTGATGTCCATGGCTGTCCCACAGTATGTTGTTCCCAGCCGCCACTACTTCTCCAAGACAGCCGTGCCTTCCCTGCACAACCAAGTATCCGATAAAATCAAGTGTGCACTGCGCAACGCCATCTGTGGCAAGGTCCACCTAACCACAGATACGTGGACCAGTAAGCACGGCCAGGGATGCTATATCTCCCTAACTGCACACTGGGTAAATGTAGTGGCGGCTGGGCCGCAGGCGGAGAGTTCCTTGGCGCACGTCATTCCGCTGCCAAGGATCGCAGGGCATCATTCTTTGCCTCCTGTAGCCTTCTCCTCCTACTCGGCTTCCTCCTCCTCTGCTTCCACCAGCTCATCCAGTCAGCCACATACCTTCACCATCAACTTCAGCACAGCCCGGGGTAAACGTCAGCAGGCCATTCTGAAACTCATATGTTTGGGGGACAGGCTCCACACCGCGCAGGAGTTGTGGCGGGGAATTGAACAACAGACCGACGAGTGGTTTCTGCCGGTGGGCCTCAAGCCCGGCCTGATGGTGTGCGATAATGGGCGAAATCTCGTGGCAGCTCTGGGACTAGCCGGTTTTGACGCACATCCCTTGCCTGGCGCATGTGCTGAATTTGGTGGTGCAGAAGTTCATTCACAACTACCTCGACATGTCAGAGCTGCTGCATAAAGTGAGGGCCGTGTGTGCACGCTTCCGGCGTTCACATCGTGCCGCTGCTCGCCTGTCTGCGCTACAGCGGAACTTCGGCTATCCCGCTCACCGCCTCATGTGCGACGTGCCCACCAGGTGGAACTCCACCTTGCACATGCTGGAGATACTGTGCGAGCAGCAGCAGGCCATAGTTGAGTTTCAGCTGCAGCACGCACGCGTCAGTCGCACTGCGGAACAGCACCACTTCACCACCAATGATTGGGCCTCCATGCGAGACCTGTGTGCCCTGTTGCGCTGTTTCGAGTACTCCACCAACATGGCCAGTGGCGATGACACCGTTATCAGCGTTACAATACCACTTCTATGTCTCCTTGAGAAAACGCTTAGGGCGATGATGGAAGAGGAGGTGGCCCAGGAGGAGGAGGAGGAGGATGAGGGGTCATTTTTAGCACTTTCAGGCCAGTCTGTTAGAAGTGCCTCAGAGGGAGGTTTTTTGCAACAGCAGAGGCCAGGTACAAATGTAGCCAGCCAGGGCCCACTACTGGAGGACGAGGAGGATGAGGAGGAGGTGGAGGAGGATGAGGATGAAGCAGGTTCACAGCGGGGTGGCACCCGACACAGCTCAGGCCCATCAATGGTGCGTGGCTGGGGGGATACGGAGGACGATGACGATACGCCTCCCACAGAGGACAGCTTGTCCTTACCTCTGGAAAGCCTGGCACACATGAGCGACTACATGCTGCAGTGCCTGCGCAACAACAGCAGAGTTGCCCACATTTTAACTTGTGCGGACTACTGGGTTGCCACCCTGCTGGATCCCCGGTAAAAAGACAATGTGCCCACCTTACTTCCTGCACTGGAGCGTGATAGGAAGATGCGCGAGTACAAGCGCACGCTGGTAGACGCGCTCCTGAGAGCATTCCCAAATGTCACAGGGGAACAGGTGGAAGCCCAAGGCGAAGGCAGAGGAGGAGCAAGAGGTCGCCAACGCAGCTGTGTCACGGCCAGCTCCTCTGAGGGCAGAGTTAGCATGGCAGAAATGTGGAAAAGTTTTGTCTCCACGCCACAGCTAACTGCACCACCACCTGATACGGAACGTGTTAGCTGGAGGCAGCATTTCACTAACATGGTTGAACAGTACGTCTGCACACCCCTCCACGTACTGACTGATGGTTCGGCCCCATTCAACTTCTGGATCTCCAAATTGTCCACGTGGCCAGAGTTAGCATTTTATGCCTTGGAGGTGCTGGCCTGCCCGGCGGCCAGCGTTTTGTCTGAACGTGTATTCAGCAAGGCAGGGGGCGTCATTACTGACAAACGCAGCCGCCTGTCCACAGCCAACGTGGACAAGCTGACGTTCATAAAAATGAACCAGGCATGGATCCCACAGGACCTGTGCCTCCCTTGTGCAGAATAGACATTTATAACTGCCTCCCCCGCAACCATGTATTCTTGTACTCCGGGGCACTTCTTTATTGAATCCTCATTTTTTTAACTTTACCATGATCTTGCGGTGCAACCCAAAGTTGAATGAACCTCTCCTCTGTCTGGGTGGTGGGGCCGAAATAACTGAGAGTGGCCTTCTCCAGTGGTGGGTGATATGACGCCTTATTCCTTGCTGTGGGACCTCTCTCCTCTGTCTGGGTGCTGGGCCGAAATAACTGGGAGTGGCCTTCTCCGGTGGTGGTTGATATGACGCATGATTCCTTGCTGTGGGACCTCTCTCCTCTGTCTAGGTCGCATAGCAGAGAATCAGGCTTCATGTCACCCACGAATGGAGAAGAACACTTTCATTTATTTAGGTCCCAGCACCAAGACAGAGGACAGAGGTCGCATAGCAGAGAATCAGGCGTCATGTCACCCACAAATGGAGAAGAACACTTTCATTTTTTTAGGTCCCAGCACCAAGACAGAGGACAGAGGTCGCATAGCAGAGAATCAGGCGTCATGTCACCCACCAATGGAGAAGGCCACCTTCATTTATTTAAGCCCCAGCACCCAGACAAAGGACAGAGGTCACATAGCAGAGAATAAGGCGTCATGTCACCCACCAATGGAGAAGACCACTTTCATTTATTTAGGCCCCAGCACCCAGACAGAGGAAAGAGGTCGCATAGCAGAGAATCAGGCGTCATTTAACCCACCAATGGAGAAGGACACTTTAATTTATTTAGGCCCCAGCACCCAGACAGAGGACAGAGGTCGCATAGCAGAGAATTAGGCGTCATGTCACCCACCAATGGAGAAGGTTACTTTTCGATAATTAGGCCCCTGGCACCCAAACGGAGGAGAGAGGTCTCATAGCAGAGAATCAGGCATCATGTCACCCACCAATGGAGAAGGCTACTTGCATATATTTAGGCCCCAGCACCCAGACAGAGGACAGAGGTCGCACAGCAGAGAATCAGGCATCATGTCACCCACCAATGGAGAAGCCCACTTCCATTTATTTAGGCCCCTGCACCCAGACAGAGGACATAGGTCGCATAGCAGAAATTTAGGCGTCATGTCACCCACCAATGGAGAATGCTACTTTTCGATAATTAGGCCCCTGGCACCCAGAAGGAGGAGAAAGGTCTCATAGCAGAGAATCAGGCATCATGTCACCTACCAATGGAGAAGCCCACTTCCATTTATTTAGGCCCCAGCACCCAGACAGAGGACAGAGGTCGTATAGCAGAGAATTAGGCGTCATGTCACCCAACAATGGAGAAGGCCACTTTTCGATAATTTGGCCCCCGCACCCAGACAGAGGACAGAGGTCGCATAGCAGAGAATCAGGCGTCATGTCACCCACCAATGGAGAAGGCCACTTTTCGATAATTAGGCCCCTGGCACCCAGACGGAGGAGAGAGGTCTCATAGCAGAGAATCAGGCATCATGTCACCCACCAACGAAGAAGGCCACTTTCATATATTTAGGCCGCAGCACCAAGACAAAGGACAGAGGTCGCATAGCAGAGAATCAGTCGTCATGTCACCCACCAATGGAGAAGCCCATTTTCATTTATTTAGGCCCCAGCACCCAGACAGAGGACAGAGGTCGCATAGCAGAGAATTAGGCATCATGTCACCCACCAATGGAGAAGGCCATTTTTCGATAATTTGGCCCCTGGCACCCAGACAGAGGAGAGAGGTCGCAAAGCAGAGAATCAGGCTTCATGTCACCCAGCAATAAAGAAGGCCACTTCCAGATATTTAGTCCACGGCACCCAGACAGAGGTCTCATATCAGAGAATCAGGCGTCATGTCACTCACCAATGGAGAAGGCCACTTTCATTTATTTAGGCCCCAGCACCCAGACAGAGGACAGAGGTCGCATAGCAGAGAATCAGGCATCATGTCACCCACCAATGGAGAAGGCCACTTTCATTTATTTAAGCCCCAGCACCCAGACAGAGGACAGAGGTCGCATAGCAGAGAATCAGGCGTCATGTCACCCACCAATGTAGAATCCCATTTTCATTTATTTAGGCCCCAGCACCCAGACAGAGGACAGGCCCTCAACCATGTATTCTTGTACTCCGGGGCACTTCTTTATTGAATCCTCATTTTTTTAACTTTACTATGATCTTGCGGTGCAACCCAAAGTTGAATGAACCTCTCCTCTGTCTGGGTGGTGGGGCCGAAATAACTGAGAGTGGCCTTCTCCAGTGGTGGGTGATATGACGCCTTATTCCTTGCTGTGGGACCTCTCTCCTCTGTCTGGGTGCTGGGCCGAAATAACTGAGAGTGGCCTTCTCCGGTGGTGGTTGATATGACGCATGATTCCTTGCTGTGGGACCTCTCTCCTCTGTCTAGGTCACATAGCAGAGAATCAGGCGTCATGTCACCCACAAATGGATAAGAACACTTTCATTTTTTTAGGCCCCAGCACCCAGACAGAGGACAGAGGTCGCATAGCAGAGAATCAGACGTCATTTAACCCACCAATGGAGAAGGACACTTGAATTTATTTAGGCCCCAGCACCCAGACAGAGGACAGAGGTCACATAGCAGAGAATAAGGCGTCATGTCACCCACCAATGGAGAAGACCACTTTCATTTATTTAGGCCCCAGCACCCAGACAGAGGACAGAGGTCGCATAGCAGAGAATCAGCCGTCATGTCACCCACCAATGGAGTAGGCCACTTTCATTTATTTAGGCCCCAGCACCCAGACAGAGGACAGAGGTCGCATAGCAGAGAATCAGGCGTCATGTCACCCACCAATGTAGAATCCCATTTTCATTTATTTAGGCCCCAGCACCCAGACAGAGGACAGGCCCTCAACCATGTATTCTTGTACTCCGGGGCACTTCTTTATTGAATCCTCATTTTTTTAACTTTACCATGATCTTGCGGTGCAACCCAAAGTTGAATGAACCTCTCCTCTGTCTGGGTGGTGGGGCCGAAATAACTGAGAGTGGCCTTCTCCAGTGGTGGGTGATATGACGCATGATTCCTTGCTGTGGGACCTCTCTCCTCTGTCTAGGTCACATAGCAGAGAATCAGGCCTCATGTCACCCACAAATGGATAAGAACACTTTCATTTATTTAGGCCCCAGCACCCAGACAGAGGACAGAGGTCGCATAGCAGAGAATCAGGCGTCATTTAACCCATCAATGGAGAAGGACACTTTAATTTATTTAGGCCCCAGCACCCAGACAGAGGAGAGAGGTCTCATAGCAGAGAATTAGGCGTCATGTCACCCACCAATGGAGAAGGTTACTTTTCGATAATTAGGCCCCTGGCACCCAAACGGAGGAGAGAGGTCTCCTAGCAGAGAATCAGGCATCATGTCACCCACCAATGGAGAAGGCCACTTTCATTTATTTAGGCCCCAGCACCCAGACAGAGGACAGAGGTCGCATAGCAGAGAATCAGACGTCATTTAACCCACCAATGGAGAAGGACACTTTAATTTATTTAGGCCCCAGCACCCAGACTGAGGACAGAGGTCACATAGCAGAGAATAAGGCGTCATGTCACCCACCAATGGAGAAGACCACTTTCATTTATTTAGGCCCCAGCACCCAGACAGAGGACAGAGGTCGCATAGCAGAGAATCAGGCGTCATTTAACCCACCAATGGAGAAGGACACTTTAATTTATTTAGGCCCCAGCACCCAGACAGAGGAGAGAGGTCTCATAGCAGAGAATTAGGCGTCATGTCACCCACCAATGGAGAAGGTTACTTTTCGATAATTAGGCCCCTGGCACCCAAACGGAGGAGTGAGGTCTCCTAGCAGAGAATCAGGCATCATGTCACCCACCAATGGAGAAGGCCACTTTCATATATTTAGGCCCCAGCACCCAGACAGAGGACAGAGGTCGCACAGCAGAGAATCAGGCATCATGTCACCCACCAATGGAGAAGCCCACTTCCATTTATTTAGGCCCCCGCACCCAGACAGAAGACAGAGGTCGCATAGCAGAAATTTAGGCGTCATGTCACCCACCAATGGAGAATTCTACTTTTCGATAATTAGGCCCCTGCCACCCAGAAGGAGGAGAGAGGTCTCATAGCAGAGAATCAGGCATCATGTCACCCACCAATGGAGAAGCCCACTTCCATTTTTTTAGGCCCCAGCACCCAGACAGAGGACAGAGGTCGCATAGCAGAGAATTAGGCGTCATGTCACCCACCAATGGAGAAGGCCACTTTTCGATAATTTGGCCCCTGCACCCAGACAGAGGACAGAGGTCGCATAGCAGAGAATCAGGCGTCATGTCACCCACCAATCGAGAAGGTCATTTTTCGATAATTAGGCCCCTGGCACCCAGATGGAGGAGAGAGGTCTCATAGCAGAGAATCAGGCATCATTTCACCCACCAACAAAGAAGGCCACTTTCATATATTTAGGCCGCAGCACCAAGACAAAGGACAGAGGTCGCAAAGCAGAGAATCAGGCGTCATGTCACCCACCAATGGAGAAGGCCACTTTCATTTATTTAAGCCCCAGCACCCAGACAGAGGACAGAGGTCGCATAGCAGAGAATCAGGCGTCATGTCACCCACCAATGTAGAATCCCATTTTCATTTATTTAGGCCCCAGCACCCAGACAGAGGTCGCAGAGCAGAGAATTAGGCGTCATGTCACCCACCAATGGAGAAGGCCACTTTTCGATAATTAGGCCCCTTGCACCCAGACAGAGGAGAGAGGTCTCATAGCAGAGAATCAGGCATCATGTCACCCACCAATGGAGAAGGCCACTTTCATACATTTAGGCCCCAGCACCCAGACAGAGGACAGAGGTCGCATAGCAGAGAATCAGGCGTCATGTCACCCACCAATGGAGAAGGCCACTTTTCGATAATTAGGCCCCAGCACCCAGACAGAGGACAGAGGTAGCATAGCAGAGAATCAGGCGTCATGTCACCCACCAATGGAGAAGGCCATTTTCATTTATTACGGCCCCAGCACCCAGACAGAGGACAGAGGTCGCATAGCAGAGAATCAGGCGTCATGTCACCCAGCAATGGAGAAGCCCATTTTCATTTATTTAGGCCCCTAGCACCCAGACGGAGGAGAGAGGTCTCATAGCAGAGAATCAGGCATCATGTCACCCACCAATGAAGAAGGCCACTTTAATATATTTAGGCCGCAGCACCCAAGACAATGGACAGAGGTCGCATAGCAGAGAATCAGGCGTTATGTCACCCACCAATGAAGAAGCCCATTTTCATTTATTTAGGCCCCTGGCACCCAGACGGAGGAGAGAGGTCTCATAGCAGAGAATCAGGCATCATGTCACCCACCAACGAAGAAGGCCACTTTCATATATTTAGGCCGCAGCACCAAGACAAAGGACAGAGGTCGCATAGCAGAGAATCAGGCGTCATGTCACCCACCAATGGAGAAGCCCATTTTCATTTATTTAGGCCCCAGCACGCAGACAGAGGACAGAGGTCGCATAGCAGAGAATTAGGCGTCATGTCTCCCACCAATGGAGAAGGCCACTTTTTGATAATTAGGCCCCAGCACCCAGACAGAGGACAGAGGTAGCATAGCAGAGATTCAGACGTCATGTCACCCACCAATGGAGAAGGCCACTTTCATTTATTAAGACCCCTGCACCCAGACAGAGGACAGAGGTCGCATAGCAGAGAATCAGGCGTCATGTCACCCACCAATCGAGAAGGTCATTTTTCGATAATTAGGCCCCTGGCACCCAGATGGAGGAGAGAGGTCTCATAGCAGAGAATCAGGCATCATTTCACCCACCAACAAAGAAGGCCACTTTCATATATTTAGGCCCCAGCACGCAGACAGAGGACAGAGGTCGCATAGCAGAGAATTAGGCATCATGTCACCCACCAATGGAGAAGGCCACTTTTCGATAATTAGGCCCCTGGCACCCAGACGGAGGAGAGAGGTCGCATAGCAGAGAATCAGGCGTCATGTCACCCAACAATGGAGAATGCCACTTTTCGATAATTAGGCCCCTGGCACCCAGACGGAGGAGAGAGGTCGCAAAGCAGAGAATCAGGCTTCATGTCACCCAGCAATAGAGAAGGCCACTTCCAGATATTTAGCCCACGGCACCCAGACAGAGGTCTCATATCAGAGAATCAGGCGTCATGTCACCCACCAATGAAGAAGCCCATTTTCATTTATTTAGGCCCCAGCACGCAGACAGAGGACAGAGGTCGCATAGCAGAGAATCAGGCGTCACGTTACCCACCAATGGAAAAGGCCACTTTCATTTATTTAAGCCCCAGCACCCAGACAGAGGACAGAGGTCGCATAGCAGAGAATCAGGCGTCATGTCACCCACCAATGTAGAATCCCATTTTCATTTATTTAGGCCCCAGCACCCAGACAGAGGACAGAGGTCGCATAGCAGAGAATTAGGCGTCATGTCACCCACCAATGGAGATGGCCACTTTTCGATAATTAGGCATCTGGCACCCAGACAGAGGAGAGAGGTCTCATAGCAGAGAATCAGGCTTCATGTTACCCACCAATGGAGAAGGCCACTTTCATATATTTAAGCTCCAGCACCCAGACAGAGGACAGAGGTCGCATAGCAGAGAATTAGGCGTCATGTCACCCACCAATGGAGAAGGCCACTTTTTGATAATTAGGCCCCAGCACCCAGACAGAGGACAAAGGTCGCATAGCAGAGAATCAGGCGTCATGTCACCCACCAATGGAGAAGGCCACTTTTCGATAATTAGGCCCCTGGCACCCAGACGGAGGAGAGAGGTCTCATAGCAGAGAATCAGGCATCATGTCACCCACCAACGAAGAAGGCCACTTTCATATATTTAGGCCGCAGCACCAAGACAAAGGACAGAGGTCGCATAGCAGAGAATCAGTCGTCATGTCACCCACCAATGGAGAAGCCCATTTTCATTTATTTAGGCCCCAGCACCCAGACAGAGGACAGAGGTCGCATAGCAGAGAATTAGGCGTCATGTCTCCCACCAATGGAGAAGGCCACTTTTTGATAATTAGGCCCCAGCACCCAGACAGAGGACAGAGGTAGCATAGTTGAGAAAGGCCTGTGTGCCGAAACGCGTCCTGTGCTTATGGACTATATTATTTTCTAAATAAACCTTTCGTGAACATTCAAGATCAGTTGCTGTGACTTTCTATCTTATCACGAGTGGAATTGGTCCTGTCCCGTGCAACGCTACTAGCGAGTGCTGGCCATTTTCTTATACCTTAGCAGAGATTCAGACGTCATGTCACCCACCAATGGAGAAGGCCACTTTCATTTATTAAGACCCCAGCATCCAGACAGAGGACAGAGGTCGCATAGCAGAGAATTAGGCGTCATGTCACCCACCAATGGACAAGGCCAATTTTCGGTAATTAGGCCCCTGGCACCCAGACGCAGGAGAGAGGTCGCATAGCAGAGAATCAGGCATCATTTCACCCACCAACAGAGAAGGCCACTTCCAGATATTTAGCCCACGGCACCCAGATGGAGGACAGAGGTCGCACAGCAGAGAATCAGGTGTCATGTCACCCACCACTGGAACAGGCCACATTCAGATAATTAGGCCCCTGGCACCTAGCCGGAGGAGAGGTTCATTCAGCTTTTGGTTGCACCGCAATATAATGGTAAAATTAAAAAAAGAGGATTAAATAAAGAAGTGCCCCGGAGTACAAGAATATATGGTTGAGGGGGAGGCTGTTTTAAATGTCTATTCTGCACAAGGGATGGACAGGTCCTATGGGATCCATGCCTGGTTAATTTTTTTGAACGTCAGCTTGTCCACATTGGCTGTGCACATGCGGCTGCGTTTGTCAGTAATGACCCCCCCTGCTGTGCTGAATACACATTCAGACAAAACGCTGGCCACCTCCAAGGCATAAAAGGCTAGCTATGGCCACGTGGGCAATTTGGAGACCCAGAAGGTGAATGGGGCTGAACCATCAGTCAGTACATGGAGGGGTGTGCACACATACTGTTCAACCATGTTAGTGAAATGCTGCCTCCTGCTTACACGTTCCGTATCGGGTGGTGGTGCAGTTAGCTGTGGCATGGTGACAAAACTTTTCCACATTTCTGCTATGCTAACCCTGCCCTCAGAGGAGCTGGCCGTGACACAGCTGCGTTGGCGACCTTTTGCTCCTCCTCTGCCTTCACCTTGGGCTTCCACTTGTTCCCCTGTGACATTTGGGAATGCACTCAAGAGCGCGTCTAACAGCATGTGCTTGTACTCGCGCATCTTCCTATCACGCTCTAGTGCAGGAAGTAAGGTTGCCACATTGTCTTTGTACGGGGGATCCAGCAGAGTGGCAACCCAGTAGTCCGCACACGTTAAAACGTGGGCAACTCTGCTGTTGTTGTGCAGGCACTGCAGCATGTAGTCGCTCATGTGTGCCAGGCTGCCCAGAGGTAAGGACAAGCTGTCCTCTGTGGGAGGCGTATCGTCATCGTCCTCCGTATCCCCCCAGCCACGCACCAGTGATGGGCCTGAGCTGTGTTGGGTGCCACCCCGCTGTGAACCTGCTTCATCCTCATCCTTCTCCACCTCTTCCTCATCCTCCTCGTCCTCCAGTAGTGGGCCCTGGCTGGCCACATTTGTACCTGGCCTCTGCTGTTGCAACAAACCTCCCTCTGAGGCACTTCTAACAGACTGGCCTGAAAGTGTAAAAAATGACCCCTCATCCTCCTCCTCCACTGATTTATGGGAATATCAATTGTAGGCCTAGTATTTAGGCCCTGGATAAAAGGTATCCTTTTATGGACAGATTTACACTTGGAGATGCAGAGTAGCGTGTGAAAAAATATGTAGGTTTATACCTTCAGCAATTGTATTTTAACACTTTGCGTAATATACCCTTTAACGGACAGAAATACACTTGGAGATGCACGGTAGCGTGTGAAGTTATTGAGGATGACCCTCTCAGCACTTGTATATACACCTTGAGTGTAATATACCCTTTTACGGACAGAAATACACTATGAGATGCACAATAGTGCGTGCAGATTTACAGGATTATGCTTTCAGTAATTGTAATGTAACAT
The DNA here is from genome assembly GCA_033119425.1 of Bufotes viridis. Classification (NCBI taxonomy): domain Eukaryota; kingdom Metazoa; phylum Chordata; class Amphibia; order Anura; family Bufonidae; genus Bufotes; species Bufotes viridis. Next base: position 293,386,563 of record CM065593.1, on the reverse strand, counting down.
TTTTTGTAATATACCCTCTTATGGAAATAAATATACTTGGAGATGCACGCTGAGTGTTATATACCCTTTTACGCACAGATTAACACATGGCCTGCAACAGCTGGAACACCAGATTCAGGGTATTGCTATATTGGCAATTTCACCCCAGAACAAAATCTATCCTTTGACGGATACTTTTAAACTTGTCCAGTCAAAGCTGGAACACCAGATTTACTGTATTTCTAATCTGTCAACTGAATTTCACCGCAGAAAATAATAAATCCTTTGACGGACACTATTAAACTTGGCCAGCCACTGCTGGGACACCAGATTTACTGTATTGCTATTTTAGCAATTGAATTTCACCCCAGAAAAAAAAATATCCTTTGTCGGACACTATTAAACTTGTCCAGTCACAGCTGGAGCACCAGATTTACTGTATTTATATTTTTGCAACTATATTTCACCTCAGAACAAAATCTATCCTTTGACGGACACTATGAAAATTATCCAGTCACAGCTGTAACACCAAATTCAGGGTATTGCTATTTTGGCAATTAAATTTCACCCCAGAAAAAAATATACCCTTTCATGGACAGATTTAAACTAGGCCTGCAACAGCTGGAACACCAGATTCCGGGTATTGCTATTTTGGCAATTAACTTTCACCACAGAAAAAAATATACCCTTTTATGGACAGATTTAAACTAGGCCTGCAACAGCTGGAACACCAGATTTGCTGTATTTCTATTTTTGCAACTGTATTTCACCCCAGAACAAAATCTATCCTGTGACGGACACTATTAAACTTGGCCAGCCACAGCTGGAACACCAGATTTACTGTATTTCTATTTTTGCTACTGACTTTCACGCCAGAAAATAATATATCCTTTGACGGACACTAGGGAAATTGTCCAGTCACAGCTGGAACACCAGATTCAGGGTATTGCTATTTTGGGAATTAAATTTCACCCTAGAACAAAATCTATCCTGTGACGGACACTATTAAACTTGGCCAGCCACAGCTGAAACCACTGATTTATGGTATTGCTATTTTGGCAATTGAATTTCACCCCAGAAAAAAAATATATCCTTTGCCGGATACTATTAAACTTGTCCAGCCACAGCTGGAACACCAGATTTATGGTATTTCTATTTTTGCAACTGTATTTCACCCCAGAAAATAATATATTCTATGACGGACACTATGAAACTTGTCCAGTCACAGCTGGAACACCAGATTTACGGTATTGCTATTTTGGCAATTGAATTTCACCCCAGTAAATTATCTATCTTTGCCGGACACTATTAAACTTGGCCAGCCACTGCTGGGACACCTGATTTACGGTATTGCTATTTTGGCAATTAAATTTTACCCCAGAACAAAATCTATCCTTTGACGGATACTATTAAACTTGTCCAGTCACAGCTGGAACACCAGATTTTCTGTATTTCCATTTTGGCAACTGAATTTCACTGCAGAAAATAATAAATCCTTTGACGGACACTATTAAACTTAGCCAGCCACTGCTGGGACACCAGATTTACGGTATTGCTATTTTGGCAATTGAATTTCACCCCAGAAAAAAATATACCCTTTTAGGGACAGATTTAAACTAGGCCTGCAACAGCTGGAACACCAGATTTAGGGTATTGCTATTTTGGCAACTGTATTTCACCTCAGAACAAAATCTATCCTGTGACGGACACTATTAAACTTGGCCAGCCACAGCTGAAACCACTGATTTATGGTATTGCTATTTTGGCAATTGAATTTCACCCCAGAAAAAAATATATCTTTTGCCGGACACTATTAAACTTGTCCAACCACAGCTGGAACACCAGATTTATGGTATTTCTATTTTTGCAACTGTATTTCACCCCAGAAAATAATATATCCTATGACGGACACTATAAAACTTTTCCAGTCACAGCTGGAACACCAGATTTACGGTATTGCTATTTTGGCAATTGAATTTCACCCCAGAAAATTATCTATCCTTTGCCGGACACTATTAAACTTGGCCAGCCACTGCTGGGACACCAGATTCACGGTATTGCTATTTTGGTTATTGAATTTCATCCCAGAACAAAATATATCCTTTGCCGGACACTATTAAACTTTGCCAGCCACTGCTGCGACACCAGATTTAGGGGATTGCTATTTTGGCAATTAAATTTCACCCCAGAACAAAATCTATCCTTTGACGGGTACTATTAAACTTGTCCAGTCACAGCTGGAACATCAGATTTACTGTATTTCTATTTTGGCAACTGAATTTCACCGCAGAAAATAATAAATCCTTTGACGGACACTATTAAACTTAGCCAGCCACTGCTGAGACACCAGATGTACGATATTGCTATTTTGGCAATTGAATTTCACCCCAGAAAAAAATATACCCTTTTACGGACAGATTTAAACTAGGCCTGCAACAGTTGGAACACCAGTTTTGGGGTATTGCTATTTTGGCAATTCAATTTCACCCCAGAAAACAATATACCCTTTTACGGACAGATTTAAACTAGGCCTGCAACAGCTGGAACACCAGATTTACTGTATTTCAATTTTTGCAACTGTATTTCACCTCAGAACAAAATCTATCCTGTGACGGACACTATTAAACTTGGCCAGCCACAGCTAAAACCACTTATTTATGGTATTGCTATTTTGGCAATTGAATTTCACCCCATAAAAAAAGATATCCTTTGACGGATACTATTAATCTTGTCCAGCCACAGCTGGAACACCAGATTTACTGTATTTCTATTTACCTACTGACTTTCACCCCAGAAAATAATATATCCTTTGACGGACACTAAGGAAATTGTCCAGTTACAGCTGGAACACCAGATTTAGGGTATTGCTATTTTGGCAATTAAATTTCACCCCAGAGCAAAATCTATCCTGTGTCGGACACTATTAAACTTGTCCAGCCACAGCTGGAACACCAGATTTATGGTACTTCTATTTTTGCAACTGTATTTCACCCCAGAAAATAATATATCCTATGACGGACACTATTAAACTTGGCTAGCCACTGCTGGGACACCAGATTTACGGTATTGCTATTTTGGCTATTGAATTTCACTCCAGAACAAAATGTATCCTTTGCCGGACACTATTAAACTTTGCCAGCCACTGCTGCGACACCAGATTTAGGGGATTGCTATTTTGGCAATTGAATTCCACCACAGAAAACAATCTATCCTTTGCCAAACAGCAGACAGTATTACACTTGGCTAGCCACAGCTGGAACACCAGATTTAGGCGATTGCTATTTTGGCAATTGAATTTAACCCGTTAAAAAAAAATATGAAATTTCTATCCTGAGTTTTTAGGTGTGACAATAATCACAGCCAAGCCCCTGATATAGGATATAGCAAAAAAAAAAAAAAAAAAAACTAGTATTGATGGATTTAAGGACTTGGTTGCAGCTTGTGCTGGTGCACCACAAGACACATAATGGCCGCCGATCAAAGTGACAGAAAAACGCTCTGTGCAGCCTAAAAACCAGTGAGCATTTAACTAGCAGAAGTTGAATGATTCACAGCTGTAGATCGATCACCTCATTAGGTGTTTTGGCTGACTTTCCCTGCCTAATCTCGCCTTCACAGAAGCTGCGCCCTCTCCCTACACTAATTAGTGCAGTGTGACATGCTGCACTACGTGACTCCAGCTTAAATAGAGGCTGGGTCACATGTTGCACTTGGCCAATCACAGCCATTCCATTAGTAGGCATGGCTGTGATGGCTTCTTAGGGCAAGAAGTAAAACGCTAGCTGATTGGCTGCTTTGCAGTCCTTCAGAAAGAGGGAAGAAATCGCCGAACATTGGACCCGAACACAAACTTTTTTTTAAATGTTCTGGTCCGGGTCCAGGTCCTGAACACCCCAAAATTCGGTATCAACCCGAACTATTAAGTTCGGGTTTGTTCATCCTTAGTCAAAACCCTCACAGATCCACAGAGGATATGGAGGAGGAGAATAAGCACCTAGTGTGGGAACAAGACATACACAAACATGGTGGTGTCAATAGAACCTGGCCTTGCTGCTGTGGTTCTGTATCACCATTGCTACAAAAAACATTGACCTAGTAGGCTGTGAAAGACATGCACAGTCCCTACCGGTAGCAGCTGCTAATTTGCAAGGAGTGGTCTATGTTCTCTACCTTGTGACAGTACAAGGCATGGGTGACTTTTTTGAAGAAATAATGGTGGCTAGGTATCTTCCAGTGAGGCTGAGTGCATGCCGTCAGTTCCCTAAAGGCAGCAGAATCCATTAAGTGGTATGGCACCACCAGCAACTTGCCCAGATATGAGTTTGGCTTTCACATCCACTGCTTGCTGGGTGCTTAAATTTGTTTCCTGGCCATACATTCTGTAAGCAATGGCTGATGATGGAGCAGGAGGAGGTGTAGTCTGAGTGGGAGAAGCAGTAACTGATGATGACAATGACAAGGACACTGTACTGCACATGGATGTGGCCTGGCTATCACAATGGAGACCGGGAGAAGAAACACAGTAGGCCCCATGCACACGACCGTTGTTTGTTTCCGCGTCCGTTCCGTTTTTTTTCACGGATAGGATGCTTCCCCATTCATTTCAATGGGTCCGTCAAAAAATGCGGATGGTCAACCGTTTTTGTTCCGCATCCGTGATCCGTGTTTTCATTCCGTCAAAAAAATAGTGCATGTCCTATTTTTTTCACGTTTGCGGACAAGGATAGGCATTTTTACATTGGATCTGCCATAAAAATCGGATCCGTCAAAAAAAACGGTCCGTCATCCGTTTTTTTTGACGGACGCAAAATTTCAAGGAGGAGCGGATGCGGAGGCAGGCAACGGTCGTGTGCATGTAGCCTTATGTGGATTGCTGGTGGCTAGTTGTATTTTTCCACAGGATCTGGTGATGCCGCGTCATGTGCTGCAATAGAGCCTTAGTGCCTGTGTTAGTGTTGGAACGCCCACGGCTTATTTTCAACCTGCAACCTGCTATGGACATGGCAGTGCTTTTGTCCTGAAAAACCACTTTAAGGAATATGAGCCCTTGCTGAGACATTAAACACCATTGCAAGGCACTATAATACTACAGAATAACACTTCGTACCACAGAATTATATCACCAAATGCCTTTCTGTCACACACAATTGAATTTTAGGATGAAGTATATCTTTATACAATAGATTATTTTCTTACTATTCCTTTTTGTATAAAATAGCGGTCTTAAGAAAGAAAAATAAAGATTATTTACCACATTTTGAACTTTTCCCTCTTTTCTTTATTTGTAAAATCAAAACAAATATCATATAAGAACTTTTATTTTCTGTAATAAAATACATCATGCACAATTTAAATAACTTTTTTTTTAAAACATTCACAGCAAGAAATATGTGTTTCAATTAATATATATGTTCGCTTTTCAGAATAAGTTAACCTATATGCAGTGTTCGTTTTCGATTCAGTATGTTTTAGCATCAGCAATTTGTCAAAGGAACCCTCTAAATCAAAGGTAATACACTGTGTTATACTTGGTACAGGGCCTGTGGGATGAGGAATGAATTCTCTATTTAGTGTTTTTATAATCAATGCACCTCCCCCTTACACAATGTATCAGTATAGCCTGGAAGGTTCCTTTAAATTGACCATTCTTTATAAACAAAGCCATGGGCATGACAACTCAACAACTATCCCTTAATAACATTTAATCACTGATTTTATACGAAGCCCATGTATTTAGCAATTCTGTAATCGTGCCATGTGTCATTTACAATAGGTAATGTCATTTAACAAGCTGCTTTTACAGAAAGTGACCCCAGTAAATATGTTGAAAGTGTACAAACAATGTACAGGAAGACAATCATTGATTTCTCTTGGATTAATGTAAACATTACATGTTCATAAAGAGTGAACAAATAGTTCTAATGTTAAAAAAGTCAGCATAGTAATCTGCAGTCTGGGAACTTCCTACAGCATTCATTATTGCAGTATGCTATTGACCCTTAAGGCTGCAAAATATGGTTAAAAACAATACAGATACAAAACTTGTGAATTCTGCCAAAGTAACTTAATTATTTAGAAAAATAAAAGTGGAAAACATTTACTGTTTACATTGATATTGCCTATCTACACCTAGCATGTTTTTACAGTACAATGAATACACTGTTTGTTCTGTGCTATTTAGTTTAATTCTTTTTTTTATGCCTTACACCATTGCTTGTGTTCAAATTCCTAACAAAAAGTTATATAAAATCTTGTAGTATTTACACACAAATAAAAGATAAAAACAGCCTTAAATAACAATGCTATCACATTATTCCTTATTAATAACATAATGAGGAGACGGTAGTTAGTATACAAAGGACAGCATAGCCTCGGAGCGTACAGTTATATATATTGGAAAATGAAACCGACATTGTGAATACATAGGTGGGGGAACAAAAATCATATGGTTTACTCACCTCCCATCTTGGCTACATGCTGCTTTTCCAATTGCACAAGAACTTCCTGGCTTGCCCCATGAACAGCTATAGTTTGTATATAGAAAGCTTTTAAATTTGGTCTTTGAGACAATTTAGACTACTTTCACACCAGCATTTTTGCTGGATTTGTCATGGATTTGTCATGTATTATCTTTAAAAACTGATCCGTTTTCTATTGTGTCAGAGAAAACTGATCTGCTCCCATTGACTTACATTGTGAGTCGTGATGGATCCATCTTTCTCCACACCACATTGCAGACAGAAAAACTCCGCTTGCAGTGTTATTCTGTCCGTGATGGGGACACAACCAAATAGAATGGCATGCATTCTGGTGCATTCCATTTCGTTCAGTTTTGTCCCCATTAACAATGAACAGGGTCAAAACTAAAGCGTCCGCCCCCCCCCACTGGATCCTGAGAAAAGTCTCTCACCCAGTTAAGCTAGTTTCGTCCTCTTTGCACTGATGAGGGAAAATCACTCAAAAATAGCTGTCTACAGTGCTAGTTTAGATATAATCCTAAATTATGTTTGCAGTGTCTGGTTACTCATGCATGTGGCTCTATTCACTTCTATGGACATCAGTGATTGTGAACCAAAACCAGGAGAGGGACTTACGCAGAGATCAGGTATAATACAAAAAATCAGCACCTCTTGTTTGTGACCCACACCTGGTTTTGGATCACAATTACTAATGGATATCACTGATCAAACACTGACTGCGTGGGCTCAACTATTTTTGTACAGCTGATTGACAGCTGTTCAGAGAGTTGGATCCTCACCAATCAGATATTGGTGACCTTACCTGAGGATAGGCTATCCAAATTTAAAACTCGGTTATCCCATTTTGTTAAAATAATTAGCTAAAAATAAGCTGATCATGGGTTACCCTGCTGCTCTTTGCATTTGCTCTCTGATCTGTCTAATACAGGGTGGCCCATGAAAAAGTTGCCCGTCTCCAGCGATATTATGACAAGATGAACGAGCAAGTGGATTGTTTTTTTTAATTTCCCACAAGTTACAAAAGATGCTGAAAGTGGTCTCCGTTCACATCTATGCATCTTTGGGCACATCAGATTATGTTGGCTGATACTGCTCACAGCTCTTTTACAGTGATGCTGCGGATAGTCTTTGTGATGTTTTCCTTGAGTTCATCCAGGAGATGTGAATTGTTAGCACACACTTTCTGTTTTCAATTTTCCCATAGATAAAAATCACATGTGGACAAGTCTGGGGAACGTGGTGGCCAGAACCCCTTGCTTACAGTTCGCTCCTCCATAAACAGTTGCCAGTGAGTTCCATCAGGTGCGGCATGTTACCCCATCTTGTTGGAAAAAGCAGGACATTTTTTTCTGCAGCATCACTGTTGAAGAGCTGCAAGCAGTATTAGCCAACATAATCCGACGTGCCCAAAGATGCATAGATGTGAATGGGGACCACATTCAGCATCTTTTGTGACTTGTGCGTAATTAGAAAAAAAAAATCCACTTGCTTGTTTATCTTGTCATACTATTGCTGGGGGCAGGCTACTTTTTCATGAGTCACCCTGTAGAATAGGGTCCTAAACAGAGAAACCTGCTCATAGAGGGGGACTTCATAGAGGGGGACCACAAGCTCAGGATCCCCTCCATATGCCATTATTAAAAGCCTTCATTCATTTACTGCAGGATAAATGTATACCTAGACATGGATCAATTTCATGAAAGAGTAGCAGGATGGCTGGCTATTAACTGATTGCCACCCAGACCTCTTTTTAAAAAGTAGTCTTCATGTATCTTTATAATTTATTTGGGAGTTTTAGGTATTAGCTTCGGCAGTATATACTCCATGTAATAGAATTACAGTAAATATGAAGGTCAGGAAGAGTAGAATGTGACAGCTGTTAATATGAGCTCTTTATTAATCCAGCATATTAATTATATGATTTATCGACCCACACAGGGGTCTTAACCTGAATGGATCATAATGTTGTATAATGTTTGCGCTGGATAAATAAAGCTCATTGGAAATATAACCACAGTATGGATGCAGTCACAGTCTACTCTTTCTGGTTATTTTGGGGGATTCTTGGACTGTGAACCTACATCCACATTAGTTTGGGGTGTAGTGTGGACTAAACATGAAGATCAGATTGCTGTGCATGTAACTAGCAGACCTGATAAAAAAGAAGTAAGGGAAATAAGGGAAGGGAAATGTGGTGGCCTAAAACTAAAGCCATAGGTAGCTAAAATGGTGAGATACATTTATTTCACAAAATCCAGACATTGAACTTTAACAGTCTTTGGTTAAAGATTTTATTTTCTTTTTTTTTGTGTGTGTTTCTAATATTTAACAATAAAAAAAAAGGTGACACTACACAGCCTGGTGACAACATTTTCTATAAGGTACCATTAAAACCAAAGTAGCGAGGACTAGACATATAACTGGACTGATATAAAAATGGCTAAACTGCAAGTAAGATATTTTTTTCTTCTGATATTGGTTATGTATATATTGTTTTTTCCTTTTTTTCTTTATACAGTAAGGCTCTGTACACTCAGGCATCATGGTTTCTGTCTAAAACAGAGCCATGACAACTACTGGGCTCCTTGAAGAATGGTTCCTTATGGGTCCCATTAACTTATAATTCAATTGAACGCAAATGATGCATGTATCTTGTCTTACTTTTAGATCCTTACCATTAACAACCTAATGGACATGGATTCAATGAAAAAAACAAAAAAATATCAAATATTTTTTTATGTGGTCAAATATGGTAATATTCTCATTTTATAAGTGTATGAAACTAATTTTTAATACTATGTTTTAATATCGGAATCAGATTTGCATGGCATCTTATATACTGTATATATTTATTAAACTATCAGTTGCATACATTCATCCACCTTACATGCAACATGAGATATTATATTAAGTATATACATGTTTTTTTTCTGAATAATAAATGAATTCAATATGCATAAGAATTGTGCATTTCTTTTGAAAACGGCAAGCTTTTACCAAAAAAAGACATATAGTTATATAAATATTTGAAATACTTTAAATACATATTTCATACCAAGAATATAAAAATAGCATTTTTTGTTATGATAAATAAATTAAGAGATTTCCTTAAAATGACAAATAACGTGCAACAACTAATCATCTACCAATTCTATTTGGTTGATTGTCTAGGAGATGACATGCAGCGAAAATTGTCCCTATGCCGTCTCTGAATTGACAAATACACAGCAGGAGTCGTGGTTACCTGAAGTAAGCATTGACAGTGCTATTGTTTGCAAATGACAGTCAGGCACTCAAGAAAGAGCGTTTGCTTTGTGATACAATAACTCCCTATGACATTTGTGGTCTTGTGTTCTTTTGTATATGACTCCCAGCTGCTTTTGACCCTTTGGGTCTTCAGTGTGTAACAGAAAAAGTCTGGCTTATAGACCCACAGCTTACATAAGTAACAGACGCACACCCATCACACTTGTAGATAAATATGGGGAGTTACTGTGCTTTTTTGTATTAAATTCTCAATAAAAGCATTTTCCAACAAATATTTCTTTGCCATTTCATGCATGGATCATTACCATGTCGCTGCTCCTGTTAAATATCGATTATTAATTATCACTATACATTTATGGCTTTGTCATCTTTGAACTCTATTGTACTTGTAACAACGTCACTTGGGTAATCCTCTGTAGACTGTCCGTGCGACGGTACAGTTGTCCCTTCTACATCCCAGGATCCTGGTAGGTTTTCAAGGCTTAGTGAACTAATTGCTCCTTGGCTGAATCCTTCTTCAGATCTACTGGGCAGCACCAGCTGCAGAGAAGTTTCAGAGGATGAACATATAGATGGAGAAAGAGTTGCAGATATAGATTGCAGAGGAGTTAATGTAGTATCCGAATGAGGCGATGTGCACTTTAAATATGGCAAATGCTCTGCCTGAATAACTTGATAATGTGAAGGAGAATATCCAAGGCCTGAAGTATAATAATATTCGCCTTCTAATGTATTGTCTACATTGGATAGATTTCTCAGGGGGCTGCTTCCTACACTTGCAGAGTCAATATTCCACAGGTCAGACACAACTGTACCCTGGCATAGTTGTGTTGGGGTTCCAACTAAGGTTTCACCTTGTCTTTCCATGCACTGTTGATTTGTCGTCCATGTCATTTGAGTCTGCATCTGATCAGTTGGGGAACCTATTGTAGTTCCCATTGCTTCCAGCACCGTGCCATATGTCGAATAGTATCCAACTGGTCGTTGCACTGCTAGGAGGTTTTCTAAAATATTCATCACAATCTTCATATCTTTGCTTAACTGAGAAACTTCGTGGGTTAAGGTACTTACCTAGAACAAAGATGTAATACACATTTAGAAAATACAGGCATGTCCTTTTCTATGCACTAAATACATGTCTTATAGCATGGAAGTGAGAATCCTTTCTCCTGGCTCTATATATATTTATTATTATGAGAAGATATTCTGGTTACTTTATGACATGAAATGTAAATTAAACATCTTTCACTCACTGATGTACTTAGTTTACTGCAGCAAGAATTAGGCCATACCATTTGTAGGTGTTAATTCTAATGCTCTACAGGACTATAATTAGCGTTCAGTGAATCGAAGTTAACGAAGAGGACTTTGACCCGAATTTCAGAAAAAAATTCTTATCGTCACAATGCTGAATTTTGAATTTCGTAACTAATCAATTTTTCCTGAAATGGTGGTAAAAAACAAACAAAAAAACATACTCAACCCATTTATTTTCTCAAGAGGACCATCGGTGCCATCTTGATTGGATAAAACGCGGTGAATCACTGATGACGTCACTGCGCATGGCCATCGTGATGACGTGGTGACCTCACACGCCAGCACGCGCAAGATTTACTACATTTTTTTCAAACAAGATGGCTGTGATGGCCTCTTCGCGAGCAGATGGATGAGGGGAGTATGCATAATTTTTTTGTTTTCAACCCCTGAAAGGCCTGAATGTGACTGTCAGATGCCGTGATCAGCAATGAATGTGGCATCTGAGGTATTCAATGGCAGGGGGTGGTGCCATACAATGGAATGCGATTCGTGATGAAGTAATTTGTAGCATTTCGAATTTCTTTGTGAACTTCGGAGAAAACAGACAAATCGAATTTTTGATAACTTTGCTAATCTGTAACCATAATATATAATGATGACTATAAAATAAGATCCACTGACTATGTACTACGTCAAGGGGTAATATTTATTTCCCTACCACTTATTCAGAAGTTCTTGCTTTCATTGCTTCGGCATGTGCTTATAGATGAGTTTTTAGCATGGCATAAAGACTGGTATTACTATCTGGGGCTATATTATAAAGCTAAAGCAAGTACTAGTATAGTTATCAAGGTGACCAGCACATTTCACTGCAATCCAAGTACAAAATGATTACTTGGCTGTCATTAGAGATATTGCTATATGTTGTTTTCTTTGACACGTAGGCTACTTTCACACTAGCGTTTTGGCTTTCCGTTTCTGAGATCCGTCATGGGCTCTCAAAAGCGGTCCAAAATGGATCAGTTTTGCCGTAATGCATTCTAAATAGAAAAGGATCCACTCAGAATGCATCAGTTTGCCTCCGTTCAGTCACCATTCTGCTCTAGAGGCGGACACCAAAACGCTGCCTGCAGCGTTTTGCTGTCCGGCTGGCGAAGCAGAGCCAAACGGATCCGTCCTGGCACACAATGTAAGTCAATTAGGACGGATCCGTCTTCACTGACACAATCTGGCACAATAGAAAACGGATCCGTCCTCCATTCATTTTCAATGGTGTTTAAGACGGATCCGTCATGGCTATAGAAGACATAATACAACTGGATCCATTTATGACGGATGCAGACGGAAGTATTATTGTAATGGAAGCGTTTTTGCAGATCCATGACGGATCCACAAAGAACCCTAGTGTGAAAGTAGCCTTAAAGAAAAGTGTTGCCTCATATATTGAAATTATATAAGATATCAAATATTGAATTATGCAATAATATTCAAAAAGTAACTCACCTTTTTGTCTGTCCAACAACTTTATAAATGCATTAAATCAGAATTGGCTGACACTGCTGATTTTAATGTGTCAGTCAACATCTAACCTACAATAGCGGTAGTGGACAGAAAGGATTGACAGGCACGTTGGATTTCAACATGCCTAATTCTTTTTACCCCTAGACCAGGGATGCTCAACCTGCGGCCCTCCAGCTGTTGTAAAACTACAACTCCCACAATGCCCTGCTGTAGGCTGATAGCTGTAAGCTGTTTGGGCATGCTGGGAGTTGTAGTTTTGCAACAGCTGGAGGGCCGCAGGTTGAGCATGTCTGCCCTAGACGATAAATCACTTTTATGATGGCATGTATGATGAAATGTATGGCAGGGTTTACCTCTTCTTTACTGAATTAACAGCTGATCTAAGCATGCATGGCAGAAGGGACACCTGTTAGAATAACATTAAGCTCAGGTGCATGGCTAGGTTTAATGAACTTGTGGATTTCCTAAGATTTCGAATCTAAGTATTAAATAGGTGATACATTACATAGCGATTCATGTATTACAGTAGAGATATGTCCTCCCTTATGTTTACTCATGGCTCAATATATATATGATGTAAGATGACCAGCTTTGTCTTTAAAAAACCCCCCAAAAAACATGATTTTGCGATATGGTATCACGAGATGTCTATCCAATGTATGTCTGTGTGGACACCCCCTGGTAGTGATGTGAATTGCAGCCTGTTAAGGATTTTGCCATCATGTTGTAATATTGTATTAAATTTGTTCTGTGAGAAGTTTTACAAAATGTAAAACTGGACCCATCTGTAGTTTTCAAGATAAAAGCTGATTATCTAATGCATTCCTCTCCAATAAACCAAACACTTGATTCAATACCCTTTTTTATTTATTTATTTTATTTTATTTTTTTAGGTCGCTCCACTGCCACTAGCCCAGTGGAAATAAATACAGCAATTTGTAAAGAATGATGTTGCACTGACATGACAGCATATCCTCATTACGAACATAAAGTCAGATGTCAGATTCATAGATAATGTGACAGGTACATTATTTACTGACATTCAAAGCTACAAATGCCACCAATTAGGCAGAATTATAAAACTGCTTAGTTATCGGATTTTTGATGCACATTTGACAGTTGAACAGAAAATGTGGTTCCAATTTTAGATTAATATGATTAGACAGCTATTTTCATATTAAGGAGGAATTTACTTAGACTGGCATTCCCAGTCTTACGAGGACTTGCTGTAATACAATGCATGAACATTATTAAGAGGCGCAGGCCTGTTAATAATTTTGTCACATCCATGAGAGGAGAAGGAGCTGTTGTTGATTTCAGGGGTAATATGCACCAGAAAACATGCAAATATTGGTGCAAGTCCCATTACGGCACACACATGCATAACAATATCCCTACATAAAGACATAGGTACATGTACATCACAGGTAAACCAGAATGCACATACTGTACATGGAAAGCATGCATGTCTGTGGATAGACACACACACAGATCAAAACTCTCCTTTCTGCACCCCTAGTGTCGAGCACATAATAAAAGTTCATTATAACTGGTGTTGAGCTAAACAAAATGTAATTTGGTCCAAAATTTAGGAAAACTCCTCACACTTCATGGTAAAGAATCAAGTTTACCTAAAATGACGCTGCACATGTTACAAAGTAAAAGTAAGAAGCTTAGGAACGCTAGATCATCCATTACACCGTGAAGCCAGACAATCTGCAGGTAGCCATCCCCTGACACAGCCCTATAAAAGCCTCGTCTCACGCTGTCTCCTGTGAGCTGAGCATAGGGAGAGATGTGGCAAGCACTCATGCGCTACACCTCAATATGGGCAAACACCACATTAGGAATGCTCACCGACCTCCGGCACCCTCTCAAGAACTACAATCTGGATACCTATCCTTTTAAGGCCTGTTCCTTATTCAGACGATGTGATTTCCAAGATGGTGGTGCTTCCTGCCACTCAGGCCTTGCAGCAAGGGACACTAGTCTTGATGGAGAGCAGATTTTCTGAAGACCTGTTCTTCCTGCCACCTCAGCTGCAAATTGCCACCAAGTCTACAATGGCGCTACTCCGTTGGTAATAGTACTAAATCTGCCAAGATAAATCACACTCCCCATTCCTAAATAATGCCAAAGCAAAGTAGATTTGCCTTTCAGGTTCCTGGGAAATCTGGGTTACCACTATGTGGAACTGTAATGGAGTCTGCAGAATACAAAATTTACCCAGAAGAATCCCCTTTTCCACTCCTAAATAGTACCACAGCTAGGCAGATTTGCCTTTCAGGATCCTGGGAAAGTTGGATTACAACCACGTGGAACTGTAATAGACTACAGAATACTAAAAATAAGATAAACTCCCCTCCCACTCAAATATATACAAATATAACCCAGACAACGGTTTGTAGTGATAGTCAGTGAGAGAAAATGCTTGTTTTGATAGCAACTTTCCCCATCTGTCAGAAATCTGTCATTATCTGATGTCATTATCACTCGTATGTTGTCTTGGCTATGTGCTTAGGGTCATTGTCTTGTTGGAAGGTGAACCTTAGTTAGAAGCAGGACAGCTGATGGACAAGGAGAGAGGAGACAGGCCCTGTGGCTGTGCCTGCTAACAGAAGAGCAGGTGCACCTCAAAAGTGGCAAATACTTTCATTTTGTTTCCCTATTTGCACAGAAATGCTTTTTTTGTGGGGTTAAAAATATTATTAAGATATATACATATATATATATATATATATATATATATATATACATACACTAATAATTACTGCATCAATGCCCATGGTGTTGTAAAAATCTACCTGTGTCTGTTTAGTTAAGCATCTCGATCGTCCATTTAAGTATTTTCCACACAGTCTCAATTTAAATTTTGACATTGTTAAATGTATTTAAACCAGCATATATGTGTGATAACTACAAGACACAAGGTATAGCAGCAATCTACCAGTGTGCATTAGTGTGTCTTAGTCGTCCGTTTATGTATTTTCAATTTCCACTCCGTGGGAAGTTAAATGTTTATTTGCATTGCTAAATGTAGTTAAACCAACATATATATGTGATTACTACAAGACAAAAGGTATAGCAGCAAGGCTATCAGTGTGTATTAATGAGAAATTGAGCGTCAAGCCTCAGTCATTTCAGTTTCCACATTGTTGGAATTATTTTTATTTATTGTTAAATGTAGTTAAACCAGTCTATATATATATATATCTATATATATATATATATATATATATAATTGCTACAAGACACAAGGTATAGCAGCAATCTACTCTGCAATTTAAATGTTTTTTTTTGGATTTGTTCAACTAAATTAAACCAGCACATAGGTGCTCAAAACAAATAGACAGGCCAACAGACAAAAGTATCTGTGAGGGATAACAAATTTAGGCCTCTTCATAAACACATTTCCAATAAAAAATTTTTTATGGGGATTGATTATTAGAGATGAGCAAAGTTTTGGAAAATTCAATTTGGCTACTTCGTCGAATTTTACAAAATAATTTGTTTCGTGACAAATTAATTTGTCATGAAGCGCATTTTTTGTAAGTAGAGGGTACAATGACAGGGAGCTGCGATAGCACCGCTCCTAATCATTGTACCATTGTACCCCTCAGATCCCGCGTTCATACATGATCGCAGCATCTGAGAGTAAAAACAGTGAACAAATTCCACTTTGTTGGATTCAATTTGCTCAACTATTAAATATTGATTATATTGATTATATTCAAACTAGCAGTGATTACTACACCAAATTAACAGAAGAAAAAAATGAAATCAAACTTACCGCCTCCATTTGCTCGCATCATATGCCATACGTCACTACGCACAGGATTTCGGCTAGGATCTTCAATCAAGATGGCTGTGGTCGGTCCATCGCGAGCAAATGGAGGAGGTAAGTATCATTTTTGTTTTTTTACACTACTTCAGGTTGAATCAATTCGCTACCACGAAGCATAAGGAAATTAGTCATTGCGGCTAATCGAATTTATCCTGAAATTTGGATTGAATTCCAGTTTGTTGGATTCGATTTCCTCAACTCTATTGATTATATTCAAACTTGCAGCATATATACGCGATTACTACACCAATAGACAGGGCAGAACACAAAGGTATATGGAAGTGATACCAAATTTAGGCTCAAATCCATTTTCATATTTCACATGTTTTTATAAAAAAATATTTTTGGGGGAGTGGTTGTTGATTATATTCAACCTAGCAGTATATATACGTGATTACTACACTAATAGACATGGCAGCACACAAAGGTATCGGGGAGTGATACTGAATTTAGGACCAAACTAATTTCCGTATTTCACGTTTTTAATCACATTTTTATTTTTTTGGGCGGGTTCGGGGAGGATGAGGTTTGTTGATTATATTTAAACTTGCAGTATAAAAGGGTAGTGCACAACATTATCTGAGAGGCCCAAAAATGTCCGGGCTAAGGAAGGGTTTCAAACAAAAGACCCATAGCCAGAATGTGAGTAGTAGCAACTTCTATCTGGCCAGAAGTATTGGCTTTAAAAAGGCACAACATTATAAATGACAAGAAAGAAAATAAGATGGATTAGATGGCTCACTCCTACTCTCAGTCGGAGCAGGATGACGTGGAGGTCACTTCAGAGTCCAACACTGTGCCATGGAGCAAGGGGTTACAGCGTTCCTCCTGCTCCTCCTCCTTCCAGCCCCAAAGAAGGCTTTCAGTGGAGTCCTCCCAGTCTTCATTGCCCCTTCCTAGAGGGATGCCTTTCTTTTTCCTAAGAAGTATCAAGAAAATCCCACCATTCCCTATGGCAAATAGTCAAGACAATCTCCCTGTTGACAACTTGTGTGAGCGCATTCAGCGTTTGTACAGAGAAGGAGGTGGAGAAGGAGGTTGCAGACCCCAGGCATGGCCTTTTTGACAGTGGTAGTAGTAGTAACCCTGTAGCCACTCTATTAGTGTTGGGGGCAGCCACAGCGACAATCGGGGAATAGCAGGGGAGGGGGCCACATCAGAGGAGGAGGATGATGACAGCAGCAATAAAGAGCAGAGGCTACATACCTCCCAAACAACAGCCAGGGCCATGTCTGCTTTGGGATCTGGTGATGCCACTGATGCAATGGGTGGGTTAGGCCTAAAACATGCCAGAGCTAAGCCCAGCTCAGCCACCTCTACCCTGCACGAGTATTTTTCATCTGGCAGTTTTTCTCCATGCTGCCGCAAAAAAATGCATTGGTTTGTGCAAGCTATGTAAGGGGGGGGGGGGGTGACACCCAAATGGATCAAGTTTTCCTCTGCCAGTGTTAAAAACATTACTTTTGTCAAATAGAATCAAGCCTGTATTCAGGAGGCTTTTCACACTTCTCTGGCTGATTCTGATGTGTAGACCTCTCCCACCTCACCTTGCTGGAGGTGCCCCGTCTTGCCACTATTAATGTCTGTCTGCCTAATATGATGTTCTGTACAGCTACTTTTACGTGTATTCAGTTTCCACACAGTTAATTTAAAAAAAAATTGTCATTGCTTACAGATAAAAAATAAATAAATTGGTGGATGGGGGGTGGTTAGGTTTCTTTAAGGTGAAGCATAAATGTATGTGATAACTGCGTCAATGCCAACATTTTCTCACAGTCAAAGCAATGCTGGGGCCTGCATTATGCCACTGCAACTAATGCCTAAGGGTCAGTTACCATGTACTCACTTTCTACACAATTGAAATTAAGATATTTTTTTGTTTGGGGGGAATACATTTCATTAGGCAGCATATGTATGTGATTACTGTATAAATACAGAAATGTTCTCAGTCCAGGCAGGCTGAATGCGATCAATAGACCTCTCCTTGTTGCCGTTGCCCCATCTTGCCACTCTTTCTGTCTGTCTGCCTACCTACCTACCATCACGTTGTGTACAGCTGCTGCATGATACGGCCTGCATCATGCCACTTATGCCACTTTCCAACATCATGTTCTGTATGGCTGCTGCTGTGTCCTGTATCATGCCACTAAAGCCACTTGCCAACCATTACGTTCCCCTTTAGTCATCAGTATCTGATCAGTGAGGCTCCAACACCTGGGACCCCCACCAATTAGCTGTTTGAAAAGGCTCCTGTGAGCAATGCGGCCTTTTCTTCATACACCAAGCACAGCACTGTTGATTGTATAGCGGCTGTGCTTGGTATCGCAGATCAGGCCCATTTACAAATACTGAATGGGGCTGAGATGCGCTTAGGCTACGTGACCAAAAAACATGGCATCACTTAGCCTAGGGAAAGCTCAGAGAAGACAGCTGCCTTTTCAAACAGCTGATTGGCAAGGGTTCCCGGGTGTTGTATCCAGAGGATAGATCTGTGATGGCTTACCTCGGCACTCCAGCTGTGGTAAAACTATGACTCCCAACATGTACACTTGCATGGCTGTTCTCAGAACTCCATTGAAATGAATGGAGCATGCTGGGAGTCTTAGTTTCACCACAGCTGGAGAGCCAGAAATTATCTATCACTGGGATAGATCATCAATCAGTATTTAAGTCTCGGAAAACCCCTTTAACTATTGAATTAATATTAAAATGACATTTCTTGTCTCATCTATTTCCACCCATATCACAAGGAAGATCAATTTCCTGTTTAAAGTATAGGATAATTTGTAGGTCTGAGTGGCTGTACTTGGCAATGGAACCATTTACTTCTGTTGATGGGCAGGGTTCTAAGATATCTATCAAATCTATCAAATTCATATATTCACTGTACACAATGGAAGAAAAAATAATTGTTGCCCCCTAGATGACAACTCCTTTTCCCTGGGGCGGAGGGGGTAATATTTTAATTTTGATATAAACTACAGATGTATAAAACTTGTAAAGAAAAAACGCTCTCACCTGTGTCCCCTTGTAATGAGAAAGGACACAGCACCTGGATTTGGCTGTATATAGAAGACTCCAAAAAAAGGTTCAAAATTCCAGCTCCAATTAACAAGGTAGAAAAACGTTATAACTGCGGTTTAACACTTCCAGTACATGGATAATCTTGTTACGCATTTCAGACCACTCTCAATATGGGCCCTTTAGTTTTCCTATGTCATGATGAAGGACCCATATTGAGAGTGGTCTGAAACGCGTAACAAAATTATCCGTGCACTCGAAGTTTTAAACAGCTGTAATAAAATGTTTCTACCTTTTTAATTGTAGCTGGACTTTTGAACCTTTTTTTGGAAACTACAGATGTGTACAGTATATGTATAGGTGTAAACTATAGAGTACTACTAACAGATATGTTTAGTGGGTAATGTATTATTGGAAAAAATGGAAAAATTGATTATTGCTCTTGGGCATAATGTGCAATATTATTAACAAATAAATCTATGTAAAATGTTTAGAATGCCTGAAACAAAAAGTGTTTTTTTATTGTACATGAAATGCCTTTTATTTTTGTTTAATTCTGCTGATGAGCTTGCTGTTTTTCATTCACGAGTCACAACTATTTTCCAGTGATGTGAGTAATGCAAGTCAGTTGTTTCAGATTAGTTCTAATGGATTAAACTCTTCATATTCACATTGTATGCACTTTATTTAATGAATCAGACTTACAGTATTCTAACTAATGTGCCTAATGCGCCGTTCACCTGAAACAAATACTATAAACAAGTTTTGAGAAGGGAAATGCATAAAAAATACATTTCATTCCTCTAGAATTACTAATCAACCACAGGAATCCTACAGCATGAACTAAAATAGGTAGATGAACTGTGAAAGTGCCTTGGGCATATCATCTGGGGTATCTAAAACTAAAAGAGGAACCATGCTAACTTTTTTTGACTAGATGCCCAAGATCACTCATGATGATATCTTACCTAACTTGTAGGCCGTGTACACTGAAGGGCATGTACTGTACCAAGCTATTCAAGACAATATTATGATGTTAAAAAGAACTCAACTTATCGTGGGGAGGTGGGGCTTAGCGGCAGGGGTGGAGATTATCACTATAGATTTAGTACTGTGAGAAAAAATATTTACATTTCATAAAAAAAATATACCTCGTGATTAAGTCGGGTGATCTGTTGTTTGGTTTCTTCTGCAGTAATAAAAAGCATTGCTGGGTTGAAATCTGAAAAGTCTGCGAAAGATAAAGAACAAACAGCATATGTAAAACACACAATATTAGATTGTTATAGTAACAAGTACATCAACCTTTTATCCCTCTGTAATAATAAAAGAGTTTACAAAAAAGAGTATAGACGTATGGACTTATCACAGAACTTTTGAGTAGCTGACTCTCTCTCCTTTTTTATTTTCTTTAGATTGGGGTGGGATGAATAAAGTGAGAGGAGCAGTCTTGTATCACAATACTCGTATGAGCTGTAGTAATTGCATTTGGCAGTCTTAAAGGTAGAAAATTTAATGGTACTCTCTGAAAAATACTGCTCCAAAAATACCCTTTCAGATCCTTCAAGACAAACTGGCTGCGTTTTGCACAGGGTCCCTGCTGCTATCTCAGCTTGCCAAGGCAGCTAAGTATAATGCCAACAAGTTGCTGGAACTGCTACTTTTCTATTTCCTGTCAGTGACTGAGGCAGTGGAGTGACAATGTTGTCAAGGATATAAAGACGCATAAAGCTTTTTTTTGGTCATTGTAGGTTTAGGAAAGCATTTCTTGTGATAAAGGCTATTCTGGACATTGATATGACCTTTTGTATTCTTAAATAGGCATCAAGTATAGACAATAACTCTGCAAATGCTGCAATTTGTTGCTGTCTACATTGCATAGTTGGAAAAATAGGACAACATATAACTTGCTGCTGGGGGCATGCTAGTGATTTACTTTAAAAGGTTCTCAGGTCCCATAATGGATTTTTTTTGTTATCTGCCCAGAATACCATAAACACTGCATATTATTGCTCCATATATCTATTCTTCATGACTGTGACTTCCTTGGCCTGTTCTTTACATCAGCTCATGTGAGCAGGTTGTTTATATCAAGAACTTCCTGTTTTCATCAACTTCCTGCTAATTAATGTTTCATCTGTCATGAAGAGGGGAGATGTAGGAGGCATGACTACTGCAATGGGAACATCATGGCAGGAAGAGCATACCCTGTTGTACATAGGAAAGATTATTGTGTTGAAAACTTAATTAAACTGGGATAAGTGCACATAGGACCATAGCTTATGAAACTTTTCACATTGAATGCATGCAGTCCAATCTGTAGGCAGCATGATCAGCGGGAAATTAGCTGAGTATACTGATCTAGTATTACGGTTTTCGGCGCGCAGTTCTGCTCAGTAATTGACAGATATATCTGTATGTATGCCCATTGTAAGTTTACTGAATTATATTTACCTGGACAGCTCATTTTGGTCTAAAACATGCTGTCTGCAGATTGGACTGCATTTTCAATATGATGTTTTCCCTTTAAAGGGAAGCTGTCACTATGAAAATGCAGTGCCCGCCGCAGGCAACTTGTTATACACCACAGCCTCCGGATGTGAGGTATGCGTTCCACAGGGCATTCACCAGCGCTAGATGAGCTGACTTCTGCTTGTGAGGGAAGCATTTCACCTGAGCAACAACTAAGCGCGTACCAGAATGCATGTGGTTAGCGCAGCCTACAGAAATGAGGTATGCGCTCCACATGCAGGAACAGGAAGTGGTGTCAGTGGTCCCCTTCCAGCAGCATTGCGCATCAGAGGGGGGTGCAACCGATGATTGGACTTAGGAAATTAGGTGGTTGGAGCGAGCACTATTTAAACAGGGACGGCGCACTGGGGAGACAGGTGCAGTATCGGACACCTCACCCCTGTTTGCGACCTGAGGGAACGAGGGAATCGGTGTGGGTAAATCTGTACAGCATAACGCAGACCTAGCCCATCCACTCCTGCAACATTGAGGTATTACTGTAGCATCTCTACATGTGTGTTTTTTCATGTAGGTGCCCGCAAGTAATTTGTATCCAGTGGCTTCTGAAACCCCACCAGTGGATCCTTTGATGTGTCGCACAAGTTTATGTAATCCTTCTTTTGCCTCCTGATGAACCCAATACCTTGGGGGAAACGCGTCGGGGCTACATTACGGAACCTCATCATATTATACTATATTTGCACACTATTATCACTCCGGTGGTGTATAAAGGCTAATATTAATTGACTGATTTGGGATTATTATCCCTCTAGACCTATTACATCCATGGGTATCTTACACACTCCAATACCCAGTGCGTTAGCACACAAGCACGCCTAGTTCAGGGCAGATCGCCTTAGGGTGGAGTCGGATGCAGGATTAGGGAATGCTGTAGGGGAAGACAGGCTAGGCACGATGACGAGGGGTCCCCACCATCAGCGGGTGCCCTCGGGCTGAGCGTTAAGATAGGGTGGTCAATAGAGGGATAGTTATCCAACATAGGGCGTCCACCCCATCCTTACACCTTATCTTAGACCAGAGAGTGGGGATTTGTTTTCAAGGGTAATAAGGTTTTAATTGTGAACAATAAAGTATATATTTTAGGAGTTACTTTCATTTTTCTTCTACGTTTGGTATTATTGGAAAGTGTACCCACAGGTATTGGTATATATCATAATTGTTTTTTTAACTTGTTATACAGCAGGAGAAGCTGAGTAGATTTAGGTATAGTTTTTTTGAGAAAAGATTCAGTAAACCTTGCATTTTATTCAATTAAACCTCTGCCCTTTTTATGTTTTTATGCAGTGCCACTTAGAGCTTGGCAGCTAACTCTGTATGACTACGCATACAGGGAATGCCATCAATCTTTTTAGTATGCGTAGTCATGCAGAGTTAGCTGCTAAGCTCTAAGTGGCACTGCATAAAAAAGGACAGAGGTTTAATTGACTCCTAAGTGTAAAAAGAGCAGAGACCATAATGAATAAATTGCAAGTAAAGAATATTTTTCCCACACAACTATGTATCAATCTGCTCAGCTCCTCCTGCTCTATAACATGCCGACTGCATTGCATTTTCTTGGTCATAGGTTCCCTTTAATCATAGTCTAATTCTCAGTTTCAGACTACCATGAACTTTAGTCTGTAGACACCTGATGATGTATTCCTGCTAAGTGGACAAGACCTTTCTAGGAATTGTGCTTTCTGCTTCCCCTTGCTGCAACTGCTTCCCTCTCGTCCACCTGCTGAGTTATGGAAACACTGAGTATATCTAGTATTACACTCGCAGTTACAGCCGGCAATTATCAGGAGGGAAGTGTATCTTCCCGGCAATCGCCCGCTCGTCAGTAGAGGAGACCTTTGCTATTACATTCAGAAATATCCTCCTCAATATGGGGAGGAGCAATCGTTATGCCATCGCTCATCTTCAGACAGACTAATTGTTTCCGGCAGCAGATTGTGATTACACCATGACTCCAAACCATGATTTATAGGCATGCTTAAAAATTACAATTGTCCAATGAACAAGTGTTTTCTCATTCATTGGTTAATCGTCGGCAGATCATCGGTAACGATCGTTCCTAGGAACATTCATTAGCAATGATCTGGCAGACAATCTGCCAGTGTAATATAAGCTTAATGAGCTATATCTTCCTCCTTCCTGTCATCTTTTAACTGTTTTACTGTAGATAGAGTTTTTTGAAGCTAAGAAGTTTCTGAAGAGGGCTGACAAGCAGTGAGAGGTGGACTACGGGGGGTTAAACGTTACCCATAATAATTATCAGGTTTCATACAGTATATTCACTTGTGCCACTGAATATTTTGCAATATATACTTGAACCCAAAAGGTAATTAATTTTTACTTTCAAGACAATTACTGAAGGAAAATGTAAGACAAATTGCTAAATATAACATGTTTACTGAGATGCTTTGGCCTCAAAATAATAAAATACTGTATAATTGTTTTAGTGTCTGTAACCTTTATTCATATTTCAGTCCCTGTTGCATTGGAGCTTTCAATGTAATTTTTCTAATAATTGCTGTTTAGGAATATGACTGTTAACCTAAGAGAAAGCTGAGGCTACTATAAGAAGTCTCTGTAAGGAAAAGAGTAGAACCAATTAAAAATAATGATTCCTATCTGTATCCTTTCCTCATTAAAAGTGACATTCTAGGTTTTAATGGTTCGCATTTTCATGTCTAATGTCTGCGGTATAATAATTCTGTTTCTTTACAGAGGTATGGTTCTTTTCCAATACTTCAAAAAGCATTGCCGACCTTGAACACAATTGTACTGAGTGGCATCACATACAGTAGGCTTGCCTTCCATGTCATATAACTTCTGCCCACTGTAAAGGAGTGGAGAAATGGGGGTACTGGGGCATACAACTGGTAGATATGGGAAATCTAGCAATATAATATTACTGGTATATCTGTATCTATATCTGTTTAAATGGGAGCAGGAAAGCAGACAGGAAATGGAAGATTAAACAGATACTTCAATTATTTTCAGCTCATGAACAGAAGCAAACATACAGACAGCAGCTATCCAATTACAAGAAGACATCAGCAATAAGAAAGGCACAGCGGGAAGGATTACACAGCAGTAGTAGAGTTACTTGCCAGCAGTTGAGTTAATGAGTATGTTATTGGAAGGGATCTGACGTTGCATTATATTGCTGCGGTACATGTTCTGTCGAGAAGCCACTTTGTAGTACAACATAAAATAGTGTAAAATGTTTTCCCAACGGGCAGAGCCGTAAACACTAGAAGAATACTGCCATCCTTTCCTGTCACCATTACCTGAGCTATATTGTTAGATGCAACAACAACAAAAAAATCTGTTATGGCAATTTACACTGACCTAAAATAATATTTTCTGCATGTGTTAGGTGGCTTCCTCGGTCAAGCGCTCTATCCGCATTACATTCAGGCTTTACAGTCATAAAATACCAGATTGTTGAATCATGGATTTAAAGGGATGCTGCTTGCAAAACTTGATTAAATTGATTCCTGATTAAAATAAAATACGGGTAGTTGCTGGAACTCTGTGGTGGGGAAGAATTCTCAGCTGTTTCCGTAGCTCTCACCGGCTTGTATAGAGCAGCATTCTATACAATTTCTGCCCACTATAGATATGCTGAGATTGGGTAATGTAATTCCCAGCTCTAGCAAATAATGGATGTCTCAGAAGTTAAATCCAATAAGTTGGAATTCCTTTATTCATTTTAAAGGGGTTGTCCCACGAAAAATATTCAGCAATTTTTAAATTAGCACCTGGATCTGAAAACTTTTGTAATTGCATGTAATTAAAAATGTTGTATAGCTACTGAGTTATTCAATGAAATCTTTCTGTATAGCGCCACCTGCTGTTTGCTCTTTTTGTAATTTCTTTGTCCTGCCCACTGAGACGGAAGAACATGCTCAGTTTCGTCCTTCAACTGCCACCAGCTGTAGCAGAAAGAACACACTGCAAAGAAAGGGTACCCCCCCTATTCAAAGTTGACAGCTTAAAATAAATCTAGCAGAACAACTAGAGCAATGAATGAGGAGATCTCTGGATCAATGAAAGCTGCAGGGATGAGTCTAGTTTTCTTACAAAGAAGATGTCATGTGCTAGATTATGTATGATTTTATTTTTTTACATTAATCATGGGATCCCTCCTTTAATAAAGATACATTTTACACAATTAGATTTTATTGAAGATAAAGTCAATGAGGTGGTGGGCAGGTTTTGAAACTCTCACCAGTTAGGAATTTTAATTTTTATGGCCATATTATGTAAGAATGACCCTGAATTCAATTTTGACCAGAGCTCTATAAACATAGACTCTAGAGTTTACATCTCCCCTTTTGGTATTGATTTGTTCAGAATTCTGTTTTCTTAAACCTAAAAATTTAATAATATATTTGAAGTTGGAGGTACACTTTAAAGGGCATCTGTCAGCAGACTTGCACCTATGAAATGAGTTGACCTGTTGCATTTGTACTTGGCAGCTGAAGGCATCTATGTTGGCCCCATGTTCATATGTGCCCGTATTGCTTAGAACAATTAAGTTTTAATATATGCAAATGAGCCTCTAGGAGCAATGGGGGTGATCTCTTCTGTACTGTGAGCCTCTTGTACTGCACCTCCAGCAGATACTGAAGTGCACAGCGCAGTGTGAGTCTTTAGGAGGTTAGGGCCAGGCATGATCATGTTTACACTTAATGGTCCTGTCAATCAAAGTGAAGAGATTGCGGCAGTTGCAGAGAGAGCAGAGCCTGTAGGAGCAATGACTACACTCCCATTGCTCCTAGAGACTAATTTACAAATATTGAAACATCATATTTCACAGAAATATGGGCACATATGAACATCTGACCAACACAGTTGCCTTCATCTGCCAAGCGCACATGTAACAGGTCAGCCAGTGTCATAGGTACAAATCTGCTGACAGATGCCCTTTAAACTGTAAGCTCTTGGGTTTCTCCAATTAGCCAATAAAAATATTTTGGCCCTGTACGATTTGCTAGGGTTAGGTCTAGGCTTTGGTAATGAATTACTATATTAATCTTGTCTCCTACACTTAATTACAAATATGACACAGGCAGTTTAAATGGATACAATATGCCGCACACAGAGATACTGGAAGCTGAATTACAAGTTGCTGGAAAATAATTTACGCGCTGCTGACCCATTTAGTGTCACTTTCTCTCAAGTAGTCAGAGGTACGTAATAATGCACCAAGTGATATTTTCCCTTGCGTCGTAAAATGATGCTACTTAATAAATTTGGGTCAATGAGCTGCCATACAGAATTACCAGCAATAGCATTTTTAACATGTATATCAAAGGTGAATGTTATTTTCTCTGCAACATGTACAGAGAAATACAATAAAAATATGAATGTGTGTTAGAAAAATGGTCCACTATATATTGGGCAATAAACACTAATATTGTTACTGACATTGTTCTTTGCTCTTTCCCAACTATCATCTGTGCAATATAGCGAGAATTAATGTGCATCCCTACAGCAAAACATGGCACTACTTTGCCTTGTAATTTGCTTTTTAAACAATGGTTTGATCTTTGCCTTTGAAGAAAAAACAAACACATAAGGTGCTGCACAAGGCCACATACAAACTCTTTTCTTCAACATACTACTGAATTTATACAGCAAATATTAAACGCAAAGTATCATGAGATGCTCACCTGAAGTCAGGCAACTGGATTCTTCTGAGTTGAAGAAATTAAATAGAAAAAAAGATAACAAAAACAATGTAAATATGTTATTATATATATATTATACACTAGCTTTTTTTCCCCTCATCAAATTAATCATATTTTCTCTCATCCTTCTAGTTGTGTTTTTATTGTTATAATTAGAGATGAGAAAAGTTTTGGGAAATTTGATTCGGCTACAAAAAAATTCGCTTTGTAGCCGAATCATATTTCCCAAAACTTTGCTCTTGAAGAGCATTTTTTTACAAGTAGCTGATGCAATGACAGGGAGCTGAGATAGCACTGCTTCCCATCATTGTAACCCTTAGAGGCCACGTTCATACTTGATTGTGCATCTTGGAGTAAAAACTGTGTAAAATTGGCAGAAAAAAAAATTAAATCATACTTACTGCCTCCATTTGCTGGCAACAGGCTGTCGGCCACCATCTTGCTTAACCCCTTAGTGACCAAGCCTGTTTGGGCCTTTATGACCAAGCGTTTTTCGTCCTTTTTCATGGTCTCGTTCCCAGAGCTATAACTTTTTATTTTTCCGTCTATATAGCAGTATGAGGGCTTGTTTTTGCGGGACAAGTTGTAGTTTTTAATAGCGCCATTTTGGGGTACACATAACTATGTTATTAACTTTTATTAACTCTTTCTGGGAGGGAGAAGGGAAAAATAGTACTACTGCCACTGCGTTTGTACATTATAAATTTTACGGTGTTCATTATTCGGTAAAAGTAACATAATATTTTCATTCCCTGGGTCAGTACGATTACAGGGATACCAAATACTTATAGTTTTTTAAGTTTTACTACTTTTTTTCAATAAAACCCCTTTTTAACAAAAAAATGATTTTGCATTGCCACTTCCCAGGACCCATAACTTTTTAATTTTTTTTCTATGGAGTTGTGTGAGGGCTTGATTTTTGCGGGACGACTTCTATTTTTCATTGGTATAATTTTTAGTAAATTCCGCTTTTCGATCGCTTGTTATTTCGTTTTTTCTGTGAAAATTAAGAATAAATTAGAAATTCGGGCTTTTTTTATTTATTTTTAACGGCGTGTACTATAGGGGATAATTTATGTAATATTTATGTAGTGCCGGTTGTTACGGACGGCAATACCAAACATGTGTGGGATAATTTTTTTGCAATTTTTTCATTGAAAGCGTATTTTCAATGGAAAAAAGCATATTTTTATATTTCATGGAATTTTTTTATTTAATAAATGTGTATTTTTCTAATTTTTTTACTACTTAATAGTCCCACATGAGGACTATAATATACAGTATTTTGATTGCTTTTAAAATGTAATGCATTATATCTATAATGCATTACATTTTAAATGCAGTCTAGTCTACCTTTGACCAGCAGGCTCGCCAGAGGCATAGCCTGCTGGTGAATACTCAGGGCAGGCTCAGGGCCCTGCCGGAAGGAAGGTGAGCTTCCCAGCCCATCAGCACCCGCGATCGCATCTGCGGGGTGCTGATGAGTGACAGAGGAGTTCGCTCCCTCTGTCAACCCTTTACATGCGCAGGCGCCATTGCGCCCGGCATGTAGGGTTAAACAGCCGGATCGGCACTCCTGCCGGCCCGGGCTGTTAGAGCTGAGTCGCGGCTCTCATGTGAGGCCAGGCCGCGCTCCCCGCTGCACGGGGACCCGTGCAGCGCTTAGACTGGGCCGCCGTAAAACGCGGCAGCCCAGCCTAAGGCCCCTTAGTGACCGCCGTAAAAACACGTATGGGTGGTCACTAGGGGTTAAAGATCTGGCGTGAAATCTCAGGCAGCCCGAGATGACGTCACACCGGCCAGCGTGTTGACATCATATGTCACCACACACGGGATTTCGGCCGAGATCTTGAATCAAGATGGTGGCCACCTGCCCGTCACAAGCAAATGGAGGAGAAAAGTGTGATTTTTTTCTGTTTTTTTTTACACTATTTCAGGTTAAGTGGATTCACTACCACAAAGCACTCGCAGAATCAAATTTGTCCTGAAATTCGGATTGAATTCCACTTCATTGGATTCGATTTGCTCATCTTTAGTTATAATTATTAAAGTTTAAGATATATGTGTTATTTTGATTTCTGCATTTTTCTGGTTTGTGTGAATCCCATAAACACATGGGACCAGATTAGATAATTCTAATATTTAGACAGCATAAACATAAACCAGGCTAAAGATGTGCCAAATTCATCATAGTTTATCACACTTTTGTCTAAATTGATTGTCAATTTTGATACATGTTGTCACATTTTAAACCACGTTCCCTTTCTGGTAAGCCATGCTCAATTTTTCAAGCAAGACTGAATAAGTGTCTAAAACGCTTAATAATTGTAGTGCAAGCCATGTGTGTCAGTATTCTAAAGCATTTTGCTAAGTAAATCTGTCCTATAGTTTTTTTTTTATTTAATTCAGTCAAAAAGCAAAAGTCAAAAATGTTGGTTAAAAGGATTGTGCCATCATTAAATGTTATATGATTATAATTCAGCATGCAAAACTAGTTACTTTTGTAATTTACTTACTATGAAAATGCTCCAGTTGTGAGATATTCTCTTTACTTCATTATAATTGTGTGCCCCCTGGTGCTTAATCTGTACAGGTGGTCACACATGCTCAGTTCTATCTGTGAACAGATACCAGCTATATCTATTGTTAGAATCTGTGACAGTTAGGGCTCATGCACACGGCCGTGTGCTGGGGACCGCAACTTGCGGTCCACAATGCACAGGAACGACCATGGGCCAGCCGCATGCAGATCGCGGACCCATTCACTTGAATGGGGTCCGTGATCCGCATTGATGGTCCGCACCGCAAAAAAGTAGTGCATGCACTACTTTTTTGCGGAACGGAAGCACGGAACGGAACACCACGGAAGCACTCCGTAGTGCTTCCGTTCCGTGGTTCAGTTCTGTTCCGCACCGCATCTCCGCATTTGCGGACCCAGTCAAGTGAATGGGTCCGTATCCGTGATGCGGAATGCACACGGCCGGTGCCCCGTGTATTGCGGACCCTCTGTATGCGGGCCGCAATACGGCCACGGCAGGGCAACGGCCGTGTGCATGAGCCCTTACAGGGAGAAAGCTGGAGCAGAAAGGACATGCCTCCTGAGAATGGACACACCCAATGAGCTGTGATAGTGAGAGAGCTGCAGCAGAAAATACATGCCCCCTGAGCCGCCAGCCTGAAGAGTATCTAACAAAGAAATTGGAGAAATGAATCGGGGGAGCTCTGGATCCATGTGAGGTATAGGACTGGTTCTAGCTTTGTTAAAAAGAGATTGGCATCTACTATATGATGTCTGATTTGCGTTTTTTTACATCAATCATGACATAACACCTTTAAATTGTAAATCATTAAATATATCATACCTGCTTCAACATTTTTATTTAATCGTGCTTGTTGTCTTAACTGATAAGCTTCAAAATCAAATGCTTGACCTTCATCGTTACCATTATTATCTTCAATACCATCAACAACTCTGTTAAAAGAAAAAGGTTCTTATAAATACCGTTACATTAAAAGCAATCTAACACCTATAATAAAAAAAATACATAGAAGTATATTCGACATACAGAGAGGTTTTGTTGTCATGTTGACCTACAATTCATGTATTTGTCTTATTCCTTTTTTATTAGGTCTCAATTACATATTTCATATTCATTACTGTTGCATTAAAGAATCATGATGTTCATTTAAATACTGTATAACTCAGTTTTTGAATGTTTAACTAATATTAACCATGTTCACCTAACAATTAATGTAAGCAAATTCAAATTCAATTTGGACAACATATGGTCCTGTTCTTCTCCAGTGGTTTGTATAATTCAGTTCATATTACAAAAGAAGAGCCTCATGGAACATTATGTGAATGATATGACTACAACACGTTAAAATTAAATTACCATGAATTAATTACGATTTTTTTTTTGGTGCAAATTTGGTATTTGCATTGTGAGAATATTCCAAATAGGATAATATTTGATTGTCATGTGTAATTCATTATTGTCATGTCAGGTTCATGACTAGTGATGAACGAGCATGCTCGGACGAGTACGGGTTCGGCTCGAGCACCGCTATGCTTGGCACATGGCGGTACTCTGCCGAGTCTCCGCCCCACATGTTTTGCGGGTTTTAAGCAGCAAATAAAGGTGCAGGTAAGTACTGCTTTCACTGTAATGCCAGTAGCCATGTTAGCTGCTGGCATTACAGTGATTGGCTGGCCGAAAAGCGTTATCGGAGGTTATATAGCACCCGATGACACATGTTCGGCACAGACATAGTCAGGGAGAGCATCGGTTAGGAAGGGAAAGACAGAGTAGGGAGCGAATTTCAGCGATTTTAGCTAATTAGTTAGAGAAAGCTTTTAAAAAATCCAAAGGTCCTTTTAAGGACTACTGTATGTGTGTTTTAGATCAACAATATATTTAACAGCAGTGTCAGGGACATCCGTGCTAAGTAAGGGACAGACAGTGCAGGTAGAGAAATTTGCTGTATTTAATACCAAAAGCTTTTGAAAGACCCCACAATGCCTTTTAATGACTACTGGGTGTGTTTCACAGCAGCAAGATATTT
This sequence comes from Bufotes viridis, assembly GCA_033119425.1. Lineage (NCBI taxonomy): Eukaryota > Metazoa > Chordata > Amphibia > Anura > Bufonidae > Bufotes > Bufotes viridis. The sequence goes on along the minus strand of CM065593.1, from coordinate 293,354,410 downwards.
TTATTTTGTACCTATTTGTGACATATCGTGTACATCATCCGCAGACTGTGTCTTTAATAATTTGTCTCACATCTAGTGACCATAGCTTTGTGTAAAAAATACAGTCCTACATCAGCAAACAGTGTCTGCAGCGCAAATTCCATTAATCTGGGTCTAATAGTGTCCATATTCTGTGGATTTATGTGACATACTGTCTGGCCTCCCCAAACAGTTTCTGTATTTCAAATTACATTAATCTGGGCATAATACACTGTCCATATTCTGAAGGTTTATGTGACAGATAGTGTCCGGCATCCAAAAAAAGATTCTGTATTTAAAATTACATTAATCTGGGCATAATATAGTGTCTTTTCTGTTAGTTTATGTCTGTCAGACATATAAAAAAAAGTGTCTGTATTTCAAATTGAAACAATCTGGGTCTAATATAGTGTCCATATTCTGTGGTTTTATGGGACATATACTGTCCATCATCTGAAAAGAGTGTCTAATGCGCAAATGTAAATAATCTGGGCCTAATCTAGTGTCCACAGCATGTGCCTCTCTGTATCAAATACTGTACCACAGGTGAAACCAGTGTATTTTGGGGAAATGTACATTATTTGTGCCATATTTAGTGTCCACAGTGTGCGCCTCTCTGTGTCAAATGCTTTACCACAGGTGAAACCAGTGTATTTTGGGGAAATATACATTATTTGTGCAACGTTTGGTGTCCACGGCATGTGCCTCTCTGTGTCAAATACTGTACCACAGGTAAAACCAGTGTATTTTGGGGAAATGTACATTATTTGTGCCACATGTACTGTCCACAGTTTGTGCCTCTCTGTCTCAAATACTGTTCCACAGGTGAAACCACTGTATTTTGGGGAAATGTACATTATTTGTGCAACATCTACTCTCCACAGCATGTGCCTCTCTGTGTCAAATACTGCACCACAGGTGAAACCAGTGTATTTTAGGGAAATGTACATTATTTGTGCAACATATAGTGTCCACAGCATTTGCCTCTCTGTGTCAAATACTGTACCACAGGTGAAACCAATGTATTTTGGGGGAATTTACATGATTTGTTCAACATTTAGTGTCAACGGCGTTTGCCTCTCTGTGTCAAATACTGTATAGCAGTTGAAAACAGTGTATTTTGGAGAAATGTACATTATTTGTGCAACATCTAGTGTGTCTGCATTTCATACATATAACTGACATATACTGTATTTTATCCAAAGACGATGCATGTTTCTCTATGACATTATCAGGGCTACATCTCCTGTGTAAAGTGTGCGCATCCCAAATACCTCTTTTAATTTATTGGCTCATAAACTTACAAATCCTACGCTACTGTACGTGTGACATACTTTTTAGCACATATAACATTTAATATTAACAATGCGGCCAGTAAGGGACGTGTAAGTGGCCGTGATGCTGATGGTACACGCAGAGGCCGTGGCCCTGGACGCAATGAAACTGAGTAAAAGAATGCAGCTGATGACCTGCAGGTGCGCTAACCCTCTAAAACAGGGATGTCGATGGCGAACCTTTTAGAGACTGAATGCCGAAACTGCAACCCAAAACCCACTTATTTATCGCAAAGTGCCCACATGGTCATTTACCCTGAATACTACAGTCCAATATAGTATATCTTCCATGTTGCTTATCATTTAGCTATAGCTGTAGAGTGCAAGTTTGTGCCACGTGTCTTGTTTGGACACCCAGTAGTTGTAAGGCACAAAGAGATCACTGAGGATGCTGACGTGGTCTGCTATGTACTCCTTTACCATCTTCCACATTTTTTTCCATCCTTGTGACACTAGGTAGCTCATCAAGCTGAGGGTGTTAGCGGGGTGTCATGAAACTGTCCCAGGCCTTGGAGAGTGTTGTTCTGCCTCTGTTGGAACTGCTGTGTGTTCCCCTCATCTTCCCTCCTGGGTTGCCCAAGGAACTAAGTACTGTGCCGCCAGTGTTGTCAGATGGAGATGAGACGTTCTCTTTGTAGCGGGGGTCGAGAAAGGTGAACTGAACAACTAGTAATCGCTGTTGTGCAAAATGCTTAGAATGCGAGGGTCACAGGAAAGGCAGCATAACATAAAGTCACCCATGTGTGTCAGAGTCCCAAAAGTCAAGACTTTGCTGTCCTCATCAGGAGGATGACTCTCAGTCTCCTTATCCTCTTCCTCCTCTCCTGCCCATCTATGTGGCACAGATGGAATAAACTTGCTATAGTTACTACCCTCTGTAGCGGAGGCAACCATCTCTTGCTCCTCCTCCTCCTCATCATCCAAATCACACTGACAAGACGAACTGAGTGTGGTCTGGCTATCACCCTGTGCAATGTCTTCCCCCTAGTTCCCCCTCTTCCACATGTAAAGCGTCCGCCTTCATTGTTAGCAGCCAGTGTTTCAGTAGACACAGAAGTGGGATGGTTAAGCTGATAATGGTGCCATCGCCACTCACCATCTGTGTTTATCCTTCAAAGTTGCGTAAAACCCCACAGAGATCAGACATACTAGACCAAGTTGCAGATGGTATTCCACTACTGCCTTGTGCTGCTCACAAAGCATGGCCAACATGTGTAATGTGGAATTCCAGCACGTGCTCACATCGCACAACAGTCGGTTAGCTGGCAAATACAAGCACTGCAGCAGCCTTGCCAGACCGTCGGCAGCTGTAGATGACTTTCTGATTAGGCACACACACGGCGCACCCTCACCAGTAGCTCAGGAAAATTGGGGTAGGTTTGGAGAAAGTTGAGAACACGTGGGCTAAGCATGGTATGGCCGGATCCCGGACCTTAAAGAGGGATCCACAAGGCCATATCAGCATTTGTCCCATTTAAAAGTTTGCCTTCTTCACTGGGCAGAGGTTGTTTTCTGTGCAGTGATTAAAATTATATTATTAGGACAGGTTTTTGAGGGACAATTTCCCAATGTTTTGCTGTGGTCACTGGGCAGAGTTGTCATTGAGTTTATGACTTAAGCTGTAAAATATGTTATGTTTACTTGGTTATTTATGAGTTCTTAAACAGGCCATGCCATTAGTTTACCTCCACTCTTGTGTGTTAAGTTTTTATATATATTAATGGATAAGATTGGGATGTTTGTTGTGCCGGGTACATATATGCTGTATGATTGCCATGTGTGTGAGCTTGCCGAGCTACAAAGCTGCCAACAAGTTATGGCCATTATCAAACACAACAAACCTGGTCCCTTATACCCTGCCACGTCTCTGCTTCTCACCCAAGCAAATGAGTTTGTTGCCGCTTCCCCACTGTCGTGCTACACTGCTTCAAGCTACTGACTGATGATTGACTGCTGCTGCAAGATAGCTTGTTGTAGATAATTGGGCGGCACTGCTGGAGGTATGGGTGCACAGTCAACGGGCGTCGCCCCAAATACTTCAGTGGGGAACGGAACCGGCACTGCTTGCGATGCAATAGTGTATTCTTTTTTCGCCACTCATAAAGAAAGGACACGCGTTTCGGCACGTACAAGTGCCTTTGTCAAACACAATATATGTGAGCAGCAGAGCAGCAAAGTACATAAATGTGAACATAGGTGTGTACTTAAATACCCCGCCCTAGGTCACATGACTGGAGCCATTCGGGTCATGTGATTATGACATCGCGTTGGCTAGGTAACTGGGATAGTTTACAAACACTATCACCAGTCTTAATCAGAAAATACAAGTGATAGCTATGATCCTCGCATCTTCTCAATAATCGCAGTAAGTGAATTCTCAATTACACTGCGGAGACATTGCAAAATATGTTACATAAATCAGGCAGCAATAAAAGCAATAATACATTTGTACTGTGTGGAGTGTGGAGTGTGGAGCATTACAGAAAGCTGGTCACCACATACTCACGATTTAACCCTTTGGGTGTCATTGTCTGTAGGTGGTGAATCCAGTAAGCCTAACGTTTAAGCAACATCTCGACCCTATATCCTTCTAGGTGGCAAGACCTCTTCGATAATTTGAAAACGAAGGTGATACACATTGTGTCTCTGTTGATGGAAGTGTACTGGGATGGGCAATAGGAGTTTTCTTTGCGGATTGTTGATTTGTGCTTCGCAAAGCGGTCTTTCATGTGCATCATAGTCTCACCTACATAGCAGAGGCTACATGGACACTTCAACAAATACACAATGAATGTGCTATTGCAGGTAAAATACCCCTTTATTAGGATTTGTTCCCCAGTATGTGGATGTGAAATATAGGGGCCTTTTATTATGTTAGAACAGTGGATGCAGCTTAGACAAGAGAAGGTGCCTTTCCTAACTGTGGACAATGCCATTTGTCGGGGGCTCTTTCTGATGGTGCCAATATCCGCTCAGATAATTTTATCTCTTATGTTACCAGCCCGTTTGTAACATAACATTGTGGGGCTTTGAAATTCTGGGATCTGTGGATAGGACCTGGTCACTATATTCCAATGTTTGTTGATGATGGCCCTCAAAGGGTTGACCCAAGGGTGGTATTGCACAACTAGGGGGAGTCTCTTTTGTGTTGTTTTTACATTGCTTACTGGAGCTGTCTCACATTTATTTCTCTGTTGTTGTGGTAGCCATTCTGGATATCCTCTTTGCCTGAATTTATTAGTCATCTCTTCAAGACGGGTTTTATGGGTAAGTGGGTTTCTGACAATTCTGTTAACCCTTTGAAACTGTGAGTAAGATAAAGACATTTTAGTAGCTGGTGGGTGATTGCTCTCGTATCTAAGTAGGCTTGCGGTTTGTATCTTTAATGTGCAGGTCTGTGACACATTTAACAACTTGGCCCTTTATGACCCCTTTATGGTCATAGAGGGCCAAGATGGTAAATGTGTCACAGACCTGTCTGTGAAGGTTCTCATTTATCCAGGTCATGGTATATCTGTAAAGAATAAATCAAGGCAACTGGATTTGCTGTAGATTTCTTGAAAACGTTTCACTCGTTTTTCCGAATAGAGGCGGGGGGTGGGGTGTTAGACATCTATTGTCTTACAAAAAAACTTTTAAGCAGCACTACATAACCCAAATTTGGGAGAAAAATCAAAACAATACGGTACCCAGTTGGTGGTCCGATGTTGGCGTAAGCAGATGGTAATCCAGGTTAAGGATCCCAAATAATGAACAAAAAAATAATAAATCCGCAGCTCTCTTCCATTTGCAATGAAGTCTGGTGTCTTTATTTAGATAACAGCATCCAATTGCATACAGTTGTGACTTTTCGACTATTCCAGTCTTTCTATGGCTTGAGAAAGACTGGAATAGTCGAAACGTCGCAATTGTATGCTGCTATCTAAATAAAGACACCGGACTTCATTGCAAATGGAAAAGTGCTTCGGATTTATTATTTTATTGTTTTTTAGACATCTATTGTCTGCCACTTACAATGCTGTCTTGACACCTTTTTCTGGGAGGTCATTATCACCTACTGACTCCAATTAGGACTATGCAATCAACACCTTTGACCCCATGCTGGGTATAATGACCTAATTACCAGATGTTGATTCAGTTACATATTTTTTCCCAGAGAATTCTTGTACAAGTCACTCAGAATTGAGAAACCTAGTTGGAAGAACGAGCGAAACGTTTTCAAGAAATCTACAGCAAGTCCAGTTGCATTTATTTATTCTTTACAGATGTGTCACAGACCTGCACATTAAAGATACAGACCGCAACAGCCTACTTCAGCAAAGATGTCACCTATGAGTCACTGGATTTAACTATAAAAGATCATTAAGTCGTTAAATGTGATTAAAAGTATATTTTAATTATGAAATACAAAGATTAGAAATTATTTTGTGAATTGTGCAATTATAATAATATTGTATTGAAGGCACGGAGGTAGAAATAGGTAGGCAAATGTTTTGAAATTTGTCTGATTCTAAATAAATAATCTGTTCAAAAATTTGATTCTGGTCCAAATTGATTCCACCTGAATTAAAACGACTCAATTTCACCTAAAATTGGTATGACACTATGAGGCCTCCTAGAACTCATATTTTTCTCTCTAGTCTTTCTCTTTTTTTTTTTCTTTAGGGAAATGACAGCAAATTAGTAAATAATTTCTGAGTGGCACTGACATCTATAGCTATGGGTAAATACTTGGTTAAACATGTTAACAAATAGCCTATTTAAAAACACACTGTGCCATTGCATTTGTTAAGCTTAAATGTTCCTTTAATAATTGACCCTTAATAGGGATAGATGCCTGCCAGTATTTATACACACACGGTATTATCAGAGAAAGCGGTGACTTGTTTAGGACAAGTGCCCAAAAACTCTACTTTTTTCTCAGGAGCAGCAGTAGCAATGTAGTGAAGAAACCCACAGACAATACAGGAGATCTGCAGTGATTTAGGGGCAGTATTGGCACCAGGGGCAGTTGCAGCTGCAGTATAGTATGGAACACAATGAGCAGGCAGACAGCAACAGATGTATCATTGGGCTGGTGATAAATAGCCACTGTCAGCAACAGCAGATCTCTTCATTGTCATCAGCCAGAGATGTATGGAAATCCTCACGTTTTCATGTGCCTGATTCATTTTGACATTTGTAATGTTTTGGACACTTGCGCAGAACAAAATTGCCTGCTCGTGTGTGAAGTAAAGATGTCGCGAACATAAAATTTTCTGTTCACGAACGGCGAACGCGAACTTCCGCAAATGTTCGCGAACGGGCGAACTGGGCGAAATGGGCGAACCGCCATAGACTACAATAGGCAGGCGAATTTTAAAACCCACAGGGACTCTTTCTGGCCACAATAGTGATGAGAAAGTTGTTTCAAGGGGTCTAACACCTGGACTGTGGCATGCCGGAGGGGAAACCATGGCAAAACTCCCATGGAAAATCCATAAAGGACATAAATCACTTAACATTCCTAATAAATTGTTTGGAATAACGTGCTTTAAACAACAAAAAACTTTGCTCAATTGAGCTCAAATCACCACTTTTACCCTTAATATTTAAATCAGTAAAACTTCACTTTTATTAGTAGTTCTCTAAAAATGTATGTGAGTTTTGACACACTTGTTAAAACTACTGCTCGAATTTGCACACTGCTATCGCACAGGTTGCTAGTGGTAACGGAGGGTGTGCACTACCCTCCTAACCTTCCCACAAGTTTGCAATCAGTGTATAACTACCTGCCTGACTAATCCAGCAGGATACTCTGTGAACATACACCCTAAAGTAAATAACTGTTTCCTAATCAGTGTTTAGCAGTTCGAGCAGACGAACCCCTGTTTACACGCATATAATCAGGGGCAGAGCATGTAGAGGATATAAAACTATCCCCGTCCATAATACTAAATGCACCGGGCTTGGTTGCAAGACATTGTAATGCCTGAGTACATCATCCTTAATAGGCACAGGCTTAGTTGCAGAAGTATCAGATATAAAGGGTAACATAATAACCAAGCGCGTCTAGATACATCAAGACGCACCTGGGTCCCTCAGATAGTAGGCACAGGCTTAATTATAAGCAGTGTCATAATATAGATAGTAACATATTAAACACACGCGCCTCGATGCATACAGACGCGCCTGGGTCCCTCAGGTAATGTATATAAGGGGTTCCGAATCCCCTCTCTATGTTCCAATGCATACATTAGTACCCAAATCAACAGGGCCAAAGAGGGTCATGAGATCATCCCTTACTGCTACATACAGAATTATAACTCATTAGGGCCCCACAAAACTGGCCCCTTTGTATTGTGCAACCACAAATGCCTGATGTTAAACTGGCGCGGTTAACAGATGTTGGATACAGTGCCAGCAGGTGTTGGATACAATGCCACCTTACCTATTATACTTATTTCACATTTAGACCCTGTCAGGGTCTCAAAAAGCAAGTACTCCACCATATTATTATATTACATTGCTTTTGTGCTAAACTAGCACCATATTATAATATGCCCAAAATCGAGAATTAAATTGATGTCCTAAAAGGAAAAATAATATATCCAAAGGTAAAGACTGGCATGGTTAACACTTCTATAAGGTGTTATACTGGTACATTCTCGACTCATGGTCCTACAAATTGTTTGCACGCTCCTGTGACTCACCTCACAGGTAGCATCAACGTTGTTATTGGTGGAACATGTCACATAAGCAAGTAAAGTCATTGTTTATCCAAAGCGACATACTGAGAGTGATGCACATATTTTGCTAGACAGGTACCAAGTTGGCCTTAGTGACTCATGCATATTGTCATAATCTATAGTTAATGCTAGCTCAAAGGATCCTAGAGTGTTCAGCCTATATTACTCACAATTGAAATAGTGTGATCATATTTATTGAAAATACACCTAGATCGTATTACAAAAATGACGGAAATGTGAATCCCTCATTGAGTCCATGTGGACTCAAACTCTCCAAACGATATATCCATTTGGCTTCTTCTTGGTATAGGATTTTATCCAAATTTCCACAGCGTGGTCCTAGGTTTCTCTTGCATAATCCCCAGAATTGAAGGCATGATGGATTTCCAGAATGAAAGGTTCTAACATGTCTTGAGATACTTGTATCAGCCTTTGTGTTAATACTGCTTATATGTTGGCAAATCCTCCTACGAAATTCCTGTATAGTCTTGCCCACATATAATTTAGGGCACGGACATTGGGCGATATATATTATCCCTTTAGTTTGACAATTAATGAACTCTCTTATGTCGTATTTTCTCTCATCTTTAGGGTTGATAAAATAACGATAGAATATTAATGTTGATAGAATAACGTGCTTTAAAACATCCAGTGTGTGTGTACGATCAGGTACGATGTTGTATCGATCAGGAAGTATAAGGGTTACGTCCGCTTCACAGTGACAGACCAAACTTTGACAGACCGAACTCCCCATTTAACGCACCGCAAACAACCGCAAACAGTCCATTTGGAAAACTGCAAACTCCCCATTTGCACAAGGTTGGATACCAAGCTAGCCATGTCCCGTTCCTTGTCCTCACTGACGTCATTGAACGTCTCTTCCTGCACCCAGCCACATACAACACCAAGGGTCCCCGAAAGATGACAACAAGCCCCCTGGGACACCTGCTGTGGTTGGTCTTGCACCTCCTCAAAGCCGCCTTCCTCCTCTGACTCCTCTTCTTCAGACTCCTCTCTCTGCCTTGCCGCAGGTCCAGCAATCAACGACGACAAGGCTGCTTCTGGTGGTGATGGTGACCACAACTCTTCCTCTTCATGTTCATCTACAGCCTGATCCAGCACTCTTCGCAGGGCACGCTCCAGAAAAAACGCATATGGGATGAGGTCGATGATTTTGGGTTTGACTGACCAGGTTTGTCACCTCCTCAAAAGGACGTATGAGTAGAGATGAGCGAACACCTGGAAGTTCGGGTTCGGGAGGTTCGGCCGAACTTCCCGAAAATGCTCGGGTTCGGGATCCGAACTCGACCTGAACTTTATCCCGAACCCAAACCCCATTGAAGTCAATGGGGACTCGAACTTTTAGGCACTAAAAAGGCTGTAAAATAGTCCAGGAAAGGGCTAGAGGGCTGAAAAAGGCAGCAAAATGTAGGTAAATCCCCTGCAAACAAATAAAAATTAACCAATATCAATTGGAGAGAGGTCCCACAGCAAGGAATCATGCGTCATATCACCCACCACTGGAGAAGGCCACTTTCAGTTATTTCGGCCCCAGCACCCAGACAGAGGAGAGAGGTCCCACAGCAAGGAATCATGCGTCATATCACCCACCACTGGAGAAGGCCACTTTCAGTTATTTCAGCCCAGCACCCAGACAGAGGAGAGAGGTCCCACAGCAAGGAATCATGCGTCATATCACCCACCACTGGAGAAGGCTACTTTCAGATATTTCGGCCCCAGCACCCAGACAGAGGAGAGAGGTCCCACAGCAAGGAATCATGCGTCATATCACCCACCACTGGAGAAGGCCACTTTCAGATATTTCGGCCCCAGCACCCAGACAGAGGAGAGAGGTCCCACAGCAAGGAATCATGCGTTATATCACCCACCACTAGACAAGGCCACTTTCAGTTATTTCGGACCCAGCACCCAGACAGAGGAGAGAGGTCCCACAGCAAGGAGTCATGCGTCATATCACCCACCACTGGAGAAGGCCACTGTCAGTTATTTCGGAACCAGCACACAGACAGAGGAGAGAGGTCCCACAGCAAGGAATCATGCGTCATATCACCCACCACTGGAGAAGGCCACTTTCAGTTATTTCGGCCCAGCACCCAGACAGAGGAGAGAGGTCCCACAGCAAGGAATACGTCGTGATTAGAGTTGAGCGAACACCTGGATGTTCGGGTTCGACGAGTTCGGCCGAACTTTCGAAAAATGTTCGGGTTCGGGATCCAAACTCGACCCGAACTTCATCCCAAACCCGAACCCCATAGAAGTCAATGGGGACCCGAACTTTTGGGCACTAAAAAGGCTGTAAAACACACCCGGAAAGGGCTAGAGGGCTGCAAAAGGCAGCAAAATGTAGTTAAATCCCCTGCAAACAAATGTAGATAGGGAAATGATGAGTTAACATAAAATAAATAAAAATTAAACAATATTAATTGGAGTGAGGTCCCATAGCACAGAATCAGGCTTCAAGTCACCCACCAATGGAGAAGGTCACTTACTATTATTTTGACCACAGCACCCAGACAAAGGAGAGAGGTCCCACAGCAGAGAACCAGGCATCATATCACCCACCACAGGAGTAGGCCACCATTTAGTTACTTTGACCCCTACACCCAGACGGAGGAGAGAGGTTACACAGCAGAGAATCAGGCATTTAGATCACCCACCACAGGAGTAGGCCACCATTGAATCAGACCCCGGCAACCATGTCAGATGGCACAAGCATAAGCTTTATATCAATCAGCACAGGAGAAGGCGACTTTGACAGACTTTGACCCCTACACCCGGACGGAGGAGAGAGGTTTCAAAGCAGAGAATCAGGCATTTAGATCACCCACCACAGGAGTAGGCCCCAATTTAATGGGACCCCGGCAACCATGTCAGATGGCACAACCATCAGCTTCATATCAATCAGCACAGGAGAAGGCGACTTTGAAAGACTTTGACCCCTACACCCAGACGGAGGAGAGAGGTTTCACAGCAGAGAATCAGGCATTTAGATCACCCACTACAGGAGTAGGCCCCCATTGAATCAGACCCTGGCAACCATGTCAGATGGCACAACCATCAGCTTTATATCAATCAGCACAGGAGAAGGCGACTTTGAAAGACTTTGACCCCTACACCCAGATGGAGGAGAGAGGTTTCACAGCAGAGAATCAGGCATCATATCAACCACCACAGGAGAAGCCACCATTTAGTTACTTTGACCCCTGCACCCAGGAAGAGGAGAGAGGCACCACAGCACATATTCTGGCATCATATCAGCCACCACAGGAGAAGCCACCATTGAGTTACTTTGACCCCTGCACCCAGGAAGAGGAGAGAGGCCCCACAGCACATATTCTGGCATCATACTAACCACCACAGGAGAAGCCACCATTGAGTTACTTTGACCCCTGCACCCAGGAAGAGGAGAGAGGCCCCACAGCACATATTCTGGCATCATATCAGCCACCACAGGAGAAGCCACCATTGAGTTACTTTGACCCCGCACCCAGGAAGAGGAGAGAGGCACCACAGCACATATTCTGGCATCATATCAGCCACCACAGGAGAAGCCACCATTGAGTTACTTTGACCCCTGCACCCAGGAAGAGGAGAGAGGCCCCACAGCACATATTCTGGCATCATACTAACCACCACAGGAGAAGCCACCATTGAGTTACTTTGACCCCGCACCCAGGAAGAGGAGAGAGGCACCACAGCACATATTCTGGCATCATATCAGCCACCACAGGAGAAGCCACCATTGAGTTACTTTGACCCCTGCACCCAGGAAGAGGAGAGAGGCCCCACAGCACATATTCTGGCATCATACTAACCACCACAGGAGAAGCCACCATTGAGTTACTTTGACCCCTGCACCCAGGAAGAGGAGAGAGGCCCCACAGCACATATTCTGGCATCATATCAGCCACCACAGGAGAAGCCACCATTGAGTTACTTTGACCCCCGCACCCAGGAAGAGGAGAGAGGCACCACAGCACATATTCTGGCATCATATCAGCCACCACAGGAGAAGCCACCATTGAGTTACTTTGACCCCCGCACCCAGGAAGAGGAGAGAGGCACCACAGCACATATTCTGGCATCATATCAGCCACCACAGGAGAAGCCACCATTGAGTTACTTTGACCCCCGCACCCAGGAAGAGGAGAGAGGCACCACAGCACATATTCTGGCATCATATCAGCCACCACAGGAGAAGCCACCATTGAGTTACTTTGACCCCTGCACCCAGGAAGAGGAGAGAGGCCCCACAGCACATATTCTGGCATCATATCAGCCACCACAGGAGAAGCCACCATTTAGTTACTTTGACCCCTTCACCCAAACAGAGGAGAGAGGTTCCACATCAGAGAATCAGGCATCATATCAACCACCACAGGAGTAGGCCACAATTTAGTTTATTTGACCCTGCACCCAGGAAGAGGAGAGAGGCCCCACAGCACATATTCTGGCATCATATCACACACCACAGGAGAAGGCCTCTTTCAGTGATTTAGGCCTTTGGACCCAGACAGAGGAGAGAGGTCAGAGATTAGCTTCATATCCCCCAGCACAGCAGAAGACCGCTTTATTTGACTTAGGCCTCAGCACCCAGACAGAAGACAGAGGTAGCATGGCAGAGGTTATGGCTTCATGTCACCCGTTAGTTTAACCGGCCACTTTCATCTGGTTAGCCCCGGCGCCCAGACAGAGAAGAGTTTCATTCAACTGTGGGTTTCATAAAATTTGTATCAAATAAAGAAGTGGCCCGTAGCACAACAAGACATGTTTTAGGCAGTTAATAAGGACTACTCTGCACAAGGGAGGGACAGGTCCTGTGGGATCCATGCCTGGTTCATCTTTATGAAGGTCAGCTTGTCCACGTTGGCTGTGGACAGGCGGCTGCGCTTGTCAGTACGACGCCCTGCCGTGCTGAATACGCTGCTCAGATAAAACGCTGGCCGCCGGGCAGGAAAGCACCTCCAAGGCATAACATGCTAACTCTGGCCACGTGGACAATTTCGAAACCCAGTAGTTGAATGGGGCCGAACCATCCGTCAGGATGTGGAGGGGTGTGCAGACATACTGTTCAACCATGTTAGTGAAATGCTGCCTCCTGCTAACACGCTCCGTATCAGGTGTCGGTGCAGATAGCTGTGGCGTGGAGACAAAACTTTTCCACATTTCTGCCATGCTAACCCTGCCCTCAGATGAGCTGGCCGTGACACAGCTGCGTTGGCGACCTCTTGCCACTCCTCTGCCTTCACCTTCCACCTGTTCCCCTGTGACATGTGGGAATGCTCTCAAGAGCGCTCTATCAGCGCAGTGCTTGTACTCGCGCATCTTACGGTCGCGCTCCAGTTCAGGAATTAAAGTGGGCACATTGTCTTTATACCGGGATCCAGCAGGGTGGCCACCCAGTAGTCTGCACACGTTAAAACGTGGGCAACTCTGCTGTCGCTACGCAGGCATTGGAGCATATATTCGCTCATGTGGGCCAGGCTACCCATGGGTAAGGACAAGCTGTCCTCTGTGGGAGGCGTATCGTCATCGTCCACCGTATCCCCCAGCCACGCACCAGTGATGGGCCTGGGCTGCCACCCCGCTGTGAACTTGCGCCATCCTCGTCCCCCTCCACCTCCTCCTCCTCATCCTCCTCGTCCTCCAGTACAGTGCCTTGGCTGGCGACTCTGTGAACCTGTCCTCTGCTGCTTAAACAAACCTCCCTCTGAGCCACTTCGAACAGACTGGCCCGAAAGTGTTAGAAACGAGCCCTCATCCTCCTCCTCCTCCTCCACCTGGGCCACCTCCTCTAACATCATTGCCCTAAGTGTTTTCTCAAGGAGACATAGAAGTGGTATTGTAACGCTGATAACAGTGTCATCGCCACTGGCCATGTTGGTGGAGTACTCGAAACAGCGCAGCAGGGCACACAGGTCTCGCATGGAGGCCCAATCATTGGTGGTGAAGTGGTGCTGTTCGGCAGTACGACTGACGCGAAGCGTGCTGCAGCTGAAACTCCACTATGGCCTGCTGCTGCTCGCACAGTCTCTCCAGCATGTGCAAGGTGGAGTTCCACCGGGTGGGCACGCCGCATATGAGGCGGTGAGCGGGAAGGCCGAGTTCCGCTGTAGCGCAGACAGGCGAGCAGCGGCAGGATGTGAACGGCGGAAGCGCGCACAGACGGCCCGCACTTTATGCAGCAGCTCTGACATGTTGGGGTAGTGGTGAATGAACCTCTGCACCACCAAGTTCAGCACATGCGCCAGGCAAGGGATGTGCGCCAAACCGGCTAGTCCCAGAGCTGCCACGAGATTTCGCCCATTATCGCATACCACCAGGCCTGGCTTGAGGCCCACCGGCAGAAACCACTCGCCGGTCTGTTGTTCAATCACCCCGCCACAACTCCTTTGCGCTGTGGGGCCTGTCCCCCAAACATATGAGTTTCAGAATGGCCTGCTGACGCTTACCCCGGGCTGTGCTGAAGTTGGTGGTGAAGGTGTGTGGCTGACCGGATGAGCTGGTGGAAGCAGTGGAGGAGGAAGCCGAGTAGGAGGAGGAGGCTACAGGAGGCAGAGAATGATGCCCTGCGATCCTAGGGGGCGGAAGGACGTGCGCCAAGGAACTGTCCGCCGGGGCCCAGCCGCCACTACATTCATCCAGTGTGCAGTTAGTGAGATATAGCGTCCCTGGCCGTGCTTACTGGTCCACGTATCTGTGGTTAGGTGGACCTTGCCACAAATGGCGCTGCGCAGTGCACACTTGATTTTATCGGACACTTGCATGTGCAGGGAAGGCACGGCTGTCTTGGAGAAGTAGTGGCGGCTGGGAACCACATACTGCGGGACAGCCATGGCCATCAGCTGTTTGAAGCTGTCTGTGTCCACCAGCCGGAATGACAGCATTTCAAAGGCCAGCAGTTTAGAAATGCTGGCGTTCAGGCCAAGGGCCTCGAGGGTGACTCGGGGGAATTTGCGCTTCCTCTCTAAGGTTTGAGATATTGAGAGCTGAACGCTGCTGTGTGATATAGTGGAGACGCTAGTTGACGGTGGCGGTGGTGGTGGTGTCGGTGGCACATCCTCTGTTTGCTGCTCGGCAGGTGGCAACATTCCTCTCGAGGCGGAAGCCGAGGCAGCAGCGGTAGAGGGAGCAGGGGGAGCCTCAGCGAGTGCCTGGTTTTTAAGGTGTGTACCCCACTGCAGTTCATGCTTTGCATGTAGATGCCTGGTCATGCAGGTTGTGCTGAGGTTCAGAACGTTAATGCCTCGCCTCAGGCTCTGATGGCAGAGCGTGCAAGTCACTCGGGTCTTGTCGGTAGGACATTGTTTAAAGAAGTGCCATGCCAGGGAACTCTTTGAAGCTGCCTTTGTGGGGCTGGGTCCCTGTTGGCGATGTCCAGTAGCAGGCGAACTCTGGGGGCGGCGGCTCGCCTGCTTTGGCCCCCTGCTCCTCTTTGGCTTCGCTGTTGTCTCGGTCTCACCACTACCTCTTCCTCTGAACTGTGAAAGTCATCGCCACGACCTTCAGTCCATGTGGGGTCTAAGACCTCATCGTCCTCTGCATCGTCTTCCACCCAGTCTCCCTCCCTGACCTCCTCCTGTTCAGTCTGCACACTGCAAAAGACGCGGCAGTGGGCACCTGTGTTTCGTCATCATCAGAGAGTCGGTGACTCTGCTGTGGTGGTATTCCCATGTCCTCTTCATCTGGAGACATAAGTGGTTGTGCGCCAGTGCATGGTATGTCTTCCTCCACTGGGGAAGGGCTAGGTGGACGCCCTGGGAAACCCTGGAAGCAGAGTCTTCAAACAGAAGAAGAGACTGCTGCATAACTTGTGGCTCAGACCGTTTCCCTGATATGCTTGGGGGTGATGTGACAGACTGATGGGCTTGGTTTTCAGGTGCCACCTGTGCGCTTTCCGCAGAAGACTGGGTGGAAGACCATGTGGTGAACGTGCTGGAAGCACTGTCGGCCACCCAATCGATTAATGCCTGTACCTGCTCAGGCCTTACCATCCTAAGAGCGGCATTGGGCCCCACGAGATATTGCGGTACATTCTGCCGGCTAGTTGAGGGAGTTCGCTCCCTACTGTGTGCGCCTAGGCCGAACGGCCACGCCCTCTACCAGCAACAGAGGCTCCACGGACACCACCACGACCGCGCCCTCGTCCCTTAATAGTATTTTTCTTCATTGTTGCGATTCAACTCGCACCACAATGAAATATATTATTTTTTATAAGCAAAATCCCCTCACTGGAATACTTTCAGTCTTTTGACTGTATGGATTACAGATGGAATGACTGTTATATGTGAGTACCGCTTTCTTTGACAGATTCTAGTATGGGTACATATATGTTTTCCCAACCCCAGCACATTAGTTTGCTAATTCCAGATGTATGAAACGCAGGCCTAACTGTATCTAGTATATTGAACGCCAGATAAACTAACTTGGCCTTTTTAAATAAAAAAATTCCTCACTGGAATACTTTCAGTCTTTTGACTGTATGGATTACAGATGGAATGACTGTTATATGTGAGTACCGCTTTCTTGACAGATTCTAGTATGGGTACATATATGTTTTCCCAACCCCAGCACATTAGTTTGCTAATTCCAGATGTATGAAACGCAGGCCTAACTGTATCTAGTATATTGAACGCCAGATAAACTAACTTGGCCTTTTTTAAATAAAAAAATTCCCTCACTGGAATACTTTCAGTCTTTTGACTGTATGGATTACAGATGGAATGACTGTTATATGTGAGTACCGCTTTCTTTGACAGATTCTAGTATGGGTACATATATGTTTTCCCAACCCCAGCACATTAGTTTGCTAATTCCAGATGTATGAAACGCAGGCCTAACTGTATCTAGTATATTGAACGCCAGATAAACTAACTTGGCCTTTTTTAAATAAAAAAATTCCTCACTGGAATACTTTCAGTCTTTTGACTGTATGGATTACAGATGGAATGACTGTTATATGTGAGTACCGCTTTCTTTGACAGATTCTAGTATGGGTACATATATGTTTTCCCAACCCCAGCACATTAGTTTGCTAATTCCAGATGTATGAAACGCAGGCCTAACTGTATCTAGTATATTGAACGCCAGATAAACTAACTTGGCCTTTTTTAAATAAAAAATTCCCTCACTGGAATACTTTCAGTCTTTTGACTGTATGGATTACAGATGGAATGACTGTTATATGTGAGTACCGCTTTCTTTGACAGATTCTAGTATGGGTACATATATGTTTTCCCAACCCCAGCACATTAGTTTGCTAATTCCAGATGTATGAAACGCAGGCCTAACTGTATCTAGTATATTGAACGCCAGATAAACTAACTTGGCCTTTTTAAATAAAAAAATTCCCTCACTGGAATACTTTCAGTCTTTTGACTGTATGGATTACAGATGGAATGACTGTTATATGTGAGTACCGCTTTCTTTGACAGATTCTAGTATGGGTACATATATGTTTTCCCAACCCCAGCACATTAGTTTGCTAATTCCAGATGTATGAAACGCAGGCCTAACTGTATCTAGTATATTGAACGCCAGATAAACTAACTTGGCCTTTTTAAATAAAAAATTCCTCACTGGAATACTTTCAGTCTTTTGACTGTATGGATTACAGATGGAATGACTGTTATATGTGAGTACCGCTTTCTTTGACAGATTCTAGTATGGGTACATATATGTTTTCCCAACCCCAGCACATTAGTTTGCTAATTCCAGATGTATGAAACGCAGGCCTAACTGTATCTAGTATATTGAACGCCAGATAAACTAACTTGGCCTTTTTAAATAAAAAAATTCCCTCACTGGAATACTTTCAGTCTTTTGACTGTATGGATTACAGATGGAATGACTGTTATATGTGAGTACCGCTTTCTTTGACAGATTCTAGTATGGGTACATATATGTTTTCCCAACCCCAGCACATTAGTTTGCTAATTCCAGATGTATGAAACGCAGGCCTAACTGTATCTAGTATATTGAACGCCAGATAAACTAACTTGGCCTTTTTTAAATAAAAAATTCCCTCACTGGAATACTTTCAGTCTTTTGACTGTATGGATTACAGATGGAATGACTGTTATATGTGAGTACCGCTTTCTTTGACAGATTCTAGTATGGGTACATATATGTTTTCCCAACCCCAGCACATTAGTTTGCTAATTCCAGATGTATGAAACGCAGGCCTAACTGTATCTAGTATATTGAACGCCAGATAAACTAACTTGGCCTTTTTAAATAAAAAAATTCCCTCACTGGAATACTTTCAGTCTTTTGACTGTATGGATTACAGATGGAATGACTGTTATATGTGAGTACCGCTTTCTTTGACAGATTCTAGTATGGGTACATATATGTTTTCCCAACCCCAGCACATTAGTTTGCTAATTCCAGATGTATGAAACGCAGGCCTAACTGTATCTAGTATATTGAACGCCAGATAAACTAACTTGGCCTTTTTAAATAAAAAAATTCCCTCACTGGAATACTTTCAGTCTTTTTGACTGTATGGATTACAGATGGAATGACTGTTATATGTGAGTACCGCTTTCTTTGACAGATTCTAGTATGGGTACATATATGTTTTCCCAACCCCAGCACATTAGTTTGCTAATTCCAGATGTATGAAACGCAGGCCTAACTGTATCTAGTATATTGAACGCCAGATAAACTAACTTGGCCTTTTTAAATAAAAAATTCCCTCACTGGAATACTTTCAGTCTTTTGACTGTATGGATTACAGATGGAATGACTGTTATATGTGAGTACCGCTTTCTTTGACAGATTCTAGTATGGGTACATATATGTTTTCCCAACCCCAGCACATTAGTTTGCTAATTCCAGATGTATGAAACGCAGGCCTAACTGTATCTAGTATATTGAACGCCAGATAAACTAACTTGGCCTTTTTAAATAAAAAATTCCTCACTGGAATACTTTCAGTCTTTTGACTGTATGGATTACAGATGGAATGACTGTTATATGTGAGTACCGCTTTCTTTGACAGATTCTAGTATGGGTACATATATGTTTTCCCAACCCCAGCACATTAGTTTGCTAATTCCAGATGTATGAAACGCAGGCCTAACTGTATCTAGTATATTGAACGCCAGATAAACTAACTTGGCCTTTTTAAATAAAAAAATTCCCTCACTGGAATACTTTCAGTCTTTTGACTGTATGGATTACAGATGGAATGACTGTTATATGTGAGTACCGCTTTCTTTGACAGATTCTAGTATGGGTACATATATGTTTTCCCAACCCCAGCACATTAGTTTGCTAATTCCAGATGTATGAAACGCAGGCCTAACTGTATCTAGTATATTGAACGCCAGATAAACTAACTTGGCCTTTTTAAATAAAAAAATTCCCTCACTGGAATACTTTCAGTCTTTTGACTGTATGGATTACAGATGGAATGACTGTTATATGTGAGTACCGCTTTCTTTGACAGATTCTAGTATGGGTACATATATGTTTTCCCAACCCCAGCACATTAGTTTGCTAATTCCAGATGTATGAAACGCAGGCCTAACTGTATCTAGTATATTGAACGCCAGATAAACTAACTTGGCCTTTTTAAATAAAAAATTCCCTCACTGGAATACTTTCAGTCTTTTGACTGTATGGATTACAGATGGAATGACTGTTATATGTGAGTACCGCTTTCTTTGACAGATTCTAGTATGGGTACATATATGTTTTCCCAACCCCAGCACATTAGTTTGCTAATTCCAGATGTATGAAACGCAGGCCTAACTGTATCTAGTATATTGAACGCCAGATAAACTAACTTGGCCTTTTTAAATAAAAAATTCCCTCACTGGAATACTTTCAGTCTTTTTGACTGTATGGATTACAGATGGAATGACTGTTATATGTGAGTACCGCTTTCTTTGACAGATTCTAGTATGGGTACATATATGTTTTCCCAACCCCAGCACATTAGTTTGCTAATTCCAGATGTATGAAACGCAGGCCTAACTGTATCTAGTATATTGAACGCCAGATAAACTAACTTGGCCTTTTTAAATAAATAAAAATTCCCTCACTGGAATACTTTATGGCTTTTAACTGTATGGATTACAGGTGGACTGGTATTAGTAGGGGTGACACAAGCACACCCAAGTCCCTGATGTAGGATTTCTATGGCACAGACCACTATTACAAGTGATTAATGGACGTTGGGAGAGATTGTGCTGCAGCACTAGTCCCAAGATGGCCGCGCCTATCAGCCCAGTAACATGTGCCACAAAATGGTCTGCACAACCTTTAAAAAAATAGCCTTGGACTGTGCTGCTAAATCGCTATTGGTCTGAATCCCAGGTGTAGATGTCTGACTTGTTTGGAGCTTTGAATGCACACTGTGGCAGCTTCTGCTGCAGCACTACAAGTCGCAAAATGGCGGCCGGCGGTCAGCCCAGGTACATGTGGATGGAAAAATCACTCTGGCCACTCTAAAAATAGCCAATCCCTATCAAAAAGCAGCTCAGCTGCAGTTGTTCAGATGAATCACAGGTGGAGGAGAGAAATTTGCTTCCAGTTATTCAATTATCCCTGCCTATTCTCGCCTCTAGCATCAGCTGCGTCTATCCCTGTTCTATTCACATCGGGAGTGAGCACGTCCCGACGTGCGCACAAGCTTATAAAGAGGCTGAGTCACATGCTGCACTTGGCCAATCACAGCCTTGCCAATAGTAGGCATGGCTGCGATGGCATCTTAGGGCAAGTAGTATGATGCATGTTGATTGGCTGCTTTGCAGCCTTTCAAAATGCGCCAAAATACATGCCGAACGACGAACCCGAACCCGAACTTTTACGAAAAAGTTCGGGTTCGGGTCCGTGTCACGAACACCCCAAAATTCGGTACGGACCCGAACTATGCTCGAACTGTTCGCTCAACACTAGTCGTGATATCACCCACCACTGGAGAAGGCCACTTTCAGTTATTTCGGCCCCAGCACCCAGACAGAGGAGAGGTTCATTCAACTTTGGGTTTCAACGCAAGATCATGGTAAAGTTAAAAAAATGTGGATTCAATAAAGAAGTGTCCCGGAGTACAAGAATACATGGTTGAGGGGGAGGCAGTTATAAATGTCTATTCTGCAGAAGGGAGGCACAGGTCCTGTGGGATCCATGACTGGTCCACTTGGCTGTGGACAGGCGGCTGCGTTTGTCAGTAATGATGCCACCTGCCGTGCTAAATACACGTTCAGACAAAACGCTGGCCGCAGGGCAGGCCAGCACCTCCAAGGCATAAAATGCTAACTCTGGCCACGTGGACAATTTGGAGACCCAGAAGTTGAATGGGGCCGAACAATCAGTCAGTACGTGGAGGGGTGTGCAGACGTACTGTTCAACCATGTTAGTGAAATGCTGCCTCCTGCTAACACGTTCCGTATCAGGTGGAGGTGTAGTTAGCTGTGGCGTGGAGACAAAACTTTTTCACATTTCTGCCATGATAACCCTGCCCTCAGAGGAGCTGGCCGTGACACAGCTGCGTTGGCGACCTCTTGCTCCTCCTCTGCCTTCGCCTTGGGCTTCCATCTGTTCCCCTGTGACATTTGGGAATGCTCTCAGGAGCGCGTCTACCAGCGTGCGCTTGTACTTGTGCATCTTCCTATCACGCTCCAGTGCAGGAAGTAAGGTGGGCACATTGTCTTTGTACCGGGATCCAGCAGGGTGGCAACCCAGTAGTCCGCACACGTTAAAATGTGCGCAACTCTGCTGTCGTTGCGCAGGCACTGCAGCATGTAGTCGCTCATGTGTGCCAGGCTCCCCAGAGGTAAGGACAAGCTGTCCTCTGTGGGAGGCGTATCGTCATCGTCCTCCGTATCCCCCAGCCACGCACCAGTGATGGGCCTGAGCTGTGTCGGGTGCCACCCCGCTGTGAACCTGCTTCATCCTCATCCTCCTCCACCTCATCCTCATCCTCCTCGTCCTCCAGTAGTGGGCCCTGGCTGGCCACATTTGTACCTGTCCTCTGCTGTTGCAAAAATCTCCCTCTGAGCCACTTCTAACAGACTGGCCTGAAAGTGCTAAAAATGACCCCTCATCCTCCTCCTCCTCCTCCTGGGCCACCTCCTCTTCCATCATCGCCCTAAGCGCTTTCTAAAGTAAACATAGAAGTGGTATTGTAACGCTGATAACGGTGTCATCGCCACTGGCCATGTTGGTGGAGTACTTGAAACAGCGCAACAGGGCACACAGGTCTCGCATGGAGGCCCAATCATTGGTGGTGAAGTGGTGCTGTTCCGCAGTGCGACTGACGCGTGCGTGCTGCAGCTGAAACTCCACTATGGCCTGCTGCTGCTCGCACAGTCTCTCCAGCATACGCAAGGTAGAGTTCCACCTGGTGGGCACGTCGCATATGAGGCGGTGAGCGGGAAGGCCGAAGTTCCGCTGTAGCGCAGACAGGCGAGCAGCGGCAGGATGTGAACGCCGGAAGCGCGCACAGACGGCCCTCACTTTATGCAGCAGGTCTGACATGTCGGGGTAGTTGTGAATGAACTTCTGCACCACCAAATTCAGCACATGCGCTAGGCAAGGGATGTGCATCAAACCGGCTAGTCCCAGAGCTGGTACGAGATTTCGCTCATTATCGCACACCACCAGGCCGGGCTTGAGGTCCACCGGCAGAAACCACTCGCCGGTCTGTTGTTTAATACCCCGCCGCAACTCCTGCGCGGTGTGGGGCCTGTTCCCCAAACATATGAGTTTCAGAATGGCCTGCTGACGCTTACTCCGGGCTGTGCTGAAGTTGGTGGTGAAGGTGTGTGGCTGACTGGATGAGCTAGTGGAAGCAGAGGAGGAGGAAGCCGAGTAGTAGGAGGAGGCTACAGGAGGCAAATAATGATGCCCTGCGATCCTTGGCGGCGGAAGGACGTGCGCCAAGGAACTCTCCGCCTGGGGCCCAGCCGCCACTACATTTACCCAGTGTGCAGTTAGGGAGAAATAGTGTCCCTTACTAGTCCACGTATCTGGTTACTTGGTTGTGTAGGGAAGACACTGCTCTCTTGGAGAAGTAGTGGCGGCTGGGAACAACATACTGTGGGACAGCCATGGACATCAGCTGTTTGAAGCTGTATGTAATCCAACAGCCTGAATGACAGCATTTCAAAGGCCAGTAGTTTAGAAATGCTGGCATTCAGGCCCAAGGCTCGAGGGTGGCTAGGTGGGAATTTACGCTTTCTCTCCAAGGTTTGTGAGATGGAGAGCTGAACGCTGCCGTGTGACATGGTGGAAATGCTTGGTGACGCAGGTGGTGGTGTCGGTGGCACATCCTCTGTTTGGTGGGCGGCAGGTGCCAACGTTCCTCCTGAGGCTGAGGAACAGGCCGAGGCAGCAGCAGAAGAGGGAGCAGGGGGAGCCTGAGTGAGTTCCTTGTTTTTAAGGTGTTTACTCCACTGCAGTTCATGCTTTGCATGTAAATGCCTGGTCATGCAGGTTGTGCTAAGGTTTAGAACGTTAATGCCTCGCTTCAGGATCTGATGGCACAGCGTGCAAACCACTCGGGTCTTGTCGTCAGCACATTGTTTAAAGAAGTGCCATTCCAGGGAACCCCTTGAAGCTGCCTTTGGGGTGCTCGGTCCCTGGTGGCGGTGGACAGTAGCAGGCGAACTCTCTTGGCGGCGTCTGGTCTGCTTTTGCCCCCTGCTCCTTCTTTTTGCTACGCTGTTGGCATGGACTCACCACTGCCTCTTCCTTTGAACTATGAAAGTCAGTGGCACGACCTTCATTCCATGTGGGGTCTAGGACCTCATCGTCCCCTGCATCGTCTTCCACACAGTCTTCCTCCCTGACCTCCTGTTCGGTCTGCACACTGCAGAAAGACGCAGCAGTTGGCACCTGTGGTTCGTCATCATCAGAGACGTGCGAATGAGGTGGTATTCCCATGTCCTCATCATCAGGAAACATCAGTGGTTGTGCATCAGTGCATTCTATGTCTTCCTCCACTGGGGAAGGGCTAGGTGGATTCCTTGGGAAACCCTGCCAGCAGAGTCTTCAAACAGCATAAGAGACTGCTGCATAACTTGAGGCTCAGACAGTTTCCCTGATATGCATGAAGGTGATGTGACAGACTGATGGGCTTGGTTTTCAGGCGCCACCTGTGCGCTTTCTGCAGAAGACTGGGTGGGAGATAATGTTGTGAACGTGCTGGATCCACTGTCGGCCACCCAATTGACTAGCGCCTGTACCTGCTCAGGCCTTACCATCCTTAGAACGGCATTGGGCCCCACCAAATATCGCTGTAAATTCTGGCGGGTACTGGAACCTGAGGTAGTTGGTTCACTAGGACGTGTGGCTGTGGCAGAATGGCCACGCCCTCTCCCAGCACAAGAGGGTACACTAACACCACCACGACCGCGTCCGCGTCCCTTACTAGATGTTTTCCTCATTGTTACATTTCACCAAGCACCACAATAAGAAAAAAATATTTGGCCCAATGTATTGATTTCAAATTCAGGCCTTTTTTTACAGGCACCTAACACTATCTGCCTATTTATTTATGTAGCGTATTACACTAATCCAGGCACAGCAGTAACCACTGATTTAGGGGAATATCTCTTTAGGGCTAGTATTTAGGCCCTGGATGAAAGGTATCCTTTTATGGACAGATTTACACTTGGCCAGCCACAGCTGAAACCAATTATTTATGGAATTGCTATTTTGGCAATTGAATTTCACCCCAGAACAAAATATACCCTGTTACGGACAGATTTAATCTAGGCCTTCAACAGCTAGAACACCAGATTCAGGGTATTGCTATTTGGCAATTGAATTTTACCCCAGAACAAAATATATCCTTTGCAGGACACTATGAAACTTGGCCAGCCACAGCTGAAACCACTGATTTATGGTATTGCTATTTTGGCAATTGAATTTCACCCCAGAACAAAATATATGTTTTTGGGGACACTATGAAACTTGGCCAGCCACAGCTGAAACCACTGATTTATGGTATTGCTATTTTGGCAATTGAATTTCACCCCAGAACAAAATATATGTTTTTATGGACACTATTATAGTTTGCCAGCCAGTGCTGGGACACCAGATTTAGGGATTGGTATTTTGACAATTGAATTTCACCACAGAAAATAATCTATCCTTTGCCAGACAGCAGACAGTATTATACTTGGCTAGCCAAAGCTGGAACACCATATTTAGGGATTGGTATTTGGGCAATTGTATTTAACCCCTTAATAAAATATAGAAATTGCTATCCTGAGTTTCTAGGGGTGACAATTAGCACAGCCAAGCCCCTGATGTAGGATATAGCAAAAAAACAACTAGTATTGATGGATTGATGGACTTGGTGGCAGCTTGTTCTGGTGCACCACAAAATGGCCGCCGATCACCCCAGCAAATAAGTGACAGAAAAACGCTCTGTGCAGCCTAAAAGCCAGTGAGCAAGTAACTAGCAGAAGTTCAATCATTCACAGCTGTAGATCGATCACTACATTAGGTGCTTTTGCTGACTTTTTCCTGCCTAATCTCGCCCTCACAGCAGCTGTGTCCTCTCCCTACACTAATCAGAGCAGTGTGAAGTGCGGCGCTACGTGACTCCAGCTTAAATAGAGGCTGGGTCACATGCTGCACTTGGCCAATCACAGTCATGCCATTAGTAGGCATGGCTGTGATGGGCTCTTAGGGCAAGAAGTAAAATGCTAGCTGATTGGCTGCTGTGCAGACCTTCAGAAAGTGGGAAGTAATCGCCGAACAACGAACCCGAACCCGAACTTTTTTGAAAATGTTCGGGTTCGGGTCCGTTTTTCCGAACACCCCAAAATTCGGTACGAACCCGAACTATTCTCGAACTGTTCGCTCAACACTACGTATGAGCCTACAGCCATTGTGCATGAGCGTTCAGTAACGCGGCCAAAAAATACCCAGCTCCGCAGAGGCAGTCCTCTTTTTAAAAAATTTAAAAAATCTGTTCTTACCAGTTTAATCTCTGTTTTGTCCCCTATCAGGAGCCGGTGTATGGAATAGATTTTCGGAACCAGGAGATGGAAAAAGATGGTTGGTTGGTCCTCTTCCTTCCAATTTTGGGCACTGCGTGTGCGCCGTGTAATGTACTGTGCCACCCTATATAAGTGGTGTGTTAAGTAGTACTATTCCTATCAGTATAATCCCTGTTCGAATAGATTTTAGGAATCGGGAGATGGAAAAAGATGATTGGTCGGTCCTCTTACTTCCAATTTGGGGCACTGCACGTGCGCCGTGCAATGTACTGTGCCACCAATACAAATAGTGTGAACTACTATTCCTATTATTTTATTCTTTGTTAAGTCTCCTATCAGTGGACGTGTATTGAATTGAATCCTTGCATGGGGAGATAGAGAAAAAAGCTTGCTCTGTCTGCTTCCTTCTAATTTTGGGCACTAGCAATGGAATTTGCCATCAATGCAACTAGTGTTAACTAAGTACTATTACTATCAGTTTAATCTCTGTTTTGTCCCTTATCAGGCCCAGGGCCGGTGTAGTGAACAGATTTTTGGAAGTGGGAGATGGAAAAAGACCCATGCTCGGTCCACTTCGTTTGAATTTTAGGTCACTGCACGTGCGCCGTGCAATGTACTGTTACACCCTATATGAGTGGTGGGCAGTGGGCACAGTACAGTCTGTGGGCCTTACACACACTGGCAGGCAACTGCAATTATATTAAAGGGTAAAAATTAAATGACTTTTTTATCTGCAAGATACTATGCCACCCTATATGAGTGGTGTGCACACAGTACAGTCTGTGGGCCTGCGGCCTCTCACACACGGGCAGGCAACTGCAATATATATCTATATATATATATATAAAAAATAAATAAAAGCAGACTGATGTACCAGCCCTAAAAAGGGCTTTTTGGGTGCTGTCAGGACGCTGTCCTTACAGCAGATGGCCCCTTTCACACGAGCGATATTTCCGCGCGGGTGCAATGCGTGACCTGAACGCATAGCATCCGCACTGAATCCTGACCCATTCATTTCAATTGGTCTGTGAACATGAGCGTTTTTTATCACGCTTCACTTGTGCGTTGCTTGAAAATCGCAGCATGTTCTATATTTTGCGTTTTTCACGCAGCCCTAGCCCCATAGAAGTGAATAGGGCTGCATGAAAAATGCATTGCATCCGCACGCAAGTGCAGGTGCATTGTGTTTTTCACTGATGGTTGCTAGGAGATGTTGTTTGTAAACCTTAAGTTTTCTAACATGCGCGTGAAAAATGCATCAAAACGCATTGCACCTGCGCGGAAAAAACTGAACAGCTGAATGCAAGCGCAGGCAAAACTGAATGTCTTTGCCTGTAAAATCGAACAGTTTTCACTGAACGCATCCGCAACGCATCCGGACCTAAGGCCCCATTCACACATCCGCAATTTTTGTCTCCATCCATTCCGCAATTCTCCAGAATGGATGCGGACCCATTCATTGTGAATGTGGCCGGACGTGATGCGGAGAGCACACTGGCCTAGCTAACACTTTCCCTAATAATTCAGCAGCACTCTCCCTGCTCTAACTAACACTGCAGCTTTAGAATGAATCTAAGATGGATGCTGTCCTTGCTTTTTGATAGGAGGTGGGAGGGTCTAGGAGGGAGGGTATGCTGATTGGCTGCAACGTGTCTGCTGACTGCCCCGGCGAACGCGAACATGCAATGTTTGCTGGGAACTGTTCACCGGCGAATAGTTCAGGACATCTCTAGTGTGAAGATGCTACCTGCCATGCTGAAAACCCTCTCTGAGAAGACACAGGAGGCTGGATGGTAGACTTATAGAAAACTGCCAGTTCCAGCCACTGTTGCAATTTGCTTTCATAGAAGTCCATGGGGTCAGTGAACAGGGTATGTGCTGGAGAAAGGGCACAGTCCAAGCTGAACTGGCTGATGTGCCTTCTGATACTTGTTTTAGCAGAGAAAGAGGTAGAATGGTGAATTTTGGTGGAGGACCAGAACTGTGCCACATTTGCAAAATGATGAGACATGTTTTAGGGACAATTGTCTAGAAGTGATAATGGCTGCCTGCTGAATTAAATTTGGGTGAAGGCGTGGAACTGAACCACATTTGAAAAATGACAAGACATATTTTACGGACAGCTGGCTAGAAGTCTAATGAATTTAATTTGGTTAAAGGCACAGAACTGCACTACAATTGCCACAACTAAGTGGTACTGCAGAGACTGCACTACTAGCAACTTTGCCAGGTAGTTTAGCTTGCTTACAAGCAGATTGCTGAATGAGTAGAGCTATTTTATGGCCACACATTCCACTTTCTATGGCTAGTGACAAAGTGGAGAACCAGGAGGAGTAGTCTGAGCCGGAGAACAAGTAACTGATGATGACAAGGACACTATGCTATTTGTGGATGCGTCCTGGCTGCCGCAAATAAGAGAAGGAGGATAGACTTTTTCAGTTGCTGGTCAGTTTTATTTTCCCACTTAATCTAGTGATGCCCAGCCTCATGTGCTTCGAAGTGCACAAGAAGTAAGAGAACTTTTACAGAGAACTGGAGAGAAGTAGCAATACTATAAAACATAATTGATTTTGGCAGAAGGCTTGGAACTGTGACACATTTACCACACCTAAGTGGTACAACAGCAACTGCAATGCCAGCAACTTAGCCAGGTGGGAGTTCAGCTTGTGCACAAGCCAGCTACATATTCCATTATGGATGTCTCACAATGGAGTGGAGGAAAAGGAAGAGGAGTTTGAGTTGGAGAACTAGCTGATGATGATGACAAGGACACTGAGCTGCTTGGGGATGCAGCCTGGCTGCCACGAAGAAGACTGTGGAGGTGGACAGAGTGTTCTAAATGCTGGCCAGTACTATTTTCACTCTTGATCTGGTGACACAATAGAGCTCTGGTACCTACAGTATGTTTGTGTTTGAACACCAATAGATTATTTTGATCCTGCAGATCTTGCACAAGGCACTGGTTTCATGTTCCGACCTTATGGAGAAAAAAATGTCATATGGGTGATATGGGAGATTATCAGCAGCGAAGCTTGGCCTAGGTATGGCATCTTTTGAGCCTGAGGCCACAGTATCAGTGGCATCACCAAGTGCCAAGCTGACCACAATTGAAGCAGATATGGCCTTGATAGTTCTTTAGGCAGTTTTGGCTGTTCCTTTTTGTAGTGCCTAGGTTGGTCACAAGCAGGATGGTGGTGAAGGAAGTCAATGATGAGACATAGCTATGTGGTTATAGAAGTACCTTTGTGTATAAGTGTATCCCCTCCATAATCATTTCCTCTATAGTCCACTAAGTAAACATTATAAAATAGACTAAATATCAATGAGTACAGATATTGTCATCTTTCAATATGTTGTCATCTATGACTATGGGGAACTTAGCATATCATTTTCTAAGAATGAGTATATGCCATGATTTGCTGACAGTATACCGTAATTATATTGAGGCCCGAGGCAGATAATTATCGTACAGCAGCTTGTACTATACAATTCGCTTATTTGTCATAATAAAGAAAGAAGTCTGTAATGTAAAATGTATTAATATGTTAAATATATCTAGGTTTCATTTTAGCATATATGCATTATCAACCAACGTCTTTTCTTCTAGAGTGTTATCAACTAAAGAAGCTTGTAAGCAAAAATCCAGCAATCCTGTCGTACTATCATTTATGATAGAGTATTTTCTATGAAGACAAATGAATCCCCCTTGCTGAGTCTATTTTAGTTCAGTTGACATTCTAGCTTTGCTTTTTATTTGTGAAACTTGTCAATCATTTGAGGCCTGCATCATTTACTTGTGAATGCCTGAGGCAGAAGATACAGGTCTGACTTTTCCATTTCCACTGTGTCAAGATTCAAGACATAGGTATTCAAGACACATCTAATAGGACAAGCAAGGAAAAGACAGTCCAATAATTGACAGCAGAATACTTTTATAAGGCTTTTAGTATAATTAGTTGTCATTGATTGATTATGTATATTGTAATATTAACTTTAATATTACTCTGAAGGTTAGTGACTGACCCCATGCCAGACCTGCCAACTACCAAAGGCTACTTTCACATCTGCGTTTTTGCTGTCCGTTTTTTTGAGATCTAACATGGGATATCAAAACCACAGCAAAACGCTTCCATTATAATAATACAACTGGCTGCATCTGTTCAGAACGAATTCGGTTGTATTTTATCGAAAATGTATTAACCGGATTTGGCACTAAAACCATTGTAAGTCAATGGGTACTGATCCGGTTTTTTCATGTAAGAAAAAAACGGATCCAGCACCATTGACTTACATGATCCAGCTTCTTCAGTTTCCCATGCCGTACACAAAAACGCTGCTTGCAGTGATTTTGTGTCCTGCATGGGAATGCAACAAACCAGAATGGAATGGGGACAAAACTGAAGCTTTGTGCTGCGGGACAGGGTCTCAAAACCAGACAGCATAATGCAAATGTGAAAGTAGCCTAAGTCATTTTAATACTGTAAGGGGCATAGGGGGAGGTTTATCAAAACTGGTACAAACTAATACTGGCTTAGTTGCCGATAGAAACCAATAAGATTGAAAAATGAAAAGTGGAATTTGATTAGTTGCTATGGGGAAATAGGTCACTTTTTCTTTTGCACTAGTCTTAATAAATCGATCCATCATATTAGTGGGAAGATTATATGGATTAGCAGATGTTCGCATATTGCACTCTTAACCTTATAAAAAATAGGTGCCATGAAATTATTGTCTGTGACCTAATAGGACAAAGAAACTCGTAGATCCACACAATATAAAAACTGATATAAAAGAACAACCACGCTTGTGATAAAATAGGAAAAAAAATCATGTAGAGGTTTTATTTTTAATTCTGCTTTCTAAACTTGAATTCACAAAGTGCATTGTGTTGTATGTGTTTTAACTGTTTACATGCTCTACCACTAGTCGTCATTTTGCTTCATTATTACTGTTGCTTATTATCACTACTATGCTTTATTAATACAGTTAATAACAATCATCAATGAAAGATTTTATCATAACCGACTTATTAATTTTTCAAATCCCTTTTAAAATGAATCTGCTTTCATATTTTAATTCATTAATTACTTTAGAATAAACTATTATTTTTTATATATACATGTGAAATTCTTTGTTGATATTTGATATAATATGTGTTTACAATATAGTGAAAATATTCTGCTGTGTCTATTTGTGCTGTGATGGTGTAATATAGGAGTGCAAGGATAATGTATTGATATTAAAGGACAACTATAATGAAAACCATAGTTTCTCATGTAAATACACCTGTAATCATGATGCCTGATGCCACTGCTGTTTCTTGTAAGTTTTTTAGGTGGGTTTTCCAACATTTTCTAAAATTTTAAAGATAAATTTGTTTCGCCATAAAACCGAATTTCCTAGTGCTTAGTGGTAGCGAATTCATTTATCCTCAAATAGTGTAAAAAAATAAATAAATCATACCTCCTCCATTTGCTTGCGACGGGTCGGCCGCCACCATCTTGATTAAAGATCTCAGCCGAAATCCCGTGCCTGCCAGAGTGACGTCATCTTGGGCCGCATGAGATTTCATGCCAGATCTTTAACCCCTTAAGGACCGGGGGTTTTGGGATTTTTGCGTTTTTGTTTTGCGCTCCCTGCCTTCCAAAAGCCATAACATTTTTATATTTCCGCTCACATAGCCATATGACAGCTTATTTTTTGCGGGACAAGTTGTACTTTTTAACGCTACCATTTATTTTTGCATGTGATGTAGTGGGAAACGGGAAAAAAATTCCAAATGGGGTGAAATTGCAAAAAAAAAGCAATTTCACCACAGTTTTACGGGTTTTTAAATTACAACGTTCGATTTGCGATAAAACTGACTGGTTAATTTTATTCTTCAGGTCAGTACAAATCCGGCAATACCTAATATGTATAGTTTTTCTTGCGTTTTGATAGTGAAAAAAAAATTAAAAGTGGGAATTGTTTTATTTTATTTTTGTCGCCATGTTTTGACCCCTATAACTTTTTTGTAATTATGCGTATGGAGCAGTGTAGGGGCTCATTTTTGCGGGGCAATCTGAACTTTTAATTGATACCATTATGGGGTGCGTATGATGTTTTGATCACTTTTTATTCATTTTTTTAGGAAATGAAGCGTCCAAAAATGGCGAATTAGCCATTTGGGCGCTTTCTTTCCGTTTTTATGTTTACCGTATGGTGAATATTTTTAATATTATTATAGTATGGGTGTTTTCGCACATTACGACACCCATTATGTGTAATTTTTATTTTTTATTTATTTTATTTTCATTTTGGGGAAAGGGGGTGATTTGAATTTTTATATTTTTTTATTTAATTTTTATTTTTTAAACTTTTTTTTTTTTTTTTACCACTTTCTTATAGTTCCCATAGGGAACTATAAGATGCAATCATCAGATTGCTATTCTCATATATTCCAATGCAATAGCATTGGAATATATGAAAAATCACATATTTCCTATGGAGCCTATTACAGTCATAGGCTCCATAGGAATACTGTAGATAACCTAGGTTTCATTCACAGAAACCTAGGGTACTACATGCATGCTCCGGCTCCCCCTTGTGGCCATCAGGGAGCCGGAGCAAGACCGAGTGAAACGTTCGGTTTTTGCGCGATCAGATGCCGTGGTCAGGATTGACCACGGCATCTGAGGGGTTAAATGTCCACGATCGGCATCGCTGCCGGTCGCGGACATGAGCTGCGGGTGTCAGCTTGATGAATCAAGCGTTTACCTGCAGCTCATGCGCCCGCTCCGTGCGGGAGCGGGCGCCATCTTTAAAGTGCGGACGAAGGGCGTACATGTACGCCCTTCATCCTTAAGGGGTTAAGCAAGATGGTGGCGGCCGGCCAGTTGCGAACAAATGGAGGTGGTAAGCATGATTTAAATTTTTTTTCTGTTAATTTTACTCTGTTGTTAATCTCAGATGCTGCGATCATGTATGAACGCAGCACCTGAGGGGTACAATGATGGGGAGCGGCGCTATTGCAGCTCCCTGTCATTGTACCTACTACTTAAAAAAAATGAGCTTCAGGACAAAGTAATAACTTTCACGAATCACGAAGTATCACAAAGCGAATTTCTTAGTAAAATTCTGCGAAGTAGCTGAATCAAATTTTCCACAACTTTGCTCATCTCTCACAGCAGGGATTTTCTCTAACTCTAATGGTTTTCTTAGTTTAATACAGAACATTATATAAGAATTGTGATGAAAAATGTCATATTTTAGGACCCACCATTTCCCTGCTAAGGACCATCCCTTTTTTTGGAAGGTGCAGATAATTTCTCTAACCCTGGATACACTAATGTGTGCCGTAGTGAGCCACATCTTGCCCCAATTTATGTCAAAATCTAGGTACACTTACTTTAGTAAATGCGGGTCAGTAATTTCTAAAAGCTGAATTTATTACCTCCAAGTTTGCATGGGGGAAATAGATCAACACTGTTGTAATGTGGGCTAGGTAAAGTAATATGATTTCATTTGTGTGGTGGAGTTTCTGTACATTTACTTAACAAATTATTAAATTTTAATATTAATTTGTAGGAAAGATGAAACAGCAAGAATTATTTTATCTATATAAGTTTGCTCCTTTTATGTCTTCTTTGTATATGAATACAGAAGATATTCATGTAATCCGCCTGCTATGATGTCCTGGCACTGGGTTTAGGATTGGGATTTTTCTGTCATTTAAAAGGCTTGAAATAGTGCCTGATCTGGAAAGCCAATACTAATTGGAAGGGGTCGGCACACAGCCAGGCAGACATCTAGTATTCCAAACTATAAATCAAAGTGTAAAAATATCAGTGTAAAGTTTTGCTTGACTGAAAAAAATGATGCTTTTGCATACAGAGAATAGGATAATATATAATATTTTAGAAAGAAAAAAATCATATTGTGGAAATTATTTTACCAAAAATAAATATTTTAATAAAAATGCTATTGTGGATAAATCTTAAAAAATGTCATGAAGTAAAATGTATTTGCAGAAAAGAACATGGTATTATGAATAAATGTAAAAATGAGAAATAAAAATCACCATCTTGAAAAGTAGATAAAAGCAAAGTGATATGATAACAAGATCTATAACTGGTAATAAAATATATTTTATAAGATTTAACTCTCTTGAACATAATTGGAAATTTACTTTGTTGAATTGCTAGATACAAAGAATTGTAGCATCAATGACTGATGTGTGTTATGATGATGGCACATTGAGGTCAGTTGCCAGCCCCTTGTACACACGGATTAGTATTAGTACAAGATACAGCTAAAGAAGTATAACATGTTGCACGAACATTGGATAAGGTCTTGGAAAAACTATTGCCATTGACTTTACACCAGTTGATCTGGCTTAAGAGCCTATCAACAGGATCAACCCTATCAAACCAGGAATATTGCCTGGTAGTGTTGAATCTCCTGTTTACAATTATACCTGTCTTGCGAAAATCAGTTTCTGTGTTCCAGAGAAAAAAGACTTGCATTCTTTGTTAAAATGAGGTCTTCAGTGCACTTGAAGGTGGGGCCTAGCTCCTTGGTGCACCTCAGCTCCTCAGCTTTCCACTGCTGACCACACCCCTTGGGGCATTAAAACCGTTTTTGCATAAAGAATGACAATGCCACTAGTGATTTTCCCAAGACAGTATGCCTAGTTTAATAGTGTTGATCCTGCTGACAGAAGCTTTTTTAGGAAGATCAACTAAGATTATTAAACAATATTATGCAATTATATAACATTTTGAAGAACAGTAGTTGCGAATTACCTAAGCATAGAGTCTATTGTAAGAAAATGACATGATCTTTCTCCGGTAAATTTCTTCTAGTTGTAAGGTACCCTTAAGGGGGTTGTCTCACTTCAGAAAATTACATTTTTCTAAAGACACTTATTAACATATTCTGATTGTCTATATTGCCTCCTTTGCTGGCTTCATTTTTAAATCATGTTTTACACTGCACTTTTTCCTATCGTGTGCAAGCACGTCCACAGCTGCTGGATTGCAGTGTGGTCGTAACCTCTGGATATAAGCAGTTTATAATGTAATCAAAAGGGTATCAACCCAGCAAAGGAGGCAATATGGACAATCACAATCCATTAGTATGTACCTTGTAGTAACATTGTCTACATGATAAATGTAATTTGCTGAAGTCAGACAACCCCTTTAACTGATCACAGTGTTCAACTGCTGAGAACACAGGCCATAGTCTGTAATCTATGGAGGAATCTGGTAGTAATTCTTACTATTAAATTCTCTGGTGTACCAGGACCATTAAGTACACCTCTCTAAACCCCCAAATGCAAGCTTCCAAGTTTCTATATACTATAGATCAATTGCCCTACAGGCAGTAACAACTACTGCAGGATGGCAACAGAAGAAACTCTGCAAATATTACTTGAAGCTTTACCTCACTATACAATGACCCCCATGCAAACTGCATATAATACTACTTATACAGAGTGCTCTCTTCACAATCACTTTTTGCTTTCTGGCCAAACGCATGGAAAGCAGCTGAAAGTCTACACAGAGATCTTAATAGTGGACCTATTATGTTAAATGCTAAATATGTATTTGGCTATAAATCCTTATCTATTTGTATGCTTCCATGCTATAACCCCAAAACGTGTCCCTTATCCATTTACTAATTATCAACATTTGGAATTTTTGCTTTAAGCTGTCCATAGGTGCACACATAATGTGTCAGTAACAAAGGTTACAAAATGTTGGGCATACACTAAAATAAATATTACCTATAGTTTATTATGGAAGCTTTTTCGAAATGTGTGTAATAATGATATGTATGTGTAATAATACTACTACTAATAAATAATATTAATGTGTTTGAGTTCTAAAATAATGGAATTATAAATACAATGGACCATCATCTGAACTTAATATTCCACAATATTTTATATTATAATTTTAACAGTAGTAGCAGCAGCAGCAGCATTTTCACAATTATATTAAAGAAGCAACAGAAATAAAATGTAATGATATAATAGTACATACATCAGTCATTATTATGATGATAAATCTAGATACATTCATGTGCCATTATTTACTTCACCAACAATAAATTCCAAATAAATAAAATGAACGATGCAAACCTGGGACTTAAATCCGGGGGTCCAAGACTTGTGACTTTTGGGAGATTAAGCATTAAATTCTTATCCCGTCTTCTATTAAGGTAGGATTCATTATCCTGCCTTGAGTATAGATTAGAAGATTTTGTTGGAGATTTAAATGGAACATTCCCAGAGAATGGTTTTAGATTGATCCCCAGAGAGCTATTTGAGGATTTTTTGTATTTAGATGTAGTATTTTGAGTATGTATTGGAGATGAAGGTTCTTCCTCTCCTGTGTCTTCATCATCGTCTTCAACTATTGAGGATAGTCTTTTATTTACACTTCCATTTCCTCTCAGTTCCGCCTGAAAGACATAAAATATTTTTCTATGTTAAACATAAATTATTATTCTCCAGTATTTGAGAGTTTGCTTTTGATGTTAGCATCTTGGTATCATTTCAATTAATTTTTGTCCAGCTAGGGCTTTTCCAGTTGCTGGAGGAAAAAAGCTGCAAAAAATTATAAAATAACAAATAAAAGAAAAAACACTCACCTTTTCTATCCTCCACCCATCCAGAGCAGCATACAACAAAGTTCAGTTTTCTCATGCTTCATAGTAAGGAATCAGATTTTCCTAAAATGGCAGTGCACGTGTTTCAAAGCGAAACTAAGTGTAGAGGAGACAAACCCAGGAACGCAAGATCACCCATAGTGCTGTGCAGCCAGCTAATTTTCTGATAGCCATCCCCTGTGATGTCACAGCCCTAGAAAACCCTCTCCGCCATTGTCCTGTGAGCCTAGCACAAGCAGAGACATGGAAAGCGCTCATATGCCAGAGACAGTGTTGCTGAAAGTGATTAATAGAAGAATATTGGAGAGGGGGACTGCAGAGAGAGTGCAGAGAGAGTGCAGGGAGACTTATTATTCTAGTGCCAGCGTGCCAACCAATACCATCCAGTCTGCACTCCTTAGGGTGGCAAAGTCTTAATGATGACCATCCTCATCTTTTTCTAGCTTTAATTCTTATAAATCAACCTTCAAAGTCTCCATGTTCTATAAAAGTCAGAAAGATGCAGAGAGGAGGAGCAGGATGTTCCTGATGACATATTATCATCTATATTAGATGATATGGAAAAGCAGATGGCAGAAGAAGGGCTCCCACCTGTAGGGCAGAGGGAGAGCACTGGGATTGGACAAGTGGGTATGGCAGAACTGAGTAATATTCTGTGTTTACTGTCAAATAACCTGCAGGAGATTGCATGCCAGAAGAGCAAAAACTTTCATAGTGTGCCCCCCCCAACTAAACAACCAAACACCATACCAGCAACAGCCCCTCTTTAATATTGCATTAAAGGTGCTGCACAGTCTTTATTATTAAATAAAAGACAGCTGCAAGCTAATTGCCTGCATTGTTCTCTTCAGCATGGTTCACTGCAGCATGGCCGCAAATCGCCCACAGTAAGGCCGCTTTGTGTAGCTGTACCCTAAGGCAGAGTGGCCTGAGTATACCTCATGTATAACTACTCAACACTTTGCTTATCTCTAATTATAGTATTGAGTCATAGCAACTTATTTTGTTTAAATGATAAAGCTATTAATAAAACATATATGTCAAACAAGACAACTATTCTTTTGACATTGTCTTTCATTACAAAATACCATTCATTCTGAAAGTCTTCAAACCGTTTTACTTTTTTAATCTGTGCTAAATTCATTTGATTGGACAGAACTTGGGAAGACACACTCCTGTCTGTATAAGGTCCCACAGCTAAAAATGAAATAATAGCAAAAACCAAGCCATGGGGAGGAAAGAACTTCCTGTGGAGATAAGACACAGGATTGTATGGAGGCACATATCTGGAGAAGACACATTGGATACACATATCTGTACAATGCAATTTATTCTCCACTGAAAGTTCACAAGAGCACAGTGGCCTCCATTATTATGGAGCTGGAGATGTTTAGAACAGCCAGGACTTTTCCTAGAGCTGGCTGCCTCATAAAACCAATTAATGTGGAGAAAATGTCCTTTGTAAGAGAGGTGTCCAAGAACCCAAAGGTCACTCTAGTTGAGCTCCAAAGATCCTGTGTGCAGATAGAAGTTTCCAGAAGGTCAACCATAGCTTCAGCTGGGTTTTAATGAAGAGTAGCCACAAAGAAGACTTTTCTCAGTAAAAGACACATGGAAGTTTGCAAAAAGTACCTAAAGTACTCTGGTCTAATGAAACCTAGATTAAACTTTCTTGCCTCAATCAACACAGGAGTTACTTAGGGATAACTCTTCAAATGTCCTTAAGTGGCCCAGCCAAATATCTCTGGAGAGACCTTAAAATGGCTGTCTAGCGATAGTTCCCATCCAGCCTGACAGAGCTTGAGAGGTTCTGCAGAATGGCAGGAAATCCCCAAACCCAGATGTGCAAACCTTGTGGCATCATACCCAAGAGGACTGAAGGTTATAATCACTGACAAAGGTGCTTCAACTAAGTATTAAGTAAATGGTCTGAAATCTTATGTCAAACCAACATTTTAGTTTTTCCTTTTCAATATATTAACAAAGATTTTGAACATTCTGTCCATTTTTCAAGATCCATTTTTGTTGAGGTATGTATTAGGCCTTATTGGTTCCGATCAGTCGCCATTCTGCTCTGGAGGCGGACACCAAAACGCTGCCTGCAGCGTTTTGCTGTCCACTTGACGAAACTGAGCCAAACGGATCTGTTCTGGCACACAATGTAAGTCGATGGGGACGGATCTGTTTTCTCTGACACAATCTGAGACAATAGAAAACGGATTAATCTCCCATTGATTGTCAATGGAGTTCATGATGGATCCTTATTAGATATGTTACAGATAATACAAATGGATCCGTTCATGACGGATGGGATGCATGCGGTTGTATTATTGTAATGGATCAGTTTTTGCAGATCCATGACGAATCCGCCCAAAACGCTAGTGTGAAAGTAGCCTTGCTTTAACTTACTTTGGAGCAAACTGTCGGATCTTATGTCATGTCTCTTTTGCAAAGCCATGCCCTATTTTACCACTAAGCCACTCCCCTCATCAAGTGAGGCACAATGGATTATGCATTTTGCCATATTGCTGCACAAATGTGTGGAAAACTTTATGCAACATAGTAAAGAAAAAAAGAAAAAATAGAGAAAATAAAGAAAAAACATAAAGAAAAATAGTAAAAATGGGACACTCTTCAAATATGTCCGTTATAATTTAGATATTAGGACAGACCAAAGGAGCGTTAGACTAGAATGAGTTTTATGCATATCACTGGTATCACTACAAAGAAACAATTTAACATACAGATTAAAATGATAAAAGGTAAATAATAATAGTACAAGTAATGTCTTTCATTTTGTATTCAATGTTCCGAGCACTACTTTTATTGTAGTGTATATCACACTCCTTTATAGCAATGAGGGACACATGAGGTTACCCATTCTAAGGAGGCAATGGCAACCTCTTAGTTCACTGATATTTTCCACTGGACTAAAAAGGGTCAAATATGAAATGATTCTCCTGGATATGTTCCCAGAAATAAAATGAGAATCCATTAATAATTACTGGCTGATTACATCACTAAACTTTACGGAGGCTAATGCAGCCATACGTAATGTAAGAAATGTGATTTATTTTTCAGCTAACAGGGTATGAACCAACAATTTTATGTAATTCTTCATTTTGCCACAAACTAACGCAATTATAAACAGTGCATGTAATATTATAGATTTCTAGTTACATTACATGTAATTTTATATAACAGAGAATCCAGTGATAGGGATATTTAACTATCAGGTAAAAGCCCTCTTGGGCATATTAATATATATAAAAAAAAGAATATAAATTTTTTTTTTTTGTGACCAATGTAAGTTTTCAAGAAGATAATGATAATTAATTAAAATGCTTTCATATCCATTTCCATTTTTTTCAGGGTTGCCAGCCTTATTTTGTTTGTCTTTGGACAACTTACTGTATCTAAAAATGATAGACAGAAAGTATGTTTTTACTGACACATTAGAAAACCATACTGAATCATTAAAATCATAAGTAATGTATATGTAGAGCCAAGAATACTGATATGAAGACATCAGTAGCATGTACTATGATTACTAAAATTATACTAGTTGCAATCACAATAACCTGTACAGATATTATTTATATTATTTAGAGCAGTCACATGGACCACAGAAACCTGTAGTCTGGAAATAATTATTTTACGTCTATAGAAAAGTGTTCTAGACATGATCTGTGACCTGTGGAGAGGTCACTGTGCAGGGAGTGGAAGGAGATGAGCTGTGACTGACCATCCTCGATTATGGATGGTGTTCTTTCTTGTTAACTATATACACTTCTCACAACTCACAAAATGTTGGGGACATTTAACATAGAGGTAAAATTTCAGGATAAACCTAAAATGCACTATAACCTTTATAGAAGGTATGCCCAACCTATGGCCCTTCAGCCAGTGGCGTTGCGAGCCGCACCGGGTGACACCAGTGGCGGCTGCCAGCACAAGATAATTTATTCACTGCACTGATCGCTGTAGAGGGAATCCCGGTCTGAGCTCTGACTCCATATATGGTTGTGTTCATATATGGAGTCAGTGCTATGAACATGAAGGGGGGTATCCCCAAGCATTGTCAGTATGCTTGGGGACACCCAATGTATTTTAATCTAATTTAGTTTCTATTTCTGAAAAGTTGCAACCAGGATTCAAACTCACAACCTTTCATATCAGAGGCAAGAACACTAACCACTGAGCTATGGAGCTCAATGGTAAACTTTAATAGAAAAACCTCATAGTAGTTTATCAAGTATTAGGTATTCCTATACAGCAGAGTGATACATGATACACTATACAGCCGAAGTATAAATTACGTATTTCTTTTCAGTAATTGTAAAAGAAATGTATGACACAAAATACAGTAAAAATAAATGTGTAATTACTACATTTATATATAGTAATTACACATTTATTTGTTTATTTAGTTATACTTCTGCTATATAGGAATACCTACTACATGATACACTACTAAGAGTTTTTTCCAACATAAGTTATCATTGAGCTTCATAGCTCAGTAGTTAGGGTTTTTGCCTCTGATGTGAATGGTTGTGAGTTCTAGTTCTGGTGGCAACCTTTTAGAAATAGAGGCTAAATTATGCATTCATGTACATCAGAAGTATGATAATATATATTTATGCTTCTGATATAAATATATATATATATATATATAGGAAACTATTACTGAGGTTTTTAGCCATAATAGTAGTATAGCAGGTTAATATGAAGCTCTGATGGGGGATGTATGGTTGCCACTGATGGGGAGAATGTGTGGAGGACACTGATGGGGGTATGTGTGGAGGACACTGATGGGGGTATGTGTGGAGGACACTGATGGGGGGTATGTGTGGAGGACACTTATGGGGGGTTGTGTGGATGACACTGATGAGGTATGTGTGCAGGACACTGATGGGGGTATGTGTAGAGGACACTGATGGGGTGTGTGTGGAGGACACTGATGGGGGTATGTGTGAGGACACTGATGGGGGTGTGTGGATGACACTGATGAGGTATGTGCAGGACACTGATGGGGGTATGTGTGGAAGACACTGATGGGGTATGTGTGGAGCACACTGATGGGGGTGTGTGTGGAGGACACTGATGGGGGGATGTGTGGATGACACTTAGGGGGGGATGTGTGGAGGACACTGATGGGGGGATGTATGGAGGACACTGATGGGGGATGTGTGGATGACACTGATGGGGGATCTAGGAGGGTGTGGGGATGTTGGAATGGGAGGTCCTGGAGGGGTGTTTGGGTGGAAGCTCTGAAAGGGGTGGGAGGTCCGATAGGTATGTGGGGGTGGGGGTGGGAGATCCGGGAGGGGGGGCCCATAAATTTTTTTAGCTATGGGGGGGGCATAACATTTTTTGCTGTGGGGCCCAGTCATTTCTAGCTACGCCCCTGGGTGACACCACCAGGAGATGAGAGATGAGCACTTGCATTATGGAAGCACTCATCTCCCTACATTCATCTGTATCGCGATACAGATGAACACTGCAGCAGGGGAGGGAGAGGCATCTCTCTTCCCTGTTCCTCTGATAGGCTGCCGGCACAAGGCCAGCATTGCTGGCATATGGTGGACAATATAGGGGCATTGCCGGCACATGGGGGACACTATGGGGGAATTGCTGGCACATGGGGACACTATGGGGGCATTGCTGGCATATGGGGGACACTATGGGGGCATTGCTGGCACATGGGGGACACTATGGGGGCATTGCTGGCACATAGGGGACACTATGGGGGCATTGCTGGCACATGGGGGACACTATAGGGCATTGCTGGCACATGGGGGACACTATGGGGGCATTGCTGGCACATGGGGGACACTATGGGGAATTGCTGGCACATGGGGAACACTATGGGGCATTGCTGGCACATGGGGGACACTATGGGGGCATTGCTGGCACATGGGGGACACTATGGGGCATTGCTGGCACATGGGGGACATTATGGGGGCATTGCTGGCACATGGGGACTCTATGGGGGCATTGCTGGCACATGGGAGACACTATGGGGGCATGGATGGCACATGGCGACACTATGGGGGCATGGCTGGCACATGGGAGACACTATGAGGGCATATCTAGCACATGGGGGACACTATGGGGGCATTGCTGGCACATTATGGGGACACTATGGTGTTGGATGGGAGAAGAATACTATGGGGGTATATTATATAGGCACATTATGGGGGCACTAAGAAGGGGCATTTAATACTGGCACATTCTGGGGGACACTATGGGGGAATCTTATACTGCCACATTCTGGGGCACTATGGGGAAGAGGAGAGGAGCACTATGTGGGCATTTACTAGGGGCATTATATAGGGGTATTTTATACTTGCACACATTATGGGAACATTAGCTCAACTGGCGGCACTGAGGGAGTTTTTTTGTACCGGCACACAGAACGGGAGCACTTTTGAATTAGTGCACATTATTATTATTACTGAAGG
The DNA here is from genome assembly GCA_033119425.1 of Bufotes viridis. NCBI lineage: Eukaryota > Metazoa > Chordata > Amphibia > Anura > Bufonidae > Bufotes > Bufotes viridis. The sequence goes on along the minus strand of CM065593.1, from coordinate 293,311,226 downwards.
TGGCAGGTGAGTTGTTAATAAGGTAGGAGGATGATGGAAAAGTAGGAACCTAAGATGTCTTTTGTCAAACTACAGAGACGAGAGATGGGTGAAAAATCATCATGGCGGTCTGATCTGAAAGGAGAAGATGAGGAAAGAAGTGGTCTGCATCAGAGAAGTTACTGGATGTAAGGTATGTGGTGCTGTATTCTGGATATTTTCTGGATACAGAATATAATATGTATGCAAATATGTGTGTGTGTGGGGGGGTTCTAAGCAGACAGAAGACAGATCGCCAGGCGTTGGGGGCCTGTTGGGGGTGCTAGAATTTGAACCCAAGCGATAACATGGATGGGGGTTTAGATAGTAAACAGACAGCTGACATGGGGGCGGGGCTAAGCAGAGAGATTGCCGCCGATGGGAGGGGGGGTGTTGTGCTGGGGGGGGGGGGAGTGACACCATTTTCTACCGCACCAGGTGACACCAGCCCTAGCAACGCCACTGCCTCCAGCTGTTGCAAAACTACAACTCCCAGCATGCCCAGACAGCCTACAACCTACAGGTATCAGCCTACAGCAGGGCATGCTGGGAGCTGTAGTTTTACAACAGCTAGAGGGCAGCAGGTTGAGCATCTCTGCTTTATAGGATACCTTATAGTGACCTTCTCTTAACTTGTAAATGCACATGTCCAACTGTTCAATGTTTCAGTACTTTTTGCACAACATGCTGTTATATACCAAGGAGCTTAACGTCAAAATTCACAACAGGTGTTTCCATGAATTACCCAATAAATTTCCTGGTTCAATTAGAATTGGTATTTAAACAGTCCTCTTCATCATGCTGTTCACATTTTGACATCATGAGACCAAGATGACACCTAACAATTATTCATCATTACCTCACCATTGTGAGGCTTCAAGCAGGATGTTCTCCGACAGAAGTGGCCACTGAGCTTAGTGTGTCACAGAGTTTTATCAGCAACAGAGATACAGAGAGACTAAAAGTGTCACAGAAAAAAAGCATAAAAGTGGACATCTTTTGGCCAAATCCCACACTGATGACTGCTTAATTGTGAACAATGCCCTGTGGAACCGGATGATGAATGCCACACAACTTCAGGCACATTTAAGGGGATGAGAGAAACCAGTGTCTTGTTAAACCATTCAAAACTGTTTACATCCACGTGGTCTGTGTGTTAGATGACCTTCAAGGGTACCTGACCACACCACCAGGCACAGGCATCATCATATTGCATGGGCCAGTGGGCCTCAGTGCTGTTCACTGACGAAAGTCGATTCATGCCGAGCAGCAAAAATGGCTGCCAACAATGTTGAGAATTCAAGGAGCGAGCTATGCATCAGCCACTGTTGTCACCAGAGGAGCCTTTGGTGAAGGTAGAATTACAGTGTGGGCAGGTTTGTCTAGTCAATAAAGAACTGCCCTACACTTTCTGAATAGTACAGAGAAAAGCCAATACTACTTGAATAACATCATCAATCCAGTCACTGTGCCTCTGCATGAACAACACAGGCATAATTTTATCTTCATGGACGACAATGCAACAGCTCAGGTCGCATCATTAAGAAAAAGCTGCGGGAGACTGGGGTACCTCAAATAGAGTGGCCTGCACTTTCTCCAGACCTGAATCCCATTGAAAATGTATGGGATCAGCTGAGTTGCTGTGTAGAGGCTCGTAACTCTATACCCCAGAACTTCAAGGACCAGAGGGCTGCCCTTCAAGAAGAGTGGGATGCCATGCCTGAGCAGACAATAAGTTGACTTATGAACAGCATGGGATGTTGTTGTCAAGCTGTAATTGATGCTCAAGATCACATGACATACTAAACATTTCATCATACTTCGTGAAATAGGGTATCTCTCATTTGGAGATGATTTCAAAATAAATCAAGCAAGCTTTGTATTATTTAATAATATCTAAGCTGCTTTGGGACAAAGGAGCATATGCAACATTTTTAATTTTATTTCAGCAGATTATGCTTGGCAGCTCATTAATCACTACGAAGAAATAAAGTTATGCACTTACAATAATATATGGGTTTAAAATAACTTTTATAAAAATAATCACTATGGTACCTTTACTGCAAACTAATCCATAGAGTATAACTTCCAAAAGAACCAGTCACAAATCTGTTTTAATTATGAAGCTAGTACATTTGTATATACAGTTGTATAGTATATACTGTACCTCCAGTATGTTATATGTAAGGCTGGCTGACAGACAACAGTACTTGGAGACAATTGCAATTTCCCTCATTTCTATCGACAGCCCTACACATTCTAAATATTCTACCAATGATTTACAACTAACATCCTCCATTATCTGAACCTTTCACTGTCTAAGACTTCTCTCGAGCTGAACCAGTTTTCTGGAATGTACTAACCTAGACAATCAGATTAAATCCCAATAACCACAGTTTTAGGTGCTTTCTATAAACACATTTTTTTTAACTTGGCCTTTCACATTCCTTAATTTAACTCTTCTCCATTCAACGCCCTTCAGTATTATTCCTCAGAACCTGATCCCTTTATACAACATCCAACAGTGTTTTTAATTGCACTTTGGACTATGTGATGAAAAAACATATTTGCATCAAATAAGGGCTTCAAAATGAGTTATTAGATCTCCTCTGAGAGGTTTCACACCAAACAGGACTTCTCAGTCCTTAATGTAAGAGAAAACATGCAGGCTGCAGAAAACAAACTGAGCAATAGTGATGAGCGGCAGGGGCAATATTCGAATTCGTGATATTTCGTGAATATTTGGGTGAATATTCGCCTTATATTTGTGAATTTGAAAATTCGTTATCTCCAGTCATTATTTTCTTGATTGCAGAAATCGGCAATTTATAATTCGAAAATTCGCATTCAACACTACTCCTAAAATCAAAGATATTGCAGCCTTCTCATTGGCCCACAAGCTAGAAGCAGAGAGGGATCATGTGTACTGTTCGTTATCCCCAGTCATTATTTTCTTGAAAGCAGAAATTGTCAATTTAAAAATTCGCAATACGAAAATTTGCATTTAACACTACTCCTAAAATCAAAGATATTGCAGCCTTCTCATTTGCTCACAAGCTGGAAGCAGGGAGGGATCATGTGTACTATTTAAAAAAAAACTCGAATATTCGAAATTACGAATATTTATCACTATATTCTAAATATTCGCAAATTCTCAGAAGTGCCAATATTCGCAATAAAAATTCACAATTCCAATATTCGTGATCAACACTACTGAGCAACATTAAAGAAAAAATTGCAAACATGTTTTATCCCATAATACGACCAATATAATAAAATAATTGTTCTAATCAGAGATTAGACAGTGGACACAATGCGTCAGATTTTATCTGGCTTCAAGTCTTCCATAGATTTAAAGATCCCCAAAGTTAAATCATTGGTCCAATCAATAGAGGCAACATTTTCTGCCACTTGGCCTTTTCTGCATCCCTTCTTTACACTTAACATAACTGGGGTCCAGTGTGGGACTATGTCATTATACACAGATCAGGGATGCAGATGACCGTGAACTGTCATATCCTATGACAGTATGATTATCGGCAGTTACCACATCAAGTCCCTCAGATCATAAATTAAGCCATGACCTAGTTTTTAAAAAGTCTAATCTACATAGAGTCTAGGAAATGCATTGCAGTATAATATACTTCCTTTATGTAGTGATGATAAAGCTGCACAATTAATTCTTTTCACCTACATAAATTATCTGATGTCATCTTTGATTCCAGTTACTAAATTGAACCCCGATGCAGTTAATTATCTATATAGCATTGCCTTGAAAAACAGTGACTTTCTGAAAAAAAGATGTAAGATAAAGCAGAGCTTTGTTTCTATAATGCAGCACACCTGACCTGCCATTTGTTTTTATGTGTTGAGATATTACTATGTATTATTTTTGTTTAAACGTGTGTGTGTAAAGTTACTCAATGTTTCACAAAAATGCACCACCAATTTTATCTAAGCTAAATAACAAGTATAAACAACTAAAACCATAGAAACCTGAGGGGTTCCAAAGTAATACACATATAGGTAAAACATCTTGGAACTCAATATACATTTCAACTGTCCCAGTAGCCTACTTAGTCAGTGTAGTTTGTCATCTATCAGCAGATTTGTACCTATGAAACTGGCTGACTTGTGACATGTGCACTTGGCAGGTGAAGGCATCTGTGTTGGTCCCATGTTCATATATGCCGGAATTACTGAGAAAATTATGTCTTAATATATGCAAATGAGGGTCTAGGGGAAATGGTGGCTTCAACATTACACCTTGACCCTAGGTACACACCTAAGCGTTTTACAACGCGTTCAAACACGCTGTAAAATGCACAACATGTGAAAAGCCATGCTTCCCTATGGGCATGGTTCACATTTGGGTGTTTTACAGCGCGTTTGAACGCGCTGGAAAACGCCTAACGCTGTCGCTTCTACTTGAGCTTCTTTAGGGCGTTTTTGCGCGCGTTTCCGTCCATAGGATTGTATTAGAACGCGCAAAGATGAAGAAATGCGTGTTTTCTGTTCCAAAAACGTCGCCGGGTCGTTCTCCGACGACGCATCCGCAAGAGCAACACTCCACACACCATTGCTGCCAATTGCGTTTGTCTCCTAAACCCCATAGAAATCCACCAAATAAACCACACCAAACTCCAACAGTACAACACTCTCAAACACACCTAATCAATAAAAATCTCAGTTTGGCAAACATTCAACACCTTTCATATAGGTAGGCCTGCATTTTTAGTGCATCTTGCACCTGTCAATGATAAAAACGCGCATACAATCGCGCATTTGTAGCGCGTAAAAACGCTTGAAAAAACGCACGCCTGCAAAACGCTTAGGTGTGTTCCCAGCCTGAGGCTCAGCCCTCTCTGCAACTGCCGCACCCTCTGCACCTTGATTCACAGGGCCAGACTTGATCATGTTTACACTACCTGTGCGGACACATATGGACATGGGACCAACAGAGATAACTTCAGGTGCCAAGTGAATATGCAACAGGTCATCCAGTTTCATAGGTACAAATCTGCTGACAGATGACCCTTAATGGTTTTGTATAATGGTCCTTTTACACGGACATACAATATGGCCAATTAATGGAGGTGAGCATGAATGGAGGTTCCTGATTACTGGTATATGTAAAAAGCTCGTTCATTGGTTGAGCTTATCTTTTGGCCAGCACCTAAAATCATTTCTAGGAAGCAGATTGGCCTTGCCTAAACAGGGATTTGCAGCCTAGAAACAATGAAACTATATGGGGACAAGCCATAGCTGAAGCGATTGCTCATTCCCATAGAGGAGAAGATTGTTGCATGTAAATTCAGCCCTCATCTCCCTGATATAGAGGCAAATATCGGGATCATTTTGTTTGTTCTTGATAATTGCCTGCTAAATTGCTTTATGTAAAAGGACTTTAACTCACGGCGAATGACATAGACAGTAGATATATATATATATATATATATAAATCCGGAGATAGGCAGCAGCACGTCTAAAGGGCTTGGCGGGTGCAAAATCCTCAGGAGGACGGACAATCCTCCACACATATATAGATCCCAGAGAAGAGGCAGCACTCCTGAGTTAAATGGTGATGACCCAATTTATTCCAAGGCAACGTTTCAGCCTACTCCATGAGGCCTTTGTCAAGCGACAAAGGCCTCATGAAGTAGGCTGAAACGTTGCCTTGGAATAAATTGGGTCATCACTATCTAACTCAGGAGTGCTGCCTCTTCTCTGGGATATATATATATATATATATATATAGGGTGTTGAGAATTACTAAATCTGGATACCTGACATTAGTAAGCTACTGAGACTTTGGAAATTTATATTGAGATCCATTCTCTGTGTAGATAACATTCTTGGTGGCAGGACTCGGTCATTCTGGGATCCATTTTTTATTGGCACAAGTCAAATGTCCCAATGTGTTTTCCTCAATTTTTCATAGGTCTATTGAGCCTTTTAATGTGTACATATGATTTCATTTTTTTTATCTAAATAGATGCAATGTTTTGTGCTAATTCAATTTAATATATTTGTTTATAGTGTTGTAGTTCTAGTGTTTTCAACAATTTCAGTTCGTATAGCCATAAAGTTAAATGGTTTGTCACATCAGGACAACCTGTTAACATAAGTTTTATTAGGGCACATGTATTGTAAAATATGTTGTAGAAGGGGGTTGACTATTATCAGGCTGAGCTGCAACTTGTCCCTCCTGCTCTGGAGTGCTTGGTAAAATCATTTATTACATTCCACTGATTGGCTGCCATGTTAACCTATATTTTTACTGTAGGAACAATGCACAATATGGCAATAAAAGCTGCAGCTAGAGATGAGCGAAGTTTGGAAAATTCGATACGGATGATTCTCTGAATTTCGTCAAGAAATTCTATTTATTCCGAATTCATTTGTCACAAATCGCAATAAATCTGGTGTACACAGGCTACTCTGATAATGATATCATCCCCCTTGGTGGCCCAATCTCAGTGTAAAGGCTTTCAACTTACACTGCAGGGACAGGGTATCACCATGTGCATTATGTTGTAGTGCACCCACATTCATAGTTAATCCGTTCTGTAGGTACTGTGCCATTAGTATTACAGGCAGTTATAATTTATCGCCTTCTACATCACTATGCATGGCCCTAAGATTCATAGCTAATCCCTTCTGTTAGCTAGCACAGGAGTGGGTCGAAAACCCAAAGAAAATAATGTAATGGAATTTTTTGCATCTCATTTGTTTTTTGGACCCACTCCTGTTTTTGACTTGCAAATTTTGATCAAATACAGATGTAAAACACTGACCAAAACTGACTAAAAGAACATATTAGCTACGATAAATTTGGGTAGAGTTGGTAGAGTTATTTGTGTGGTTTATTGTGATAATCAATGACACTCTGCCCTTATGGCAATAATACAATAGTTTGGTCCATCCGGCAAGTTCAGAGCATTTGGTTTCAACCCAAATATATGTTGAAAGCAAAATACCATTAGGTTCATAGTATTGAGGGATACGGGACCTTATGGAGTGATCCACATAGGTTAAAATTTCGTTGCACTACACAGAGACAGAATTTTTTTTAAATTTGTTGTGGCTGCCAATGTGACACAGAATAAAGTTTTCGATAACAGAACCTGTTAGGTAGGAATCATAATTTGAGTTCAGTTGATGGAGAGATTTGTCTGGTAATACCATTGTAGTTCCGAACATCAACGATTGGAATAACAACGCAGACTGATTTTTTCACTAAGAGAACATATTAGCTACAATGAATTTGGGTTGAGTTGGTGGAGCTATTTGTGTGATTCATTCTCATAACAAATGAGACTCCTCCCTTATGGCAATAATCCAGATGCCATGTTTGATCCATCCAGCAAATTTGGCCCATCTGGTTTTAACCCAAGTACAAGGAGTTATTTGACCCCAGGAGGTCCAGGTCCAACATCTTCGGAGGAAAAGTGGTGTTTAGCACTAACTGTTCTGTGATGCCCCACATGTGCAGGGCTACACAAGTTGCATTAAAGGGATCACTGTGTGTCTACCCCTTGCCGACAGGTATGAGTTATGCTTCCTCAGACTTGTTAGGGAAACAATCATATGTCCAATAAGGTCGAATTAAAGTGGTTGCAGTTAAAAGGCTCTTTCTTGCATCTGTAACCGTGCCCTAAAAATGACGCAAAGTTGAACACTACCTAGTCCAACTTTCTGGAGAGCCAATCAGCTGCACGCGTTGCACTGAAGGGATCACCGTGTGTTTACCCTTTGCCAACAGGTGCGGGTTACCCGCTCAATGTCGATCATCTTAGGGATTGGGAATTGTAATACTGGAGCAGACTAATTTATCTGGTAAAAACGAATTTATTTAGTAAAAGACTAAATTATTAGCTAAAAGACAATTTTTTTGCTACAAAACTAATATTTTTACTAAAAGAATAATTTTTCAGATAAAAGAATAATTTTTTCGACTAAAAATGACGATCAACTCGTGTGGGCTACTCAATAAATTTATTTTCACTACCCACACAGTGTTAAATAAGACCGCTCTGCAACACTAAATCACAGTAACTGTTTGGCTAACAGTTAAGCAATTAAATATCAATGTGGAACCGTCACAAACAGTAGAATGAGAACGGTATATAACCCCAATTTGTTAATTTAGAGCTTAATAGAATTGCTTACCTATTAATCAATGTGGACACGCCACAACAGTAGAATGAGACAGGTATATGAACCTACTTTGTGAATCAGGGCCTAATAGAACAGCTTATCTATTAAGCAATGTGGACACGCCACAAACAGTAGAAGGAAACAGGTGCATCACCCCACTTTGTGAATCAGGGCCTGATAGAATTGCTTATCTATTTATCAATTTGGACACACCCCAAGCAGTAGAATGAGACAGGTGTATCATGTCAATTTCTCAATCAGGGACTAATATAATTGCTTATCTATTAATCAATGTGGACACGCCACAAGCACTAGAATGAGGCAGGTGTATCACCCCAATTTATGAATCACAGCCTAATAGAATTGCTTATCAATTAATCAATTTGGATGCTCCACAAACAGTAGAATGAAACAGGTGTATCAACTCCAACTTATGAATCAGGGACTAATAGAATTGGTTTTCTATTAATCAAGTGGACACCCCAATCTGGACACTGTTCAATCGGATCATTCTCTGCCCTATGCCACAAATGATTCAACCTGCAACAGATTAATTCAACAGATTAAGTCTTCATGGCTCAGCAGGTGAACTAGATAGGCACACTTATATATTAGACCGTCTGTTGACACTGAGTCTGCCGCACAGAAAGTCTATGTATACCAGAACAGATTAAGTATTAATGGCACAGCAGGTAAACTAAATAAAAGCACCTATATATTAGACCTCCTGTTGACAATGAGTCTGACGCACAGTAAGCTTATGTATAACAGAACAGATTAAGTATGAAAGGTGCAGCAGTTGAACTAGATTCACAAGGCGATTACACTCAACCTGCAATGTCCCTGCAGTCTCCCTGTGCTCTCCCTAAATTGTCTAAAAACTTTCCCTATTATCTCCCTACCCTGTGCCTGCAGTGTTCCTGCACTCTCTCTATCCAATATTCTACAATTATAAGCTTACTGAAACATTGTCCCTAGTGCTTGCCATATCTCTTCCTATGATCAGCTCATAGTCAAATGGCAGAGACTGCATGGGATGAGGTTTTTATGGGGCTATGACATCACAGGGGATGGCTATCTGTGGATTGGCTGGCTGCATGGCATTATGGGTCATATTGCATTCCTGGGCTTCTTAATTTCACTTTGTAACATGTGTACCTGCTATTTTAGGGGGAATGACTTGTTACCATTAAATTCAGATAATTTGCAAATTTTTCCTAAACTGTGGGTCGAATTCCACTTCATATTCCTTGATTCGCTCATCTCTACCCACAATTATCAGCTCTTTGTCAGTAGGTCTAATGAAACAATTCCTCTTAATGGTGAAATCCTAGCTGTCTTCATTCACTGTTTCTTGGAGCTTAGGTGTCTGCTGAAGATGGATTTAATATTGAGTTAAAAATAGCTATATAAATCCATCCTCAGTTAACGCCCCCTCGCGGTAGCTGCAGGCAGTCAGAATTTTATTGTTTCATGCTAGAACTGTGTATATGGGAGTAGGGAATCTAGTGCAATGTGTTAAATAACAAAGCTCTGGCCCATATAAAGATATACTGTGTTATAAAATTAAAAGGGCCATCCCATTTAATCAGCACAGAAATGTTAAACTATTTAGATAAAAAACTAAAATTATATGATTCACCCAAGTATTTTCTTGGGGCTTAAATGGTAATCTATGTATTATGTGATAACATAAAACAAATGGTTAATATGTACTATACCTGTGATAGAGCTGATTTGCATGAGAGTCTTGACATTCTCTAAAATAAAAAATGAAAATATTACTTAATTGATAAAAAAAAAACAAATGTTAGTAAATCCTCAATGCCATTAGAAAAAAAGATGTCATGGACAACTCTTTGCAAGTGTGTATGGTATCTGTGTTTCATGAGTTCCCTAGGTATGTATATATGTAATTACTTAGTATACTGTAGCAAGGTCGGGACAAAACAATATTTTCAGGAAGGGTTGATCTAGAGCGGTGTTCCTCAGAAAAACGATCCTCTGATTTACATGAAGAAAAACTATTCATGCTACAATCCAACCATATATTTTATTATGTTAGTTATAAATCTCTGTGTCTTCTTTAGTTCTGCTATGTATTTCTTATGCACTGGTGTCAAAAACAGTATAAAATAAGTATGGTTTATTAGTGATTTATATAAAGGTAATACTATGCATTCCCCATTTGCACATAGGTCTATTCAGATGCATCCCATGATATTATTTGCTTTAGCAGCAGCTGCATATCGCTGTTATTGAATGTTATAATTTACTAGCGACCATGATTTCCAAGTCTTTTTCTACCTGCTTTTTCAACTGTTCCAAATAAATAATTTTGAGGGGTTCAATACCATTTTTTTTTCTATTTGTTTTGCTCTAAATTTACAGACAGTAGACAAAAGTAACTCAGAACCTCCTGCAAAATGAGGTAACTACGCAGGTGCATGTCACGGCGGCAGAAAAGACAAAGGTAAAAGTGATCACAATGCACTCTGCAAACCTAGAAAATATGGACTAATACTATATTCATTATATAAAATACTTAGAATTTTAATCAAAATCATTTGCGCCCAGGTGCCCATGCACCAGGGCAAGATGAACTTAATATGGATGGGAACCTACTTTATAATACCTCTCTTTGTGCCAGCAGGCCTCTGAATTCAAGAAGAGCAGACTTAAGCTATGTATGATACATATGCAGTGGGCCACTATTGTGGCACAAAGACGTTAATGAATGCCCCTCATTGCTTCTTTAATCACTTTGTGACCCATAGTTTTAACCTGATAACTGTATGGTCACCGTAACAGTGTTTTTTGCTTAATTCTCATACTGTACTTGAATTACTTTGTGAAGATTCATAAAGTGCTCTAAAGTGATCATCAGTAGTTTCCACAGTGACTGTAGTGTGCCCACTGCCAGTGCCCACCCCTGTCATACCGTGTGGCACAAGACTTTGCATCAAAAAAAGGCATTTAATTTTTACACTTTAGTGTAATTTCAGTTGCTTGCCTGCTAGTGTGTGTCAGGCCGACTTCCACTGACTGTAGTGTTCCCACTGCCAGTGCCCACCCCTGTCATCCCGTGTGGCACAGGACTTTGCATCAAAAAAAGGCATTTCATTTTTACACTCTAGTGTAATTTCAGTTGCTTACCTGCTAGCGTGTGTCAGGCCGATTTCCACTGACTATAGTGTGCCCACTGTCAGTGCCCACCACTGATACCGGGTGGCACAGTAGCTTGCCGATAAATAAGGCATTTCATTTTTAGACAGTATTCTAATTTCAGTTGCTTGCCTGCTGCCAGTGTGTGTCAGGCCCGCTTTCACAGACTGTAGTGTGCCCACTGCAAGTGCCCACCACTGATACCGGGTGGCACAGTAGCTTGCCGATAAATAAAGCATTTAATTTTTAGACAGTAGTCAAATTTCAGTTTCTTGCCTGCTGCCAGTGTGTGTCAGGCCCACTTCCACTGACTGTAGTGTGCCCACTGCCAGTGCCCACCACTGATACCGGGTGGCACAGTAGCTTGCCGATAAATAAGGCATTTAATTTTTAGACAGTAGTCTAAATTCAGTTGCTTGCCTGCTGCCAGTGTGTGTCAGGCCCACTTTCACAGACTGTAGTGTGCCCACTACCAGTGCCAACCACTGATACCGGGTGGCACAGTAGCTTGCCGATAAATAAGGCATTTCATTTTTACACATTAGTCTAATTTCAGTTGCTTGCCTGCTGCCAGTGTGCGTCAGGCCCACTTCCACTGACTGTAGTGTGCCCACTGCCAGTGCCCACCACTGATACCGGGTGGCACAGTAGCTTGCCGATAAATAAGGCATTTAATTTTTAGACAGTAGTCTAAATTCAGTTGCTTGCCTGCTGCCAGTGTGCGTCAGGCCCACCTCCACTGACTGTAGTGTGCCCACTGCCAGTGCCAACCACTGATACCGGGTGGCACAGTAGCTTGCCGATAAATAAGGCACTTCATTTTTACACATTAGTCTAATTTCAGTTGCTTGCCTGCTGCCAGTGTGTGTCAGGCCCAATTCCACAGACTGTAGTGTGCCCACTGCCAGTGCCAACCACTAATACCGGGAGGCACAGTAGCTTGCCGATAAATAAGGCATTTCATTTTTACACATTAGTCTAATTTCAGTTGCTAGCCTGCTGCCAGTGTGTGTCAGGCCCACCTCCACTGACTGTAGTGTGCCCACTGCCAGTGCCCACCACGTTAATTCGTTAACTTGTTAATTCGACAATGGTTAATCAATTCGACACACGTCCCCGGATAGGGTACGTAACATAACAGGGATTAAACTGATAGGAATAGTACTAGTTAGGACACCACTCATATAGGGTGTCACAGCACATTGCTCTGTGCACGTGCAGTGCCCCAATTTGGGAGTAAGAGGACAGACCAAGCTGCTTTTTCCATCTCCCGGTTCCTAAAATCAATTCAGTTTGGTGTATGAGAGTTTGGTCTGTCATTGTGAAGGCAGTCGAAGGTACCCAGCCTAAATTTTTTTTCACAAAAGGCAATCCCTGATATGGGATGTAACAGGGATTAAACTGATGAGAATAGTACTACAGAAAATACCACTCATATCAGGTGTGACAGTAAATTGCACGGCGCAGACGCCGTGCAATTTAGATAAAAACCAAGGGGAGCCAGCGTTTTTTTAACCATCTCCCCATTCAAAAAATCAATTCAATTCACCTTTCTGGGACCCTTGGTGTTGTACGTGGCTGGGTGGAGGAAGAAACCTTCAATGACATCACTGGGACATGGCTAGCTTGGTATCCAACCTTGTGCAAATGGGGAGTTTGCGGTTGTGCAAATGAACTGTTTGTGGTTGTTTGCGGTGCATTAAAAGGGGAGTTTGGTCTGTCAATGTCTGTGAAGCGGCAGTAACCCTTATCGATACAACCCCGTAACCCTGATCGATACAACATCATACCTGATCGTATACACACACTAGATGTTTTAAACCACGTTGTTCAAAAAAATTTAGGATTGTTAGGTGATTTATGCTTTTTATGGATTAAAACCCAACTCTGCGTCAACTATGTAATTTTCCATGGAAGTTTTGCCATGGACCCCCCTCCGGCATGCCACAGTCCAGGTGTTAGTCCCCTTGAAACAACTTTTCCATCACTATTGTGGCCAGAAAGAGTCCCTGCCTACTGAAGTCTATGGCGGTTCGCCCGGTTCGCCCGTTCGCGAACATTTGCGAAAGTTTGCCGTTCGCGAACGGAAAATGTTATGTTTGCGACATCACTAGTAACTGAGCAGCCACTGGGAGATATGTGCCAGTGAGCAGTAAGCGCTCGCTATTGTCAATGCAGAGAGGCAGGGAGAAATTGTTCTACAGTATATACAGTAGGGACAGTTATAGTATATCTATAAATATAGCCTTCTTTACATTTCGATCCAGCGATCTCGCGATGCCTGTGCTCTCCCTCGCTGGGACGGGGCCCAGCAAAGGAGAGCACAGGCATTGCGAGATCGCTGGATCGCAATGGAAAGAAGGCGAACACCAGGGAACAGAAGGGCGGGCTGAGGCAGAGGATGCGGTGGGGATATGAGCCCAAGAGGCAGAGCAGCCTGGGCTCCAACGTGGTGAACACCGCCCCTGGGCACTTGCAAGCCCTCATTTACATATGAATCAAAGTGCGTTTTTGCCTGTTTTGAAGCTCAACAAAAAAAAAGAAAGGTACCATTCCAATCATCTATGGTTAGGCTACAGCGCTATGTGAACTGTTTAAAATGGTAAAAAACTCCATTTAATTGCTCAGTGCTCCGGGAATAAAGCAGAAATACTCACTGACAGTATTGGTAATGGAAAATATATATTTAGGGTACACATATTAATCTATTGTCCAACTAAGTGAGGCAGCAGCGAGGGCAGAAGCCCAGCAGTTCCCAGCAGAGCTGGTCTTCCCAGTCAGTACTGCACTGTACTTTATTAGGAAAACGGATATGCCTTAGTAACGCTGCTAAGAGACATTTCTAGGCAAGTTTTCTACTATAAACGTGCAAATTCTCTAAATAAACTATGTTCAGAAAATGTTCCCTATCTCTGTTCCTACACATTAGCAAAAAATAAATAAATAAAACAAAATTACAATCATGACAGTTACACTTTAAATGAGTTGAGCTGAGGAGCTGCTGACCACACCCCACTCATTTTTTTGGCAAAGTGGCAAGGGTATCAGAAAAAAGCTAAAAAGTCACACATTTTGTTGCAAAATGGCACACTTGTGACAAAACTGGTGTAGAATGTTGGCGCACTACTCTCACAGTGTTTATGGTTTAAAAAAAAGATACAAGTCATCCATTTATGCAAAAACACAACATGAATGAGAGAGACATCATTCATCACTGAATAGACAGTATTATGCCCCTTTCACACAGGCGTGATTTCCGCGTGGGTGCAATGCGTGAGGCGTGGGGCTATGCACATGAGCGGTACTTTTCACGCATCACTTTTGTGTTGCGTGAAAATCGCAGCATGTTCTATATTCTGCGTTTTTTAAGCCACGCAGGCAAGCAAGGGCGGATGGGGTGCGATTTTCCCGCATGGTTGCTAGGAGACGATCGGGATGGGTACCCGATCTTTATTATTTTTACTTATAACATGGTTATAAGGGGAAATAATAGCATTCTAAATACAAAATGCAAAGTAAAATGGGTGATTGAGGGTTAAAAAAAAAAAAAAGTAACTCACCCCCTCCAATTGAGTGTGTAGCTGCCGGTCCCCTGTTCTGTCGTTAGCTGGGGGGCTAAAGGACCTTCCGTGACATCACAGGGTCATGTGAGTCACATGGTCCAATCACATGCTTCCATCACCATTGTGATGGGAGCATGTGATTGGACCATGTGACCCATGTGCACCAGTGATGTCACGGAAGGTCCTTTATCCCTCCCAGCTGAAGAAAGAACAGGAGACCGGCCCCAGTGATGTCACGGAACGTCCTTTAGCCCCTCAGCTGAAGACAGAACGGGAGACTGGCAGCTACGCGCTTAATTAGAGGGGGTGAGTTACTTTTTTTTTATTTCTAACCCTCAATCACCCATTCTGTATTTAGAATGCTATTATTTTCCCTTACAACTATGTTATAAGGGAAAATAATTAAATATACAGAATACTCAACCCGAAACCGGACTTCAGTGATGAAGTCTGGCTTCGGGTCTGGGTACCAAACATGCCGATTTTTCGCACACGCATTACAACAGCTTGCACACGCGCGGAAAAATCACGCATTTTTCCGCAACGCACCTGCCTCTTATCCGGGCATCAAACATGACACCCGTGTGAAAGAGGCCTTACTCTCTAATACTATTAGCAATTTAATTTTCTTTAAATTCTCTGTCATCTCATAACAGCTATGCTGCTTCCAAGACTGGGTAAGTCGGGTAGGCAAGGGTGGGTGACCATCTAGGGCAGCACCTCGTAGTAAGTGTGTACGTCGTGCATAATTTAGCATTAAAAAATATTCCTTCCACCGCAAACGTTAAATCGCCAGCCCATCTTTCACCTAGTCTCCAAGATTGTTTTCTACCTGTGCCTTTGTTCCGGCCCAAGCACTCTATCTGACTGTCTGACAAAAGTATTGCTAGGGCTGGGAACATGGCAATGAGTGCATGCATAGCTATAGCTATGTAAAGGGCCATGACCTAGGAGCACATTAACCAACGAACACTTCCATTATCAGAATGACGGAGGCACTGATTGTTTGTTCCACTGACAAATAAGTGCTTGTGCCTCCATTAATGACTGAAGTGACTGGGCTGCCCCTTACATTGCTGAACTGATACATGCATCTGGTACCACATCAGGAGGTGAGCTTCATGCTAGAGATTACTGTGAATTGTAAGGTTCTTCTTTAAGAAACTTAAGTTAGGTTTAAAAATCCATATATAATCCCCACAATAGTATGATATGGATGTTTAAATTATACTTTATGTGCAGATTCTTACCTGTTCGCTGTCATGAGTCTCTATGTGCCACCAACAGTCAGTGCTTACTACGGTATACTGATGTCACCTCCCATGAATGCCTCGGACACAATGGCATCTAAACACTGTTAATGTCTGCCATCAAGTGGCCTACTGCTATTATCAGTGTCATATTATTATACTGTAATGTAAATACTGGCAAGTGGTAGAGCACATAATTGGCCATGGCAATGAGTGGATATGATTAGTACATAATAACAAGTTCCATGCAAAGGTAAATGTTCTGCAAATAAAGGTACAGGATATTTAAAAGTAAAAAAAAAAAAATGGATGTGGGGGGTGAGTCAACCAGGGAGCGTGGTCAGCGCAAGCTAGAGTCTGGATTGAGTGGGTGCAGTGAGTGCAAAGAAAAATGAGAGAAGCAGCAGAGAGTAAAATAGCATAAAGAGAGCTGAATAATGAGAGCAATGGCAAAGTGGAAGAGAGGGCATGATCAAGTGTACTGCTCACAGGCCGGTTGAGGGACACACTGCTATTCAGAATGAGGTACAGGCTGGGCTGAGGCAGTCTCACTGAGAGACCTGAGCAGAGATGGCCAAGCAATACTTTCAGAGACTGATCTAAAGGTTTCTTGGTCCGAGAGACAACTGTGGTAACTGTGAGTGTATAAAGTTAATATCACTCTCCTGTCTTGCTCCAGCAACGGAATCATGAGCCAGGCCAGCTAGCATGACAGGATGTCATCTGTTATAGAGAGAGAGACTGCAGAGACAGCAAAGTGTTGCCATATAGAGAAAGAGAGAGAGTACCCAGAAGGATGGATAGCTGCCACCTCAGTGCCAAGCACATTAGATGGTGTCATTCATTTTACCAATTCCATTGTTTACCACCACAAGAAGTAGACTGAAAGAGACAGAGATTGGCCCAGGAGCAGCACAACGTTTTCTGGCATATTATGGATTGCTATTGTTCCATTAACCCTTTCTGTGAGAAATACTTAGTTTTGCACTTATCATTGATAAAATAACCAGTAGTTGTGTTAGAATTTTACATATAAACAGGCTTTCACCTCTTAGTGATCATTGCCAAGAATTGTGCCTCTCGAGAGTTTGAGTAAGAATCTGTATTGCAACATTCTTGTTGACAGAGTGCTACACCCTTGCACCATTTCCCCAGTTATTACAATTATATGTGACAATGTAGACCAACTCATACATTGATTTATTTTCCTTGTATTATACAAGAGTTTTGCAAAGGAGAGGAAACGTTCTATATTGTGGAAGTCATTCGAGTTAGTTGAGTGGCTCCTAAGTAGCGCCACTCATCTCTGTATTATCAATGCATCCTTAACGCAGACATCACATAGGCAAATATTCTCATTTTTTATCATCAACTTATTACCGGCCATTATAAAATGAATTCTCAAATAAACCTTAAAGACTATAAACACTTTTAGGGACTTTTTATCATTGCAGTTTACTCTCTGGGCTAAAACTCATTTTTTCAAATTATCTCTATTAAAAATGTTCTGTAGTTTTTGTCAGGGTTATATTTTAGCCTAGCTGTGAGCATCTTACTTTTACTTACACTTCATCTGGCAGCTACCTATATGTACAGTATAGTCCTTATCTGTGAACTCCTGACAACTTATAAAAACCTAATTAAGCCATATTCTTATCAGTTTCATATGAACTGAACTATGTATAATAATGAGTGTTTATGAGCTGTCAGGAATCAGACATAAGGATTCATATGACCATCAGCTGGTATTGAATATTGGAAAGTAAAGATTCTACATCCATGGTATCCAGTATAGTTCCCTTTGGTAGGTGAACTTTTGCAGACAGTTTATTTAGTAATATATATGGAAATCAGTCGGCACTCCGATATCGGCGGTGTGGTGCACGCGTCCCAGGAACAACGTCCAACAGAATACAGAGGAAAAAGACCGGCACTCACCAAATTCAATTTCTTCACTTTATTCACCACACATGGCAAGACAAAAAGACGCAGGCGTTTCGACTCAAATGCAGTGAGCCTTCCTCAAGTATCAGTTTATTTAGTAAGTCAGTTGTGTCCTGGAGGTAGCTCGCTATATTTCTTACCAGGCATTTAAAGATCTTCCACCCATCCAGACATTTTCTCAGTGAAGGTACCCAAGCAGGAAATTATTGGTCTCCCTGGATATCCAGGTTTGTGACTCTGGTAAAGCAAGTAAAACGTCCCTGTTCTTGGGGCTTTTACCAGATACTGGAACCTTCAAGACCAGGGACTTATTGCATTGACTTTTTTCATGCATGGGCACCCCCACTGAGAACATTTCTGGATGGATGGAAGGTATGTCACAGACGTAGCGAGACATATGGACGTTCCAGTGACAGGTGGCAGGAGATCTGTGAGACTGGCAACATTTGGTTTGATCTGACATGTTTTCCTTTTTGATCAAATGACGTTGTGTTGTGTTGTTCCTGGTGCTTGCCACACCTTCTTTTCCCACGTGGGGCTATTGTGGTCATATTACCTTCTCTATTTATTGTGGTTTCTCCCACTATGCTTTGCGGTTTATAGCTTCTGTTGGACTTGTGGTTAGCTTGTGTTTGGTCTTTGGCTGAGTTCCTGGTACTACCAAAGCTTCTTTGAAGATAAGTGTTTCCTTTCCCTTTTGTATTTTGTTGTTTGTCATTAGGCCTGAGGGAGACTCCTGTTCGTCCTTACCTTTGGAGGAATGGGTAGACTCAGTCCTGACATTAGTTCCAGGGTCCTATAGGGTGAGATAGGATTCTAGGTATACGGTGTATGAACTTGCCTACCTTTGGTGCCTGTTCATACTGGTAGTCTGTCAGGACTGGAGTTAGGGTTTTCTCTAGGAGGTGTCCATCTTCCTTCTCTAATTTCCAGGCCTTATTCCGGTATCCCATTCCCTCCTATGCTCAGTGTGGTGTTTTCCTCCCACAAATGAGCGTGACAAGGTGTCCTTAAACACCTGGTGAGAAACACACCCAGTTACCTCCTTTACACAATTGACCTACTAAATAAACTGTCTGCAGTAGTTTCCCTATCCTTCCCTATCCTGGCTACCATGAATGTAGAATCTTGAGATTTCAATACTCCATGCCAGGATGGATTAGAAACCTGTGAGTTTATTTTTTATAAAAAATAAGATATTGGCACCAAATATGTGGTGTCTGAGGGATACTATCCAACTACAGTGAAAAACCAAATTACCAGAGCTCCTAGAATACAAACCAAAATAAGAAAGTCATTGGTTACCTGTAGTAGTCACCTACAACCCAAATCTGGAAATTCTAAAGAGGGTATCTCAGAGGCTACATCCAATATTACAAAAAGATGACGATTTGAAATCCATATTTCCAGGTCTCCACTCCTGTTTTCTTTAGACAGACCCCTAATCTCAAAAACATTATTGTCAGAAGCTCACTGTCCTCTCCAACAACAGGAAAAAAACAAAATGTTAGACCTGTCCATACATCATGACCACTGACAAGATACGGATTCCCAATACGCATCAAGACTACAAGACTGTACGCCACTCCAAATGTGATCTATTTCATTGTATGTGCCAAATGTCTTACTGTGGGTCTCTATACAGGTGAAACTGGTCAAATGCTTAGAACAAGAATTAACTCTCATTGCCACACAATAAAAGAAGAAAGGAAAGATTTGCCTGTACTGAAACACTTTTGCAACTATGTGACTACAACATCACAGGCATGGAATTATTGATATTAAAATGGAATTTATAATCTCAGTAGGAAAAGAGAGTTTGGGAATACAACCATTTACACACTCATATCAATAATTTATGTGTCTCATGGATTTATGTCCTTCTATAGCTCTTAAGGCATGTACCCCCCAGACCTCATGGGTTTATCACATTCATGGACTGGATATCAATTCGAGAACAATAAAACTTTTCTTATCTATAATCCTTATCTATAATTTGTACAACAATTTACTGCTACTGCTATACTGATCTGCTTAACATCAATTTTCTCATCTGTCTCATTATTCCTATGTACTACTGTGTATAAATATGTGTATCTTAAAATACTGTCTTAATAGACGTCTGAGGAAAAGGCTCAAGAATCCTCGAAAGCTTGCAACTGTGTCATTATCTTTTCAGTTAGCCATTAAAAGGTATCAACTACTGAGGAATCTCAATCCTTTTTTTTATCTTCATAGCCTTCAAGGAAATTCTAGATACCTTACATATTTTCAGATTTCATTCAGTAACCTAATATAGTATATTAAATACAGTAGGTTCATAACTGGAGTGGTTAGCTATTTCAGACATCTGAGGAAGTACTATTGTATTTTATCCATCACAATCTTAGTGAAGAACCCAATTATGGCTGAGTTTGAAACTGAAACAAGTTATAAGTGGTAAAGAGTATGCCATAATGCAGATCATAACACTTTATATGGTTTCATTAACATCACTTTTGTGGTGATAACACTTACATCACTTTCATGACCTTCTCTTAGGTTATATGTTAGATCTTGCTGGATGTCTTCTACAAACTTATGTGCATATTCAGGGTAAAAATCCAAAACTTCATAAAGGCCTTTGAGGATGATACACTGAAGATCGCAGTAGGTCAGTGCCTTGACATCTGCATTGGTTTTAATGACTTGATCTTTAATTGGTAGATTTGCTCCAATTAAATCACCTTTACCTGTATAGAAAATGGCAAAGTTACTGTACAAATTTCAGGGGTAATTCTGAAATGCAGATGACTCTAAATGCTAAATATTAGGACTTCACTTTGTAACTATCATGTGATAAATACTGTTATTATATTTACATAAATTATCATGTGTTATATACCTAATTCATGTTTCATCTTTATATTCCTTAAAAAACAATAGAGAATAAGTATGGATATTATTTAAAGAGGTATTCTGGTTTTAATGATTACATTTATTTATTTAGAGAATAGGATGCTAGGAAGCACTAAAGGTATTTGTTTGTTTGTTTCAACTTAAAACATGTTTGTACATTGAATGCAGGATTTTCAAGGCCCAGAAAACCCCTTTAAGTGACAGTGACAATAAATTAACTTACCCATGGTAGAACCGTTTATTACATTCAGCAGTGTCTGAATAATGGTAACCTCTACAATATAGTGACAAAAGCCTTGCCACTTTGACTCGAGGTATTTTTGGGTGGCAATATGGACAGCTATTGACTATAATTACAGTCAAAAAACTGAGAAAAGCAGACAGGAAATGAGGTGGCAGAGAACTTTCCGAGCACCAATAACTTTTCATTCTAGACATATTTCTTACCAATATGTCATCCATTGTCTCATTATACAACTTATTTAAAGATGAATCTGAGCAAAAGTGAAGGGTTGCAAAAGTGTTGTATTGCAAAAAAAAGAAAAAAAAAAGGCTCAGTGGACCTCAGCTTTCTTGTAATTTGGGACTCCTATCTATAGCACATGATGCCATTGGAATACCCCTTTAAACATTATTAGTTAAGAGTGAACTAAGAATAGTGTTCATTAGAACATTGCAGAAATGGCACTGTACAGTCATATGTAAATAACAAGTCAGAAATCAGTCATTTAAAGCAACTTTAGTGATGAAGTCTTGAGCAACTTAAAAATATGAAATCACGTATCAGATATTAGCAGTTTCTCAACTCATGTTAATTTTGGATTTCACTGGTGAGACAACCCATATTGTACTGATTACAACTCATTTAAAAATAACTGCAATTCCTTAGCCGAAGAGCTAATGAGCAGCTGTCAAGTGAAGAACACACAATCATCTTAAAATTATGCATCATTATGGAATCGTACCTTGTCTATAGAGTAGCTGAAGAACTGGTCATTTGGGATACTATGAAGACTGGTGCACTTTTAGATACTAGATGTAATTTGACTCAGTTGATTTTAAGTAGTAAAAACCTTTCACTTTTTTTTACTTTGATGATAATGTAAGGGATCATTCTCTCTCAGGGGGTCACAATCACAGACGTCTTGTCAGACAACAGGTTTAAAGTACAAATGATGCTTTATTTTGGCACCAGCACAAACATAAACATAATGAAATCAACTTCTGCCCGTCTGGGCTCTATCTAACACAAAGTTATTTTCCCTGACTCACCTCTAAGCACAGCTTATACACAAGGTCTTAGGCTCCAACCCTTAGCAGGTTCACTCATCAAACACAAGTCCAGGCAGGGAAGAGATCCGGATTCACACAGCCTCATGACCCCTCAGCCCTCCTGGCTGAGTCCACCCAGAGTCTTTGTAGGCCTCTGTTTCCAAGTCCTCTCTCCCCAGACTGACACACAGAGGGTTGGTTATATCCATCCTTAATTACAGCAGGCCTCACCTGCGAACAACTCAGCTTAGGGGAAAAACATGCCCTGGAATGGGGTGGACTGGGAAGGTCCCACTATCAAACCTACCTTCCCAGTCCAAATAAAATCCAGCCCTTGTATTAACAGGGCTGCCACGCTTTCCTGCATGTTTACCACAGTGGGTTTTCTCAGCTGTGTGGTCTCAACATTAATCAACATTTCTACATCACATAAATCTTTACCAGCAGGGGGAGCTTCTTCCCTGATCACAACCTGTAAAGGAAAGGGGGTGTCATCATCATCATCACATGGCCCCACATTTTCATCAGGCATTTCAGTTAACTTGACATGTTCACTTTGCACCTTATCTGCACCATTGTTTCCAACTGTCATTTCACTTAAACCATTGTGTTCAATGTGCATCTCCTTCACAACTTAATTTAAGGGGATAGGCACAAGTTCTTCAGGAGTTTCGTTACTGGCTGCAAAAGTGTCTCCATTTCCCCAAAACTCTGAGAACAAGGGGAAATCACAGCCCAACATTACATCATGCATGAGCGTATTTGCAACCCCAAAGTTAATAAGTCCCAGTTCCCACTCGAGTCTCACACTCAGTGAGAGCCACCGGATAGTCCTTGCTTTCCGCATGAGTGTCCAGCACATAGTTCTCAGCTACCAAGCTGGCATGTACCAGGCTCACCTGGCTCTCTGCGTCCAACAACGTTTGGACTGGACTGCCATTTACGACACACACTTTTATCTTAACACCTACCGGCACGGCAGGTAGCAACTTCCGCCGGGTCTAACCACAGTACATAGCATCTGAGGTAAGAGGGCAATGGGCAGCAATGTGTCCACACTCACGGCACCTTCAGCACTGGAGCATCCGGGTCTCCTTGGTGGGAAGACCTCGCAGGGACCAGACTGCCCATAGGACTCAGTCTTTAGTGCATGCCCAACCTCTAGAGCCTTGCTCACTTTCACCATACCTGCTATACGAGCAATAACAGGAACTGTCACTTTGTCTGCTACACAAGCCATAACAGGAACACTCTTACCCATTGACGTCACAGGTTCGACACTCTTGGGAGATGAGGGTGCTCCAGGAATTTCTCCACCAAGGTCATGATTCTTCTCCTGGATCTTAGGAACCTCCTGCCCTTGGTTCTTGGTGCCACGATCACATGCAGACTCTTCAACTCATTGGCTACCATTGGAAACGCCTTGGCCTTGTATCCAGTCTTTTTCCGGATGATGAGTCACACACTCTTAAGACTTTTCCTCGGATTATCCAGCAGCACGATATGAAGCACTCTCTCCGCTACCACAGCTGCCAAAACAATGGAAAGTCTTTGCCCAGCATGAATTCCACTTCCAGGGTCTCACATTTCAAGAGCTCCCATTGCATAGTCCGTTACAAAAGACAGAGACACAGTGGTATCTATCTCTGGCCCCCTCTTCAGAAAGTCCAGAACTTCGGGCATGACTCGAGACACTGCTTGGTGGGAATCTAGAGTGACCCACAGCGAGCTTCCCCCAATCACCTACTAGTGGGATCTCTCAAACGTTTTGTCATGTCTCCTGATCAAACGATCCTCCATTGCACAGTCCTCCAGCTGGTAACACTCCCAGCAATACTTTGTTGCAGCTGATGGGCTTCCCACCAATTGTTGGGGTTCAGCCACAGCAGTCTCTCTTGGCCGTACTTTGGCCCGCATCAGCTCCTCGGCGAGATCCTCAAACCACCACATAGCAACAGACAGACCTATAGCAACTCAGTTTCTGCAACTTGGGCATCTGGCCCCTTAAATCTCAGCAAGTTTTCCTTGCAACAGCAAAAAGTGTCCAGAACAGCACGGGCAGCAGCTTCACCGGACAAACAGGCTAACGGCCGTTTAACTCCAAGACAGTAGCAAAGCAGCATTCAGCAGCAACCTGCTCTTTCTGTCACTTTGTTGCCCCTAGCAACACTTTTCCTTTTTAGCATGGACATTTGATGTTACCCACATCCCCCACCAATTGGGATCACTCTCTCTCAGGGGGTCGCCATCCCAGTCGTCTAGTCAGACAAAAGGTTTAAAGTCCAAATGATGCTTTATTTTGGCACCAGCACAAACATAAACATAGCCCGTCTGGGCTCTAACTAACACAAAGTTATTTTCCCTGACTCACCTCTAAGCACAGCTTATACACAGGGTCTTAGGCTCCAACCCTTAGCAGGTTCGCTCATCAAACACAAGTCTAGGCAGGGAAGTGATTCAGCTTCACACAGCCTCGTGGCCCCTCAGCCCTCCTGGCTGAGACCACCCAGAGCCTTTGTAGGCTGTTTCCAAGTCCTCTTTCCCCAGACTGTCACACAGAGGATTGGTTATATCCCTCCTCCATTAAAGCAGGCCTCACCTATGATCAACTCAGCCTAGGGGAAAAACATGCCCTGGAATGGGGTGGACTGGGAAGGTCCCACTACCAAACCAACTGTCACGGTCCCTCCCATAACAGAGGTGAGAAGATCCGAGAGACTGGAAGAACGTGAGCGTATCTGACAGTCTATCTGTTTTTATCTTGTAGTGTTGTTGTTTGGTAATGACCACACCTCTTGTCAGGTGCAGCTTGTGGTCATTACTGAGGCTATTTAGTTCTAACTCACACTGCTTACCATGTGGTTGATATTTCCTGCTTGAGTTGGTTGAGCTCGTGTGCTGTTCCTTTGGATCTCCTGCTCCTCCATTCTTCTTTTAGCTAAGCGCATTTTGTTTTGCATTTTGTTGTTTGCTTGTGTGTGTTGTTGTCTAGGCCTCAGGGAGACGCTGGTTCCTTCATCTAGGGAGGAACCAGTAGTCTTATTCCCTGCTACCACTCCTAGGGTTTTTCAGGGTCTCCAGGGCTTAGGTTCCAGTGTATGGGTATTTACACCTTCAGGGTCTACTCATATTGGCAGGAGTCAGGGAGAGGTCTAGGATTCCTAGGAGGTCACCACCCCTCTCCCTTAGCTTTGAGGCCTAGACTCCGGTCTATTCCTTCCGTGTGTTATCTAGTGTGATCTCCTCCTCATTACCCATGACACCTACTGTACCTTCCCAGTGCAAATAAAATCCAGCCCTTGTATTAACAAACAAAAATAGCTCCAGCAACTATGTTTGCTAAAACTAGCGCCATCTTCCTGGATGTGAATATCTTTCTGGTGAACGAATATCGTACCTCGTGGCCCCGCCTGACGTTAACTACGTCGAGCTTATGAGATACGGTTTAGTCACTGGTTTCCAAGATATGACATTATGCCCTCCCTGGGAGCATGTAATGTCAGCTTGATGCAGTTTACTCAGATGCCTCCTGTCCATGCAGGCATAGAGGCAGGGGGGTGAAAGACGGTGGTCCACACAGCCTCCGGCATAACTCCACACTTGCTCACAACCCTGATAAGCTAAGAGAGCTATTGTTAAGCAAGCATGCTCGGTCGAACACCAGTTCGGCTCGAGCATTGCTATGCTCAGCTCATTGCAGAGTTCGGCCTAAAAACGCTTGTGCTTATGCGCGATGCTCGAGTCAGTGTATTTAAATCTAATTTAGCCTCTATTTCTATGCAGAAGATTGCTGTACAGTGAGGGAATCCCTCAGTGTGAGTCTCGGCTTAGGAGTCCCTGCTCTGACTCCATATATAGCTATGTCCATATATGGAGTCAGTGCTTGGGGACACCCAGTGTATTTAAATCTAATTTAGCCTATATTTCAGAAAAGTTGCTGCTGAGTTTCGAGATCTACATTAGAGGCAAGGCACTTAACCACTCAGCTATAATACCTGCATAGCCAGTTACTATTAAATAAAACAATAATAATAAAAAAGAAAAAATTAAGTAAGTATTCCTATACAGTAGAAGTCTCATATATATATATATTTTTTTTTTTGTGACTTGCTATGAAGCTATATAGTGTAGTGGTTAAAGTTCTGGTCTGTGATGCCGAAGCTGTGAGTTCAAATCCCGTCCCAAAGTTTTTCAGAAATAGAAGCTAAACTTAATTTAAACTAAACTTAATTTAATTTAAACTACTCTAGTAGTAAGTAATGACTTTTTTTATTTTTTTTTATTTTTTATTTAAGTGACTGGCTATGCAGCTATTATAGCTGACTGGTTAAGTGCCTTGCCTCTAATGCAGAAGGTCCTGAGTTTGAATCCCAGCAGAAACTTTTCTGAAATACACTAGGCGTCCCCAAGCACTGACTCCATATATGGATATAGCTATATGGAGTCAGAGCAGGGACTCCTAAGCCAAACTAGAGTCCCGACACCCTCCCCTCTTCAGAGCAGGGGGTGCCTGGTTTAATGCTGGGGTTATCCCTTTGACTTCCATTGTGCTTGGGTGCTCGGTAAGCACCTAAGCATTGTGAAGTGTTCTACCCGAGCACACAAGCACTTTAGTGCTCGATCAACACTAGAGAGAGCCTTTTTTACTGCCACAGTGAAACAGACCTTTCTCAACCAGGTAGACTGCCACCAGTTCCTCGTTTGATATAAGCCCGGTCTGCTAACAGGATTATATAGGGTGAGAAACCAACCCGCATAGGTGGTATAATACAACAGAGTTAAACAGAGCAAGGGTCAGTTACCAGATGGATGAGTCGTCCTTTGGGTTATTATGAGTTCTGGGTTGCTGCAATGCTTGGCTATAGTCACATGGGGCAGTGATGTCAACAGTTTATCCACGGTCCCTTCAAACACATTACTCATTGTGACCCCCTTCAGAGAAAAGAACCTGGCCTCTGGCCTGCATGAGCCTTTTCACCTGTAGTCGGTCATGCCCCTCCCTCCCTCTGGGAGGAGTCCCCCCTCCCTTCCTTGTCCTGGTAGCCAAGGACCGACAACATCAATTATGGCCCATAGATCCAGACCGGAAGGTCAAAGGGAGATGGTTCTAGGACCAATGGGTCTACCTGGTTTCTGACTATAGGTGGAGAGCAAACATGGTGCCATTATTAGTTTCCTGCTGGGAGCTCTCTGTATCTCCCCTTCCTGGCACCCGATCCCCAAACTATGACCAGGGGCGTGTCTGTCTTGGCCCCAGGGTCGCAGATATATAACTGGTTTATGCCTATGATAGACAGGCAATTCATTATGAATTTCCAGTTCCACGATGTCTGATGGATTTGAGTGATCTGTGTAATAGCTGAGACCCTCTACAGGGGGGTTTTCCTGTAAGATGAGTTTGCCTCCATGCTGGCTGAGTCAGGTGTGAATTGTATTCATGTGGCCAGCTTGAAGCCAAGACCCCTGCAGAGTTTACTCCCTCTGTTATCTCATAGCAAATGGCTGGAATTATATCATGGCTTGCATTAGATCATAATTTCACATTCCTCACTATATATATATATATATATATATATATATATATATATTTTAGGCAGGTGTGAAAAAGTAAGAATGATTTCAAAAATAGACGTGCTAATAGTTTATTTTTATCAATTAACAAAATGTGAATTGAATGTACAAAAAAAAAATCTAAATCAAATGAATATTTGGACCACCCCTTTCACATAAAACACCAACAATTCTTCTAGGTACACTTGCACACAGTTTTTGAAGGAACTTGGCAGAAAGCTTGTTCGAAACATCTTAGAGAACTAACCATAGATCTTCTGTGGATGTAGGCTTGCTCTTTATATAATCTACATTTTCTGTCTCTTTATTTAATCCCAGACAGAAAAGATGATGTTGAGATCAGGGTTGTGTGGGGGCTATAGCATCACTTCCAGGGCTTTTTGATCTTCTCTATGCTGAATATATTTCTTAATGATATTGGCTATATGGTAGCTATCTGGGATAGGACTAGATGGGCTGGTCTTTGCTCACCATGTGCATCAATCAGCTTTATCAAGGAAATCCTTTTATTAGAAAGGGATTGCCCAAAGTAAACAACCCCTTTAAGAATGTATTTAAAGGTACAGTTTCTATATTATATAACTCCCCAGTCCACAATAAGAAAGTTAAGAAAATATAACTAAATATATTTTTATAAATTGGATATATAGATATGATTTGTTAATTGCTAGACTAGTACAAAGAAAAGTGATTTGCTAAAGTACAACTGTCTACCCTGCATTTTCAGCACCAACAATTTCAATAAAATTCACTATTTTGTATCACATTAACATTATTGACGATCAGATGAAGAAGAGAAAAGAATGTGTTTGGGTGGCACCTATTGTGTTGGTAGAAATGTTTATTACACTATAAAATGTTTTTCATAAAATATTACATTTTGTGCAGAAAACCATAGCTACAGAATTTTGGTAACTGTTGGGTTGCAGCTACTTACAAGCTAGACTGTGACCTCATTCACTTTTATTATGTTGCAATGTATAGTACAATAACATCATCATGATGATCTTTTTAGGCGTGTGATATGTGTTGTGGAAAAAGTCACCATATAGCCAAAGTCTAATACATCATAGTCATCATATGATTGAAGGCTCTTGTTCTTTGGCAACAGTAGTAAAAGTACATACCTAGTATAGCCAAAACCATTCCATCTTTTAAAACTTCCATGGAACCTGAGCATACCAAGTAAATTGCCTGCAATGCATCTCCCTGCCGGAGTAGGTACTCTCCAGGAGCACAGAAGGAAGTTTTGATATGCAGAGATAAAGACCTGAGGCATCCGCGGCTAGCGCTCTCAAATAGAGACAGTTGTAAAATCTCCTTGTTCAAATGCATGGTTATATCTGAGCGTAGCTCATCTGGAAATTCTTTCAGGAGCTGTCAAGATACAGACAAGGAATTAATGCAGCTAGAAATATATTTTTAAGGTTTAGAAGATAGAAGCTTTCAACCATTTAGTATAGCAACAAATCTCACCTACATGGTTTTTGACTTGGAAACTTGCCATAAGAATAAATAGTCGTACAGATACTGTGGAAATGAAACTTAACATTGAGAGATGCTATGAAATTCAGACCTAATATTTAGAAAATAGACTACTTCTAATGGGCATGAATAATACATATTTTCAGTAAAAATGTTTCTGAATTATTATTGTGTTAATTGGACATCACAATTTACTGTAATAAAATACTAACTTCAGGAGTGCTACCTATATGCACTGTCAAGCTATATAATGTCAAGGGGTTGGTCGGTTTTGTAGGTCATCAATATCTAGATGGGTGGGTGTTCTGGGTGTTAAACTGCACTGCACAGCTGTTTGCAGCATTCGCTGGAGACAGAAACATAATGGTGGATGGAACTGGAAGAAGAAGCCTCCATCCACTGTGGAGTGGCAATGCTGGTGTGAGCAGTACAAAGTGGACAGAGCTTTCTGCTTCTGGCTCTGTCCACTGGTATGTGTGTGTCCACTGGTATGTGTGTGTGGCTGCTGCAAAATGATGGTCGATGAAATAGAGGGTGTCAGATCCCCACTGTTCCTATATTGATGATCTATCTGGAGGATAGGTCATCAACATCTAAAAGGACCACCTCTTTAGTATGACTTAACCCCTTAGTGACAAGCCTGTTTTGGGCCTTACTGACCAAGCGCTTGTCTTCCTTTTTTTCCATTGTCGGGTTCCAAGAGCTATAACTTTTTTTATTTTTCCATCTATATAGCTTTTATTAAATCTTTCTGGGAGGGAGGTGGGAAAAACTGCAATACTGCCACTGCGTTTTTATGTTATAAATTTTACAGCATTCATTTTTCGGTATAAATAACATAATATCTTTATTCTCTGGGTCAATACAATTACAGTTTTTAACGTTTTACTAAATCTCTTTTTTTTTTTCAAAAGAGAAAATGTTTTTGCATTGCCGCTTCCCAAGACCCATAACTTTTTTATTTTTATTTCTATAGAATTGTGTGAGGGCTTGATTGTTGTTAAAACCAGACAAAATCAGCAATGGAATTTTTTAAATTGCCATTAAGAACCCCAAAATGTATTGTTTTTTTCCCCCTCATATTAAGGATGTTTTCACATTGACATGCAAAAATGTTCTGAAATACCAACTACTCCAAAGTATTTAAAAGTGATCCAATGAATTGCTTCTTTAAAGGGAATGTGTAAACAGAAAATGAGCTATTGTTTTAATCATGTTTTTATGTTAAACATATTTTTAAAAGATTTTTAGCAACATTATTTTTTATTTTCCATGTCAATGTCTATACTAAAAAAAAACATAAAATCCTGCAGATTTCATAAAGACCTCTAAGGCTACTTTCACACTAGAGCTAAAATCTAAAATAAAGTTCATCTTATTTGGCAAATAGTAGCCAGAAACGGCTGGAGCACTGCCAAGCTCCATTGAATTTAATGGGATCCAGCGAGGATCCGGTCTGTTTCCGGCATTAGTGCTAGGATTCATTTGGACAAATACCTCTGCTATACTGTACATACTATATACTGTAACCCACCTTCTCCATGTCCTTCTCAATAGCCAACTCTGACTGCTTAATCTCTCCTGCATCTCCCAGCGGCTGATTAGTTATTCATACATATATATATATATATATATATATATATATATACAGTATATAGTACAGATGTTCATTTTTAGAAATATACATATATGAAGGAACAGTGAGGGCAAAAGAAGTAAACCTAGCATCTTCACAGTCAGCACTGCACTGTACTGTCAAGACAAATATTCCTTAGCATTGTTCATTTAGAGAGCACTGCTAAGAAAGGAGAGGAACATCCTGCCCTAGTTCATTGTATCTGGCACAGCAGGAAACAGCTGGAGAACCATTACATTAGGCATTTACATTGGGCCCTGGTGTAAGAGTTCACCTTCCGTTAGTGCTTTGTGGCAAGGGGCAGGGAAGCACATAACCTTCATGTAGATTGACACACAAAATAAATCCCCCCTCCCCCCCTTCCATGCAAAGTTCTTGACCTAACCCCTTCCCTCCAGCCAGAGGTGTAACTTGATCTGCATGTACTTTTTATAATACTGGTGTCTTCTTATGTGGCACAAGGGTATTTGGGCCCCCTCGGCTCCTAGGCCCAGTAGCGACTTCTACCTCTGCACCCCTTATAGCTATGCCTATGCCTGCTATACTCAAGACACCTGGAGATCACAACATAGCCACTTCCTCTGTTTACTGTATAGCATTAATTGAGCACTATACACTGAGCACAGAAGGCAGAAGTGGTAATAAATAGCTTCTATTTTCTCCTCAGGGCCCCCGTCTGTTGCTGAAATTAGATTGCAGGAGCTTCGATCCAGTGCCATAGGGCACTGCACTCAGAAAGATAGCTGGTCTTGCAGGCAGGTGATCAGCTGTGTTTAAGTCCAGCAGGACAGGTGCCGCAAACCAAGGCTCTGTGGTCCGCATGCAGTCTGTGGCTGTGCACCCCTGTTCTGATCAGAAATCACTATAAGGATCTTTTATGATATAAGTTCACTTTAGCAGAATTGGTTTGACCATCGTTATACTGTGCCCTGGGCCAATGAAGTGTTTAATCACTGCTGAATTTTCAGAATAATTAATGTTAGCTTTGACATTTATGTCTAAATATCTTAAAGGCACAGAGACAATGAGAAAATGAGAAGTAGTGTTTATGTGTAATATGACAACTATTAGTGGTAACAAAGCCCAGTAGACACACCCTATAATATACGGTACATTCTTATTAACATTTCATTTTTGAATACTTTTCCTTTTTGTTTTTTCACTGCTATATTAAAGTTTCAAAACGATTGAAAGTACCTCGTGAGAATCTATCCCGTTATTAACTGACCAATTGGTCTGGAAATATTCAAGCATTCTCTGCTTCAGCTGTTGTGGAAGGTGATGTACCCGTATAAAATCCTTCAGATCCTTGGTTCTTGTATGATAAAGGGACCATCTGGAGTACATTCGTTGGATTATAGCTGTTACATTACCAAATACCAAGGCATGCATCAAAGCTGTACAGGAAGATAAAAAGAAGGTAAACATAGTATGTTGCCTAATTAGTGTATGCAAAATGGGCCTGACAGTGAATTAAAGGGCATCTATCAGCATATTTGTACCTATGAAACTGGATGACCTGTTGCATGTGCACTTGGCAGTTGAAGGTATCTGTGTTGGTCCCATGTTCATATGTGCCTCCATTGCAGAGAAAAATGATGTTTTAATATATGCAAATTATCCTCTCGGAGCACCGGGGCCATGTTTTAATATATGCAAATTAGCCTCTAGGAGCAACAGGGGCGTTGCCATTACACCTAGGGGCTCTGCTTTCTCTGCAACTGCTGTGCCCTCTGCATTTTGATAGAAAAGGGCCAGGCAGTAAAATATCATCACCCCTTCCTGGCCCTGTCAATCAAAGTGCAGAGGATGCGTCAGTTGCAGAGAGAGCAGAGCCTCTAGTTGTAATGGCAAAGCCCCTGTTGCTCCTAGAGGCTTGTATAGATAACACAGGATCCACCATTCACAACAGCAGATAGCACATCATATCTACTCCCTCCTGACCTCTGCACAGGCCACAGAGCACGACTAGAAACATTTCCTATAAAAGTCAGTGAGATCCCATTCTGTGTCCATTGGGTGCATGGCCCATGTAGCTGCTCTCAAATGAACAGGAAGTCATTGGCATATATTGGGTGTTTTTAGGATCATTTTTTTAATATAGATAGAGGCATGAAAAATATTTTAAAAAGACACAAAAAGAGGTGTATATAAGAACATTTTTTAATTTCAATCAATTGGGGGCTTTGTCTGACATTTTTAATTATAATTGCAATGGGTGTATGTGCAAATGCGACTTTTTCAAGGGATGAAATGGGACTTTTAATAGTATGTCTTAGCGGGAGGTGACCTTCTGCATTTTGACATACCATTACGTCATGCTGATCGGGTGGGCAGTTACTGATAGCCGGGCTCATGCTGACCATGGCAACTAAGGTGTTTGTGGCTGGTGTGCATTCCCATCGCGTCCCTGTGCTGCAGTGACTGGGATCGATGGGTGAGAAGGCAGCCCGATGCAGACCTACTGTCTACGGAAGCCTAGGATATTCAGCCCCAGGCTGGGTCTCCAAGGCAACTGTAAGTTTATTAGACTGTGTTATACACTAACTGGCAATGCATTACAATATAAATGTATTGCAATGCACCCCCAAAAGTCCCAGAGTGGGAAATAAAGTAAAAAAATGTATTTTTAATAAAAAAAATTAAGTTTGAAGTAAAAAAAACAAAAACGCCCCTCTCTCCTGATATTATAATAAAAAAAAGAAAAAAAAAAGAAAACACACACATATTTGGTATGGCCACATCTGTAATGACTGACTCTAAAATATATCACATAATCTATCTTGTCAGATAAACACCGTAAAAATTAATAAATAAAAACTGTGCGGCACTGGTAGCAAAAGGGTTAAAAGCCCCTTGACATTTTTTTACAGAAAGCTTAGAATGCTATGAAATAGCACCCTGCGTAAGCCACATTCAAGGCATTGCACTCAGCCAGCCAGAATCATACTCTATACTGACTGGGTGGGGGGAGGGGGCAGGGGTTGGGAGGAGCACCCCAATACAGCTGTTTGTGGATGGATGTCTGGATTGGCATCTTGTCTTGTCATATTCTGAGGTTTGTTAAAAAATTATATTTTTCCACAAGGTGGCGCTAGTGAGATGGTTCTCTTCCTTGGGAGATACCTCTTTGCATATAAAAAACCCCCAGCAAACTAAGTAATACTCATCTTACGAATCCTCCAGCAAAGATGTGCCACTGCTTCCCCGGTCTCCCTCTGACCTCTGTATCCTGACCTCCGATAGTAAAGTTTTGAAGAACAAATGTGGTGATCTCAGTGGTGTCCACTGCTGCCAGTGATTGGTTTTAGTGGTCAGTGATCAGCTACACGTTTACTTTTGGACAATTGCACATTTAGGTGGGGCAATTGTTGGGAATTGGAAAATGCAATTGCACAGTTGTTTGAAAGGTTTGGGTAATGGAATCACAAACACACAAAACATTTCCCATAAAGTGCTTGGTGTCTGTACACTTACAATTGGGCCTAAAGGTGTTATCTAACATCCAGCGTATATGAAAACATCCAGCGTTGGGGGGGCAGCCAATAGCAGGCTGCAGCAGGAACGAGCCTCCCTAGCTTTGCGGGTTACACTAGGGAGCTGCCCCCACCCCGACGCAAGGGAGCAAGGTAACTACAACCTATGTGAGGGGCCTGGGCGTATGGGGAGGAATTTTAGGGGTTCGAAACCCTTTTAATACTGTATCCCTGGTTGTGTGATGGTATCAGAAAGGGTATTACCTCCAATTAGCATGATACAAATGGAAAATATCTTCTCAGAATCAGTGTTAGCAGAAACATTTCCAAAGCCAACACTAGTCAGACTGCTGAGTGTAAAGTATAATGATGCAATATATGTACTTCGGATGGTAGGACCACCTTGTGTATTATTGCTATAGAAAGGGGATTCCAGTCTCTTTCCCAGTTCATGTAGCCAACCTGTCAAAAGAAACAAAAGGCATATTAGAAAAATATATTGCATATTTGACATCTACTTGATATCTTATCAGAAAAAATACACATACACATCATATAGCCAAAACTCAAAACTTTACTTATACATTTCACTTGCCTGTACAACGTATCCAAACACACTTTAAAAGAAATATGTCATATTGAACAAGGTAGCTTTGTATAAAGCAGAAGGAATTGAGCAGATTGATAAAAAGACTTGTCGTAGAAAATTCTGGATAATTCAGGATAATTTAAAGGAAATTTGTCAGTAGTTTTGACAATACTAAACTGCTGACGGCACTGGGTAGATGCTAAAGAGATCAATAAAAACATACCAATATTTATCAGGAATATGGAGTATGTGAACGTTTATTCTGCCAGATTCTGCTATTTAAGTGCACTGGAGGCAGAGCCTTATAGTGAAATGCTCTCTGCATTGACCTGTTTAACCATCCCTCCCCTCTTCTCTGAATGATAGCTGCAGCAGTATCCTGGTTGAATTCCACATCTGTCACTGAGAGCAGAGGGGAAGGACTGCAAAGAAGCTCAATATAGAGAGCAGAGTATGATTTGCAGTGAAACTCCACCTCCAATGCACTTTAGAAGAAACTGGCAGAATAAGAGTTTATATTCACTCTAATGCCTCATTCACACATCAATGTTTTGGTCAGTGATTTCCATCAGTGATTGTGAGCAAAAATCAGGATTGGAGTCTACACAGAGATAACGTATAAGGGAAAGATCTACAACTGTTCTGTGATTAGAGCCGCACCTGGTTTGGGCAACCCAATGGACTCCTAAGCATAGAAAGTTTTCCCATAGTTTTTCCCACTATTCTATATATTAATCTTTTCAGTATCTTCCATATAACATACTGACTACAGATCAGACACCATGTTCAACATAACAAGTTTCACTCAGCTTCTTCTGCTCTATAACATACTGACTACAGATCAGATATCATGTTCAGCATGACAAGTTCCACTAGGCTCCTTCTGCTCTATAACATACTGACTACAAATGAGACACCATGTTCAACTTGACAAGTTCCACTAAGCTCCTTCTGCTCTATGACATACTGACTACAGATCAGACACCATGTTCAACATGACAAGCTCCACTCAGCTCCTTCTGCTCTATAACATACTGACTACAAATGAGACACCATGTTTAACATGACAAGTTACACTCAGTAACTTCTGCTCTATAACATGCTGACTACAGATCATATACTATATTCAATGTGATAGGTTCTATTTAAATATTGTATAATGGGTCCTTACTTGTACTGGTAAATTAGAAGTTGTATTAATAGGCATAGGTCACATGTCACACAAAATTGCCTTTTCCACCATACTTTGGGGTATTTATGCATTTATTATACTTGTCACACTTATTATCTCTCTTGGCAGTGTAATGTTGACCCATGGCCTAGATCTAGTTCTAAACAGGTAGTAGTTAGAGTCTACCTGACATCCTCTGTAAAGTACTATATAAATGGTTCCTGCAGGGAGGTATAAAGGTCATTGCACATACCGTAGCTATTGTGGCTCAGTTTTGCACAAAGCTTTAATAGGGCAGACATAGAGGTACATGAGCTGTCTACAGTACATCCATAGGTCTCTGAGTTTTTTCTTTCATATATACTTGACAGAAAAATTAAATTGTACCATGCTTGATTGTATTAACCCCTAAAAGCATAGGCACAGAGCCTGTACAGCAGTGTGTGGAGACTGTATGGCTTTGTACTAAGGACCATACAGGTGCAGTGAACTGTGGCACAACTTCTATACTTGATTGAAGCCTGAACGAATAGCCTGATCAGGTTTTGTATAGCAAAAACCTACATATCAAAATTAGATTTTTTTAGTCACAATGTAGTAATACATTTTATGTTAAGAAAAATAGGCTCATGTTGCTTCTGTATCAGTTTTATATACAAACTACAACCTGACTGCATGTCCTACAAAAAAAAAAACAAGTACCTCTTTTTATAATGACTATTAATAGTGATATATATTAATCTGTTTGATGAGACAGTATGGTTGAACAATAAACATGCACACTACTGCTCCACTCAATATTAACTGCTTTAGAAAGCCGACTACAGCACTCGCACAAACCACTACTCCATTCAGTTGATAAAGATGGGACCCATTCTTATGATGTCACAGTCAAACTCCCACTGATCAGACAAATTAACTATCCTGTGGGCAAATGATAATTGTCAATCTTGGTATTGGTAATTTCACAAAACCGTATTCCCATGTTTCATTATATTTCAACTATAGTCAGATCAATTATTTTCATCTTTTTCTGTTCTGTATTAACCCATAATTCCCCATCCTATTCACTGTCTCCTATTTATATTTTTAGAGAAAGATGCAAAGCTTCTCCCTTGTTTTAGAAATAAAATCTCATAGCACATAAGGAGTATCTTTTATATAGTAAGTTGTGCAGAAAAAAAATATATGGCAAACACAGAACTAAATGCAGAGATATTAAAGACTGAACAAAATATAGCATATACTCACATATGCAAATTCTCAAAAAGACTACCTCTATCTAGACCATAGTGTTGTGTTACATTTTTAATTGCTCCAATTTCAATTCTTATATGTCTATTGAGTTCTTCTTTGAGTCAAAAGACTGATTTAAAGTTTGAAAGCAGATATGGATTACCATCATAGGAAATATGCATAACCTCCACCCAGGAATAATATCAGGCAGTTGTCAAGTTTTCATAAAATCAGGCAGCACTGAGGACCTGAGAGCTACTTACTTGCCTTGAACTATGGTCACTAAAATATGTCGAAAAAAAAAGAGGATCTTATGACACCCTAAATTAAATAATACGGCAGAGATTAGGTATGGGATATCCTCAGAGCTCTGTCCACAAGCACTGTAGCATCGTGCTCCAGCAATTTGCTGAAACAAGTTACAAGTGTTTCAAATAGGGTTTTAAGTCAAACACTTTTACGAAGCCAAGACTTTATTATTTTAAGTTCAAACTCGACCTATTTACTGTGTGTCTTGCATTATAGCTCAACTGAGGATAGATTTCAATGTTTTAGTGTTTAGATAATATTTACTTTTTTAGATTGGTGAAATACCTATATTTACTATAATTCTTACCTATGCATGTTGTTTTTGGGCCCACAAGAATACTTATCTTTAGGTTCCTCAAAAGAGAGGCGAGATGTATCATGATGGAATTTTAAAAGTCAATTTAGCTTGAGTCTCTGTTTCCCTAATTTGCTCCTACGTTTGAAACATTGTATGTTTGATGAATATTTCACCTCTTTAAATATGTCTGAACATGTTACTCCAGCTTATTTCTCACCCTCTAACTGGAGTGCAACATTTCTTGTGACTTTTTATTTTTTTAAGTAGATTTTCTTAAAGCTTTCTTAAAGCCATGCACATCATTAATATAGTCAAACATGCCCACTTTTAAAGCATTGAGAGTGGGATTATCTCAATTTTTTTTTCAAATGTTTGTGTAAAAATTGCATTCACCTTTTAATGACACAACTGTATTTGAAATCATTTAATCAATTCCCCCTAATATATATTTAGACACTATGGAAGGTAATGTATTAAAAAGCCTCCATCATTTTAGAATAAAATCTGCAGGTTTTTGCTGTCTACAACACCTTTACCACTTAAAAAAAACACACACATTTAACAATATGCATGCAAAAAAACTCCAGTGTGGATTTCATTTTTTTTGGAGGATGTGTGTGCCTCCAAATAATTCTAGTATATCATACATCAGTGAGTTTTCTTATTAAGACTTGCATCAGAAACATCAGTCTTTATAAATTCCCCCTTTCCTTGCTCTATTATGCCAAACCGAAAACTGTTTAGATTAACATAACCGATATATATATATATATATATATATATATATATATATATATATATTAGTATACAAGAAAGTTATGAGAACAGATATTCCATTAAGGAAAACAGATTAAAGTATTTCTATTAAAATATAGTTTAACCCAAATTAAATATTTACTCATATACTTTGTGCCAGTGTACTTTTGCCAATACATTATTAATCTCCAATAATTTGTAAACTTTTTTAAAAGATCATAGTGAGACTGCCATGGCTCTATTCCTGCCACTAATTGCTCTGAATATTAATATTAAATATTCTAAATTAATGTATAGCATTTTATTAACAAAATGTATTATATATTGTTAATGTCTCCTCAAAATGTTGATCCTATTAAGTTTATTCTTCAATGTTCAATCTGAACAGATTATAGTGATTATTTCATTCTAATATTGCAACTCACAAGTTTGCATTGTGGTTAACACTTTTTGTTGTTGAGGAAACATAGGAATGGATTCCTTGTTATATAAAAATCATAACAATATTAAAACAAATATTTTAAAGTATTTTTGCATAACATATCCTTTAATATATACCTATAACATCCAATAATGACATTTCAGCGGCACAGTACTTCCCATGTTATGTTACATAAATAAATGTATTTGAAATTATATTTATTTTTAGCACTTGGTCTTCTTAAAGAGATAAAATGTTAACATATGTATTCTTTAATTTTAATTAGATACAATAACTGCTGAAACATTTGATCTTGTCATTTTTATTGCTTCTAGAAAATAAACTCTATGAGATATTTAGCACAAGTTTTATATAAAAAAAAGTTGGGTGTCAAATAGATTTAAAAAAAACACACATATATGTGCCTATCGACTTAATGCTTACTACCTTATGCTGGACCATTATACAAAACAAGTATTTTTTCCCTTTCCTTCACTCCTATTTCCATATACATTGTAAGCTTTTGCAAGCTGGGCCCTCACTCCGATTTTCTGAATTGCTTATTAGTTTGCTACTATGTACTGTCTGATTATATTTGTACATATGTTGCCACTATATAAATAAAGATTTATTATAGTTGTAATTTGTATTAAAAATATGAAAATCATTATCACTAAAATCAGTATTATTAAGACGACATAGTATAGTATATTTAGATAAATGCACCAACCTGCTTTATATGTTTATTACAAATTTTAAAATTACCATTTTCAATAATTATAAGTAAAACATTTTGTTAAAGCAAAACTTTGGCTAAAAATATTTTTACTGCTTAATGTGATGTGTTTATTAATTTAATTGGCAAAAATTAGATTGGGATATGTGAAGAAGTGATTATTTATGTCAAAGTTATGTCACATTTCTTTCTAATAAGTCTTTGTCAACAAAAATATATAGTGTGGACTTATATTCAATTTTTATCATAAAATATAATTGGCCAAATTATTAACTTTATAAAAAAAAATCAGGATAAAATAAGGCACTTACTTTTAGGGCGAATTTTTAGAGCCTTAGATTCAATGGTGTTTGACTCAGTTACAATCCACTTCCCGGACTTATTTGTTTCTTCTTTGTGAATACACCCAGAGAAACAGGAAGGGAAAAAAGATGACAGTAGTGTAATAAGGATCTAATCGTTTTTGTTCTGACATTTAATGGCTGCTATACTAATTAACTACACATCTATTATTATTATTTTCCAGGGATCAATATATATAAATATCTACATATATTTTTCAATTAAATTAAGGAAAGTGTAATTTGCTATTTTTATATACAATACTAGTTTCCATTATTAAAAAAATGTGGTGATATGACATCTAGGGATCACAGATATGACTACATATAGCTAATGATAAAGATGGGGAAATATGACATTAATTTTGTGTTTGTTGGTTAAATCGAACAAGTCTACTAATGCAGAAACTAAATAGTCCAAATTATCATTACATGGTTGCACAGCTAAAATGGCACATAGATATGACTAATCTAAAGCTGAACTCCTTAAAATGGTGAACATGTTAGAGTTCCTTCCTAGTTGGAGAAGTTAGTTTATTATACCCTTTCACACACTCATGGATAGTTTGTACAATATGTTTCTTGTTGCTAATCACCAGCCTTGCCAAGTAGATTTAAAAATTACTAGATATGACAGACTTGATACCAAGTCAAAGACATATATTTCTAGCAAATTATCTGTACGCTTATAACCTAAGTAAGAATTTAAATATTGTATAAATAGTCAGGGGTGGGCACAAATAGAAGAAGACCCCTAAGCAATAGCATTACTTTTTCTACTATTTAGATGGGATCAAAGACCACCCTAAAGATAACTCTCCAGAAATTCCCTCAGCAGTGGGTTAGTCCACCACTGATTGTCACTAATGGAGTTATTAGCACAATCCCTTGCATGCAACATAATAGACATTAGGCAGTGCTATTTTTTTTATTTTTTAGGTGGTAATAAACCCCATCTGGACACTTGGGTAACTGTACAAGTTACATATATGTTAGATCAGTATCTGTAAATAGTGACATTATACCAAAGTCTGAATAATTTTAAATCCAAGTACCTGTAAACATCCAAATTTCTTTAGATCAAGAGAACCTTATGTACATCAAGACTCATAAAATATTATATTGACCTCTTTTTATCTGTTATAGTTCCTTGATGTCTTAAATAAGTCTCATTGATCAAGATTAGAGATGAACGAATCAATGCTGACGAAGTGGAATTCGATTCGCACTGAAGCCAAATTTCCTTACGCTTTGTGGTAATGAATCACATTTTTTTCTAAAATGGCTGCTACACATGTGAGGACATGGGGCAAGGAACTCTGGGAAGGCGGGATCACCCATCCTGACATGCATGCAGCCAATCAGTAGCCAGCCAGCCCTGTGATGTCACAGCACTATAAATAGAGGCAGCCATCTTAGATTCTGCCATTCACCAGTGTAAGTGCAGGGAAAGAAGTGTCTGCAGGCACTAGGAACAGTGATAGGAAAGATTTACAAATACAGAGAAAGATTATTCAAGGTTTAGGGAAAAGATAGGAAAAATCATTCCACCAGCATTTCTTTTGAACAAGGTTCAGATGGGGAGGTGACAGCCTGGCTAATAGGAACAATCCGATTACAACTTGCTGCACTGACTGGGGATCCAAATTGCCATTATACAGCCCTGTAATTCCAGCAAACCATTCTTGTTACTGGGGTGCAAGTGCTGTTTGATGCAGGCATTAACAGGGTTTATTACAAGGAAATATTTTTATGTTTTATTTGCCCTTGTGCTGTGAAGTTATATGTTCTAAAGCTTTTTTGGCTTGTATTAGTGGGAAAAAAGGGCTTATTAGCCGTTGTGCAGTGAAGTGCGAAAATTATAGCTCTTTTTTGTCGTGTATTAATGGAAAGAGGAAAAATATATTTGCCGCTCAGCGGTGCAGTTATCTGTTCTAAAGCCCTTTTTTGCATGTATTAGGGGAAAAAGGAAATATATCTTTGCCACTCAGCTGTGCAGTTATCTGTTTTAAAGCCATTTTTTCTGTGTATTAGTGGAAAAAGAAAAAAATATTTGCCGCTCAGCAGTGCAGTTATCTATTGTAAAGCCTTTTGTGTCCTGTATTAGTGGAAAAAGGAAAAATATATTTGCCACTCAGCTGTGCAGTTATCTGTTTTAAAGCCCTTTTTTCCGTGTATTAGTGGAAAAAGAAAAAAAAATTGCCGCTAAGCAGTGCAGTTATCTGTTTGAAAGCCCTTTTTGCATGTATGAGTAGAAAAAGGAAAAATATCTTTGCCACTCAGCTGTGCAGTTATTTGTTTTAAAGCCCTTTTTTCTGTGTATTATTGGAAAAAGAAAAAAAATATTTGCCTCTAAGCGGTGCAGTTATCTGTTGTAAAGCCTTTTGTGGCTTGTATTAATGGAAAAATGAAAAATATATTTGCCGCTCAGCGGTGCAGTTATCTGTTTTAAATCCCTTTTTTGCGTGTATTAGCAGAAAAAGAAAAAAAATGTATTTGCCGCTTAACGGTGCAGTTATCTGTTTTAAAGCCCTTTTTTGCATGTATTAGTGAAAAAGGAAAAATATCTTTGCCGTTCAGCAGTGCAGATATCTGTTTTAAAGCCCTTTTTTTTTGCATGTATTAGTGGAAAAAAGAAAAATATGTTTGCCGTTCAGCGGTGCAGTTATCTGTTTTAAAGCCCTTTTTTGCGTGTATTAGTAGAAAAAGAAAAAAATGTATTTGCCACTCAGCGGGTGCAGTTTTCTGTTTTAAAGCCCTTTTTTGCATGTATTAGTAAAAAAGGAAAAATATCTTTGCCGCTCAGTGGTGTAGATATATTCTAAAGCCCCGTTTGCCGTGCATTAGTGGCGAAATAAAAATATATTCGCCCTTTATTGTTGCACTTATCTGTTGAAAAGCTTTTTGTGCAAAAGTAGAAAAAAATTA
Source organism: Bufotes viridis (assembly GCA_033119425.1). Taxonomy (NCBI): domain Eukaryota; kingdom Metazoa; phylum Chordata; class Amphibia; order Anura; family Bufonidae; genus Bufotes; species Bufotes viridis. The sequence continues at coordinate 293,268,003 of CM065593.1, read as the reverse complement.
GGGCCTAATTGCCGTTCTGCGGTGCAGTGATATATTCTAAAGCCCAGTTTGCCATGTATTAGTGGCGACATAAAAATATATTTGCCGTTCATCGTTGCACTTATCTGTCGAAAAGCCTTTTGTGTAAAGGTAGAAAAAAATTTGGGCCTAATTGCCTTTCTGCGGTGCAGTGATCTATTCTGAAGCCTTGTTTGCCCTGTATTAGTGGCAAAATAAAAATATATATTCTCCATTCAGCATTGCACTTATCTGTTGAAAAGCCTTTTGTGTAAAAGTTGAAAAAAATTTGGGCCTAATTGCTGTTCTGTGATCTATTATAAAGCCCTGTTTGCCATGTATTAGTGGTAAAATAAAAATATATTCTCCATTCAGCGTTGCACTTATCTGTTGAAAAGCCTTTTGTGTAAAAGTTGAAAAAAAATTAAGGCCTAATTGCCTTTCTGCGGTGCAGTGATCTATTCTGAAGCCCTGTTCGCCGTGTATTAGTGGCAAAATAAAAATATATTCTCCATTCAGCATTGCACTTATCTATTGAAAATTTGAAAAAAATATATTCTCCATTCAGCATTGCACTTATCTGTTGAAAAGTTGAAAAAATTAGTGCCTAATTGCTGTTCTGCGGTGCAGTGATCTAGTCTGAAGCCCTGTTTGTTGTGTATTAGTGGCGAAATGAAAATATATTCTCCATTCAGCATTGCACTTGAAAAGCCTTTTGTGTAAAAGTAGAAAAAAATTAGGGCCTAATTGTCGTTCTGCGGTGCATTGAAACCATATATTCTGAAGCCTATTTGCCGTGTATTAGTGGCAAAACATTTGATTATTTGATCTAACAGTGTGTTAGACAGAGAAGTGCCAGACCCTGCACAGGGGAGTGGCAGAAGCCTAAATGTTTCTGGCGCAGGTAGTGGTCACAGCAAAGTAAGGGCCATGGCAGCATGGGTAACTTGGAGAGGCCTGAGCTCCCAGTGTCAGCTAGCATTTGTGTCGTGACCAGCAACCCAGCGGTTCTTGAATGGTTGACTTGATCTTCGACTTCGTCGCAAGTGACATCAGACACCCCCAGCCAGAAGTCAATGGGTTCGTCAGACACAACCCTTAGTTGTCATGGCCCAGGAGCAGGCCATGTGCCCTCGCCTGTCCTCAACCTGCCTCTGTCCTTCCCTCCAGTAGGTGGGCAAGTAGTGATGAGGAGAGTGGCGTCGGAGCTGGTGTTGCGGTTAGGCTCCTGACCCAGAGACGGTTGAGGAGGACATCAGTGATGTGCAGACAGTACTCGATGATGATTATGTAGCTGATCGCACTTGGGAGCTGGGTGACGAAGGGGCTTCATTTTTTTTTCTATAAATAATAATGTAATATTATAAAATCCGGTGTCTCCATGATAAATCGGCAGCGTGGGGGCCACGTGAGGCCTCCACACACTTTCAAAATAATCCTTTAGCGGGGCAAATAGATACCGGATGATCAGGACGCTCCATGACCTTCCCATGAGCTGCTGTCGGGAGCAGCGGCTCATTTCTGAGATGTCTGTATAGTGCAGGGGAATCCGAAGACCCTCTCCATCTCTGTGCACCACAGGATGTCCTCTTTCCCATCCTTGATGACTGGGAACTCGTGATGTTTTCCCTGACGAAGAGACTAGGGTCTGGTAGTTATGGTTTGAATCTTTATGAACTTCACAACTCTTCCAGGCTCCAAGCAATCTTGAAGCTTTGTCTTCTCATTGTCTGTCTACTAGAGGCCTGTTCATTCCAGGCAGGTTCCCCCCAGAGGTATTTGGCTTGCATCAATCTTGACTCGATGAGCAGCCTATACTGCACTTGCATCAGTCTTTACAGTATTTGTGTCCCGGTGGAGATAAATAGTTTTTTGGAATGTTTTCTCCATTGCAGCCACGCTGTTGAATAAACAGAAGACTGGTCGATTTTCTCCTGTCTTAGGCAACACTTAATTGAGTAATTGCGTAAAGTCAAAAAAAATTGTCCACTGTCCCCATAAGGGCCTTTCCGGTGCGGGTTAACCACAGATAAGTCATTACAAGGACTGTCGCCAATTATCAGATGGAATTGTCCCCATTCCTCTATCTGTTTCCTGGTTATATTCTGTATGTCGCCCACATATACAATCTGCCCTGGATGGCGTACCCGTCCTATCATGATGGCATCCTTACACACCTCTGCTCTGATGCCATATATTTTTCAACATTGATTCTAAGCTTTTTTCATGATGACTGGGAACTTGTGATGTTTTCTCTTACATAGAGACTAGGGGCTGGTAGTTACAGTTTGAATCTTGATGACCTTCGCAACTCTTCCGGGCTCTAAGCAATATTGAAGCTTTGTCTTCTCATTGTCTGTAGCTACTAGAGGCCTGTTCATGCCAGGCAGGTTTCCCCCAGAAGTATTTGGCTTGCATCAATCTTGACACGATTTGTCTCCAGGTGGAGAGAAATTCTTTTTTTTGGAATGCTTTCTCCATTGCAACTACGAATAAACATAAGACTGGCCGATTCTCTCTTGTCTTAGGCAACACTTAATTTTTTAAATTAAATTAATTAAATATTTAATATTAAATTAAACCAAAACTTGATTACAATTATAAGGAAGTAAACTTAAATTCACCAATTTATTATCCAATCTTCGAGGATAAATTCCCGGACAATCAATTTGCCAAGCTTTTTGTGCCGGAGAACGTGTATTATTAAATCATGTTTTAAGCAACACTTTATAAAGTTGAGAAATCTTAATCTTTTTTTCTGTCCCACATTTCCTATCATTGAATAGACTAAGCGCTGCTGCTGCCACCTCCGCAATGTCTCGTCATCATACCACTCTCTGGTCTCCTCATGCTGCTGCCACCTCCGCAATCTCTCGTCGTCGTGCCCCTCTGTGGCATACTTCTGCTGCTTTCACCTCTGCAATCTCTCGTTGTCGTGCCAATTTGTGGCCTCCTCATGCTGCTGCCACCTTCACAATCACTCGTCTTCGTGCAACTCTGTAACCTCCTCATGCTGCTGCCACCTCCCCAATCTCTCGTCGTCGTGCCACTCCTCATGCTGCTGCTCCGAATATATTCATGGCAAATTTAGTTAAAAAAAGACCTATTTCCTGGCTGCTGAGAGCCTTTATAGTGGTGTAGAACACTGTGCCTTGCAGTAACACTGATTGAGCTGGAACTGCTTCTACCCCCCACCCGCCACTGAAGCCATGGCAGGGGAACATGAGTGCAGAGTGCCCCCCAGGTCAGACCTGCGAGAGCATGGACGATGGCTCAGATAGGGTCCAACAAGGTGGAGAGCAAGAAGTCATCCCTCTGCCGAATAGTGACAATTCGGTTGTCACTGCATAAGCAAGTGAGCATGTATAAGGCCATATGGGCAAGTGACTCGGAGGAATCCGCTGCCTCCATCTCCACTGCATACTGCCATGGTGTGTCTGGGTTCTCTTCCTCGTCTTCCAAATTGCCCAGTAGCTCCTTCGGCAGCTCTTGCTTCTTCTCTCCTGTTACCTGTGTAGAAAAACCACCCATTTTGCTACACATGGCTTGTGCTCCAATATCCTCCTCCTCCTCCAGTTCAGCCCCCACAGGGCACATGTGGCCATGAGACATAGGCGCCACGTCTCCAGTCCCCTGACCAGCCAGATTACCAGCATCTGTTCCCGGACATAAAGCAGTTGAATGACATTGCTCAGCCCGTAGTCTTGGCGACTGACAAATAACGTGGCCTCTTCAAAGGGCCTGAGCAAACGGCAGGTGTAACACATGAGCTGGCACTGGCTGACATTGAAGTTACACAGAGGAGTACTTCTGTCCACTTGGATCATCAAAAAATCATTTATGGCCTTTCTCTGTTCGTATATTCGGTCCAACATATGGAGGGTGAAATTCCAACGGTTGGAAACGTCGCATATCAGCCTATGTTGTGGGATGCTGTTCTGCCAATGCAGCTCAAGGAGGGTGTGCTTTGTGGTGTACGAATGGAAGACTTCAGGAACCGCTTGACAACCAGATTGGCTCAGCCGTCCTTGATGCAGCACCAACACCATGTTCTTCCCATTGTCGGTCACCATGGTTCTGATTTTGAGTTGTTGAGGAGAAAGCCAAGACTCGATTTCTTGCTGAAGGACATGAAGCAGTTGCTCCCTGTGTGAGTTCGCCCACGCAAACCAGGTGCAGAACAACGTGAGAGTGATGAGAAGGGTCGCACATAGCTTGCATACACTACTTCTGTCCAACATGATTCTTGGATCTCTACATGAAAATAATGTATTTGTTGTAAACCACCAGAGGGGCATAGTTGGAGACATTGACTTCACAAGAGATGCAGAGCAGTGGAGTTCAGCCACCTCTATTTGCTTTTCGCTGTTTACTGCTCCTGAATTAAAATTGGCGCCAACCAGCTTCAGCTTCCTCTGATGTGATTGCTTACAGAGTTCTTTTGTTATGGCTTTGCACAGGGAGAAAGAATGTTATGCACATTTCTGATGGAACTCCTGATCTTAAGAAACTGGACTTGGACTCCAAAGCAGAGGCTCTCCTGTCATGTCTTGTGTGCTGTGGAGATCTGATGTAGACGGAGCAGATAAAATTACATGAATATTTGCAACTTACTGAAGCTGCTTGATTTAATTGTGAATAAATTGGAAAGGCAAAGTCTGCTGGTGTGTTGTCATCAGTGTCTTCAATATGTTTACTGCAGGACCTTCGACAACGTAATTTGGTCCATACAGCAAAAGGAGGTCTACAGCCACCCATCAATTTTCTCTAAAAAAACATGTTTGAAATAAATAATTTTGCCAATGCAAAGGATAATGGAATTCGGTTCATACAGAAGAAAGTATACAATCACCCACTAATTTTTCCCCCAAAAAAACTTTTACACATAAAAAATGTCACCACTATGTAATTCGGCCCATACAGAAAAAGGAGGTCTACAGTCACCCATTAATGTTCCTGAAAAAAACATGTTTGAAATAAAAAATGTCACCACCACGTCATTCGGTCCATACCGCAAAAAGGGCTTTACCACATTTAACTGCACTGCTGAACGGCAAATAGGCCCTTATTTTTTTCCACTTTTACACTACACAATGCTTTCCAACATATCAGTGCACCACTGAATGGCGAATATCTTTTTGTTTTGCCACTAATACATGACAAAAAGGGCTTTACCACATATAACTGAACCGCAGAATGGCAAATAGGCCCTTCTTTTTTATCACTTTTACACTACACAAGGCTTTTCAACATATAAGTGCAATGCTGAATGACGAATATATTTTTCTTTTGCCACTAATTCACGGTAAAAAGGGCTTTACCACATATAACTGCACCACTGAACGGCTAATAGGCCCTTATTTTTTTCCACTTTTGCACTACACAAGGCTTTTCAACATATAAGTGCAACGCTGAACAGGGAATACATCTTTATTTCGCCACTAATATACGGCAAACAGGACTTTAGAATATATAACTGCACCGCAGAACGGCAAATAGGCCCTTATTTTTTATCACTTTTACACTACACAAGGCTTTTCAACATATAAGTGCAGTGCTGATCGGCGAATATATTTTTCTTTTTAGAGGTTTTAGAATATTTAAGTGCAACGCTGAATGGAAAATATATTTTTATTTTGCCACTAATACACAGCAAACAGGGCTTTAGAATATAACTGCACCACTGAGCGGCAAATATATTTTTTTCTTTTTTACGCTAATACACGCCACAAAAGGCTTTACACCAGATAACTGCACCGCTGAGCGGCAAATATATTTTTTCTTTTTTCACTAATACATGCCACAAAAGGCTTTACAACAGATAACTGCACCGCTGAGCGGCAAATATATTATTTCTTTTTCAGCTAATACACGCCACAAAAGGCTTTAGTGCAGATAACTGCACTGCTGATCGGCAAATATATTTGAATTTTTCTGCTAATACACAACAAAAAGAGCTGTTATTTTAGCAACGGCTTTTGAGCCATTTTTCCCTACTAATACAAGCCAAAAAATGCTTTAGCACAAGGGCAAATAAAACATATAAATATTTCCTTGTAATAAACCCTGTTAATACCTGTATCAAACAGCACTTGCACCCTAATAAGAACGGTTTGCTGTATTTACAAAGCTGTGTAATGGCAATTTGGATCCCCAGTCAGTGCAGCATGGTGTAATAGGATTGTTCCTATCACCCAGGCTGTAACCTCCCCTACTGAACACTGTTCAACATAAATGCTGTGGAATGTTTCCTCCCTATCCTTTCCCTACACCTTGAATAATCATTCCCTGCACTTAATTTTTTTTTTTAGCAGAATGACATTTTTTCTAACACTGTCCCTAGCGCCTGCAGACGTCTTTCTCTACACTAAGTACACTGGTATATGGCAGAATCTAAGATGGCTGCCACTATTTATAGGGTTGTGACATCCCAGGGCTGGCTTGCTGCTGATTGGCTGCATGCATGGCATTGTGGGTGATCCCGCCTTCCCAGAGTTCCTTGTTCCATGTCCTCACAAGTGCAGCAGCCATTTTAGGAAAAAATGCGATACGTTACCCCAAAGCACGAGCACGAATCAAATTTTTCCTGAAATTCAGATCGAATTCCACTTCGTCAGCTTCGATTCGCTCATCTCTAAATATAGCTTATAGGAGTCTATGCCTGGGAAATACAAATCAGAAAGTCTTGAGAACCAATATAATTTGCCTCAGTTGTCCTAACACTAGGTATATAGAATAGACAATGGATGTACTTTCTATCACTAGCAAATGAGGATTAGTCAGGATGATTCATCTGCTGATTGACGTCAGGACAACTCATTTACTAACTGATACAGCTGTTCCTGAAAAAATGCATTAATTACAGGAGGAGGGGGTTTGGGAGGCAGCTTAAAATCTTACTAGTCTTAATCATCATTTTAAACTAGGAGGATAGTCATTTTTTTAAAGCAAGGTACAGATATCACATATATTTTCAAATTTCTGCTTTGACCCACTATACTGTGACTCTTTTAAGTCAGTTTCACATTTTCTAATGTATTTTATATTATGAATCAAAATAATTTTATAGTGAAAGAAAAATATTAAAACTGCATCTAATCTACTGTATGTCTGATCAGAAAACATGGAACAGATAATATCCAGCATATTAAAGGGTAAACAATAATTATTGCAGACATAACATACTAAGCTATAAATATTTAAAGAAGCATGTCCAAAAACATATTTATTCTCTGGCTCTTTAGAAATATATATGATGTGAATTGTAGGGAAGATAACCTTCCCTGTGCTGTATTTGTTGGTTATCAACAACCTTCTGCTCATAAGCCAGCATTAGTAATGACAAAGTACCAGCAGCATACTGTAAATGTCGCTTTTTTCGCTGTTCTGAACTTAAAATAGCAGCTCTGGTTTTGTGCGATTCATGGGTGAGGAATACAAAAAAAATTATGATTATTTGGAAATTGAAGTTTTGGACATTTAGGGTCCTGATGTTCAGTTCATTCGGAAAGTCTTCAGACCCTTTCACCTTTTGCTATTTTAGCCTTGTGCTAAAATAAAACTAAATTAAATGTTTGCCCTTTGTTCTGCACTCAATACTCCAAAATGACAAAGTAAAAACAGAATGTTAGAAATCTTTGATAATATTTTGAAAAGGAAAAACTAAAATATTACATAGAAATAAGAATTCAGGCCCTTTACTCAGGACTTAGTTGAAGCACCTTTGGCAGCTATTACAGCCTCTAGTCTTCTTGAGTATGATGCGACAAGGTTTGCATATCTGGCTGTGGTGATTTTCATTCATTCTTCTCAGCACATCCTCTCAAGCTCTGTCAGGCGGAATTGGGACCATTTGCAGGTCTCTCCAGAGGTGTTGAATTGGGTTCAGGTTAGGGCTGTAGCTTGACCACTCAAGGACTTTCACAGAGTTATTCCTAAGCCATTCATGTGTTTTCTTGGCTTTGTGCATACAGTCAGTAAGGATATTTATCAAGACTGGCATTCCCATATGCCAGTCTTGATCCCTATGCACTGGAGTGAGATGCACCTAATTTACACTGAACAAAAATATAAACGCAACACTTTCGGTTTTGCTCCCATTTTGCATGAGCTGAACTCAAAGAACTGAAACATTTTTTACATACTCAATAGACCCATTACTTTCAAATATTGTTCACAAATCTGTCTAACTCTCTGTTAGTGAGCACCTCTCGTTTGCCGAGAAAATCCATCCCACTTCACAGGTTGGGCACATCAAGGTGCTGATTAGACAGCATGCATATTGCACAAGTGAGCATTACACTGCCCACAATAAAAAAACACTCTAAAATGTGCAGTTTGATCACACAACACAATGCCACAGATGTCGTAACGTTGCAATGAATGTTCATTTCTCTACCATAAGCCATCCCCAAAGGCGTTTCAGACGATTTGGCAGTACATCCCACCAGCCTCACAACCGCAGACCACGTGTAACCACACCTATCTGTTTTTTTTCTGCTATCTGCCCTGAACAGTGAAAACCGGGACTCATCTGTGAACAGAACGCCTCTCCAACATGCCAGACGCCTTCGGATGTAAGCATTTGCCCACTCAAGTTGGTTACGATGATGAACTGCAGTCAGGTCCAGACCCCGATGAGGATGACGAGCATGCAGATGAGCTTCCCTTAGACGGTTTCTGCAGAAACAGTTTGTGCAGAAATTCTTTGGTTATGCAAACCGATTGCTGCTGCAGCTGTCCAGATGACTGGTCTCAGATGATCATGGAGGTGAAGATGCTGGATGTGAAGGTCCTGGGCTGGTGTGGTTACATGTGGTTTGCAGTTGTGAGGCCGGTTGGATGTACTGCCAAGTTCTCTGAAACGCCTTTGGAGACAGCTTATGGTAGAGAAATGAACATTCATTGCATGGGCAACAGCTCTGGTAGACATTCCTGCAGTCAGCAGGCGAATTGCACTTTCCCTCAAATGGTGCGACATCTGTGGCATTGTGCTGTTTGATCAAACTGCACATTTCAGAGTGGTCTTTTATTGTGAGAAGACTAAGGCACACTTGTGCAATATTCATGCTGTCAAATCAGCACCTTGATATGCCACACCTGTGAGGTGGGATGGATTATCTCGGCAAAGGAGAAGTGCTCACTAACACAGATTTAGACAGATATGGGAACAAAATTTGAGAGTAATGGGTCTATTGTGTATGTAGAAAACGTTTCAGATCTTTTATTTCAGCTCATGCAAAATGGGAGCAAAACCGAAAGTGTTGCATTTATATTTTTGTTCAGTGTATTAAGAGACAGATGCTGCTTAATAAAATAGGCATATCTCTATCAATCTCTGTCCCTGAAACTAAAGTCTTCATCTATAACTTATGCCACTTTCTGGAGTAAGTTATAGTAAAGCCATTGGCCCATACTATGCTCCATCCCTGCAATAAGCCTTGCCCTTTTTCACCACTTTAGTATGTTGGCGAGAAGCTTAAAAAGTTACAAATTATTGCTGACATATCGCATTTACTATAATTTGAGACATTTTTCTGCTACTATCATGGCATAAAGACAATAGTAAATGTCTTTCTTTAATAATCAGGATCAGGTTTCAGTAGGATGAGCATTAAGAATATCTGTACTTTGATCCATTCCGCTTTCCCTCGACCCCAACCAGTCTCCCTGTCCCAGCCACTGAAAAACACCCCCACAGCATGATGCTGCCAAAACCATGCTTTACTGTATGAATGGTATTGGGCAGGTGACTAGCAGTTTCTTCCAGACACGAAGCTTAGAATTGAGCCAAAAAACTTAAATCTTAGTTTCATCAAACTAGAAAGTCTTGTTGCTCACAGTCTGAGAGTCCTTTAGGTACTTTTTTCATTTTGCAAACTTTCATTTGTCTTTTATTGAGGAGAGGCTTCTTTCTGGCAACCTTGCCATAAAATGCAGATTGGTGGAGGGATACAGTGAATATTGACCTTCTGGAAGTTTCTTCCATCTGCACAGGATCTTTGGAGCTCGGCCACAGTTAGCATTGGTTTCTTCCTCACCTCTCTTATCAAGGCCCTATCCCTGCAATTACTTAGTTTGGTCGGGTGGCCAGTAGTGTTGATCACGAATATTCGAATTGCGAATTTTTATCGCGAATATCGGCACTTTGAGAATTCGCAAATATTTAGAATATCTCAAAATATATTCGTAATTGCGAATATTCGTTTTTTTGAAAATGTTATGCTAATTTTTTTCAAGAAAATAATGCCTGAAGATCAGGAATTCGCGAAATCATGAATATATGGCGAATATTCACCCAAATATTCGTGAAATATAGCGAATTCGAATATTGCCCCTGCCGTTCATCTCTAGCACTGTCCAGGAAGAGTCCTGGTTGTTCCAAACTTCTTCCATTTAAGAATTATAGAGAACACTGTGCTCTTGGGAACTTTTAGTTCAGTAGATATTATTTGTACCCTTCTCCAGGTGTGTACCTCCACACAATCTTGTCTCTGAGCTTTATAGCCAATAATTTTGCTCTTACGGCTTTTTTTTTTTCTCAGATATGCAGTTTTAGCTCTGAGACATTATATAGACAAGGGTGTGTCTTTCCAATCAACCTAATTTACCACAGGTGGGCAATCAAGGCGTTGAAATATCTGAAAGATGATCAAGAGAAATTTGAGGTCTCCAGAAGCTAAATAAATTAGTAAGTATTTCTAAAATTCAAATTTCACTTTCTCATTATGAGCTATCCGGAGCAGATTGATGGGGGAAATTGTTATTTTTTTACATTTTAGCAGAAGGCCACAACATAACAAAATGTGTAAAAACTAAAGTAAAAGGGTTTGAGAACCTTCCAAATGCATTATATTAGGTGTCAATTATTATATTAGAACCTGGCCCTACCAGATGACTACTTGGGTCTCCAGGGGCCCAGTCTAACTTTGCATCAACTTGCAGTTTAAAAAAGTCATACTGCCATAAGTTTTTTTTTTATCATCAATTTTATACATATGAATTTCTTAATATGGTACTTTATAATCCTTTGCTAAAAATGTCATATGTTCTGAGCTATTATTTAGTAATTTAAGACATTAACTACTTCAAGTCTTTAGAATTATTTGACTGTAGCTAATACTGTAATTCTAATTGCAAACTATCATAATAGAAAGCTTAAGACAACTGATGAAGGGTTTTCCTTGGTATTTCAATTCATAAGTAATATAAGAATCTAATGGAAAAATCACAAGTTCACATGTTCTGACAAGACCAGGGGAAAATGTTTGAAGGTGTGTATATTTCACCCAGGTTCCTGTCTTATTCATGGTAGGAGCAGCCAGGGAGTACGAAAGCTGGGTCTGTCCCTACTCCCTTTAGACACTCCAAGTATTTGGGGTGATTCTGGCTATATCCAGCAGAGAGAAGATTTTGCCTCATAAGTTCAGACAGTGCAGAGGATGACGGCTCTCTGCTTCTGGGACAAACTCCTCTGAGTAAAACAACTGTTGTATATTTTGTTTGTGATGCTGTGCAGTATAGTTAATGGCCAGATGGCCAAGGATTTTGTATTATTTAGGGATTAAGTTACATGTTGCCATAGAAGTTGATGGAAAGGAGGGAAAAGAAGGAGTGAACTGCTAGGAGGAGACAGAGGGTAGGCACATAGAGTTGCTATATCTAGTTCTAATACATTTATCACCCAAGGGAATCCTGGCCATACATCCTTATGGGAAATATCCTGGTGGGCCGATGACCAGGTACATGAGGATCTGATGCTCTAAACATTAATTAATGCTAGAAGCATCAGGTACCTATGCATCTGGCTGGCAGTTGCAGGTGCCCTCCTGAAGTCTACTGTATGACCATCCCCAGGACAGTGATATAGTTGAATACTGTGGCGAGGGTGGCAGTAAATTATACTGCGCTCTGGTATTTGGTTCTACTGAGGCAATATTTTATGCTGCACTGTGGTATTTGGTTCTTCTGGGGCAGTATTTTGTATTGCTAGCCTTGTCTACTTCTCTTGTCCCTGCCTACTTGTGTTGCCCTTCCTTCAGTCAATTTGGACCTGCCTACAACATGGAGACACTTTTAGTTTTTTTTCCAGGGCCACTTGAAGTTCCAATTCCTCCCCTGATTTTGTGTGCCAGCCTTTTTGAAAAAAATAAGTCATATGGGAGATATTCTGACAGAGCTAGTGGCAGCCAAGATTGGTGTAGGTCTGGCATGTTTTGAGCCTGTGCTAACAGTTTCAGCAGCATCACTAGTTTCCGAGATGACCACAGTAGAAGAATATCCAGCCCTGCCAGTATTTTTGGAGGTTTTGGACATACATTGCCTCTATACCTATCACCCTTTTCCTCTGATGTCTCCTCCTTCACAGCCCCCCAATACGTCTCTCAGGTCCTGTTAAACACACAATTATCAAAATAGAAATCATCCTCCTTGTCACTTTTACCAGACTGTGATATGTCATCGTGGACTCCTTGCCCCCCTCCTAATTCCTTCCTCTGTACTTGCCCCGAGTGCCACTGTAGCTACCATTGCCACTACCTCCACCACCACAAGTTCCACTACTACTACTACCAACACAGCTATGCAGGCGGTCCCCCGCCTCTTGGTTTGCAAAGAGCAGGAAGAATGCTTGCTCCAGGACATGGTGTCAGACTCAGAGGTGGCATCCACCTCACCCTGCTTTGACTCAGAGGAGGATTAAGTCATCCATTCCACAATCTTATCCTCATACTCATAATAATAATGTTGCTACAATAGGAAGCCAGGGAGAGCTGTGGTCTACTGCTACTAGCCGGCAGATGGTGTTTGCACTAGTATACAGATCCTGAATCTCAAATGATAAGGCATGGATCTTTTGGTTGCCATTTTCCACATATTTTATCATGAGGCCAACAATTAAAAACTCATGGGTTTGGTGCACAATTTATTAAACTGTACTAGACTGTAATTTAAAATGTTATTTTTCCTGTAATTTAAAGACAGAGGCTTAATTAAATGTCTCTCCCATTCTATGGACATAATACACACTGGTATTGACAATTTACAATAATAATAATAATAATAATAATAATAATGCAGTTTTTGCAGAAAAATGCATTTGCTATAACTGAACAGTATTTTGTAGTACTGTATTACAGTATTTTGTAGTTCCCAACTGGTTCAGGACCCCACTAGAGGGACGGCCATACTGGACTTAGTATTAACCAATAGACCTGATAGAACAACAGATGTGCAGGTTGGGGGACACCTGGGAAATAGTGACTATAAAGTTATAACCTTCCAATTATCCTTCAAACAAGAGTTTCTAAAGGGAGGAACAAAAATACCAAACTTCAAAAAAGCAAAAATTAGCCAACTAAGTGAGGCCATAGGCCTAACTAACTGGGACAAAGTCTTTAAAAATAAAAATACAACCATAAAATGGGAGATTTTTAAAAGCATTGTAACATCTAATTGTGAGAGTTACATACCTTATAGGAATAAAAGGCTAAGGAACAATAAGAAACCAATGTGGATAAATGGAACTGTAAAGAAAGCAATAAATGACAAAAAGAAAGCATATAAATCACTAAAACAGGAGGGGAGTCAGGAAGCACTGATAAACTATAAGGAAAAAAATAGAACTAAAAAAACTAATAAAATTTGCCAAACTAGAGACCGAGAGATTAATTGCCAAAGAGAGTAAAACTAATCCTAAAATGTTCTTCAATTATATAAATAGTAAAAAATATAAATCTGAAGGAGTTGGCCCTCTACAAAGCAATGAGGAGAATGTTGCAGAGAGCGACGAGGATAAAGCAAAACTATTAAATATTTTTTTCTCCACTATATTCACTGAGGAAAATAAACTGTCAGAAGAAATGCAGAATGTAAAAGTTAATTCCCCATTAAAAGTGTCCTGTCTGACCCCGGAAGAAGTACAACAGCGACTTAAAAAGATTAAAATAGACAAATCGCCAGGACCGGATGGCATACACCCCCGTATCCTAAGGGAATTAAGTGATGTCATAGTCAGACCTTTATTTCTGATATTTACGGACTCTATACTGACAGGGAATGTTCCACAGGATTGGCGCATAGCAAATGTGGTGCCAATATTCAAAAAGGGTCCAAAAACAGAGCCTGGAAATTATAGGCCGGTAAGTTTAACATCTATTTTTGGTAAACTGTTTGAAGGGTTTCTAAGAGATGCTATTTTGGAGTATCTCAATGAAAATAAGCAAATAACGCCATATCAGCATGGCTTCATGAGGGATCGGTCATGCCAAACGAATTTAATCAGCTTCTATGAGGAGGTAAGTTCTAGACTTGACAGCAGCGAATCAATGGATGTCATATATCTGGACTTCTCCAAAGCATTTGACACCGTACCTCATAAAAGGTTAGTATATAAAATGAGGATGCCCGGACTGGGAGAAAATGTCTGTATGTGGGTAAGTAACTGGCTAAGTGACAGAAAACAGAGGATGGTTATTAACGGTAGATACTCAGATTGGGTCACTGTAACTAGTGGGGTACCTCAGGGGTCAGTATTGGGCCCTATTCTCTGCAATATATTTATTAATGATCTTGTAGAAGGCCTGCACAGTAAAATATCTATTTTTGCAGATGACACTAAACTGTGTAAAGTAATTAACACTGAAGAAGACAGTTTTCTGCTACAGAGGGATCTGGATAGATTGGAGGCTTGGGCAGAAAAATGGCAGATGAGGTTTAACACTGACAAATGTAAAGTTATGCACATGGGAAGGAATAATGCAAGTCACCCGTACATATTAAATGATAAAACACTCGGTAACACTGACATGAAAAAGGATCTAGGAATTTTAATAAACAGCAAATTAAGATTCAAAAACCAGTGTCAGGCAGCTACTGCCAAGGCCAATAAGATAATGGGTTGCATCAAAAGGGGCATAGATGCCCGTGATGAGAACATAGTCCTACCACTTTACAAATCACTAGTCAGACCTCACATAGAGTACTGTGTACAGTTCTGGGCTCCTGTGAACAAGGCAGACATAGCA
This sequence comes from Bufotes viridis, assembly GCA_033119425.1. NCBI lineage: Eukaryota > Metazoa > Chordata > Amphibia > Anura > Bufonidae > Bufotes > Bufotes viridis. The sequence goes on along the minus strand of CM065593.1, from coordinate 293,252,983 downwards.
GAGCTGGAGAGGGTTCAGAGGAGGGCAACTAAAGTAATAACTGGAATGAGAGATCTACAGTACCCTGAAAGGTTATCAAAATTAGGGTTATTCACTTTAGAAAAAAGACGACTGAGGGGTGATCTAATAACTATGTATAAATATATCAGGGGTCAGTACAGAGATCTGTCCGATCATCTATTTATCCCCAGGACTGTGACTGTGACGAGGGGACATCCTCTGCGTCTGGAGGAAAGAAGGTTTGTACACAAACATAGAAAAGGATTCTTCACTCTAAGAGCAGTGAGACTATGGAACTCTCTGCCTGAGGAGGTGGTGATGGTCAGTACAATAAAGGAATTCAAGAGGGGACTGGATTTATTTCTGGAGTGTAATAATATTACAAGCTACAGCTACTAGAGAGGGGTCGTTGATCCAGGGAGTTATTCTGATTGCCTGATTGCAGTCGGGAAGGAATTATTTTCCCCTTAAGTGGGGAAAATTGGCTTCTGCCTCACAGGGGTTTTTTGCCTTCCTCTGGATCAACTTGTAGGAAACAGGCCGAACTGGATGGACAAATGTCTTTTTTCGGTTCTATATACTATGTTACTATGTTACATCACTTTCACTAAAATGGGTTTAATAATGACACTTTTAAAGTAAAGTAAGTTTGCTGTAACACTTAATGGTATCTTGCAGTAATATACAGTTCTTTTTTTAAACTTAAAAAATATTCTAAAAAGTCTGCAGCACAAATATATGCTAACCTGCAAAATATATCTGATCAAATTTGGTACAAATTATCGTAAAATTTGCAACAGCTTTTCAGAATAAAATTTGCAATTGGACACAGTCTGCAGCAAAAATAAAATAACATAAATCACACTTGAACAGTGATGATTAGGAGTACTGAATCCTTAAATAGTAATGCAAACACAACTCGATCTAACTAGATCCCTAAATCTTTTCCTATAAGACCCTGAATTCACAGTATTGGCTGTGTGTCCATAGATAATTGTCTATCTTAGCTTTTTGTGTTTCACAAAAGTCCTGCCTAATCAATGCCTAAGCTCAGAATAACATAATTTCCTTATTTGGGAACATAGTGCCCATGACTCATGCCTATATCATCCCTTCTGATTGGCTTAGGCTGATAGCAAGGCATTTTTGGCGAGCCACTAAGCAAGGCTCCCATCTGGGATTATGTGACACTCCATCTTCTTCTTTTCCTGCCCTGCCATGCTTTCTAATGTGCTGTGACTGCTATGGTATGCAAATGGCAGATGTAAATCCACATACATTGAATTGCAATAACTTTTCTCTTAGAAGACATTTTTGGGGGAAATTCTAACCAATTTTGATTTGTTTAGAATCAAATCAATTATCTCTAGTAGTTTCATATCTTCTGATGCTTTCTTGAGACCTCAAGAAAACGTTAGAGCAGGCATGCTCAACCTGCGGCCCTCCAGCTGTTGTAAAACTACAACTCCCACAATGCCCTGCTGTAGGCTGATAGCTGTAGGCTGTTCAGGCATGCTGGGAGTTGTAGTTTTGTAACATCTGGAGGGCCGCAGGTTGAGCATGCCTGCGTTAGAGGATGCAAAACAGCCAATAGCCAACATTTGACTGTTATGAAGTGCTGGAAATAAAGAGTTGCTGAAGAAGTTCCCTTCTTCTTGTATGATTTATGTAGCTGAACTCTCTGTTTGCACAGAGCACCATCATTTATGGGCAGCCTGACTCACTGGTTTTGCAGAGTGTTTGTTCATACAGTCACTGTTTACTTGGAGTAGTGCAATGAATGACACCAGCAAAATGTGAACTCCACAATTTTCTGCTATGGATTAGAGAGATGTAGTAATGAGGAAAATTCATCCTAATCTAACAAAATAGTTATTTACCGTAAATGTATCATTTTCAATCATAACATTGACAAATACAAGGGCCAGTTTGTGTGTATCGAGTCATACACTTGTTATATACCTGCTGTGGAGCTAATAAAAGATGGTGGATTAGCCCTAAGGCGAGTGCCTTGCTGTTTCTTTTAAACCTGGACAAAATTTGCAATGATAAAAACTTCTGAATTCAGAAAATTAAATAATAATAATAATTATAATAATAATAATAATAATAATAATAATCCATCACCAATTGAGCCTTACACATGCTATATTATTCTGGAGTTTCATGCACTTATAAATAAACACTGTATATAACTCACTGGCAAATTGGCATATACTGTAGCTAGAACATGCCATCATTTGCTGAGCTGTGAGGGTCCAACTGCTAGAACAGCGACATGCCACAAATGCCACACAACTAAAGTTAGATACAAGTGTTTGGTATTGTGGCTCAGTCCTATAGAGCTGTTAAGCACTTTTCTGCACAATGCCTGGTCGGAAGTGATACTGTACAGTCTGTTTAAATAAGTTTTAAAATCTGTTGCATTAATTTTATAATATCGTTCTTAAATTGCAGTCTATATTTGAAAACATCTTATCAAAGCACTGTAATATACTTGGAAGGTTCCTTTTCCTCAACCAGATTACTGAACAGCATGGAATAACTATAACTCATGTGTCCCCATAGCAAGTAAGGAATCAGAACAGAAAAATAAACAGTGATGTCAACATGGACAAACAGGGACAATAGTGGCCCCATGACAGAATGGGGAGGTGGTGCAACACCAGTGGCATACAGCACAAGATGGCAGATCACAGTAGTAGCAGAACCCAACAACAGCATTGTGATAGCAAGGCCCAGTGGCATGCATATTCTTTTACAAATTTAACATGTACTTATCAGTAGGCCAAGAAGCTCCATTGTAGGAATGGCAGTAGGGGCAAAAGGCAGGTGGCAGCATAAGAATGGTGGCAGCATCAAATGACCTGAAGTAATGACCCATTTTGCAGAATATTCCAGTGTGGCAGCACACCACAGTATGATTATTAGTGGCGGAATGATCTATTCTGTTGCATCAGGCACTAGTGTCTAGTGGTTGATCCACGCCTGATTCATCTTTATAAAGCTTACTAGCTCGACATTTTGGGAGGCAAGTTCTCTTGAGCACCCGCTCTGATGCCACAATACTGGATGGATAGGAAAGCATGCCCATGGCAAACTCAGCCAGTTGTGGCCACAAATCAAGTTTGCATGCCCAGTAATACAGGGGATCTTGGATTAGAGGTGACTGGGTGCAGTTTAAGTATGCCACCGCCTGCTGGTTCAGGTTCTGCTGTGTGTCCTGATGCTGCTGAGCTGTTTCTTCAGTAGGCAGTTGAAGAAAATTGGTCATCAGAGACTCCAAGTTGCTACATATGGAGCTAGTGTTGATCCTGCCCCCCCTCCCCCGCCCCTCCACCAGTCATGGCAGTGGAGCTTGAACACAGAAGGTCCCCCTAGTCAGACCTTCCTGATGGCGGGCGATGGCAAACATAGGCAGTGACCAACTGACTGTACAGCATGTCTCTTTAGTAGTCCATTTTTGCATTCCTCTCAGAAGGTCTCAAAAATACTCCCAGTTTTGCCAGTAGCCCTGATGAATCCTGACAATGTGGTTATCACTACGCAAACAAGAAAGCATGCATCTGGCTAGCTGAGCTGTAAGGTCTTATATGGAGAGATGTGTGGTTTCCCGAATCAAGTCCAAACTGTATAATCAAACAAAGCTGGACTCAAATGAAGGTGTAGAACCATCTCAAGGATGATCCGAAGAAATGGACCGCACCTGAGTTAAATATATGAGTGTCACAGCAAAGGGTCTGAATACTTAGGACCATGTGATATTTCAATTTTTCTTTTTTAATAAATCTGCAAAAATGTCAACAATTCTGTTTTTCTGTCAATATGGGGTGCTGTGTGTACATTAATGAGGGAAAAAAATTTACTTAAAAGATTTTAGTAAACGGATTTTAGAATACTTTCCGTACCCACTGTATATATAAACTAGCTAACTAACTAACTAACTATCTAATGTAATGTGACAAATGGAAATGAGAGACCACAGCAATAACACTGCTGTCTCTCTCAGAAATGTAATAAACTGTAGAAAATGGCTGCGGGGAGGTTCTTATATAGTAAGGGGTAGGCAACTTTAATATTGGTTGCCAGGGATATTGCTAAACTCAGACATTGCAGCCTTCTCATTGGGCCACAAGCAAAACTGGAAGTTACTGAGGAAAAAAAAAGAGTTGAATATTCGAAAATACGAATCTATATTACTATATTCTAAATATTCGCGAATTCTCAAAGTTGCGATATTTGCTATAAAAATTCGCAATTCAAATATTCACGCCCAACGCTAATAAAGCAATTAACACGGAAGAGGACAGTACACTGCTACAAAGGGATCTGGATAGATTGGAATATATCAAATGGAAAGAAAATATCACCAGTCCTGTGTAGAACGCTGCGAGTCCGTAGTGTGTTGTGGGTATTCAACACTATTAACAATTTTGAGGACAGGATTCAGACCGCGCGTAGGAATCGAAAGTCCCAAAAAGCAGTTCACCTATCCCTCCAGGAAATGTTGAGGTCTGCAGATATCCTGGATACAGATATCCTGCAACTTGTAAAAGATGTACAATAGTGAAGTTCCGTAAGGTTCCTCACCTCTTAATTGCTCAGTTTATACTCACAAAAGTAGCAGGTTTTACAGGCACATCAAGCTGGAGTTGCAACTTCAACCCTTCACAGGATCCGAGGGCACACTCCCACAGTAGCAGATAAAAGGTGTAGTATACGCTCAGGAACCCACCGACTTCAGATGAGGCTTCCTTTCTTTTCAAACACTGCAAACCAGAAGCTCTCCAACCATAGTGAGGATCCGATGGTAACTTCAAAATTTTTTAATTACAATGTACTTACAAACGAATTTCTTTAAAATCACATAAAATCAAGCATTTTGCAATCCTCTCGCCCAACCCGGGTTTCGCTCCCAGAGCTTCGTCAGGGGCTCGCATAGAAAAAAACACCCCTCCCCCTTCTTTTTAAACCTGATCTCATTAGTCCCACACCTGGGTATGTTCAGCAAAAACTTCTGCTCTCCTCCCTAGCATGGAACAAGGGCAGGGCATGCCTGCTGATTAAAATCGCATCATTGTAGACCTGTATTCACACACATATTATAAAATCATTTTTTATCTCAAAACAGCTTGTAAGTCAAAATCCACATTTAGACCGCAAGGTTGCAGTGTATTCAGTTCATATATCCACTTACTTTCTATTTTATTAATAGAAATAATAATAATAATTAGAAGGCAATAAAATAATTAGAAGGCAATAAATGACAAAAAGAAAGCATATAAATCGCTAAAACAGGAGGGCAGTCAGGAAGCACTGATAAACTATAAGGAAAAAAATAGAATATGTAAAAAACTAATAAAATTTGCCAAACTAGAGACCGAGAGATTAATTGCCAAAGAGAGTAAAACTAACCCTAAAATGTTCTTCAATTATATAAATAGTAAAAAATATAAATCTGAAGGAGTCGGCCCTCTACATAGCAATGAGGGGGGTGTTGCAGAGAGCGACGAGGATAAAGCAAAACTATTAAATATTTTTTTCTCTACTATATTCACTGAGGAAAATAAACTGTCAGATGAAATGCAGAATGTAAAAATAAATCCCCATTAAAAGTGCCCTGTCTGACCCAGGAAGAAGTACAACAGCGACTTAAAAGATTAAAATAGACAAATCGCCAGGACCGGATGGCATACACCCCGTATCCTAAGGGAATTAAGTGATGTCATAGCCAGACCATTATTTCTGATATTTACGGACTCTATAATCACAGGGAATGTTCCACAGGATTGGCGCATAGCAAATGTGGTGCCAATATTCAAAAGGGTCCAAAAACAGAGCCTGGAAATTATAGGCCGGTAAGTTTAACATCTATTGTTGGTAAACTGTTTGAAGGGTTTTTAAGAGATGCTATCTTGGAGTATCTCAATGAAAATAAGCAAATAACGCCATATCAGCATGGCTTCATGAGGGATCGGTCATGCCAAACAAATTTAATCAGCTTCTATGAGGAGGTAAGTTCTAGACTTGACAGCGGCGAATCAATGGATGTCGTATATCTGGACTTCTCCAAAGCATTTGACACCGTACCTCATAAAAGGTTAGTATATAAAATGAGGATGCTCGGACTGGGAGAAAATGTCTGTATGTGGGTAAGTAACTGGCTGAGTGACAGAAAACAGAGGGTGGTTATTAACGGTAGATACTCAGATTGGGTCACTGTAACTAGTGGGGTACCTCAGGGTTCAGTATTGGGCCCTATTCTCTTCAATATATTTATTAATGATCTTGTAGAAGGCCTGCACAGTAAAATATCTATTTTTGCAGATGACACTAAACTGTGTAAAGTAATTAACACTGAAGAGGACAGTTTTCTGCTACAGAGGGATCTGGATAGATTGGAGGCTTGGGCAGAAAAATGGCAGATGAGGTTTAACACTGACAAATGTAAAGTTATGCACATGGGAAGGAATAATGCAAGTCACCCGTACATATTAAATGGTAAAACACTCGGTAACACTGACATGGAAAAGGATCTAGGAATTTTAATAAACAGCAAATTAAGCTGCAAAAACCAGTGTCAGGCAGCTACTGCCAAGGCCAATAAGATAATGGGTTGCATCAAAAGGGCATAGACGCCCGTGATGAGAACATAGTCCTACCACTTTACAAATCACTGGTTAGACCACACATGGAGTACTGTGTACAGTTCTGGGCTCCTGTGAACAAGACAGACATAGCAGAGCTGGAGAGGGTTCAGAGGAGGGCAACTAAAGTAATAACTGGAATGAGGGATCTACAGTACCCTGAAAGGTTATCAAAATTAGGGTTATTCACTTTAGAAAAAAGACGACTGAGGGGAGATCTAATAACTATGTATAAATATATCAAGGGTCAGTACAGAGATCTGACCCATCATCTATTTATCCCCAGGACTGTGACTGTGACAAGGGGACATCCTCTGCGTCTGGAGGAAAGAAGGTTTGTACACAAACATAGGAAAGGATTCTTCACTGTAAGAGCAGTGAGACTATGGAACTCTCTGCCTGAGGAGGTGGTGATGGTGAGTACAATAAAGGAATTCAAGAGGGGACTGGATGTATTTCTGGAGTGTAATAATATTACAGGCTACAGCTAGTAGAGAGGGGTCGTTGATCCAGGGAGTTATTCTGATTGCCTGATTGGAGTCGGGAAGGAATTTTTTTTCCCCTTAAGTGAGGAAAATTGGCTTCTGCCTCACAGGGGTTTTTTGCCTTCCTCTGGATCAACTTGTAGGAAACAGGCCGAACTGGATGGACAAATGTCTTTTTTCGGTCTTATATACTATGTTACTATGTTACTATGTTACTATGTAATACTAAAAAAATAGAATCGGAGGTGGTAGGGGAGATGTCCTGCAACAGCAAAGGAGTCGTATACGTACTGGAGTGCCCGTCTGGCCTCCAGTATGTGGGACGTACCATCAGACCCCTAAAAACTAGGATCCAGGAACACATAAGAAATATCAGTAAAGGGCTGGAAAGCCATGGAGTTTCTTCACATTATAAAAGGTTTCATCAAAAAAAAAACCAAGGGATTGAAATTCATGGGTATAGAACTAGTAAGTGGCCATTGGAGAGGAGGAAGTTTTATAGAAAAAATTAATATAATAGAAAGTAAGTGGATATATGAACTGAATACACTGCAACCTTGCGGTCTAAATGTGGATTTTGACTTACAAGCTGTTTTGAGATAAAAAATGATTTTATAATATGTGTGTGAATACAGGTCTACAATGATGCGATTTTAATCAGCAGGCACGCCCTGCCCTTGTTCCATGCTAGGGAGGAGAGCAGAAGTTTTTGCTGAACATACCCAGGTGTGGGACTAATGAAATCAGGTTTAAAAAGAAAGGGGGAGGGGTGTTTTTTTCTATGCGAGCCCCTGACGAAGCTCTGGGAGCGAAACCCGGGTTGGGCGAGAGGATTGCAAAACGCTTGATTTTATGTGATTTTAAAGAAATTCGTTTGTAAGTACATTGTAATTAAAAAATTTTGAAGTTACCATTGGATCCTCACTATGGTTGGAGAGCTTCTGGTTTGCAGTGTTTGAAAAGAAAGGAAGCCTCATCTGAAGTCGGTGGGTTCCTGAGCGTATACTACACCTTTTATCTGCTACTGTGGGAGTGTGCCCTCGGATCCTGTGAAGGGTTGAAGTTGCAACTCCAGCTTGATGTGCCTGTAAAAACTGCTACTTTTGTGAGTATAAACTGAGCAATTAAGAGGTGAGGAACCTTACGGAACTTCACTATTGTACATCTTTTACAAGTTGCAGGATATCTGTATCCAGGATATCTGCAGACCTCAACATTTCCTGGAGGGATAGGTGAACTGCTTTTTGGGACTTTCGATTCCTACGTGCGGTCTGAATCCTGTCCTCAAAATTGGATAGATTGGAGGCTTGGGCAGATAAGTGGCAGATGAGGTTTAACACTGACAAATGTAAGGTTATGCACATTAGTGATGAGTGGCAGGGGCAGTATTCGAATTTGCGATTATTTTCTAGATTGTGGAAATCAGCAATGTTATATGGGCTTATTGTGCATGCAATAAAGGCGTGGGTCACTATAGCTACATTTTTCAAGCTGCTAGAAGTTTCCTGAGACTGGAGAAAATGGTTGGCATGGCAGAACATTACAATAGCTTTATATGCAGATAGAGTGCTCCGATATATTCGAATTGTGAAAATCGGCAATTAATGATGCACATATTTTTGCACAATACGTGCAACTTCACATTTTAGCAGGTCTGACTAAATATTAGTGATTGGTGCACTAAGAATTGTTGTGAACTTGTGACTTCACAGCACTATGTATGTATGTAGCATACATACATACAGCACTATGTATGTAGCATGTATGTGTGGACAGCAGAACCTATTACACTACCTAACACCCTGCACAGCTACACTATATCACAATCTAACCTACACTGATTTTCTCCCATTAACTATCTGTATTATATATATATATATATATAAGCTAACTGACTAACTAACTAACTAACTAACTATCTAATGTAATGTGACACAGGACAGCAGAGAGCACAGCAATAACACTGCTGTCTCTCTCAGAACTGTAATAAACGGTAGAAAATGGCGGTAGGGAGGTTCTAATATACTAAAGGGGTAGGCAACTTTCCTATTGGTTGCTAGGGATGTTGCTAAGATCAGACAAAGTCATTGCAGCCTGATAAAAAAAAGTACAATATTCGAAAATACGAACATATATCACTATATTCTAAATATTCTCAAATTATCGAAGTTGCCATATTCGCGATTAACATTTGTGATTCAAATATTCGCTTCCAACACTAATGCACATGGGAAGGAATAATGCAAGTCACCCGTACATACTAAATGGTAAAACACTGGGTAACACTGACATGGAAAAGGACCTACTGTAGAAATTTTAGTGAATAGCAAAGTAAGCTGCAGAAACCAGTGTCAGGAAGCTGCTGCCAAGGCCAATAAGATAATGGGTTGCATCAAAAGGGGCATAGATGTTCGTGTTGAGAACATAGTCCTGCCACTTTACAAATCACTAGTCAGACCACACATGGAGTACTGTTTACAGTTCTGGGCTTCTTTAAACAGCCAGACATAGCAGAGCTGGAGAGGGTTCAGAGGAGGGCAACTAAAATAATAATTGGAATGGGGCAACTAAAAGACAATGACAAATTGGTCATAAAATGTGATCTGATCTTCATCTAAGTCACAACAATAGAAAATCACAAATAATTAAATGCTACCATGTTTTTATTGAACACACCATGTAAATATTCACTAATGACATCTCCAAGAGCTAATTGTAGTGAGGTGTTGGTTACAGCTTTCATGCCCTATAAAAAAACACACACCAGTTCTGGGTTTGCTCTTCCCAAGAAACACTGCCTGATGTGAATGATACCTCACACAAAAGAGCTCTCAGAAGACCTATGATTAAGAATTGCTGACTTGCATAAAGCTGGAAAGGGTTATAAAAGTATCTCCAAAAGCCTTGCTGTTCATCAGTCCACGGTAAGACAAATTGTCTATAAATAGAGAAAGTTCAACACTGCTGATACTCTCCCTAGGAGTGGCTGCCCTGTATAGATGACTGCAAGAGCACAGCGCAGACTGCTCAATGAGGTGAAGAAGAACTAGAGTGTCAGCTAAAGACTTACAAAAGTCTCTGGCATATGCTAACATCCCTGTTAGCGAATCTACGATATGTAAAACACTAAACAAGAATGGATTTCATGGGAGGATACCACAGAGGAAGCCACTGATGTTCAAAAAAAACATTTCTGTTTACAGTTTGAACAAGAGTACCTGGATGTTCCACAGCAGTACTGTGGACAATTCTGTGGACAGATGAAACCAAAGTTGAGTTGTTTGGAAGAAACACACAACACTATGTGTGGAGAAAAAGAGGCACAGCACACCAACATCAAAACCTCATCCCAACTGTGAAGTATGGTGGTGGGGGCATCATGGTTGGGGCTGCTTTGCTGCGTTAGGGCCTGGACGGATTGCAATCATCGAAGGAAAAATGAATTCCCAAGTTTATCAAGACATTTTGCAGGAGAACTTAAGGCCATCTGTCCACCAGCTGAAGCTCAGCGGAAGATGCGTGTTGAAACAGGACAACGACCCAAATCATAGAAGTAAATCAACAACAGAATGACTTAAACAGAAGAAAATACGCCTTCTGGAGTGGCCCAGTCAGAGTCCTGACCTCAACCCGATTGAGATGCTGTGACATGAATTTAAGAAAGCGATTCACACCAGACATCCTAAGAATATTGCTGAACTGAAACAGTTCTGTAAAGAGGAATGGTCAAGAATTACTCCTGACCGTTGTGCACGTCTGATCTGCAATTACAGGAAACGTTTGGTCGAAATTATTGCTGCCAAAGGAGGTTCAACCAGATATTAAATCCAAGGGTTCACATACTTTTTCCACTTGCACTGTGAATGTTTACATGGTGTGTTCAATAAAAACATACCATTTAATTTTTTCACGGCGCTGGAGAAAGTGGATAAACATTGGCAGGGAGGAAATCAAATAGAAAGACTGTCAAGAGCAGAATCCAGAAAAATATAGGAATTCGGAAGTCTCCTACCAAAGGGCTTAAATGCCGAAATTGAGATTTTCGGCTTTATTTGAGGGGGTCGGTTTGGGAGTCGATAGCGAGTTGCATGTCAGGCTGTTTTTCCAGCACTGCAACTCCACCTTTGTATTCAGCAATCATAAACTCAGTAATTATGAAAAAGGGACAAAATTGTTAATATGCGTCGTAAGAAAATTTAGAATCTTGAAACTTAAAATCTTGGATGGTTTAACCATTTCAAACACTGTGAGTTCTATAAAGAAGATTGCACTATGTTTAGGTCAAATGATGTTTTCCTAGTTGTAAGAGCTATTACATGAAAAAATGATTGAAATTATTAAGGTTGCAACAAATGAATTGACTTTAATAGGATGGGATAAAACCTTTATTGAGATATATCATTTCTAGGTCTAAGCGTATATATATCCAACTGACAACTTTTGATGATCCATAATGAGCAAAATAAGAGCCGGAGAAATTAACCCTTCATAGGAGAAATAATATTCAAAAACCGCGTTTTTGCCCAAAAAAACGCATCAAAGCCGCATCTAAATCGCATAATGGTTTTTTATATGGGATTTGACTTTTACTCCAGACCAAGTTTTTGAGATGATCAAGATCCAATCCAGGATTTTATTTTTTCAAAGTTCAGATATAAAACATGCGGTAAGAACTGAATGGGGTGTTGCCACTGAGGAAGGGGAAAGTGTTTCCGAAACGCGTCTGGCCCTATTGGATTGACACTCCAAGTCAAACACCGCAACAAACAGTGCACTGCAACACTGAAATTTGGAACATTGCATTTAGTTACGATTATTACCCCACCAGGCTCTGGTAAGCAATTTCATCGGGACATCCGCTATTAGCATCACGTGATGCGATCACGATTAGTGTTGAGCGAACAGTTCGAGCATCGTTCGGGTTCGTACCGAATTTTGGGGTGTCCGGGACCCGGACCCGAACCCGGACATTTTCAAAAAAGTTCGGGTTCGTCGTTCGGCATGTATTTAGGCGCATTTTGAAAGGCTGCAAAGCAGCCAATCAACATGCATCATACTACTTGCCCTAAGATGCCATCGCAGCCATGCCTACTATTGGCAAGGCTGTGATTGGCCGAGTGCAGCATGTGACTCAGCCTCTTTATAAGCTTGTGCGCACGTCAGGACGTGCTCACTCCCGATGTGAATAGAACAGGGATAGACGCAGCTGATGCTAGGGCGAGAATAGGCAGGGATAATTGAATAACTGGAAGCAAATTTCTCTCCTCCACCTGTGATTCATCTGAACAACTGCAGCTGAGCTGCTTTTTTGATAGGGATTGGCTATTTTTAGAGTGGCCAGAGTGATTTTTCCATCCACATGTACCTGGGCTGACCGCCGGCCGCCATTTTGCGACTTGTAGTGCTGCAGCAGAAGCTGCCACAGTGTGCATTCCAAAGCTCCAAACAAGTCAGACATCTACACCTGGGATTCAGACCAATAGCGATTTAGCAGCACAGTCCAAGGCTATTTTTTTAAAGGTTGTGCAGACCATTTTGTGGAACATGTTACTGGGCTGATAGGCGGCGGCCATCTTGGGACTAGTGCTGCAGCACAATCTCTCCCAACGTCCATTAATCACTTGTAATAGTGGTCTGTGCCATAGAAATCCTACATCAGGGACTTGGGTGTGCTTGTGTCACCCCTACTAATACCAGTCCACCTGTAATCCATACAGTCAAAAGACTGAAAGTATTCCAGTGAGGGAATTTTTTTTATTTAAAAAAGGCCAAGTTAGTTTATCTGGCGTTCAATATACTAGATACAGTTAGGCCTGCGTTTCATACATCTGGAATTAGCAAATTAATGTGCTGGGGTTGGGAAAACATATATGTACCCATACTAGAATCTGTCAAAGAAAGCGGTACTCACATATAACAGTCATTCCATCTGTAATCCATACAGTCAAAAGACTGAAAGTATTCCAGTGAGGGAATTTTTTTATTTAAAAAGGCCAAGTTAGTTTATCTGGCGTTCAATATACTAGATACAGTTAGGCCTGCGTTTCATACATCTGGAATTAGCAAATTAATGTGCTGGGGTTGGGAAAACATATATGTACCCATACTAGAATCTGTCAAAGAAAGCGGTACTCACATATAACAGTCATTCCATCTGTAATCCATACAGTCAAAAGACTGAAAGTATTCCAGTGAGGGAATTTTTTTATTTAAAAAAGGCCAAGTTAGTTTATCTGGCGTTCAATATACTAGATACAGTTAGGCCTGCGTTTCATACATCTGGAATTAGCAAACTAATGTGCTGGGGTTGGGAAAACATATATGTACCCATACTAGAATCTGTCAAAGAAAGCGGTACTCACATATAACAGTCATTCCATCTGTAATCCATACAGTCAAAAGACTGAAAGTATTCCAGTGAGGGAATTTTTTTATTTAAAAAGGCCAAGTTAGTTTATCTGGCGTTCAATATACTAGATACAGTTAGGCCTGCGTTTCATACATCTGGAATTAGCAAACTAATGTGCTGGGGTTGGGAAAACATATATGTACCCATACTAGAATCTGTCAAAGAAAGCGGTACTCACATATAACAGTCATTCCATCTGTAATCCATACAGTCAAAAGACTGAAAGTATTCCAGTGAGGGAATTTTTTTATTTAAAAAGGCCAAGTTAGTTTATCTGGCGTTCAATATACTAGATACAGTTAGGCCTGCGTTTCATACATCTGGAATTAGCAAATTAATGTGCTGGGGTTGGGAAAACATATATGTACCCATACTAGAATCTGTCAAAGAAAGCGGTACTCACATATAACAGTCATTCCATCTGTAATCCATACAGTCAAAAGACTGAAAGTATTCCAGTGAGGGGATTTTGCTTATAAAAAATAATATATTTCATTGTGGTGCGAGTTGAATCGCAACAATGAAGAAAAATACTATTAAGGGACGAGGACGCGGTCGTGGTGGTGTCCGTGGAGCCTCTGTTGCTGGTAGAGGACGTGGCCGTTCGGCCCCAGGCGCACACAGTAGGGAACGAACTCCCTCAACTAGCCGGCAGAATGTACCGCAATATCTCGTGGGGCCCAATGCCGCTCTTAGGATGGTAAGGCCTGAGCAGGTACAGGCATTAATCGATTGGGTGGCCGACAGTGCTTCCAGCACGTTCACCACATGGTCTTCCACCCAGTCTTCTGCGGAAAGCGCACAGGTGGCACCTGAAAACCAAGCCCATCAGTCTGTCACATCACCCCCAAGCATATCAGGGAAACGGTCTGAGCCACAAGTTATGCAGCAGTCTCTTCTTCTGTTTGAAGACTCTGCTTCCAGGGTTTCCCAGGGGCGTCCACCTAGCCCTTCCCCAGTGGAGGAAGACATACCATGCACTGACGCACAACCACTTATGTCTCCAGATGAAGAGGACATGGGAATACCACCTCATCGGAGTCCGCACGTCTCTGATGATGACGAAACACAGGTGCCCACTGCCGCGTCTTTTGCAGTGTGCAGACTGAACAGGAGGAGGTCAGGGAGGGAGACTGGGTGGAAGACGATGCAGAGGACGATGAGGTCTTAGACCCCACATGGACTGAAGGTCGTGGCGATGACTTTCACAGTTCAGAGGAAGAGGTAGTGGTGAGACCGAGACAACAGCGAAGCCAAAGAGGGAGCAGGGGGCCAAAGCAGACGAGCCGCCGCCCCAGAGTTCGCCTGCTACTGGACATCGCCAACAGGGACCCAGCCCCACAAAGGCAGCTTCAAAGAGTTCCCTGGCATGGCACTTCTTTAAACAATGTCCTACCGACAAGACCCGAGTGACTTGCACGCTCTGCCATCAGAGCCTGAGGCGAGGCATTAACGTTCTGAACCTCAGCACAACCTGCATGACCAGGCATCTACATGCAAAGCATGAACTGCAGTGGGGTACACACCTTAAAAACCAGGCACTCGCTGAGGCTCCCCTGCTCCCTCTACCGCTGCTGCCTCGGCTTCCGCCTCGAGAGGAATGTTGCCACCTGCCGAGCAGCAAACAGAGGATGTGCCACCGACACCACCACCACCGCCACCGTCAACTAGCGTCTCCACTATATCACACAGCAGCGTTCAGCTCTCAATATCTCAAACCTTAGAGAGGAAGCGCAAATTCCCCCGAGTCACCCTCGAGCCCTTGGCCTGAACGCCAGCATTTCTAAACTGCTGGCCTTTGAAATGCTGTCATTCCGGCTGGTGGACACAGACAGCTTCAAACAGCTGATGGCCATGGCTGTCCCGCAGTATGTGGTTCCCAGCCGCCACTACTTCTCCAAGACAGCCGTGCCTTCCCTGCACATGCAAGTGTCCGATAAAATCAAGTGTGCACTGCGCAACGCCATTTGTGGCAAGGTCCACCTAACCACAGATACGTGGACCAGTAAGCACGGCCAGGGACGCTATATCTCACTAACTGCACACTGGATGAATGTAGTGGCGGCTGGGCCCCGGCGGACAGTTCCTTGGCGCACGTCCTTCCGCCCCCTAGGATCGCAGGGCATCATTCTCTGCCTCCTGTAGCCTCCTCCTCCTACTCGGCTTCCTCCTCCACTGCTTCCACCAGCTCATCCGGTCAGCCACACACCTTCACCACCAACTTCAGCACAGCCCGGGGTAAACGTCAGCAGGCCATTCTGAAACTCATATGTTTGGGGGACAGGCCCCACACCGCGCAGGAGTTGTGGCGGGGTATTGAACAACAGACCGACGAGTGGTTTCTGCCGGTGGGCCTCAAGCCAGGCCTGGTGGTATGCGATAATGGGCGAAATCTCGTGGCAGCTCTGGGACTAGCCGGTTTGACGCACATCCCTTGCCTGGCGCATGTGCTGAACTTGGTGGTGCAGAGGTTCATTCACCACTACCCCAACATGTCAGAGCTGCTGCATAAAGTGCGGGCCGTCTGTGCGCGCTTCCGCCGTTCACATCCTGCCGCTGCTCGCCTGTCTGCGCTACAGCGGAACTTCGGCCTTCCCGCTCACCGCCTCATATGCGACGTGCCCACCCGGCAGAGTTGCCCACGTTTGCGCAACGACAGCAGAGTTGCCCACGTTTTAACGTGTGCAGACTACTGGGTGGCCACCCTGCTGGATCCCCGGTATAAAGACAATGTGCCCACTTTAATTCCTGAACTGGAGCGCGACCGTAAGATGCGCGAGTACAAGCGCACGCTGATAGAGGCGCTCTTGAGAGCATTCCCACATGTCACAGGGGAACAGGTGGAAGGTGAAGGCAGAGGAGTGGCAAGAGGTCGCCAACGCAGCTGTGTCACGGCCAGCTCATCTGAGGGCAGGGTTAGCATGGCAGAAATGTGGAAAAGTTTTGTCTCCACGCCACAGCTATCTGCACCGACACCTGATACGGAACGTGTTAGCAGGAGGCAGCATTTCACTAACATGGTTGAACAGTATGTCTGCACACCCCTCCACATCCTGACGGATGGTTCGGCCCCATTCAACTACTGGGTTTCGAAATTGTCCACGTGGCCAGAGTTAGCATGTTATGCCTTGGAGGTGCTTTCCTGCCCGGCGGCCAGCGTTTTATCTGAGCGCGTATTCAGCACGGCAGGGGCGTCATTACTGACAAGCGCAGCCGCCTGTCCACAGCCAACGTGGACAAGCTGACCTTCATAAAGATGAACCAGGCATGGATCCCACAGGACCTGTCCCTCCCTTGTGCAGAGTAGTCCTTATTAACTGCCTAAAACATGTCTTGTTGTGCTACGGGCCACTTCTTTATTTGATACAAATTTTATGAAACCCACAGTTGAATGAAACTCTTCTCTGTCTGGGCGCCGGGGCCTAACCAGATGAAAGTGGCCGGTTAAACTAACGGGTGACATGAAGCCATAACCTCTGCCATGCTACCTCTGTCTTCTGTCTGGGTGCTGAGGCCTAAGTCAAATAAAGCGGTCTTCTGCTGTGCTGGGGGATATGAAGCTAATCTCTGACCTCTCTCCTCTGTCTGGGTCCAAAGGCCTAAATCACTGAAAGAGGCCTTCTCCTGTGGTGTGTGATATGATGCCAGAATATGTGCTGTGGGGCTCTCTCCTCTTCCTGGGTGCAGGGGTCAAATAAACTAAATTGTGGCCTACTCCTGTGGTGGTTGATATGATGCCTGATTCTCTGATGTGGAACCTCTCTCCTCTGTTTGGGTGAAGGGGTCAAAGTAACTAAATGGTGGCTTCTCCTGTGGTGGCTGATATGATGCCTGATTCTCTGCTGTGAAACCTCTCTCCTCCATCTGGGTGTAGGGGTCAAAGTCTTTCAAAGTCGCCTTCTCCTGTGCTGATTGATATAAAGCTGATGGTTGTGCCATCTGACATGGCTGCCAGGGTCTGATTCAATGGGGGCCTACTCCTGTGGTGGGTGATCTAAATGCCTGATTCTCTGCTGTGAAACCTCTCTCCTCCGTCTGGGTGTAGGGGTCAAAGTCTTTCAAAGTCGCCTTCTCCTGTGCTGATTGATATGAAGCTGATGGTTGTGCCATCTGACATGGTTGCCGGGGTCCCATTAAATTGGGGCCTACTCCTGTGGTGGGTGATCTAAATGCCTGATTCTCTGCTGTGTAACCTCTCTCCTCCGTCTGGGTGTAGGGGTCAAAGTAACTAAATGGTGGCCTACTCCTGTGGTGGGTGATATGATGCCAGAATATGTGCTGTGGGGCCTCTCTCCTCTTCCTGGGTGCAGGGGTCAAAGTAACTCAATGGTGGCTTCTCCTGTGGTGGCTGATATGATGCCAGAATATGTGCTGTGGTGCCTCTCTCCTCTTCCTGGGTGCAGGGGTCAAAGTAACTAAATGGTGGCTTCTCCTGTGGTGGTTGATATGATGCCTGATTCTCTGCTGTGAAACCTCTCTCCTCCATCTGGGTGTAGGGGTCAAAGTCTTTCAAAGTCGCCTTCTCCTGTGCTGATTGATATAAAGCTGATGGTTGTGCCATCTGACATGGTTGCCAGGGTCTGATTCAATGGGGGCCTACTCCTGTGGTGGGTGATCTAAATGCCTGATTCTCTGCTGTGAAACCTCTCTCCTCCGTCTGGGTGTAGGGGTCAAAGTAACTTCAATGGTGGCCTTCTCCTGTGCTGATTGATATGAAGCTAGAATATGTGCTGTGTGGCCTCACTCCTGTCCTGGGTGCAGGGGTCCCAGTAACTCAATGGTGGCCTACTCCTGTGGTGGGTGATCTAGATGCCTGATTCTCTGCTGTGGAGCCTCTCTCCTCCGTCTGGGTGCAAGGGCCAAAGTCACTGAAAGTGGCCTTCTCCTGTGGTGGGTGATATGATGCCAGAATATGTGCTGTGGAGCCTCTCTCCTCTTCCTGGGTGCAGGGTCAAAGTAACTCAATGGTGGCTTCTCCTGTGGTGGCTGATATGATGCCAGAATATGTGCTGTGGAGCCTCTCTCTCTTCTGGGTGCAGGGTCAAGTAACTAAATGGTGGCCTACTCCTGTGGTGGTTGATATGATGCCTGATTCTCTGCTGTGGAACCTCTCTCCTCTGTCTGGGTGTAAGGGGTCAAAGTAACTAAATGGTGGCCTTCTCCTGTGGTGGCTGATATGATGCCAGAATATGTGCTGTGGGGCCTCTCTCCTCTTCCTGGGTGCAGGGGTCAAAGTAACTCAATGGTGGCTTCTCCTGTGGTGGCTGATATGATGCCAGAATATGTGCTGTGGTGACCTCTCTCCTCTGTCCTGGGTGCAGGGGTCAAAGTAACTAAATGGTGGCCTACTCCTGTGGTGGGTGATATGATGCCAGAATATGTGCTGTGGGGCCTCTCTCCTCTTCCTGGGTGCAGGGGTCAAAGTAACTCAATGGTGGCTTCTCCTGTGGTGGCTGATATGATGCCAGAATATGTGCTGTGGTGCCTCTCTCCTCTGTCTGGGTCCAGGGGCCTAAATCACTGAATGGTGGCCTTCTCCTGTGGTGGTGATATGATGCCTGATTCTCTGCTGTGAAGCCTCTCTCCTCCGTCTGGGTGTAGGGGTCAAAGTAACTCAATGGTGGCCTTCTCCTGTGGTGGTTGATATGATGCCAGAATATGTGCTGTGGGGCCTCTCCTCTTCCTGGGTGCAGGGGTCAAAGTAACTCAATGGTGGCTTCTCCTGTGGTGGCTGATATGATGCCAGAATATGTGCTGTGGTGCCTCTCTCCTCTGCCTGGGTGCAGGGGTCAAAGTAACTCAATGGTGGCCTTCTCCTGTGGTGGTTGATATGATGCCAGAATATGTGCTGTGGGGCCTCTCTCTCTTCCTGGGTGCAGGGGTCAAAGTAACTCAATGGTGGCTTCTCCTGTGGTGGCTGATATGATGCCAGAATATGTGCTGTGGTGCCTCTCTCCTCTGTCTGGGTCCAAAGGCCTAAATCACTGAAAGAGGCCTTCTCCTGTGGTGTGTGATATGATGCCAGAATATGTGCTGTGGTGCCTCTCTCCTCTTCCTGGGTGCGGGGTCAAAGTAACTCAATGGTGGCTTCTCCTGTGGTGGCTGATATGATGCCAGAATATGTGCTGTGGGGCCTCTCTCTCTTCCTGGGTGCAGGGGTCAAAGTAACTCAATGGTGGCTTCTCCTGTGGTGGTTAGTATGATGCCAGAATATGTGCTGTGGGGCCTCTCTCTCTTCCTGGGTGCAGGGGTCAAAGTAACTCAATGGTGGCTTCTCCTGTGGTGGCTGATATGATGCCAGAATATGTGCTGTGGGGCTCTCTCCTCTTCCTGGGTGCAGGGGTCAAAGTAACTAAATGGTGGCTTCTCCTGTGGTGGTTGATATGATGCCTGATTCTCTGCTGTGAAACCTCTCTCCTCCATCTGGGTGTAGGGGTCAAAGTCTTTCAAAGTCGCCTTCTCCTGTGCTGATTGATATAAAGCTGATGGTTGTGCCATCTGACATGGTTGCCAGGGTCTGATTCAATGGGGGCCTACTCCTGTGGTGGGTGATCTAAATGCCTGATTCTCTGCTGTGGAACCTCTCCTCCGTCTGTGTAGGGTCAAAGTCTCAAAGTCGCCTCCTGTGCTGATTGATATGAAGCTGATGGTTGTGCCATCTGACATGGTGCGGGTCCCATTAAATTGGCCTACTCCTGTGGTGGGTGACTTGAAGCCTGATTCTGTGCTATGAGACCTCACTCCAATTAATATTGTTTAATTTTTATTTATTTTATGTTAACTCATCATTTCCCTATCTACTTTTGTTTGCAGGGGATTTAACTACATTTTGCTGCCTTTTGCAGCCCTCTAGCCCTTTCCGGGTGTGTTTTACAGCCTTTTTAGTGCCCAAAAGTTCGGGTCCCCATTGACTTCTATGGGGTTCGGGTTCGGGATGAAGTTCGGGTCGAGTTCGGAGCCCGAACCCGAACATTTTTCGAAAGTTCGGCCGAACTCGTCGAACCCGAACATCCAGGTGTTCGCTCAACTCTAATCACGATACAGCGCACGAGGAATGCCATAATGCCGGAGAACCACGGGCGAAGTCAGCCCTTCAAAGCTATCGGGGCAAGTGGAGGTAAGCCCACCGAGTGTGGGAATATCAAATACAGTTTGGCATAAGTTGATTTAACAATATAATACCCCGGCCTAAAGGAAACAGGTCTGAGGACCGACGGCCAGGTACACAAACCATTACATGGATCGCACATTAAGTAAATGAAACAACCTGCGAACTGTGCTTTTTTCTGAACAACTATTGGAACTATATGCAATTTGAATCATATCCTTGCGATTAAGTAGCGGTTATATTAATAAGTTTTATACAGTATACCTATGATCTGAGGCTGTATTGAACAATTATTGGGACCATATGCAATTTGAAATATATCCATTGCGATTAAGGAGCGGTTGTACCAATAAGTTATATGCAGTGTATCCATAATCTGAGGCTTTATTAAGATTTATAATTAGCTATCAAATATCAGTGTATATTTGTGGATATACCGCAAGGACAAATATAGTTAGGACGACCCAGTGGTAGGTCTAATAATATAATGAGAACATGCCGCATTTGTTGCAAATGTGAACACTACTGAATATTACCTGCATTTCAAGCTATTTGGCCTTGAGTTAAATACGGTATTTGCACAAGATTTTTTTTCTTTTTATTGTGTTTTTTATTGTGTTTTTATTGGGTTGTTATTAAAGAGATAATGTTTTATTGAGACATATATAAGACATTTTTTTGGGTAATAATAAACAGACCATATAATCCATATAAGAGTGCCAATCCAGTTTATTTACTTTTGGTGATTTCAGTTTGGAAAATTTTAGGAAGAGTGAGACAGAGGGAGAGTCCTAAGATACCTTAGAGTATCATACATGCATTCTCAGGCAAATTGGAGTACTTTTGATTGGGCTAGAATTGAATCAGTCCATCTATCCATCTATTCAGCCAAATTAAACCTTATTCAAATTGTAAACATTTTGCTAATCTCTAATTAATATACAACTGCTTTCATTGTAAAGAATACACATTTTATTATTCTAGTTTGGATGTATTTTATATACAGTAGTATTTTTTTATGTAGTAATATATATAGGACAGGTAGTCTGTGAGGCGAAGCTGAGAAATATGAGAGAAAGAGTTATCATTTTGGCTTAAAATTGAAATAAATGGCTATTCATCAGCATCAGATTTTAATATTTTAAAAAATTATTCAAAGCAATTCATAAAGATATTCTATTAAAAATAGATTAAATTGATATATATTTTTTATTTAGTGATTGTCCTTGTCTAGAGATAAGTGAATTTATTCCAAACTAATCCGATTTATTGCAAATTTAACAAAAATTCCTCTTGCAAATGAAGGAGGATCACATGACCATGAGTGGGGCCCTGGCTGGCAGTCTTACCCAACATGTCTTGCGGTGAGGATATTGGCTAGTCTTTGTCTAGGTACTACCTTAGCTCTCACAGACACAGCAAATAGACACATGAGACAACTATTTTAAGGTCTTACAGGGACAGTTTTTGGGACTAGGAAGATATATTTAGGTTGAACTACTTGATAGAAAGTTAGGTTATATCAAGGATACAGTGAGTTGGTGTGATGTGTGTCTGTTACAGACAGGGCTAGAGCTGTTCATATACAGACTGTTTTGCATTGAACATGAGCTTTTAAAAAGTTAGTACTCCGTTTTATGTGCAGAAGCCTTTTTTTTTTTTTACAAAAAAAACCTGTTGCAAAGCTTTTCAGTTAATATGTGTAAAAATAAGTAGATTTTTCAGTATCACCAGCAGCTTATCTTTTATAGCAGATGTTGCTCAAATGCACTTTTTTCCCCAAAACCCTGTTACAAAAATTCTATAAATGTTAATATGTGTAGAAATAATTGTATTTTAGTGCATCAACGGCAATGCATATTTAGGTTACATAGGTTGTCCAATTGTGTTTCGTTTTTTATCCAAAAACCTGTTTTAAAGTTTCCTTAGTTAATGATTACCAAGCCTATAACTTTGCATTATTTAAATAGGCTTCAAAATAAAATGTCTGATAAATGCCAGAGTGGCAATAGGCAGGGAATGTAAAATGGAAGACCCATGCCATGTCATCCACAAGTGACACAGTGGGTTCTGCTCCAGAAATTTTAGAACTGCTTATTCAGAACAAGCCACTGCTTTTTCTGATACTACATTGGTAGGCATCTGCCACCAATACGGGGTTGTTTGTTATCCACTTGATGACCAATGCCATACATGTACAATGGAAGTCATCACCTTAAATATCATGCCTGTTTGTGAAGGCAGCGGGCAGTCACCAGGTTTTTGCTTTTTCAAATAGAAGAGGCCCGGGGATAATGTTTGTGATCGTCCATAACGCTGAACACTCACATTTAACATCTCAGATACCGTAGTCAAATGTGAAATGCGAACATTCTGGAGCCATGTACTCCCGGAAGCTGTTGTAGTGATAGCCTTGAGCCTGCTTGGGGCTCCAATGACTGTTACTGGTACAGTATATTCTAATACAGGCCTGCAGGTGGCAGCACTGCATTTTAATATATTAAATTGTGTCTTGTTATGGCTAAAATACCATTACAAAATACAAATGGTAATCTGCTTGTTATTGTCACCTAAGGTGACATAAGAAAACATCATAGGCATCACCACTTAAGGAAATTCCCATACTTTCAAAATATATGAATATGTATCCCTTACGGTGAACGGTGTAACGGAAAATAAAAATTCAAAATGGTCAATTTGACATTTTTCCGTTACTACACCTCCCCAACAAAATTTAACAAAAAGTGATAGATATTCATAGACACCCAAAAATTGTATCAATGAAAAGTACAGATCACCCCGCCAAAAATGAGTCCTCACACAACTCCATAGACGTACATATTAAAAAAGTTATAGGAGTTAGAATATTGTAACAACATTGTTTTACTGATTTTTTATGTTTTCAGTAATAAAATACAAGGAAAACCACAAAAAGTGGTATCATTGTAATCGTACTGACCTGGAAAATAAAAGTAGCAGGTCATTTTTACTATGTAATAACATAGCGTTAACACGTCATAAATCAAACTCATAAAATTGTGTTGGATTTTCATTTTATACTACATTGTATACAATAAATATGGTGCCAATGGATTGTCCTGCAAAAAACAGGCCCTCATATGGCTATGTCAACAGAAAAATAAAGTGATGGCTCTGGAAAGGCAGGAATAAAAACTGAAAACTCAAAAAAGGAAAATCGCCCTGTCCTCTACTGGTCAACCATGCATTTACCCATAGCTAAATATGTCACTCTGACATTATCTATAGAGATGAGCGAATTTTTAAAAAATTATGTTAAAAAACAGCTATTTCCTGGCTGCTGAGAGCCTTTATAGTGGTGTAGAATACTGTACCTTGCAGTAACATGCATAGGGAGTCTGCTTTGGAAGTGAAAAATACTGTCAGTCCGTATGACATGCAGACAGGTGTCGCTCTTAGAATCACCACATACTTCACTTATTTGGGCAGTCACGGGGCCAAAACTGCCCAAATAACTCAAGTATCAACTCAGCCTTACAGGTAGATGTTAGCGTCAAGAAGAAGAGCACTCCTTTTATACGCTCGTCAGCTGATTCCACATAGATGTCTACAAAAGCTGTTCTATTAAACGCTTATACAAGTAGAGCTCCCCTGACAGAGTGGAGAGGGTGTCAGCAGTAAGTTTGTGTTGACATTATCGATTATTTTGCCCTTCCTCTAAACCGTCAGAACAATAACCCACAAAAAACAAATCCTGTCTGTGGAGAATATGCCTTCACTCGGTCAGCATTTGCTTAATAATCCACCAGTATTGCTAAAGCCCAAAAAAAAACAGGAGTGGATCTAAAACAGAGATGACACATGAATTGAATATTTGCATGTCTTCTTTGTTTCATACCCACTCCTGCTTTTGGCTCCCAAATCATAAGCCAATTCTGATGGGACCATACAGGCCTTACAGCTGCTACACAGACAGGATCTGTTATGTTTTCCATTTTCCTTCCTTCTTACAGATCAGAAGAAGTGTCAAATAAATGATGATGTCAGCCAGACTGAAAGCCAAAATAGTGAACCAGTCATGAAGTGGGGAGGGTGGGAACAGCATGAGAAGTCCACAGAGTGGCCCAATGACAGGGTCTGGAGGTGGAAGCAGTATGAGGAGGCCACCGTGTGGCACAATGATAGAATCTGGAGGTGGGGGCATCATGAGTAGGCCACAGAGTGACATAATGACAGAGTCTGGAGGTGGCAGCATGAGAAGACCACAGAGCAGCACAATGACAGAATCTGGAGGTGGCGGCAGCATAAGGAGACCACAGAGCGGCACAATGACAGAGTCTGGAGGTGGTGGCAGTATGAGGAGGCCACCGAGTGGAACAATGAACGAGTCTGCAGGTGGCAGCATAAGGAAACCACAGAGCGGCACAATGATAACCTGAAGGTGGCTGAAGCATGAGGAGACCACAGAGCGGCACAATGACAGGGTCTTAAGGTGGCAGCATTATGAGGAGGCCACTGAGTGGCACAATGACCGAGTCTGCAGGTGACGGCAGTATGAGGAGACCACAGAGTGGCATAATGACAGAGTATGGAGGTGGTGGCAATATGAGGAGGACACCGAGCGGCAAAATGACAGAGTCTGGAGGTGGCAGCAGTATGAGTTGGCCACAGAGTGGCACAATGACTGAGTCTGTAGGTGGCGGCAGCAGGAGTATGCCACAAAGCATCACAATGATAGAGTCTGGAGGTGGCGGTAGTATGAGTAGGCCACCAAGTGGCACAATGAATAAGTCTGCAGGTGGCAGCATGAGGAGACCAAAGAGCGGCACAATGACAGAGACTGGAGGTGGCAGCAGCATAAGGAGACGCCACTGAGTGGAAAAATGACTGAGTCTGCAGGTGGCAGCATGAGGAGACCACAGAGCGGCACAATGACAGAGTCTGGAGGTGGCGGCAGCATGAGAAGACCACAGAGCGGCACAATGACAGAATCTGGAGGTGGGGGCATCATGAGTAGGCCACAGAGTGACATAATGACAGAGTCTGGAGGTGGCAGCATGAGAAGACCACAGAGCAGCACAATGACAGAATTTGGAGTTGGCGACAGCGTAAGGAGACCTCAAAGCGGCACAATGACAGAGTCTGGAGGTGGTGGCATTATGAGGAGGACACCGAGTGGAACAATGAATGAGTCTGCAGGTGGCAGCATAAGGAGACCACAGAGCAGCACAATGACAGAATCTGGAGGTGGCGGCAGCATAAGGAGACCACAGAGCGGCACAATGACAGAGTCTGGAGGTGGTGGCAGTATGAGGAGGCCACCGAGTGGAACAATGAACGAGTCTGCAGGTGGCAGCATAAGGAAACCACAGAGCGGCACAATGATAACCTGAAGGTGGCTGAAGCACGAGGAGACCACAGAGCGGCACAATGACAGGGTCTTAAGGTGGCAGCAGTATGAGGAGGCCACTGAGTGGCACAATGACCGAGTCTGCAGGTGACGGCAGTATGAGGAGACCACAGAGTGGCATAATGACAGAGGATGGAGGTGGTGGCAATATGAGGAGGACACCGAGCGGCAAAATGACAGAGTCTGGAGGTGGCAGCAGTATGAGTAGGCCATAGAGCGGCACAATGACAGTCTGGAGGTGGAAGCAGCATGAGGAGACCACAGAGCGGCATAATGACAGAGTCTGAAGGTCACGGCAGTATGAGTTGGCCACAGAGTGGCACAATGACTGAGTCTGTAGGTGGCAGCAGCAGGAGTATGCCACCTGGGCATCACAATGATAGAGTCTGGAGGTGGCGGTAGTATGAGTAGGCCACCAAGTGGCACAATGAATAAGTCTGCAGGTGGCAGCATGAGGGGACCAAAGAGCGGCACAATGACAGAGACTGGAGGTGGCAGCAGCATAAGGAGACGCCACTGAGTGGAAAAATGACTGAGTCTGCAGGTGGCAGCATGAGGAGACCACAGAGCGGCACAATGACAGAGTCTGGAGGTGGCGGCAGTATGAGTTGGCCAAAGAGTGGCACAATGACTGAGTCTGTAGGTGGCGGCAGCAGGAGTATGCCACAAAGCATCACAATGATAGAGTCTGGAGGTGGCGGTAGTATGAGTAAGCCACCAAGTGGCACAATGAATAAGTCTGCAGGTGGCAGCATGAGGAGACCAAACAGCGGCACAATGACAGAGACTGGAGGTGGCAGCAGCATGAGGAGACCACAGAGCGTCATAATGACAGAGACTGGAGGTGGCAGCAGCGTAAGGAGACAACAGAGTGGCAAGGTGACAGTGTGGAGATGGCAACAGCAGTAGGATAACACAGAGTGGCAAGGAGACATAGTTTGGAGATGGCGGCAGCAGCTGCATCAGGAGACCACAAAGTGACCTGGTAACAGAGTGAGGTAGTGGGTGGCAATACCAGTACCCGCTAACGAAGGTGGGTGAAATAGGGAGCACTTGGCATCAGATGTGTGGCATCAGGTGGGTTGCAGCATCAAAGTAGTAGCTGAGGCAGGTAGTCAGAAGAAACCGGTCTCTTGTATCAAAGTGTTGGTGTGGCACCATGGATGATCCAGTCTGGTGCATCAGGAATTTGTGGTTGGAAATCCTGGCTTATCCATGCCTGATTCATCTTGACAAAGGTCAGTCTCTCCACATTTTAGGTGGACAGAGTTCTCCTTGGGGTAACTATGGCCCTCGCCGCACTAAACACCCGCTTTGATGCCACACTACTGGCAGGACAGGACATGTAGACTCAAGCTGCTGCTGATGGAGCTGGTACTGCTCCTGCCACCCCACTCCTCCCCAGCAGCCATGGCAGTGGAACAGGAGCACAGAGGGCTTCCCCCAGTCATACCTGCGAGAGGATGGACGATGGCGCAGATAGGCAGCGGCCATCTGACTAATTAAGATGTCTCTGTAGTAGTTCAGTTTGTAGTCCCTATTGGTGGGTGTAAAAAAGGACCCCATTCTGGACCGGTAGCGAGTGTCCAACAAGGTGGAGAGCTAGAAGTCACGCCTCTGCTGAATGGTGACAATTCGGCTATCACTACGCAAGCAACTGAGCATGCGTCGGGCCATTTGTGCAAGTGACTCGGAGGGACTCCCTGCCTCCATCTCCACTGCATACTGCCCCGGTGTGTCAGGGTCCTCTGTTTGTCTTCCTCATTGCCCTGTAGCTCCTCTGGCTGCTCCTGCTCCTCCTGTCCTGTCGTAGTTCATACCATAGTCCTGGCGACTGACAAATAACGTGGCGTCCTCAAAGGGCCTGAGCAAACGGCAGGCGTCAAGCATGAGCTGCCACTGGCTGACATCTAAGTTACACAGGGGAGTACTCCTATCCGCTTTCATCTTTAAAAAATCGTTGATGGCCTTTCTCTGTTCATATAGTCGGTCCAATATATGGAGCGTGGAATTACAATGGGTGGACTGGAAACGTCGCATATCAGCCTATGTTGGGGTAAGTCGTTTTGCCCTGCAGCTCAAGGAGGGTGTGCTTGGTGGTGTACGAGTGGCTGAAGTGCATGAAAAGTTTCCTCACCATTTTTAGGATGTCTTGCAGATGGGTGTAAGACTTCAGGAACCGCTTGACAACCAGATTGAACATGTGCGCCATGCAGGGGGCATAGCTCACTCCTCCTTGTTGCAGCGGCGACACCATGTTCTTCCCGTTGTCAGTCACCGTGGTTCAGATTTTGAGTTGTCGCGCAGAAAGCCAGGATTCGATTTCTTGATGAAGGACACGGAGCAGTTCTTCCCCTATGTGACTCCAGGCAAATGAGGTATAGAACAGCGTGACACCGCCGTGCACTGCACATGTGGTATGCTGGAGGAGCACTGTGAATTGTCCCTGCAGTGGAGCCTGAGGACATGGTGGTGGATGAGGAGGCAGAGGCGGATATTGTCGCAGGACCAATGGCGTGACAACATGGAGGGAGGCAAAAGCGGCGTCACGTGGCCAAGTTGGCTTGGTAGGAACCACATTTACACAGTGGGCCGTAAAGGACATATATTGTCCTTGACCGTAGTTACAGCTCCACACGTCGGCGCTGCCATGCGCTTTGGCAGACACCGACAGGCTCAAGGACTGGCCCACCTTCTGTAATACATATTTGAGCAGGGCTCATACTGCCTTTTTGGCAAAAAAATTATGGCTTCGGACTTTCCACCTTGGTTTGGCACAGAGGTGCAGAGTCCACCACTTGGAAAGGGAGGTACTGCAGCACCAGCATCTGTGCCGTTGGATGAGTGCACGCATCCTGTTGTCTCTTGGCAATCGCTTCGGTGATAGATTGCTGATGGACTGACTGACGAGGAGTAGCAGGGCGAGGAGCAGGAGCATCAGGACCTGTAGATGATGGGAAGGACAGACAGCTCCCATCATCTGAGGTGATGAAGCCTTGACTGCCTGAAATCGGGTGTGTACCACTGGGTGATGCAGCAGTTGCTGCGGCAGGCTAGACCATCATGTTGAAGACTTGGTTCTCCCAGGACACTTTATGGGGACGCTGTATATGTTGATGCAGAGCCGTGGTGCCCACATTGGCACCCTGGCCACGCTTCACCTTCTGCCCACAGATTCGGCAAATGGCCATGTTCACCTCCTCCGGCGGCTTAAAAAAAAACTACCACACCGCCGAGTAAATGATTTTACCCCCAACACTCCGCACTGACTGACTACTACCGCCGCTGCCTCCGTGAACCCCTGCACCACTACTTTTCGGGCAGGTAGGCTCCTGTGAATCGGGAGGTCTACCCCAGGCACGTTCAGCTCCTGACCTCTCACTGTTGCCACCCTGCTGTCTCCCGGCCACGGTAATGACTTGCTGGCTCCAGCACTTCCTTATGCGCAAGCTGCCACTCTCTTTTCCCACTGATGATGAAGTCCCTTTGTCACCCGGCTCTCAATTGTGATCGGCTACATTTTCATCGAGTATTGTCTGCACATCACTGATGTCCCCCTCAATGGTCTCTGAGCTAGCATCCTGACCTCTATGAAAATTCGGCTATCACTACGCAAGCAAGTGAGCATGCATTGGGCCATTTGTGAAAGTGACTCGGAGGGACTCCCTGCCTCCATCTCCACTGCATACTTCCACGGTGTGTCCAGGTAATCTGTCTAGTCTTCCTCATCACCCTGTAGCTTCTCTGGCTGCTCCTGCTCCTCCTGTATTCTCAGCTGAGTAGAAAAACAACCCATTTGGCTACACATTGCCTGTGCTACAATGTCCTCCTCCCCCTCCTCCTCCTCTTCCAGTTCAGCCCCCACAGGGCTCATGTGGCCATGAGATGAAGTCGCCACGTCTCCTGTCCCCTGACAAGCCATTGTTACCACCATCTGTTCCAGGACATAAAGAAATGGAATGACGTTGTTCATCCAGTAGTCCTGGCGACTGACAAATAACATGGCATCCTCATAGGGCCTGAGCAAACGGCAGGTGTCACGCATGAGCTGCCACTGGCTGACATCTAAATTACACATGGGAGTACTCCTATCCACTTGCATCATCAAGAAATCGTTGATGGCTTTTCTCTTTTCCTATAGTCGGTCCAACATATGGAGGGTGGAAATGGTGCATATCAGCTTATGTTGAGGATGCCGTTCTGCCCCTGCAGCTCAAGGAGGGTGTTCTTTGTGGTGTACGAGTGGCTGAAGTGCATGCAAAGTTTCCTGGCCATTTTTACGATGTCTTGCAGATAAGTGGAAGACTTCAGGAACCGCTTGACAACCAGATTGATCACGTGGCTAAGCCTTCCTTGACGCAGCGCCGACACCATGTTCTTTCCGTTGATGGTCAGCATGGTTCCGATTTTCAGTTGTCGCAGGAACAGCCAGGATTCGATTTCTTGATGCATCACACGTAGTAGTTCCTCCCCTGTGTGACTCCGTTCGCCAAAGCAAGCTAGGTGCAGAACAGTGTGACACCACCGAGCCCCGCACATGTGGTATGCTGGAAGGGAACTGTGACTTGTCCCTGCAGTGGAGGCTTAGGACATGGGGGAGGATGAGAAGGCAGAGGCGGACATTGTCACAGGACCAATGTCATGACAACGTGGAGGCTGATGTGGTGTGATCTGTCTAAGTTGCTGGTGTGGCTGTGCAGGAACTACATTCACCCAGTGGGCAATAAAGGACATGTATTTTCCCTGACCATAGTTACAGCTCCACACGTCGGCGCTGCCGTGCACTTTGGCAGACACCGACAGGCTCAAGGACTGGCCCACCTTCTGCTCTACATGTGTGTGCAGGGCTGGTAGTTCCTTTTTCGCAAAGGAATGATGGCTTTGGACTCTCCACCTCGGCTCGGCACAAGCCATCAGTTCTCTGAAAGGTGCAGAGTCCACCACTTGGAAAGGGAGGTCCTGATGCACCAGAAACTTGGACAGGAGCACGTTCAGCTGGCATTGGATGCGTGCACGCATACTGTTGTCTCTTGGCAATCGCTTCGGTGATCGATTGCTGATGGACTCACTGACTAGGAGCAGGAGCAGGTGGACCATCAGAAGATTGGATTGACAGACAGCTCCCTTCTGCTGAGGTGATGGAGCTTTGACTGGCTGAAACTGGGTGCGTGCCACTGGGTGATGTAGCTGTAGCTGTTGCAGGTTGGACCATCAAATCGGAGCCACGGTTCTCCCGTACCACCTGATGGTGACGCAGCATATGTTGTCGCAGGGCTGTGGTGCCAACATTGGCACCCTGGCCACGCTTCACCTCCTGCCCACATATTCTACATATGGCCATGTTGACCTCTTCCAGCGGCTTCACAAAAAACTGCCACAACTCCAAGTACCTGATTTTCCCCCAACACTACACTCACTGCTAATGGCAGTGCTTCCGTGAACCCATGCACCACTCCTTTCCGGGCAGTTAGGCTCCTGCAAAGTGGGTGGTCTACCCCATGGCCGTTTGGCTCCTGACCTCCCACTGCTGCCACCCTGCTGACTCCCGGCCATGCTAGTGACTTGCTGGCTTAGCCGCTGCCTGACGGGCAAGCTGCCACTCTCTTCTCCTGATGATGATGAAGCCCCTTCTTCACCTGGCTTCCAAGTGCGAATGTCTTCATCATCATCAAGTAGTGTCTGCACATCACTGATGTCCTCATTAACGGCCTCTGGGTCAGGAGCCTGACCACTTACAACACAAGCTCCCGTGCCACTCTCCTCATCACTACTTGCCCACCTAGCAGAGGAAGAGGCAAATGTCTCCTCCACATCTTGGCTGGGCAGTAGCTGCTGACTGTCCTCTAGTAGCTCTTCCTTGCTGAGAAGTGAAACTGAGCCCACTGCATGTAGTACTTCTAACAGAGAGGAGACAGTAAAGGCCAGAGGCAGGTTGAGTCATGCCAACTAAGTGTTGTGTCTGACGAACCCACCAACTGTTGGCTGGGGGTGTCTGATGTCACTAGGGATGACGTGGATGTCCGAGTTAACCAATCAAGAACCGCTGGGTTGCTGGTCAAGACACGACCGATAGATGACCCCGGGAGCTCAGGCCTCTCGCTGCGACTACTGCTGCCACGACCCCTTACTCTGCTGAGATCTCTGCTTGCACCATAAACATTTAGGCCTCTGCCACTCCTCTTCGCATGGCCTGGCACTTCTCTGCCTGACTTACTTGTAGCTGAACTAAACAAATTAAACGGAAATTAAAACACCCGTAAAAGCGACAAATTAATTTTTCTTTTTGTATTGAAATAGGCCACTAAACGTTTTCATCACTATTAACTGCGGAAATCCACTGAGAATATAGTTTTCTTGCTGTATTAAAATACTACCCTATACGCTTTAACCAGAAAAAAAATTAAAGAGTGAACTGAGTATATATATTACTTAAAGTACTGAAATAATCCCCAATATGCTTTCAACAGAAATTACTGCAGCAGTGCATTGAGAATATATATTTCTTGTTGCACTGAAATTGGCCACTATACGCTTTGACCCAAAAAAAATAAAGAGTGAAATGCGTATATATATTTCTTGAAGTAATGAATTACGCCCCTATATGCTTTCAACAGAAATAACTGCAACAGTGCAGTGCGTATATATTTTTCTTTTTTTACTGAAATACGCCCCTATATGCTTTCACCAGAAATAACTGCAGAAGTGACCCAAGAATATACATTTCTTGTTGGACGGAAAAAGGCCACTATACGCTTTATATGACTGAAATACCACCCTATACTCTTTCTCGAGAAACTACTGCGAACATGCAGTGAATTTACATTTTCCGTGTATTACTGAAATACCGCCCAATACTCTTTCACCAGAAATGACTGTAAACGTGCAATGTGGTAACATTTTTCAGATATTACTGAAATACCGCCCTATACTCTTTCACCAGAAATGACTGCAAAAGTGCAGTGCGTTTATATTTTTCGTGTATTACTGAAATACGGCCCTATACTCTTTCACCAGAAATAACTGCAAATGTGTAGTGCGTTAATATTTTTCCTGTATTACTGAAATACGGCCCTATACTCTTTCACCAGAAATGACTGCAAACGTGCAGTGCGTTTAAATGTTTTGTGTATTACTGAAATACCACCCTATACTCTTTCTCGAGAAACTACTGCAAACATGCAGTGAATTTACATTTTCCGTGTATTACTGAAATACCGCCCTATACTCTTTCACGAGAAATCACTGCAAACGTGCAGTGCTTTTATATTTTCCGTGTATTACTGAAATACGGCCCTATACTCTTTCACCAGAAATGACTGCAAACGTGCAGTGCGTTAAAATTTTTTGTGTATTACTGAAATACCGCCCTATACTCTTTCACCAGAAATGACTGCAAATGTGCAGTAAAGTAAGATTTTTTGTTTATTACTGAAATACCGCCCTATACTCTTTCACCAGAAATGACTGCAAACGTGCAGTGCATTTATATTTTTCGTGTATTACTGAGATACCGCCCTATACTCTTTCATCAGAAATGACTGCAAATGTGCAGTGCGTTTATATTTTTCATGCATTACTGAAATACCGCCCTATACTCTTTCACCAGAAATGACTGTAAACGTGCCGTGCGTTTATATTTTTAGTGTATTACTGAAATACCACTCTTTACTCTTTCTCCAGAAACTACTGCAAACATGCAGTGAATTTACATTTTCCGTGTATTACTGAAATACCGCCCTATACTCTTTCACGAGAAATCACTGCAAACGTGCAGTGCGTTTATATTTTCAGTGTATTACTGAAATACGGCCCTATACTCTTTCACCAGAAATGACTGCAAACGTGCAGTGCGTTAACATTTTTCGTGTATTACTGAGATACCGCCCTATACTCTTTCATCAGAAATGACTGCAAATGTGCAGTAAAGTAAAATTTTTCGTTTATTACTGAAATACCGTACTATACTCTTTCACCAAAAATGAATGTAAACGTGTAGTGCGTTAATATTTTTCCTGTATTACTGAAATACGGCCCTATACTCTTTCACCAGAAATGACTGCAAACGTGCAGTGCGTTTAAATGTTTTGTGTATTACTGAAATACCACCCTTTACTCTTTCTCCAGAAACTACTGCAAACATGCAGTGAATTTACATTTTCCGTGTAATACTGAAATACTGCCCGAAACTCTTTCACCAGAAATGACTGCAAACGTGCAGTGCGTTAAAATTTTTGGTGTATTACTGAGATACCGCCCTATACTCTTTCACCAGAAATGACTGCAAATGTGCAGTAAAGTAAAAAAATTTTATTACTGAAATACCGCCCTATACTCTTTCACCAGAAATGACTGCAAACGTGCAGTGCATTTATATTTTCCATGTATTACTGAAATACTGCCCTATACCTTTTCCCCAATAATCACTGCAAATGTACAGTGCGTTTATATTTTTCATGTATTATTGAAATACCGCCCTATACTCTTTTACCAGAAATGACTGTAAACGTGCAGTGCGTTTATATTTTTAGTGTATTACTGAAATACGGCCCTGTACTCTTTCAACAGAAATGACTGCAGACGTGCAGTGCATTTATATTTTCCGTGTATTAATGAAATACGGCCCTATACTCTTTCTCCAGAAATGACTGCAAACGTGCAGTGCGTTTATATTTTTCATGTATTACTGAAATACTGCCCTATACTCTTTCACCAGAAATGACTGTAAACGTGCCGTGCGTTTATATTTTTAGTGTATTACTGAAACACCACTCTTTACTTTTTCTCCAGAAACTACTGCAAACATGCAGTGAATTTACATTTTCCGTGTATTACTGAAATACCGCCCTATACTCTTTCACGAGAAATCACTGCAAATGTGCAGTGCGTTTATATTTTCCGTGTATTACTGAAATACTGCCTGAAACTCTTTCACCAGAAATGACTGCAAACGTGCAGTGCGTTAACATTTTTCGTGTATTACTGAGATACCGCCCTATACTCTTTCATCAGAAATGACTGCAAATGTGCAGTAAAGTAAAATTTTTAGTTTATTACTGAAATACCGCACTATACTCTTTCACCAAAAATGAATGTAAACGTGTAGTGCGTTTATATTTTCCGTGTATTAATGAAATATTGCCCTATACTCTTTCACCAGAAATGACTGCAAACGTGCAGTGCGTTCATATTTTTCATGTATTACTGAAATAACGCCCTATACTCTTTAACCAGAAATGACTGCAAATGTGCAGTGCGTTTATATTTTTCGTATATTACTGAAATACGGCCCTATACTCTTTCAACAGAAATGACTGCAAACGTGTAGTGCTTTAATATTTTTCCTGTATTACTGAAATACCGCCCTATACTCTTTCACCAGAAATGACTGCAAAGGTGCAGTGCGTTTAAATATTTTGTGTATTACTGAAATACCACCCTTTACTCTTTCTCCAGAAACTACTGCAAACATGCAGTAAATTTACATTTTCCGTGTATTACTGAAATACCGCCCTATACTGTTTCACGGGAAATCACTGCAAACGTGCAATGCGTTTATATTTTCAGTGTATTACTGAAATACTGCCCTATACTCTTTCACCAGAAATGACTGCAAATGTGCAGTGCATTTATATTTTTCATGTATTACTGAAATACCACCCTATACTCTTTCACCAGAAATTACTGCAAACGTGCAGTGCGTTTATATTTTTCATGTATTACTGAAATACCGCCCTAAACTCTTTCACCAGAAATAACTGTAAACGTGCAGTTCCTTAAAATTTTTAGTGTATTACTGAAATTCCTCCCAATACTCGTTCACCAGCAAAGACTACAAATGATTTTAGCGTATATAACAGCCAAAATGACCTGCGTATATATTTATCTTTTTCCACAGATAAAAGCCACTAAAGGCTTTTAAACATAGCACTCAGGCGCGTACATACAGGGGTCGCAGCAGTCGCAGTTGCGACCGGGCCCGGCACTCCAGGGGGCCCGGCCGCCTGTGGACCCCTGCAGTAGCGCTGTACCGGGGCCCTCACTGGGGTGCCAGAATAAGCGCTGACACCATACTGCGGCGGGGCAAGGGAGCGCATAGTTCCCTGCCCTGCCGCCGCTCACCGCTATAGGCTTCAGGCCTAATAGGCCTGAGGCCTATGCGGTAGTGAAATCCCGGCACAGGCGTGCGCGATGACGTCATCACGCACGACCGGGGCCGGGACGCAGCAGCACAGAGAAGTGTGAGTGTCTTCTCTGCAAGCAAGCGCAGGTAAGTATTTAGCTTTTAGGTTTTTTTATCTCTTTTTTTATTAATTTTTATGTGACAACTTTGGGGGACATGTGGGGGGAAAATTATTATGGAGATAATGGAGGAATTACTTTGTGGGGGCAAATGATTGTGGGGGGCAAATTACTATAGGGGCAGTGTGGGAGAAACTACAGGGTGAAGGAAACTACAGAGTGGGGGAAACTACTGTGTGAGGGGCAATGTGGGGGAAACTACTGTGTGAGGGAAGTGTGGGGGGCAAATTACTATAGGGGCAGTGTGGGAGAAACTACAGGGTGAAGGAAACTACAGAGTGGGGGAAACTACTGTGTGAGGGGCAATGTGGGGGAAACTACTGTGTGGGGGCAGTGTGGGAGAAACTACTGTGTGGGGGCGGTGTGGGGGAAACTACTGTGTGGGGGCGGTGTGGGGAAACTACTGTGTGGGGGCGGTGTGGGGAAACTACTGTGTGGGGGCAGTGTGGGGAAACTACTGTGTGGGGAAACTACGGTGTGGGGGCAGTGTTGGGGAAACTACGGTGTGGGGGGACATGTGGGGCAAATGATTATGGGGGCAAATTACTATATGGGGCAATGTGGGGAAACTACAGTGTGGGGGACATTACTATATGGGGTCAGTGTGGGGAAACTACTGTGTGGGGAAATTAGTGTATGGGGGCAGTGTGGGGAAATGACTGTGTGTGTGTGTGTGGGGGCAAATTACTATGGGGGGCAGTGTGGGGAAATTACTATATGGAGGCAGCATGGGGGGCGTTGCTATTGGGGAAGCACTGTAGGGGCAATTCTATTATTTTTGGGGACACTATACAGGGATTACTGCCTGGAGCACAATATAGGATGTTTTTAGCGTACAGGGGGTGAAGGCAGGTTAGGGGTGGGGGGCGGCGATGGGGAGGGGGCCCCATGGATCAGTTTCGCACCGGGGCCCCATGGATTGTGTGTACGCCACTGATAGCACTTGCACCCCAATAACTAATTGCTAGAATGACATAGCTGTATTATGACTCTGGATCCCCAAGTCATGTTTCTCTGCACTTGTAAATCGTCTTTTTTCACGATGAGGATTTTCCTATGACTCTCCCTAGCATCTACACACGTCTCTCCCTACCTGTAAAATGATTCCTCTCACTATCCTTTCCCTGCACTTGTAAATCGCTTTCCTTTTTTTTTTAATAATTCGTTTTTCTTTCACTCTCACTAGCACCTGCATACACGTCTGTCCCTGAACAAAGTACGATTGTGAATGTCAGAATCTAAGATGGCTGCCGTATTTATAGGGCTGTGATATCACCGGGCTGGCTGGCTGCTGATTGGCTGCATGCATGGCCTTATGGGTCATCCCGCCTTCCCGGAGGTCCTTGCCGGATGTCCTCACACGTGTAGCTGCAATTTTAGCCACCATGTTAGGAAAAATTACGATTCGTTACCACGAATCGTGAGGAAATTCGCATTCATTGCGATTCGAATTTTTCCTGAAATTCTAAACGAATTCCACTTTGTCAGCTTTGTTTCACTCATCTCTAATTATTTACTAATGCTGTCTTTGTGTTAAGGAGTTTGAAAGAGGAGAGAGAGGAAGATAGAGAGAAAGAGAGAGAAAACCTAAAAAAATATATAAAAAAGAGGGAAAGATGAGAGAAAAAAGAGAGTCCAAGGAGATATCAAAGTGCATACTAAAATTTTGAGGGCAGTTGGAGCAGTTTTGATTTGGGTCAAATTTATTCAATTTCCTACTCAAAGCAACGTTTTCAACCAATTATTTAGAATTAGACCCAAAATGAATTTTAAGAAATTTGCTTATCTTAATTTTTGTCTCCTAATTTTAATTCAGTAGAAGTCCAAACTTCAAATCCCTATGTATGCATTTATCATTCTTAAATGCATGTGAATAAGTATGGAGTTACATATCGCCCTGTACCACAATCAAAACACATATCCTTACTTACTTTAGATTCTGGCACATAGACCCCCCACGTAATAGACACAAGCTTATAAAACATTCAAACTGCAAGCCACGGTTGAAGCAAAAACCCACAGTCTCCACTGTCCCCCTTTTTTTTAAATCTAGCACTTGACCCTTTCTTTTGACTTTTAGAACTTTTAAGGGGATCAAGGTAGATAGCAAAATACAAGTCCTTGCATTCACAGATGACATTCTACTTCTAATATCAAACCCTAAGGGAACTATCCCCTACATATTGTCCCTTTTAAATCAGTTTAAGATCTACTACTCCATTAATAGCCTATACATAAGAATTCAGCGAATTACGTTCCTGGACTGTCCTTTACTGGTTAGTGTCACCTTATTAAAATGATTTGCTTCCTGATACTTTTATTTGTGCTACAAACACTACTAATATGATTATGATAATAAAGAAATCTGATAAAGACACCTTACTAAGGGGTTCAGAAAATTTATTTTGGGCAATGCTTGGAGTATATATATATATATATATATATATATATATATATATATATATATATAGCCCTTTTTTATGTTTACAAGACCACAAAACCCCACAATTCGTAGAAGACAATCCTTTATTATGGTATACAGTCCAAGCCTGGTGAGCCACCAGGAGCTGGCATTGTTGACCCATATCTCTGAGTCTCATTTTCATTCAAAGTCAATCCAAACTTTCTGGGAGGGAAACTTCCTCAGAGTTATGATCTTTTAGATTAAGCAGGGTGTAGTGTATTCTCTGATTTTTTTTGGACAGCTCATTTAAACCTCTCATATTCAGATGTCTCACATATTAAATTAGTGCAATCGGTAAATCAGCTATTCATATATTTACAAATCAGACACTATGTGGAATTGGTAACACATGAAGTTCCAGAGAAAACCAGAGATAAAGTCCTAGACCTGAATATTCTAAAAGCCAAACAATCCCCATTAGCTCTGTCACCTACTGTATCTCACAAAACTGAGTACACCCCTCACATTTTTGTAAATATTTTATGATATCATTCCATGGGACAACACTGAACATATGACACTTCAGCAAACTGCAGGCTTCCTTGTGCATCATCTTTAGAATTGGCTTCCTTCTGGGATGACAGCCATGCAGACCAATTTGAAGCAGTGTGCAGCGTATTGTCTGAGCACTGAAAGGCTGACCTCCACCCATTTAACCTCTGAAGCATTCATTCGTCTATTTTGAAAAGACAACCTCTGTATATGATGCTGAGCACGTGCACTCAACTTCTTTGGTTGACCACAGCGAGTTCTGTTCTTGTTAAACTACTGTGTGGTCTTGACTCTGGGCTGCAGGTCAGTTTCAGGGTGTTGGCAATCTTCTTATAGCATAGGCCATCCATATGGAGAGCACCAATAGTTTTTTTGGATCCTCAGAGAGTTCTTTGCCATGAGGTGCCTGAACTTCCAGTGACCAGTATGAGAGAGTGTGAGAGCGATAACACCAAATTTAACACACCTGCTCCCTATTCACACCTGAGACCTTGTAACGCTACTGAGTAACATTACACCAGGGACGGAAAATTTTTCTAATTGGGCACAATTTGGCCATTTTAACTTAGAGGTGTACTCACTTTTGTTGCCAGCAGATTAAACATTAATGGCTGTGTTGAATTATTTTGAGGGTAAACCAAATTTACACTGTTATACAAGCTATACACTGAGTACTTTACATTGTATCCAATTATGATATCTTCAGTGTTGTCCCATGAAAAGATATAATAAAAAATGTGAGGGTGTGCTCATTTTTGTGAGATACTGTATATAGATTGCTCAAACTGGCTATAAGCTGGAATAATGCCTCTCCACATCCAGGAAAATGGTCCACACAATTTTCCCCTCTCTCAGTCAAAGTTGTATTAGAAAATACCCTGAAACTTAATACGTGTTTACTATATGACAGTAATAAGACTATGGGGTACATTTATTAAGATCGATGTTTTAGATGTCGGTCTTAACAACCCCTATATCTGTTGGTGGATGCACCTGAGTTATATAGAGGTGCTGGCCTTTACATAACTTTGGCGGATACTTTGCCAAATCTAAATATGAGGGAGCTTCCTACAGTAGCTGTCTTACATTTAGACCATTTTCTACACCTAAAAGTAGAACATGGTAAATGAGATGCGCCTGCCCATGTTACACCCACTCTTTTAGACCTGGCGTGAGCAGGGAGAAGTTGCAGCAATCTGTGTCAGAAATATGCCTAATTTAGGCATATTTCTTTAATGAATAACCCGCTATGTCTCTATAATAGGGAATATATTACACCATGGTCAAAATCTAAGATGTCCTCCACTAAAAACTGTAATTAATAGAAATATACAACACCAGCGTAGGATATCTTTCACTGTTTATGGGAATGTAACAAAATACAGAAAGTTTGGAAAATGTCTTAGCAAAGTCTCTGGGATTTTTTTCATATCAATGCTCCTCTTACTCCCGAATGGGCTATCTTTAGTATTCTATCAGACCATGAGAGTCATAGATATACATGCTCTGAAATCACTGAAATTCCTAATCTGGTCCGCATCCACCCAAGAAAGTATATTGCATTAAAGGACCCAACTTGTTATACCTTCTTTAAGTCTTATCTCAAGTAAAGTCAAATACCTTTTCAGAATGGACTGCATTAAAACACTGCTGGACAAAGATAAATGACCTGAGAAATGTTTTGCAACGAAGTCAAAATAACTTGAAACATTACCTCTCCCTACTAGAAGGCTGCTATTTCTTTACTGTCACTACAATGAATGGTACTTAAAGGGAAAAAAACTATCTGGACATCATAGAAAAGGCAAATATCTATGGACGCTGTGATAATTTAAAATCTCTTTACTAATTGCTTCCAATTGTGGAGTGCGGGGGGGAAGGGGAAGTGTTACTTTAAAAAGGGTGAAAAGGGTTATGGTTTTCCAATGGATTTATTAATGATCTTTCATTGTCATTCTAAGATTTTTCATGTTATGTACAGCTCCCACTTTAATGTGGAATTTACCTTAATTGACCCAATAAAAAAAGTTAAAGAAAAAAATGTTTTCATTTAGTCAGGCTCAAACTCTTACACTAGACATTGAGCATGGTGAAGTAAGGTGTCCAACTTGCCATTGGAAAGCTATTAGAGATAAACACGTTTTTAAATTTGTTTCAGGTGTTATTAACGTGAATCTGTAATTAGAATCTATTTGGGTCTGAATAAATTTGACCTAAATTGAAAATGTCCCTATTGACCTGAAAACTGATGCACGACATCCTGTGGCCAACTAGGACCCCTCCTTTAAAGCTCTTTTTTTCCAATTAATCTTTAATTTCATAAAAACAAGAATACAAACATACAATTAAATACATAATTGCTTACATCGAAAATATATTATATCATTACTACAGCTTTCTCTATTTTACTCCCAATAATATAAACACCCCTCCCCCCAGTGTTCTAAGAAAAAAAAGACAGAACCACTAACACAACACCGCCTTCTATAGATCCCCATCCCCCCCCCCCCCCTCGACCTCCTCACTCCAACCATCTCCAACTTTACCTTTCTTATTTTTGATGATACATTAAATCTCTCACAGGCAACTGAGCACCTAACATAGTTCTCCCACATCTTTATCATAGGTACTCTGTTTTCCTTCCAATATTTAACTATGCGTCAGTGAGCCTGGAATATCAACTTAGCAACTAACTCTTGGTAATTCGAATCTCGAACCCTCTCCATATCCCCCAGGATACATGTTTCAATATTCATAGGCACTTTCAATTAATGTTTGCTCTTTATTTGCAAGATCACGTTCTTCCAAAAATCTTGTATTTTGATGCAATTCCAAAGTAGATGTAAATCATCAGCCCCGATCTCACCACATTTTTGACATTTAAATACCTTTTGCTGATAGTATCTCATTATTTTTTTCAGGGAATAATTTAAGCGATAAATCACATTATATTGTGTTACTCTATAAGATGGATTCCTAGAGACTTTTCTAATTGCCTGTATTATACAAGTCCAATTCTCCTCCTGCAAGGACTCTGCCACTCCGTGCCATTTATGCCTCCCATATCTAATTCCCTTTTTATTGGTTTTCTGTTGTATCAGAATACTATATATTGTAGATATTTTTTTACGTTCTATTTCAAGTTTAGATATTTTAAATAATAGATTTATATATGTTTCTTTCCTTAAAGTAGCTCATGG
Organism: Bufotes viridis; assembly: GCA_033119425.1. Classification (NCBI taxonomy): domain Eukaryota; kingdom Metazoa; phylum Chordata; class Amphibia; order Anura; family Bufonidae; genus Bufotes; species Bufotes viridis. Next base: position 293,210,490 of record CM065593.1, on the reverse strand, counting down.
CATGTTTCAGTTGAAAATAGTGAAAAAAAGCAACCCCATATCTATTTTTCATTTCTTGGAATTCTACTGAATCCCCATATTCCCAAATCTGACCCTATTTTTAAATCTTATATTTCCACCAAATCTCCTATTCTATATTATACATTTCTAATAGATTTGAATTATTCCATAATAAAGTATCTTTGTGTAAATGTATCCCTTCGAAAGCTAGTATAGACAAGAGGAACCTAAATAATGGCCCAATATGATGCTCCCTGAAAATGTAAGCAAGAAAATGAAAAAAGGGGGGAAGGCAATCTAAAACTTAACCTTTAATATACGAAAAGGATAAAATAATAACCCCAAAATGACTATTGGCAGACGACCGGGTTACAGGTCAAGAGAAGCCCTCGTGGCAGATGGGCAACTCTTGCCTGAAAGATATGTCGACTGGAAACCCAAAAATGACCGCAGATACGCGGCCCCCATGGGTCACGTGAACATGTCTGGCCACCGGAGTGTCCTTGTTGTTCCGTATATCGCTGAGGTGTTCCCCCATGCGTTTACGGAATTCCCTGCGGGTCTTGCCCACATACCTGACGCCACACTCACAAGTGAGTAAGTAAATCAAACCAACTGTGCGACAGTTCATAAAGTCGCGTATGTGGTGTGTAAACCCATTGGGGGCCCCCCTAAAAGATCTACCCTGGGATATGAAGCCGCAAAAGCTACAGTTGCCGCAACGAAAGCAACCCTTTAGCGGGTTTGTCAGCCACGTCGTGGTTGGTGTGGGCACTTTATGAACTGTCGCACAGTTGGTTTGATTTACTTACTCACTTGTGAGTGTGGCGTCAGGTATGTGGGCAAGACCCGCAGGGAATTCCGTAAACGCATGGGGGAACACCTCAGCGATATACGGAACAACAAGGACACTCCGGTGGCCAGACATGTTCACGTGACCCATGGGGGCCGCGTATCTGCGGTCAACTTCATGGGCATAGAGAGAGTAGAAAGACCCAAACGGGGAGGTGATTGGGAGAAATTGATTCTCCAGAGGGAGTGCTGGTGGATCTTCAAATTAGACACCTGCACTCCCAAAGGACTCAACGAGCAACTACATTTTGGGTGCTTTGTATGACAGACATCTGCGGATGTTCTCCCTCCCAGTACTGATCAACATCTGTATATACATTACATTTACTTTCTTCTCACTATACACGCTGGTTGTTGTGCCACCCTGTGTAATGAGGAACCACAAACATCCGTGGATGCTTTCTTTCCTAGTACCTTCAGAACCTGCCTCTATACATTTTGTGTGTCCTGTGTTTTATACCTGTCTAGCCTGTGGTGGGTTCACTGCCACAAGCCCCTGTCCTGGGAGAATAGCAGAGTATGGGTATACCACCCACCTGCCTCCCCAAATACTATTTATTCACCGCTGGTGTATCAATAGCAGTATGCTATCATAGCACTGTGGTCTCTGGTAGGCCAACACTATCGAGTGGCACGCAATCACGTATGCCCTCGTTGCTTGGTTACCGGTGTACACAGCGCCCGGCCCCGTATGATAGCGACGTAGTATAGTGCGCATGCGCGCGGCTCTGAGATGGCGTCATCACGCCGAATGACGTCATCCCGGCCGCGACGGACGCCCGCGTCCACATGCTTTAAAAGATGCAGACCAATACACAGTATGTCTGACTACCGGCGCAGCGTGGGGAGAACAATCCCTGACGGGTGAAAACCAGCCCGTCCGATTCGGCCATACGCCGCTCATGTACGCTCAAAGTAAGTGACTGACCTTCCTCCACCTGTTGCGATCCGGATAAATATTTTTGATTATGCTAAATCCGGACATTGGATTATGTGTTTTCTCCTAGGTTCTCTTAGGAACTTTGGTTTCCATGCTTTGGGCCCCGTCCCCTGATGAGTCTGAGGCCTGTCCAGTTACGTTTGATGAAACGCGTAGGGACTACGTATTGGACACAGTTTTGTGAGGAGCATGTGGAGACCACACATTGTATAACACACCTTGTTCCTTTAATTGTCTCCCGACCCTTTATCATTGAGGGCCATCCAGGGTGTATTTAACAGGACAAGGTTCTGTAACTAGCGCCACCCCTTGCGGGGTTTGGACGCTGTTTTAGGCATAGGGATATACAGGCCAAGTAGGGGTATCTAGGGCAAGTCCTTCTCCTCCCATCACAGGAGACCGTACCAGCCCGACACCCGTTCAAGGAACATTGGGTGACCTTATCCCCTTGCACTTGGTCATTTTTTGCCCATTTTTGGGTTTCCAGTCGACATATCTTTCAGGCAAGAGTTGCCCATCTGCCACGAGGGCTACTCTTGACCTGTAACCCGGTCGTCTGCCAATAGTCATTTTGGGGTTATTATTTTATCCTTTTCGTATATTAAAGGTTAAGTTTTAGATTGCCTTCCCCCCTTTTTTCAATTAAATGTATCCCTTGCCATACATTTTTTGCCTCCATCCAAGATTTTGACCACAATTTTATAGTTGTGGCAATTACTAAATATTGTTGTAGGCGGATCCCTGCTTCCATTACCTGACAGATATTACATTTTAGTAGTCTTTTATCAATCATAGCAATAATAGACTTATACATTTGAGATCTACTCTAAGTCAATAAATTCTTAATCTGTCCAGCAATTAAATATCATTTTAAATTGGGACTGACCTCCCTCCTTATCTGGACATTGTAAGATTTGCATTCTGATTCTAGGTAGAGATGTCCCGAACTATTCGCCGGCGAACATAGCTTGTTCGCATCCGCCACGGCGGGCGAACATATGCGATGTTCGCGTTCGCTCGTATACATTATCATTGGACAAACTTTGACCCTGTAGCTCACAGTCAGCAGACACATTCTAGCCAATCAGCATACCCTCCCTCCCAGACCCTCCCACCTCCTATCTAAATGTAAGGACAGCATCCATCTTAGATTTATTCTGAAGCTGCAGTGTTAGTAATTGTAAATCGCAATGCGATTAATGTAACCTGTATTATTCGCATTGGGATTACAACTTAGATCTGAGTTCCTAATGGTTGTATTGCTAGAATATAATGAAGATAACAAATATAGTACTATATTCTCAATCTTCGTTATATTCTAGCAATACAACAACCATTAGGAACTCAGATCTAAGTTTAATTTGCAATGCGATTAATATAACCTGCATTAATCGCATTGCTAATTCAACTTTGAGCTGAGTTCCTAATGGTTGTTGTATTGCTAGAACATACGTTATATTCTAGCAATACAACCATTAGGAACTCAGCTCTAAGTTGTAATCGCAATGTGAATAATACTTACAATTATTAATCGCTTTGTGAATCCATTTGATGCCTCTATTTGATTGTATATGACGGTTGACTATGACTACCACCAACGTTCTGCTGCCTCCAAAGCAAGATATCTGAACCCTCCAGGGGCCATTTGGGGCGTTTTTGATAGAAAACGCATCAAAAACGCATCAAAACGCATCTGCGTTTTTATAATTTTTTATTTTATTTTTTTGTGTATTTTGCCACATTTGGTTGCATATTTACATTTGGTATAGGCAAATAATGTAGTCTAGATCATGTGTCTATACCAAAACTTAGGATCATTGTTTGACAGCATATTTTCTAAGCCATGTAGCTGAATATAGATTTGGGCAGAGTAATGATCTAGACCTGTGTTTCCCATCCAATGTGCCTCCAGCTGTTGCGAAACTACAACTCCCAGCATGCCTGCACAGCCAAAGGCTGTCCGGGCATGCTGGGAGTTGTAGTTTTGCAAAAGCTGGAGGCACACTGTTTGGGAAACACTGAATTCTAGACTACCATATTTGCCTATACCAAATGTAAATATGCAACCAAATGTGGCAAAATACAAAAAAAAAAAAAAGATAAAAACGCATATGCGTTTTTTATGCGTTTTCTATCAAAATCGCCCAAATGGCCCCTGGGGGGTTCAGATATCTTGCCTCGGAGGCAGCAGAACGTTGGTGGTAGTCATAGTCAACTGTCAGATACAATCAAATAGAGGCATCAAATGGATTTGCAAAGCGATTAATAATTGTAAGTATTATTCGCATTGCGATTACAACTTAGAGCTGAGTTTCTAATGGTTGTATTGTTAGAATATAACGAAGATTGAGAATTCAATCTTCGTTATATTCTAGCAATACAACCATTAGAAACCCAGCTCTAAGTTAAATTCGCAATGTGATTAATGCAGGTTATATTAATCGCATTGCGAATTCAACTTAGAGCTGTGTTCCTAATGGTTGTATTGCTAGAATTATATAACGAAGATTGAGAATATAGCGCTAAATTCTCAATCTTCGTTATATTCTAGCAATACAACCATTAGGAACCCAGCTCTAAGTTGAATTCGCAAATAAGATGTCCCGAACTATTCACCGGCGAACAGTTCCCAGCGAACATAGCTTGTGCGCGTTTGTCGCGGCGGGCGAACATATGCGATGTTCGGTCCACCCTCTATTCGTCATCATTGAGTAAACTTTGACCCTGTACCTCACAGTCAGCAGACACATTCCAGCCAATCAGCATACCCTCCCTCCCAGACCCTCCCATCTTCTGGATAGCATCCATTTTAGATTTATTCGGAAGCTGCAGTCTTAGTGAGAGGAGGGACAGTGTAGCTGCTGCTTATTTAATAGGGAACTCAATAGCTAGGCTAGTGTATTCAGTGTCCACTCCAGTCCTGAAAGACACATCAGATCTCTGCTGTCAGGACAGCGTCCTGACAGCACCCCAAAAAGCCCTTTTTAGGGCTAGTACATCAGTCTCCCTCCCAGACCCTCCCACCTTCTATCAAAAAGCAAGGACGGCATCCATCTTAGATTCATTCTGAAGCTGCAGTGTTAGTAGTTGTTATCGCAATGCGATTAATATAACCTGTATTAATCGCATTGGGATTACAACTTAGATCTGAGTTCCTAATGGTTGTATTGCTAGAATATAACGAAGATTGAGAATGTAGCACTATATTCTCAATCTTCGTTATATTCTAGCAATACATCCATTAGGAACTCAGATCTAAGTTGTAATCGCAATGCGGTTAATACAGTTTATATTAATCGCATTGCGATTACAACTTAGAGCTGGGTTCCTAATGGTTGTATTGCTAGAATATAACGAAGATTGAGAATATAGCACTATATTCTCAATCTTCGTTATATTCTAGCAATACATCTATTAGAAACCCAGCTCTAAGTTGAATTCGCAATGCGATAAATGCAGGTTATATTAATTGCATTGCGAATTCAATTTACCACACTCTGAGTCAACTACGTAATTTTCCATGGGAGTTTTGCCATGGATCCCCCTCCGGCATGCCACAGTCCAGGTGTTAGTCCCCTTCAAACAACTTTTCCATCACTATTGTAGCCAGAAAGAGTCCCTGTGGGTTTTAAAATTCGCCTGTCTATTGAAGTCTATGGCGGTTCGCCCTGTTCGCATGTTCGCAAACATTTGCATAAATTAGTGTTCGCCGTTCGCGAACGGAAAATTTTATGTTCGCGACATCTCAAATTCTAGGTCTTCGCCCCCACCATATTAGTTCGCGTAAGAGACTCTCTATAATCTGAAAGGTCTTTTTTGTTATACCTATCAGGGAATTCCAGAGGATATAATTCAACATTGGTAGTATACACATTTTAACCAATTAGATTCTTCCTGCTATTGAAATAGGACATTTTTTCCATACGTTTAACTTTGTTTTAATTTTTTTATTAGTGGTATTACATTTAACCATGCGTAGTCCTGTAACTTAGAGGTTATTTGAATCCGAAGATATTTAATGCTCTCACCTGCTTTTTTAACCTCAAAGGGTCCTGGTTTAAAATTACCCAAAGGATCTAGCGGGATACAAGCAGACTTAGTCCAATTAATATTCAGTCCTGCAACTTTGCCATATTTCTCAAAAGTTTCAATTATTATTGGTAGTGACTCATGGGACCCCACAAACAACATCAGGTCATCAGCATACAAGGCGATTTTTTCCTCATGTTTCTCGTATTCGTACTCAATTATTTCCTTTTATTGTCTTATCAAGGAGAGGGGACAACCCTGTCTTTCAATCTGAAACAAGTCAGTAAGATCATTATTTACTATCAATCTTGCAGTTGTATCTGTGTAAAGTAATTTAATCCATGAAATAAAGTTGTTGTGAAACCCCATTTTCCTTAATGGGGCAAACAGAAAGGGCCATTCAACATTATCAAATGCTTTTGTGTCATTGATAATAATGACAAATCCCTCACTGCAATTTTTTGGTTCTAGCTGGATATTTAAAAAATACCTCATGATATTATCAGACATTGTTTTACCCAGCATAAACCCCGTTTGGTCTTCATGTATGAGTGTCTTTATTGCCTCTTTTATTCTAGCTGCTAGCACTTTCAACAGAATTTTATTATCCGTATTAATTAAAGAAATCGGTCAATAGGAGGCCATTAATTTAGGATCTTTACCGGGTTTCAAAATTAATGTTATTAACGCTTCTTGAAGAGAATCTGGTAGCTTACTAATATCCCTTAAAACATTCCACATTTCTATTAGTTTTGGTATAGTAAGTATGTTTTTATAGGTGTTGTATACTTTAAAAGGGATACCGTCTGATCCTGGGGATTTATTTTTACTGATATTAGCAAGTATTTGCTTTGTCTCTTTGTTCCACTGTTAAACATTTCAATTCAATACATTCCAGGAACTTAGCTATCTCTTCCTTACTTTGAGTTAACCTGCTTTTATATATTCCTTCAAAGTATCCTCTTAATAATTGCTTTTTTTCATTTTGTTCAACGCTAATACCTACTGAGTTATTTAACCACTACCCGAACGCCTAACGCAGGGATGCGTCCTGCAGGCGGCTGGGTTATTCCTCATTGACGCATCGGCGTGTCTCGCGAGAGGCGAGATTTCCTGTGAACACGCACGCGCGCTCACAGGATCACGTCGGGAGGAAGTTAAACTACAGCCTGCCAGCGCTGATCATGCGCTGGCAGGCTGTAGTAGTTAAAAAAAAAACGCATATCAGACGTTGTTTTGTTATCAGTGTCTGATATGCCTTCTGCCTGCTCCTCTGGTGGTCCCTTTTGCTTGGGACCACCAGAGGAAACATATGTAGGTGCACCAATCACCACACAGACCCCCCCATCCACCCCCCATCACTGATTAACCCCTGTTTAACCCCAATTGTTTTGCAGATCCACGCATCCGGGGATCCGCAAAAGACGGACACCGGCAATGTGCTTTCCGCATTTTGCGGATCCACACATTGCCAGAACTATATATAAAATGCCTTTTCTTGTCCGCAATTGCCGACAAGAATAGGACATGCTCTATCTTTTGCGGAGCTGCGGCCGGATGTTTCGGGGCCGAAACCCGGAAGTTTGCGGCCGCAGCTCCGCAAATGGATGGCACACTGAATGGGTCCGCATCTATTCCGCAGAATTGCGGAATAGATGCGGACATTTTTGCGGATGTGTGAATGGGGCCTTACTTCTTTTTTATTTTTTTGCACATTTTTTGGCAGAGATTCTTTTATCCACATTGATTGATGCGAATGAAGAAATCTGTGCCGTTAATTTTTTTTTTTTTAGCCCAGAGGCTGAACGGAAAAAAAAAATCTCATTACCCTTATGCTCAATATAAGGAAAATAGCAGAAACTCCTAATGCTGGCCATATGTGTAATGATTGCGGAGACCCTCAAATGCCAGGGCAGTACAAACACCTTACATGTGACCCCATTTTAGAAAGAAGACACCCCAAGGTATTCCGTGAGGGGTATGGTGAGTTCATGTAAAATTTTATTTTTTGGCACAAGTTAGTGGAATATGAGACTTTGCAAGAAAAAAAAAAAGTAAATTTCCGCTAACTTGTGCCGAAAAAAAAATCTTCTATGAACTCGCCATGCCCCTCACGGAATACCTTGGGGTGTCTTCTTTCCAAAATGGGGTCACATGTGTGGTATTTATACTGCCCTGACATTTTAGGGGTCCTAAAGCGTGAGAAGAAGTTTGGAATCCAAATGCGTAAAAATGCCCTCCTAAAAGGTACTCATTAGAATTTGGGCCAAGATTTTTTTTTCTGGCACAAGTTAGCGGAAATTGGCTTTTTTTTTTTTTTTTTTACAAAGTCTCATATTCCACTAACTTGTGACAAAAAATTTAATTTTACATGAACTCACCATACTCCTCACGGAATATGTTGGGATGTCTTCTTTCTAAAATGGGGTCACATGTGGGATATTTATACTGCCCTGGCAGTTTAGGGGCCCCTAATGCGTGAGAAGAAGTCTGGAATCCAAATGCGTAAAAATGCCCTGTGAAATCCTAGAGGTACTCATTGGAATTAGGGCCCCTTTGCGCACCCAGGCTGCAAAAAAGTGTCACACATGTGGTATCGCCGTACTCAGGAGAAGTAGGGCAATGTGTTTTGGGGTGTATTTTTACATATACCCATGCTGGGTGAGAGAAATATCTCTGTAAATGACAACTTTTAAATTTTTTTTATACAAAGTTGATAATTTACAGAGATATTTCTCTGTTTTGGGCACATTTTGGGCACTAAAATGGCTCTAAAAATGTCATGGAAAGGGCTAGAGCTGAAAAAGGCAGCAAAATGTGCTTTAGAGCATGGAAAGTGCTCTGCAAACAAATGTGGATAGGCAAATAACTTAAAATAAACAAATAAAAATTAAAAATAACAAACTTAAACTAGGAGGAGGAGGTGGATGTGGAGTAGGAGGTTAAGGAGGCGGTGACCGTGGCGGTGCAAGTGGAAGCGAGGGTGGAGGTGGAGGAGGTAGCCAACACTTTTTTTTGTTTTGCTTTTTTTTAATTGGAGTAGCCTCCAAAATATTGGGACATATAAAAAATAAAACAAAGAATAAGTGCACTTGAGTACAAGAATGGATGGTTGAGGCCGGTATAAATGTCTATTCTGCACAAGGTACAGACAAGTCCTGTGGGATCCATGCCTGGTTCATTTTAATGAACGTGAGCTTGTCCACATTAGCATTGGACAGATGGCTGCGCTTGTCTGTGATAACGCCCCCTGATGTGCTTAATGCATGTTCAGACAATACACTGGCTGCAGGGCAGGCCAGCACCTCCAAGGCATAAAGCACAAGCTCAGGCCATGTGCCCAATTTGGAGACCCAGAAGCTGAATGGGGCAGACCCATCAGTCAGTACGTGTAGGCGTGTGCACACATACTGCTCCACCATGGGGCTGAAATGCTGCTTCCTGCTAAGACATGGCATATCAGCTGGTGGTGCTGGTTCTCGTGGTGTGGTGACAAAGCTTTTCCACATTTCGGCCATGCTAACCCTGCCTTCTGAGGTGCTGGCGGTGCCCCGGCTGCTTTGGCGACCTCTTCCTCCTCCTCTGCCTTTGCCTTGTGCTTCCACTGAGGCCCCGGTGTCAGGTGCGAATGCCATCAGCAGCGCATCTACCAGCATCTTCCGATCACGCTCCAGTGAGGGAATTAAGGATGGCACATTTTCCTTGTAACGGGGATCCAGCAGGGTGGCCACCCAGTAATCAGCACAAGTTAGAATATGGGCAATGCTGCGGTCGTTGCGCAGGCACTGCGGCATATAGTCTCTCATGTGTGCCAGGCTGCCCAGATGCAACGACAAGCTGTACTCTGTGGGAGGTGTATCGTCTGTGTCCTCTGTATTCCCCCAGCCACGCTGCAGTGATGGCCCTGAGCTGCTTTGGGGGCCACCCTGCTGTAAACACGGTACCTCCTCATCCTCCTCATCCTCCAGAACTGTGCCCTGGCTGGACAATTGTGTACCTGGCCTATGTTAGTGCAGGAACCTCCCTCTGAGCCACTTGCGAATGACTGGCCTGATAACCATGGAAATTATTGCTCTTCCTCCTCCTCTTCCTCCTGTGCCACATCCTCTTCCATCATCGCCCGAAAAGTATTTTCAAGGAGACATAGAAGTTCGCCAAACAGCTATCCGCCTCAGGCCCAGCCGCCACTGCATTTACCCAGTGTGCTTTTAGGGAGATATAACATCACTACCTGTGCTTACTGGTCCACATATCGGTAGTTGTGTGGACCTTGCCACAGATGGCGTTGTGCAGTGCACACCTGATTTTGTCCCCCACTTGTTTGTGCAGAAAAGAGATGGCTCGCCTGTTAAAGTAGTGACGGCTGGGAACGACCTACTGTGGGACAGCCAAGTCCATAAAGTTTTTAATACTCTCCTTCTCCATGGAATGACAGCTTATCAAAGGCCAGAAATTTTGAAATGCTGGCATTTAGGGCCAGGGATCGCGGGAGGGTAGGGGGGTACTTCCTCTTTCGCTCCATTGTTTGGAGGATGGACAGCTGAACCCTGCTATGGGACATTGTGGTGCTGCTTGTTGAAGGTAACGGACGTGGTTGCGTTGCTGAAACATCCTCTTTTTGCAGTGTGGCAGGTGCCACTGCAATCTAGAGGTGGAGGAAGAGGCTGAGACTGCAGCAGAAGAGGGGACAGGAGGAGCCCGAGACCTTTCTTTGTTTTGGAGGTGTTTACTCTACTGCAGCTTGTGCTTTGCACTTAGATGCCTGGTCATGCAGGTGTTGCTCAGGTTTAGAACGTTTATGCCTCGCTTCAGGCTCTAATTGCACAGCGTGCAGACCACTCGTGTCTTGTCGGATGCACATTGTCTGAAGAACTGCCACGCCAGGGAATTCCTTTGAGCTGGATTTATTGTGCTTGGTCCTTGGGTGTGGTGGGCAGTAACAGGCGTACTGTCTAGGGGACGGCCACTCTGCTTTTGCACCCTGCTCCCTCTTTTGCTGTGCTGGTGTCTCTGTGCGACCACCGCCTCTCCCTCCGAACTGCACAGGTCACTTGCATGAACTTGATTCCATGTGGGTCTAGGACCTCAACGTCCTCCACATCATCTTTCACCCAGTCTTCACCCCTGCCCTCCTTGTCGGTTTGCACACTGCAGAAAGCCGCAGCAGTTAGCACCTTTGTTTCGTCATTATCAGAGACGGCCTGTGGTGGTCTTCCCATGTCCTCATCCTCAAACATAAGTGGTCGGGCATCAGCGCACTCAATCTCTTCCACTTCTTGGGCAGGGCTAGGTGGATGGCCCTAGAAAACACTGCCATCAGAGTCATCAAAAAGCATAAGAGACTGCTGCATGACTCGGGGCTCAGACTGCTTGGCTGATTTGCAAAGGGGGGAAGTGCTAGATAGATGCCCATGGCCTGCAGGTGCCAACTCTGACCTTTCAGCAGTGGACCGGGTGGGAGACAATGTGAAGGTAATGGAGACACTGTCAAAAACCCAATCTACTAGCCACTGTACTTGTTCTGGCCTCACCATTCGTAGAGCTGCATTCGGCACTACTAAATTAAGCTGAAGGCTTTGTCGTCTGCGCACATCTGAAGAAGGTTTTTCATTTGGGCGTGTAGCTGGCACAGATCAACCACGTCCTCTCCCTGCAACAAGAGCTCCACCAACACCAGCAGCACCACGACCAGGGCAAAGTCCCTTATTTGAAGCTCTCCTCATTTTTTGCGGTCACCCACCGAAGTAACAGACGTTTTTGCTAAATTTAGTTCCTTGTCACCTATGAGCAGGGGTTTGTATATGGCAAAAGTGGGTTAATGTCACCCAAGAATGTAACAGACGATTTATACAAATTTTCGTCCCTGTCACCTATGCAGAGCAGGGGTTTGTAAACGGCAAACCTGGCAAAATGTCACCCACCAATGTAACAGATGATTTTTTAAAATTTACCTCCCTGTCACCTATGCAGAGCAGGGGTTTGTATTCGGCAAAACTGGCAAAATGTCACCCACCAATGTAACAGATGATCTTTAGAAATTTACCTCCCTGTCACCTAGGCAGAGCAGGGGTTTGTATATGGAAAACTGGCAAAATGTCACCCACCAATGTAACAGATGATTTTTAGAAATTTTCCTCCATGTCACCTAGGCAGAGCAGGGTTTGTATACGGCAAAACTGGCAAAATGTCACCCACCAATGTAACAGATGATCTTTAGAAATTTACCTCCCTGTCACTTAGGCAGAGCAGGGGTTTGTATATGGAAAAACTGGCAAAATGTCACCCACCAATGTAACAGATAATTTTTAGAAATTTACCTCCATGTCACCTAGGCAGAGCAAGGGTTTGTATACGGCAAAACTAACAAAATGTCACCCACCAATGTAACAGATGATTTTTAGAAATTTACCTCCCTGTCACCTATGCAGTGCAGTGGTTTGTATTTGGCAAAAATGCTAAAATCTCACCCACCAATGGAACAGACGATTTTTACAAATTTACATCCCTGTCACTTATCTAGCACAAAAAGTGTGTTTTTTATTGCACCAATGTAAATAGAGTATGTTACAGTTGTATTGGACTGTCAGAAATTGAGCGTAGCATGCAAATTTGCTATCTAGCACAAACAAATTAGCTTTTTTATAGCAGCAATGTAACTGCAGTATGTAATGTTTTAATTGGACTGTCAGAAATGCAGCATAGCCGGTAAATTTACTATCTTGCAAAAAAAGTGTGCCTTTTTATATAAGCAAGGTAACTGCAGTATTTAGCCGTTTTATCAGACTGTCAGATATGCAGTGCCTGTTGCAGACAGATACAAAATCACTTTAGGTCACAAAAAAATGTGACAGACTAATGTAATTGAATAATTTTCACTGCCAGGTATGCACTGCAGGCCACAGGGGTACTTGAACGGCCAAAAAAGGGAATTTGTCCTCTGTGATTCCAGAACAGAATTAAAGTAATGTCCCTGGCATACATACAGTTCACATGCAGTTGCAAGGGCACTGCACTTGCAAAAATGGCCGCCGACGCCCACCGAACTAGCAGATAGATTAAAAATTGTTTTTCAGTGTCATTGGGCTCAGGTCTGGGTACAAAAATGTAGCATAACACCCTCAAACATCTCTGTAGTTTGAAGATTGAACACACCATCAAGTTTAACAGAATTCTTCCCTAATCTCTCCGTCACTTAGCATCACCCTATACCTACACTGAGAAGAGCAGAGTGACTCCAGCCTATATAGAGACTGGGTCACATGCTGCTCTTGGCAAATCACAGCCATGCCATTAGTAGGCATGGCTGTGAAGGCTTCTAAGGACAGACTAGTGAAACGCTTGTTGATTGGCTGTACTGCATCCTTTCAAAATGCGCCAAGAAATCGCCGTACACCAAACTCGAACTCGAACTTTTATGGAAATGTCCGGGTTCGAGTCCGGGTACCAAAAACCCTAAAGTTTGATACGAACCAGAAGTTTACAGTTTGGGTTCGCTCAACCCTAGTGACAATACTTTGTGAGTAAAAAAAAAAAAAAAAAGAAAACAATTTTGTCATGGGGTTCTGTAATCTCCAAATATCAACCCAACCCATTTCTTTTATAGTGCTTTTAAAGCTAGAATCTGTGCTTATTCTGTAACTATTCCCAATTCTACATCTATCTATCCTCTCGTCTAGAACCTTAATAAAATCACTCACTATTAATAGTGCCCTATCACCTCTTTGTAATGAAAAGTCATACATTTTTATGAGAACTTAAGTTTTCAAAGGCAGAGGGGCTATAATCCACGATTTGTTCTCTAATATACAATCCATTAATACATATCTTTCCTCCTTGTCTGTCACCGCTTCTATATACTGAATATTAACATCTTTATGTATTAAAATACTAACATGAAAAGCCTTCTGTATCCATGGTTTATCTATTTTTTTACAATTATCTTTTGTTAGATGGGTCTCCTGTAGACATATAATAGCTGGTAGGTATTTATTCACTACATTAAAAACTGCTATCCTTTTCAACCCATTACCCAAGCCTCTAATATTCCATGAAACTATATTCATTTAAAAAGTTGGTTTAAGAAAATATACTAGTTGAAATGAATATTTGTTCAAGAGTAGAGTTGAGCGAACACCTGGATGTTCGGGTTCGAGAAGTTTGGCCGAACTTCCCGAAAATGTTCAGGATCGGGATCCGAACTCGACCCTACCTTCATCCCCAACCCGAACCCCATTGAAGTCAATGGGGACCCGAACTTTTGGGCGCTAAGAAAGCTGTACAATAGTCCAGGAAAGGCTTAGAGGGCTGCAAAAGGCAGCAAAATGTAGGTAAATGCCCTGCAAACAAATGTGGATAGGGAGATGAATTAAAATAAAATAAATAACAATTAACCAATATCAATTGGAGAGAGGTCCCATAGCAGAGAATCAGGCGTCATATCACCCACCACTGGAGAAGGCCATTTTGAGTTATTTAGGCCCCAGCACCCAGACAGAGGCGAGAGGTCCCACAGCAAGGAATAAGGCGTCATATCACCCACCACTGGAGAAGGTCACTTTGAGTTATTTAGGCCCCAGCACCCAGACAGAGGAGAGAGGTCCCACAGCCGAGACTCAGGCGCCATATCACCCACCACTGGAGAAGGCCACTTTCAGTTATTAAGGCCCCAGCACCCAGAAAGAGGAGAGAGGTCCCACAGCAAGGAATAAGGCGTCATATCACCCACCACTGGAGAAGGCCACTTTGAGTTATTTAGGCCCCAGCACCCAGACAGAGAAGAGAGGTCCCACAGCAAGGAATAAGGCGTCATATCACCCACCACTGGAGAAGGCCACTTTGAGTTATTTAGACTCCAGCACCCAGACAGAGGAGAGAGGTCCCACAGCAGAGAATCAGGCGTCATATCACCCAACACTGGAGAAGGCCACTTTCAGTTATTTAGGCCCCAGCACCCAGACAGAGGAGAGAGGTTCCACAGCAGAGAATCAGGCGTCATATCACCCACCACTGCCTCTTCCTCTGAACTATGAAAGTCAGTGACACGACCTTCATTCCATGTGGGGTCTAGGACCTCATCGTCCCCTGCATCATCTTCCACACAGTCTTCCTCCCTGACCTCCTGTTCGGTCTGCACACTGCAAAAAGACGCAGCAGTTGGCACCTGTGTTTCGTCATCATGAGAGACGTGTGGACTCCGATGAGATGGTATTCCCATGTCCTCATCATCAGGAAACATAAGTAGTTGTGCATCAATGTATTCTATGTCTTCCACCACTGGGGAAGGGCTAGGTGGATTTCCTTGGGAAACCCTGCCAGCAGAGTCTTCAAACAGCATAAGAGACTGCTGCATAACTTGAGGCTCAGACAGTTTCCCTAATATGCATGGGGGTGATGTGACAGGCTGATGGGCTTGGTTTTCAGGCACCACTCTCCCAGCACCAGAGGGTCCTCTAAAACCACCACGACCGAGTCTGCGTCCCTTACTAGATGTTTTGCTCATTGTTACCGTTCACCAAGCACCACAATAAGAAAAAAAATATTTGGCCCAATGTATTGATTTAAAATTCAGGCCTTTTTTTTACAGGCACCTAACACTATCTGTCTATTTATTTATGTACCGTATTACACTAATCCAGGCACAGCCTAGTATTTAGGCCCTGGATGAAAGGTATCCTTTTATGGACAGATTTACACCTGGAGATGCACAGTAGCGTGTGAAAAAATATGTAGGATTATGCCTTCAGCAATTGTATTTTAGCAATTGTATTTTACCCTTTAACGGACAGAAATACAATGGGATATGCACGGTAGCGTGTGAAGTTATTGAGGATGACCCTCTCAGCACTTGTATATATACTTTGAGTGTAATATACCCTTTTATGGACAGATTAACACTTGGCCTGCAACAGCTGAAACACCAGATTCAGGGTATTGCTATATTGGCAAGTGAATTTGACCCCAGAACAAAATCTATCCTTTAAAGGATACTATTAAACTTGTCCAGTCACAGCTGGAACACCAGATTTACTGTATTTATATTTTGGCAACTGAATTTTACACCAGAAAAAAATATACCCTTTTACGGACAGATTTAAACTAGGCCTGCAACAGCTGGGACACCAGATTCAGGGTATTGCTATTTTGGCAATTAAATTTAACCCCAGAAAAAAATATACCCTTTTACAGACAGATTTAAACTAGGCCTGCAACAGCTGGAACACCAGATTCATTTTATAGCTATTTGGGAAATAAAATTTCACCCCAGAAAAAAAAAAAAACCTTTTACGGACAGATTTAAACTAGGCTTGCAACAGCTGGAACAACAGATTCAGGGTATTGCTATTTTGGCAATTAAATTATACCCCAGAAAAAAATATACCCTTTTACGGACAGATTTAAACGAAGCCTGCAACAGCTGGAACAACAGTTTTACTGTATTTCTATTTTTGCAACTGAATTTCACCGCAGAAAATAATAAATCCTTTGACGGACACTATGAAACTTGGCCAGCCACTGCTGGGTCACCAGATTTACGGTATTGCTATTTTGGCAAATGGATTTCCCCCCATAAAAAAATATATCCTTTGCCGTACACTATTAAACTTGGCCAGCCACTGCTGGGACACCAGATTTACGGTATTTCTATTTTTGCAACTGAATTTCACTGCAGAGAATAATATATCCTATGACGGACACTATGAAACTTGTCCAGTCACAGCTGGAACACCAGATTTACGGTATTGCTATTTTGGCATTTGAATTTCACCCCAGAAAAAAATATATCCTTTGCCGTACACTATTAAACTTGGCCAGCCACTGCTGGGACACCAGATTTACGGTATTTCTATTTTTGCAACTGAATTTCACTGCAGAGAATAATATATCCTTTGCGTTACACTATTAAACTTGGCCAGCCACAGCTGAAACCACTTATTTATGGTATTGCTATTTTGGCAATTGAATTGCACCCCAGAAAAAAATATATCCTTTGCTGGACACTATTAAACTTGGCCAGCCAGAGCTAAAACCCCAGATTCATGGTATTGCTATTTTGGCAACTGAATTTCACCCCAGAAAATAGTAAATCCTTTGCCGGACACTATTAAACTTGTCCAGTCACAGCTGGAACACCAGATTTACGGTATTTCTATTTTTGCAACTGAATTTCACTGCAGAAAATAATATATCCTATGACGGACAATATGAAAGTTGTCCAGTCACAGCTGGAACACCAGATTTACAATATTGCTATTTTGGCAATTGAATTTCACCCCAGAAAAAAATCTATCCTTTGCCAGACAGCAGACAGTATTACACTTGGCTAGCAACAGCTGGAACACCAGATTTAGGGGATTGCTATTTTGGCAATTGAATTTAACCCCTTAATAAAATATAGAAATTTCTATCCTGAGTTTCTAGGGGTGACAATAAGTACAGCCAAGCCCCTGATGTAGGATATAGCAAAAAAAAAAACTAGTATTGATGGATCGATGGACTTGGTGGCAGCTTGCGCTGGTGCACCATAAGACACATAATGGCTGCCGATCAAAGTGACAGAAAAAGGCTCTGTGCAGCCTAAAAACCAGTGAGCAATTAACTAGCAGAAGTTGAATGATACACAGCTGTAGATCGATCACTTCATTAGGTGTTTTTGCTGACTTTTCCATGCCTAATTTCGCCCTCACAGAAGCTGCGTCCACTCCCTACACTAATCAGAGCAGTGTGACGTGCGGCACTAAATAGAGGCTGGGTCACATGCTGCACTTTGCCAATCACAGCCATGCCATTAGTAGGCATGGCTGCGATGGCTTCTTAGGGCAAGAAGTAAAACGCTAGCTGATTGGCTGCAGTGCAGCCCTTCAGAAAGTGGGAAGAAATCGCCGAACAACGGACCTGAACCCGAACTTTTTTGAAAATGTTCGGTTCCGGTTACTTGTCCCGAACACCGAAAAATTCGGTAAGAACCCGAACTATGCTTGAACTGTTTGCTCAACCCTTTTCAGGAGGAATTTAGTCAAAAGAAGCAGGACGGTCGAGAGGGGAGAAGGAGGAAGAAAAAGTAAAAATCCCAGTGTACATCCTCAAAAACATCCCATCCAAATGATCCAGAGGATATTGTTTTACCCCTTGGTCTCTTGCTTTGCATTAACTCCCTCCCAACCTAGGCTCAATAATTTTTATTTCCTAAGATTATTTTCGATCCATTCATTGGCTTCTTCCAATGTATTAAAGAACCATGCTATTTCTTTCCATTCAATTTGTAACCTTGCGGGGAACAGCATTGAATACACCTTTTGAGCTAAGCTCTTTTTTCAGTTCTATAAGTTGATTTCTCTCTTTCACTGTTTCCCTCACAAAGTCAGGAAAAAACATTACACCGGTCCTTTTAAATTCCAAATTCCCTTTCTTCCTACCTCTACGCAATATTTCATCTCTGTCTTTAGAGGATAGTAATTTAACAAATATTGGTCTAGATCTCGTGCCCGGAGGGGGCAGTTTTTCAGGAATTCTGTGCTCCCGCTCCACGAAGTCTGCATGACCTGTTATATCCTGGCCCAGTTGTTCCATCAGCCAATTTTGTATGAACCCGGGCCACATCCTGTCCCTCTGCCCCTTCTAGGAATCCCACACATCTCAAATTAACCCTTCTCCATCTGTTTTCCACATCTAGCAATTTGTCTTTAATTCCTTATTTTCAGATTTTAATTTATCCTTCTCCTTAACAATTTTCTGTTGTGTATCTTCAATATCGATACCCTCTTCTCTACCTCCTCAAGTCTATTTTCATATTTTTGCATATCTGTTCTGAGGAGTCCAACTGATTCTTTGACGCCTCCCACCGTGAGAGAGAGAGATCTGCAGTATTACACTTTCTAATTTCTAGAAATATATTGTGCAGACTGGGTGTCTGCTCATTCATAAATTGACCATTTTCTCTGTCTGCAGTTCTTTCAATACTGTCTCTCTCACCAGACTGGGAGACCTCTACAAACATTCCCCCAGTGGCACCAGAGGGGGCACTGTCTTCTATACCGATAGACAAACCCACCTTTTCATGGCTTGTTTTATCTTTTTTATTGGAGACATTTTGAGGAGAGCAGGTCCGTCTATTCATGTTAGTTATTAATAAATGTTTAGATCTGTCTCCCCTCTGGGATACCGGGGAGATAGATACTGTGCATCCAAGTTAGCAAATACTTTCCCCTCTTTCCCCCCTCTTTGCTTAGCCTTTTTTTCTGCCTTCTTTCTTCTCCCTTCTTTCTTCCTTTTTTTCCCTTTTCTTCCCTTTTCCCTCCCCCTTCTTCCCTTTTCCTTTCTTCCTTTTATTACTAAATTATAATCCCAATTAAAGGGGTTGTCTGAGTTATGAAAAAAATATAAATAGCACTGAAAATCTGATGGCCAGCTATATATGACTAAGCTAAGCAAGTTTTAGGCAAATAAATATATATATTTCCTCATTTGCCCTGGTTCTTTTCTGGCCCTTGTTCACATGCAATAACAACAATCTCTGCCCCTCCCCCTGCTCTGCTATGGGAGTGAATACAAGAGCTGCCCTGAGTGCTGGGAGAATCTGCAGAATGTTGTATGTGTAGAACTACAAGTCGTAGCTGTATTATGACACTGCTAATACACACAGGATCTTCCCCCTACTTTATGCTCTCTCTAGTCTGTCAGCTCCTGTGCCCAGCATTGTCTCCTCACTGCCTGCAGCTACCCAGTCTGTGTAGCTGAAGAGGTTAAGAATCCTAGGAGAGAGCAGACAGCAGGCAGTGAGGGGGGGCGTGGCTAGCACAGTGATCTGGTTTACAGGCTTGTGCAAGGAACTTTATCAAAGCAGGGAGAGAAGCTGACATCACAGATCATGTGACCCTCAGTCAAATCTGATAAACCAGGCACTCCAGATAAAGTGAGTTAAATGTAAAGTTGTTATATTTGCCTAGATAGGAACATAGAAAGAACAAAAAAATAACTCGGACAACCCCTTTAAGCTTATCCAAATTAAACAACTGTGGCACATTAATAAATAATTCCAACAAACTAAATTAAAGTTAATTCAAAAAATGTTGATCTTATAGAGAGGAGTATATTATCTATATACATCCATGAACAGGGGGGGAATAACTCCCTGTCCAAAACAGGGAGAAGGGAGGAGAGTCTCTTATAACAGTCTCTTATTGGATAAATATAAGCTGATTTCTAACACCGTTCAAAGTCATATCTTAAAGCCATAGGCAATCCAAACAGTTGTAGAGGGTCAATTATCTCCCCACTAAGGACACACCTCCAAGCAGTACCAACCCTTGGTCATAAACCAAAGCAACAAGATGTGTTATACATGCTCAGGCTAGTCCAGGTTAGATTTTAACTGGGTTAGTGCAAAGGTTAATTGCAAACAATATTATTGCAGAGAAGATATTTATATCATGTGTCTATGGCTATGGTTGAGCGAACCAGAATTGTAAAGTTCAGGTTCATACCGAACTTTGCGATTTTTTGCACCCGGATCCGAACTCGAACATTTCTGTAAAAGTTCGGGTTCGGGTTCATTGTTCATCGATTTCTTCCCGCTTTTTGAAAGGCTTCAGGGCAGCCAATCAGCAAGCGTTTTACTACTTTGCCTTATGAAGCCATCACAGCCATTCCTACTGATGGCATGGCTGTCAGTAGCGTAACTATAGGGGAAGCAGGGGAAGCGGCTGCTTTGGGGCCCTGACCCGGAAGGGGCACATCCAAGAGGAGGAGAAGTACTAAAATATTTTGTTAGGGCCCCTCAACATTATTACACAATGAAATTATATACAGTGGCAGTATAGACAGTGTAGAAAATGGATGGAACAGCTGCCGGGCCTGGTCTGAGAGAGCGATCTTTGCTAGCCACAGGAAAGGGGGCGGCATGAAAGGAAGGGGTTGTAAAAAACTAACTGGGGGAGGGGGCCCCATTCAAAAATTTGCCTCTATATGAGCTGGAGTCACATAGTGCCGCACGTCACTCTGCTGATCTTAGTTTAGGGACAGGTTGCTGCCGGTGCTCTCAGGGAGGGATTTGGAAAGAAATCTGTTGAACTTGGTGGTGTGAAATCTTCAATTATTGAGGAAGGGTGCTACTGCTATCCAACTTTTTGAGCCCAGTAATACTGCAAAATATATATTTTTTAATCCACCTGTTAATGAGGTGGGGGTCGGCGGCCATTTTAGCAACTGCAGTGTGACCTGCATGTGTGCAAGCCTGCCAAGGACATCAGTTTAATCCTTTTTTGGTAGCTCAGTGAAGGAAAAATTCCTTTTTTCTGGCAGGTCAAATCCCCTACATTACCCATTTTATAATTTAGGGGTGACATAGTGCATTTTTGTAGTTGGGGGCAAAAACCTGTATTGTGGTGTTAGAGCACTTGTACATACAACAAACAAAAACGAGTTTTCTATCAGCAGTGAAATACTGCATTAGTGCATTTTGGGGATAGAAACCCGTATTGTTGGTTCACAGAGAACTTGTGCATACACCGCACAAATAACTACATTTAAATTTCAGCAGTGAAATACTGCAATAATGTATTTTGGGGAAAGAAACCCATATTGTTGGTTCACAGAGCACTTGTGCATACACCGCACAAATACCTGTCTAAATTTCAGCATTGAAATACCGCATTGGTGTATTTTGGGGAAATAAACCAGTATTGTTGGTCCACACAGCAGTTTTGCATACACCGCACAAATACCTATGTTTAAATTTCAGCAGTGAAATACTGCATTTGTGTATTTTGGGGAAATAAACAGGTATTGTTAGTTCACAGAGCAGTTTTACATATACCGCACAAATACCTATTTTACATTTCTGCATTGACATACTGCATTCCTGTATTTTGGGAATATAAACCGTTATTGTTGGTCCACAGACCAGTTTTGCATACACCGCACAAATACCTATTTTAAATTTCAGCAGTGAAATACTGCATTTGTGTATTTTGGGGAAATAAACCGGTATTGTTAGTTCACTGAGCAGTTTTACATACACCGCACAAATACCTATTTTACATTTCTGCAGTGACATACTGCATTCCTGTATTTTGGGAATATAAACCGTTATTGTTGGTCCACAGACCAGTTTTGCATACACTGCACAAATATTTATGTTTACATTTCAGCAGTGAAATACTGCATTGGTGTATTTTGGGGAAATAAATCGGTAATGTTGGTCCACACAGCCGTTTTGCATACACCACACAAATACCTACGTTAAAATTTCAGCAGTGAAATACTGCATTAGTGTATTTTGGGGAAAGAAACCCATATTGTTGGTTCTCAGAGCACTTGTGCATATACTGCACAAATACCTACGTTTAAATTTCAGCAGTGAAATACTACATTAGTGTATTTTGAGAAAGAAACCCATATTGTTGGTCCACAGAGCACTTGTGCATACACCACACAAATACCTACGTTTAAATTTTAGCAGTGAAATACTGCATTAGTGTATTTTGGGGAAAGAAACCCGTATTGTTGGTCCACAGAGCACTTGTGCATACACCGCACAAATACCTATTTTAAATTTTAGCAGTGAAATACCACATAGGTGTATTTTGGGGAAATAAACAGGCATTGTTGGTCCACACAGCTGTTTTGCATACAGCACACAAATACCTAAGTTTAAATTTCAGCAGTGAAATACTGCATTGGTGTATTTTGGGGAAATAAACCGGTATTGTTGGTCCACACAGCCGTTTTGCATACAGCACACAAATACCTACGTTTAAATTTCAGCAGTGAAATACTGCATTTGTATATTTTGGGGAAATAACCCGTTATTTTTAGTTCACAGAGCAGTTTTACATACACCGCACAAATACCTATTTTACATTTCTGTAGTGACATACTGCATTCCTGTATTTTGGGAATATAAACAGTTATTGTAGGTCCACAGACCAGTTTTGCATACAATGTACAAATACCTATTTTAAATTTCAGCAGTGACATATTGCATATGTGTATTTTGGGGAAATAAACCAGTGTTGTTGTTCTACAGAGCACTTTTGAATAGAACGCTGAAAAACCTATTTTAAAATTTTGCATTGACATACTGCATTTCTGTAGTTTGTTGCAATAAACACTGGTTTTGTGCTACATAGCAGATCTGAGGCCTACCCTGTATTTCAGTCATTTTAAGTAACCTTTTGAACTCCGCATTTACATAGTTGGTTGCAAACACACAGGTTTTGTGGTAGATAGCACATTTGCGGAGTACGCTGCATTTCTGACAGATTAATCTCAAAGTAAACCTTTAACTTCTGCTTTTACATTGTTGGTTTGAAAAATCACATTTTTGGTGATAGTGAAGTAATTGTATTGAATTGCTCCGTTATACTGTTGTGTGACCTAAATAAATTTATTCTGTTTATGACACGGGTACTGCCTTACTGGAACTTAATTTTTGAGTATTAGCAGTTAAATCGACACTGGAGATAAACCATCTGTAAGTTTGGTTTGTGAATGCAAATAATGAGGAGAACATCAAATAAGGGACGTGGGCATGGTTGTGGTGGTGTTGGTGGAGCTCCTGTTGCTGGGAGAGGATGTGGCCATTCAGCGCCAACCACAGATCCAAGTGAAACACCTTCCACAGGTGCGAGTAGGCAAAAGAAACTGCAGCATTATTTGGTAGGCCCGAATGGCGCTCTACGGATGGTAAGCCAAGAAAAAGTACAGGCTATAGTAGATTGGGTGGCTGACAGTGGCGCCAGTTCCTTCACAGCATTTCCCACCCAGTCCTCTGCAGAAAGCTCAGAGTTGGCACCTGCAGCCCATGCCCATCAGTCTTTCACCTCACACCTTGCAAAGTAGCCATGCAGCCTGAGCTCCAAGTCATACAGCAGACTCTTATGCTTTCTAATGACTCTGCTGGCAGGGTTTTCCTGGGCCATCCACATAGCCCTGCCCCAGAAGTGGAAGACATTGAATGCACTGATGCCCAACCAATTATGTTGCAGGATGAGGACATGGGAGGACCACCGCAGCACGTCTCTGATGATGACGAAACACAGGTGCCAACTGCTGAGGCTTTCTGCAGTGTGCAGACTGACGAGGAGGGCAGGGGTCAAGAAAGGGTGGAAGATGATGTGGAGGACAATAAGGTCCTAGACCCCGACTGGACTCAAGTTCATGCTAGTGACGTGTGTAGTTCTGAGGAAGAGGCAGTGGTCGCACAGAGGCAACAGCACAGCAAAAGAGGGAGCAGGCTGCAAAAGTGGAGCGGCCGCCCCCGAGACAGTACACCAGCTACTGCCCACCGCACCCAGGGACCCAGCACACCAAAGCTAGCTCCAAGGAGTTCATTGGCGTGGCAGTTCTTCAGACAATGTCCTGACGTCAAGACACGAGTGTTTTGCACATTATGCCACCAGAGCCTGAAGCGAGGAAAAAAAGTTCTGAGCACAACCTGCATGACCAGGCATCTACATGCAAAGCATAAATTGCAGAGTAGTAAACACTTTAAAAACCAAGAAAGGTCTCAGGCTCCTCCTCCTTCCTCTTCTGCTGCTGTCTCTGCCTCTTCCTCCACCTCTTGAGTCACAGTGGCACCTGCAACCCAGCAAACAGAGGATGTTCCACCAACACCACCACCTCCGTCATCATCACCAAGCATCTCCACCATGTCACATGCAAGCGTTCAGCTGTCCATCTCCCAAACACTGGAGATAAAGAGAAAATACCCACCTACCCACCCTCGATCCCTGGTCCTGAATGCCAGCATTTCAAAATTACTGGCCTTTGAAATGCTGTCATTCCATCTGGTGGAGACGGACTGTTTTAAACAGCTGATGGGGGAGGCTGTCCCACAGTACGTCGTTCCCAGCCGCCACTACTTTTCCAGGTGAGCCATCCCTTCCCTGCACAACCAAGTGGAGGATAAAATCAAGTGTGCACTGCGTAACGCCATCTGTGGCAAGGTCCACATAACCACAGATACATGGACCAGTAAGCACGGGCAGGGACCCTATATCTCCCTAACTGCACACTTGGTAGTGGCGGCTGGCCCGAGGCGGATAGCGGTTTGGCGCATGTCCTTTCACCACCGAGGATCGAGGGCATTATTCTTTGCCTCCTGTTGCCTCCTCCTCTTCTACCTCCTCCTCCTCCTCTTCTACCACCTCCTCATCCAGTCAGCGAAAGGCCTTCACCACCAACTTCAGCACAGCCAGGGGTAAATGTCAGCAGGCGGTTTTAAAACTCATGTGTTTGGGGGACAAATCCCACACCACACAGGAGCTGTGGAGGGGCACAGAAGAGCAGAGCTAAAAGTGGTTGCTGCCAGTAAGCCTCAAGCCTGGCCTGGTGGTGTGCGATAATGAGCGAAATCTCTTAGCAGCTCTAGGACTACACTTAACAGACTACAATGGAGTAGTTTGCGTCTGTAGAAAGACAAAAAATATCACGGAACAAAAAAGATGCTTAAAAGCTGTCGAAAACTTTATTGATATACGCTAAAAAGCCCACCTGGGCTGTATCCACATGAACACCTGACCAAAGGGTAGTCTTAGGTCAACAATAACAAACAGGGGAGCCGTCGGATAGTAGAAAACTACAGAAAACAACCAAAGGACCCTAAAGACCAGTGCCTAGTCTATAGCCAAAGCGGCCGTCCTAATGGTGCGGGACGGAACTCCATTAACCTGTACCGCAACAGAAGGAGCAGGATAGAAAGGATCTACAGATCAGGGGAAACCCCCCAGCAGTGAGTGGACCAGGATAGATGGTTGGTCCGGTACACAGGTTGCCGGACCGTGCACACAGTAGAGAATAATATAGTCAGCCCGATCACACGACACGGTGCTGCGGAAGCAGCAATGTGGGTCAGTGTGCTGAACCTCAGTAGAGTCACTCCCCCAAAGCCTGCCGCCCAGTGTATGTGGGGAGACAGCTCTGGTACAGGACGGGACCACACTGAGTAAGACACTCTGTAACCGGCACACTTGTGCCTGGGACAAGTGGAGCGTGCATACACAAGTAGAGCAGGTCCGATCAGTACAATTAGAAAATGGGGACGGGACCATACCACGCTACTGCCTAGTGTATGGGGGGAGAGTGTGACTCTAAAACAACATAGAGGGGTGCTGTGTAAGGAGATGCACTAAGTATGCAATGCCGATCTAGGAAGCCATATAGGCATCAGCCCCCAGATCAGTAACAAAAATGCTAAGCAGCAGGACCCAAATCAAGCGTATGGCAAGATATAGAGGGCTATTCTGCCTCCTTTCCGGTGCGCATCATAAAGGTACAGTCAATGCGCCGGCATTAGTGAAGCTCAATTATAGTCCGGTTAGACCCCCAATGCATGCAGGTAAGGAGTTCCACAGGGCGCGCAGCAAAGGTACAGGAGTGAACCGACTGTAAGATGAGCACAATCCCCCACAGGTCAGGGGCATAAGGGAAATACTCAGCTCTAGGACTAGCCGGTTTGATGCACATCTCTTGCCTGGCGCATGTGCTGAATTTGGTGGTGCAGAAATTCCTTAAAAACTACCCAGACATGTCAGAGCTGCTGCAGAAAGTGTGGACTGTGTGTGTGCACTTTTGGCATTCTCACTATGCTGCTGCTCGCCTGCGTAACGTCAGCCTTCCCGCTCAGCACCTCATGCGACGTGCCCACCAGGTGGAACTCCACTTTGCATATGCTGGAGAGACTGTGCAAGCAGCAGCTGGCGATAGTGGAGTTTCAGCTGCAGCACGCACGGGTCAGTCAGTCAGTCTGCGGAACAGCACCACTTCACCACCAAGTGGTGTTTCAAGTACTCAACCAAATGGCCAGTGCCGATGACGCCATTTTTAGCGTTACAATACCACTTCTATGTCTCCTTGAAAAAACAGGAGGAAAAGGAGGTGGAAGATTTCACAGGGTTTCATGCCAGACATTCAGAAGTGGCTCAGAGGTTGGATTCCTGCGCCAGCAGAGGCCAGGTACACATGTGGCTAACCAGGGAAAGTTCTGGAGGAGGAGGAGGTGGATGAGGTAAAGGAGGAGGAACCGGGTTCACAGCAGGGTGGCATCCAATGCAGCTCATGCCCATCACTGGAGCGTGGCTGAGGGGGATACGGAGGACACAGATGATACACCACCTACAGAGGACAGCTTATCCTTACCTCTGGGCAGCCTGGCACACATGAGCGACTACATGCTCCAGTGCCTGCGCAACGACTGCAGAGTTGCCCACATTTTAACTTGTGCTGACTACTGGGTTGCCACCCTGCTGCATCCCCATTACAAAGACAATGTGCCGTCCTTAATTCCCTCACTGGAGCATGATAGGAAGATGTGCGACTACTAGCGCACGCTGGTAGACGTGCTCCCGAGGGCATTCCCAACTGACACCGGGGGACAAGTGAAAGCACAAAGCAGAGGAGGAAGAGATCGCCATACATTCTTGTACTCAAGTGCACTTATTCTTTAATTTCTTTTTTCTTTATTTGTCCCATTATTTTGGGGACTACCCCAATAAAAAAAAATAAAAAAATTGTTAGCTGGCTACCTGCTCCTCGTCCTCCATCGCCGCTTCCACCTATAACACCACATTCATCGCCTCCTCCTCAAAGTTGCAGATTAATAATTTAAAATTTTTATTTGCTTTATTTTATTTTAAGTTATTTCTCTATCCATATTTCTTTGCAGAGCACTTGCCATGCTCGTAAGCACATTTTGCTGCCTTTTGCAGCCTTCTAGCCCTTTCCATTACATTTTTAGGGCCATTTTAGTGCCCAAAAGTTTGGGTCCCTATTGACTTCAATGGGGTTCGGGGTCAAGTTCGGGTTAAGTTCGGATCCCAAACCCAAACTTTTTTGTGGCGTTCGGCCGAACCCGTCGAACCCGAACTTCCAGGTGTTCGCTCAACTCTAGTCTTGGCATGTAGGTGTTACTGATTTTGTAAGACTTTTTTTTTTATAAATGAGGTTTTATATGCTTAAGCATACCTTCTGTGGACTATCATTTGTGGCTATTATTTCTGTCATTTATTCTTGGCAAGATCAAACCTAATTGAGTTGTCATAAAGGTAACACCATATTTAATTTACTCACTTATATAGCTCTGACATATTACACAGCTCTGTACAGGCACTATTATGTCTTCATAATGTTAGAGGAAACCCAAGCAAACAAAGGGAAAACATTTATACTCCAAGCAGATGTTGGGCCCTGGTGCAGGAATTCAGCTTAGCCCCTCTTCTCTCAGTGCTTTGTGGGCCTGGCCAGGGGGCAGGGAAGCACATAGCCTTTGTGCTGCCTGAGGCAAAAAATTTAAATGGAACCCCCCCTCTTGTCATGCCGAATTCTTGATCTAACCCCTTCACTCTAGCCAGAGGTGTAAGTTGACCAACATGAACTTTCTACAATACTGGTGTCTTCTCATATATGGCACACGAGTATTTGGGCCCCCTCAGGCTCCTGGGCAAGTTAGCAAGTGCTACCTTTGTACCCCTATAGCTACGTCCCTGGATTTGAACTTAGGACTTTAGCACTACAAGGCACCAGTGTTAACTACTGAGCCACCATGCTGTTCTAAGTTAAGCTGCATTTTTATCATTTGATAATCAATCTGACTGACTTATTGTTTATTGCTAAAACAACTTTAGATTTTGTGGTATGCTAAAAATTTTTATCACAAATTGATGTACATCAATACAGTTGCTCCATGCAACAACAATCAAATCATTCACTTAGACTTTGGTGTTATTTCTCAATATCAATTTCCGCACAGTATCTTGAAATTACCAAATCTAAATTCACATTACAATATTTGATTTATTCAACAACAGTAGTGATAGTGAATAGTTGCAAAAAATATTACTTATTCTAAGACCCATGGAACTTGCATAATATATTTCTGATGTTATGCACCTGTTAGTTATGGATATAATGAAAATGGCTATAGCTATTAAGAAAAGAGATGGCTAAATGTGTGGCATATTTTTCAAAATTCAAATATTTTATTGAAGGGAGATTCTGCAGAACTCCACTGATTGCACAGATCTGTTAAAATGGAATAAAATAACTTACATGTTACATTTGTTTCGATTAATTTATATGAGCATAATTGATACATCTATATACGGTATATTTCTAATTTCGGGACCCCTCCCCCCCCCCCGACCCCACCCCAGGACATAACTCAAATGACTAAGCTATGTGGGTTAAGCCCTGCTATAGAGGCCCCTTCCTCCAAAGTAATGCATCTATATATGTTTTTGTCTAATTCATATAGAATCTAACAGGAAAAAGAATGTGCTTTCCTTCATATAAAAGCAGAGGCATACAGAGGTAGAGTATTGTCCAAAGACTTTTATGGCAGTGGTATTATGGTTTGGTGTAACTATAAATTATAATAAGCCAGATTATGGTGAGTTCATGCTTAGCTAGAAGTTTACCACAAGGTCACTAGTTATACAGTATAAAGTAAGTTAAAGCTTTGTAGTCAAGGGCACAAAGAATTCTTCTTTTACAGTTTCAGTAGATATCTAAATATATACAAAATGTCATCTTCCATAGGTGTGCTGAACACATATGTGTGTAAACACATCCATTATTTTTGACATAGAGGTTGATAACAGGACCCTTATAATACTACATGTTTAAATTAAAATTGTACTTGCTAAATTAGGGCATAAAATTCAAGGTTACATTATATTTTTATTTGCAAGTGTCTTACCTATATCCCAGGAAAGTGGGTTTTCTTCCATTTCCATCCTGCCAATGACATACCAAATACAAGCCATCCAATGAGCCAGAAGAGCAAACATGGACATAAGTAAAGTAAGGACTATTGTGCTGTGCTGGGAATAGCGATCCAACTTCTGGAGAAGACGTAAAAGTCGCAATAATCTGATGGTTTTCAAAAGATGAACAAGAGAAACCTACAGAGTAATCATAGTAATGATGTTAACATATGACTGTGTGCTTTCTATACATAACTGTCTCTAATCTTGCAACTAGAGAATTTGATTAGTGAAAAATCAACAAAAAATACATTAGATTTTAATATTCAAAAAACTAAAAAACACTAAGTTTCTCTTTCAATTAAAGACAATGAACCATGCAGAGTATAACAATGGACAAGTAATATACTATGTTAGTAATAAATACTATTTTTACCGATTTATTGACTATATATCAAGAGACCATTTTTGAACTTTATCTTTTAAAGCTTTTGTATTCAAACATTATTATTTTTTTAATGTATACTGTAAATTGCTTAGGGTCTGTTCCCACTGAGTCAATCAGGGTTTCCAGTATTTCTCAAGTAAGGGGTTATTCTTGCCATCTAATACGTTATAACTCCAACAGATGCCTGGCAAATCCTGAATATGAGCTGCCAAGATCTGCCGGTATCCATTTTCAAACAGATCTAGCATGGCTGTTTTGATTCCGTTGTAAATGGAAACCATGACACTAGTGTGAACACGGCTTTATATTAGTACAAACAGGGTATGGAATTAACTTGAAACTAGGAAGATGTTATGGAAACTGCACAATGAAATGCCATGAAACAAAAAATAACTAACAATGGAATAACAAAGACAAAATAAGGAATGATTAAAGTGGAGCCTTCTATGAAGCCTGTATATATGCTACTAAGTAATAGCATGCATACAACAAAAAGCCTATTTATCTTCATTTAGTTGTGTTTAGAACATTTTTTAAGTACAATCTGACTTTGACTTAAATATGAAACTCTTAACATATACTAAAATAGTATTTGAATTTGAATTCAATTTTTGAGAATTGTGGTATGGGGTAACTCCATGTTTTATGTATTCCTGAGAATGTGTAAAATTATGTATTTTGGTATTGCAAGATTTGTGATGGTGATAGAGAGGTGTTGTTATTATTACAGAGAGGTATTGTTATTATTAATATCATTACATAAATATTTTGTAAAGTCTACCTATCACTTAGATACACAAGAGTGAACTCTTTGTAAATGAAGTTACCCTTAAAAATAATGGCAAATTAGCAGATTATATAAAATATAATTTGTTATTAGGTTCTTTGTTTTAGTTCCTAATTTTTCAAGAGGATCTATTTTTTTCATCTATAGGTGCATTTGAAACTGATACTCAAGTAACTATTGATTTTATAAATATAAAACATGATATCTATATATTACTCCAGCTATTACATTATTCTAAACATTAATAAAATATTTTTAAGCTGTTTAAAAATATTAAGAAAAAAGTACATACTAAGCTTAAAATGATATAGATCTGGTTTAATTCCTTTTATATATTTAGATGAGCTGACAGAGGTTTTTCTTTTTCTTTTTAAGAATCCAAAAATAAACAATGAAATTTGCAACTAAATTTAATGCCAACTCTGATGACTTTAAGAACAGGATGCAGATGCTTAAAGAAAATGATAGGCCCTTTAGAATAAAGTGGAGAGGTAAAGACTAACATTTGGCATTCATTCCTTGTTGCATACCAGGTTGTCCTTTTGTGGGCATATGCCAACGTCATTGATAGAAGGCAGCAAAGGAAGCATTGTAAAAAAAAAAAATAATAAAGAAAAATAAAAAATATATTTTTTAATGTGTTGGTTTTAATATCTTAAAAATGTTTATATTACAAATCATGGCTACATTTACATTTTGATTTACGTACTGACATAGTTTTGCACTTTTAAGGTGTTCTGGCATCATTTATGCTAATTTCAAAATAAGATGTATTTTCTTCTATTTTCTTTTTACAAGTCCTTGAAATTTGATTTTGTTTACTTCCTATTTTGTTTTAATAGTTATACTATTGTCAATTTGTAGTTTCTATACATGGGTAATAATTACAAATATGAATTATGTTAGATTTGTGCACTACTTTTCTGGCACCAAGCCATGAAGATAAAATTATCAGATGTTTTTAAATTGTGTTATTGGACTATTGGTGCCATTTTTCTTAGCAATTTCTACAGATTATTTGGGGAAATGAAGTTAACTGAAAACCACTAGCGTGGCTATGAATTCACAATAGATAAAATATTTTGTAAATTATTGTATGTATTTTGTTTCTTATAAACCGAGGTTAACTTTCACTCACTTGAGCTTAGTGTTAACTGCTATAAAAATATATGTCCTGTTTCTTGATGCAAACCTTTTGTTCAGAATCAACAAGGCACTGACAATGAAGATTAGACATGCAGACTTTAGTGTAAAGCCATATATATTACTTTATATTGCAATTATCTTATTGTAGATAATTACTGCATTTGGCTATGCTTAGCGTACATACACTTGCAAAAGGGTAACAATGTTTTGAACTTTTGACTTTCAGGCTCCATATCTTGCCATCCACTACAGCTTTGAATGTGAGACTACCATCATTTTATAGAAAATCATCCATGCTATCTTATACTTAAATTGGACTTGCAACTATTTAGCATATGATTAGTTATACAGATTCTTGTCATGTAACTGCACTGTTACTATTTTGCTCCTAAAATTCTTCATTTGAATCTTTATTAATTTTTTTTAGTATTCTATAAATCCACCTTTGACTTTCAACACTGCCTGAATCTTTCTGGGCATACTCTAGATCAGATTCAAGCATGTCTCGACCAAAATCTGTCCCCAGGTCTTTTCTACATATTCCCAATGTTGGCGCATACTGGTCGACTCAATTATGTACAAATACAACTTTTTATTCAACTCTACCCACAAGTATTTGATTGATTTGAGACCTGGGGACTATGCGGGCCAATCCAGCACTTTTACTTCATTGTCATTGGACCATTTCTTTGCCAATCATGATGTATGCTTTGGGTCATTGTCAAGTACCCGAGTGTGCAAATTAACTCTTCTTGTATGATACTCACATATAACTTAGCATTGCGACCTCGATTGAGCCTGTTCAGGTATCCAACACTTTTGGCTGTGAAACAACCCCATATCATTAGGTTTCCTACACCGAACTTGACAGACAGTTCCTTCAATTTCTTGATCCGTTAGCCCCCTTTTCCCTTGTATCTTCCAGACCCATTTGAACCCATCAGAGCTTAGTTTATTGACTTGTCTTATTGCTCCAAATCACCTGTTTGCAATTCTCTACTGTCCACTGTTTGTACTTTTTTGAAAACTCGAGCTGACACTTTTTATGACAATATTGAAGTTAAGGCTTCTTCACCTTTTTTAGGGACACCATTCCAGACTTGTGTAATGCATATTGCATGGTGCACATCGCAAGAAGAAAAAGATTTTTCCCCCACCAGGAGCAAAAACAGTAAAAATGCAGTTACATGGCAAGATTCTGAAACCTTATCATATGCTAAATAGTTGTAAGTCCAGATTATGTATGAGATAGCCAAGATGATTGCCTATACAATGATGGTATTCTTGATTTTCACCCTTCCCTGTGTTGTGTGATGGCGTTTTCGCGGCTGTACTTTCCTTTCTATCTTCCCTTTTGTGTCTGTGTTGTCTGTCTGTGATCGGTACCTGACATTTGGATCGTGATACACTTGGTATTATTCGGTGCTCCATTGCTACAACATGCGATGTTGTGGCCTATTGCCCGTGCGGCTTATGGGCTTACTAGATTTGTACATGTGATGTTTCAATTATCCTGTGTATAGCAAGTCATGTATCTTTCAGGTCATGGTCATGTGACACTTTGTATTGCATTTTTATTGCATTTTTGAAAATAAAAGAATAATAAAAAAAAAATGATGGTATTCTTACATTTGAAGCTGTAGTGGATGGTGAGATATGGAGCCTGAAAGTCTAAAGTTCAAAGTAGAGTCACCCTTTTGCTCGTCAGTGTATACATGGAACTAAAAGCACAATTTATATGTGCCTCTAAAAACACAATTTAGCATTTGAAATCTGTCATTACATAAATTACAATAATTATAATGCAATTATAATTTGAACTGTCTAAACAACATTTAACTACTTGGCACCATGTGCACTTCAGTATAAAATAGGGACACTTCTTAAAAAAGTTCATAAATAAATAATTCAGAATATAAATGTCTTGACAGTCACAGAAAATGAAATAATCTCAAATCAAAATATGTCACTATTAGTATTTTTTGTTATTCAGAGTATTTTTCTGTTATCTTTGCTTGGCTTTTGCTTCAAGCCAGGATAAGCTTGATGATTACATTCTTATGCCCATTTAAATGGTTTTTCCACAGTATATGCCATTATTGTATGATAGATGCGGGTCTGACCACTGTTACTCTTGCCAATCAAGACACTGGATTATTATGTGCCAGGTTGCATTCAAGCACATATTAGATGGATAGTTGGTTCTATTCTAGTCATATGATATTTTTACATAGGTGCAAACTATCTCTATTCACTCATTGTTAGCAATCTTGGTATAGCACAATGGGGTCAGAGGACTCCTGTTGTCTTGAAAAGAAGGAGTCACAGAATTAAGACCTAAAACCTAGTAAACACTTATGGCATCCTTTTAATATGCCTTAAAGTTCTAAGATGAGAAAACTTGCATACATATTGGCATCTCTTTTAAAATTCCTATAAAGTAATGTATTTATTGTTGCTTCCTTCTATTATTTAGCTTAATTTAAAGTTAGCGAGTAGAGATCGAGCTGTGTGATCAACAGAATTTACAAAATATGATTACTCATTTGGAGGTGCTAAATGATATGGTAAATTATTCTTTCTAAATGGTTAATAGAATTGGTTATCTGTTGCCAGAACATCCTTAGCAGGGCAAAACAATATGTCAATAAGTGAATAGCACTTCTGTGTAGTGGATATCATGCAATAAACATTGTGCAGTAAATTAATGTTTCAATGAGTGCTAAAGAGTAAAAATTCTCAGTAAATCATGAATGATCTACATATTGAAAGATGGTCTCAAACAAGATACACAAATGAAAAATAATTTTGCCATGCTCTAGATATTTATGTATATGAAAACAGTTTAAACATGCTAAACTGTGTAAAGAATAATTCTACCTTCATATATTAATTTAGCTGTCAATAATTAGCATTTACTACTTTTTGATGTGACAATAATTATAGCTAAACAAAGCTGCATGACTAGACTAACTAAAATAATCTTTAAGTCAAATTGCCCTTAAAAAATGTATTAAAATATATGCTGCTTGAAGCATTAAAAATAAAAATATTGCTGAGGTTAAAAAATATGTTAATATGGATGAATATTTTGTGTATTATACAGTATTTGAGATTTAAATGCTTAGATAACTAAATTCAGAATACATAACAGTCCACAAGCAGCACATTTTAAATCCTGTATGTATAAAATGTAGGCCACCTAGGGTAACAAGATACAAACATAAAGGCATGGAATATGCATCTAAAGGTATGGTGAAAGGGAGAAGATAAAGTGAAGCGTTGGTAAGTATAAAATTTATTTCAAGAAAGGAAAGGATTATAGTGGGATATATTTCAAATTAATCAAAGTACTATATTTTTTTCTGAAGAGGTAAATAAAAATAAAAATTATACAATATATTCTAAATTCATATACCTAACAAATTTAGGATCAGAATCATGTAGGCTGGTATTTAACTCTAAAAAAGAGATGT
The DNA here is from genome assembly GCA_033119425.1 of Bufotes viridis. Lineage (NCBI taxonomy): Eukaryota > Metazoa > Chordata > Amphibia > Anura > Bufonidae > Bufotes > Bufotes viridis. The sequence continues at coordinate 293,175,113 of CM065593.1, read as the reverse complement.
TATAAACTACTTACCACAGTGACATTAAAAGCATAAAGGAGATCAAAGGGAAGAGCAGCAATTAAATCAATGACGAACCAAGTTGTAACATAGTGGATACAAATAGATCTTGCTTTAAATATAACTTGGCCCGACTTGCTGACATAGGTTGTTCGGAAATTTAAAATGATATCTGCTTGGCGAAAAAAAGGAAAGGAAAAAAGACATATGAGATATGATAAAGAAGATATAAGTAAAATTGGCAAATTGTAAAAACAAAACAATTAAAAAAACAAGTGAAAAAATACAATATTATAGAACCTGGGAAAAAATGTAAATCTATAGCTCAGTTTTATTCAATGAGCCTGTACAGGGGGAGATAACATATGCAGTGCCTGTGGTTCTGTAATGTTCAGCAGTAGTCCTTTGTGTAGCCATATTATGGAAGCTTTCTCCCATAGAAACAATGTTTCTAGAGTGGAAATGCCCATATAATAAACCATCCAAAGGAACATGCCACAATTACTTTTACCGGTTGCATACATTCTCTATGTGCTGCCATAAGTTATGTCTTCAGAGTTCGTAAGTTAATTCTTCAGAGTTGGTAACAGATAATGGGTGCTGGCACATTAGTGGTGGAATTTTAAGAATGCCTATGAAAGTACAAGAAGTCAGCAAGTAGAGTCAAAAATAGAACAGACAGATACAGTCAATGTAGCAAACAAGGTGTAAATCCAAAGTCAGGTCATGGGCAGAACCAAGAGACTCAGCAGCCTCAGAGTTAATCTAGAAACAAGACAGTAGTCAGTCCACCAGGAAAGTCAATATAAGCAAGTACAGCAGCTACAGGGTTAATCCAGAAGCAAGCCAGTAGATAGATCACCTGAAAAGTCAATACTATATTATATAGTATAGAGCCCTGATACAAAAAGAATCATAGGCAAGTTAATCAGGAACCAGCAGTATTAAATCCCCAATTTAACTATAGGATTAGACACAGAGTCAGAAGCCTGATTAGTTTGGCTGATTGGCATAGCAACCCAACCAGCACAGAAATGCATAGTGGTTTGACTGGATGAATTCCTGACATTGTGATGGATAATTCCTATAATTTCATTACAGAAAGTGTAATTTTTACACTAAACACAGTAATTTTGATTTAAAATTAGCAAATAGTATACACAATGTGAAGAACAAACATGAAAAACATATATAGGTCAAAGGACCTAGGGTGACTTCTAATCATTCATATTTTGAATATATATTCATATATTTAACTACCATATACTATAACTATTATTGATCACTATTAGAGAAGTGGAATTCAGGAAAAATTCGATTTGCACCGATCGATTTTTCCTAAAATGGCTGCTACATTTGTGAGGACATGGAGCAAGGAACTCTGGGAAGGCGGGATCACCCATAATGCCATGCATGCAGCCAATCAGCAGCCAGCCAGACCTTTGATCTCACAGCCCTATAAATAGTCTCAGCCATCTTGGATTCTGCCATTTTCCAGCGTACTTAGTGCAGAGAGAGACATCAGCAGGCGTTAGGTACAGTGATAAGAAAGACTTGATTTTTGTGTGCGACCCCTCCTATCACTCTCACGCTGTTCTGCACCTGGTTTGCCGGGGCAAAAGGAGTCGTACAGGAGAGGAACTGCTCCGTGTCCTTCAGCAAGAAATCAAATCCTGGCTCTCTCAGCGACAACTCAAAATCAGAGCCATGGTGACCGACAACGGGAAGAACATGGTGTCAGCGCTGCATGAAGGAGAGCTAAGCCATGTGCACAGCATGGCACACATGTTCAATCTGGTTGTCAAGCGGTTCTGAAGTCTTCCACCCATCTGCAAGACATCCTAAAAATGGCGAGGAAACTGTGGATGCACTTCAGCCACTCGTATACTGCAAAGCACACCCTCCTTGAGCTGCAGTGGCAGAACGGCATCCCACAACATAAGCTGATATGCGAAGTTTCCACCCATTGTAATTCTACCCTCCATATGTTGGACTGACTATACAAACAGAGAAAGGCCATCAACGAGTTCATGCGTGACACCTGCCGTTTGCTCAGGCGCTTTGAGGCGGCCATGTTATTTATTAGTCACCAGGACTGCGGGATGAATTATGTCATTCCACTGCTTTATGTTCTGGAACAGATGCTGGTAAATCTGGCTGATCAGGGGATTGGAGACGTGGCGCCTAGATCTCATGGCCACATCAGCCTTATGGGGGCTGAACTGGAGGAGGAGGAGGACATTGGAGCAAAAGCAATATGTAGCAAAATGGGTTGTTTTTATACACAGGTGACAGGAGAGGAGGAGCAGGACGAGCCAAAAATTCGATTCGATTTGCGATGAGGAAGATGAGACAGAGGACCCAGATACACCGTGGCAGTATACAGTAGAAATGGAGGAAGGGAGTCCCTCTGAGTCACTTGCACAAATGGCCCGATGCATGCTCACTTGCTTGCGTAGTGACAGCCGAATTGTCAGCATTCGGCAAAGGGATAACTTCTGGCTTTCCACCTTGTTCGACCCTCGCTACCGGTCCAAAATGGGAACCTTTTTTTACACCCTCTGTAGGACAAACCGGAGAGGAAGGACAAACTGAACTACTATAGAGACATCCTATGTAGTGAGTTGGCCGCTGCCTATCTGCACCATAGTTCTTCCTCTCACAGGTTTGACCAGGGGGCCTTCTGCGCTTACGTTCCTCTGCCATGGCTGCTGTGGCAGGGTGGGGGGGGGGGGGTAGAAGCAGTTCCAGCTCCATCAGCAGCAACTTGCGTCTAGAGTTGATAATGAGCAGCTTTCTTCACTTGCCTAGTGAAGAAACTACTCACCAGTCATTGTGCCTTCTCATGCTGCTTCCACCTCACCACTATGTCACCACGCTATGGACTTCTCATGCTGTTCCCACCCTCCCCACTTCAAGACTGGGTCACTATTTTGCCTTTCGGCCTGGCTGCCATCATCATTTATTTGACCCTTCTTCTGATCTGTCAGAAGGAAGGAAAAAGAAGACACATAATGGATCCTGTCTGTGTAGCAGCTGTACGGCCTGTATGGTCCCATCAGAATTGGCTTGTGATTTGGTATCCAAAAGCAGGAGTGGGTACAAAACACAGAAGACATGCAAATATTCCATTGACGTGTCGTCTCTGTTTTGGATACACCTCTGTTTTTTTTTTTGGGCATTAGCAATACTGATGGATTACTGACCAAATGCTGACTGAGTGAAGGCGGATGCTTAACAGACAGGATCCGTTTTTTGGGGGTTATTGTTCTGATGGATCAGAGGAAGGGCACAATAATCTGTGACTTCGACAAAAACTTACTGCTGACATCCTCTCCACTCTGTGTGGGTGGGGGGGGGGGTGGGTGTCTACTTGTATAAGCGTTTAATAGAACAGGTTCTGTAAACATCTATGTGGAATCAGCTGATGAGGGTGTAACATCGACCCGTAAGGCTGAGTTGAGTTGAGACGAGTTATTTGGTCAGTTTTGGCCCTGTGACTGCACAAATAAATTAACCACTACGGGATATTCCTCCTTGACGCATCGGTGCGTCATCTCGCGAGACGCGAGAATTCCTGTGAACGCGCGCAGGCTGCAGCCTGCCAGCGATGATCATTCGCTTGCAGGCTGCAGATGTTAAATAAAAAGCATCAAATAGGTATATCAGATGCTGTTTTGTTAACAGCGTCTGATATACCTGCTACCTGGTCCTCTAGTGGTCCCATTTACTTGGATCGACCACCAGAGGACATAGGCAGCTCTGTAAGTAGCACCAAGCACCACACTACACTACACCCCCCCCCCGTCACTTATTAACCACTTATTAACCCCTGATCACCCCATATAAACTCCCTGATCACCCCCCTGTCATTGATCACCCCCCTGTAAGGCTCCATTCAGACGTCCATATGTGTTTCCACGGATCCGCAAAACATGGCACCGGCAATGTGCATTCCACATTTTGCGGATCCGCACATTGACAAAACTATATAGAAAATGTCTTTTCATGTCCGCAATTGCGGACAAGAATAGGACATGTTCTATATTTTTGCGGAACGGAAGTGCGGCCCCGGAAGTGCGGATCCGCAATTCCTGATCTGAGCGGGACAAAGTCTGTCCCCATAGAAATGAATGGGTCCCCAATTCCGTTCCGCAAAATGCGGAACAGAATTGCGGACGTGTGTATGGGGCCTAAGGGTCCCTTATCACCGCCAGTTAGTTAGCTACTTGTTAGGTAGTTAGCGCCCACCGCACCGCAGTCACTGATTAGTCGCTGATTAGCGTAATCGCTATCACTAATCAGCACTAGTACTATATATTATCTGTAAGTGATCAAGACTGATCACAATCAGGTATATATCAGTACATTACGGTCACCTTAGGCTCTACAAAAAACGCAGAGTTCGCCCGATCAGGCCTAATCTTGTGCTCATACTTGCGTTCAGTCCGCCCCACCGCAGTGTCAGAATTTTTTTTTCTAATCACTGCAAAAACACTGTAAAATCGCTGCCGCGCTATAAAGATACATTTTTGGATCTTTATTAGCGATCGCAGCTTTACTTCGCAAGCACTCCTATGTCCTTTCCACAGTTTTTTTTTTTTGCACAATTTTTGGCAGAGATTTTTTCATCCACATTGATCGATGCGAATGAAGTAATCTGTGCCGTTCATTTTTTTTTCCAGCCCAGAGGCTGAACGGAAAAAAAAAAACATTACCCATATGCTCAATATAAGGAGAATAGCAGAAACTCCTAATGCTGGCCATACATGTAATGATTGTGGAGAGATATTTCTCTCACCCAGCATGGGTAAATATAAAAATTCACCCTAAAACACATTGCCCTACTTCTTCTGAGTACGGCGATACCACATGTGTGACACTTTTTTGCAGCCTAGGTGTGTAAAGGGGCCCAAAGTGCAACGAGTCTTTACAAGGTTGCTCACAATTTAGCCTCGCCCAAAATGCCAGAACAGTAAACACTCCCCACAAATCACCCCATTTCGGAAAGTAGACACCCCAAGGTATTCACTGAGGGGCATAGTGAGTTCGTGGGAGATTTTTAATTTTTTTGCCAGAAGTAAGCAGAAATGGAAACTTTATTATATATTTTTTTCCTCAGAAAGTGTCATTTTCCGCTAACTTGTGAAAAAAATTGTAATCATACATGAACTCACCATGCCCCTCCGCAAATACTTTGAGGTGTCTTCTTTCTAAAATGGTGTCATTTGTTTTTTTTTTATACTATCCTGGCATTCTAGCACCTCAAGAAACATGACAGGTGCTCAGAAAGTCAGAGCTGCTTCAAAATGCGGAAATTCACTTTTTTGTACCATAGTTTGTAAACGCTATAACTTTTGCGCAAACCAATAAATATACACTTATTGGACTTTTTTATCAAAGACATGTAGCACAATAAATTCTGACACAAACTTGTATAGAAATGTAATTATATTTGAACAATTTTACCAGAAAAAGTTAAAAAATACAATTTTTTTGAGAGATTAATATCAGAAAAACGAAAAATCTCAGCAGCAATCAAATGCCACCAAAAGAAAGCTGCATTTGTGAGAAGAAAAAGAGGTAAAATTATTTTGGGTGGTAAGTTGTATGACCGAGCAATAAACCGTGAAAGTAGTGTAGTGCAGAATTGTAAAAAGTGGTCTGGTCATTAACCACTTCAGCCCCCCTAGCTTAAACACCCTTAATGACCAGACCACTTTTTACAATTCTTCACTACACTACTTTCATGGTTTATTGCTCGGTCATGCAACTTACCACCCAAATGAATTTTTCCCTCCTTTTCTTCTCGGTCTACATGTCTTTGATTAAAAAAAAATGCAATAAGTGTATATTTATTGGTTTGGGTAAAAGTTATAGCGTTTACAAACTATGGTGCAAAAAAGTTAATTTCTGCATTTTGAAGCAGCTCTGACTTTCTGAGCACCTGTCATGTTTCTTCAGGTGCTAGAATGCCAGGATAGTATAAATACCCCCCAATAGAAGCCATTTTGGAAAGAAGACACCCCAAAGTATTCGCGGAGGGGCATGGTGAGTTCATGTATGATTTCATTTTTTTTCAAAAGTTAGCAGAAAATGACACTTTCTGAGGAAAAAAAATAATAATAAAGTTTCCATTTCTGCTAACTTCTGGCAAAAAAAATAAAATCTCCCACTATGCCCCTCAGTGACTACCTTGGGGTGTCTACTTTCCGAAATGGGGTGATTTGTGGGGTGTGTTTACTGTTCTGGCATTTTGGGCGGGGCTAAATTGTGAGCAGCCCTGTAAAACCTAAGGCCCCTTTCACACGGGCGAGTTTTCCGCGCGGGTGCAATGCGTGAGGAGGACCATGGTGATGGACCATGTGATTGAACCATGTGATGTGACGTCATCACAGGTCCTTTAGTTGTTAGCTGATGCTGAGAAAGAGAGGACAGATCACATCTACGCGATCAAGTGGCTAAGTTAAGTTAACTTTTATTATTTTTAACCCCTTCCTCTTCATTTTACTATGCATTCTATATGAAGAATGCTATTATTTCCCCTTATAACCATGTTATAAGGGAAAATAATAAATTCTCCAGAATACCCGAAACCGGACTTCAGTGATGAAGTCCAGCTTCGGGTCTGGGTACCAAACATGGAGATTTTTCTCACGCGCGTGCAAAACGCATTACAAACGTTTGCACCTGCGCGGAAAAATCGTGCATATTCCTGCAACGCACCCGCCTCTTATCCGGGCGTCAAACATGACGCCCGTGTGAAAGAGGCCTAAAGGTACTAGTTGGAATTTGGGCCCTTTTGCGCACCCAGGCTGCAAAAAAGTGTCACACATGTGATATCACCGTACTCAGAAGAAGTAGGGCAATGTGTTTTGAGGTGTATTTTTACATATACCCATGCTGGGTGAGAGAAATATCTCTGTAAATTGTCAACTTTGTATAAAATTTTTTTAAAAGTTGTCATTTACAGAGATATTTCTCTCACCCAGCAAGGGTATATGTAAAAATACACCCCAAAACACATTGCCCTACTTCTCCTGAGTACGGCGATACCACATGTGTGACACTTTGCAGCCTGGTGTAGCCAAGTTCCAATGAGTACCTTTAGGTTACAGGGCATTTTTACGCATTTGATTCAGACTTCTTCTCACGCATTAGTCACTAAATGCCAGGGCAGTATAAATACCCCACATGTGACCCCATTTTAGAAAGAAGACACCCCAAGGTATTCTGTGAGGGGTATGGTGAGTTCATGTAAAAAAAATTTTTTTTCCACAAGTTAGTGGAACTCGCCATGCCCCTCACGGAATACCTTGGGGTGTCTTCTTTCCAAAATGGGGTCTCAAGTGCGGTATTTATACTGCCCTGGCATTTTAGACGTCCTAAAGCGTGAGAAGAAGTCTGGAATCCAAATGCGTAAAAATGCCCTCCTAAAAGGTACTCATTTGAGTTTGGGCCCCTTTGCGCACCTAGGCTGCAAAAAAGTGTCACACATGTGGTATCGCTGTACTCAGGAGAAGTAGGGCAATGCGTTTGCATATTTTTACATATACCCATGCTATGTATGAGACATATCTCTGTAAATGACAACATTTAAAAAAAAATTTATACAAAGTTGTCAATTTACAGAGATATTTCTCTCACCCAGCATGGGTATATGTAAAAATACACCCCAAAACACATTGCCCTACTTCTCCTGAGTAAGCGCGTTCACAGGAAATCTCGCCTCTCGCGAGAAGACGCGCCGATGCGTCCACCAAGAGTAACCCGCCCGGCCGCCGTTAGGCGGTGCTGGCATGGTTAAGGGGGTTTAAGCTAGGGGGGCTGAAGTGGTTAAGTGTGCAGTGATTCTAAGAGCAATGCCTGTCATCTGCATGTCATATGGACTCACAGTATTATTTCACTACCAAAGCAGGCTCCCTATGTGTGTTTCTGCAGGGCACAGTGTTCTACATCACTACAAAGGCTCTCTGCAGCCAGGAAATAGCAGTTTTCTAACGTAATTCACGGCGAATAAATTCGGATCAAAACAAATTTTTTCCCAAAAATTTGGCGAACCGGACAATCGAAATTTTGAAAAATTCGCTCATCTCTAATCAGTATGTAAGTTATTCATTATGTATCAATATATTTTTGGCCTATTACTGTAATTAATAATTAATTCATTAATTAATAAAGAGTCACTTGATTTGATTTTCACTTGTTTTGTTGTGCTTAAAAGTTGCATTGGGTTCACAATACATGATCAACTGAGCTTTTGTCAAGTAAGGCATGCATTTCTTCATTCCTACACTGAATATATATATATATATATATATATATATATATATATAATATTTAGATAGATAGATAGATAGATAGATAGATAGATAGATAGATAGATATTATGCCCAGATTATCACTAATACATATTTGCCATAAAGTATAGGTCTTTACTAAGGTCAAGGTAATTAAATAAAAAAGCAGGTGAGTAGCACTATGCTCTAAATATAAGAAAATGCACAGATGAATTGTTAATGATGGCAATATTGCATGTTCTCTAACTTCTTCAGCATCAAGATAAGTTCAACCATCTGCATAATTAGCTTGTGTACATATATTTTCTATCATCTCGTAACCTGAATGGATAACAGCTGAGTAAATAAGCATTGCTTCGGCTGCATTGTAAACTGTCATCAGATTATTCAGTTATCTCAAGAAAGAACAATAATATGGCATGTTGCTGAAAGGCAATGTTTGGTTATTTTATCTTTTTCCTTTGTTTATTCATGCTACAATATAAAGGAAATATAGACTATTCAAAATAATTGGACGCAGATTCAATGCGTCCAGTGATGATAATTCTTTTTATTCATAGCACGCTCAGTTTTGACTGTAAATTCTAAATACATTTTATGTAATACATTAAAAAGGTGTTCTATTTTAAAATTTAGGCTTTATAAATTTAATAATAAAATGTATGCCTAGAGATTAATTAAAGCAGTTAAGCCATGATAAATATAAAAAACAAAATGAGACATCATATAGTACAAAACAATCTCTTTCTCACAAAGCTAGAACTAGGCCTGTACCTCAGATGGTACCAGAGATCTTCCAAATTATTGTTCCAGTTGTTCTACTGATTTATTTTAGTCTGGCAGCTCAGGAGGCTTGTCCTGCCTGCTGTAGCACTCTCTCTGTAATTATAACAGCTTCTAACAGAAGATATGAGTGGTGACAGTTAAAGGTTTAAATTGAATGTGTGTGACCACCAAAGCGAGGTGGATAGAGAAATAATTAAAAAAACAAACGGCAGGTGGTGTTACGTGGATACATTTTATTTAATAGATCTGAAGCCATACACATTTTTAATTACATGCAATAAAAAAGTATTCAATTTCAGGTGCTGGTTTAAAAAATATAGAATGTTTTCTTGGCACCTTTAAATCATATCAGGCAATCAAATTAGAGATGAGCAAATTTTTTCAAATTCATTTTGGGTCCGATTTTAATTAATCAGTCGACAAATTCATTTTAGGTATGAATAAGTTTCTTTTAAATAAAAAGTGCTCAGATTGCACTGAAAAGTCATGTATGACACTTTGAGGTCTTCTAAGACTGTACGAGGGGTGTTCAATAATTCTACCAAAGCATGTTGTTTCAGAGCTTGTCTGTGCAGGTTGAGACATGTCTGGATATGCAACACACACACAGTAGTTCAATCTGGTGAAAGCACTGGATATGACAGGAGGGCAACTGAAGTACAGTGCAGGTCTACAAAGAAAGTGAGCGATTTGGAGCTTTGTTCCATGGTTAAATTCTTAACAAAGGGAGAAAAGAAGCCCTAAAAAATCCATGAAAGGATGATTGCTATATATGTTGATGAAGCACCTTCCTGCTGCCGAGTAAAGTTTTGGGCCAAGCTTAAATGGGGTAGAGAATTAACTAAAGATGATGCTGGTTCAGGGTGACCTGTCAGGACTTGAACCCAGGGACTCATGGGCCAAATGCGGCTGCTCTTCGAGCTGAGCTACTCAGCTTTCTAGACAGCTCCTCTGCTGAACTGAAGCCTAGTTCCCTGTGCCTCTAGTTTCAGTTCCTGCCTCCCTGGTTTGCTCCACTCTGTTCCCTGATTGAACATCCTATTTAAACCCAGCCTTGCATTTCCTGCCTTGCAAGATTATTGTGCTCTAAGCCTGTAATCAAGCTAGTCTCTCCTGCTCTGCTATGAATACTGACCCTCATCATGTGCATTGACCACTGGCTTCCTCCTGACTATGGTCTTTGCCTACTCCTCTAATACTGATGCTTATCTTGTGCATCGACCACTGGCTTTCTCCTAACTATGGTATTTGCCTACTCCCCTAATACTGATGCTCATCTTGTGCATCGGCCACTTGCTTCCTCCTGATGTTATCGGCCTTGCAATTACCCCAAGTAGTTGCAATAAAAGACTCCGAACCAGACCCAGATTGTTACATGACCTGTTGAAGTATCTTCAGAGGAAATGTACCATAAAGTTGGGTCAAAGTCAATGTTATAGCTCATGAATTAGGTATTTCAGTTGGCACAGTTTCAGTATTATTCTTAATGTTTTCATCATGCTAGAGGTCAGTTTCCCGTGGGTGCCATGAATGTTGATGAGCAAGAAGCTTCTAACCAGCAATTTAGCCAAGATAATTTAGACATGCTTAGAGAAAATTTAGGATACTTCTATTCTGAAATTATTATGGGTGATGAAACATGGGTCCACCACCCTAATCCAGAGACCAAACAAGAGTCTATGCAATTGACGCGCAAGGGTTGACCAACTCCAAAGACATTTTGTGTGCAGCAGCCAGCTGGGGAAGATCATGGCAACAGATTTTTGGAATACAGAAGGTGTTTAATTACTAGAATTTATGCCACACAAGACAACCATTACAGGAGACCTCTATGCTTCAACAATGAAGGCCTTACATGTCAACAGGTGTGTTGCTGCCTCACGACAATGCGCCAGCTCACAAGTCTTGTCAATCACAAGCTGCTATCAGGGAATGTGGCTTCATGCAGCTTAACCATCCACTCTACTGTCCAGACCTGGCACTTAGTTATTACTTTGTCTTTTGGAACTTGAAAAAAGTTTGGTTTGGGCAACGTTTTCCTGATAATAATGCAGTTAACAAACAAGGCAGTAACAGGGTTCCTGCAGCAGCAAGAAGTCACCTTGTATTCTAAGGGCATCTGGTCACTGGAGATGAAGTGGGATAAGTGTGTTGAAGTCAAGGGGGATTACATTGAAAAGTAGTAAGTAACATTTTCTCTGAAATTCTTTTTTTTATATTTAGGTATCTAGCCACTATAGTTACTGTATAGAAATGACTTCAGCCTAGCCTGAGTTTGACCCTGTATTGTTGCTAACTAAAATATTTCTGATAATTAATTAAATCTAACTATCTAGATGCTATATCTTCACAAAAAATGCCCATTTCTAACCTTAAACCACCTGTATTGTGTGGCTAAGGATAAGCTTTCTTTGCTTTCTCTCTGACAGATGTCATGTGATAACAATATACTAGCTCAGAATACACATACACTGCTTGGGATCTTAGATAGTGCCTATGGTATATGTCAATCTCAACCCTCCTGGTTGGCTGAGGTTGACTACAAGGCATTATGGTCAAGCCTTCCTGCTAGGGCTGTGCACGTGTTATGTGATCCTACTTCTTCATCCTCCCTGCCCTGCTGTGCTGCCTTGTGCTCCTAAAAATGGCTGATGCCATTTTGAGCAATTTGAATCACAAAATATTCAGGTTCAATGGAATGCAGAAGTTTTGTGAAATTTTAAATAAATTCAATTAGTTTAGAACTGATTTGCTCATAGAAATGAAGTGGATTGAGATTGTGCACAACAGAATAACTGCTTACAGGGGCTTTCTCATCTTGCCTTTACTAAGGCAAGTTGAGACACAGTCCCAACCACTGCTCGGTCAGGAAACAGAACAATAGCTGATACATAGCTACAGAAAACACTGCAGAGCCTCATTTAAGAGTCTCAACACAGCAATCCAAAGTGCAAAGCTCCCTGGGAAACAGTAATATGCTAAATAAATGTGGAGCCCCAGTATTGGGTCTACAACACAATGAAAGCCAGATATACCTCAACGGAAGGAAAACCAATCAAAGGGGTGTCCCCATTACAGAGATCAACATAGAAATGAAGTGGATTGAAATTGTGCATAACAGAATAGTTACTTACAGGGGTTTTCTCATCTTGCCATTACTAAGGCAAGTTGAGACACAGTCCCAACAACTTCCCGGTCAGGAAACAGCATAGTGCTCCATTGTCGTACATGAGAGCTACTGAAACAGCGTAGCACAGCAAGCTATGCTTTTTCCCTCAGAAGCAGCATAGCTCGTTGTGCTACACTGTTTCCATAACTGCCATGCACCGCAAAGGTTGCTACACAAACAGCAGAGCGCTCTGCTGGTTCCTGGCTGGGAGGTGGAGTAATGGCAAGATGAGACAACCCCTTTGAACATCATATGGTCATACAGTGGGGAAAAAAAGTATTTGATACACTGGCGATTTTGCAAGCTTTCCCACCTACAAAGAATAGAGAGGCCTGAAGTTTTGATGTAGGTACGCTTCAACTGTGAAAGATCGAATAAAAAAAAAAATCCAGAAAATCACATTGTATGATTTTTAAAGGGCTTCTGTCACCCCCAAAATGCATTTTTCATTAGCTGACATTAGATATTCGCTAATGTCAGCTGATCTCAAGCATACTTTTCTTATTGTCCTGTGTGGTTTAGTTATTTTAAAAAAAATACTTTTATGGTATGCAAATCGCTTCACTAACAGCAAGTTTGGTGGTAACTTGCTGGTAGCCTCCGCATCCTCCACTTGCTGACACACCCCCTTCTCCTGTTGATAGACAGGGCCAGCGAGCTCTCTCCTCCTCCGGCTGGCCCTGTCTGCAGTTCAAATCCTGTGGCTGCGCCGTACCGGTCTTCATTCGGCGCAGGCGCCCTGAGAGAAGGACGCTCGCTTGGCTGCTCCTTCCTCAGTGCGCCTGTGCTGATGACTCAGCCCTACACCCATCTTCTCTTCCGGGTGTAGGGCTGACGTCATCGACACAGGCGCACTGAGGAAGGAGCAGCCAAGTGAGTGGCCTTCTCTCAGAGCGCCAGCACCGAATGAAGACCGGTACGGACTGACCCGTATTGTTGGTTCACAGAGCACTTGTGCATACACCGCACAAATACCTACGTTTAAATTTCAACAGTAAAATACTGCATTAGTGTATTTTTGGGAAATAAACCAGTATTGTTAGTTCACACAGCAGTTTTGCATACTCTGCACAAATACCTATTTTAAATTTCAGCAGTGACATACTGCATTTTTGTAGTTTGTTGCAATAAACACTGGTTTTGTGCTACATAGCAGATCTGAGGCCTACCCTGTATTTCAGTCATTTTAAGTAACCTTTTGAACTCCGCATTTACATAGTTGGTTGCAAACACACTGGTTTTGTGGTAGATAGCAAATTTGCAGTGTACGCTGCATTTCTGACAGTCAAATTAAACCGTTAACTTCTGCTTTTACATTGTTGGTTTGAAAAATCTAATTTTTGGTGATAGTGAAGTAATTGTATTGAATTGCTCAGTTACACTGTTTCGTGACCTAAAGAAATGTATTCTGTTTATGACACGGGCACTGCCTTACTGTTAGTGAACTTAATTGTTGACTATTGGCAGTTAATTGCAGCAGTCTCTTATGCTTCTTTATGACTCTGCTGGCAGGGTTTCCCAGGGCGATAATCATAGCCCTGCCCGAATACGTGGAAGAGATTGAGTGCACGGATGCCCAACCACTTAGGTTTGAGGATGAGGACAGGGGAAGACCACTGCAGCACGTCTCTGATGATGACGAAACACAGGTGCAAACTGCTGCTGCTTTCTGCGGTGTGCAGACCGACAAAGTGGGCAGGGTTGAAGACTGGGTGGAATTTGATGTTGAGAACAATGAGGTCATACACCCCAAAATATACCACTTTGCGGCCTGCACTGCACATGTACCGGGAACAATAATATAGTTAATCCGTCTGGGAGTTCAGGGGTTGACATATTCCAATTTTTTGCTGTCAAGTAACCGTGCACTGCATAGGTGACAGGGACCGAAAATGCGGAAAATCCTCTTTTAAATTGTTGGTTGAAATATTACTATTCTTGCTGGGTACAAAACCCTGCACTGGATAACTGACAGGGAACTTACAATTGGTGGTTACATTGTTGCATATTGGGTACAATATTACCATTTTTGCCAGGTACAAACTCCTGCTCTGCATAGGTGACAGGGAGCGAAAATTTGAATAATCCTCTTTTAAATTATTGGCTGAAATATTACCATTTTTTCTGGGTACAAAACCCTGCACTGGATAACTGACAGGGAACTTACAATTGGCGGTTACATTGTTGCATGACATAAAGCCATTTTTGGCTGTGAAGCCAAAGGTAGTCGCCAACAACTGTTTTTTTATTTTTTATTTTTTTTAATAAATTGGGGTAGACCCCAAAACATTGGGAAATATAAAAAATAAAACAAAGTGTAAGTGCACTGTAGCATAACAATAGTTGGGTGAGGCCGGAATACATGTCTATTCTGCATAAGGTACAAACAAGTCTTGTGGGATCCATGTCTGGTTCTTTTTAATAAACGAAAGCTTGCCCACTTTAGCTGCGGACAGGTGGCTGCGCTTGTCTGTGATAATGCCCCCAGTGATGCTAAACACATGTTCAGACAATACAGTGGCCGCAGGGTAGGCCAGCACCTCCAACCTCAGGCCATGTGCCCAATTTGAAGACCAAGAATTTGAATGGGGCAGACCCAGTGGTGTAGCTAGAAATGATAGGGCACCACAGCAAATTTTTGAATGGGGCCCCCCTCCCCCAGTAATTTTTGTGCAACCCCTGCCTTTCATGCCGCCATTCCTGTGGCTACTAAAGATTGCTCTCTCAGACCAGGCCCGACAGCTGTTCCATCCATTTTCTACACTGTCTATACTGCCACTGTATATAATTTCATTGTATAATACTATTGAGGGGGCCCTGACAAAGTCTTTTAGTCCTCCTCCTCCTCCTCCTGGATGGGCCCCTTCTAGGTCAGGGCGCAAAAGCAGTAGCTTCCCCTGTTGCTGCGCCCCTGGGCAGACCCATCAGTCAGTATGTGTACTGTTCCACCATGTTGCTGAAATGCTGCCTCCTGCTAAGACGTTTCATATCTGCTGGTGGTTGTTGTGGCGTGATGACAAAGCTTTTTTACATTTCGCCCCTGCTTACCCTGCCTTCTGAGGTGCTGGTGGTGACCCAGCTGCATTGGCGACTTCTTCCTCCTCCTCCTCTGTCTTCATCTTGTGCTTACACTGAGTCCCTGGTGTCAGGTGTGAATGCCATCAGCAGCATATCTACTAGCGGGCGCATCTTCCTATTATGCTCCAGTGAGGGAATTAAGGACGGTATGTTGTCCTTATAACGGGGATGCAGCAGGGTGGCCACCCAGTAATCAGAACAAGTTAGAATCTGGCTGTAATTCGGCGGTCGCTGCGCAGGCACTGCACCATTTGGTTGCTCATGTGTGCCAGGCTGCCCAGAGGCAAGGACAAGCTGTCCTCTTTGAGGGAGGTGTGTCGTCTGTGTCCTCTGTATCCCCCAGTCATGCTCCACTGATGCCCGTGAGCTGGCTTGGGTGCCACCCTGCTGAGAACACGGTTCCTCCTACTCCTACTCCTCATCATCCTCCAGAACTGTGCCCTGGCTGGAAAATTGTGTTCCAGGCCAGGGCCTATATTGGTGCAGGAACCCACCCTCTGAGGCACTTGTATTTGGCTGGCCTTAAGTTAAGGATAAGGCGTGTATATAGTTTTGTTTGTTTATATGTGTGTGTAGGGTGTGAGGCTGTACAGCTTAATTTTCTCTTGTTGAAATGTTCCATGTATTGTTTTTGTTCCAATATATAATAAAAAAGTCCTGATAGCCATGGAAATGTTAACCGACAATCTAACCAACAAATTTAATACAATTATTTGTCACATCTGGAGCTCAGGCCACAGAGGTCCTTGAGCAACAATAAAAGTGAATTTTTGCCACCAGATAAAAGTGTTGGATCTGGTGTTCAGGAATTTCTGCAACACCAAATTCAGCACATGTGGCAGGCAAGGGATGTGCGTCAATCCGGCAAGGCCCAGAGTTGCTATGATATTTCGCCCATTATCGCACAACACCAGGCCGGGGTGGAGGCTCAGTGGCACCAACCAATCATCGGTCTGTTGTTCCATGCCAGTCAACAGCTCCTGCGCAGTGTGGGGTTTGTCCCACAAACACACACGTTTTAAAACAGCCTGCTGTTGTTTCCCCCTGGCTGTGCTGCTGTTGGTGGTGAAGGTGTTACGCTGAGCAGATGAGGAGGTGGTAGAGGAGGAGGCAACAGGAGGAAAAGAAAAATGCCCTGCAATCCTCGGGGGCGGAAGGACATTCACAAAAATGCTATCCACCTGTGGACCAGCCACAACTACATTTACCCTGTGTGTTGTTAGGGAGATATTACTTTCCTGGCCGTTCTTACCGGTCCACGTATTGGTGGTTATGTGGACGTTACCACAGATATCGTTGCGCAGTGCACACCTGATTTTGTCCGCCACTTGGTTGTGCAGGGAAGGGATGGCTCGCCTGCAAAAGTAGGGGTGGCTGGGAACCACATACTGTGGGACAGAATGACAGCATTTCAAAGGACCAGGAATTTTGAAATCCAGGCATTCAGAGCCAGGGATCGTGGGTGGGTAGCGGGGTACTTCCTCTTTCTCTTCAGTGTTTGGGAGATGGACAGCTGAACACTTCCATTGGATTCTGTGGAGATGCTTGGAGACTTTGAAAGATGTGATGGCGTTGCTGCAGGTGCCACTGTCACTCACTTGGGCTCAGGTTTAGAAAGTTTTTTTTTTCTGTATTTTATGTCATTTTAAGTAATTTCCCTATCCACATTTTTTCACAGAGTAGTTGCCATGCTCTTAGGCACATTTTGCTGCCTTTTCCAGCCCTCTAGCCTTTTCGAGGTCTATTGTATAGCCATTTTAGTGCCAAAAAGTTCAGGTCCCCATTGACTTCAATGGAGTTCGGGTTCGGGGTCAAGTTCGGATCACAAACCCAAACTTTTTTGTGAAGTTCGGCCGAACCTGTTGAACCCGAACTTCCAGGTGTTCGCTCAACTCTAGTAAAAAGGTACCCACCTATTTCATGCTTCTCAGTTACAACACTGAACATCTGATCTGGTCCTTGTCATGTAAACATCCAGATTCCAGATGGGATTAAATGTGCTATTGCTGCCAATCACTGGCCTCAGTGGTCCCCAAGGGGCATATGACCCAGCTGTGATGTGCTGGAGTATACCTCTTGTAGTTTGGAGTATGCATAGACTAGATAATTATAATACTTCTTCTGATAAAGTGTTCCATAAAATAAAGTTGGTATATAAAATAGATTCTACTGTTAGCCAGCAAAAACAAACTGCAAACACATTTTCATGTTGAGTTTAGTTCCATCTTACAAATTGAGAGAAACATATAGCATTTAAGTTTTTTCTGATATACTTCGAAGTAATGTACAGCATTCTCTTCCACTTCCATTAATAAAGCCAGATAGGGCTGTAGATTAAAGTAGAAAAGGTTATGTGACCTTGATACAGTGTCTCACCCAGTAAAGCAATATCTGATTCCACAAAAAAGTAAATAGCTTCTATGTTGCAGTTAATTTTGCTGTTGTATCTAACCAAATTACTTTCTTTAAAAAGTCTATGCTATATTTTTTATTTTATGATCTTATTTTTTGCACCTTTAGCTTAGAGCTATAAAACATTTAAGCATAATATGTATTCTACAGGTTTTTAAAAGTGATATTCTATCTACAAAAAAGAAGGTCATTCTGTCTATAGAGTTGCCTGAAAGCTTGTGAACCCTGCAGAATATTCTATATTTCCTCAAATTTCCTAAAATTACCGATCAGATTTTCAAACAAGTCATGTACAGTACTTCCACAACATTTCTCTTTATTTAAGTTCAGGACTAGAGATGAGCGAATAGAAGCTGACGAAGTGGAATTCATTTAGAATTTCCGGGAAAATTAGATTCGTAACTAATGCGAATTTCCTCGCGCTTCGTGCTAACGAATCATAATTTTTCCTAACATGGCGGCTACATTGGCTGCTAAAATGGCGGTTACACATGTGAGGACATGGGGCAAGGAACTCTGGGCGAGGCGGGATGACCCATAATGCCATGTATGTAACCAATAATCAGCAGCCAGCCAGGTGATGTCTAGAGATGGCCCCAACTATTTGCCCGCGAACAGTTCCCGGCGAACATAGCTTGTTCGCGTCCGCCGCGGCGGGCGAACATATTCGATGTTCGCTTTCGCCCCAATACTTTATCACTGAGTAAACTTTGACCCTGTACCTCACAGTCAGCAGACACATTCTAGCCAATCAGCATACCCTCCCTCCCAGACCCTCCCACCTCCTATCTAAACGCAAGGACAGCATCCATCTTAGATTCATTCTGAAGCTGCAGTGTTAGTAATTGCAAATCGCAATGTGATTACTATAACCTGTATTATTCGCATTGCGATTACAACTTAGATCTGAGTTCCTAATGGTTGTATTGCTAGAATATAATGAAGATAACGAATATAGCGCTATATTCTCAATCTTCATTATATTCTAGCAATACAACAACCATTAGGACCTCAGATCTAAGTTTAATTCGCAATGCGATTAATATAACCTGCATTAATCGCATTGCGAATTCAACTTAAAGCTGAGTTCCTAATGGTTGTTGTATTGCTTGAATATACGTTATATTCTAGCAATACAACCATTAGGAACTCAGCTCTAAGTTGTAATCGCAATGCAAATAATACTTACAATTATTAATCGCTTTGCGAATCCATTTGATGCCTCTATTTGATTGTATATGACGGTTGACTATGACTACCACCAACGTTCTGCGGCCTCCAAAGCAAGATATCTGAATCCCCCAGGGGCCATTTGGGCGTTTTTGATAGAAAACGCATCAAAAACGCATTTGTGTTTTTACAATTTTTTCATTATTTTTTTATTTTTTTTGTGCATTTTGCCACATGTGGTTGCATATTTACATTTGGTATAGGCAAATATGGTAGTCTAGATGATGTGTCTAATACCAAAACCTAGGATCATTGTTTGACAGCATATTTTCTAAGCCATGTAGCTGAATATAGATTTGGGCAGAGTAATGATCTAGACCTGTGTTTTCCAACCAGTGTGCCTCCAGCTGTTGCGAAACTACAATTCCCAGCATGCCTGCACAGCCAAAGGCTGTCCGGGCATGCTGGGAGTTGTAGTTTTGCAAAAGCTGGAGGCACAGTGGTTGGGAAACACTGAATTCTAGACTACCAAATTTGCCTATACCAAATGTAAATATGCAACCAAATGTGGCAAAATACACAAAAAATAAATAAAAAATAAAAAAATGATAAAAATGCAGGTGCGTTTTTGATGTGTTTTTGATGCGTTTTCTATAAAAAAAAACGTCCAAATGGCCCCTGGGGGGTTCAGATATCTTGCTTAGGAGGCAGCAGAACGTTGGTGGTAGTCATAGTCAACCGTCATATACAATCAAATAGACGGATCAAATGGATTTGCAAAGCGATTAATAATTGTAAGCATTATTCGCATTGCATTACAACTTAGAGCTGAGTTTCTAATGGATGTATTGCTAGAATATAACGTATATTCTAGCAATACAACAACCATTAGGAACTCAGCTCTAAGTTGAATTCGCAATGCGATTAATGCAGGTTATATTAATCACATTGCAATCTTCGTTATATTCTAGCAATACAACCATTAGGAACACAGCTCTAAGTTGAATTCTCAAATAAGATGTCCCAAACATTTCACCGGCGGACAGTTCCTGTCGAACATAGATTGTGCGCATTCGTCGCGGCGGGCGAACATATGCGATGTTCAGTCCACCCCCTATCATTGAATAAACTTTGACCCTGTACCTCACAGTCAGCAGACACATTCCAGCCAATCAGCAGCATACCCTCCCTCCCAGACCCTCCCATCTCCTGGACAGCATCCATTTTAGATTCATTCGGAAGCTGCAGTCTTAGTGAGAGGAGGGACAGTGTAGCTGCTACTGATTTAATAGGGAAATCGATAGCTAGGCTAGTGCATTCAGTGTCCACCACTCATGACAGACTCATAAGATCTCTGCTGTAAGGACAGACAGCACCCCAAAAAGCCCTTTTTAGGGCTAGTACATCAGTCTCCCTCCCAGACCCTCCCACCTCCTATCAAAAAGCAAGGACGGCATCCATCTTAGATTCATTCTGAAGCTGCAGTGTTAGTAGTTGTAATCGCAATGCGATTAATATAACCTTTATTATTCTCATTGCGAATTCAACTTAGAGCTGGGTTACTAATGGTTGTATTGCTAGAATATAACGAACATTGAGAATATAGCACTATATTCTCAATCTTCGTTATATTCTAGCAATACAACCATTAGGAACCCAGCTCTAAGTTGAATTCGCAATGCGATTAATGCAGGTTATATTAATCGCATTGCGAATTCAACTTACCACAGTCTGATTCAACTACGTAATTTTCCATGGGAGTTTTGCCATGGATCCCCCTCCGGCATGCCACAGTCCAGGTGTTAGTCCCCTTGAAACAACTTTTCCTTCACTATTGTGGCCAGAAAGAGTTCCTGTGGGTTCTAAAATCCGCCTGTCTATTGAAGTCTATGGCGGTTCGCCCTGTTTGCATGTTCGCGGAGATTTGCGGAAGTATGCGTTCAACGTTCACGAACGGAAAATTTTATGTTCACGACATCACTAGTGATGTCACAGCCCTATAAATATGGAGGCTATCTTAGATTTAGACATTCAGTATTGTACTTTGTCAGGGACAGACGTTTATGCAGGCGCTAGGGAGAGTGAAAGAAAAACTAATTGTTAAAAAAAGAGAAGAAGCGATTTACTAGTGCAGGGAAAGGAGAGTGAGAGGAATAACTTCACTGGCAGGGAGAGACGTGTGCAGATACTAGGGAGAGTTATAGGAAAATCCTCATTGTGATAAAAAGTGATTTACAAGTGAAGGGAAAGGATAGTGAGAGGAATCATTTCACAGGCAGGGAGAGACGTGTGCAGATGCTAGGGAGAGTCATAGGAAAATCCTCATTGTGAAAAAAAGCGATTTTCAAGTGAAGGGAAAGGATAGTGAGAGGAATCATTTCACAGGCAGGGAGAGACGTGTGCAGATGCTAGGGAGAGTCCTAGAAAAATCCTCATTGTGAAAAAACACGATTTTCAAGTGCAGGTAAACATTACTTGGGGATCCAGATAGTCTCGTAATACAGCTCTGTCATTCCAGCAATTAGTTATGGGGGTGCAAGTGCTATGTTGAAAAGACTTTAGTGGCTTTTATCTGTGGAAAAAGATAAATATATATGCAGGTCACTTTTGATGTTATTTACGCTAAAATCATTTGCAGTCATTTCGGGTGTAAGCGTATAGGGTCGTATTTCGGTACTACAAGAAAAATATATACGCACTTCACTCTTTAATTGTTTTCTGGTTAAAGCGTATAGTGGCCATTTTCCGTCCAACAAGAAATATATATTCTCAGGTCACTTCTGCAGTAATTTCTGGTGACAGGGTATAGGGGCCTATTACAGTTAAAAAAATAAATATATATATACAAACTGCAGTGTTGTGGTGATTTCTGTTGAAACCATATAGGGGATATTTCCTTAAAAAAAGAAAAATGTATACGCACTTCACTCTATAATTGTTTTCTGGTTAAAACGTATAGTGGCCTTTTTTCATCCAACAAAGAAATATATATTCTCAGGTCAGTTCTGCAGTTATTTCTGGTCACTGGGTATAGTGGCCTTTTTCCGTCAAAAAAGAAAAATATATGCGCAGTGCACTGTTGCAGTTATTTCTGGTGAAAGTGTATAGGCTCGTATTTTTGCACAACAAGAAAACTATGTTCTCAGTGCATTTCCGCAGTTAATTGTGGTGAAAGCGTTTAGTGGCCAATTTCACCACAAAAAGAAAAATATATTCGTCGCTTTTAGGGGAGTTTTAATTTCCGTTTATTTTGTTTAGTTCAGCTACAAGTAAGTCAGGCAGAGAAGTGCCAGGCCATGCGAAGAGGAGTGGCAGAGGCCTGAATGTTTCTGGCGCAAGCAGAGGTCACAGGAGAGTAAGGGGTTGTGGCAGCAGTAGTCGCAGCAAGAGGCCTGAGCTCCCGGGGTCATCTACCAGTGGTGTCTTGACTAGCAACCCAGTGGTTCTTGATTGGTTAAGTCGGTCATCCACCTCATCCCAAGTGACATCAGACACCCCCAGCTAACAGTTGGTGGGTTCGTCAGACACAACACTTAGTTGGCATTGCCCGGGAGCAGGCCCTGTGCCCTCAACAGTCCTCAACCTGCCTCTGACCTTTCTGTTCCCTCTCCGCGAGAAGTCCTACATGCAGTGGGATCAGTTTCACTTTTCAGGGAGGGAGAGCTACTAGGGGACAGTCAGCAGCTACTGCCCAGCGAAGATGTGGAGGAGACATCCACCGCTTACTCTGCTAGGCGGGCAAGTAGTGATGAGGAGAGTGGCACATGAGCTTGTGCTGCGAGTGGTCAGGCTCCTGACCCAGAGGCCGTTGAGGAGGACATTAGTGATGTGCAGACACTACTCGATGATGATGAAGTTGATCACACTTGGGAGCCGGGTGAAGAAGGGGCTTCATAATCATTTGGAGAAGAGGGTGGCAGCTCGCCCGTCAGACAGCGGCAGAGCCAGCAAGTCACTAGTGTGGCCAGGAGTCAGCAGGGTGGCAGCAGTGGGAGGCCGGGAGCCAAACGGGCACGGGGAAGACCACCCACTTTGCAAAAGCCTGCCTGCTCGGAAAAGGAGTGGTTCACGGAAGCAGTGCCGTTAGCAGTCAGCCAGTGAGTAGTGTTGGGGGGAAAATATGGTACTTTGCGGTGTGGCAGTTTTTTGTGAAGCCGCGGGAGGAGGTCAACATGGCCATATGTAGAATATGTGGGCAGAAGGTGAAGCGTGGCCAGGGTGCCAATGTTGACCCAATGACCCTGCATCAACATATGTGGCATAACCATCAAGCGGCCTTGGAGAACCGTGGCTGTGATGTGGTGGTCCAGCCTGCCGCAGCTACCACTACATCACCCAGTGGCACACAACCAGTTTCAGCCAGTCAAGGCTCCACCACCTCAGCCGAAGGGAGCTGTCTGTCAATCCCATCGTCTGCTGGTCCAGATGCTCTTGCTCCTACTCCTCGTCAGTCATTCCATTAGCAATCAATCACCGAAGCGATTGCCAAGAGACAACAGTATGCGTGCACTAATCGAATGGCGCAGAATCTGAACGTGCTTCTGCCAAGTTGCTAGTGCTGCAGTCCCTCCCTTTCCAAGTGGTGGACTCTGCACTTTTGAGAGAATTGCCAACCCGAGGTGGAGAGTCCCAAGCCGTCATTTCATTGTGAAAAATGCAGTACCAGCCCTGCACAATATATGTGGAACAGAAGTTAGGCCAGTCCTTGAGACTGTTGGAGTCTGCCAAAGCGCACGGCAGTGTCAATATGTGGAGCTGTAACTGTGGTCAAGGACAATATATGTCCTTTACGGCCCACTGGGTAAATGTGGTTTCTGTCCAGCCACACCAGCAACTTGTCCAGGTGATGTAGCTTCCGCCTCCACATTCTCACACCGTTGGTCCTGCGACAATGTCCGCCTCTGCCTCCTCATCTTTCCACAATGCCTCTACTGCAGGGACAAGTCACAGTGCCCCTCCAGCATACCAGAGCTCGGCGGTGTCATGCTGTTCTGCACCTGGTTTGCCTTGTTGAACGGAATCACACAGGGAAGGAACTGCACCATGTGAGGCAGCAAGAAATTGAATCCTAACTTTCTCAGCGACAACTGAAAATCTGAACCATGCTGACCGACAACGGGAAGAACATGGTGTCAGCACTGTGTCAAGAAAGGCTGAGCCATGCGCCCTGCATGGCACATGTGTTCAATCTGGTTGTCAAGTGGTTCCTGAAGTCTTCCACCCATCTGCAAGACATCCTAAAAATCTTCAGGAAACTTTGCATGCACTTCAGCCACTTGTACACCGCAAAGCACACCCTCCTTGAGCTGCAGCAGCAGAACAGCATCCCCCAACATAGGCCGATATGCGACATTTCCACCTGTTGGAATTCCACCCTCCATATGTTAATGACCAGACAACTTTTTACAATTCTGCACTACACTACTTTCACGGTTTATTGCTTACCACCCAAATAAATTTTGCCTCCTTTTCTTCTCACTAATAGAGCTTTCATTTGGTGGTATTTCATTGTTGCTGACATTTTTACTTTTTTTGCTATTAATAAAAATTTAACGACATTTTTGCAAAAAAATTACATTTTTCACTTTCTGTTGTAAATTTTGTGAAAATTTATTGCTCTACATGTCTTTGATAAAAAAAAAATAATGCAATAAGTGTATATTTATTGGTTTGGGTAAAAGTTATAGCGTTTACAAACTATGGTGCAAAAAAGTGAATTTCTGCATTTTGAAGCAGCTCTGACTTTCTGAGCACTTGTCATGTTTCTTCAGGTGCTAGAATGTCAGGATAGTATAAATACCCCCCAAATGACACCATTTTAGAAAGAAGACACCCCAAAGTATTCGCGGAGGGGCATGGTGAGTTCATGTATCATTTCATTTTTTTTCACAAGTTAGCGGAAAATGACACTTTCTGAGGAAAAAATAATAATAATAAAGTTTCCATTTCTGCTAACTTCTGGCAAAAAAAAAATAAAAAATCTCCCATGGACTCACTATGCCCCTCAGTGAATACCTTGGGGTGTCTACTTTACGAAATGGGGTCATTTGTGGGGTGTGTTTACTGTTCTGGCATTTTGGGTGGGGCTAAATTGTGAGCAGCCCTGTAAAGCCTAAAGGTACTCGTTGGACTTTACACCCCTTTACGCACCTAGGCTGCAAAAAAGTGGCACACCTGTGGTATCGCCGTACTCAGAGGAAGTAGGGCAATGTGTTTTGGGCTGTATTTTTACATATACCCATGCTGGGTAAGAGAAATATCTCTGTAAATTGACAACTTTGTATAAATTTTTTAAAAAAGTTGTCATTTACAGAGATATTTCTCTGTAAAAATACACCCCAAAACACATTGCCCTACTTCTCCTGAGTACGGCGATACCACATGAGTGACACTTTTTTGCAGCCAAGATGCGCAAAGGGGCCCAAATTCCAATGAGTACCTTTAGGGTTTCACAGGGCATTTTTACGCATTTGGATTCCAAACGACTTCTCACGCATTAGGGGCACCTAAAATGCCATGGCAGTATAAATACCCCACAAGTGACCCCAATTTAGAAAGAAGACACCTCGACACCCCAAGGTATTCCGTGAGGGGTATGGTGAGTTCATGTCAAATTTTATTTTTTGTCACAAGTTAGTGGAATATGAGACTTTGTAAGAAAAAAAAAAAAAAATCAATTTCCGCTAACTTGTGCCAAAAAAAAAAAAAAATCTTCTATGAAATAGCCATGCCCCTCACGGAATACCTTGGGGTGTCTTCTTTCTAAAATGGGGTCACATGTGGGGTGTTTGTACTGCCCTGGCATTTGAGGGTCTCCGAGATCATTACATGTATGGCCAGCATTAGAAGTTTCTGCTATTCTCCTTATATTGAGCATACGGGTAATGAGATTTTTTTTTTCCATTCAGCCTCTGGGCTGAAAGAAAAAATGAACGTCACAGATTTCTTCATTCGCATCGATCAATGTGGATGAAAAAATCTCTGCCCAAAAATGTGCAAAAAAAAAGAGGGGACAGGACATAGGAGTGCTTGCGAAGTAAGGCCCCATTCACACGTCCGCAAAAATGTCCGCATCTATTCCGCAATTTTGTGGAATAGATGCAGACCCATTCAGTGTGAATGGGGCCAGCGGTGATGCGGAGAGCAAGAAAAGCCATTTTCTATATAGTTCTGGCAATGTGCGGATCCGCAAAATGCGGAAAGCACATTGCCGGTGTCCGTGCTTTGCGGATCCGCAGATCCGTGGATTGGCAAAACACATACGGACGTCTGAATGAGCCTTACAGGGGGTGATTAGTGATGGGGGGGTGATCAGGGGGGTGACATGGGGTGATCAGGGGTTAATCAGTGATTGGGGGGTGTGGGTTTTGTGGATGGGGAGGTGTGGGGGTCTGTGTGGTGATTGGTGCATTTACATATGTTTCCTCTGGTGGTCCCAAGCAAAAGGGACCACCAGAGGAGCAGGCAGCAGGCATATCAGACGCTGTTAGTAAAACAGTGTCTGATATGCGATTTTTTTTAACTACTATAGCCTGCCAGCGCATAATCAGCGCTAGCTGTAGGTAAACTTCCTCCCGACACGATCCTGTGAGCGCGCGCGTGCTCACATGAAATCTCGCCTCTCGCGAGATGACGCGCCGACGCGTCAACGAGGAATAACTGGGCCGCCGCGATCACGTGTATCTGCGTGCGGCGGTCCAGAGGAGGTTAAAGATACAAGCAGATAGGAGTACTCCCCTGTGTAGCTTAGATGTCAGCCAGTGGCAGCTCATGCGTGACCCCTGCCGTTTGCTCAGGCCCTTTGAGGACGCCACATTATTTGTCAGTCACCAGGACTATGGTATGAACTACATTATTCCACTTCTTCATGTCTTGGAACAGATGGTGGTAACAATGGCTGGTCAGGGGACAAGAGACGTGGCGCCTCGATCTCATGGCCACATGAGCCCTGTGGGGGCTGAACTGGAAGAGGAGGTGTAGGACGACATTGTAGCACAGGCAATGTGTAGCCAAATGGGTGTTTTTTCTACTCAGCTGACAGGACAGGAGGAGCAGGAGCAGCCAGAGGAGCTACAGGGAAATGAGGAAGACAAGACAGAGGACCCTGACACACCATGGCAGTATGCAGTGGAGATGGAGGCAGGGAGTCCCTCCGAGTAACTTGCACAAATGTCCCGACGCATGCTCAGTTGCTTGCGTAGTGACCAGCGAATTGTCACCATTCAGCAGAGGGATGACTTCTGGCTCTCCACCTTGTAGGACACTCGCTACCGGTCTAGAATGGGGTCTTTTTTTACACCCAACGATAGGAAGTACAAACTGAACTACTACAGAGACATCCTATGTAGTCATTTGGCCGCTGCCTATCTGCGCCATCGTCCATCCTCTCACAGGTATGACCGGGGGAGCCCTCTGTGCTCATGTTCTACTGCCATGGCTGCTCGGAGGGGTGGCGTGGCAGGAGGAGTACCGGCTCCATCAGTAGCAGCCTGAGTCTACAGTCGCTGATTAATAGCTTTATTCACCCGCATAGTGAATAAACTACTCACCAGAAGAAGCAGCAGGTAGACCTGAAGCAGGACCTGAACCATGAAGTGGTGGCATACCTGGACTGCACACTGCCACCCCACATTGAAGATCTGCTGGACTACTGGGTAGCCAAACTGGATTTGTGGACACAACAAGCAAAATATGTCCGGCCAGTAGTGTGGCATCAGAGCGGGTGTTTAGTGCGGCAGGGGCCATAGTTACCCCAAGAAGAACTCTCCTGTCCACCCAAAATGTGGAGAGACCTACCTTTGTCAAGATGAATCAGGTGTGGATCAGCCAGGATTTTCAACCACCACTTCCTGATGCATAAGACTAGATCATCCATGGTGGCACAACAACACTTTGATACAAGAGACAGGTTTCTTCAGACTACCTGCCTCAGCAACTACTTTGATGCTGCAACCTGCCTGATGCTGCTGCTGCCGACACCTCCACACTCTTTTATTGTGCCACTCTGTGGACTCCTCCTCATGCTGCTGCTGCCGACACCTCCACACTCTGTCATTGTGCCGCTCTGTGGCCTACTCATGCTGCGGCCACCTCCAGACTCTGTCATTGTGCCACTATGTGGCCTACTCATGCTGCTGCCACCTCCACACTCTGTCATTGTGCCACTCTGTGGACTCCTCCTGCTGCTGCCACCACCTCCAGACTCTGTCATTGTGCCACTAAGTGGCCTACTCATGCTGCTGCCACCTCCACACTCTGTCATTGTGCCACTCTCTGGCCTACTCATGCTGCCACCTCCACACTCTGCCATTGTGCCACTCTGTGGCCTAATCATGCTGCTGCCATCTCCAGACTCTGCCATTGTGCCATTCTGTGGCCTATTCATGCTGCTGCCATCTCCAGACTCTGTCATTGTGCCACTCTGTGGCCTACTCATGCTGCTGCCACCTCTACACTCTGTCATTGTCCCGCTCTGTGGTATTCTTATGCTGCTGCCACCTCAAGACTCTGTCATTGTGCCACTCTGTGGTCTTCTCATGCTGCCGCCGCCTGCAGACTCTGTCATTGTGCCACTCGGTAGACTTCTCATACTGCTGCCACCTAAATACTCTGTCATTGTGCCACTCAGTGGCCTCCTCACACTGCTCCCACCCTCTCCACTTCATGACTGGTCCACTATTTTGGCTTTCGGCCTGGCTGACATCATCGTTTATTTGACACTTCTTCAGATCTTTCAGAAGGAAGGAAAAACGAAACGCACAACAGATCCTGTCTGAGTATCAGCTTTAAGGCCTGTATGGTCCCATCAGAAATAACTTATGATTTGGTAGCCAAAAGCAGGAGTGGGTGGAAAACACAAAAGACATGCAAATATTAGATTCATGTCATCTCTGTTTTAGATCCAGTCAGTTTCCTTTAGCAATACTGATGGATTATTGAGCAAATGCTGACCAAGTGAAGGCGTATGCTCCACAGACAGGATAAGTTTTTTGTGGGTTATTGTCGGGTGACGGGTTAGAGGAAGGGCAAAATAATCAGTGACGTCAACACAAATTTACTGCTGACACCCTCTCCACTCTGTCAGGGGGTCTCTACTTGTATAAGGGTTTAATAGAACAGGTTCTGTAGACCTCTATGTGGAATCAGCTGATGAGGGTGTAAAAGGAGTGCGCTTCTTCTTGACGCTAACATCGACCTGTAAGGCTGAGTTCATACTCCTGACCGCCCAAATCACTGAAGTATTCAGTGATTCTAAGAGCGACGCCTGTCATCAGCAAGACTCACAATATTATTTCACTACCAGAGCAGGCTCCCTATGCGTGTTACTGCAAGGCACAGCGTTCTACACCCCTATAAAGGCTCTCAGCAGGCAGGAAATAGCCGTTTTTTAACGTAATTCGATGCAAATATAGTCAGTTCGAATTTTTCCCCAAAAAATTGGTGAATCAGCGAATCGAATTTTTTAAAAATTTGCTCATCTCTAGTCAGGACTTTGACTTTATTCTTCGCTAAACATTCGTTGGTAGAACAACATGTGTGCTTAATGTGGCTCTGTCACCAGATCACTACTATTAGACCAGGCACATAGCCTGGTAGGGGTAATCCTGCAGTTTAATATAATACCTTCCTCCCTCCTCACTGTTGGCGCCATGGTTGTTGATAAAAGCATACTTTTATTCCTTTGCTGGCAGGCAATTACGAGCACTAGGAGGCAGGACTTTTCAGTACAAGCACTGCTAAGTTACACCTACCAATGTCTAAACACACCCTCACCCCTTGATTGACAGCACTAGAGTATGACTTTGAATTAGTGTAGCACTGTCAATAAAGGGGAGTGGCATGTTTAGATGTTGGTAGGTGTCACATAGCGGTGCTCGTACTGAAAAAGACAACCGCCAGGTGCTCTAAATTGACTGCCAGGAATAAAAGTATGATTTTACCAGGCTATGTGCCTGGTTTAATAGGCTGGCCATAGACTTCTACGATGACGGAATGCAATACGGAACGCCTCTTATAGGCTTCTGGGGTGCATGCTATCATAAAATTCTGTTACTTAGATAACCCAATCCCGAATGCCGAACTTGCAAATCACAAGTTTTCTCAACATTAATCCTTATCAAACTGTTGTTATTTTTGGAGACCAATGGCTTTCTCCTTGCAATCCCCCCACGCACACCATTGTTTTTCAGTTTTCTCCTGATGTTGGACTCATGATCATCAACATTAGCAAATGTGAGAAAGGCCTTTAATTGCTTTCTCACATTAAGTGTTTTGCATGGAAATATAAACAGGAGCCTAGTCCTGATCCATTACCATAGACTGGATAGAGAAGGACCAGATAGCACTATGGGGGTAATTTATCAAACTCGTGTAAAATAGAACTGGCTTAGTTGCCCATAGTAACCAATCAGATTCCACCTTTCATTTTGGACAGCTCCTTTGGAAAAAGAAATTAGGAATCTGGTTGCTATGGACAACTAAGCCAGTTCTACTTTTCACCTGTTTGATAAATGACCCCTTATCTCTCTTAAAGACATTTGGAATGAGCCAATTATCAGGCCAATTATCAGGAAGAAGCAATCAAGGGAATGGGACAAGCAGTTGTAATTACCCTGTACTGCCATTTCAAAGGAGACGGCATGCAGGCCAACTTTGAAAAGAAAGCAGTGCTCATCGCATGAGCACCATGACCCCTTCAAACAGTAGATCGGAGGGGGTGCCACAAGTCGGAACAACTGCCGATCTGAGGATATTACACCACTGCACAATTCCATTAACACATTTGGGAGAATGGCAAGCTACTTGCTTCAATGGGGACTGAATTTACAAGCAGGATTACAAAAGCCATTTTAAAAAGCAATGAAATTATGTTCCAGACCACTACACCATACAACCCAAACCGAATGGTGCAGCAGAGAGAAAGAACAGAACTTCATGTGAAAGTGGAATAACTATGCTGCTTGAAGTGAAGTAATCTTTATATCTTGGTATCTTCCAACAGCTCCATACAGGGGTGCCCCACGGATGAGGCCAGGGGAGGCAATCACCTAAGACAGCACCAGGTTGGAGCAAGAGGGGGGCAGCGGAAGTGCCATGGGCAATGAATGCTTTCATTGTGGCAAAGGAGTTAGTTTAAGAAATTGCCATTGGGGGGTGCCGTTTCAGTTTTCGCCTCAGGCAGCAGAATGGTTAGGTGCACCCCTGGCTCCATAGACAGAAAAAGCAAAATGTTATGGGTGTCACAATATAGAGACATAAACAAAACATTTTCTTAAAAAGGTATTGTGTCAGAAAAGCAGTGAAGGCATTATTATGTAAAGCAACCTTTACTTGCTCAGATATCACAGCTACAAGGGTAGCTCAATTCTTTGCTAATGACTAATGAGTACATAAACGGCACAAAAGAGACTAGAACCCAGTTACAAGCGTCTTTCAATGCAAACTTAAGACACAAATCTACAGATATCTGCAAAAGGAGATCTGGAATCAGAAAATGCTGTAGAATCAAGTGGTTAATTGATCAAATTAGGGAAAAGTCAAATTTCTTTTAACAGTAGAAGTCATCATTTGCATTATCATCTACTGAGGCAGAATATGTGTTGTGCCAGCCAAAAAGTGATTTAGTCGAATTAACTGTTACAGGATCTCGCTGAAGCATAAACCACCACCAAGTGGGATTTATAGACAATCAGGGATGCATTAAAGTTGCTTACAGTGAAAGAATCTATTCAAGGTCAAAGCACATAGATATAAAACATCGCTATCTACCTGATTTAGTGGAACATGGTGTAATTGAGGTTCTTTGCCATGGAATTGACAAGATGATAGCTGATGCATGACTAGCAAGAGACAATTTTGACATGATGGGACTAATTAAGTAAGTAGTTGTTGAGTAGGGCATTGAAGTAATACTTGTTATTATGGTTAATGCAAAAAACGCTTAAAGAGGTATTCCCATCACAGACAATCGGGGCAAATCGCTAGGGACCCACACCTAGGCTGAGAACGGAGCGGGGAGAGCAGTGGCTGGAGGAGCCCAGGTTTCCTGGGGTCACGCCATTGCCAAGCAATCTCCCCATACAAGTAAATAGGAGCACACCATGCTTGCGCAGCCTCCGCTCCCATTAATTTCTATGAGGCCGACGGAAATAGCCAGCGCTCGGCTATTTTCGGCGGCGCAATAGAAATGAATGGAGGGTGGCTGCACATGCCCAGTGCACCCTCCACCACCTTTCTCCGCTGCATTCTTGGTGTAGGTGCGGGTCCGAGAAGTGGGACCCACAGCTCTCAGACAATGGGGGCATGTCCTAGTGATATGCCCTCATTCTCTGTGATGGGACAACCCCTTTAACTGTGTGCATGAGTCTGTCATGGGATGTCATGTTGTTAATAAAGTTGTGTTAAAAAACATATTCTGTTATAGAAATGACAGGGAGAACACAGGAATAAATGCTACTATACAGAGTGAAAGATATGCTAAGATTTTATCCTGTGAAAAAAAATTATAACTTTGGCTTTTGAATAAACAGTGGTTTACCTAGACAGTGTCCTAAATAATCCACTAATAAGGTGCTAAAATGTTCCAGCGGGCTTTTCTAGTAGCATAGCCGGATACTACCTTTCCTTACCACAACACATTTAATATAATGGGATATGGTGGGGATCTGGCCTGTTTCTGGCATTGGTGCTGGGATTTAGCCAGACAAAAACTACTGCTTGTGGAGGTATTTGTGCGGCCAATGTTGTCAATGACTATTGCCATCAGTGCTCCGGCAGTCTCCGGCTATGCCAGATGCGATGAACTCTGGCAGGCTGTTCCTCTGCTGGACCTGCCTGCCAGAACTTTTTAATGCAAGTGTGAAACTAGCCTAACGCTAACTGTGTTATATAGCCTAAACCAGGGATCAGCAACCCTTCGGCACTCCAGCTGTTCAGAAACTACAACTCACAGAATGCTTCCTTCACTTATTTGGGAGTTACAAGAACAGCCAAGCATGTTTGCATGCTGGGAGTTGTAGTTTCAAAGCAGCTGGAGTGCCGAAGGTTGCTGATCCCTCGCCTAAACTATCATAAGAACGCTTGAAATGTTTGAACACTTGAATAGTGCTACTAAAACATTTGTCTACCAGAGAATCAGAGGATGTACCCAACCTTTGGCAAAAAATGGCATAAAATTAACATTTTCAGCTAAGGCCTCTTTTACTTGCGTCGCCGGAAGTGCCCGCCGGATCCGTAACAACGCAAGTGAACTGAAAGCATTTGAAGACTGATCAGTCTTCAGTATGCTTTCAGTGTTACTATGGCAGCCAGGACGCAATTAAAGTCCTGGTTGCTATAGTAGTAGTGGGAAACGGGGGAGCAGTATACTTACAGTCCGTGCGGTCCCGGGGCTCTCCAGAATGACGTCAGAGCGCCCCATGCGCATGTATCACGTGATCCATGCGATCACGTGATCCATGCGCGTGGGGCGCCCTGACGTCACTCTGGAGTGCCCCGGGAGCCGCACGGGCGGTAAGTATACTGCTCCCACGCTCCCCACTACACTTTACCCTGGCATCCAGGACTTTAGCGTCCTGGCTGCCATGGTAACCATTAAGAAAAAGCTAAACGTCGGATCCGGTGATGCGCCGAAAACAACGTTTAGCTTAAGGCCGGATGCGGATTAATGCCTTTCAATGGGCATTAAGTTCGGATCCGGCCTTGCGGCAAGTGTTCAGGATTTTTGGCCGGAGCAGAAAGCGCAGCATGCTGCCGTATTTTCTCCGGCCAAAAAACGTTTCGGTCCTGAACTGAAGACATCCTGATGCATCCTGAACGGATTTCTCTCCATTCAGAATGCATTGGGATAATCCTGATCAGGATTTTTCTGGCATAGAGCCCCAACGACGGAACTGTATGCCGGAAAAGAAATATGCAAGTGTGAAAGAGCCCTTATAATAAGAAATAGCCACAGGGTCTATTTCATAAAGGTCCAATTATGCCTTGATGAAATGTCTAGATTAAGACACAATTAGGTGCACATGTATAAATAAAAATTAGTTCTAAAAATCATGAAGACCTGCCATTTCCACCACTGGCCCCCACTGACTTACAACAAGGTCCCACGTGGTGTCTGCCAATTTGCTGATAAGAAAAGCATACATGCAACAATATTTTTCCCATCAACTGGAATCTGCAACTGAGACTTTGAAAGTCTCTATGAACAAAGCTTTAATGTTACCTAGTTTATACATTACACTGAGGCTTTATTTATAAGCATTGAACCTAGAGACACTTTAAATATAAATAAAGTATAAAGTCACACATCTCTATAGCGCCAAATGCAGACCTCATGCCAGGTCTAAAAAAGTAGGCGTGGTGTGGGTGGGGAAGGGCCAGAAGGCCCGTCTCATTTGTCATTTTCTACGCCTGGTTTAGGAAGCTATCTTACATTTAGAATTGGCTCTGGATGTGCCAAAGTAATGTAGAGACCTGCACCTCCCCTGTACATAACTTTGTAATAGCCATAGAGGATATTTAGACCTTTTTTTTAGATTAATAAATGTGCCCCAAAACTGGCATGAGGGAAATTATAAAGTCCCCAAATTCTATTTAGGGCTACTTTCACATTTGCGTTGTTGTTTTCCGGTATTGAGATATTGGTATTGAAAAAAACATTTCCGTTTAGTCCTCATGCATTTTGAATGGAAAAAGATCTGTTCAGGATGCATCAGGATGAGTTCCGTGCGGGCAGCATTCTGTTTTGTGACTTGACACAAAACTACTGCAAACTGCGGTTTTGTGCTCAGGCATTAAAACAGAAAAAAAATGGATCTGGCACTTGAAAAACATTGTAAGTCTATGGTGATGGATCTGTTTTTTTAGGAGCCTAAAAAACCAGAGCCATCATCCATTGACTTTTAATGCATTCTGTTTTTTTCAGTTTTAATTACAGACAACCGCATCCTAACGGAACGGATCCTTTTAATTCCAGCATAGAGATCTCATCCAGATCTCAATACCGGAATTAACAACGCAGGTAAAAAGGAGCCAAAGCGGATTACCAAATGATAGCGTAAGAGATGATATATACATGTATATATAGTTTATATTATTGCTGGACACTGAGCAGAGATGACTGTGTTATCTTTAACAAGATTATATTCACTCTCAAATGCGCTAATCCATATTTAGAGGACGTACAGTCATGCATATACTCATTAGCCAATGACTGGCACTTCACAAATTTGGAGTACCTAATCTCATTTCGTACTTAATTAAATCTATTAAATCAAGTACATAGTAGTGATAAACATAATCTCAGGTGATTTTCACCCACTGTTGTCTATTTAGTTATTACGGTACTTTACACTAGACAAGATAGCCTAAATCCATTTATCTACATATACGTATGTTAACACTAATCCCTTACTAGAGATAGCGTGTTACTATACAGGCAGTGCTTATAGGCCCCTTTACATGGGCTGACATGAGGCAAGTATCAGGAACCATTCATTCCCGACAATAAAAAAGTGGCCTTCAAGGGGTTATCTCACTTCAGCAAGTGGTATTTGTACTGTAGAGAAAGTTAATGCAAGCCCCTTTCTAATATATTGTGATTGTCCATATTGCTTCCTTTGATGGCTTGATTCCTTTTTCCATCATAATATACACTGCTTGTTTCTTGTAAATTTAAGTTTATTTAGTTATAGCAAGTATAATTAAAATAATAACATCAAGAACTGTATTACATATACACTGCTTGTTTCTATAGTTAAGACAACCCTGCAATCCAGCAGTGGTGGACATGCTTGTACAGTTCCTATTGTGTGAAAGCACGACCACCGATGCTGGATTGCAGGGTGGTCGTAACCGTAGAAATGTTTAATGCAAAGTAAAAATGAATCAAGCCAGTGAAGGAAGCAATATGGACAATCACAATACAATAGTAAGTGCTTTATATTAAGTTTCTCTACATGATACATTTGAGAAAACCCCTTTAGGTAAATGTCAACCATTTTGTATTTATTTTATAAATGCACATTCAAATTTATGTGATATATATATATATATTTTTATTACATGTTTATAGTGTTTGGAACTCGGTGTTCAGCCTCATGCACATGACCGTACATATTTTTCAGTCCGCAAAATGCACCTCCGTAAAATATGCATGACGTCATCCATATTTTGCGGATTGGTGTTTTTTGCAGACCACAAAATACATAAGGTCATGAGCATGAGGTATTTACAGTAGGTCCATAAATCCTACATAGACATATGATTAAAAGTTAGTATTCTAGTTGCCTTCAACTACCACTAGAGGGAGCTTAGGCTATGTGTACATTGATCTTACTAATAAAATAAAGTGTAGTAAGCTCCTTAGTACCACTAATGGTGGCTAAAGACACCAAAATGTATTTAGTAACTGAGGGTCGATGTAGCAGAAATAAAGCTTAAAACAATTGAGCTCAGACATCTACAAAAGTAGATTAAAACAATTAAAGAGGCTTACACAGCAACATGTAAAAAAAAATTGAATTAATATAATTTAATATGAGAATGCATTTTTTGTTTGACTATTGAAAACTTTAAATTAAAATATAACATACGTATAATGAGCATGGTCAAAGAGAAATCTTACCTATAATAAAAAGAATTTCCACTGATATATCACTAACAGTTGTGCTTCTGGTTGATGACAAGTCATCGTTGTCCACAAAGGATACATTGTAAGGTACAGTAACAGCAACATAAAACGTTGCTAATAATATAAGCCAGTCCCAAGCAGCTTTAAAAGTGCTAAAATGTAAAATGATGAACTTTGTTTTTTTTGCATCTGAAACTTTATATTCAGGAATTGCTGGTTTGTCTACAAAAACATTCTGCAAAACAAAAGAAGAGCAAAAAACAAAACAAAAAAAACATTTATATCTGTTACTTAAGTGTAAGTTTATACTGTATAAAGACACTGGAAGATTCTATACACATAGGAAACAAAGATAGATTAATATGTACCTACCCAAAATTGTCAAAAATTGTATATAAAAATGTGTCCCTTTTCTCCTCCTCCAGGTAGTTTTCTTAACCTCTTCAGTACCGAGCCACTTTACATCTTAAATTCCAGGCCGATTTTTTTCAAATCTGACATGTGTCACATGTGGTAATAACTTTGGAACACTTTTACTTGTCCAAGCCATTCTGAGACATTTTTCTCGTGACACATTGTACTTCATGACATGAAGTCATAAATTTGAGTCAATATATTTCGCCATTGTCAAATAATAAATAGAGAGATTCGCTCACTCTTGCCTTCTCAGGGCAGGTGCTCTAATCCAAGTTTGATTCAGAAAATATTTGGTCTAGCTTGTATTTTATATGCACGATTGGTACTCATATAGGGAAAAACATTATTTGTTATTTGTCACCTGTTTGATGAACAGTATAAAAATCATACACAATCAATAAGCGACGCGATAGACTTGAATAAATATAAATAGACTCAATTCAATGGGAATTGATACAATAGGGGTAGCAAATATAAAAAAAAAATATACAAAAATATAAGAAATATATATAAAAAATATAAGAAATATATAAAAATGAGACAAGAATTGGTGAGCTGTCTCCACTAGGTCTCTTTATATAGATCAGTGTTTTTCTTGATTTCTGAGTGTACCCGGTATATTAGGGGGACAATGGTATAACTGTCTTTTTGAATGGTAATCCTCCTAGAACAATATGTCTCGTGGAACATTCACATGTATATTGTGGTGGTCGCACTTGTTTGGTTGATGAATCGCTCTTTTGTTATCAATATTTACTTTCAAAACGAGTAATTTCGTATTATAGATGGTAAGCATTCAATCTGCAAACATTTGTATGGGAGTATACAACACAGTCAATATTCACTTGTACTGTTGCTGCTGATGTTGAATGGAGTTTTTAAATTATTGCAGATCGACACAGATTTAGGTGGGTAGGGGTGAAAGGTTTCCCTATTTACCTCATCTCCTTAAACTATAGAAGTTCAAATCGCAATACTGTCCCCACAAGTGTGGGCTTACTTCCGCCTGCGCTGCTATTTGATAGTGTTTGTTATCTGTCTCTCCTTCGCTTGTATGCCAGCATCCCGGCTATAGCGATATTGGCGTCCCTCGTGTGTCTCACGGTCATGTGATAGCTCCGTGCAAGGGTTGCGGCTCTTTACTCACAGCTGTTGGCGGGGAGACGTATTAGGTTCCTTTGTTATAGAGGTGGTATCTTTATCTTTATCACAGTGCACTGTATTTCTTATTGTAGTTGGGGTATCTGTCCAAAGTTTTACGCCGAACGAGTTTCGTGGAATACTTACCCATTCTTCAGTGGCATGCATTCTTATTGTAGTTGGGGTATGTGTCCAAAGTTTTATTCCAAACGCGTTTCGGGGAATACTTTCCCCTTCCTCAGTGGCATGACCGTGAGACACACGAGGGACGCCAATTCCGCTATAGCCGGGACGCCGGCATACAAGCGAAAGAGAGACAGATAACAAACACTATCAAATAGCGGCGCAGGCGGAGGTAAGCCCACACTTGTGGGGACAGTATTGCGATTTGAACTTCTATAGTTTAAGGAGGTGAGGTGAATAGGAAAACCATTCACCCCTACCCACCTAAATCTGTGTCGATTTGCAATAATTTGAAAACTCCATTCAACATCAGCAGCAACCGTACAAGTGAACATTGACTGTGTTGTACACTCCTATACAAATGTTTGCAGATTGAATGCTTACCATCTATAATACGAACTGCAGAAATTACTCGTTTTGAAAGTAAATATTGATAACAAAAGAGCGATTCATCAACCAAACAAGTGCGACCACCACAATATACATGTGAATGCTCCACGAGACATATTGTTCTAGGAGGATTACCATTCAAAAAGACAGTGACCGGTTATACCATTGTCCCCCTAATATACCGGGTATACTCAGAAATCAAGAAAAACACCGGTCTATATAGAGAGACCTAGGGGAGACAGTTCACCAATCCTTGTCTCATTTTTATATATTTCTTAAATTTTTTATATATATTTCTTATATTTTTTTATATATTTTTTTATATTTGCTACCCCTATTGTATAATTTCCCATTGAATTGATTCTATTTATATTTATTCAAGTCTATCGCGTCGCTTATTCATTGTGTATGATTTTTATACTGTTCATCAAACAGATGACAAATAATAAATAATGTTTTTCCCTATATGAGTGCCAATCCTGCATATAAAATATTTCACCATTATTTATAAAAAAATAGATTTTATTATTTTGATTAATTTTTTTCTTGCAACACAGCAAGGGTTAACAGCAAAATATACCTCAATATATATTACTGTGGCAGTAAACTACTCTATGGGCACGTGGCAGTGGTCAGAAGGAAAGGCGCCCCACATGGATTTTGGAGGCAGATTTTGCTAGAATGGTTTTTAGGCACCATTTTGTATTTGAAGAGACGCTGACGTACAGTGGAAACCCTCAAAAAGTGACCCCATTTTGGAAACCACACCTCTTACATAATATATTAAGGAGGGTACTGAGCACTTTGACCCCGTAAGCGTTTTACGGAATTTGGAAACACTTGGCTGTAAAAATGAAAAGTTTTATTTCTTCCAATATAATGTTTTAGCCACAAATTTTTAGTTTTCACAAGGGGTAACAGGAGAAAAACCACACTCCATATGCGGTGGTGAACTGCTGTGGGAGCATATTGCAGATCATGTTTTAGTGTCTCCATAGTATGAGAGCCATAGTTTTTTTATTTTTTGGGCAACTGTCTTAAGTTGGGTATAATTTGTGCTGCATGAGATGATGGTTTGATTGGCACTGTTTTGGGGTGCATATGAATTTTTGATTGCTTGCTATTACACTTTTTGTGATGTAAGGTGACAAAAAATTGCTTTTTTTACACCGTTTTATTTTTTTCTATTTTTACAGTCTTCACCTGAGGAGTTCGATCATGTGGTATTTTTTAGACCAGGTTGTAATGGACGTGGCGATACAATAAAAGCATTTTTAAAACAAAAAATACAAAAACATCTTTTAGTGTCTCCATAGACTGAGAGCCATAGTTTTCATAATTTTTGGGCGATTGTCTTAGGTAGGGGCTCATTTTTTGCAGGATGAGGAGATGGTTGGATTGGTACTATTTTGGGGGGCATACGCCTTTTTTAGCGCTTAGTGATATAAGGTGACAAAAAAGAAGTTTTTTTAGCGCAGTTTTTATTTAATTTTTTTGACGGTGTTCACCTGAGGGGTGAGGTCATGTAATATTTTTATAGAGCCGGTCGATACGAAAGTGGCGATACCTAATATGTCTACTTTTCTTTTTTCCCTATTTTTTCCCATTTTTTTTTACTTTATTTTGGGAAAAGGACCCTTTTTTTTACTTGAAACTTTTAATTTTTTTGTAGAACATTATTTTTTTTAACTTCTTTTTTCACTTTATTTTTTGTCCCACTCTGGCATTTCAGCTTTTGGGGGTCTGATCCCCTTTACAATGCATTACAATACTTATTTATTGTAATGCATTGGCTGTAAGTGTATTACACACAGGATCTCACAGGCTGTCACAGAAGTCAGCCCCCGATGCCTAAGGAAGGCACCGAGCAGAATCCCGCACGTGCCGCGGTCAGCGCTGACCGCGGACGTGCAAGGGTTAATGCGCTGGCATCTGTGTTTTCATCGATGTCGCCGCATACATCAGAGGTCCGGCTATCAGTGACTGCCGGACCCCTGCAGATGTTGGGCGGGCGCAACTCCTGCGCCCGCCCGATCAGAGCTGTCCGCTGTCCCGGATATCAGCGCCATAGATGTACGGGTTAAAGGGGTTCTCTGGGAATTACTAAAATAAAATTGCAGACAATACCTAAGTATTACTTTATTATATACACTTACCCTAATAGTTTTCATTATTTATAAAGTATTTTCAGTAATTTTATTTTATTAATTCCTGGAGAACCCCTTTAAATGAATTCTCATGAGAAGTTGTTTACATGAATGGTGCAGTTCATCCTCTCAGGTCCTAATGTGTTGCACAATATGAACATTTATATATATATATATATATATATATATATATATATATATATATAGTAGGGAAGGTAGGAAGGCAGCACACAATCACAAGTGGGTGCAACTCCGGCTATTCGACCAGCACTCGGTCTGACAATAATATAGTAGAAAAATGCCAGCAGCACTCCGGTATCTTCAAAAAAGTGTAAAATTTATTCACCCATTCCTCTAACAGCGACGTTTCAACCGCTCCTTGCGGTCTTTCTCAAGCTATGCATACAAGTGCTCCATACGTGTCATATAAAGACCAAACAATTAAACATCATAATTGCATTAATTATCAAAAAGTGCATAATATTGTATCAAATTGGTGACATAAATAATTTCTCTTATTAAAATTCATTCCATCTCATAAATCTCAACAATTCATGTATAATAATAAAGTGCTTGTGCATATACATAAGTGTTATAAATCCACATAAGTGTATAACAATACATAATTAGTCATATCATGTGCTCAGGTGTAACAGTGTTAGTGATTAAAAACCTGCAATCACTAGGGGTAACCCTCATGGCGAGTCCAGGAAGACAGGGATCCCACGGCGTCATATAATCCACATCGCGCCTGCGCGCGTTGACGATTAACTCCCTTCACTATACCATAACAAAGATGGCTCAGTCAGTCAGCACTCCTCACTGCGCATGTCTAACCTGCGTCATCGCTGACACAGCCATCACGTGTTGTTCAATTGCTACCTCTAGCCGTAACTATATCACATGATCAACTCCCTATACGTCATATCAGATGACTTAATCAGCTCCTTTGTTTATATCTCAAAATCAACTTATACTTAATATGGACATCTCAATTTGGGGTGGCATTATTATCGCTACCTCAATCCCTTGATTTAGCAATCTATACCCGGGATGGTTCATACGTCATCAGTGATCATCACTATGAATCGTGCTCACCATACCCTTTACCCTCATTTTATCCACTTTTAGTATTATCATATTCAGCTCACTATCTTGCCAAAGGAGAATATAGGGATATATTGTCATGTGACCAATTAAAAATCACTGTAAAGAGAGGTGCCGACCAGCTGAGCCACATCTGTATAGATATAGGAATTATTTAATAATCAATTCACCATCAACATTGTTCTTATTAACCATCCAAGTATTTATAAAAATAAAAAAATTATAAAAAATATATCTCTACGCCTTCTGGGATTCCCGGTGTTCCTGAAGTCTCCTAGATTGCAGAAGGAATTTTTAGCTTGGATCCATCTATAAAAAAATCACACAAGGACACAATTATTATCTCATACAAATGTGCACTTGCTACATGACATATATCAGATAGGAGGAGCAAAGGAACAGCGGAAATACCATGAGCAACAACCTCATACAATCCTAAAGTCTACATTAAGTCCCATGGGTCTCAGTGTTCTTAATGTAAAAATCCAGTATAATTCTCGCTTTTTTAACACCTTACTTCTATCTCCACCACGTCTGCCCAGTTGTATTTGTTCCAGAATCCTGAATCTGAGATCTCCCTCAGTATGTCCTGCCTCCTTAAAATGTTTTGAGACAGGTAAGTTCATTTTTTCTTATCGAGTATCTATGTTGATTAAGTCTTGTTTTAACATCCCACGTGGTCTCCCCCACATACCATAAGCCACAAGGGCAGGTCAGTAGGTAGACCACGTACGATGAGTCACAGGTTAGGTACTGTTTTATCTTAAAAGTCTTCTTGATCACAGGGCTATAAAATGTATTACCCTTCAATAATAAACAACAATTAACACAATTGTGGCAAGGGTAACATCCAGTCCGAGTGGACCCACAAAATGATCTAATGTCTTTCTTATTACTCCCCACATCTGATTTTACTATTCTGTCCCCTATATTTCTATTCCTTTGGTAGGAGAACAATGGAGGTACCTGAAATTCCATAATCTGTGGAAAGCTATTGGAGAGAATTCTCCAATGTCTTCTCACAATAGATGCAATTGCAGGACTCTCAGCTGAATATTGTGAAATATATGGAAGACGTGGATTAGATGTCTTTTTTTGTCTTTGGGTATCTTGTGCAGCTTTAGCTTGACTTTCATAAATCAATTTTTTGGGGTATCCACGGGCAGTGAATTTCTGTCCCATCTCTGTCATCCTATTCTTCCTCTTACACTCATCCCCCACTATTCTTTTGACTCTTAAAAGTTGGCTAAAGGGTAAAGACCTCACCATAGGGCGTGGGTGATAGCTATCATACCTTAATAGCGTGTTTTTGTCGGTTGGTTTCACATATAGATCTGTTGATAAGGTATCATCATGTATTTGAATCTCTGTATCAAGAAACTGCTCCTCCTATCTGATATATGTCATGTAGCAAGTGCACATTTGTATGAGATAATAATTGTGTCCTTGTGTGATTTTTTATAGATGGATCCAAGCTAAAAATTCCTTCTGCAATCTAGGAGACTTCAGGAACACCGGGAATCCCAGAAGGCGTAGAGATATATTTTTTATAATTTTTTTATTTTTATAAATACTTGGATGGTTAATAAGAACAATGTTGATGGTGAATTAATTATTAAATAATTCCTATATCTATACAGATGTGGCTCAGCTGGTCGGCACCTCTCTTTACAGTGATTTTTAATTGGTCACATGACAATATATCCCTATATTCTCCTTTGGCAAGATAGTGAGCTGAATATGATAATACTAAAAGTGGATAAAATGAGGGTAAAGGGTATGGTGAGCACGATTCATAGTGATGATCACTGATGACGTATGAACCATCCCGGGTATAGATTGCTAAATCAAGGGATTGAGGTAGCGATAATAATGCCACCCCAAATTGAGATGTCCATATTAAGTATAAGTTGATTTTGAGATATAAACAAAGGAGCTGATTAAGTCATCTGATATGACGTATAGGGAGTTGATCATGTGATATAGTTACGGCTAGAGGTAGCAATTGAACAACACGTGATGGCTGTGTCAGCGATGACGCAGGTTAGACATGCGCAGTGAGGAGTGCTGACTGACTGAGCCATCTTTGTTATGGTATAGTGAAGGGAGTTAATCGTCAACGCACGCAGGCGCGATGTGGATTATATGACGCCGTGGGATCCCTGTCTTCCTGGACTCGCCATGAGGGTTACCCCTAGTGATTGCAGGTTTTTAATCACTAACACTGTTACACCTGAGCACATGATATGACTAATTATGTATTGTTATACACTTATGTGGATCTATAACACTTATGTATATGCACAAGCACTTTATTATTATACATGAATTGTTGAGATTTATGAGATGGAATGAATTTTAATAAGAGAAATTATTTATGTCACCAATTTGATACAATATTATGCACTTTTTGATAATGAATGCAATTATGATGTTTAATTGTTTGGTCTTTATATGACACGTATGGAGCACTTGTATGCATAGCTTGAGAAAGACCGCAAGGAGCGGTTGAAACGTCGCTGTTAGAGGAATGGGTGAATAAATTTTACACTTTTTTGAAGATACCGGAGTGCTGCTGGCATTTTTCTACTATATATATATATATATATATATATATATATATATATATATATATTCTGCCACAGATGTACGTTAGAGAAAATCCCCTGATTGGTTGTGAGTGATAGTCCCTGTACAAGCAATGGTAGATAGCTGAACTCACTAATATCTCCAGATATGGGCACCAG
The DNA here is from genome assembly GCA_033119425.1 of Bufotes viridis. NCBI lineage: Eukaryota > Metazoa > Chordata > Amphibia > Anura > Bufonidae > Bufotes > Bufotes viridis. The sequence continues at coordinate 293,130,438 of CM065593.1, read as the reverse complement.
TTGCATGTGATAATCCAGTGAGGAGAATACAATGGTGAAGGTTTAAAGATTTATTGATTTGCCTTGGAGAAAACAAATGCAGGAATCAGGGTATGCTAGAGAATATTAGAAGATATTAGAGGTCAAAAGGAATGCTCTCACCAGCTAGAAGTCTGTAGCAAAGAGGAAGAACAAAGGACCTTTCAGAGGATATGATGTCACAAAAAGGGGAGGAGAGCATTGCAATGGAAATATACATACAACACTATAAATGTAATAAGAATAACCACAGGGTGGCAGTGTTATATATATAGTATCTTATATTCTAAAAATGAGTTTCTGTCTGTCTGTTATTTATGCGCGACCAAACGACTGGCGCGATCTTCACCAAATTTGTCACACAGGAACATGAGGTGTCCGTGAAGGTTTTAGACCAGGTCTTAGCTCTCTAGGACGTACCGTTCCTGAGATATTCCCAAAATATGACCTGCATTAGCCAATGCAAGCCTACAACTCTTTCTCTTCATATCCAAACTGCCATACACACGGTCACATGTCCCTTATCAGCCAAATAAATCTTGCAGGCCCTTAGTCTCCAGATACACAGAGTTTTACTCCAGGTTTCCATAACAACCCAGCCATTTTTCATCACTGCTGTAGGTCAGCTTTAGGCTAGGGCTATACGACGACGTGTCGCATTTTTACAATGTTAGTCTTTGGTGTTGCACTGTGACATGTGACATGCTGCGAATGCTACACAGCCCAGCAGAGAGTATCACACAATAGACTTAGATACACAGAAGGCAGTATCACATATGATAGGGTTAGATACACAGCTCAACAGACAGTATCACACATGATAGGATTAGATACACAGCTCAGCAGACAGTATAACACAATATAAGATTAGATACACAGCTCAGTAGATAGTATCACACATGATAGGATTAGATACACAGCTCAGCAGACAGTATCCCACATGATAGGATTAGATACACAGCTCAGCAGACAATATCACACAGTATATGATTAGATACACAGCTTAGCAGGCAGTATCACAAAGGATAGAATTAGATACATAGCTCAGCGGGCATTATCACACAGGATAGGATATTAGATACACAGCTCAGCAGACAGTAGCACACAGGATAGGATTAGATACACAGCTCAGCAGACAGTATCACACAGCATAATATTAGATACACAGCTCAGCAGACAATATCACACAGTATATGATTAGATACACAGCTCAGCAGGCAGTATCACAAAGGATAGAATTAGATACATAGCTCAGCGGGCATTATCACACAGGATAGGATATTAGATACACAGCTCAGCAGACAGTAGCACACAGGATAGGATTAGATACACAGCTCAGCAGACAGTATCACACAGTATATGATTAGATACACAGCTCAGCAGGCAGTATCACAAAGGATAGAATTAGATACATAGCTCAGCGGGCATTATCACACAGGATAGGATATTAGATACACAGCTCAGCAGACAGTAGCACACAGTATATGATTAGATACACAGCTCAGCAGGCAGTATCACAAAGGATAGAATTAGATACATAGCTCAGCGGGCATTATCACACAGGATAGGATATTAGATACACAGCTCAGCAGACAGTAGCACACAGGAAAGGATTAGATACACAGCTTAGCAGACAGTATCACATAGCATAAGATTAGATACACAGCTCAGCAGACAGGATCACAAAGGAAATGATTAGATACACAGCTCAGCAGAAAGTATCACACAGGATAGGATTAGATACACAGCTCAGCAGACAGTATCACACAGGATAGGATAAGATACACAGCTCAGCAGACAGTATCACTCAGGATAGGATTAGATACACAGCTCAGCAGACAGTATAACATAGGATAGGATTAGATACACAGCTCATCAGACAGTATCACAAAGGATAGGATTAGATACACAGCTCAGCAGACAGTATCACAAAGGATAGGATTAGATACACAGCTCAGCAGACAGTATCACACATGTCACAGTGCGACACCATCGCCTATCATTATAAAAATTGCCGGGACAAAATGTTGCGGACACATGTCATCGTGTAGCCCTAGCATTAAAGGGCCAGTGAGCTGTGGAGGTCACTGTTAAAAGAACGGGCACTATGGAGGTCACTGTTAAGGGGGCAGGCCGCTGTGGAGGTCAAAGTTAAGGGAGTGGGGTGTTGTGAAACTGTTAAAGAGGCAGGCTGCTGAGAAGGTCAAAGTTAAGAGGATGGGCTGCTGTGGAGGTCCAATTTTAAAGTGACAGGACACTGTGGGAGGATCAGTGTTAAGGGGTGGGGGACTGTGGAGCTCACTGTTAAAGGGGTGGGGTGCTGAAGAGGTCACTGTTATGGGGGTATATTGTCGGTATCTTTAAATGACACACAGAAACATTAAATGAAATAGATGAAATATACCTGTGCGAAGCCGGGTCCTTCTCCTAGTCTATCTATTATATATATATATAAAAATGAGTTTCTGTTTGTCTGTTCTTTATGCACGACCAAAAGATTGGACCGATCTTCACCAAATTTGGCACACAGTACATCAGATGTCCGGGAAGGTTTTAGACTGGGTCTCAGCTCTAGGACGTACTGTTCCTGAGATATTCCCCAAAAATGACCTGCATTAGCCAATACAAGCCCGCAACTCTTTCTCTTCATATCCCAACTACCATACACATGATCACATGTCCCTTATCAGCCAACAGAAGCTTTCAGGCTCTTAGTTTCCACATACACACAGTTTTACTCCAGGGTTCCATAACAACCCAGCCATTTTTCTTTGCTGCTGTAGGTCAGCTTTAGGCTAGGGCTACACGACGACATGTGTTGCATGACAATTTTTATAATGATAGTCTATGGTGTTGCATTGCGACATGTGACATGCATCGACTGCTACACAGCTCAGCACACAGTATAACACATGATAGGATTAGAAGCACAGCTCAAAAGACAGTATCACACAGGATAGGATTAGATACACAGCTCAGCAGACAGTATCACACAATATAAGATGAGATACACCGCTCAGCAGACTTTCTCTTCATATCCAAACTGCCATACACACGGTCACATGTCCCTTATCAGCCAAATAAATCTTGCAGGCCCTTAGTCTCCAGATACACAGAGTTTTACTCCAGGTTTCCATAACAACCCAGCCATTTTTCATCACTGCTGTAGGTCAGCTTTAGGCTAGGGCTATACGACGACGTGTCGCATTTTTACAATGTTAGTCTTTGGTGTTGCACTGTGACATGTGACATGCTGCGAATGCTACACAGCCCAGCAGAGAGTATCACACAATAGACTTAGATACACAGAAGGCAGTATCACATATGATAGGGTTAGATACACAGCTCAACAGACAGTATCACACATGATAGGATTAGATACACAGCTCAGCAGACAGTATAACACAATATAAGATTAGATACACAGCTCAGTAGATAGTATCACACATGATAGGATTAGATACACAGCTCAGCAGACAGTATCCCACATGATAGGATTAGATACACAGCTCAGCAGACAATATCACACAGTATATGATTAGATACACAGCTTAGCAGGCAGTATCACAAAGGATAGAATTAGATACATAGCTCAGCGGGCATTATCACACAGGATAGGATATTAGATACACAGCTCAGCAGACAGTAGCACACAGGATAGGATTAGATACACAGCTCAGCAGACAGTATCACACAGCATAATATTAGATACACAGCTCAGCAGACAATATCACACAGTATATGATTAGATACACAGCTCAGCAGGCAGTATCACAAAGGATAGAATTAGATACATAGCTCAGCGGGCATTATCACACAGGATAGGATATTAGATACACAGCTCAGCAGACAGTAGCACACAGGATAGGATTAGATACACAGCTCAGCAGACAGTATCACACAGTATATGATTAGATACACAGCTCAGCAGGCAGTATCACAAAGGATAGAATTAGATACATAGCTCAGCGGGCATTATCACACAGGATAGGATATTAGATACACAGCTCAGCAGACAGTAGCACACAGTATATGATTAGATACACAGCTCAGCAGGCAGTATCACAAAGGATAGAATTAGATACATAGCTCAGCGGGCATTATCACACAGGATAGGATATTAGATACACAGCTCAGCAGACAGTAGCACACAGGAAAGGATTAGATACACAGCTTAGCAGACAGTATCACATAGCATAAGATTAGATACACAGCTCAGCAGACAGGATCACAAAGGAAATGATTAGATACACAGCTCAGCAGAAAGTATCACACAGGATAGGATTAGATACACAGCTCAGCAGACAGTATCACACAGGATAGGATAAGATACACAGCTCAGCAGACAGTATCACTCAGGATAGGATTAGATACACAGCTCAGCAGACAGTATAACATAGGATAGGATTAGATACACAGCTCATCAGACAGTATCACAAAGGATAGGATTAGATACACAGCTCAGCAGACAGTATCACAAAGGATAGGATTAGATACACAGCTCAGCAGACAGTATCACACATGTCACAGTGCGACACCATCGCCTATCATTATAAAAATTGCCGGGACAAAATGTTGCGGACACATGTCATCGTGTAGCCCTAGCATTAAAGGGCCAGTGAGCTGTGGAGGTCACTGTTAAAAGAACGGGCACTATGGAGGTCACTGTTAAGGGGGCAGGCCGCTGTGGAGGTCAAAGTTAAGGGAGTGGGGTGTTGTGAAACTGTTAAAGAGGCAGGCTGCTGAGAAGGTCAAAGTTAAGAGGATGGGCTGCTGTGGAGGTCCAATTTTAAAGTGACAGGACACTGTGGGAGGATCAGTGTTAAGGGGTGGGGGACTGTGGAGCTCACTGTTAAAGGGTGGGGTGCTGAAGAGGTCACTGTTATGGGGGTATATTGTCGGTATCTTTAAATGACACACAGAAACATTAAATGAAATAGATGAAATATACCTGTGCGAAGCCGGGTCCTTCTCCTAGTCTATCTATTATATATATATATAAAATGAGTTTCTGTTTGTCTGTTCTTTATGCACGACCAAAAGATTGGACCGATCTTCACCAAATTTGGCACACAGTACATCAGATGTCCGGGAAGGTTTTAGACTGGGTCTCAGCTCTAGGACGTACTGTTCCTGAGATATTCCCCAAAAATGACCTGCATTAGCCAATACAAGCCTGCAACTCTTTCTCTTCATATCCCAACTACCATACACATGATCACATGTCCCTTATCAGCCAACAGAAGCTTTCAGGCTCTTAGTTTCCACATACACACAGTTTTACTCCAGGGTTCCATAACAACCCAGCCATTTTTCTTTGCTGCTGTAGGTCAGCTTTAGGCTAGGGCTACACGACGACATGTGTTGCATGACAATTTTTATAATGATAGTCTATGGTGTTGCATTGCGACATGTGACATGCATCGACTGCTACACAGCTCAGCACACAGTATAACACATGATAGGATTAGAAGCACAGCTCAAAAGACAGTATCACACAGGATAGGATTAGATACACAGCTCAGCAGACAGTATCACACAATATAAGATGAGATACACCGCTCAGCAGACAGTATCACACAGGATAGGATTAGATACACATCTAAGAGCACAGTATCACACAGGATAGGATTAGATATACAGCTCAGCAGACAGTGGCACATAGGATAGGATTAGATACACAGCTCAGCAGATAGTATCACACATGTCGTCGTGTAGCCCTAGCATTAAAGGGGCTTCATGCTGTTGAGGTCACTGTTAAAGGGGGGCACTGTGGAGGTCACTTTTAAAGAGGTGTTAACTGTGGATGTTACTGTTAAGGGGGCAGGCCGTTGTGGAGGTCACTGTTAAAGGGACAAACACTGTGGAGGTCATTGTTAAGGCAGCAGGGTACTGTGAGGTCACTGTTAAGGCAGCAGCGTACTGTGGAGGTCACTGTAAAGCGGCCAGGACCCTGAAGAGGTCACTGTTAAGGGAGTGGGGTGCTGTTAAACTCACTGTTAAAGGGGCTCTGAAAGTCAAAGTTAAGTGGATGGGCTGCTGTGGAGGTCCCATTTTAAGGAGGCGGGGTGACTGTGGGGGGGTCAGAGTTAAGGGGTGGAGGACTGTGGAGTTCAATGTTAAAAGGGCGGGTGCTGTAGAGGTCACTGTTATGGGGAATACTGTCTATAGCTTTTAACGACACACACAAACATTAAATGAAATAGATGTCCAGGTCTTTCCACTAGTTGGTAAGGCTGATTAGTCAGCCTGCATTTGTGGGAGGGGCGGAGGCTCTTCATATGCGAGCCACAGCCTCACTCACGGGCGTGGGTTGTCAGGTGCACAGCCGCTGCAGGGTGTCATTAGCAAACTAGCTTCCCCGGTGGTAGGATCCTTTCTTTGCAGCATTGAGCCAGAATGGAGCTTGTTATTTTGCTCTCTGCTACCGTAGCATGCACGCGCCATAATATGTAAGTAAGTTGGGCCGGGGCCGTCTCTCCTGGCCGGTCGGAACCAAGTTTGTTAGCGAACGGGAGGCTTCACCTCAGTATCCGCTACCTCAGGTTTGTTCGTTGGGGCTAAATATTTCTATTTCTTTTAAAATTAGTTTTTTTTGTAGTAGTAGTTAGTTCCTATAAATCTTTTTTACTTCGCTTTGTTCGTCTCGTATGAAAAGTTACTTCAGCCGGTTTGCTGTAAAGGTAGAGTTACCTGGGCTGCACGTGACGTGATGTTTGGAGATCGGACGCAGCTGTTATTGTTTAGGCCTCTTGCTTTAGCTGTTCCTTGCCATGAGTCTCCCCCCTTCCACCGCTACCACCATCTTTAGACTTCACGTATTTCACTGCTTTCATCACATTCCGTACCCAGCCGGCATCCGGTTCCGTATTACATCATGTTTATGCTCCATTCACATTTAGAGCTGCTATTCTTCCAATTGGCCACATCCAGAGGTGCATTCACACTTACGCTGTCAAATCATTTTTTGCAGTCCACCCACGACCAGAGTTGCATTCATACGTCTATCGGTATATCATGTTTGCTCTACTCGCACCTAGAGCTGCGTTCACATGTCCTATGCTACTACAGGTTCTTTCCAGGCCCATTTCAAGAACTGCATTCACGTCGCTGTTACATCTATATTATGCTCCATTCACAACCAGAGCTGCTATAATACCGAATTTCATGCTTCTGCTTATACCCAGAGTTGTGTTCACACTTCTACTGCTACACCAGGCTGTATACCCCACTCATCAAAGCAGCTTTCCATGTCTGCTGTCACATCAAGTTAATATTCCGTTCACATCCAAAGCTGCGTCCGCATCTCTACTTTTACATCTTGTCACATCAATACTCTGCTCACTTTCAGATTGCATTTATACGTCAACTTTATACCATGCTTTTCATTCTCTACCCATACTCAGAACTGTGCCCATACCATGTTTTTTAGGTACCACTCACATCCTGTGCTGTTCCAGCTTTTGTTCTTCTATTTTATTGTAATTGATGTGTTCACATTATCTACCATCACTATGTTGTGTAACGCTGCCACCCTGTGGTTATTCTTATAATACATTTTATAGTGTGTTATGTAAATTTCCATTGCAATGCTCTCCTCCCCTTTTTGTGACATCACATCCTCTGGAAGGTCCTTCGTCTTTCCTCTTTGTTGCAGACTTCAAGCTGGTGAGAGCTTTTCTTTTTGACCTCTAATATTCTCTAGCATACCCTGATTCCCTGCATTTGTTTTCTCCAAGGAAAATCAATAAATTATCAAAGCTTCACCATTGTATTCTCCTCACTGGATTATCACATGCAACTGGTGCCTATATCTCGAGATATTAGTGAGTTCAGCTATCTACCATTGCTTGTACAGGGACTATCACTCACAACTAGAGTTAAGCGAACTTCTGTTTTAAGTTCGTTTTCCAAAGTTCGGGTTCAGGTTATCCAAGCATCCCGTTATGGATTCCGCTACCACGGACCATAACGGCATTTGGAATCGATAAGGGGATTCTTCAATGAACCCGAACCTTGGACAACACGGAGGACCTGGGGTGATGTCACCATCATGTTATCAGTGCAGGGGGCGTGGCTCAGTACTGGATTGGATAAGAGGTCGTAGGCTACCACCCCTTATCTAATCCCGTACTGAGCCACGCCGCCCTCACTGATCACATGACGGTGACGTCACCCCAGGTCCTCCGTGTTGTCCAAGGTTCTGGTTCATTGAAGAATCCCCTTATGGATTCCAAATGCCGTTACGGTCCATGGTAGCGGAATCCATAACGGGATGCTTGGATAACCAGAACTCGAACTTTGGAAAACGAACTTAAAACAGAAGTTCGCTCAACTCTACTCACAACTAATCAGGGGATCTCTGTAACGTACATCTGTGGCAGAATACATCCAAAGCTGTGTTCACCTATTTGTTGTTACATCATGTATTGTACTCTGCTCCCACTCAAAGCTGCAATCTCCTGTTCATTGCTACGTCATGGTTTTACTCAATAATCTCAGGGGCAGTCTGCACCCACTGCTCTGGTACCTCTCTCCAGACAAACATAACTACATTCTTTTCAGGCTTACGTTCCTTTCCTCGGTGGTCTGTTACATTCCATAGGTCAACTTTTCTGTTCATTTCAGAAAAAAATATAAATTCCTTCTTTAATCCTGGTTCATATTCACTCGGACTGGTCTCCTTTTACTTCTGGTTCCTATTCACTCAAATTGGTCTCCTTCCCCAGTTCACCAAACAGCTCCTCAGCGGAGGTCAGTGGGCCAATAGGAGTAAGTTTCCTGCTATGTTTTCGCAAGCTGTTCATTTGTTTGTCACAATAAGAGACTCCTCTTAGCGAACTTGCAATGCTTCAGGCTCTTGTTTTTCTCCCATCTCTGTTTCAATTTCATGTTTACGTTTTATGGTTCACGGTGGTTATTGTTTTATGTACGCACGTGCTTCGGTTTACTAATGTCTATATTTTCAACGCCTGTTGGCAGTTATGTTTCTAAGCCACCTTCTAGCCAATACAATCATTCAAGTCGCTGCATATCCCATCAGGTCCGGACCACGTTTTAATTACTTATCATCACAGCAACGTCATCCAGATCAGTCTCTCGGCTTCGGGGGCCCTATGACTGCTTCGGCCTCTGGCTTCAGGGGCCCTATGACTCATCCGGCCTCATGGCTCTGGGGACCGTTTTTCATGTTTTGTTTGTTAGGGGTACGACATGGTTGTAGGCTGGTTAGTGTCCCAGGTTTGCTGTTGCCGGTATCTTCTTGCAATTGCATTCCCTCACTCATGGGAGGGCATAGACAGAATCTTGTATATTATTGCTTCGTTGCTTGCCGCACTAACCTCAGACTCCCTACAACCACCTTGAATCGGGTTTTGGACAAGGTCCAGCATTACCTCAATGGTAGAAGATTCAGATAGTAGGTCGGTCTTCACGTCTCAGGCGTTAAAACAATTCTCAGTGGTACACAGAACAACGCGTGGACCACAGCTAGCAGATAGTTGTTGTCTGGGGAACTATTCAAGGATTTTCTTCCTATCTACATGGTTCTTTTTGGTCCTCATTCCTGCATAGTCTAGGCAGTCAGGTTTCGTTTCCACGATCTCCTGAGGCTAGGGCATTGCTAGTACTCGCATTAAAACCAAAACTTTACAAGGTTCAGTTGGTTTTTCATGATCCATTTCACAACGTATTCCCAGTCCTCCATTCCGCTTTGGGGCAGTATCCGCAATATTGAGCATCATTTCTCCGGCCTTGTCATCCACAAGATGGGTTGTAGGTGTCCTTCTGGTCTTGCCTCATTCACCCCGAATTTTCGCTCAAGACCCTTGGCACCTTACAGTTGGATTGGGGATTTGTTTGCACATGCCATTCGAGTTCCTTTTCTACCCTACTTGGCTTGATTTTTTCCCACTTATAGGCCTACCCACGATCATGGCTTAGAGCACACAACAAGCCATTTAGTCAGGTTAGCTAAGACACACCTAGCTAGGTTAGCTTGTTCCCGTTGCTTCTCTCCCTAGGGTTCTTTGGATATCTCTTGGCCATAGCCATGACCACAAGTTGGTAAGGCCGATTAGTAAGCCTGAATTTGTGGGAGGGGCGGAGGCTCTTCATATGCGAGCCACAGCCTCACTCACGGGTGTTGGTTCTCAGGTGCCCCACCCTCCCTCCTTCATCTTCTCATTTCCACAGGGTATGCCCACTTATAGGCCTACCCACGATCATGACTTAGGGCACACAACAAGCCATTTAGTCAGGTTAGCTAAGACACGCCTAGCTAGGTTAGGTTGTTCCCGTTGTTTCTCTCCCTATTGTTCTTCAGATATCTCCTGGCCATAGCCATGACCACAAGTGTATATCTATATATATATATATATATATATATATATATATAAAATTCTGTCTGTTGTCTGTCTGTTCTTTATGCATGACCAAAAGACTGCACCGATCTGCACCAAATTTGGCACGCAGGTACATTGGGTGTTTGGGAAGGTTTTAGAATGGATCTCAGCTCAATAGGATGTATTGTTCTTGAGTTATTACAAAAATGCAAATAATGCACCATTAAATGACTCTTATTAGCCAATAGAAGCTTGCAAGTCTTTCACTTATATCCTAACTGGCATACATATGGTCACATGATCCTTATTGGCAAATTGAAGCTCGCAGGTCTTTCAGTCTTGACATAAATACAGTTTTACACCAGGTTTACATAATTACCCAGCCCTTTTTCTTCACAGCTATAGGTCACCTTTAAGGGGGTGGGGGCACAGTTGAGGTCACTGCTAAGGAAGGGAGGTGATATGGAGTTTACAGTTAAGGAAATGGGCTGCTTTGGGGGTCACAGTTAATGGGATGGGCCACTGGGGAGGTCAATGTTAATGGGTAGGGTGCTGTGGAGGTCGCTGTTATGGGAGCAAGGTGCTGTGGAGGTCACTGTTATGGGAGCAAGGTGCTGTGGAGGTAACTGTTAAGGAGGCAGAGTGCTGTAGAGGTCACTGTTAAGGAGGAGGGCCACTCTGAATGTAATTGTTAAGGGGACGGGACTCTGTAGAGGCCACTGTGAAGGGTGCGGATTGCTGTGGAGGTAACAGTTAATGGTGGTGGAGTGCTGTGGAGACACGTTTTAAGAGGGCATAGCACTGTGGAGGTTACTGTTAAGGAGGCAGGCTCCTGTGAAGGCCAATATTAAGGGGGTGGGGCGCTGTTGAAGTTACTGTTAAGGGGCTGGGTGCTATGAAGGTCAAATGTTAAGGGGGTAGGGCACTATGGAGGTCACTATTATGGGGGTGATTAACTGTGGAGGTCACTATTATAAGGATGGACCACTGTGGAGGTACCTATTATGGGGGATACTGTGGATATCTTTTAACTACATACACAAACATTAAATAACATAGTCGAACTATACCCGTGTGAAGCCAGGTCATTATGCTGGTATATTATAAATATTGAGTTCTTACTTTATTAAGCTTTAATTTGTTCTTTTCTCTCCTTTGTAGGTGACCGGAGATGTGATAAAGGACAGCCCGACTCCGTCTCCTTGCTGCCTCAAAATGTGACCCTGCTTTCCCTCTGCTTCTATATTTTTCTGTAGAACAAAAGTAACAAGCAATTAAATATCACCACATGCAACTTTAACCTTTCTGAGCTGAACTTTTATTACTCTCTTTAAAATGTAATAAAATGTAATGACAGATTTCACTATTATTCTTGCATTAAAAAAAAACTAGATCCTAGAAAATCAAAAAGTAACTGGATTTCTTGAGAATAAATGCAGGCATTGAGGAGAAGTGTTATCATTAAGATCATTTTGACATTGTAATTCAGATATTAAATTATTAATAAACATTTATATTTAAAGGGTTTGGAACCACTGTGAGGTAGACAAGCCGTATTAGACTTCAATAAATAAGGCAATACATAAGCAAGAAACTGCTCAGCTTGCACATTTCTGAATGCAGTGTTGTCAATCATGCTTATGCATTTCTTACTGCATGCCTCTGTGACACTGAAACACAGCTCCCATTGTTTGAACACTGTTTGTGTGTGGATTAAATTAAATGTTCTGGACTGATGTTCTGCTGTTTGGCCACAAAATGCTGCTGTTTCCTAGGCACAGCTACTGACTGCATATATATTTCCTTATTCATAAGAGGTGTGGTTTTCCCAGGGCATGAAGACGGAGCAGCCATCTTAGAATCGAGCTGATTGCTGAGGCACTGTGTGTGAGCAGACAAACTGATGAATCCAAGAGTGAGAGGATCCCCTCAGTGACCACAGCTACAACTGAGTGAAGCTGATCATTGTCCAAGAAGCAGATCCTGTCCAGGGAAATGAGGATTGTTTCCAGGAAGGCTGACAATAGCTAAGGAACAAAGCTGCATACTCAGTGGGACCTCATATTTGCTGGAGAGACTGATTGTTCAGTTTAGAGTCATCAAAGGACAAAGAGCAGATCCGGGTCGGTAAGATCGTGCACATAACTTACTGCAGTATTGGCAACTAGAGACTTAGATCAGGCCTGTAGTTAGCTAGTTAGTGTCTCTGCTTTGTGTCAAGTCTAAAGAGTTGCTACTGGTACTACAAGGACTCCATTACTAAAATAAACACCCCCACAAACTCCATCCAGTTCTGTGTTTTGCTCAGGAGTAATAATCAGGCATTTGCTACCAGACTAGTTATGGGAGGGGGGAAAATATAGAGCATGGAAAGATTGTGACCTGTTGTGTTGCACCGCAGGCCAGCCCATACTAAGCACCCAACCAATTGTTCTGTAGTTTTAGGGTAATAATAGGTACAGCGAGGCAGTTTTAGTTGTGCCCCCCAGTAGGTAAATTACCGCAAAACTTCTGCTGGCATCCATCAGGGGGTGCCGTGCTGTGTAACACAGGGCTCTCAGCCTTCGGGCTGGGTGTATGTATATCTATTTTATGTTCTCAGCTTTTGTGGTTGTGTTTATTATCACGTGTTAGTAAAATTCCTGTTTTGCAAAGTGCGGTTAGAATGTGTAATCTGACCCCTGAGCTGCAGGCAGAGGTTGCCTTGTTGTCTAGAGGTTGATGTCATGTGATGGTAAGGTCCGAATCCGAGAGAGACACCCTAGAGAAAACATTCTCCCTGCCGCATAGAGCCCGGAGGGGGGTGGGGGGGCGGGTGCTAAAGTAGTACAGCTGCGGAGCCACTTCTTCAACAGACCACAGCGAGAGGGTGAGACCCTGATGCAGTACTCCAATGCCCTACAGCAGGTGCTAAATGAAATACAGCGGCGAGATCCAGAGGCTATGGGAGCCTTTTGGGAGGTGGATCGGCTACTAAGAGACCCTTTCATAGTTGGGCTCTCCAACAAGTTCTTACAGAACAAATTACAAGAGATGACCCGGCCAACGGCCGACATGACACCTAGCCGCCGTGGAGATAGAGGAAGAGCACAAGCCGGTGGCGTTGAGAGTAGTGAGTTGCACCCATGCAACAGGGATCGGTCGGGGTCTGATGTGTTACAGATGAAGGCAGAATCTCCCCGGCCTCTGGAAATGATACCAGCACCCCACGCTACTCCACCCAGGATAACTCAGGTGTCGGGGCACATCAAAGGAGGGCCTTTCTGCTGGGCTTGTCGACAATACGGCCATATGGCCATAGAGTGCCCAGAACAGATGAAGTCTGAGCCGACGTTAAACTTCTGACCGCCGCAGTAGCTGGGCGTCCTGCGGGGGTACACCAGAAGTTAAGCCCTATGCGTGAGGAACACGATCTGTATGCCAGCAGTCCCATTATGGAAGCTGAGTTGGAAGGCCAGAAGGAAGGCTGCCTAGTTGATACCTGGTTGGACTGCACCCTTATGCCTCTTGAGTTCTTCGAAAGACACTTTGGACATAGTAACATAGTAACATAGTATTTAAGACCGAAAAAAGACATTTGTCTATCCAGTTCGGCCTGTTTCCTACAAGTTGATCCAGAGAAAGGCAAAAAACCTCTGTGAGGCAGAAGCCAATTTTCCCCACTTAAGGGGAAAAAATTCCTCCAATGAGGCAATCAGAATAACTCCCTGGATCAACGACCCCTCTCTAGTAGCTATAGCCTGTAATATTATTACACTCCAGAAATACATCTAGTCCCCTCTTGAATTCCTTTATTGTACTCACCATCACCACCTTCTCAGGCAGAGAGTTCCATAGTCTCACTGCTCTTACAGTGAAGAATCCTTTTCTATGTTTGTGTACAAACCTTCTTTCCTCCAGACGCAGAGGATGTCCCCTCGTCACAGTCACAGTCCTGGGGATAAATAGATGATGGGACAGATCTCTGTACTGACCCCTGATATATTTATACATAGTTATTAGATCTCCCCTCAGTCTTCTTTTTTCTAACGTGAATAACCCTAATTTTGATAACCTTTCAGGGTACTGTAGTTGCCATTCCAGTTATTACTTTAGTTGCCCTCCTCTAAACCCTCTCCAGCTCAACTATGTCTGCCTTGTTCACAGGAGCCAAGAACTATACACAGTACTCCATGTGTGGTCTGACAAGTGATTTGTAAAGTGGTAGGATTAAGTTCTCATCACGGGCATCTATGCCCCTTTGATGCAACCCATTATCTTATTGGCCTTGGCAGTAGCTGCCTGACACTGGTTTTTGCAGCTTAATTTGCACACTGCCCAAACCCCTGAAGACGCACGGTTACTAGCGAAGCATGTTTGGGGGCAGTGCTGGAAAGCAATAATTAAAAAAAAAAAAGCCAGTAAAAGCGCCGCAATAGAAATACAAAGAATTACCTTCAGAAGTAGTTGCGCGCACTACCAGAAGTCAGAATATAGCAGATACAACCAGCTAATCAATAGCAGAGGCGCAATGCAGGCAATTTTTAATAGTCTAGTACAGGGATGCCCAACCTGCGGCCCTCCAGCTGTTGCAAAACTACAACTCCCAGCATGCCCAGACAGCCTACAGCTATGAGCCTACAGCAAGGCATGGTGGGAGTTGTAGTTTTACAACATCTGGAGGGCCGCAGGTTGGGCATCCCTGGTCTAGTAGTTCAGTGTATAATTGTACCGATGTATTAAAAGTTAAGTTTTAAATTAATTAGTGGCAAGAGGTCAAGAATAGGTTAGAAAGAGAGAAGTTTTGCTCATAAAGCCTATGCACTAAGTGAAAAGGCTGGCAAAAATGACAAGGAACCGACACGACACCCTTTATTACACATAAAGGAGGGCATCATACACACCCTTGAAAAATTTTCATTGATGGTGACTAATGGTGACCCTCAAAAACATTTGGAGCAAGGCCGTGCTGGTTACCTCCTAAAACATTATAGTTGAGGGCCTGAAGGTGAACGGACCCTATAATAAATTGTAGTGAGGGCCTGAAGGTGAGTAAACCCCATAAAACATTGCAGTGATGGCCTACAGGTGAACAGACCGCATAAAACATAAGAGGTGAGGGCCTGAAGCAGAGCGAACCCCATAAAACATTGGAGTAATGGCCTACAGGTGAGCAGACGGCATTGGAGGTGAGGGCCTGAAGGTAAGTGAACCCCATAAAACATTGCAGTGATGGCCTACAAAATATTGTAGTGAGGGCATATATATTCTGTATGGAAGAGGTGGTGGAGGAGGAGGCGGATGAGAAAACAGGATTCAAACATATACCCTTTTTTGGCGGTGAAAAGGGTGCATCTATAAAGCATACATTTAAATTACGTTTTTGTTCCTCATTAGTTCAGCTTTTCTCTGGTGGATTGGAGAAGTCAGGGGCAATCCAGGCCGTGTTCATTTTTATCTGGGTAAAGCTGTCAGCATTGTCAGTGGACAAGCAGATACGTTTATCTGTTATAATACCACCAGGAGCACTAAATACACGCTCAGACAATACGCTGGCGGCAGGGCAGGCCAGCACCTCCAAGACATAGAGCGCAAGTTTGTGCTACATGTCCAGCTTGGACACCCAGTAGTTGTAAGGCACTGAGGGATCATTTAGGACGCTGACACAGTCTGCAATGTATTCCTTCACCATCTTCCAAAACTTTTCCCTCCTTGTGGCACTAGGCCGTACTTCAGGGTGAGGTTGCTGGCGGGGTGTCATTAAAGCGTCCCATGCCTTGGAAAGTGTTGCGCTGCCTCTGTTGGCACTGCTGAGTGTTCCTCTTGTTTCCCTTCCTCGTTTGCCTAAGGAAGTACGGACTATGGCGGCCTCATTGTCAGAAGGAAAATTTTGGAGCAATCTGTCAACAAGTACCTTCTGGTATTGCACAGGAATCAGAGATGAGAATTTCTCTTTGTAGCGGGGGTCAAGAAGGGTGAACACCCAGTAATCTGTGTTACCTTAAATGCGTATAATGCGAGGGTCACGTGAAAGACAGCCTAACATGATGTCAGCCATGTGTGCCAGAGTACCAACGGGCAAGACGTTGATGTAAACTTCAGGATGACTCTCCATACCCTCATCCTCCTCCTCCTCTTCTGCCCATCCACGCTGAACAGATGGAATTAAAGTTCCATGGGTACTAGCCTCTGTACCAGAGGCAAGTGTCTCCAGCTCCTCCTCTTCATGGCCCAGTTCGCGCTGAGAAGATGAACTGAGGGAGGTCTGGCTATCACCCTGTGTAATCTGCTCCCCCAATTCATCATCTGCCACATTCAAAGCATCCTCCTTAATTGTGAGCAGCGATCATTTGAGAAGACACAGCAGTGAGATGGTTACACTGATAATAGCATTATCACCACTAACCATCTGTTTGGATTCATCAAATTTTTTTAAAACCTCACATAGGTCTGACATTAATGCCCACTCTTCGCTTGTGAATAGTGGCAGTTGACTAGAAAGGCGACAACCATGTTGCAGCTAGTATTCCAAAACTGCACTCTGCTGCTCACAAAGCCTGGCCAACATGTAGAACGTAAAGTTCCACTGTGTGCTCACGTCGCACAACAGTCGGTGAGCTGGAATCTGCAATCGCTGCAGCGTTGACAGACCGGCTGAAGCTGTGGACGACTTGTGCAAATGAGCACACAAGTGACGCACCTTCACTAGTAGCTTCTGCAAATTGGGGTAGGTTTTAAAAAACCTGCAATCCAACTGACCACCTGTTCGCACTGGTCCGACTTGGACAGTGTTGTCCTGCGCCGCCCAGCTAACTTGGACATGAAGCTTGGTAAGGTGGATTTTTTTGTTTTTTCTGGTGCACTGGCAACAGGCACAGTTTCATTGCGCCCAAGGCCACAGCCTCTGCTTGCACCATCAGCATCACGCTCAGGGCTACGGCCTCTGCTTGCAACATCAGCATCAAGCCCAGGGTCATGGCCCCTGCTTGCACCATCAGCATAACGCCCACTTCCCTCTCACTTTGTGCTCGCCTTCTTCATATTAATTGTTTTGTCTGTAGATGTGGCACAGATTGTTTTACTGTCTGCTAAAGACACAGTTTTCTGAGGACAGTACTGGATACAGAAAAATGCAGATTTTCGGCACTGCACTAGCCCAGAGATAATGTAATTTTTATAATACACACTGTATTGGCTTGCTGTAATGTTTGGAGACAGAGAAATACAAATTTTCCGCACTACAGTAGGCCACAGTTAATGTAATTCTTACAATACACACTGTATTGGCTTGCTGTTATGTACTGGAGATAGAGAAATACAAATTTTCGGCACTACAGTAGGCCACAGATAATAAAATATTTTTAGAACACACTGTATTGGCTTGCTTTTATATACTGGAGACAGAGAAATACAAATTTTTGGTACTACAGTAGGCCACAGATAATACATTTTTTACAGTACACACTGTATTGGCTTGCTATAATGTACTGAATACAGAAAAATAAAGACCGACAGTGTCTAACTACATTGGGTTAACGGCTGATGTGGATGCTGTTAGAAGCGAGGAAACCCTGGACTACTGGGTGTGCAGGCTTGACCTGTGGCCAGAGCTGGCACAATTTGCCATGGAACTCTTGGCTTGCACTTCGTCGAGTGTCCTGTCCGAAAGGACGTTCAGCGCAGCAGGGGTTATCGTGACCGATAAGCGCACTTGCCTAGCTCACGACAGTGTGGACTAACTCACATTTCTAAAAATGAATAAGGCATAGATCTCGGGGGAATTCAACACCACGTGTAATTGAATTCCCTAATGCCAGCCAACACATATCCGCCACCACAAAGAACAAAGAATGGTCCTTGTCTTATGTATATACAACGGCATAAAAGGTCTTTTCTGTCAGGTGAATGCCTAATTTTTGGGGCCTGTACCTCAGTGGCCTACAGTAAAATTTGTATCCAGTGACCGCCTAATGTACCTCCAGCCACGTAATCACAAGTTATTTTCTGTCAGATAAATGCCTAATTTTTGGTGCCTGTACTTCAGTGGCCTACTGTAAAAATTTTATCCAGTGACGGCTTAACATACTTGCAGACAGGGCCGGTGTCATCACCCGGCAAACCCTAGCAAATGCAGATGGAAGCACTCATTGCTGTCATTTCACTTACGCAGTACCCCTCTGGTGGGCCCTCTGAGTCACATGAGACAACTGGATTTTCAAAAAAGTTCGGGTTCAGGTCCGTTGTTCGGCGATATCTTCCCGCTTTCTGAAGGACTACACAGCAGCCAATCAGCTAACGTTTTACTTCTTGCCCTAAGAAGCCATCACAGCCATGCCTACTAATGGCATGGCTGTGATTGGCCAAGTACAGCATGTGATCCAGCCTCTATTTGAGCTGGAGTCACATAGCGGCGCACGTCACTCTGCTCTGATTAGTGTAGGGAGAGGATGCAGCTTCTGTGAGAACGAGATTAGGCAGGGAAAAGTCAGCAAAAACACCTAATGAAGTGATCTATCTACAGCTGTGAATCATTGAACTTCTGCTAGTTAATTGCTCACTGGTTTTTATGCTGCACAGAGCGTTTTTTGTCACTTTGATCGGCGGCCATTTTGGGTCTTGTGGTGCACCAGAAAAAGCTGCCACCAAGTCCATCAATTCATCAATACTAGTTTTTTTTTTTTTTTTGCTATATCCTACATCAGTGTTGTTTGTGCTTGGTTGTGCTTATTGTCACCCTTAGAAACTCAGGATAGAAATTTCTATATTTTATTAAGGGGTTAAATTCAATTGCCAAAATAGCAGTCCCCTAAATCTGGTGTTCCAGCTGTGGCTAGCCAAGTGTAATACTGTCTGCTGTCTGGCAAAGGATAGCTTTTTTTCTGTGGTAAAATTCAATTGCCAAAATAGCAATCCCCTAAATCCGGTGTCCCAGCAGTGGCTGGGAAAATTTAATAGTGTCCGGTAAAGGATATATTTTGTTCTGGGGTTAAATTCAATTGCCAAAATAGCAATACCGTAAATCTGGTGTTCCAGCTGTGACTGGACAAGTTGCATAGTGTCAGTCATAGCATATATTATTTTCTGCAGTGAAATTCAGTTGCAAAAATAGAAATACCGTAAATCTGGTGTTCCAACTGTGACTGAACAAGTTTCATAGTGTCCGGCAAAGGATTTATTATTTTCTGGGGTGAAATTCAGTTGCCAAAATAGAAATACAGTAAATCTGGTGTTCCAGCTGTGACTGGACAAGTTTAATAGTGTCCGTCATAGGATATATTATTTTCTGCGGTGAAATTCAGTTTTAAAAATAGAAATACAGTAAATTTGGTGTTCCAGCTGTTGCAGGCCTAGTTTAAATCTGTCCGTAAAGGGTATATTTTTTTCTGGGGTGAAATTTAATTGCCAAAAGAGCAATACCCTGAATCTGGTGTTCCAGCTGTGACTGGACAATTTCCCTAGCGTCCGTCAAAGGATATATTATTTTCCGGGGTGATATACAGTTGCAAAAATAGAAATAGAGTAAATCTGGTGTTCCAGCTGTGACTGAACAAGTTTAATAGTGTCCGTCAAAGGATAGATTTTGCTCTGGGGTGAAATTCAATTGCCAAAATAGCAATGCCCTAAATCTGGGGTTCCAGCTGTGGCTAGCCAAGTGTAATACTGTCTGCTGTCTGGCAAAGGATAGATTTTTTTCTGTGGTGAAATTCAATTGCCAAAATAGCAATCCCCTAAATCCGGTGTCCCAGCAGTGGCTGGCAAAGTTTAATAGTGTCCGTCATAGGATATATTATTTTCTGCGGTGAAATTCAGTTTTAAAAATAGAAATACAGTAAATTTGGTGTTCCAGCTGTTGCAGGCCTAGTTTAAATCTGTCCGTAAAAGGGTATATTTTTTTCTGGGGGGGAAATTTTATTGCCAAAAGAGCAATACCCTGAATCTGGTGTTCCAGCTGTGACTGGACAATTTCCCTAGTGTCCGTCAAAGGATATATTATTTTCTGGGGTGAAATACAGTTGCAAAAATAGAAATACAGTAAATCTGGTATTCCAGCTGTGACTGGACAAGTTTCATAGTGTCCGGCAAAGGATATATTTTGTTCTGGGGTGAAATTCAACTGCCAAAATAGCAATACCGTAAATCTGGTGTTCCAGCTGTGACTGGACAAGTTTCATAGTGTCCGTCATAGGATATATTATTTTCTGCGGTGAAATTCAGTTTTAAAAATAGAAATACAGTAAATCTGGTGTTCCAGCTGTTGCAGGCCTAGTTTAAATCTGTCCGTAAAGGGTATATTTTTTTCTGGGGTGAAATTTAATTGCCAAAAGAGCAATACCCTGAATCTGGTGTTCCAGCTGTGACTGGACAATTTCCCTAGTGTCCGTCAAAGGATATATTATTTTCCGGGGTGATATACAGTTGCAAAAATAGAAATAGAGTAAATCTGGTGTTCCAGCTGTGACTGAACAAGTTTAATAGTATCCGTCAAAGGATAGATTTTGCTCTGGGGTGAAATTCAATTGCCAAAATAGCAATCCCCTAAATCTGGGGTTCCAGCTGTGGCTAGCCAAGTGTAATACTGTCTTGCTGTCTGGCAAATGATAGATTTTTTTCTGTGGTGAAATTCAATTGCCAAAATAGCAATCCCCTAAATCCGGTGTCCCAGCAGTGGCTGGCAAAGTTTAATAGTGTCCGTCATAGGATATATTATTTTCTGCGGTGAAATTCAGTTGCAAAAATAGAAATACCGTAAATCTGGTGTTCTAGCTGTGACTGGACAAGTTTAATAGTGCCCAGCAAAGGATTTATTATTTTCTGGGGTGAAATTCAGTTGCCAAAATAGAAATACACTAAATCTGGTGTTCCAGCTGTGACTGGACAAGTTTTATAGTGTCCATCATAGGATATATTATTTTCTGCAGTGAAATTCAGTTTTAAAAATAGAAATACAGTAAATTTGGTGTTCCAGCTGTTGCAGGCCTAGTTTAAATCTGTCCGTAAAAGGGTATATTTTTTTCTGGGGTGAAATTTAATTGCCAAAAGAGCAATACCCTGAATCTGGTGTTCCAGCTGTGACTGGACAATTTCCCTAGTGTCCGTCAAAGGATATATTATTTTCCGGGGTGATATACAGTTGCAAAAATAGAAATAGAGTAAATCTGGTGTTCCAGCTGTGACTGAACAAGTTTAATAGTATCCGTCAATGTATAGATTTTGCTCTGGGGTGAAATTCAATTGCCAAAATAGCAATCCCCGAAATCTGGTGTTCCAGCTGTGGCTAGCCAAGTGTAATACTGTCTGCTGTCTGGCAAAGGATAGATTTTTTTCTGTGGTGAAATTCAATTGCCAAAATAGCAATCCCCTAAATCCGGTGTCCCAACAGTGGCTGGCAAAGTTTAATAGTGTCCGTCATAGGATATATTATTTTCTGCGTTAAAATTCAGTTGCAAAAATAGAAATACCGTAAATCTGGTGTTCCAGCTGGGACTGGACAAGTTTAATAGTGCCCAGCAAAGGATTTATTATTTTCTGGGGTGAAATTCAGTTGCCAAAATAGAAATACAGTAAATCTGGTGTTCCAGCTGTGACTGGACAAGTTTAATAGTATCAGTGAAAGGATATATTTTGTTCTGGGGTAAAATTCAATTGCCAAAATAGCAATCCCCTAAATCTGGTGTTCCAGCTATAACTAGCCAAGTGTAATACTGTCTGCTGTCTGGAAAAGGATAGATTTTTTTCTGTGTTAAAATTCAATTGCCAAAATAGCAATCCCCTAAATCTGGTGTCCCAGCAGTGGCTGGAAAAATTTAATAGTGTCCGGCAAAGGATATATTTTGTTCTGGGGTGAAATTCAATTGCCAAAATAGCAATACCGTAAATCTGGTGTTCCAGCTGTGACTGGACAAGTTTAATAGTGTCCGTCATATGATATATTATTTTCTGCTGTGAAATTCAGTTTCAAAAATAGAAATACAGTAAATCTGGTGTTCCAGCTGTTGCAGGCCTAGTTTAAATCTGTCCATAAAAGGGTATATTTTTTTCTGGGGTGAAATTTAATTGCCAAAAGAGCAATACCCTGAATCTTGTGTTCCAGCTGTGACTGGACAATTTCCCTAGTGTCCGTCAAAGGATATATTATTTTTTGGGGTGATATAGAGTTACAAAAATAGAAATACAGTAAATCTGGTGCTCTAGCTGTGACTGGACAAGTTTCATAGTGTCCGGCAAAGGATATATTTTGTTCTGGGGTTAAATTAAATTGCAAAAAAAGCAATACCGTAAATCTGGTGTCCCAGCAGTGGCTGGCCAAGTTCAATAGTGTCCGGCAAAGGATTTATTATTTTCTGGGGTGAAAGTCAGTAGCAAAAATAGAAATACAGTAAATCTGGTGTTCCAGCTGTTGCAGGCCTAGTTTAAATCTGTCTGTAAAAGGGTATATTTTTTCTGGGGTGAAATTTAATTGCCAACATAGCAATACTCTGAATCTGGTGTTCCAGCTGTGACTGGACAATTTCCCTAGTGTCCATCAAAGGATATTTTTTTTTCTGGGGTGAAAATCAGTTGCAAGAACAGAAATACAGTAAATCTGGGGTTTCATCTGTGGCTGGACAAGTTTAATACTGTCCGGCAAAGGATAGATTTTAAATTGTTTTGGTAAATATTACCATTTTTGCCAGGTACAATCCCCTGCACTTCATAACTGACAGGGAACTTACAATTGACGGTTACATTCTTGCATGAAATGAAGCCTTTTTGGGCTGTGAAGCCAAAGGTAGTCTCCAATAACTGTTTTTTTATTTTTTATTTTACAACAATGGTTGGTTGAGGCCGGTATACATGTCTATTCTGCATAAGGTTCAAACAAGTCCTGTGGGATCCATGTCTGGTTCTTTTTAATAAACGAAAGCTTAGTTGCCAACATTGTCTGCGGATAGGCGGCTGCGCTTGTCTGTGATAATGCCCCCAGCCATGCTAAACACACGTTCAGACAATACAGTGGCTGCAGGGTAGGCCAGCACCTCCAAGGCGTAAAGGGCAACCTCAGGACATGTGCCCAATTTGAAGACCCAGAAGTTGAATGGGCCAGAACCCGTGGCGTAGCTAGAAATGATTGGGCACCACATCAAATTTTTGAATGTGGCCTCCCTACCCCAGTAATTTTTGCGCAAACCCCTTCCTTTCATGCCGCCATGCCTGTGGCTACTAAAGATCACTCTCTCAGACCAGGCCCAGCAGCTGTTCCATTCACTTTCTACACTGTCTATACTGCCACTGTATATCATTTCATTTTATAATACTGTTGAGGGGGCCCTGACAAGTCCTTTACTCTTCCTCCTGGATGGGCCCTTTCTAGGTCACGGCCCCAAAGCAGTTATTTCCCCTGCTTCCCCTGTAGCTATTCCCCTAGGCAGACCCATCAGTCAGTACGTGTACTGTTCCAACATGTTGCTGAAATGCTGCCTCCTGATAAGATGTTCCAGATCTGCTGGTGGTGCAGGTTGTTGTGGCGTGATGACAAAGCTTTTCCACGTTTTGCCAATGATAAACCTGCCTTCTGAACTGTTGGTGGTGACCCAGCTGCATTGGCAAATTCTTCCTCCTCCTCCTCTGCCTTCACCTTGTGCTTCCACGGTGTCAGGTGTAAATGCCACCAGCTGCATGTCTACTAGTGGGCTCAATTTCCTATCACACTCCAGTGAGGGAATTAAGCACGGCACGTTGTCCTTGTAACGGGGATGCAGCAGGGTGGCCACCCAGTGAGCAGCACAAGTTAGAATGTGGCAGTAACTGGGTGGTCGTTGCGCAGGCACTGCAGCATGTTGTCGCTCATGTCTGCCAGGCTGCCCAGAGGCAAGGACAAGCTATCCTCTTTGAGGGAGGTATATTGTCTGTGTCCTCTGTATCCCCCAGCGTTCCTCCTACTCCTCCTCATCCTCCAGAACTGTGCCCGGGCTGGACAATTGTCAGGATAAGGCGTGTATATAGTTTTGTTTGTTTGTATGGTTAGTTTAGCTTCATTATAGTTATTTTAATATGTTTTTAAGTAAATTTGTAAATAGTTTGTTAATGGTTTGAGTGAAAGGGAAGGGGGGGGGGGTTGTGTGTGTTCGAACGACTAAATTGATTTTCACTGTCTGGTGTTTAGGAATTTCTGCACCCCAAATTCAGCATATGTGGTAGGCAGGGGATGTGCTTCAAACAGGCTAGGCCCAGACCTGCTATTACATTTTTCCCCTTTAGCGCACAACACCAGGCCAGGCTGAAGGCTCAATGACACCAAGCAATCATCCGTCTGTTGTTCCATGCCTGTCCATAGCTCCTTCGCGTTGTGGGGTTTTTCCCACAAACATGCAAGTTTTAAAACAGAGTGCTGTCATTTCCCCTGGCTGTGCTACTGTGGGTGGTGAAGGTGTTACACTGAGTGGATGAGGAGCGGTAGAGGAGAAGGAGGAGGAGGAAGCAGAGTAGGAGGAGGAGGTAACAGGATACAAAGAGAAATGCCCAGCAATCCTCGGAGGCGGAAGGACATTCGCAAAAATGCTATCCGCCTCTGGGCCAGCCGCTACATTTACCCACTGTGTTGTTGGTTATGTGGACGTTGCCATAGATAGCGTTGCGCAGTGCACACCTGATTTTGTCCGCCACTTGGTTGTACAGGGAAGAGATGGCTCGCCTGCAAAAGTAGTGTCGGCTGGGATACACGTACTGTGGGACAGCCACCGCCATAAGGTTTTTAAAACTGTCAACGAGACAGAATGACAGCATTTCAAAGGCATTCAGAGCCATGGGTAGGGCATTCAGAGCCATGGGTAGGGGGGACCTTCTCTTTCTATTTCTTTTTCTCTTCAGTGTTTGGGAGATGGACAGCTGATAGCTGAACACTTTAATGGGATTTGGTGGAGATTCTTGGTGACGATGACAGATGTGGTGGCGTTGCTGACACATCCTCTGCTTGCTGGGTGACAGGCGCCACTGTCACTCACTTGGGCCCAAGTTTAGAATGTTTATTTAATATTTTTCTCTATTTTATGGTATTTTAGGTCATTTCCCTATCCACATTTGTTTTCAGGGGATTTACCTACATTTTGCTGCCTTTTGTAGCCCTCTAGCCCTTTCCTGGGCTATTTTACAGCCTTTTTAGTGCCCAAAAGTTCGGGTCCCCATTGACTTCAATGGGGTTCGGGGTGAAGTTCGGGTCAAATTCGGATCCCGAACCCGAACATTTTCGGGAAGTTCGGCCGAACTTCTCGAACCTGAACATCCAGGCGTTCGCTCAACTCTATCCCTAATGTATCCAGAGCTCATGTTCCACCCTTCTATCTCCTGTTTCTGCCCTGCACAGACCTCCTGCCACTACTTCTTGTATGAATCCCCCTCAGACCCTTTAACCTACTTGCTGTGTTCACTCCTCCTGTCCATCAAGGGCCCCAGGCCCCTTTCTCACTCCTTTGCCTCTCATCCTGGTGGTGTCGGAACTGTATTCACCATAAGGACCTTCTAACATAACAGGGTGATGTGACTGTGCCTCCCACCCTGTACTGTTCCACCCACTTCATACTGTAAGCCTCTCCCCGTACTGTGCACCCTTATACCCTGCATTGTGCCCTCTTACCACACCCTGTACAGTGCCCCTAGTCATTCCCTGTACTGTGCTCTCTTATACCCTTTTATCCGGTCACTGTATGGCGGAGTTATCCAATAACTGTATGGCCATAACTGTATCCCTTTCCCTGCCCACGCCACCCTTTTTTAGACCTGGCATGAAAAATATGCATATTGCGGTGCTAAGGACCTTTGCGCCACAATCAGTGTCAGAAATATGCCTAATATAGACGTATTTCTCTATCATAAATTACCCACTAATTGTATTATTATTCGGGGATAGGGCTAATATCTTTATAGTATATAGATTCTTGTGTATTATACTGTGCCCTGTATTTCCCAGTAGATAAATGATTCTTGGGAAACACAGTCCTCACCCCTGACCACCAGGACCAGGTAGCGCTCTGTCAGTACATGGCGGCCTCCCCTCTCCGCCCTGCTGCTCCGCTGTGTACTGGTGCTTATTCTGACACTAAGGCTGGGTTCACATCCCATTTTTGCCATCCATTTAATGCATACCAAAAATGTATATGTTAACAGATGCCTCAGACTGATGCCATACAGTGGCGTCCGTTTTCACCATACAATTCCATTGTAAAAAAAAAATATAACATATGAATTTTGTTACTGGACCCTGGAGTGATGCACAATTGTATACATCAAACCAATAGGAAAAACGTGACGTGAACCAACTAAGGAGGCCAGGGGGCGTACTAAAATTTTCTGTGGGGACCAGTCAGTTCTAGCTACATCACTGCACAGCTCCTTCTCTTCTCCAGGCCCGGCCCAGCAGTGACATCATGACGTGTATCTCACTGCTGCAGCGGGCCTCAGGAAAGAAGGAGTGCAGGGAACTGCAGTTAGTGAATGACAGGCCGCCCTCTCCCCTGTACTCCAGCAATACTAGGTATGAGAGGGGGCTACTGGGGGGGGGGGGGGTCATTACACTGTAAGGGCCCATTACACAGTATAATGACCCCCAGTGCCCCCCATTTAGTATAATGATCCCCAATGACCGTTCATTCAGAATGATGACCACCAAAGCCCCCATTCAATATAATATCCCCCAGTGACCACCATACAGTATAATGACCCCCAATGTCCCCTCCATACAGTATATCTCCCAGTGTGGGGGCCAGTGGGGGTCATTATTCTGAATGGGGGGTGACTACGGGTTATTATTCTGAATGGAGGGCCACTGGGGCTCATTATACTGTGTTTGTGGACATTAGGGGTCATTATACTGTGTGAAGGGCCACTAGTGGTCATTATACTGTATATGGGCCACTGGTGGTCATTATACCATGTGGGAGCCACAGAGGGACATGTAAATGTACAAAAATGCCTCAAAGGGGCCCACTGGGATTTATCGCTCATGGGCTCAGATGAACCTGGAGCCGGCCCTGCCTCCAGCCACATAATCACAAGTTCTTTTCTGTCAGGTGAATACCTAATTTGAGGGCCCTTATTCCTGCGGCCTCAAATAAATTTTTTCTCGGCTCCAGCAGGGCACATTTTTGAGAAGTTCCCTTTAAGATGCATAAAAATGGCCCCTGATAAAAATACACATTTTTTGTGGGAAGTTTTGCCAATGATCCCCCTCTGGTATGTCACTGTCTTTGTTGTGGGACTATTTGGTTGTATTTGGTGGCTGCAAATATGACCTGAAGGTTTTTTACGTTCGCCTTCCATTAAAATCAATGGGGACTGCCGCGAACACGCAGTTCGCAAACATTTGATCGCGAAAGCGCGTCTGCGAACCGTCCCGGCCAATGTTCATCCATCACTAGTCGTTGCCTCTGGGCAGCCTGACACACATGAGCGACAACGTGCTGCAGTGCCTGCGCAATGACCACCGAGTTGCCCACATTATAACCAGTGCTGATTACTGGGTGGCCACCCTGCTGGATCCCCGTTACTAGGACAACGTGCCGTCCCTAATTCCGTCACTGGAGCGTGATTGGAAGATGCACGAGTACAAGCGCACGCTGGTAGATGCGCTACTGATGACATTCCCACCTGGCAGTGGGGGCTCAGTGGAAGCACAAGGCGAAGGCAGAGGAGGACGAAAAAGTCGCCAACGCAGGTGGTGCACCGCCAGCACCTCAGAAGGGAGGGTTAGCATGGCAAAAATGTGGAAAAGCTTTGTCAGCCCGCCACAACAACCAGCACCAAAAGCTGATACGGAACTTCTCAGCAGGAGGCAGCATTTCAGCAACATGGTGGAACAGTACGTGTGTACACGCCTACACGTACTAACTGATGGGTCTGCCCCATTCAATTACTCGGTATCCAAATTGGGCTCATGAGCTTGCCCTTTATGCCTTGGAGGTGCTGGCCTGCCCTGCGGCCAGTGTATTGTCCGAGCATGTGTTTAGCACGGCAGGTGATCACAGACAAGCGCAGCCTCCTGTCACAGTCAACATGGACAAGCTCACGTTCATTAAGATAAACAAGGCATGGATTCCACATGACAGGACTTGTCCGTACCTTGTGCTGCATAGACAAGTATACCAGCCTCACCCAGCCATTGTTATACTCCATACTTTCTCTTTGCATTCTCTTTTCCATTTCCCAATATTTTGGGGCCTTCCCAAATTTATAAAAAACAAAGAAAGAAATAAAGAGGGAAAATAAAAACAGTCTTGGCTATCTCCTTCTCCTCCACTGCCATTTCCACCTACACTGCCATGTCTACCAGCTCCCCAATCTCCTACTCCAAATTGACCTTCGCCTCCTAGTTCAAGATCATTCTTTTTTCATTTTATTTTTTTCTATGTTATTTTAAGTAATTTCCCTATCCATATTTAGTTGCAGGGCAATTGTCCTGCTCTTACCCAATTTTGATTCCTTTTGCAGCCCTCTAGCCCTTACTATGAGTATTTTACAGCCATTTCAGTGCACCAAAGTTTGGGTCCCCATTGACTTTAATGGGGTTCGAGTTCGGGTCAAGTTCGGGTCACAAACACAGTTCGGGACCCGAAGTTTGTCCGAACCCGGCAAACCCGAACATCCACTGGTCCGCTCATCCCTACTCATAATGTTAACATTGCTCCTTTTTTTACTGTTTTAACAGCCTTTTTATATGTCTGTATTTAGGCATTAAGTAGTGATAATCGAGCACCAAAGTATTCGGGTGTTGTGATGTTCGGGCCGAACACATTGCTATGTTCGTGTGCTCGACCGAGCACCCGAGTATAATGGAAGTCAATCGGAGACAACCAGGCACCCCCTACTCTGCAGAGGGGAGGGTGTTTGGTTCATAGAAAAGGTCAGAAAGTGACAGAAACACCACCAAAATTGATCGGGAACAGCATGGGGACCATGTCTGGATGCATCTTGGACTCCCAGGTCGCTGTTGGGAACTATGTTGTCCTAGTTGTATGCCACTTTTACAGACTGACAAAAATAGGCCCAAAACCCCAACAAAAAAAAAAAATCAATTTTACAGGATAAATTGTTAGGAAACATTCTTTCCTGTATATTCAATTGTATATAATGTGCAAGTGCCGCAAAAAATTTAGTTTTTTTTCAGAACTGGGTCCATGATTAAGGTTGACAGCCGGAGGTATCCGTATTGCGCTGCTATAGGGGAAATTCTTTGACTGGCACCAGAAGAACCTCACTAAAAGAATTTGCCAAGAATGTTTTAATTAATCTAGGATGAAATTTGTAGCCTGGTTTGAAAATGATACGACTCACGATCCGGTGACGTTATTCCCATTTCCCGCTGAACATTTTCCTGAAAACCAAAGTCTTTGGGTTCCGAGGGAGTATGGTTGCAAAGCGGAAACTTAAACTAATTGACGGAAGAGCACCACCAGGAGTGGACACTGAAAGGATTGACAGATTGATACCTCCTTCTCGATTCTGTGGGTGGTGGTGCATGGCCGTTGTGAGTGGGTGGAGCGATTTGTCTAGTTCATTCCTATAACAAATGAGATTCCTCCATGCTAACGAGTTACGTCACCCCCGGCTGCCAGTGCAAGCACATTTCAGAGATATTATCAAAAACACTGGCCACGATAACATTTTATTGAATTTTGAAAATAATTTCTGCTTGCAGTAATGTTACATTGCAGAGTTAACGCAGGGAATGGCGGTCAGTACCGGCTATGGAAAAATGTTATTGAAATGTAAGAATATTTTTTGATTACTCTGTAAAAGATTGTAGGTGAGGGCCTGCTGGTGAGCTGACCCTCCCTGAAGAGGGACATGAGGAGATCTTGTGCACTGATCCCCAAGCTCTTCAGCATCCACAGTCAGAAGAAGATGACGATGGGGAATGACAATTAGTGTTTCATGAGGTGGATGATGCGGATGAGACACGGTTGTCAATAAATGAGGGTCCTATTAGGTCAAAACAAGTCAGGAGGATGACCAGAGAAAGGAAGTGGAAGAGGAGATGGGGGACGATGACATCACTGACCCAACCAGGAAAGGTGGCAAGCCAAGCGAGGACAGCAGGACAGATGTGGAGGGATCCACAGCACCACAACAGGCTGGTAAAGGCTGTGGGGTGGCAAAAGGGGGAAGGCAGGCCCACAACTGATCCACCTTAAGGAAATCGCAAGCACCATCAGCTAGCACACCCACTTCTGTGTCCAAGCACAGCGTACAGATGTCCTTACCCCAGGCCTTTGAACATAAGCGCAAATACCCAGCCACCCACCCACATGCCATAGCACTAAATGCGCACCTTTCAAAATTTCTGGCCCAGGAAATGTTGCCATTTAGGCCTGTAGACACTGAGGCTTTCCTCAGCCTCATGGCGGCGGCTGTCCTTCGTTACTCAGTCCCCAGCCACCACTATTTTTCTCGGTGTGCCGTCCCCGCATTACACCAGCAATTGTGTCCCGTAACATCACCCTGACCAACGCAGTTATTGGGAAGGTCCACTTAACGACGGACACATGGACAAGTGCTTTTGGCTGGGCACTCTACATTTCCGTTACAGCACACTAGGTGAACCTTGTGGAGGCCGGTAGCAAGTCGTACCCTGGGATGGCACAGGTGCTACCGACGCCAAGGATTGTGCGCCCTACTTCCATCAGGATATTCGCCACCACCTACATTAGTGGCAGCAACCCCCCTTCTCCTCCTCCGCCTCCACCTCCTCATCCCCTGCAAACTATGAATTCTCATCTTGCAGCAGCTGTCAACCATCAGTCAGTAGCTTGAAGCAGTGTAGCACGGCAGTGGGGAAGCAGCAACAGGCCATGCTGAAACTCATTTGCTTGGGTGACAAACAGCACACCACCGCAGAGCTGTGGCAGGGTAAACAGGAACTAGGTTGGTCGTGTCTGATTATTGTTGGCAGCTTTTTAGCACGGAAAGCTCACACACATGACAATCATACAGCATATACTGTATGTACCATGCACAACAGACAACCCAAACTTATACATTAATATGAATAAAAACATAACACACAAGACTGGAGGTAAACTAATGTCATTACCTGTTTAAGAAATCATAAATAACCAAATAACCATAACATATTTTAGTCATAAACTCAAACTCAAACCATAACAATAAAAACTCAAACAATGGAACATAACAGGCCCAGGCCAACTATGCCCAGTGCTCACAGCAAAATGTGGGAAATTGTCCCACAAAAACCTGTCGTAATAATAGAATCTTAATCACTGGGCAGAAAGCAACCTCTGCCCAGTTAAGAAGGCAAAATTTTACATGGAACAAATGCTGATATGGCCATGTGGATCCCTTTTTAATGTCCGAGATCCGGCCATACCATGCCTAGCCCACGTGTTCTGAAATGTCTCAAAACCTACCCCTATTTGCCTGAGCTACTGGTGAAGGTGCGCCATATGTGTGCCCATGTCAGAAAGTCATCTACAGCTGCCGACGGTCTGGAAAAATGGAAAAAGATGGTTGGTCGGTCCTCTTCCTTCCAACTTGGGGCACTGCGCGTGCGCCAAGCAATTTACTGTCCCACCAATACAAATAGTGTGAACTACTATTCTTACCATTTTAATCTTTGTTAAGTCCTCTATTAGGGGACATGTATTGCATTGAATCCTTGCATGGGGAGATAGAGAAAAAAGCTTGCTCTGTCCGCTCGCTTCTAATTTTGGGCACTTGCAATGGAATTTGCCACCGATGCAACTAGTGTTAACTAAGTACTATTCCTATCAGTTTAATCTCTGTTTTGTCCCTTATCAGGGCCAGGGCCGGTGTAGCAAATAGATTTTTAGAACCAGGAGATGGAAAAAGACCCATGCTCGGTCCGCTTCGTTTGAATTTTAGGTCACTGCGCGTGTGCCGTGCAATGTACTGTGACACCCTATATGAGTGGTAGGCAGTGGGCACAGTACAGTCTGTGGGCCTGACACACACTGGCAGGCAACTACAATTATATTAAAGGATAAAAATTAAATGACTTTTTTTTATCTGCAAGGTACTGTGCCACCCGATATGAGTGGTGGGCACAGTACAGTCTGTGGGCCTGACACACACTGGCAGGCAACTGCAATTATATTAAAGAGTAAAAATTAAATTACTTTTTTATCTGCAAGGTACTGTGCCACCCGATATGAGTGGTGTGCACACAGTACAGTCTGTGGGCCTGCAGCCTCTCACACATGGGCAGGCAACTGCAATATATATATATATATATATATATATATATATATATAAAAAGCAGACTGATGTACCAGCCCTAAAAAGGGCTTTTTGGGGTGCTGTCAGGACGATGTCCTTACAGCAGATGGCCCCTTTCACACGAACGAGTTTACCGCGCAATGCGTGACGTGAACACATAGAATCCGCACTGAATCCTGACCCATTTATTTCAATGGGTCTGTGTACATGATCGTTTTTTTTTCACGCATCACTTGTGCGTTGCGTGAAAATCTCAGCATGTTCCATATTCTGCGTTTTTCACGCAGCCCTAGCCCCATTGAAGTGAATGGGGCTGCGTGAAAAACGCATTGCATCCGCAAGCAAGTGCAGGTGCATTGCGTTTTTCACTGATGGTTGCTAGGAGATGTTGTTTCTAAACCTTCAGTTTTTTATCACGCGCATGAAAAACGCATCAAAACGCATTGCACCCGACGGAAAAATCTGAACAACTGAATGCAATCGCAGGCAAAACTGAATGGCTTTGCCTGTGAAATCGCACAGTTTTCACTGAACGCATCCGCAACGCATCCAGACCTAATCCGGACACGCTCATGTGAAAGAGGCCGATGAGTCTTTGAGGACTGGAGTGGACACAAAACACTGGCCTAGCTAACGCTTTCCCTATTAATTCAGTAGCAGCAGCACTGTCCCTGCATTAACTAACACTGCAGCTTCAGAATGAATCTAAGATGGATGCTGTCCTTGCTTTTTGATAGGAGGTGGGAGGGTCTGGGAGGGAGGGTATGCTGATTGGCTGGAATGTGTCTGCTGACTGTGAGGTACAGGGTCAAAGTTTGCTCAATGATGACGTATAGGGGACGGACCGAACATCGCATATGTTTGCCCGCCACGGCAAACGCGAACATGCGATGTTCGCCGGCGAATAGTTTAGGGACATCTCTATCATGCACCATAACAATGCAGACGAGCTCCTGTATGCTTATTTATCATATAACTGTCTACTATAGTTTCTTATTATATATTTTTTTCTCTTTGTGTTTACATTAATTGTACTGTTTGTTAAAAATCAAATCTTAATAAAAGCTTTGAATGAGGAAATAAAATTAAAACAACAAGGCAGCGAAAACACAAACAGCTTTGAAGGGGTTGTGCACTAATTTCCTAACCGCCCAGACTGGCAGGATCCATGTCGCTGATCATATTTACCTGATCACGATGCTGGATTCCGGCTCACTCTCTCCCCGGTCTCTGCTGCTTGTCTCTGCTTAGTACACAATCCCTTTAAAACACCACTATACAGTAGAAAAAAAACTGTGTTTGCAGCAAGTTAAAAAATTTCCTGTTGGCAGCATGTAACATATGATGATTTTTGCTACATAAAAATCTACATCTTTACAAAAAAAAAATATATTAAGAATTAAGAAGAAAGTTAGAAAATGGAACAAATTTTGGCAAACCTATTGTCATGTTCTTCCGACGGCGGGCTCCTCAGCAGGTGCACTACTGCCATCATTCAGTTGTCAAAACAACGAGGCCTGGCCTCCTGGCTCAGGAAGTGCTAGCCAATCAGAGATACACTGATGTCATCAGACATGTGACATTGGACGAATCACATGACCAGGAAGTGATGGCTTTTTAAACAGGCAGCCTGCTGGCCATAAGGGTCCAGCACCAGGGCAATGTTCAGACAGCAGCGGGGGCAGCGGCAGCCTCTTGAACAGCATATGAAATTACCTGACCTTGAATTTTGCAAGTGGTGTGTGGCTTCAGGGTGGAATGACCCGGCTTTGAGAAGTCAGTTTTGCCATGAACTTTCGGATTCATTAAAGGACATGTTAGTCAGCCTTCACCTGACTCATTGGATGACATTATGACCTGACAGTGCCTTTGGACAGATGACTAAAGGAAAGATGCAAAGAACAAATAATAATAATAATAGTAACAACTATCTACTCCCTTGACAAGATCTGACCTGGAGTCCTCTTTCCCGATACCAAAAACCTTGGTCGCACTTGAGGAACCAATGCAGCTTGATGCAAATATGCCCCCACAGAGATTAGAAGGAAGAAAGGACTCTGCTTCTACTGTGGGAGTTCTGAGCACCTTTCGAGAATCTGCCCTAAATGTTCAGCCACAGTGAGACTTCTGCATCTAAAGGACAATTCTAAGAGTCACTTAAGCAACCAGGTATTTCCTAAGATTTCTAAAAAAATCTCCCTGTACATATTTCATTTAATTTGTCTAAGATGTCGGGTCAAGCATTTTTGGATTCTGGCTACTAGTATCTCCATGACAATTGTTACAATGCATACTGAGAAGCGTTCACTTTTTGTAATGAAAGATTTACCTACTCAAGGTATTCTGGGGCTAACAAAATGGCTACAGCTGCACAATACAGTAATGAACTGGACTACTGGTGAACTTGAGAAGTGGGGAACGGATTGTTTTGCTAACTGCCTTACTGTGTTGCAAGCTGCCCTTGATGGTCAAACTCTCCCGGAATATGTCAGAGATTTTGTTGAAGTATTTGCCGAGAATGGTCTGGACTCCTTCCTCCACACACAATTTACAATAGTGCGATTGATCTGGTGCCAGGTTCTAGATACGTAAAGGGGCAGATCTATAATCTGTCTGGCCCTGAATGACAGTCTTTGTGGGACAATATACAGGAGAGCCTGAAAAAAGGACATATTAGGCCATCTGTATCTCTTACAGGGTCTGAGGCCTTGTATCAACTACAGGGAATTGAATAAGGTCACTGTTAAAAATCTGTTTTCAGAATACCCAATAGGGAATTTTATAAATTTTCTACAGGTCAGATCCTTTTTACATAGGAACGAAAATACCAAAATGCATCTTCCCCGTGAAGCTATACGGTTTCTCCACCACAGGTTCCCTAGGAGGGGGGGTATCTCTCTTTTCTATGGCCTCTTAACGCAAGATTCTGAGTGGTCTAAGCCTACCCCCTTGATAAAATGGGAGACAGATCTAGGCTGCACATTTACAGATGCACAATGGTGCAATGCGTTTCGCGGGACCCTTTCGGCTTTCCACTGCGTGGGCCATCAGGAAGCGATTTTCAAAACATACTTGAGGTGGTATTTTACGCCACCCAGGCTGCACTTGATGTTTCCCTCGTCCAGTCCTACCTGCTGGAGACAATGTGGAGGTAGAGGCTCCCTTCTTCACATCCTTTGGGCTTGCCCTAGGATTAGTAACCTTTGAGGGAGGGGCACGATCTCCTGGCTACTATTTTA
Organism: Bufotes viridis; assembly: GCA_033119425.1. NCBI lineage: Eukaryota > Metazoa > Chordata > Amphibia > Anura > Bufonidae > Bufotes > Bufotes viridis. Next base: position 293,094,635 of record CM065593.1, on the reverse strand, counting down.
TCTAACCCATTAACCATCTCCCCGGAGCTGGCTCTTTTATTTATAGACGCCGACACCCTCCCATACGACCATAGGTTAATAACAGCACATGTATTCATGGCCACTAAGTTGGTTATCACACTGGAAGTCGCCGGATACCCCTCCTCTTCGGGAGGTTATAGACCTCGTCAACTCCGCTTGTATGTACGAAAAGATGTGGTACGGTCATCTGTCCTCTATGACGAAGTTTACTAAGCTTTGGTCTAAATGGTTGTCTAGTCCTTGCTACACATCCTAATCAGTACATATGAGTCTCGGCCCCCCTGTACTCCTTTGTTTTATTGTTGTGCACTTCACTGGCCTCTGATACTATGTCACTTTGCTTACTTATAGCCACACTTTGACTGCCCTACACCCTGGTGCTGCCCGTACCCTTGCTTGTGGTTTGTTCTTGTTTGAGTTTCTGCTCCGTTTTGAGTTGATTTACTCTTTTCAGTCTATACGTACATGCTCGTCTATCTTTAATAATTAATGTACATGGATATGTCCTCTCCATTTGTTTGCGGTTACTGTATAACCTCAATATCTATTGTACAATGCTATTGATTGTAGCTTTATGGAGACCTTTGTAGCTTGATGTGTAACTGACATATCCGCCTACCTGATTTCTTACGTTGGATTGTACCATTGATACTGTAATGTATGTTCTTACTTGTCTCGAAATTTAAATAAAAATTTTACGTGATAAAAAAAAAAAAAATCTGTTTTCTTTGCCGTGAATTCCGAATCTATTCAATCAAATTTTTAGGGCTCAGTGATTTACCAAATTAGACCTCAGGGGTGCATATAACCTCATTCGCATTAAGAAGGGTGATGAGTGGAAGACAGCGTTTAACACCCCTTGGGGGTCACTTTGAATATTTGGTAAAGTAATGCACCTACAGTATTTCAGAATCTTGAAAATTATATTTTCAGGGACATGATCTGAAAATTTCTGGTATATCCAGATTATATACTAATTTACTTTCCTGACTGGGAATCACATGTGACACACATTAGGATGGTTTCTCCGTGAAAACCAATTATTCATGAAGGGTGACACGTGGGTGTGTTTGAGGTACAAGAAATGTCACTTTTGGGTTACATTCTTACACCACAAGAATTCAAGATGAATGCTTACAAGTTTTAGGCCATTGTAAATTGGCTTCGACCCTCATCCTTAAAAGCACTAAAATACATTTTAGGGTTTGCAAACTATTACAAAAAATTTATTAAGTCTTGCTTGTGGTTTGTCCTTGTTTGAGTTTCTGCTCCGTTTTGAGTTGATTTACTCTTTTCAGTCTATACGTACATGCTCGTCTATCTTTAATAATTAATGTACATGGATATGTCCTCTCCATTTGTTTGCGGTTACTGTATAACCTCAATATCTATTGTACAATGCTATTGATTGTAGCTTTATGGAGACCTTTGTAGCTTGATGTGTAACTGACATATCCGCCTACCTGATTTCTTACGTTGGATTGTACCATTGATACTGTAATGTATGTTCTTACTTGTCTCGAAATTTAAATAAAAATTTTACGTGATTAAAAAAAAAAAAATCTGTTTTCTTTGCCGTGAATTCCGAATCTATTCAATCAAATTTTTAGGGCTCAGTGATTTACCAAATTAGACCTCAGGGGTGCATATAACCTCATTCGCATTAAGAAGGGTGATGAGTGGAAGACAGCGTTTAACACCCCTTGGGGGTCACTTTGAATATTTGGTAAAGTAATGCACCTACAGTATTTCAGAATCTTGAAAATTATATTTTCAGGGACATGATCTGAAAATTTCTGGTATATCCAGATTATATACTAATTTACTTTCCTGACTGGGAATCACATGTGACACACATTAGGATGGTTTCTCCGTGAAAACCAATTATTCATGAAGGGTGACACGTGGGTGTGTTTGAGGTACAAGAAATATCACTTTTGGGTTACATTCTTACACCACAAGAATTCAAGATGAATGCTTACAAGTTTTAGGCCATTGTAAATTGGCTTCGACCCTCATCCTTAAAAGCACTAAAATGCATTTTAGGGTTTGCAAACTATTACAAAAAATTTATTAAGTCTTTTTCAGTCATTGTCAAACCTCTCACTGACATGACTAGAAAGGGAGCGGATGTAGGTAATTTGCAGCCTGGTGCTATTAATGCATTTGACGCTTTGAAAAGATGTTTTCTTGAGGGCTAAATGTTAGTGCAGCCTAACCAGACTAGACCTTTTAATGTAGAGGTAGATGCATCTGATGTGGCTTCTTTTCCTGCAAATTTTCCTCAGCAGAGATGAATGATGTGAGTACTCGTGAGCTACATGCCATAAAGTGGGCTTTTAAAGAACGGCGCCACTTCAAATAAAAGTGATTACCAATCTTAAAAATTGAATATACATGGAATCTGCTAAATGGTTGAGTCCTATACAGGCCAGATGGGCATTGTACTTTACACATTTAAATTTTTTCCCTTTTAGGCCGGGAACTAAGAACACTAAAGCGGATGCGTTTCTACAAGCTTTTGTGCTGTTCATTGTCCAGATACTAAACCTGAACCCATTTTAATGGTTACCAGTTACCCATTTTGACAGATATTGTTGTGGCCTTTATCTCTTCTGATCTGACGATGAAGATTATAAAGGGGCAGGATCTGGCTACTGAGAGGTGTCCACATGGGAAACTATTTGTTCTAGGTCATGTCGGTCTCCAACCTCTGGGTGAGTGCCATGACTCGGTTCTTAATGGGCATCCGGGAATTGTGAATACCAGGAGGTTAATCTCTATACATTATTGATGGCTTACAATGTCAAGGGATATTTTGTCCTATGTGTCAGCCTGCGAGGTTTGTGCTAAGTCCAAGACACCTAGAATTCTTCTGGTTGGCGAACTATGATCCTTACTCATTCCCCTAAGATCATGGTACCATCTATCTATGGACTTTATTACTGAGTTGCCTGCCTCTCAGGGCAAGACGATGATATGGGTAATTGTCGACAGGTTTAGTAAGATGTGCCATTTTGTGCCATTATCCAAGTTATCTAATGGCAAAATTCTGGCTTCCCTATTTATAGATCATATTTTACATCTGTGTGGTATTCCGGAGAACATTGTTTCTGATAGGGGGCTGCAATTTCCAGATTTTGGAGAGTTTTTAGTGATAAGTTGGAAATTTCTTTATCATTCTCTTCAGCCTTTCACCCAGAGACCAATGGTCAGACTGAACAGTTGAACAATACTTGAGATGCTACATTTCTGACAATCAAACTGACTGGGTGTCTTACATTGCGCTTGCAGAGTTTGCTGTCAATAATCATGTGAACTCTGCATTTTTCTAAACTTAAGATCACCCCATGTACAACTATCAGTGACTGACAGTTTTCTCTGTATACACACATACACAGAGAATGCTATCAATCACTGATAACACCTCCCCATATACAGCTGAAGTAAAAAATAGCAGAGGATTAAATGTATAAATGACACATTTTACTTAATCTTTTCTTTTCCCATAAAACTATATAACAATCTGCTCATCTTCTACTGCTCTATATCATGCTACACGCGGACTGCATTGAATTTTTTGGTGACAGGTTCTCTTTAATACAATCCTTACATGTATTATTATTATTATTATTATTATTATTATTATTTCTATCATTTATTTGAAATCCAATCACGTTTCCCCCAAAAAATATATAGTTCATCAGTGGACTATTAACGGACAATATGAAGTGAATATCCAATACACATAAGATGTTGAGAGATAACAAATGAATATCAAGTCCACCAACCAATAAAGGTCAATATCAAAGCTTGCATCATTCTCAAAGTGCAGCATTTCTAAGTGCACTAGAGATATTCAAGAGACAAACCTAGAACTTTCCACTGTAGCAGAACTTCAGCTGTGTTTTTGGTGTGCTTTAGAACAGGTAAGGAATTTGTTAGACAGGTGTTGCTATTGTCTGATTGCTAATGAGCATAGGCCTATTAAGGTGTTAAATTTGTTGTTGTGGGAGGGGCTTTTGTAGGAGTGTGTGTATATATAGCCGCATAGTATTAGCTTGCCTAATTCTAGCTTGCATCATTCTCAAAGTGCAGCATTTCTAAGTGCACTAGAGATATTCAAGAGACAAACCTAGAACTTTCCACTGTAGCAGAACTTCAGCTGAACTTTCCACTGTAGCAGAACTTCAGCTGAACTTTCCACTGTAGCAGAACTTCAGCTGTGTTTTTGGTGTGCTTTAGAACAGCATTTCTAAGTGCACTAGAGATATTCAAGAGATACTCAGGAGGTAATCTGGAGGTGAGTACAATCTATTAAGTTTTGTTTAACATATCTTCTTGCATTAAAATGGCAGACCTGATTCAGTGCAGGAATTGCTGTGCTTTCATTTCATGTTTCACTCTTCGCAGGTTTGGATGCTGTCTGATCTGCAGAAAGTTCTCCATAATGCAGCAGGAAATTGCATTTTTGAAATCTGAGATTTGTAAAGTGACTGTTAGACAAACTCAGGCTTGGAATGTTGCAATGCCACTGCCACAAAGGCCCCCCAGAAATGGAAGATGGGTTACTGTAGGTTCTGGTAGACTTAGAGCTGTTGATAGAAGACATGTCCCACAGTCGGTGGCTCTCTGTAATTCATTTGCAGCACTTTCAGAATGCAAGAGCAACATGGAGGATGGCTCAGGCACAGTGGGAGAGGAACAATCATTTCCTATGCCTAAGGTATGCAAGACTACTGACAAAGACAAAAAGAATATAGTGAGTACTAATAGTAAGCAGCTATTGGTAGGCGATTCTATCATAAGAGGTGTGAAGTTTGATGAAAATGGTTTTGTGAGATGTCTCCCTGGTGCTACTGCCAGCAGGGACAGACGACGTATCCTTAACATTATTAAGCAAGCAAAAATGGAAAAGGAGGTGGATGTTATTGTCCATATTGGGACAAATGATCTGGCTTGCAATGAAGTTTCAAAGGTGAAGGAAGATTTTCACACACTTGGTAATGATATACGGGAGATTGCATCGACTGTCTCATTCTCTGCAGTTCTGCCTGTGCATAACCGTCAGCATGACAAGCAGTTGCGTATTAAGGAATTCAATGCATGGCTTGGTGAATGGTGTTTGAACCAGGGATTTGGCTTTGTGTCTCATGTTGGCTCTAGCTGGAATGGAAAAGAACTGTACAAGAAAGATGGTTTGCATCTTTCTCTCAAGGGAACGAATGTCCTCAATGAACAGTTCAAAGTTTTTGCTAAGGAACATTTAAACTAGGAAAGGGGGCACAAAGAGACAATCCATCAGTTCGGCTGCCCCCGAAAAAACAATGCCAGAAGATGCCAGGAGCTGATAGGATAAGAAATGACAAGCTGAGAGTCTTGTCTACAAATGCTCGCAGTTTAGGGAATAAGATCAACGAACTTGAGTCTGTAATGGCATCTGAGAATATAGATTTAGTGGCTGTTACTGAGACATGGTTCAATGAGAGTAATGACTGGGACATAACAATACCTGGGTTCTCTCTATATAGGAAAGACAGAGAAGGCAAGAAAGGGGGTGGAGTGGCCCTATATGTGAAAAATAGCATAAAATCAAATCTAATAGAAGCCAGCGAAACCAATTTAGAGTCAGTTTGGGTTACGTTGCAGCTTGGTAATCATAAGGTAACTCGTGTAGGTGTCATATATAGACCACCAAGCCAAGTCAAAGAATTGTATGATCTACTAGTTGAGGAAATGGCTAAAATGACATTGAAAGGTGAAGTTGTCATTATGGGAGACTTTAATCTTCCTGATATAAACTGGAAAACCAAAATAGCTAGTTCTGCCAGGAGTACAGACATTCTAAATTCCCTACTGGGATTATCTCTACAGCAAGTAGTTGAGGAGCCAATTGGCACTACTGAAGGCAACAGAAAAGTGCATTAGGCTTGTCAGTAAAGGCAAAAAAAGGAAGAGACCACTGTGGTACTCAGCAGAAGTGGCCAAAATCATTAAAAACAAAAAGATGGCATTTAGCAAGTATAAAAACACCCAAAACGAGGATGACCGGGAAATCTATAAGATGAGGCAGAGAGAGGCCAAGCAAGTTATAAGAGCTTCTAAAGCTCAGGCAGAAGAGAAATTAGCTCAGTCAGTGAAAAAAGGTGATAAGACATTCTTCAGATACATAAATGAAAAAGGAAATTAAAACAAGGAATTACCAAATTAAAAACAAAAGAAGGAAGGTATATGGAAGAGGATAAAGAACTAGCTGACTGCCTCAATGAATACTTCTGTTCAGTTTTTACAAAGGAAAATGAAGGAGAAGGACCTCAGTTAGGGAGGAAGACTAATGAATCCTTTGATGCATGTGTCTTTACAGAGGAAGAGGTTCTAAGTCAGCTGTCCAAAATTAATACAAATAAATCACAGGGGCCTGATGGGATACACCCAAAGCTATTAAAAGAGCTTAGAGGTGTACTAGCAAATCCATTAACAGATTTATTTAGCCAATCACTGGTAACAGGTGTCGTCCCAGAAGATTGGAAATTAGCAAACGTTGTGCCAATTCACAAGAAAGGTAGTAGAGAGGAATCAGGCAACTATAGGCCAGTAAGCCTGACATCAATAGTGGGGAAATTAATGGAAACCATACTCAAGGAGAGGATTGTGGAACATCTAAAAACCCATGGGTTGATTGATAAAAAACAGCATGGGTTTACTTCAGGAGATCATGTCAAACTAATCTTATTGACTTTTTGATTGGGTGACTAAAATAATAGATGGCGGAGGTGCAGTAGACATTGCCTATCTGGACTTTAGTAAGGCATTTGATACTGTCCCACATAGAAGGCTTATCAATAAACTGCAGTCTTTGAGCTTGAGCTCACATATTGTTGAATGGATTAGGCAGTGGCTGAAGGACAGAAAACAGGGTTGTAGTCAATGGAGTATATTCAGACCATAGTATTGTTACCAGTGGGGTACCTCAGGGATCTGTTCTGGGACCCATATTGTTTAATATCTTTATCAGCGAAATTGCAGAAGGCCTCAATGGTAAGGTGTGTCTTTTTGCTGATGACACAAAGATTTGTAACAGGGTTGATGTTCCTGGAGGGATACACCAAATGGAAAAGGATTTAGGAAAACTAGAGGAATGGTCAAAAATCTGGCAACTAAAATTTAATGTCGATAAGTGCAAGATAATGCACCTGGGGCGTAAAAACCCAAGAGCAGAATATAAAATCAGTGATACAGTACTAACCTCAGTATCTGAGGAAAGGGATTTAGGGGTCATTATATCAGACGACCTAAAGGTGGGCAGACAATGTCAGAGAGCAGCAGGTAATGCCAGCAGAATGCTTGGGTGTATAGGGAGAGGCATTAACAGTAGAAAGAGGGAGGTGCTCGTGCCGCTCTACAGAGCACTAGTGAGACCTCATTTGGAGTATTGTGTGCAGTACTGGAGACCATATCTGCAGAAGGATATTGAAACTTTGGAGAGAGTTCAGAGAAGAGCTACTAAATTAGTACATGGACCTTAACATGTATAGCTTGGAAGTAAGAAGAGACAGAGGGGATATGATAGAAACTTTTAAATACATAAAGGGAATCATCACGGTAAAAGAGGAGAGAATATTTAAAAGAAGACAAACTGCTACAAGAGGACATAGTTTTAAATTAGAGGGGCAAAGGTTTAAAAGTAATATCAGGAAGAATTACTTTACTGAGAGAGTAGTGGACGCATGGAATAGCCTTCCTGCAGAAGTGGTAGCTGCAAATACAGTGAAGGAGTTTAAGCATGCATGGGATAGGCATAAGGCCATGCTTCATATAAGATAGGGCCTGGGGCTATCCATAGTATTCAGCATATTGGGCAGACTAGATGGGCCAAATGGTTCTTATCTGCCGACACATTCTATCACCAGACTCACAATAGTGGCACTTTCTGTACTTTATGTGCTGATGCTTAAATGTCCCCTTTACACTGATTGATATAGCAGATGATTGTCAGGAAGGAAACTACACTTTCAAGCAATTGCCTGCTGCCAGTGAAGAAGACAGCTGCAGTTACATGCAGCAATGTCCTTAACAGTAGGGAAGGAGTGTTCCCATACATAAACACATACATAAAATAGGGAGGGTTACGGCAGCATCTTCAGAAGTTTATTTATTCCATACCGCAGCAGGTGTGTACAAAAAAGTAAAATAGCAACATTTCGGCTACGCAGTAGACTATGTCAAGCATAGAGACAAACTGATACAAATGACCCTATATAGTAAAACATAACACCTCCCACAGGGTGAAAGGCCAATCAAATACATATCACAAAACCCCTTTTACAAGGTAAACAAATCCAAGGCAGACATCTCATATGTATGTGATCCATCACATATGTGCATAATTAAAACAATCGTGATTACCTTGGTACATAATAGAGGTACAGAGGTCCAAGTCGGCAAACAGATAGCATAAAATCTAATCTAATACAAGTCAGCGAGACCAATTTAGAGTCAGTTTGGGTTACGTTGCAGCTTGGAAATCATAAGGTAACTCGTGTAGGTGTCATATATAGACCACCTAGCCAAGTCAAAGAATTAGATGATCTACTATTTGAGGAAATGGCTAAAATAACAATGAAAGGGGAAGTTGTTATTATGGGAGACTTTAATCTTCTGGAAAAAGATGGATAAACTGGAAAACCAAAATAGCTAGTTCGCCAGGAGTACAGACACTCTAAATTCCCTACTGGGATTATCTCTACAGCAAGTAGTTGAGGAGCCAACCCGGAAGGAGGCCATTTTGAATTTAGTATTCACAAATGGCAATTTTGTATCTGATATCACTGTAGGGGAAAGCTTAGGATCTAGTGATCACCAGTCAGTGAGGTTTACTATAAGTACAGTGACTGAGTCACTCCACACAAAAACAAACGTTTTAGATTTTCGAAAAACAGACTTTTCTAAAATTAGTTCAGTGGTACACGAGTCCCTATCAGACTGGAACAATTTCAATGGAGTCCAAGAGAAATGGGACTACTTAAAACTGGCACTATTGAAGGCAACAGAAAAGTGCATTAGGCTTGTCAGTAAAAGAAAAAAAAAGGAAGAGACCACTGTGATACTCAGCAGAAGTGGCCAAAAAAAAAAAAAAAGATGGCATTTAGTAAGTACAAAAACACCCATAACGAGGATGAGAGGGAAATCTATAAGATTAGGCAGAGAGAGGCCAAGCAAGTTATAAGAGCTTCTAAAGCTTAGGCAGAAGATAAATTAGCTCAGTCAGTGAGAAAAGGTGATAAAACATTCTTCAGATACATAAATGAAAAAAGGAAATTAAAACAAGGAATTACCAAATTGAAAACAAAAGAAGGAAGGTATAAGGAAGATGATAAAGAACTAGCTGACTGCCTCAATGAATACTTCTGTTCAGTTTTTACAAATGAAAATGAAGGAGAAGGACCTCAGTTAGGGAGGAACACTAATGAAAGCCTTCCTGCAGAAGTGGTAACTGCAAATACAGTGAAGGAGTTTAAGCATGCATGGGACCAATTGAGGTTTTGCATGATAGACTCAGTGGGCACTTTGAGGAGAGGTGGTGACAGAGAACGGATCCTAAGAAAGAAGGAGTTAAAGTGGATCTTTATTCTGAAGTCATTACAACCGTATGGGCTTAACATTGAATTCAGTGTAAGTGGTGTAGACTGAAGATTTGAATTTGATTTGTTTAATATATGTCCGATTCAGTATAGACTATATACATTTTTGTATGTTCTTTTATATGACCATTGTTTTTAACATTATTCTCTTTGCACATACTGTAGATGGTGTCCAATTAGGTGCTCTGCTATCCTGTTTTTAGGATGATTTGTCTAACTTCAAAAATACACCCCTATGATACATTGTGGATGTGTAACACTGCCTGACTTGTGGCTTTATATGGTGCTATGGAGGTATTGCCTCACAACGGTTTATTAACGTGTGGTTCTAATTGTATATTTACTCCTGAATATTCTGTATTATACACCAAATTTTAGCGTGGGACTGCCGTCCAAACACCCGGACACACCCCATCAATATACACAAGCACAACACCTCCGGGTTCTATTCAATCAATATCTTTATTATCATGATTAACACTGGCTTCCTCAAGGGAACGTTCTCCATTGTGGGCGAAATGCGCATCGGGACACGGGAGGCGCAGGTGGGAACAGATATATCAGGTATTATTGTATTTGGGGCCTGTTGTCTATGTTGTACCTTTAGTAGGGCATATGCACTCTAGTTACCTTATATTAACCACTATGGTGTTTTGATAATGTTTATGGAATATAGTATGTACATTTGACTACAAGCATCGATAGGGTTGCTGGGGTTGTATATGCCTCAGTGATCATATATTATTTATTATTATCGAGTTTTACCATACTTATGTAATGCTGTATGTAGTGCCCCACTAATGCAATTATATATGTGTTTTTTGTACCACCAACCATATTTATGTGATTTTATAATGATGGATTTGATTATTTTAATCATGTTAATAAAGATATTGATTGAATAGAACCCTGAATATTCTGTATAAACACCATTGTGTGCCCTGATACAATGTACTTCTGATCAATTTTGCACTGGAGGCGGGTTTCCATAGTGATGCTGACGCTCTAGTAGCGATTGTTTTGATCAGTAGGTGGTGAAGCTTATGTTGCAGTCATGTGGTCATCACGTGATTCCCATGTGACTGAGTTAGATTACGCGCTGATGCGTGCTTCCTCGGACTGGGCTGGTAGGTGATGACATAATGGACATACGCTTTGCTTTTGTGGAGACGCCGATATGGAATGCAGTGTTTGCTGACTTGCACCTCTGTAACTCTATTATGTACCAAGGTAATAAAGATTGTTTTAATTATGCACATATGTGATTGATCACATACATATGAGATGTCTGCCTTGGATTGGTTTATTGGGGTCATTTGTATCAGTTTGTCTCTATGCTTGATAAAGGCTACTGTGTAGGCGAAACATTGCTATTTGGCTTTTTTGTACACACCTCCTGCGGTATGGAATAAAGAAACTTCTGGAGATGCTGCCGTAACCCTCCCTCTTTTTGTTTGCTATTCTGAGGACGGCTGAGGATATCTGCGGTCCTGGGTGGGCTGATGCATTCCAGACTTTGGTGATTAAGGTCCGTGAGTGCTGCTCTACAATACTGTTTCATTCCCATACATAGTCATTATTTGCCAGCAGCAGAGTGTTGTTTAGACACCACAATCTGCTGCCAACAATGATTTAAGTGATCTCACAAATTATCATATTACCCGGCTAACTAGGTGATGAAAGATTATGCTGTAAAAGTTTCAAAAGCAGAAAAGAACATAGGTAAGACAGTAAATTGAACTGTATATTATTAAACTACATGGACAGAAGTCTGTAATTGATACTTAGATTTAGAAAAAAGTTAACAGTATGAAAATTAGTGAATCTAAATGCATATTATTTTCTTATGTAAGTGCCCTTTTAAATTAAAGCAATAATTTTAAGTGGAGTAGATGTTCTAGGAATTGAGTATTCTTATTTCTTTTTACAATTGTTCTTTCCCCTAATAAGCCCAGACAGAACATCTCACTTGGATAAAAATCAGATAAATGGATTTATAATTTTAGACTGGTTTAGTACAATACTTAACAGAGCGGAAACAATTTTTAGATAGCACCACTGGGTGTATGAAGAAATATATTGGATGAAAAAAAGCAGTTTTCATCTTTACTTCCGTTAAAACTCTTGTTAGAACCGAATTATGCTGAGTGACCTTATGCTCACAATTTAATTAAAGAATAGAAAACCAAATGTCTTCCTGTGGAGACAAAAATACTATAGAATAATGATTTCCAGTAGAGTTCACATTTTGATAGCTATGGAATGCAAACTCTTAAACTGGTAAATTTAGCTTCATGTCCATTCTCCACTAGGGTCCAAAAAGTTGCTGTACCCGATTTGAAGAGACCAGCACTATAAATGGAATTCAGAATTCAAAGATAAACACCCTCAAATGAACAGCTTTAGGTTCCTAATCAACATGGCTTCATGAGGGATCGGTCATGCCAAACGAATTTAACCAGTTTCTATGAGGAGGTAAGTTCTAGACTTGACAGCGGTGAATCAATGGATGTCGTATATCTGGACTTCTCCAAAGCATTTGACACTGTACCTCATAAAAGGTTAGTATATAAAATGAGGATGCTCGGACTGGGAGAAAATGTCTGTAAGTGGGTAAGTAACTGGCTGAGTAACAGAAAACAGTGGGTGGTTATTAATGGTACACACTCAGATTGTGTCACTGTCACTAGTGGGGTACCTCAGGGGTCAGTATTGGGCCCTATTCTCTTCAATATATTTATTAATGATCTTGTACAAGGCTTGCATAGTAAAATATCAATGTTTGCAGATGACGCTAAACTGTGTGAAGTAATTAACACTGAAGAGGACAGAGGGACTGGATGGGAATCTGGATAGATTGGAGGCTTGGGCAGAGAAATGGCAGATGAGGTTTAACACTGACAAATGTAAAGTTATGCACATGGGAAGGAATAATGCAAGTCATCCGTACATACTAAATGGTAAAACACTCGGTGACACTGACATGGAAAAGGATCTAGGAATTTTAATAAACAGCAAACTAAGCTGTAAAAAACAGTGTCAGGCAGCTGCTGTCAAGGCCAATAAGATAATGGATGGCATCAAAAGGGGCATAGATACCCGTGATGAGAACATAGTCCTACCACTTTACAAATCACTAGTCAGACCACACATGGAGTACTGTGTACTGGGCTCCTGTGAACAAGGCAGACAAAGCAGAGTTGGAGAGGGTTCAGAGGAGGGCAACTAAAGTCATAACTGGAATGGGGCAACTACAGTACCCTGAAAGGATATAAAAATTTGGGTTATTCACTTTATAAAAAGGATGACTGAGGGGAGATCTAATAACTATGTATAAATATATCAGGGGTCAGTACAGAGATCTCTCCCATCATCTATTTATGCCCAGGACCGTGACTGTGATGAGGGGACATCCTCTGCGTCTGGAGGAAAGAAGGTTTGTACACTAACATAGAAAAAGATTCTTCACCGTAAGAGCAGTGAGACTGTGGAACTCTCTGCCTGAGGAGGTGGTGATGGTGAGTACAATGAAGGAATTCAAGAGGGGACTGGATGTATTTCTGGAGTGTAATAATATTACAGGTTATAGCTACTAGAGAGGGGTCATTGATCCAGGCAGTTATTTTGATTGCCTGATTGGAGTTGGGTAGGAATTTCTTCCCCTTAAGTGGGGAAAATTGGCTTCTGCCTCACAGGGGTTTTTTGCCTTCCTCTGGATCAACTTGTAGGAAACAGGCCGAACTAGATGGACAAATGTCTTTTTTCAGTCTTATATACTATGTTACTATATTACTATGTAATGAACTGATGGCATACCGGCTTATTTTATTTTGAGAAATCATCCCCATTACCAAATTACCAATTACCAAATAACTAAAGTCAAAACAAAACCACATATTTTATGTGTCCCTTTTATTATCAATTTCCTACAGTTTGTATTTAAAAATTTAGTATACAATACATAAAATATGTTGACAGGACTTTGTTTTCCGTCTTGCATAACGGGAACCAGAGGGATCCGTTATGTTCTCCCATAGACTTCTATTATGACGGAAAGCAAACGTAATGCCTCTTAAAGGCTTCTATTTTTTATTCTGTCATAATGCAAGTCTATGGGCAGCAAAACGGATCCGTCCTTCCGTCTTATGGTTTCCGTTATTTTCCGTTATAACCATGTTATAACAGAAAGCAATAATGGGAACCATAACACTAGTGTGAATCCACCCTTATGTGTGAAGATAAAAGGAGCATGGGTGTTGTTAGCCTCTTTGGCTAAGTATGATTCTTCAACACTAACTATAGTGCTGGGTTTGGCAGGATGTTTTGTTCACACACCAGATCCCTCCGACACAGTAAGTCCCCTATGTTTTTATGTGTATAAATTATTGATGTGGCAAAGGATAGATTATTTTCTGTGGTGAAATTCAATTGCCAAAATAGCAATACCCTGAATCTGGTGTCCCAGCACTGGCTATCAAAGTATAATAGGGTCCGCCAAAACATATATTTTGTTCTGAATCTGGTGTTCCAGCAGTTACAGGCCTAGTTTAAATCTGTCCGTAACAGGGTATATTTTGTTCTGGGGCGAAATTAAATTGCCAAAATAGAAATACCCTGAATCTGGTGTCCCAGCACTGGCTGGCAAAGTATAATAGTGTCCGCCAAAACATATATTTTGTTCTGGGGTGAAATTCAATTGCCAAAATAGCAATACCCTGAATCTGGTGTCCCAGCACTGGCTGGCAAAGTATAATAGTGTCCGCCAAAACATATATTTTGTTCTGGGGTGAAATTCAATTGCCAATATAGCAATACCCTGAATCTGGAGTTCCAGCTGTTGCAGGCCAAGTGTTAATCTGTCCGTAAAGGTGTATATTACACTCAAGGTGTATATACAAGTGCTGAGAGGGTCATCCTCAATAACTTCACACGCTACCATGCATCTTTCATGGTATTTCTGTCCGTTAAAGGGTATATTACACAAAGTGTTGAAATACAATTGTTTAGGGCATAATCCTACATATTTTTTCACACGCTACAGTGCATCTCCAAGTGTAAATCTGTCCATAAAAGGATACCTTTCATCCAGGGCCTAAATAATAGCCCTAAAAGAGATATTCCCCTAAATCAGTGGTTACTGCTATGACTGGATTATTGTAATACGCTACATAAATAAATAGGCAGATAGTGTTAGGTGCCTGTAAAAAAAGGCCTAAAGTTGAAATCAATACATTGGGCCAAATATTTTTTTTCTTATTGTAGTGCTTGGTGAACGGTAACAATGAGTAAAACATCTAGTAAGGGACGCAGACGCGGTCGTGGTGGTGTTAGTGTACTCTCTGGTGCTGGGAGAGGTCGTGGCCATTCTGCCACAGCCACACATCCTAGTGAACCAACTACCTCAGGTTCCAGTACCTGCCAGAATTTACAGTGATATTTGGTGGGGCCCATTGCCGTTCTAAAGATGGTAAGGCCTGAGCAGGTACAGGCGCTAGTCAATTGGGTGGCCGACAGTGGATCCAGCACATTAACAACATTATCTCCCACCCAGTCTTCTGCAGAAAGCGCACAGGTGGCGCCTGAAAACCAAGCCCATCAGTCTGTCACATCACCCCCATGCATATCAGGGAAACTGTCTGAGCCTCAAGTTATGCAGCAGTCTCTTATGCTGTTTGAAGACTCTGCTGGCAGGGTTTCCCAAGGGAATCCACCTAGCCCTTCCCCAGTGGTGGAAGACATAGAATGCACTGATGCACAACCACTGATGTTTTCTGATGATGAGGACATGGGAATACCACCTCATCGGAGTCCGCACGTCTCTGATGATGATGATGAAACACAGGTGCCAACTGCTGTGTCTTTCTGCAGTGTGCAGACCGAACAGGAGGTCAGGGAGGAAGACTGTGTGGAAGATGATACAGGGGACGATGAGGTCCTAGACCACACATGGAATGAAGGTCGTGCCACTGACTTTCATATTTTAGAGGAAGAGGCAGTGGTGAGACCAAGCCAACAGCGTAGCAAAAGAGGGAGCAGGGGGCAAAAGCAGAACAGCTGCCGCCAAGCGAGTTCGCCTGCTACTGGCCAGTGGCCACCGCAACCAGGGACCGAGCCCACCAAAAGCAGCTTCAAGGAGTTCCCTGGCATGGCAATTCTACAAACAATGTGCTGGCGACAAGATCCAAGTGGTTTGCACGCTGTGCCATCTGAGCCTGAAGCGAGGCATTAACGTTCTGAACCTTAGCACAACCTGCATGATCAGGCATCTACATGCAAAGCATGAACTGCAGCGGAGTAAACACCTTAAAAACAAGGAACTCACTCAGGCTCCTCCTGCTCCCTCTTCTGCTGCTGCCTCGGCCTCTTCCTCTGCCTCGGGAGGAATGTTGGCACCTGCCGCCCACCAAACAGAGGATGTGCCACCGACACCATCACCTGTGTCACCAAGCATCTCCACCATGTCACACGGCAGCGTTCAGCTCTCCATCTCACAAACCTTGGAGAGAAAGCGTAAATTCCGCCTTAGCCACCCTCGAGCCCTGAACCTGAATGCCAGCATTTCTAAACTACTGGCCTTTGAAATGCTGTCCTTCAGGCTGGTCGACACAGACAGCTTCAAACAGCTGATGGCGATGGCTGTCCCACAGTATGTTGTTCCCAGCCGCCACTATTTCTCCAAGACAGCCGTGCCTTTCCTGCACAACCAAGTATCCGATAAAATCAAGTGTGCCCTGCGCAACGCCATCTGTGGCAAGGTCCACCTAACCACAGATACGTGTACCAGTAAGCACGGCAAGGGACGCTATATCTCCCTAACTGCACACTGGGTAAATGTAGTGGCGGCTGGGCCCCAGGCGGAGAGTTCCTTGGTGCACGTCCTTCCGCCGCCAAAGATCGCAGGGCATCATTCTTTGCCTCCTGTAGCCTCCTCCTCCTACTCGGCTTCCTCCTCCTCTGCTTCCACCAGCTCATCCAGTCAGCCACACATCTTCACCACCAACTTCAGCACAGCCATTCTGAAACTCATATGTTTGGGGGACAGGCCCCAAACCACGCAGGAGTTGTGGCTGGGTATTGAACAACTGACCGACGAGTGGTTTCTGCCGGTGGGCCTCAAGTCCGGCCTGGTGGTGTGCGATAATGGGCGAAATCTCATCGCAGCTCTGGGACTAGCCGGTTTGACGCACATCCCTTGCCAGGCGCATGTGCTGAATTTGGTGGTGCAGAAGTTCATTCACAACTACCCCGACATGTTAGAGCTGCTGCATAAAGTGCGGGCCGTCTGTTCGCGCTTCCGGCATTCACATCCTGCCGCTGTTCGCCTGTCTGCGCTACAGCGTAACTTCGGCCTTCCCGCTCACCGCCTCATATGCGACGTGCTCACCAGGTGGAACTCCACCTTGCACATGCTGGAGAGACTGTGCGAGCAGCTGCAGGCCATAGTTTCAGCTACAGCACCACTTCACCACCAATGATAGGGCCTCCATGCGAGACCTGTGTGCCCTGTTGCGCTGTTTCGAGTACTCCACCAACATGGCCAGTGGCGATGACACCGTTATCAGCGTTACAATACCACTTCTATGTCTCCTTGAGAAAACGCTTAGGGCGATGATGGAAGAGGAGGTGGCCCAGGAGGAGGAGGAGGAGGAGGGGTCATTTTTAGCACTTTCAGGCCAGTCTGTTAGAAGTGGCTCAGAGGGAGGTTTTTAGCAACAGCAGAGGCCAGGTACAAATGTGGCCAGCCAGGGCCCACTACTAGAGGACGAGGAGGATGAGGAGGAGGTGGAGGAGGTGGAGGATGAAGCAGGTTCACAGCGGGGTGGCACCCGACACAGCTCAGGCCCATCACTGGTGCGTGGCTGGGGGGATACGGAGGATGATGACGATATGCCTCCCACAGAGGACAGCTTGTTCTTACCTCTGGGGAGCCTGGCACACATGAGCAACTACATGCTGCAGTGCCTGCGCAACGACAGCAGAGTCGCGCACATTTTAACGTGTGCGGACTACTGGGTTGCCACCCTGCTGGATCCCCAGTACAAAGACAATGTGCCCACCTTACTTCCTGCACTGGAGCGTGATAGGAAGATGCGCGAGTACAAGCGCACGCTGGTAGAGGCGCTCCTGAGAGCATTCCCAAATGTCATAGGGGAACAGGTGGAAGCCCAAGGTGAAGGCAGAGGAGGAGCAAGAGGTCGCCAACGCAGCTGTGTCACGGCCAGCTCCTCTGAGGGCAGGGTTAGCATGGCAGAAATGTGGAAAAGTTTTGTCTCCACGCCACAGCTAACTGCACCACTACGTGATACGGAACGTGTTAGCAGGAGGCAGCATTTCACTAACATGGTTGAACAGTACGTCTGCACACCCCTCCACGTACTGACTGATGGTTCGGCCCCATTCAACTTCTGGGTCTCCAAATTGTCCACGTGGCCAGAGTTAGAATTTTATGCCTTGCAGGTGCTGGCCTGCCCGGCGGCCAGCGTTTTGTCTGAACGTGTATTCAGCATGGCAGGGGGCGTCATTACTGACAAACGCAGCCGCCTGTCCACAGCCAACGTGGACAAGCTGACGTTCATAAAAATGAACCAGGCATGGATCCCACAGGACCTGTCCCTCCCTTGTGCAGAATAGACATTTATAACTGCCTTCCCCTCAACCATGTATTCTTGTACTCCGGGGCACTTCTTTATTGAATCTAGTGTTGATTACAAATTTTCGAATTGCGAATTTTAAACGCGATTATCGGCACTTCGAGAATTTGCGAATATTTAGAATATCGTGAAATATATTAGCAATTGCGAATATTCGTTTTTTTAAATTCCAGATGATTCCTTGCTGTGAGACCTCTGTCTGGGTGCTGTGGCCGAAATAACTGAAAGTGGCCTTCTCCAGTGGTGGGTGATATGATGCCTTAATCATTGCTGTTGGACCTCTCTCCTCTGTCTGGGTGCTGGGGCCTAAATATCTGGAAGTGGCCTTCTCCAGTGGTGGGTGATATGATGCCTTAATCATTGCTGTGGGACCTCTCTCCTCTGTCTGGGTGCTGGGGCCTAAATATCTGGAAGTGGCCTTCTCCAGTGGTGGGTGATATGATGCCTTATTCATTGCTGTGGGACCTCTCCCCTCTGTCTGGGTGCTGGGGCCTAAATATCTGGAAGTGGCCCTTTCCAGTGGTGGGTGATATGACGCCTTATTCCTTGCTGTGGGACCTCTCTCCTCTGTCAGGGTGCTGGGGCCTAAATAACTGAAAGTGGCCTTCTCCAGTGGTGGGTGATATGACGCGTTATTCCTTGCTGTGGGACCTCTCTCCTCTGTCTGGGTGCTGGGGCCTAAGTATCTGGAAGTGGCCTTCTCCAGTGGTGGGTGATATGACGCATGATTCCTTGCTGTGGGACCTCTCTCCTCTGTCTGGGTGCTGGAGCCTAAATAACTGAAAGTGGCCTTCTCCAGTGGTGGGTGATATGACGCCTTATTCCTTGCTGTGGGACCTCTCATCTCTGTCTCGGTGCTGGGGCCTAAATAACTGAAAGTGGCCTTCTCCAGTGGTGGGTGATATGATGCCTAATTCCTTGCTGTGGGACCTCTCTCCTCTGTCTGGGTGCTGGGGCCGAAATAACTGAAAGTGGCCTTCTCCAGTGGTGGGTGATATTTCACATGATTCCTTTCTGTGGGACCTCTCTCCTCTGTCTGGGTGCTGGGGCCTAAATAACTGAAAGTGGCCTTCTCCAGTGGTGGGTGATATGATGCCTTATTCATTGCTGTGGGACCTATCTCCTCTGTCTGGGTGCTGGGGCCTAAATAACTAAATGTGGCCTTCTCCAGTGGTGGGTGATATGACGCCTTATTCCTTGCTGTGGGACCTCTCTCCTCTGTCTGGGTGCTGGGGCCTAAATAACTGAAAGTGGCCTTCTCCAGTGGTGGGTGATATGACGCCTTATTCCTTGCTGTGGGACCTCTGTCCTCTGTCTGGGTGCTGGGGCCTAAATAACTAAAAGTGGCCTTCTCCAGTGGTGGGTGATATGACGCCTTATTCCTTGCTGTGGGACCTCTCTCCTCTGTCTGGGTGCTGGGGCCTAAATAACTGAAAGTTGGCTTCTCCAGTGGTGGGTGATATGACGCCTTATTCCTTGCTGTGGGACCTCTCTCCTCTGTCTGGGTGCTGGGGCCGAAATAACTGAAAGTGGCCTTCTCCAGTGGTGGGTGATATTTCACATGATTCCTTGCTGTGGGACCTCTCTCCTCTGTATGGGTGCTGGGGCCTAAATAACTGAAAGTGGCCTTCTCCAGTGGTGGGTGATATGTCGCCTTATTCCTTGCTGTGGGACTTCTCTCCTCTGTCTGGGTGCTGGGGCCGAAATAACTGAAAGTGGCCTTCTCCAGTGGTGGGTGATATGACACATGATTCTCTGCTATGGGACCTCTGTCCAATTGATATTGGTTAATTTTTATTTATTTTATTTTATTTTAATTCATTTCCCTATCCACATTTGTTTGCAGAGCATTTACCTACATGTTGCTGCCTTTTGCAGCCCTCTAGCCCTTTCCTGGACTATTTTACATCCTTTATAGTGCCCAAAAGTTTGGGTCCCCATTGACTTTAATGGGGTTTGGGTTCGGGATCAAGTTCGGGTCGAGTTTGGATCCCGAACCCGAACATTTTCGGGAAGTTCGGCCGAACTTCTCGAACCCGAACATCCAGGTGTTCGCTCACCTCTCAGTATACATTCTATGTGAAATATGCATTGGCCAATCAATATAATGATGTGATTGACTAATGTACATATAAATATGCATTGGATCAAACCCATATTTTAAGCTTGACAAAAATCCAGCCTCATTGATGAGTCGAAATGTTGGTTGTATCTGTAGATATGTGTTAGCTTAAATAAAGAAGACGATTAAATGAAAACGATTTGCTGTGGAGATTGATTCGAGTGGAAGAGGAGGATCATTTCCTTTGCTTATTTGCATCTAGTTTTATATTGTACTGGTACTGTCGTGTCTTTATCTTAAACTATACTTATGTCAATAAAAAAGTAAAAGATGCACAAACATCAACATTCTTTTTGTGTGTGCTATTTAAATACTTCTGAATAATTTAAATTGGTTCCATTATAAATACTGATCATTTGTTTATGACAGGGGTCCCAAACATGGGCTAAATTTGTGCCACACATATTAAACCATTTACAATTGACAGTACGCTGTCATTTAAAAATACGATTATTGATACTAAAATTTAGTACCACATACCTCTTACATCCAGTGTCTCCTCTGATGTATACTGTATGTTCTCTTTTCTCATCTTCACCATGTGCTCCCCTATGCCCACAAAAACTATACTTCAAAAATAAGAGTGCCATAGAGATAGTCCCCACTATGGTATTAGTGCTCCCAGACTGCCACCCATAGTAATAGTGCCCCTACAGTACCCCAAATAGTGAAAATGCTCCCCAAAAATGCCCCCATTAGTAGCAATGCCCTCCATATTGTGCCCAATAATAATGCCCCCACATTAGTAATTATGCCACCATGATGTCTCCAGTAGAAAAAGGCCCCCCTTATAGTTTACCCAGCAGTAATAAGACCTGTCTACAAGGCACTCCTTTACAGCCCCCAGTATTAATAAGGCCAAACTATGACACCCCTATAGAGCCCACAGTAGTACTAAAGCCCCCTAAAATGTCCCAATAGTTATAATGCCCTTATAGTGGCCCCAGTACTTATTATGCCCCCTGTAGTAGCTCCAGTAGTTATAATGCCCCTTAAAGTGCCCATGTAGTTAAAATTCCGTGCTGCAGTTATAACCCACCTATAGTGTCCCATGTGCTATAATGCCACTGTAGAGCTCTGGCCTATATTAATGTCCCCTGTAGTGCCCCCTGTATAATAATGCCCCTCTGTAGTGCTTGGACTTGTATTAATTCCCCCTGTAGTGACCCCTGTATTATAATACTACTCCATGTAGTGCTCTGACTGGTATTGATGCCCCTTGTAGTGTCCCCTGTATTATAATGCTTCCCCCTTTAGTGCTCCAGCTTGTATTAATGCCTCCAGTAATGCTACATGTATTATAATGCCCCCCCCCCTCTTTAGTGCTCTAGCCTGTATAATGCCCCCAGTAGTGATCCATGAATTATAGTACCAGCCCTAGTGCACCAGCCTGGAGGAGTGCCTACATATATAAAAAAACAAAAAAAAAAAAACACTTACCTGACTCCAGTTCTCCTTTACCATCTGTGATGCAGGTCACACAACATTGAGCTGCTACATTCCAGTACAGGAGGTCATAATGACATCAACTTGGCCTTTTTACAGTAAAAATTAATTTATCAAATTATTGCACAAAGTCTCATGAGACTTTGCGAAGCAATAACTTCGGCGCATCGAAACCAATAAATACTAATACTGTACGGAGCCCCTGCTCCTTACAGTATTAGGCTCCATTCACACGTCCGCAATTCTGTTCCGCATTTTGCAGGACCGGAATTGCAGACCCATTCATTTCTACGGGGACACACTATGTCCGGGCCGCATCCGCAATTCCCGAAAAAAAATAGAACATGTCCTATTCTTGTCCGCAATTGCGGACAAGAATAGGCATTTTCTATTAAAGTGCAGGCGATGTGCTGTCCGCAAAATGCGGAACGCACATTTCCGGTGTATGTGTTTTGTGGATCTGTGGTTTCGCAGATCTGCAAAACACACACGGACGTCTGAATAGACCCTTAGAACATAGTTTCATGTAAATCGACTTCGGATGTTTCATCCGAAGTCAATTCGCTCATCCCTAGTCCACACACTATGACCTAGAAATTTGGAAACCAGCAAAGTGGTGGTTTAATTTAAACATATACAAATTTATTTAAGAGCCATGGACCAGTCAAGCAGAATGGTCAGGTTACATGGTAAAGGTGAAATGAGTTACTTCATTATCAACATATTAATTTAAAGAGCTTCTGTCATCAGAAACATCTTTATAAGTCCTCATTCACATTTCCTTTTTTATTGACGTGTGCTGTCCACATTTTCTGCGGACAGCACACTTACACATTAATTTAAACCTGTCTGTTCACATTTCAGTTCACCATGGGTCAGTAAAAAAATCATGGAGATATGAACTACTTTGATCTGTGATGCAGACCAAGCACATCTATGAGTCGATGAAAATCACTGATGCAAAACGTATGGCATCCATGTTGTGTCTGTGTTGCGTCCGTTTTTTAACTGAAGACTAATAGGAGATTCTTTGGAAATTGTTTTTCAGCTGAGCAGCATCAGTGAATTTTGGATGACACACGGAGGGCAAAAAACGGACACACGTACCGACCACAGATTCTTCATGGACATCTTCACGGATGAAACACATACGCGTTTTTTCAGGGATGTGACACTGACACGCAAATGTGAACAAAGCCTTAAACTGGCTGGCTTTAGACTTGCGCTAATGTCAGCTGAAGCTAACAGTCATCCAAGCAGGATGATGAGAACACTTCCTGGACCTGTCAATCAACATGATGAGGGTGCAGTGAGAGGGGGTAGAACAAAACCTGTAGAAGCAGTGCCAACGCCCCCATTGCTCCTTGAGACTCATTCACATAAAATAAAAGTTAATTTTTCACAAAAATAGAGGCACATAGAAAGATGGGACAAAGACTGTTAGCTTCAGCTGACATTAGCACATGTCTAAAGTCACCCAGTTTAATAAGGATGTTTTTGATGACAGAAGCCCCTTAATTGACAATTTAATGGTGTTTCCTGAAATATTTATATTGATAACCCATCCTCAGGATTAGACAGGAGCGAAGTTTTGATAAATTTGATTCCGCAACTTCACCGAAGTTAATCAAGAAATTTGATTTGTTCCAAATAAATTTGTCACAAATCACTATACTTCAGGTATACCTAAGCAACTCTGCCTTAGGGTACAGCCTAAGGAGCGGCCGTGCTGCAGGCCAGCTACCTTTCATTCAATAATGAAGACCGTACTGTATAGCTCTGGCATACCCACTTCTCCAACTCCAGCGCTCTCCTGCCCTACAGGGGGGAACTCTTCTTCTGACATCTGCTTTTCCCCCTTTTCCACATCATCTAATTTCAATGAGAATATGTAATCAGGAACATCCAGCTCCTCCTCTCTCTGCATCTTGCTGACTTTTCTAGGACATGGAGACTTTGAAGAATGATTTGGAAGAAGTAAAGCCAGCAAAAGATGTCCCACTGTCCCTCTCCAATATTTTTCTATTAATCATTTTCAGCAACACTGTCCCTAGTGCATGAACGCTTGCCACATCTCTCCCTGCACTAAGTTCACTAGAAAATGACAGAGACCACTCGGGATGAGGTTTTTATAGGGCTGTAACATCACGGGGATTTCTGCGGATTGGCTGGCTGCATGACATTATGGGTGATTTCGCGTTCCCGGGCTTCTTTCTTTCACATTATAAAACTTGCAGTTTCTGATTTGAGGAAAATTTGATTTGTTACCACGAAGCTCGAGGAAATTTGGAATCATTCCGAAACAAAGTTTTCCTAAATTCTGCTTTGAATGCTTCACTCAACACTAATCATGAGAGAAATTTAAGTCTTAGGCTGAGTTCACACTTCAGTTATTTGGTCAGTTATTTCCATCAGTTACTGTGAGGCAAAACCAGTAGTGAAGCCTACTTAGAGATATTCACTGTTTCTGTGTTTTTGACCCACACCTGATGGAAATAACTGACCAAATAACTGAAGTGTGAACTCAGCCTTACTTAGAAATGTCATAATTCAGAAGTGTTTTGCCACACTGAGCTGGTTAATATTAATATTAATATAATTTAATTAAAATATTTATAGTGTACACCATCTTGAAGTATAACATAAATTATATACAAACCTTCTTTTTTATCTTCTTGTGCAATCTTTACTTTTGTGTCTGTAATGTCCTTAAAAGAAGCCAAAAACAGGACCACGTCACCTTTCTCATTCTTTATAGGAACAATATCCAGTAGGCACCAGAATGATGTACCTAAAAGGTTGTAAAAAAAGACAGATAATTTAGGTCTGAAACAAAAAAAAGTACAAATCTAGAGCTGCAACTAATGTAATTTTAACCAAATCTTATTGGAAAGGTCAATAGTGAAGAAACCACAGCTGTTCAGTGAATGTAAATCTTCTTGTCTCATCAGCTTAGCAGCTCTCCTCCTTGTGGAAGTAAAGCATTGATTTAAATGCAAAATTTATCTGATGGGATCATTAAAATGTCTTAATAAAGTTTCTTATTACTTGGAAATTACACTTCTGCTTTGAACCTGTTATCGATCACAACTATCTTATTCAAACTGAATATTTCCAGGATGTTGAATCTGACATGTACAGTTTGCTATTTACAGAGCATGTCTGTCTCTGAATTAATTAGAAAGTTGTCTTCCTCTCATCATACTTCCACACAAGACCTAATGTCCATTATATCCGTGTAACTAATTCAGAAAGCTGAAACAAATTTGACTGCTACTTTAAATAGAACTGTTCTAATATCCTTTTCAAATGCTTAAAGTACAGCTTTAGTAGCAAAATTTGAATAACAACATCAACGCCATGCAGGACATTAGAAGATAAGTAGATTGTATATATTTATTGCATATTATTATTATATAAATGCTTAATATATTGAAGTACAATAACAAGAGTACCTTAAAGGGGATTTTATGGATTATCATTATTTATAAAATCTATGTTCCTATTGTTGCCTATCTCATTTATTATTATTCTATTTATTATTTTACTCAAATATTTTACTCAATTATATAGCGCTGACATATTCCTCAGTGCTTTGCAGATATTATCATCACATGCTGTCTCCAATGGGGCTCACAATTTCAGTTTCCTATCAGTATGTCTTTGGAGTGTGGGAGGAAACCAGAGTACCCGGAAGGAACCCACACAAACACATGCAGAACGCAGGGAGAAACTCCCATGCAGATGTTGTTCTTGGTCACATTTGAACCTAGGACCCAGCACTGAAAAGCACCAATGCTAACCACTGTGCTTCATCTTATTTTCAGTATGTACTCGTCTGACCCATTTTTACTGTGTAAACAAATCATTTTGGTTTATTTCCATCCCGTAAGTAGAACTTCCTGTTGCCATATCAAACCAAAGTTTTTATGCACTTCTCTATTCTCTGCCACAGTTCCAGCAATGCCCTTAAACCAGTGTTTCCCAACCAGTGTGCCTCCAGATGTTGCAAAACTACAACTCCCAGCATACCCGGACAGCCTTTGGCTGTTCAGGCATGCTGGGTGTTGTAGTTTTGCAACAGCTGGAGGCACACTGGTTGGGAAACACTGCCTTAAACAATGCTGAATAAAGCAGATAATGCTTTGATCCTTGTCTTAACAGCTTTGAAACAAGACCAGGCTCACATGTCTAGCTGCTACACAGCCCAAGATATAAAGGCTTAAGCAAATCCCCCCCCACACACACACACTTTTTTTGCTGGTTGTGATTTCAGCTAGCCTGGAGAAGGCAAGGGGTTCATTGGGGGAGCTGACAGGTTGCATTTGAAGAGAGAAAAAACATCCTCTCTCATGACCCTAGGGGGAGGGTAATATGGAATTCAATGCATGTTACCTATCCCCTCTCCTCCATCAATCAGCATACTTGCTCTGTGGTTGTCACATATGTTTTTATTTTTTTCCCCAGGAAAGCACATACCCATCTATTCACCCCACTCAGCTATTTCTTTTGCATTTACCATCATCATAATCATACTGACGCACATCAAATTACTTATACCACACAATAAACACTGTAAAAATGAATACCACAAAATAATTAAAATTGCAGTTTTATTATCTTCCCCCTAAAAATAAAATAATAAAAGTTACTAATTACACTATAGGGGTAATTTACTAAACTGAAATCCACCTAAATTAGGCGTATTTCAGGCACAGATGGAGGGTAATGGTTAGTTGCACCGCTATCTGCGACTGTTCCCAGCTCACGTCAGGTCTAAAATTGTAGGCGTGGCATGGGCTGGAAAGGAGACAGACCGGCAGGCACGTCTAATTCATCAATTTCTACGCCTGGTTTAGGCATAGAAAATGGTCTAAATGTAAGACAGCTAGAAAGTTTAATGTGACTGTTGGGGGGATTAAAAGATGTTGATGCAACCTGGAAAACCCCTTTAAGGCTCCTTTCACACGTGATATGGAATTCACCCGAGTTCAGTTCTCTTTCAATTTGCTTCAGTGCTTTCTGCAAATCTGTTTGTACTTTCAGCACAGGTTCAATCAGTTTCTGATGTGTTTGTAAGGTTACTTTCACACTAGGATTTTTTGCGCATCAGTCATGGATCTGCAAAAACGCTTCCGGTACAATAATACAACCGCATGCATATGTCTTAAATAGCCATGACAGATCCGTCATGAACACCATTCAAAGTCAATGGGGGACGGATCCGTTTTCTATTGTGTCAGAGAAAACGGAACAATCCCCATTGGCTTACATTGTGTGTCAGGACGGATCCGTCTTGCTCCACAACACATCGCGGACAGAAAAACGCTGCTTGCAGCATTATTCTGTCCGCGATGGGAGCGCAACCACATGGAATGGAATGCATTTTGGTGCATTCCGTTTCGTTCAGTTCAGTTTTGTCCCCATTGACAATGAATGGGGATAAAACTGAAGCATTTTCATCTGTTATTGAGATCCTATGACGGATCAAAAATTGAAAATGCTAGTGTGAAAGTAGCCTAATGCATGTTAAGAAAAACTGAGGAATATCACTCAACATCTCCAAGCAACCATTGGTAAAATACAAACAGTCCTTAAAGGGGTTATCCAATTTCTCAACCCCCCCCCCCACATATTCCGGGCCCCTCACCGATAATATACTCAACCTGCTCCCCACTCCCAGCCTGGTCCCCGCACCATTGCTGCTGCTTCTGCCTGCACACGGATGAAAACATACGGTGTCGGGGGGAGCAGCAAATGGCAGGCGGGGACGAGCTAGGGAGGAATTGGATTGAGAAATTGGAAAACCGTTTTAAGTGTGTTTCAGTTTTCTCACTGACCCATTGACTTGAATGGACCAGTTCTATGTGGCAAACAAATGAAGACA
Organism: Bufotes viridis; assembly: GCA_033119425.1. NCBI lineage: Eukaryota > Metazoa > Chordata > Amphibia > Anura > Bufonidae > Bufotes > Bufotes viridis. The sequence goes on along the minus strand of CM065593.1, from coordinate 293,066,867 downwards.
GATCATGTTGGGAAATTTCCTGAGTAGACAGATGGTGAGTGAAAAACAATTCTTATGTGCATATACCCATTAAAAAGAATGGGTCAGTATACAGTCCACATTCCGGTGGACATATCACATATGAAATAACGATTGTCCGAAAAGCGTCACTGTTGTGGTGGAGGTGGAGTTTTTTGTACTCGCTGCCGCTGTTTGGAGAATTGAAAAATAAAGTGCAACTACAAATACATTGGAACCGTGCCGGAGTATACTTCCTTCAATTTGCTACAACTAGTGCATGGACTGACTCGACCAACTCCGTGCATGGGACTACAAAAATTGGAAGGTGAGCTGGAAAACAACCTTTATCTTTTAAGACAGTATCTGAAGATTCACATATATTATACACCAAAGTACATAGGAATAAGTAGATGAGACAAGTGATGGAGATTGATCAATATAAGTGGAGGAGTAAACACACATTTGTAGCAGTAAATTGTCAGATAAGAGCTGTGGCCTTTTCATAGTATTTCATGCATTGTGTTTGATATTTCTGCTCAGTCCCATTCACTTGAACATGAGATATGTAATTTTATATATATATATATATATATATATATATACGCTACTGACAAAAAGTTAGGGATATTTTGCTTTCGGGTGACATTTGTGGAAAACATAAAAAGTTCAGGTATCATGAAAGTAGGGCATTTAAAGGGAACATGTCACCAGGAAATTCACTGATAAACCATGCATGCTGTCTTGTAGGGCTCACTCTGCTGAATATATTGATACCTCTCACTTGGTGATCTGTTGCTTTACTGTTTACTTTTAATCCATATTCTAATGAGCTGATTTGAGTCCAGCAGTTGATATGAGTCCAGCGTTTTTTCTATTCAGAGCTGTAACCACTCCCCTATTCACTTATTCAGAGGTAAAAGGGGTGTGGTTTATTACATCATTCATTCATTTTAATAATTGTTTATCAAACATGTGTTTATCACCCCGTGAACATACTAGCAATTATTATAATTACTAACTTCAATAGTATATTCCTCCCCCTCTTATTTTACCTTAGTAATATAATACCTTAGCATTCCCTGTTATTCATTTTCCCGCCAATTATTATTAAACTGAATGAATGATGCAATAAACCACGCCCCTTTTAAATCTGAAGAAGTTATTAGGGGGAGTGGCTACAGCTCTGAATAGAAAAAACACTGGACTTTTTCTCCATAATACAGCAACAGATCCCCAAGTGAAAGGTATCATTATATTTAGCAGAGTGAGCCCTACAGGGCAGCATGCCTGGTTTATCAATGAATTTCCTGGTGACAGGTTTCCTTTAAGTATAAGCATGCAATGGTGATTTCCTTATCTCAAACAATTTATGGAAACATAAGCCAACAGTGGTGAGTATACTCCCACAAAAAAGGTAACTGTCTCAAAAACTTGTCATGTGACCTTAAGCATCAATTATAGCTTGACTACGACGCCTCATGCTTTTCACAAGTCAATTTATTGTCTACTGAGGCATGGTCAGGGGCGTAGCTATAGGTGTGCAAAGGTAGCAGTCTCTACCGGGCCCAGGAGCCTAAGGGGGCCCAAAGTCCATTGTACCAAATAAGAAGTGTAAAGGCTGTTTCACACGAGTGTCTGCCATGCGGGTAATCCACTGCGTGAAAGACAGCCAAGCTCTGTTCTGGACAGCAGAGACACGGAGCATTAACATGATTGATAATGCTCTGTGCCTCTCTGTCATCTTTTTACTACAAAATCACAGTGAGATAAAGTTGTCACTGTGATTTTGTAGCAAAAATGTCACAGAGAGGCACGGAGCATTATCAATCATGTTAATGCTCCGTGTCTCTGCTGTCCGGAACGGGGCTTGGCTCACTTTCACACAGCGGATTACCCGCACGGCATCCGCTCGTGTGAAAGAGCCCTAAGAAAGTGCATGCTTGTCAAGTTACACCTCTGACTGGTGAGAAGGGGTTAGGTCAAGAATTTGGCATGGGGAGGGGCCATTTAAAATTTTGCCTCAGGCAGCATGAAGGCTATGTACTTCCCTACTCCTGGCCACAAAGCACTGAGGGAAAGGGGGCCCAAGCTAAACTCTTGCACCAGGGCCCATGAACCTTTAGGTATGCCCCTGGGCATAGCATCCCACTCTTCTTGAAGCTCACAGGTCATTGAGGTTTTGGGGTACAGAGTTAGGAGCCTCTACATGGTGACTCAGCTGATCCGGTTTTCAATGGGATTTAGGTCCGGAGAAAGTGAAGGCCACTCCATTTGAGGTACCTCGTGTCTGGCAGCCATTCCCTAATGATGCAACCTCGATAAGCTGGTGCATTGTTGTCCATAAAGATGAAATTAGGCCTGTGTTGTTCATGCAGAGGCACAATGACTGGATTAATAATGTTATTCAAGTAGTATGAGCTTGTCACTTTACCATTTGCAAAGTGTAGGGCAGTTCTGTATTGAGTAGACACGCCTGCAGAGGCACAATGACTGGATTAATAATTTTATTCAAGTAGTATGAGCTTGTCACTTTACCATTTGCAAAGTGTAGGGCAGTTCTGTATTGAGTAGACACGCCTGCCCAAACTGTAACACCACCACCACTAAAGGCTTGTTTGGTGACAACAGTGGCTGATGCATAGCACTCTCCTTGTCATCTCCAAAATCATTGGTGGCCATCATTTCTGCTCAGTGTGAATTGACTTTCACCAGCACTTGAGGTCCACTGGTCCCTCATCCAATGTAGATGCTCCCTGAACCATGCAAGACAATGATGTCTGTGGTTAGGTACCCTTAAAGGTCTAGTATGCAGACCACACTGATGTACAGTCATGTGAAAAAATTAGGACACCCTTTGAAAGCATGTGGTTTTTTGTAACATTTTTAATAAATGGTTATTTCATCTCCGTTTCAACAATACAGAGAGATTAAAGTAATCCGACTAAACAAAGAAAACTGAAGAAAAGTCTTTTCAAGATCTTCTGTAAATGTCATTCTACAAAAATGCCTATTCTAACTGAGGAAAAAGATAGGACACCCTTGCCCCTAATAGCGAGTGTTACCTCCTTTGGCTGAAATAACTGCAGTGAGACGGTTCTTGTAGCCATCTACCAGTCTTCGACATCGGTCTGAGGAAATTTTACCCCACTCCTCAATGCAGAACTTTTTCAGCTGTGAGATGTTTGAGGGGTTTCTGCACGTACAGCCCTTTTCAAGTCACCTCACAGCATCTCAATGGGATTCAAATCTGGACTTTGACTTGGCCATTCCAGGACTCTCCATTTCTTCTTTTTCAGCCAATCTTTGGTTGATTTACTAGTATGTTTTGGGTCATTGTCATGTTGCATGGTCCAGTTCCGCTTCAGCTTTAATTTTCTAACTGATGGTCTCACATGTTCTTCAAGCACCTTCTGATACACAGTAGAATTCATCGTGATTCTATGATGGTGAGCTGACCAGGTCCTGCTGCAGCAAAGCAGCCCCAAACCATGACACTTCCACCTCCATGCTTCACAGTTGGTATGAGGTTCTTTTCTTGGAATGCTGTGTTTGGTTTACGCCAAACATGTCCTCTGCTGTTGTGTCCAAATAATTCAATTTTGGACTCATCTGTCCAAAGAACATTATTCCAGAAGTCCTGGTCTTTGTCAACTTTATCTCTGGCAAATGTCAGTCTGGCCTCGATGTTTCTCTTGGAAAGCAAAGGTTTCCTCCTTGCACACCTCCCATGCAAGTTAAACTTGTACAGTCTCTTTCTGATTGTAGAGGCATGTACTTCTACATCAACAGTAGCCAGAGCCTGCTGTAGTTCTCGAGATGACACTTTAGGGTTTTTGGAGACCTCTTTTAGCATCTTGCGGTCTGCTCTTGGGGTGAACTTGCTGGGGCGACCAGTCCTGGGCATGTTGGCAGTTGTTTTGAAAGCCCTCCACTTGTAGACTATCTTCCGGACAGTGGAATGGCTGATTTCAAAATCTTTTGAGATCTTTTTAAATCCCTTCCCAGACTCATAGGCTGCTACAATCTTTTTTCTGAAGTCCTCTGACAGCTCTTTTGCTCTCACCATGGTGCTCACTCTCACTTCAACAGTCAGGAGCACACCAAACTAAATGTCTGAGGTTTAAATAGGGCAAGCCTCATTCAACATGCAGAGTAACGATCTACTAATTATGTGCACCTGGTGTGATATACCTGTGTGAGATCTGAGCCAATTTAAGAGGGAATACATGTGAGGGTGTCCTATCTTTTTCCTCAGTTAGAATAGGCATTTTTGTAGAATGACATTTACAGAAGATCTTGAAAAGACTTTTCTTCAGTTTTCTTTGTTTAGTTGGATTACTTTAATCTCTCTGTATTGTTGAAACGGAGATGAAATAACCATTTATTAAAAATGTTACAAAAAACCACATGCTTTCAAAGGGTGTCCTAATTTTTTCACATGACTGTAAATGGTTTTGAATGTTATGACATTATACTTGGGTGCCTCTCACCTTCCTTAAATGTTCCTGGAGATGTGTAGCATTCATCATCCAGGTCCACAGGGCATTGTTCACAATGAAGTGGTCATCAGTGTGGGATGTGGCGACAGGATGTCTACTTCTATGCCTTTCTGTGACTCTTCCAGTCTCTCTGTATCTCTCTATTAACCCGCTGATGACACTCTGTGACACTCTAAGCTGAGTGACCACTTCTATCTGAGAACATCCTACTTGAAGCCTCGCAATGGTGAGGTACTGTTGATCAGTTGTTAGGTATCGTCTTGGTCTCATGATGTCAAAATGTGAACAGCATGTTGAGAAGGACCAATTTTAATTGAACAGGAAATTTATTGCGCGATTGATGGATCAAACACCTGTTGTGAATTTCGCTGTTAAGCTCCTTGTTAGAGAACAGCAAGATGTGCAAAAAGTACTGAAACATTGAACAGTTGGACATACGCATTCAAGAGTTTAGAGAAGGTCCCATTAAGTTCACCTGTAAAGGTTAGAGTGCATTTTAGGTTCATAGCCAAATATATATATATATATATATATATATATATATATATATATATAGACTTTTCTGATCTTTTTGGGACATACTCTAGTGAAGGTAAAAAGATAACAAAAAAACTAAACAAAAACAAATAATTCTAAGATTATAGAAATATTGGCAGCAGAAAAAAAACAACATGGTCCATCTAGTCTGCCCTTATATTTCTTATTTATCTTAGGATAGAGACGTGTTTATTAGTGATGAGCGGCATACTTAATATTTGAATTTGCGACATTTTTTGGCCGAATATTCGCCATAAATTCGCAAATTCGAGAATTCGTGATCTCCAGCCATTATTTACTTGATTGCAAAAATCGGTAATGTAATATATTCACAATAAAAATTTGCGATTAGAATATTCACGATCAACACTAAGGGGTAAGCAACTTTCCTATTGGTTGCAAGGGATGTTTTTAAGTGCCGATATTCCCAATAAATTCGCAATAAATTTGCGATAACTTCACAATTAGAATATTCGCAGTCAAAAATATTTACGAATATATATATATATATATATATATATATATACAAATTGAAAGAAGGGCCAGCAGCACTCCAGATGTATTACAGTGAACAACGTCTATTTACCCAGTGTCCGGGTCAAACAGCGACGTTTCGACTGCTTATTGCAGTCTTTCTCAAGCCATGGCTTGAGGAAGACTGCAATAACCAGTCGAAACGTCGCTGTTTGACCCGGACACTGGGTGAATAAACGTTGTTCACTGGAATTCATCTGGAGTGCTGCTGGCCCTTCTTTCAATTTGTATATTGTGGACTTTGATGCCAGTCCTAAGGCCTTGATTTGCACCCGCTGCCTACAAGTGTGCTGCTACCTTTTTCTTTTACGCATATATATATATATATTGTAAGAGGGTGCAAGGTGTCATATTCGATGGCAGGTACGTGTCACCGAGGTTGCTGGCCTCGGTGAGGTAAGATCCGGGTTTTTTTTTGGTCTGCAGCAGCTAGTGCTGCTGGACTCTGTTACTTAGTTTGGCTGCAAAGCTAATCCGGGCCGGCTCTTACTGGGAGTAGGCAAAGAGTTGGGTGGGTGCCTACTCCCCACGGTCCAGGCCGGACTTTATCCGGGCCTTTAAAAGGCAGCCTCCTTAGCAGCTGAGGGTGGTGATTATCCTGGAGCCTGATAACAGGGCTGTGGAGTTCTCTGTCCTGGAGGAAAGAGCTCAGCAAGGAGGTGGCTTTTGTTCCTGGCTACCTGAAGGTGGATTCTCCTGCGGCTGGGCCGACAGCCTGGTGCGAACCTGCACCTACACCTCCCAGGTGACTGAACCTGTGTTGGCCTGTTTTTGTTTTGCCTCCTTGTTTCTGACATGTGTGAATTACCACCAAAAGACTGCTGTTTATTTTTGTGTCAGTGTGAATAAAACACTGTTTATTGCACATCCTGGACTCTTTGTTTTGCCTCAGTACTGCACCCGCACCGCTGTCTACCAGAGCGACTCCCCACAATATATATATATATAGCACTATATTCTAAATATTCGCGATTTCTGTAAGTGGCGATATTTTTAGATTGAAAATTCTTCACTTCTGAAACTTATTTATACCTTTAAACATACTTAAAGTTATCATTTTGCCTCTTTCTATTGTTTCCTCAAGGCTATACTGATTACATTCTTAGAGTCTCTACTGACATGTTTTATGCTTTAGACCCTGCAACATTTTTGTAGCCCTCTTTTGCACCTGTTCCTTTTCATCTATATATTTTTGTAGGTGAGGTCTCCAGAACTGGACACAGTTTTCCAGATGGAATCACAATATCTCTTTTTCTACTGGTTATACTGTATGCTACATACATACATACAGTTGTGTT